>OX467086.1:12400000-13815670 GCA_950106755.1 Climacium dendroides
CATTGCCGTGGGGTAAAGGAACGCTTCCATAAGTACGAGTACAAACTTGGGCTGCATGGACTAGGGAAATGACCCACAAGAAGACCCACACAACGAACTTGACTACTAGTGGGTCTTACGGAAATGAACCACAAAAAGACTACTTGACTACTAGTGGGTCTTCTTGCAGTCATTTTTCCTAGTCTACGTGGACTGAGTTTCCACTAGTGAGGGTACTTGCAATTTGAAACCGCCCTTTTACGCTTTCAATGTGGCAATATAGATGAAAACATGTTGAAGATCGAATTTTATGTATCGACAAATGCTTATGAAGCAAAATGCAAGTGGTGGGATAAATTTTGGAGGCATAATAAGATGGTTGATGCAATATTGTGGGATTTTGCAAAGATTTTAGAAGCTATGAGTGTGTAATCTAAGTGGATCCAAAAATCACTCGACTCATACTATCCTTCAAAAACAACAAACATAACCATCTCAAAAAGTTCCCACTCAAACTATTTCAAAAATGATTTAAACAAAATGAAAAGGGGGTCCACATGGCATGGGGATGAGAATTCAAGTATACATGGATACAAATACAAGTTTCTACCTCCATGTTACTATAAATAGATATATTCATTATTGAAATGGTCCCTTACTTTCCCTAGGTATTATTCCTCTACAAGTCATCATTTAGAATATGTATTTTGCTTGTTTCATTTGTTTGCCATTCAAAAATAGGGATGGATATTCCTTGGGGTCTATTTACAATGTGGCTATCTTAGACATTCATGTAAGATGCATGTTTTAATTAAAACACCTCACATATTGTACTAGCTTGTCAACTTTCTATTTAACATTCTTGAATCTTTTGTATTGATTTTTTCTACAATGAAATTGACAATAGAATATTTATTTACAAATATTGTTGTGAACCTATAAGTTAATAATTTCTTACTTATGTTTTTCTTATGATATAGACTTGCATTTTGAACTAAAAATAGACTTGGCATGACAAGTTCAAGAATGTATGTACATATTCTTTAATATATATAAGCAAAAAATAGTTATTATTATTATTATTATTTTTATGATAGTTATTATATATGAATAATAAATTTTATTATTTATATCATATGTTGACATACTCACATTTTTCTTTAGTTCCATATCTTTAGTCTTTTAAAGAAAAATAGTTTTGGAAGTATTAAGGATTTGGATAAGGAATAAAAATTATTTAATCATGGAATCTTGCACTAGACTAGTATGGAAATGTTTGGAAGAAATTTCAAAAACTTTGATTATATCAATCACAAGATATAAGCATTTAAAGTGACGAGATGAGTTTTATATTTCTTAGATTAACTAGTTAACAAGACTTTGAATCCTCTTAACTTTGATTTTTTGCACTACGCATTGTGAATTTAACCCCTAAATGTTTGACTATGTTTTTACCAAAAGTACTTCAAAATTACCATTTCTAGTACAAGTACCAAAATTTAGAAAAAAAACATTTTTTGACACATGTAATTGTAGGATCTTGTAGTAAGTTGGTTTGAAAAGATGTAGAAAGAATTTGAGAAATTTTCACAATGTGGATTGCATGATATTAGCATTTGAAGTGACAAAAATCCTTTTTTTGGCCTTGCAAAAAAACAAGCAACCGCACTTTACAAGGTCACATTTGTATGAAAAAATGTCCAAAATGGTGGTTACTCTTTGGATTCATTCTTCAAGGCAAGTTGGTTGTGTGCTTGAAAATTTTCAAATCATTTGGAATTATACAACATTAATATAGGAAAAATCTAGGCATAAAAAGAAGTAGAAAATGATTCAAAATTGTTAAGAATTTAGTTATGGAATTGAAAAAAATCAATCTGAATGGTTAAAGGACTTTAAAATTTATTTTAGAGTAGAGAATCGATAATTGCCTACAAACTAAAACTCCTCATAACTATCATCTCATTAATCAAAATAGAATCATTCAAAGCTTTTTATGTATATATAAATCTAGATAACCAATTTCAAAGTTTTATATCTTAGAAAAATATTTTCTTAAGAATTTTTTTGGGCTACCCATGCTACTTGTCAAATGCTTAAAATTGCAAATCATATAATAACTTTTTAACCATGTAGTTTAAATTTACAAAAATTGTTGGGCCTTAAAAAAAACTCGTCTTCATGTTGTGTGAAAATTTCACCAAAAAGAAAAAGAAATTCCATTCATAATGAATTGCCAAAAATTGCTATGCAAGGAGAGGTCATTCTATGCATTTACACAACCCATGTGATGCAAAGATTTTGGACCCCTTACGTACTTCATAAAAATTAATTTAAGAATTTTTTTAAAAATTTGAATAGTTTTTTCTACTTTGAAAGTTTGTATTTTGAATAATTGATATTAATTAGTTACAAATTTTTGAAGAAAAAAGATACACTATAGAGCTGAAAATAATTTTGGACCCTTTACTTACTTCATAAAAAATTGTCTAAAAAATGAACAAAAAATCCTAAAAATAACTCTCTATTGAAAGTTTATTTTTCTTGAACATTGATGCAATGGTCATTCAAATGTATTCTCCATAAATGTTTGAGTTGAAAAACATGCTATTTTAGTTCATTTTTCAACCTATTATAATAGTCATTTTAAATGTCATTTGAATTGAAATGTTTTGGCAATAGAAATCTATAGTTATTTTTAATCAAAGTTCAAAATTATAGGTTGAAATTATAGTATATTCCAAAGTAAATAGGGGATCAAAAAATCACTTCACCACACGTGGTACACAAATTCCCCATAGAGTGACCTCCCCTCGAGTAGTGAGATTGTTCTTGAAAGCAAACTAAACCATGTGCATCTTTTATTTTGTAAAATTGTTAAAATTGGGTTAAGAAACAAATCTAATACATTATTATTTGAAGAATTTGCTAAGATTGCCCATAATACAAGAAGCTTTATAATTTTCACATCACTTATCCAAATGGAATGAATCAAATCTTTCTACATAGACAAATATAATCTATAAGAAATAAAATTTTCAATTACTTCAAATTTATCTATTTTTTGTTTTTTACCCTTGTTTGTTTTATGCTTAATTGTGGCATAAATTTTGCTTTTAAAAATTTATTGAAATAAAAAATTATATTCTCAAAAATCTAATCAATTTCCTATCTTAAAAAAAGGTTTCAAAGTCTTTCCAAAAATTGGGATCATAATTACCCACCCAAATCTTCAATAGTGTACAAGGGCTTTTGGGATTTTAGAGGTTAATTCATATAACAATCTAATGATTCTATTATTAAAGAACAATTTGTCTTTATGTTGATTGCAAGAGAGGTTGATATTGATGTTAATAGAAATCAATGTGTAAAATGCATTTATTTATCCTTACAAAATATGCTAAATATTCAGCTGTGAAAAATTCAAATTTTTTAATCTCATAATGAAAAACAATCAAGTGTAGGTGATTTAAAAAAATACATCAAATTTCAGAAATTTCAGAAATTTGATGATTTTTATACAAGAATGTCACTATGCTTTAGTTCTAGATCCAATGATCTTAAAATTTTTTAGAAACTTTAATTTTTAGAGATTTTGAATTTACAAAGATAATCCTGAATTAAATTTAGTGTACTTCATTTCATTAGTTGAGGTCAAAAATTCTAAGAATCATTTTCACCTCTAAAATTAGATTTGAAGCAAGGTTTGAAGAAAATTTCAAAAGAAAGTAGAAAATTTAGGGCAAATTAAAAAAATATAAAAACGACTAGTATTATTGGATGGAGGAAGTATTTAATATTTGAATTGTTTTATGTGCAAAGATTATAAAATAAAATTTTCAACACCATTGCCAAATCCTTCATCCTCTTTGGATCCATATGTTTATCACTAATTATTTTATTAATAAATTATCAATGTCTTTGTAATATTCAATATTCAATATTCAATATAAAAATTCAAAAATATATAAATAAATATAAGTATATATACCAAATGAAGAGTAATTCATATTTTAAGATTAATGCATGGTTTAGATGTTTTGTATTGAAAAACTTTCATCTGATTTACAAAGGTGCTCAAAAATTCTCAAATTTATATAGAATATGCTTTTTTAAACCCCTAAAGTCCCATTGTCTCCTTGGGGGACAAAATGGATTTTGGGTATGCTCCTCTAATCTCAATATTTGTTGTGATTTTTGTTATTTTTTAGTGAAGATAGGAAAGCATATTAGCTTTCCAAAAATATAATTATTATTTCATTTTATGGAACAAAAAGCCCTTTTTTGTTTCGCAAGCAAGAAAAAACCTTCAAAAAATTTAAAGTACAAAAGAAAAAAAATTGTATAGATTATATTGTTATGTATATGTCAAGCTTTGATTTATTCCATTTGGATTTGTTATGTGAAAATTATGGACAATCTTGTATTTCAGGCAATGAAAGCATCTTCTTGAAAAAATAACTTGTAGGATTCATTTCTAACCTCAATTTCTACAAGTCAATAAAAAAAAGGTTCACAAGGTTAAGATATTTTGCTAGAACAATCTCACCATTGAGATTAGTGTATTTCAATTCCATCATAGAGCTACTACAAATTTAAATTTTCCTTCAATCTTGAATCTACTTCTACTTAACAATTTTTTAATGAGTAAAAACTAAGTGTATGTTTTTTGAATTTTTTTTCCTAAACTTTCAACTCAATTCTTTATCATATAAAATTAGAAATTCAAAATCAATAAAGCAAAAATTATAAGTTATGAAGATTTAAAGCCAAGTAATGTAGTTGAACAAGGTACAAAAACATTTGTTCCCTTCACTTTAAACACAAATATTTTGCAATCTACGTGGTCAAAGTTTCTGAAATTTTTATTACAAATTTTTATACTAGTCTAGTATAAGATCCTATAATTATATATGAAAAAAAAACTTTTTTTTAATAATTTTTTGCTCATTGCTATACAAAATGATAGTTTTGAGTGTTTTTTGATGGAAAAGAGGCCTTGGGACTTCAGGGGTTAAATTATCGAATTGAAAATTGTGATAGGATGTTATAGAGTATCATATTATTTAATATTCATAAATATGACAGGAATCATAGGAATGTATTAAAGCTTTTTTTAAAATCCAATTGGCAATTACATTAACTAAAGTCTTTCAGTAATTTTCATGTAAAGTAAAAATTGAATTTTCTAATTTTTCTAATTTGAATTCTAATCCATGCCTTAATTCAGGTTTGTTTGTTTTGTTTTTATTTTTTGCTTTTTTTTTTTTTGGTACATCAAGATTTTCTAGTTGTGTTCTTGGTATTATAAAAAGCTCTCCATGAAGAGGGGGGCATGGGCTCTATTTTATAATATTTGCACATACAGTGTGAAAGTTATCGAATTTCATAGTTATTATGAATTAAAAAAATTAAAAAATTAATTTTATTTTTATTTAAGGAGATTAAGGAGGGTTTACCATCACTGTTGAAATCCTGATGGAGGTAGCAACAACACAAGGCACACTAGTCTATACCTTAAATGACATTGTTTGTTTGTTTTGTAGCAAAGGAACATCTGGAATAAACTTTTTTTTACTATTGTGGTAATATATTAGATGAGGATGTTTTAAAGAATTTTTATATATTGACAAATGGTCATGAAAGAAAATGCAAGCGGTTGTATAAATTTTGGAGGCATAATAAAATGATAATTCATTTCAAAAGTAAAGGTTGTAAGAGGCTGCAAGAATAACCTATGTGAATCCAAAAATCACTTGACTCATAATATCCATTCCAAAACATCATATATAACCATCTAAAACAATCACCCATCCAAACCACTTAAAGAAAAATTCAAACTAGAAAAAAGGGGTGGTATGGAGATGGGAATTCAAGTATATATGGAGACAAACACAAGTTTCTATCTCCACATTGCCATGAATAGATCTATTCATTACTCAAAATGGTCCAATAATCCACCTTGCTATTGTCCTTCTACAAATCACCATTTAGGATACGTATTCTACTTGTTTAACTTGTTTGCCATTTAAAAAAAGGTTGAATATTTTTGTATCTATTAATAATATAGCTATCTTAGGTATTAGTGCAGGATGTATGCTTTAATTATCACATCTCACATACCATACTAGCTTGTCAACTTTCTATTTAACATTCTTGAATCTTTTGTATTGATTCTTTTACAATGAAATTGGCAATAGAATATATTGTTTACAAATATCAATGTGAACCAACAAATTA
The DNA here is from genome assembly GCA_950106755.1 of Climacium dendroides. Lineage (NCBI taxonomy): Eukaryota > Viridiplantae > Streptophyta > Bryopsida > Hypnales > Climaciaceae > Climacium > Climacium dendroides. Next base: position 12,406,220 of record OX467086.1, read on the forward strand.
ATGATTTTTTGCTTATATTTTCCTTGCTATGTAGGTTTGTGTCTTTAACTACAAATGGATTTGGCATGTTGAATTCAAGAATGTTATGTATATATTTGCAAATGATAAGTTTCATTATATCATAGCTTGTATCATTATATCATAATTTGTCATACTGACATTATCCCTTGGCTCCATATTTTTAATACTTTTTTGGAGTTATGAAAATATTATGGAAGATGTATATTGTCTTTTGAGTGGATAGTTAGACAAAGTTAGTTTTTTTTATTAGTTTCTATTACCCCCCATTCTTGTGTTTTTTACAAGGCTTGGTTTATTCAAACCCCTCCATTGGGCCTAGTTGATCCCCTCCATTCTTGTATTTTCTAGATTGACTCTGCTCAGTAATTGATATGGATTAATGTCTAAAAATGTTCCCATATCTATCTTCTATATACATATCTATATTTGTATTCCTAAATATCCATATTTTGTAATATCTGTATTCATATTATTTATTTTTCATGATCAACGGCATTGGAAGGGAGAAAATTCTTCTTCACGAGATCAATGGCTTTCAATTTTTACAAAGAGAGGGGTGTGTGTGTTAATTGCAACTTGAATTTTGGATGCATCATTATAGAAGATAGTATTATAGATTTGATAACAATTTTTTGATTCATGTAATAGTCTAACGATTCTATTGTTGAAGAGCAATGTGTCATTACGTTGATTGTAAGAGAAGTTGATGTGATGATAATAGAAATCAAGGAATTAGATGCTTTACACTTACAATATGAACATTTTGTGGAAAGTTCAGAATTTTTGATTTCATAATGAAACAATCATCTATATAGACATATAGTAAATTTGCCAATCACCACTCAGACAAAATTCATATCCTTCTCCACATAAATATAGAGAGATTTGCATATTTTGAAATTTGGTGAGATTATTAAAGGTCATGTCAAGATTCACCTTAAAAAAACAAAATGCAAATAGGTTTCTTCTTACAACTTTTATTGCAATTTAAAGGTGATGTACTTGAAATCTAATCAAAAATTCCTTACAACCCTTCACCACATAGTATGTAGTCATTGGGCGATGATACAAAATTTTGTTCCCATCACAATTGAATTGGTAGTTGAATTGTGCGATTATTGTATGGTAATTGGCAATGGTTCTTGTGCAGTTCTTGGATGTGTGCAGTGAATGTCTAGTTTACTCTAGGTGATTTCCTAAAAAAACATCAAATTTTAAAAATTTCACAAATTTGATAATTTTTCACAAGATCATTACTTTGATTTAGTCCCAGACCCAATGAAGTTCAAATTGTTTTAAAAACTTGGATTTTAGATTTATTAAATAAATCTACAAAAAGAACAATAAACTAAACTTATAATGCTCCATTTTATTACTTGAATTCAAAATTTCTTAAAATCATGTTCACCTTTGAAATTGGGTTTGAAGCAATGTTTGACGTATATTGCTAAAGGATATATGATATTTAGGATAAAAGAAAAAATACAAAAGGATTATTATGGGAAAAATAAATAAAAATTTAACCCCTAAAGGATCAAGGCCATTTTCTCTGAAAAACTACTCATTGAAACTTTTTGCACTATAAATTTTGAATTTAAAACATTTTGTATTGAAGAATTGAATTGAAAGTCTAAGAAGATTTTTTTTTTAAAACTCTTAATTTTCTTTTAAAAAAAATTGTTAAGTAGAAGTAGGTCCAAAATTGAAAAGAAACTAAATCATTAATAGCTCTAAGATGGGATTGAAACACAATAATTCCAATGCTAAGATTGTTTTAGCAAGCAAATTTAACCTTGTTAAACATTTTTTTTGAAAAGTTGTGAAAATTGCATTTGATAATGAATCCTATGAGTTATTTTTTTCATGAAAATGCTTAAATTGGCCCTCCATATAAGATTGTTCATAACTTTCACACCACTAATCCAAATGGAGTGAATCAAAGCTTCACATGCGAACAAAAATATGATCTAAAAGAAACAATAAATTTAATTTAATTTCAAGTTTTTGTAGATTTTTTTTACTTGGTGATGTGAAAATTATGTTTAGGATGGCATAACTTTTGCTAACAAGCACCAATTGAAATAAAAATTATATTTACAGGAAGCTAAAAAAAATTCTATCTTATGAGAAAATTTCAAAAATTTCCACTAAAAATTGAGATCATTGGAACTTGCCCAAAATTTAGTTTGTCCCCCAAGGGAACAATGGTCTCTTAAGGATGAAAAGACACTAGTATTATAAAACAAGGGGGTATTTATAATTGTGTCACTTCAGATGCAGAGATTATACAATAAAATTTTGCAACATCTCTACCAAATCCTACATCCTCCTTGAATCCATGCATTTCTCACCACATGCCTTCTAAATAAGTTATCAATGTTTTTGATTTATAGTACTCAACAATGAGGCTAGTTAATACACACACACACACACACACACATATATATGTATGTATATATATGTATATATATGTATGTATCAAATAAAAAGTCACTCATAAATTAATATTATTGTAAAGTTTTGAAGTTTTAAATAGAAAAAATTCATTTGAGTTACACAAGTGTTTCAAAATTCTCAAATTTACATAGTCTTTACATACACCTAAAGTTCCAAGGCTTTTTTTCATCAAATTTCACTCAAAACTACCATTTCTATTGCAAAGTGCAAAAAGCTTTAAAAACTGTTTTTATTTTTGCAAATCTAACCATTGGATATTGTACTACATTAGTATAATAATGTGTCAAAGAAATTTCAAAAACTTTGGTTATGTGGATTGCAAGATATTTAATTTTGAAGTGAAGAAAACTTGATTTTTTGCAACTTGCTTAACCAGATTTTAAGGCTTCAAATCTTGTTTGCTTAAAATTTTTGCACCAAAAATATTAAATTTAAAAAAAATTATGTTGGAGAATTGAATTGAAAGTTTAGGAAAAATAAAATACAAATATAAATCACTTGGTTTTCATTCCTTAAAAAATTGCTTAGTAGAAATAGGTATGACATTGGAGGAAAAACTACATTGTTAATAGATCTAAGCAATGTTCCTAAAAAACCGGGAGCTAGTTCAAAGTTAGCTAGAGGAATTGGGAAAAAAAACTGGTTGCAATTTGAAAGCATCGACAAAAAGATGATGCAAATATCTTTAAATTTTATATTTTAATTAAAATATAGATAAAATAACCGGACTCAATTATTCAAAAACCGGTTCAATATGAGAATTGAAGAAAATTAACCGGTAAAATTCAAAAAGTTTCCCAAACTATGAATCTAAGATGGAATTGAAACACTATAATCCCAATAGCAAGAAAATTAAACTTTGTTGAATTTTTTTTTTCAAATTATGAAAATTGCATTAAAAAATGAACCCTTCAAGTTATTTTTTCAAAAGAAAATGCTTAGATTGCCCTTCAAAACAAGATTGTCCATAACTTTCTCATCATTTGTCCAAATAGAATAATCAAATCATTCTATATAGACAAAAGTACTCTCTATGGATAAAAAAATTGAAAAGTTTCATTTGACTTTTTGTGATTTTTTGGTATTGCCCGATAAACCTTGTTAGGACTTAGGGTGATATAAATTTTGCTCTCAAGCACCAATTCAAATAAAAAATATGTTTTTAAAATGTGACAATAGTGATAGAATATCATATTAATAAGTGGACAAAAACTTTGGATTTGCTAAACTTTTTTAGTAAGTTGAACTCAAATTTGATTTTTGTCATTCTAACTTTAATTTATAATTTTAAAAAGAATATTTGGCTTCTAAAAATGCCAAAGTGTAACACATCAATAATTAGGGGCTGTTTTACTAATGAAGTTGTTCAGTTTGAGAATATTAAAAAAATAATCTAGAATACACCCGTTTAGTGCAACTGCCTCTTGTATAGATTTTACTAGATAATATTTCATGTATGTATCTTACAATAAAGAAATTCAAAACATTTCTTTTAGGAATATAATTTATGCATATATTTCTTGTTCCAAGTCATACAAAGTTGCAAACACTAGTGGAAATCTAGTAGTAGTAGACCACTAAAAAAACATGAGAAAGCCCGCATGTGGTTTAAGACTCTAAGTTGCTATTTGGGTTTTTGCTTATGGGTTGTTTCCTTGGTTTAGACAAGACAACTTAAACCATGTTTCTACTAGTGAAATACTCACCTTGAATGAAATTCTCAACCATCTCAACAAATGAATGCATTTTAAACTTGATCAAGTTTAAAATCCTACGCATTTCTATTAGTCTTATAGGCAAATATTAACAAATTTTCAATAAGTTAAAAGGGCACTTTTCTAACTTTTTAACCCCTAAAGTCCCATTGGCCCTATGGGGGCCAAATTGTGACTTCGGGTAGGCTCCTAATTTGCCAAAACTTGTCATGATTTTATGAAACTTTTTTCAAACGTGCGCATTTGCTAGAGCTTTTCATGCATATAATTTTTTCATCAATCCGACTTATCTTTCAAAAGTTATAAGTATTTTTTTGGAAAACAGAGGTGGGTAGGTAGAGCGGGTAAGCCGAAATCCATTGATTCAAGTTGGAGTAGCATAAGGGGCATAGCAAGCATGGCAATCTTGGTTTGCTGGCAACCTCCAGTCAAAAATGGGCGACCAACGGATGGAGGAGCTCGAGGAGGAGCTATGGACAACCCAAACATTGGAAACTAGATGGGAGCATAATGGGAACGCAAAGGGACCCTTTCTTTGAGGGTGCCTCATTCTCATGACCTCTTATTATTCCTATACCGCTTCTAAATTCCATAAGAATTAAAGATTTTGTTTCTTTTTCAAAAAATTTGTTTGAGGTTCTCAAGGATGACTAAATCCTTGAATTCACCGTTTGAATTACATTTTTACATCAACATGTGGTGGAAAACTAGCTCAAAAAAAAGACTAGTGTATAGTCAACTTTCACTACATCCTACTATTGCAAGATTTTTTGGCATGTGTTCCAAGTCTTATTTTGGCATGGAAATTAGTGGAGATATGCCTAACAAAATGTAGAGTATGAAAAAAATTTGTATTCAAAGTGTGTAGTTCAAAAAATTTCCACAAATGGTGGTCAAAGTCATTAAAAATTGTAGGGCAACATTGAAAAAAACTTCTTTTCCAACTTTGAATGCTTATATCTTCCAATCTACATGGTCAAATTTCATGAAATTTTACCACATGATTTGTGGCAAGTGAATTACAAGATGCTATGGTTACATTTTAAAAAATGTTTTTTCTGCTCTCTTTGGTGAATGGAGTAGAAATGGCAATTTGAGTGGCTTTTGACAGAAAAATGGCCTTGAGACTTTAGGGGTTAAAGTTGATAAGCAAATAATGCAAAGTATTAACCCTTCACTGCCTAAGGGGACTAAAAGTGTCTTTACATAGTTTCAAATCAAATTCAAAATGCTATAACTTTTGCATCCAATGTCCAAATTCTATAAATCTTATTGGAAAATTTGAGCTTTCTCTACTAGTTTGTGTGGTAAAAATTTTAGATCAATCCAAGATGTATTAATTTTTTATGAGCTAATTGAAGTTCAAAGGTTCAATTTGAGTTCACCAAATTGCATTTGATGGCTACAACTTCAAGGCTTGTACCTCCTTCATCCAATGTTTGTTTTCAATTAAATTTGTTGAATTATATTCTCCTTGTAGTCTAGTTATTGTGGTAAAGTTTTTATGTTAATCCAAATTGTTTTGAATGTTTGGGAGCAATTCAAAGTTCAAAATCTGTACATTTTTGGATTACAAAAAACTTGTTCCTTCTTTGTACAATGTTTCCAATAAAACATTTTGCAAAAGTTACACATATAAGTCTAGCTTGTATGGCTAAAATTTCATATCAATATGAGAAATTATGAATAATTGTAAAGCAATTTAGTAGGAGGTTAAACCTCAAATGTTTTTTTTGCAACTTTTCTTGTTTCTTTTTAATATTTCAAAGCTATTTTGAAGACACAATGAGTCAATTGAAAGATATTTTTTTCACCAGTGTCTTTGCATGTTGGTTTTGAATCACTTTGTAGTTTCAAGTTTTTTTCATTTGAGTAGGTTTAGAAATCAAATTTCACCTCCAAATTTGTTGCTAGGAAAATTTCAACATTTTTTTTCTAATGGTACCAAAACATTATAAACTTGCAATCTATGTGGCCAAATAACTCCAAATTTGTTTTATATAATTTGCAATATGTATGCTACAAGATTGTATAGTTGAAATTTCTATAACTAAGTGATGTTTTGAACTGTAGCACTTCAAAAGCAATGATGTTCCTAAACCCAAAAAAGTCTTAAGCCTTGAGGGGTTAAGAATGTGTTATTTGGAAATATGATTATTATAACATTCAATATACAATACTTTTATTAAAACTTAACTCCGAGATCATAACCTTGGCCATTAGGAAAAGTTTCAAGCCTTAAAAGGCTACTAGTTTTTTATTTTCACCCCCCTAGTGCAAGTACAGAAAAAATTAAATTTTTTTTTTCAATTAAAAAAAAATTAAAATTAAAATTAAAAAAAAAATTTTAAAAAAAATTTTAAAAAATTTAAAAAAAAAATATATATATATATATATATATATATATATATATATAATTTTTTAAAATTTTAAAATTAATTAATTAATTTTTTAAAATAAAAAAAATTAATTTTAAAATAACCAATCCAACATGGTGCTGATATGGCATCAATAGTGCCACATTATATTCAAAAAATAAAAAAGTAAAAAAAATTATATTTTTTATAATTGCACTGTGGGGGGTATACTTCACATCCTTTTTTAGGCTTGAAATTTTCCTAATGTTTTGTCCATTTTTTTTGTGTATTTATTTGGAATAAACTTTGAATTAAAAAAAATTGAAAATTATTAGAGTTAATCCCTAAAGTTTCTTCACTATGTTTTTACTAAAAACACTCCCAAATTGCCATTTCTAGTACAAGTAACAAATTTTTGAAATTTCTTTTTGACACATGTAACCATAGAATCTTGTAGTCTGCAGACTTGAGAACACGTGGTCAAAATTTCAGAAATTTCCACCAAGTGGATTGCAAGATATAAGGTAGGTACACCCAAATGTGTCGCTGACCTTAAACCGCCATCTATACTATATGTACATTCCAAAATTAGTTTTGTACCTATGTGGAAGAAACGCTTTTAAAACCAAACTTTGTTCCTTAAAAACTTTTGCATACAATATCCAAATATCCCGTTCTCTGGTGCGTTGGAACCTCCTTTTACTTGCCAACAAGAACATATGCAAATTTAACCAATCTAATAATAGAAACTAGGGTTAGTAGAAAAAAGTGACAATTTTGGGTGTACCTACCTTAAGCCTTCGAATTCATTGAAATCATATTTTTAGCCTTATGAAAAACATGGTAGCTGCACTTTACAAGCTCACTTTCCTATGAAAAATGTCCCAAATGGTGGTTACTCTTTGGATTCTTTTTCTTAAACAAGTTGGTTACATGCTTAAAAAATTTTAGATCATTTGGAATTGTACAACATATAGGAAAAAAATAGTAGGTAGATAGTAGTAGAGAATGATTCAAAATATTAAATTGTTAAGGATTTAATTAAAGAATTGAAAAATGCCAATTCCAATGGTTGAAATGTTGTTATAAACAATCTATATCCTATGATTTTATTTTTTTCAAAAAATATTGAAAATTGAGTAAGATAAAGGACTTCAAAGTTTATTTTAGAGTAGAGAATCTTTAACTACCCGCAAACAAAAACCACTCGTAACTTTCATCTCATTGATTAAAATGGAATGATTCAAAGCTTTGCATGTATATATAATTCTAGAAAACCAATTTCAAATTTTTGTTTTAAGAAAAGGGATTAATCTATCCGTACTGCTTGGTTAGTGAAAAAAATAACATATTTGGCCATAATTTTTGACTTGTATTTCCAAATGTCATGAAATTTGGTGTGTATAAAAGATATTCAATTTCTGTTAAAATTTTAGCCTAAAATAGGCAAATCTCTAGATACATGTACTTGCCCAAAATTTCTATACAACCAAAAATTGTATGCCAGTCCTTTAGGGGTTAATGTAGGTTTGAGAAAAGCATGAAGTGAAACTCCTTAGAACACCAAAATTGGAGTTGAATGGAGTTTGGTTTCGTATTTCTTTTGTACTATTCTCAGTTAAACCTTCCTCTGATACCACTATCACAATCCATTAATTCTATTATAGTAATAATTTTTTGTGTTTCCAACTTGAGAGTACAAAGTTTCAAAATTATAGTAAAACAACATGTACAAAAATAACATCATGATTGTAATATCTTCAAAGAACAATTAGGGTAAATCAGCCCATTACAAGTCAAACTTCCATTGCCTGCACCTATAAAATGGCCAATTGAGGTGTTGTGTCAACCTATAATGGACTTTCTTCAATAAATGAGATTTGAGAATATAAGTTGAATTAATGGCTATAGTCAATGTCTTGAATGATGATAATAGAGCAACTTAATATCAACAATAGAGAATTCTACATATTGAGTGTAATCCCATTGTAAAAAGTTTTTTTTTCAAGCTTGTGACATTGTAGCCATTTTAGGAAATATTGTGTCTATTTTAGGTGAATAAAATGACCATTATCAATGTGCTTTTTGTTAGTTTTGGGGTAGTTTAAAGAAACTCTTTTGGACCATTCGGGTAGCACACTTAAAAAATTCATAACAATTTCACAATATGTCAAAAAAATACAATTACAATTGCTCTTGCCATTTCACTTTTCTCTATATATAAATAAAAAAGAAGAAATAAATGTCAACACTGATGCCATCGAAGGCAAACCAATCATTCTGCTGCCTCTATTGGGTTGATTTTCTGTCACATAGGTCACTAACTAATTTACTATTATTTTCTCAACTTTAGTATGATAAACACATTCCTTTAGTAAATACTTCCCCCTCAAACAGTTTATAATATAATTTAAAACAAGAAAATTCCCATGTATGTGAATTCCCATCTAAAGAAAATCATTTAAATATTGGAACTCTTTATAGTAGTACCTCTTTAGGAATTCTCATCTCATGCATATAAAGTGAATACCCTTGAACTGCCACTTTTTGCTACTATGCCTAATTACTAATTATTATTATTATTATTATTATTATTAAATTAGTCAAATTTTCATATTTTCTCAATGTTGATACATGAAAAGAGGTTTCACTCCACCAAAGAACATGACATTTGGATACTTTTGCAAAAGTTATGAAGGATCAAAGTTATTTTTAGGTAGTCTACATGTTCGTAAATCATTTCTTCGACAAATGTACATATTGATTCTCGAGATGGAGTGGTGATGGAGTGATTTTGGGTGTACCCACCTTGCCTATCCAAGAAAGAAAAGAAGCTTTCCTAAGCTTATCCCTCTTGAACCGCAAATCGATTTAACAGACCAGACAAGTCCGCCAGCAATCAAGGCTTTCCCCTCTTTTCAAAATTTTTTTCTTTACTTATTTTGCCTCTTTCCAAAGGAATGATTGTTCATCCCAATCAGCTGAATAGGTAGCCCCAATAATTAGAGCTGGGTCCCGGACTCCCGGGACCAGAGAGAGACCATGTCCTGCACCACTCACAACCAGCTCGCCAGCACACCGTCCCTCACTCACGCTTCGTCCTCAACATTTGCGGCATACTTAGGATGGATCCAAAGTCAAATCCATTGCCAACATCCAACACACACACACGCAACAAAACAAAATTTCAAAAATTTAAATTTCAAAAAAATGAAAACCACAATCAGGAAAAAGTACCCCAAGATCCCGCCTCAATTATTTACTATGAATGGGTGATCATTCGAAGTGACGGTTGCTGTCCACCCCGCGTCCCTCATCAAGTCCTCTGGGTGCCTTGTTGCTGCTGTCACAGAAGCGCGCTTGGATCTGCCCCTTCCCCTCGGAAAACTTTCTTTGAATTCGAATTTGGGGGGGTGACGACAAGACTCACTCACGCTCCGGGCACGAACTAGCGCGTGAATCTAGATCATGTTGTTGGAATTGGAGGGTGTATTGGAACCTTAGTACGCAAATTCAAGACCTGGGGGAGCCAATGTGAGTGGAGAGATTGGCATTTGCGGAACAAATGGCTACTAGGAAAGGAGCTGGAGGGGTTCTACTTTTCTATGCTGTTTGGGTGTCGGTGGTGAGCTTTGTGAATGGAGTTTCAGATCCTAGTGAAGGTAAGCAAAGCTTTCTGGGTCTCCAATTTCAGTTTTCCCATCGCCTTTGCTAGAGCTCTTTGTTGAAGCATTATTGGGTGTGGAGAGTCCTTCACGGCCCATTCCAATGTCACTAGCTAGAGATCAATATTGAAGTGGCGATCGATCTAAATGTTATGAATTCGACAATGTGAAGATGCGCCACAGGATTTGAAGCTGTCAATGTGCTGGAATGCTATAGCTTTTGAGTAACATTCTTGATAATAATTGTCATTCAAGTATTAATTAACATGGTGGAAATTTCACGAGATTGGCAGTCGTTGAAGCCCAGATCTTTACTCGTTCGTACGTCCTAGTTTTAGATCTCTGTGCGCTTGAATGTCACAATTTTGGTGCACTGAAACAATTTTCAAATCTAAGGACTATGATCATAAGTTTTGTACCAATTGAGACGATTTTGGCGTTTTTCCAAAGAAATGTTGGCATTAATTTGGGTTAGTTCCCCACATTCTGCAGTCAATTTCTCAGTTGAATTACCACTAAAGGTGTGCTTTGTGGAAGACTTGCGCTGATCGCCAAGTTAGGTTTGAAGGCTTTGGAGCTGATTTTGAGAGACTGATCAATGTGGGTTGTGTGGTGACTTCGGGTGCAGTTAATGCATTATCGACGATGTACAATGACTTCAATCAAAATCCAAGGCTTACTGGGTGGACTCAGAATAATGGCGACCCCTGTGGGGCAGCGTGGTACGGCATCTCATGCTCGCCGGACAATTTTATTACATCCATGTAAGAATCTCCATTTCGCATCAATGTTACATGCATGTCCTGTTCCTGCAACTCAAACACCGGACTCTGGATTTCAATTTTGTTCTTGTTTTTGATGTTGCCATGTTGCAGATGATAATTTCCATAACGATCTGTTTCTCAGAACCCTAGCCTCTGCTTGTTAATGCCCTCTGCTCTGTCTGTCTGGGCTGTATTATTCACATGTTGTGCCTCTATTTGTTGTGCAGTAAGATACCGGGTTTGATGTTAAATGGAAAGTTGCAAGGGTGGGTTCTTCAAAATTTGGAACTTCTTCAGGTTGTGTAAGTACCTGCACTGCCGATTCTTCTCATTGCTTTGCTTTGCATTGATTGCTTACAATGCCTTTGTTTCCCTTATGCGATGCATTTCCCATATTAATTTCCATCACCTACACGGACATACTAAATATAATAACATTTGAAACTTGCTCTCTTGTGCATTTTCGACAGTGACGTGAGTAACAACAACTTGACTGGAGAAATACCCCAACAATTCCCCCTTAACATCACTGAAATGTAAGCTGTGCACTCCACATGACTCAGATTGCACCATTGGATATTTCGTTCTCTTGACCCTTAATTGCAGATTACGTGAGCTCATTTTTTTGATTCCACCTGTTTGTAAAGGGGCTTTTGCTGATAAGCAGTTTCTTATTCCTTGCAGAACCATGAACAACAATATGTTTACTGGTAGCCTTCCACAGCTGGATCAATTGTCCTCGGTGGAGATTATGTACGTTTCATAAACCCTAATATTTTACGCACTTGCAAGGAAATAGGCTTTCAATTCCACTGAGTCAAAAGGTGATTTGAGATTAAGGTTGGTATAATAATATTGATTGCTCAAGGAAACCTATCTGTAGGTTTTCTCCTGCAAAAATTTTAATCCAGAATGCGATATCCTTGGTGGTTGGAATGAAATTTAGGCAGACAAGAACAATACTTATTGAAATGTTTCATTTACTTGCAGAAACTTGAGCAACAACCAACTGGACGGCAACATAAACCCCCAAATTTTCACAGCACTTGGGAAAGTGGTCACACTGTGAGTCTTTTTTAGACCCTGTGTAAGATGCTCACAAATTCCGTGTTTCAGGGCTTCAGAGTAGGAGGCATGATACATTCTCTAGAGGAGGTTCTCATTGACCAGAGTCCCATTTCCACTCTATCATTCTACTACTGTAACCTCAATGGATCCCATTTCAGTAGAGGTGGAAACCAAAAATTGGATAGGGAGAGCATAGATTGATTGTGTTTCATAATTTTATCTTTTAAAGTTATGGTATCCTTCATTGATGAGTATCCAACCACGAAAGTTTATGCCCAGTCATACAAAAGGACAACCTTGTTCTGGAAATAACATCCCTTGCCATGTCTCCGCATGCTATTTTTCATAATGAGGATTCTACTTTCACAGTTCTTGGTCCCTAAAGCCCCTTTAATTTCATTTTTATTAGAATTTACTGCTGCCTCGGTTGTCTCCAACACTTTGCATGTGCGTGATTGTTTGTTACCAGGGATCTTTCATTCAACCAGCTTCAAGGACCTCTTCCCGACACCGTCAAGAATATGGTTGCTCTGCAAACATTGTAAGAGTCCTGCTGCTCATCAGTTCTTTTTCCGTGTCAGTTGTAGCAAGGAGTCGAAGGAAGCCATTAGCCCCGATTCTGCCCTGAAAATACAAAGAATTTGAAGTCTGATCAGGGCTCTTGGTGTTGGACAGGAATCTGCAGAATAACCAGCTCAGTGGTCAACTTCCTGCAACTTTGTCTCAGCTCAATAATGTGCAGACATTGTAAGCCATTCGGTGACTCTCCTAAGTCACCTTCCCCTGCATAGTTTTGTTCGTTTTTATTTTAGCTATGCACTTCTGCTTGGTTTTATTAAATTGATTTAGAATCATGGACTAAACTCTGCTATTGTTTTCTCAAAACAGCAACATTGAAAACAACCAGTTCACGGGGACCCTTCCCGCCGGGTTCAACCCCAGGACTTACAAGTAAGACTGCTTTCATACTGCTCCTGCACTGGATTAGGTAATCTCCATTTGATTGCAAATCAACTATGAACTAGGTGAACCGGCAGAATTACCCATGTTACTGGGAATAGTTTGGCCGTGTTCCCAACAAGTTTATCTCTAATAACCTGGTTGATATTTTTACAACTTTCTATTACTATGTGTATGCTATGCTACAGCGCACATAGTTAAGGCATGTTGTCAAAGCTCTTCTTACCTTGTCTCTTCTTTGCCAAAAAACCCTTTCCAACAAAGGCAAGAATTGCCGACAATGAGGTTATGATCTTTGATAATGAGAGGCACTTCATCTAGATAGTTTATGGCAATGAACTCATGGAGTTATACAAACACCTGAGGAAGATGCTTGTTCATGCAGAGTAGGATTCCGAGGTTTAATTACATTGAAGTAAATACTGGCTGCTGAATTTCTGCACAGTTGTCTCGTGTGTTAGCATCATTGGACTTACTTTTGAATTTTTCTTAATTGAAGGTATGGAGGAAACTTACTCACCGTCCAAAGCTCACCTTCACCCCCAGGCACCTCTACCACTCCAAAATCTCCAACTACGAAAGACTCTGGAGGGGGCTCATGGTTCACTACCGCACACATTGCTGCCGTGGCTGCAGGAGGTGCTGCTTTGGCGCTTATTTTATTCTCAGCGTTTCTCTTTTTCTGTGTCATTAGAAGACGGCGGCCTGCCAAAGCTCTAGACGATCAGGAGGCTCATCACAGTAGCCGGCGGATGCAGCTCCCTCAGAGCCCTGTAAAAGGTCAGAATCCGGGGTCAGAATAACTCGAAGTTTCGGTTTGTTTTGTCGTCTTTATTGACACGAACATTTGCTACTTGCCAACTGAAATTGCAGAAATCTAGAACATTATGTTGTCTGTTTATAATGATGATGACTACAAATATATTGCTGACTTAAGAAAGTTGGCTACATGCTCTAACAGCCACATTAGGTTGTGACTTGCGAAACTCAAGCAAGCTAGAACGATTCTCATACGAGGTGGCCATGCTTGCGAAGCATCAATTTCTTTTGTCTGTCATAATTGGTAGTGACTTTGGGCAGTCAAACTGAAGTACTATTTTGGCTTCGTGGAATGTTAGTGGATAGAGATGGCCAATTGAAGGATCACTGCAGAGTTCACTCAGAAGCAGATTAACTAAATCAACTTCATGGTACTCCTGTGGGTTCTGTGCGAAAATCATTCCTGACTTTGATTGCCATGTGTTCACAGATCCAGTCGCGAATCAGAGAGTCTTCGAAACAGGTAAATATCAATACCAAATTTGCCATTCCCTTCTTCACATCTTATTATTAACCTCAGTCAGCGATTGAGCGAGAATTCTTCATAATCGCCGATTAAAACCAAAGGAAATCTCGAAATGTGATCCATTGTACAGAGCGCGCACGATGCTTCGTCAATGGCATGTCTTCTTTAACAAGGAAATTGATGCGGACCCCCAAAGAATCTACATTTTTTTTTGCGAAGTTGTAAAAAGCATTTGTGCAAGAATATAATGGAAATAGTGTTAATTTCGACAAATTAATTGGTGCAATTCCATTCAAATGGCACAACGGACCCTGAAGGAAAAGAAATGATTCCGCGAGTCAGTAGGGGATGCGGGTGCAAATCCTGATTATCAGTGCACAATGTTGTGGATGGAATGCAATTTGCACATTAATTTGCATTGACCTATCAACACAACAAGATAACACAAATGTCAAAACGTTGAATGGACTACCGCCAATCATACAGAATCCAGGTTCAATGGTCTTATCGTCCATTTCATTGAATTCTTTGCTCTGGGCTCCAAAATTCGTTTCATTCCACACTCTTTGAAAACGGCCAGTGATGTATAAAACTCCGTCCCATTTAACAGCATTGCCGTCTTTATCATTGCTGTTGCAGTTCCCCAAGTTGAGAAAGCCGCAGCTGAGGAAGCGCCCCAACCAGAGGCTTTGCCCCCGGTGAAGGCTCTGAAGGCCCCTCCCTCCTTCAAGGCCTCCTCCATGGCGATGCTTTCCTCCAATCCCAAACCCTCCGCTCCCAGCAAGCCTGTGAGCCTCGCCGTGACCCCTTTTTCGGTGGCGGACCTGCAAAGCGCCACGCAGAGCTTCTCTCCCGAGGCTCTGGTCGGGGAAGGCAGCCTGGGTCGCGTGTACCGGGCGGAGTTCGCTAACGGCCAAGTGCTGGCGGTGAAGAAGATCGACAGGTTCAATGCTCCCCTGGTGGAGAACGAGGCGGAGTTTCTGGGGGTGGTGCAAGGCTTGGCGCGGCTGCAGCATGCCAACGCCGTGGAGCTCGTGGGGTACTGTGTGGAGCACGAGCAGCGGCTGCTGGTGTTTCAGTTCGTGGGGAGGGGCAACCTCCATGACTTGCTGCATTACGACGCCAGTGCGGAGAAGAAGGGCAACTTGTCGACGTTGACGTGGAACGTGCGCATTAAGATCGCGCTAGGGGCGGCGAGGGCGTTGGAGTAAGTGAAAGCAGACTAACTATCTGAAGTTGCTCCCTCCATTCAGAAAGAAGTGTCGGCAGTTTTGTTGAAAACTTTGGATACCTTGATCGCAATTTGGAGATCATTCCATGTGTTTGTTCTTTTGCAACCTAAATTAAATTGGACGCTTGTTCTTGGATGGAGAAAATATATAACTTTGTTTTTTTAATCTTACGAGTCCACTGATCTGCTTCTTACGGGTCGACTGACCTACCTTCTAACAATTTTTTTGTTCTCTTTCGAGTTTCAGGTACATGCATGAAGTGTGTGCGCCACCCATGGTTCACCGTAGTTTCAAATCTGCCAACATCTTGTTGGATGACGAACTCAACCCCCACGTTTCAGACTGTGGACTCGCTGCTCTTTCACCATCTGGCTCTGAGAGGGAGGTTTGTGCTTCCAATTCCAATGTATGCAGTTTGTGGTTTGTATAAATTGATCCTGGTTTTGTGATTGACTCCGAGAATCGTATTATTTCTCTTTGCTGAGATTCGTGTTGCTCTCTTGTACACAAACGTTTGTGTGGGACTACATGATTGGATTTGAGGATTTTTAATGTGGCTGGCAGGTGTCTGCACAAATGTTGGGTTCCTTCGGTTACAGTGCTCCTGAATACGCCATGTCGGGGACCTACACTGTGAAAAGTGATGTGTACAGTTTTGGTGTTGTGATGCTGGAGCTTCTCACTGGGCGTAAGCCTTTGGACAGGTGCTGAGCTCCTGACCACCTCGCACATGAATAATACTCTATCTAAATAAAAGATCCTCTTCCAATATTTCACCCATTTCCTTAAAGTTTATCATGATCACTTTGTCAAGTCTTCTCTTACTCTTTTTACATGATGATAGATGGATAGAGGACTCAGTTGAATTGAAATAGTACAATTATAGGATGGATCTCTTCATAGTAGGAAGATATACCAAAATCACTAATAGCAAACTCCTAAAAAATTTAACTACATGACAATTGTTGGGACTTTTGTTTTTGTTATAGATGTTTTAAATATTTATATGGTTTAAAACATGTAAAACCACTTGTGGTATGTGCAATTGTAGTTCAAGGCCGAGATCAGAGCAATCTTTGGTGCGGTGGGCTACACCCCAACTACATGATATTGATGCACTTGCAAAAATGGTGGATCCAGCATTAAAGGGCAAATACCCTGCCAAATCCCTCTCTCGCTTGGCTGATATTGTTGCTCTATGCGTTCAGGTTTGTTGTTTACTATCCCTATGAAATTGTACCATGATTGTAGAAGAGCAATGAAAACAAAGGTTCGCTTATATAATATTAAATTAACATATCTTAAGGACTATAGTAGACCATATGTATTGAAGAGTGAAAATGGAAGAAAATGAAGCAATGGTTTGCATTTATTCCTCATGCCATTTTCTAATCAAATTTGGCAAGAATAACTTGAGTTGAGAGAGTTCCAAAGTGTAAAATGAAGATGGCAAAATATGAATCCAAAAGATTGTGAACCTTTACTTGAACTTGATCTCAACTTGAGTTTAACCATGAGAGGTTGATTTGAACCTTGGATCTTGAAGGGATCAAAATAATGTCCCTCCAATCTCAATCCTCTTTAAGGACAAGGTTATTTTGTTCTTCACAAGTATGGGATATCTTTAATGTACCATTGGTGTCAATATACCCTATGTTGATGATTTATTCACAAATATATTCAAAATAACCATAATTCTAGGGAGTTGAAAGCTCCTCTTCTTTGAATTAGATAACTTAAATAGAGACTAGATAGACTAAATGACGTACTAAAGCTTTAACCAAAAAACTTTCACATCTAGATTGTTGTTAAAATGTAGATATTAATTTTGAGAATGTAATGTACACCATTTGGACACTTGAGCTTAATCACAATTTGAATGGTACACCTATGTTTACTCCTTGAAAACTCACAACTTATTCATACTGTGTCCAAATAAAGCATGCTAAAGGACATTCGAATCATCTTACAAGTCCCAATGAAATATACAATACTCCTTACTAAATATGCTCAGTTGCAATTGGGGACGATTATAGAGACACATCCCTCATTGCCCTCTGTAATGTGCTTTTGAATTGTATGGTGGTGTGCGTGCAGCCGGAGCCAGAGTTCCGACCGCCCATGTCCGAAGTGGTGCAGTCACTTGTAAGACTGATGCAGCGTGCCACTTTGAGCAAGCGAAGATCCGACTCGGAAGCAGGGTTGGACTCCATCGAACCCTCTGAGAATTCCATCTGAGACACTGATTCATAAGAAAATAATCAAAAACAGCTTCTTGACCAGCATCTCCCTCTGGGATGCCTTCGTTTTAATTATCGACCTGACAGTGTATTCTAGAAGTGAAGGATTAGCTTCTTCAATTAATTGTAGATGAATTATTCCAAGTCCTAGTTTTGATTCGGTGGCTTTGACTAAAGCAAGGAAGAATCAGGTCGTCTTCTCAGCTGAAAATGATCTCTCAGTCGCTGCAACTTCCATGTTGCGGTTACGATAGAGAGGTTGATTAACTCTCTCTAGCTAGAATTCGAGGGAGAGTCATTGAATTCAAGGTTCGTGTTCAATCGCATGCAAGTAAGCGATGCTATTTGGTTTCTCAGATGAGCGTGTTACAGCAGTAGGTGGCGTGGTTTTTTGAAGAATAATACTATTATTTGGTACGATTGCCTCAGTATCTGGATATCGATACGAATTTCTGTGTTCCTGATCCTACTGTAGGTACAGACTGATTGAGCTTCCCGTTAAATTTTATTCTTTTTGGAGCAGTCCTCATGCCTTTTCTAGAATCCTTCTGAATATGTTCAGTATCACTTGGAAACGTCGATTCATTCGCCAGCTTCAGCTTTGTCGTCTGATGCTTGTATATGCGTTAATCAAGGTTACGTACAGAGAATAGAAACCTGTGCCTTCAGAAATGTTCGTGTCTGAACAAGATCGGGTTCTGAAACGTTGAAGAACGTTGACTCTTGAGGGTGCGCTTGTGCCGGGTCTGAATCCTGTCGTGGATAAGGAATAGCGTAGCTTTGCAAGTGGGCATTGTGTATCGTTTGTTTCTGGCCCCAATAATACATATGGTCTACTAGCAGAGTGATCTAATTTTCATCTGCACTAGTGTGCCCTGTGCCATTACCACAGTGTAATTAAAAGTAAAAGTAATTTTCTAATTATTTTCATTTATAAAAGCTTCCAAATGCCACGAAACAAATTTCGTTGAGGGCTTTTCGACGGTCCCAAGAATGCGATCGGGGACCGAAGGTTCCGGAGATCTTATTGTAATAAAAAATAAAAATAAAATAAAAAAATAAAAAACCTTAACTTAAGGCATGGATCATATTTCTCCAGGCAACCGCCTGAGCAGGAACAGTAAGGAGGAACTCTTGAATACTATCAGTACGTGGATTTACAGACAGTGCAGGAATAGCCAATCACAAAAGCTGGGTTCATTAGAGAGTGGGTTCTTCAATTCGGAATCTTGAAGTTCACTCATATTCAAAACTTACAAATGGGGAATTTCATTAAAATGGCGATATTCCATGTGCCATTTTCACAGTGTGTCGTTCCCATGGTTCAAACTGGGCGGTCTGAAATCTATTAGTGTCCTAGATTTGTGAACTCTATACAATTATTAGATGTATTAAATCTAGGAAAGATGTAGATTTCAGACCAATCGGTTCAAACAATCTATATTTCCTAGATTTCAGATATCTAATAATGGTATAGATTTCAAAAATCTACAACACTAGTAGAATTCAAACCGCCTAGTCTGAACTGTAAGAATGCCAAAGTCACATAATAATCGCCATTTTAATGAAATTCTCCATACAATAATTATGAGCACCAGCAAGCCATTGACAAGAAGTCCGGTCTACTCTCAAAATCAGTCATGTGAGCATGTGCTGGGGGAATATAATAGATTTATACTATGTACTAAATAGTGATGTTCGTGGAAATGGCATATTCTAGAGCACAACACTATGACATTTGGAGCAATGTTCAGAAAAAACCGGCAGCTAGTTCAAAGTTAGCCGGAGGAATTGGGAAAAAAAACGGTTGCAATTTGAAAACATCGGCAAAAAACTGGTGCAAATATCTATAAAATTTCTATTTTGAGTAAAAAATAGAGAAAATAACCAGACTCAATTCTAGAAAAAACGGTTCAATATGAGAATTGAAGGAAATTAGCCGGTAAAACTCAAAAAGTTTCCTGAACTATGATTTGGAGTGCCCAACTAGGACAAATATAGATTTGAGGTTTAGTCGGGCAATAATGGAGTGAAACTTGGTGGCCAATACGGAAACTGCACTCATTTCAATGAGTGAGACCCACAATTTCAGTGAATATGAGGTTATTACAGATCCCCATTGTATTTTCCATCCCCTCGTTGTATTTCCCATAGGTTAAACTAGAGTGCCTTGTGGCGTTGCCACATTCAAAACAAAAGTAAAAGAAATTTTCTAATTTTTTTAGAACCAAAAACAACTCAAAAATTCATAACTTTTTCACTGTGAGTCGGAATGCCACAAAACCAAGCCCGTGCACCCTTCCTCGTGGAGGGCTTTCCGACGGTACCAAGATTGTGACCAAAATATAAGAAAAAAAAAATTCTAATTTTTTAGAACCAAAAATAACTCAAAAATGCACAACTTTCACACCATATGTTGAAAGGCCACGGAACCAAGCCGGTGCACCCCTCCTTGCCGAGGGCTTTCTGACCGTACCAAGTACGCGAGTGGGGGACGCATGGTCCGGGAGATCTCAACATGACAAACAAAACAAACAAACAAACAAACAAAACAAAACAAAACACATGTCTTAATAGAAGAGACTAGAGTGCCCTGTGGCATTGCCACAATCAAAACAAAAGTAAAAGTAATTTTCTAATTTTTAAAAAACCAAAAACAACTCAAAAATGCACAACTTCCATACCGTACGTCCGAACGCCACAAAACCAAGCCAGTGCACCCCTCCTCGCCGAGGGCTTTCCGACGGTACCAAGCACGCGACTGGGGGACGCACGGTCCGGGAGATCTCAACGTGACAAACAAAACAAAACAAAACAAAACAAAACAAACCACCTGTCTTAATAGAAGAGAATCTTCCCCAGTTTGATTAAAATATTAATTCTTTGACTATTTAGTACATGCACTGAACCCACCACTCTGCACTGTACACAACGCGGCGGAACCCGAAGCCGCGTTGCTATGTAACGTAATCAAGGAATATTTTGTCCTGGCGCCAAGCAACAAGCCCCGGCAGAGAAGGGAAAAGATACTCCACAGCTTTCCCTCTCCATCCTTGCACCCCGTCAGTCCGAGAGGAACCGCTCATGTTTTCCAAGTTCGGAGGCTGCGAAACCCTTCTCTCGCTCTTGAGTTCCAATTTGCTCTGTGTGATCCCTGTTAAGCTCAACTTAGGTTCGTTCGTCTGCTCCCAGGCGAGAAAGTTTGTAGATTTCCGTGTGTCACGTTTGTAAACGGCTCTACGCCTGAGACCGAGTGCCACTGGCTTACTGCACAGTCTGTGGGTGAAGGACGAGTGAACAGGGTTTCTTTGGAGGACGCCTTCTTCTCCCACACGTAGCGTTCTTTGGATCTCCTGCATCGAAGCGTGAAGGCTCAGTCGAAAGCACGAAGTTCTGAACAAGGGTTACAAGGGTTTAGGTACTTGGGCTCTGACAGGGAGATTGAGGGTTGTCAGTAGAGTGCAGCCGTGCAGGCTTCCGCAAGCGGCGCTGCAACTGGTGAGTATGATGCTGCACAAGTCGCCGTCTTTGAGATTCTGGTTTTGTTCTACGCGATTGCAGCTAGGTTGATTACCTGTGTGAAGTTGTGAAGTGACTGATGGCAGAACAGAGGGAACCGAGTATGAACATCGGAGCGTTGTACAGTACTACAGAACATCGAACTCCTTGTTTAGGCGAGTTGTACCTGCCAAACGCCTTACAAGGAGCTGGGTTCTTTTGAATCCCCAGTGTGAGACCAGGGTAATACATATGAATTCAGGATCCGACTCCCGCCTGTCCCACTTTCTTGTGGTTGTATGTAAGTCCAGCATGTAATCTCAGTGTGAAAACGTGAGGTTTGAAATCCTGTGTGCAATTGCCGGGGCATGGGGACTGCAAATTGCCTGATTTTGCCTCCTTCCGCATGACGATGAGTGGTTGTGACTGTGCAGTCTCGACGTCCTATTCCTCCGGTGGTTTCTCTTCATCGCCATTTGTCAGTAGAGGTTCAGTCTGCTCTATCTCTGAATCATCACCTCTTTACAGCCTCTACGTGGATTATTTGCGTGGGGACACTGAAGATTGATAGGTGGCAGTGAATCTTAAAATGGCAGAGGCCGAGAGTGAAGAAGTGGTCCCGCTCCAAAACAAGGTTTCTGAAATGGCCAAGAGTACTACCAGCACAGTGCTTCCGTCCAAGGTAAAGGGCATAAGTAAACAGGACGATTTGTTTCGTCTATTAGTCACAAAAGGTCAAGGGCTTTCGAAAATGGTGTCTTTGGGGGAGCCCAAGCCTTCTTGTTTCGTCACCAGAAGCTTATCGGAGATGGCGAATGAAGACCCCATCAGGCTCCAAAACCAATCTTGTGGAATCCGCGAGGGTATTGTAAAGGTCAGGGATGGTGAACGACTTATATACTCTTCCTTAGCTCGCCTTTCCACTTTTTCAATCGGTCTCTCCAGCACTCAGGGTGAGGATCCATCTCGAGCCCCTATTCGTAAAAGCAGTGTTGATCCAAAGGGCAAATCTCCGCCCCGCTATTTCCAGATGCCAGAACTTGGTGCAAGGGTATTTGTTGGTGACGTTGATGGTTCTGATACCTTAGCTTGTCATCTAAGTCATGGACCTAGTTATGCCTCCAGAATGGATCTTGATTCTGAGTATGCAGCAGTAAGGTCTCTCTATAAGGATGATTGCCTTGGTGGACTCAGTGGTTGGGTACAAGCACAACCTGCACACTTTCGGACAACCAGAAAGCATTTTAGTGCGATTCTCAGTGGTACTGAGTTGTTCGTTTCTCGACATCCCCATGCCCTTCGTCAAACCATGGTGGGAAATCTAGGGGGAAAGAGTTCAAGTGTATTTGATATACAGCCAAGAGCCCCTATACCTGGTGTATGCTATAATTGGCCAGGTTATTGGAAAAGTTTTGAGGAAGCTCGTTTGCTGCGGTCCACTCAAGGATCGTACTTGGAAGAGCCCAAATTCATGGACATGGAGAATTATCAACATCCCGAATATGATCATACTTTGAAAGGGGATGTCCTGCAGCTTACTAGGTTTGATGACTTTGTAATTTTGGGCAATGTCTTCCTCGGGTACTTGTTGCCCCGTTCTAAGGTCAATGACATTGTCCGAAAGAATGCCTCTCAACCAGCTGATGTTATCGCTGCATAAATTGTGAAGGCTACCGTTGAAAATGGTTGGAGAACACATTCCAATCCAATCATTGCCATTGTAGTTGTTTTGGACCACAAGGAGATCTTGCTAAGAGAGCACAAAAAAAAAAAAAAGGTAATTTTTTTGTTGTTGGTGCATTTGATCTTGTTTATGATTTCCACGTTTAATAGATCATGTTTTAGTGCTAAAGATTGTAGGTTTCTTCCACTTTGACACTCTTATACAAAATGTGAATTTGTACATGTTGAATTTATTTACTAGAATTGAATAACCAATGTGAAGGTGATGTTTGGCAAAGGTCTTGAATTGTCACTAGTATTTTTTGGCAAAGAATAGGGAGCCTTTTATGATTTATGACAATGTATATTTGTAAGTAATGTAATTATTTCCTGACAACATCAATAATTGTTTAGTTAATTGAAAATGTATGCTTGTAATTTCATTTTAGTGAAGTATGATTTAAGTGTAACTTAGGTTTCATTACAATGCAGAGAATATGGCCACAAAATACAAAGCTACATCATTGGGATTGAAGGGAATTTCACAATCACTAGTATCGAAGTATGGCAATAAGATTGTAAAATTGAAGGAAGAAGAAATGGTAACAACATCAAAGGAAGAAGAGAAGATATTTGCATCAAAGAAAGAAGACGAGAAAGAAATTAGGATGGGAGAAGATCATCACGAGGTGAAGATACTTGTTGGTGAACCTTTGCCAAATGTTGTACAAACATCAACATCTCCTCTTGAAGAAAATGAGGTGAGTGAAGTTGAAGTTATGATTATCAAAATTGTATGTTTAGATGAATGCTATTTTATATGTACTTATATGTTGTAATTCAATGTTGGTGAACCTTAGCCAAATGATCCACATATATCAACAATTTCACTTAAAGAAAATGAGATCAATGAAAATTTAGTTATGATTATCAAAATTGTTTGTTTAAAGTTTTAAGGATTTAAGGTTAAATGGGTTTAGGGTCTTAAATCCTAAAATCTAAAACCCATTAGAACTAATCCTAAAACCCAAATAATCAACACTATTAAATCATTTTAGTGTTTTAATATTTTAAATTCAAAGTTTTTAATGCTATTTTATGTGTATTTGTATAATGTTGTAAATTAATGCTTTTAATTTCATTAATTCTTATATTTTATCATTTGATTTGAATAAACAATGTATGATGCAATTATGGCATTATTAAAATGTTTGAATTCAATTTTTTTTTTGTTTCTAAATAAATTGGTGTGTTGTCTTTCTATGAATAGCTTGGAATGAAAAAAACAGCAATAAGCTCCAGCCTAACAAGTGCAAAAATACAAGATGATTTTGAAGCCTCATCTTCCATAGTTTTAATTGAAGATGTTGATTGCAAAAGTCAAGATTTTATGGTTTCTCACCACATCACCAAGTGGATCATTTATGAAGACTTATTAGGAAGAATTTTGCTTTGCTTCTTCAACATTGAAGAAATGCAATATGAATTCTACTTTGAAGATCATGAAAGCATGGCAACTATTATTGGACTTGGGGTGCCTCATTCAAAGGTCATTGTGGAATGTGGGAGTCCTCATGTGACAGTTGTTGAAATTCCAAAAGAAGATTGGGATGTTGTATGGGCCCATTCAAATGATATCTTTTGTTCAATGCCACAAAACTTTGTTCTAAAGCAAGAGAGATTTCTTGACATCCTCCATCACATTGCAAATGTTATCAACACCAACAATATTGTTAGCAAAACAAATAATGGTGGTGTTGAGGGAGATAATGGAGAGGGCAAATCTCAAGGTAATGCCAATAATGGTAAGGGTAAGGGCAAGGCTACTCATGACCATGATGATCATGAAAATATTAGGCATCCTCATGGAGGGTCTAATGGAGATCGTGACAATAATGACAACAAGGAAAGGAAGGGAAAAGATGGAAATGATGACAAGAAGGATGGTCATGATCAAGATGATGGGATGACTTTTAATGATTGCAAGTCCAAGCTGTGGTTTATCTTCGCTTTTTACCCGGGGGAGTTTGTGAGGATGAAGGAAAGAATATGGAACTTGGGGAAATTCACGAGGAAGTTGTAGACAAAAAGAAAAAAGAACTTAGAGAAGTTCATGAGGAAGAGATAGAAAAAAAGACAAAGGAATTTGGGGAAGGTTGTAAGAGAGTACAAAAGAAGAAAAAGAAGATTCTTAAAGCATTGTGGCATGTACTTATACAAGGTGAAAATAACAATGTTTTCAGAAACCAAGAGAAGTCAACAACTATGAAGGGAATTGAGAATGGTGATGTTGATGAAAATTTGCAAAAGCAATTAGAGAACCAAATCCATTCGCAAATAGTGTTTACCTTTACAATCAAGGATGAAGCTGGAGGACCATTGAAAACTATTCAAGCAACCATTGGACCAATAACTTTTCAATTCCCCTCTGACAACAAGGATAATTATTTGCAAAGGTGTCGATTTGGTTGGTTTCACGAAAAATTGCAAGTTGCTTTTGGAGTAGTCAATACACAAGTTGCATATTTGGATGCAGAATCTTGTAAAGTTCTTGATTCTTCTGAGGCCAAGGAAGTGAAGTCACATGGTAATTCAGAGGGAAATGCAAGAACAAGTACAAATGCCTACAAAGGAAAAGTGGGAATAAAACATGGACTCATTGCAAGTGGTGAGTATGACAGAACAAATGGATTAGAATCCAAGACAACTGAAGAAGTTCATAATTCTTGGGAATCCAATAAAACACTCACAAAAGGCGACTTTTTAATTTCAGAGCATACAGATTTGAATTCTCAACAACTCAAGTATTCATATTTTCCTCGCTTTCCATTCAATGAGAAAGAATTTGAGAAAACTGATAAAGGTGGCCGCTTGAAGATGTATCATTTAAATCCTATTTGTCAACTACAACGAGTGAGTTGTAAAGGCACATGGTATCCAGACCATTCAGATAATTTAGAAGCATATAAACTTGAAGCAAGTAGAGAACTTGGAATGACTAGGATTTACAATTTGGAACTTGAGGCTAAAGAAGAGAAGCGAAAAGGGATACAAAAAGTAGAAAAAAGTATGCCTCTTTGCTTCATTCAAAAGCTAGAAAAGGTGGTGTATTTGAACCATGCTATGTCACACTTGACTTCTTCAACAACTGGAGTATATCGCTTGCAAGAGCGACAAGATCAAAATAATCCATCAACAACATTTCTTACTCAAGCACAAAGAATAAAAGAACTTGAATGGCCTAGTAATGATTCTCTAGTAGATGTAAAGCAAAATAGGAACATTTGAGTGTTCTCAATTGTTTCAAGAAGCTAGCAATTGCAATCAAAGGCTTTTGAACTTTCTTGTTTCCCATATTTGACTATCAATCAAATTGTCATTAATCCCAATACAATGCCCTTTGAAACCAACAATGTGTTCAATTGGTTGTTTAGAAATTAATTTATGGGCACCAATTTGTTATATCATTTAGAGTTGTAGACTAGATAGGGTTGGTTATCCCAACACCGAAGAACCCTCCATTATACCACCAACACTTCATAAAGAAGGTCCACTTAGTTTCAATACTTAACTCCTTCATCTTATTGCCACTTGCAATTGGTTGCTTTCATCATATTTTTGCATCAATGTTGTGGGTTATAGCTTCTTTTATGCAATGGCGGGCAAATGCTATTGATACCACTCAATATGTCCCCAAAATTGCTTCTTAATGTGTTATATCTTCTTCATTTCTCAATTTGGTACCTTTGTTGTTTATAGTCTTTGATTTTGTGCTTTGATTCAATTTCAATGTCATAGGATTGCCAAAAGCATTAGATTAGATTCACCTATTCAACAAAGCCACAAGTCCCCCCAAGTTATAAGATTGTAGGAACTTAGTGTAGTGGGTGGTTCACAACATAGAGAATGGGCCTAAAACAACCTTCCAATGCTTCCCCAAAACATTTAATGATTAGTTCATAAGTTGCTTGATCTATATTGGAGAATCTTTTTTATTGTGATTTTCTTTGTTTAGTTGTACCTCTTCTAGCATGCTCACTAAGGGGTAATTACAAGGATGGAAAGTCGATTTTGCACCACTTTGGCAATTTGTATACCTTATCGGGGGAGTTTTATAAAATTAGAAAAATATTTTTACAAAATATGACCTATGTATACACCTGCTAGAATAGGTATCCTAAGAAGGAAAAGCATAAGAAAAGTCTCTAAGTAGGAGAATTAAAAAATTAAAAAATCTCAAAAAAATAGTTACTTTAATATTTTAATTTGTAATAAGTAGAATATGAAGTTTACAAAAAAAAATTAAAAATTGGTCATTTGTGAGGACTTAATGGAGATGAAATTTCACCAAAAGAATGAACTTAAAACCATCTTCAATGTTTAAAAGTATGTACACTTGGGGCCCTATTAGAACAAACATAGAAAACCTAAAATAGTCTATTTTTAAATGCCCCTAAGTATGAACATGTCCACCTACTGAGGAAATAAATCACATAAATTACAACTCTAGATCATTCATTTGGGTACTTGATAGTACTAAAAACCTCTAAATTTGAAAATGTGATAATAAACAAAATAGGCTTTTAGATATAAAATGGTTTTTATAATTTTTTGAAAAATAAATATATTATTACAATGAAAACAAGCATCTCCAATAAATAAAAACTCAAATTCATTGGATTTATGCTTCAAAAGTTATAGCATATGACAAGTTCATCATACTTAATGTGACAAAATTAAGTACCTATGTTTCTTTGCAAACATTTTGAAGAAGCTTGCAATGTAATTTTTGAACCTTTTGCAAGAATTTGAAAGTTTTCTTTTCCTATCCCCATTTTTTTGTATCAAGATTTTGTGGCCAAGCACTTTTGAGCATAAACAGGGTAATGCTTGAAGGATCAAGAGTAACACTTTTAAATAGGTCATATGGGAAATGCTTCAATTCAATTTTTAAAATTCTTGGCTTTCATAAGGGATGTTTATTGTGTAGTGATTCAAAGTTAGACCACAGTTGAATCATGTTTTTTAGGATATAAGTGACCTAATTTATATTAAAAAACCTTAATTTTATGGTGATTAATCTAACTTTTAGTTATGCAAAAATTGTTCTTTGACTAAAATTGCCATTTGTAAAGGAGAGGATATTATCTTATTTTATTTTTGACTAGCAGTTGGCACTTGCTATGCTACGCATTCACCATTAGAATTTCATTAGAATTTTTATGTATTAGATAGAATACAGAGCAAGCATTTCAATAAATCTTCAAATAAAAATTACTAAAATCTTCATATAATTTCTTTTATAAATAAGCATATACTGAAATAAACAATAGAAAATTTAATGAATGATGAATGAAATACATGCAATGATGAATACGGCAAAATATACTCATACATTAAAATGCATTAGAAATTTGACTCAATTGTTACAAACAATGACAACCCAAATAGAAGAATTTAAAGAAAAAACTTGTAAATCTCAAAAGCTTCGTGAACAATTTAATTGTTGTGAAATCCAAAATCAATTCAATCTAATAAATTTCTCAAATCATTTAGTAGTAGCAATAGAAAATTCAAATCAAAAGCTCAAAGCTCACAAAAGCACAAAATTATAGAAATGCAAAAGAAATA
Organism: Climacium dendroides; assembly: GCA_950106755.1. NCBI lineage: Eukaryota > Viridiplantae > Streptophyta > Bryopsida > Hypnales > Climaciaceae > Climacium > Climacium dendroides. The sequence continues at coordinate 12,434,775 of OX467086.1, forward strand.
TGAAGCCAAGAAAAGCAATGGAATTGCTACCTTTATAATATCACCATATTGATCCTCTTTAATATGACCTCAATTGCAATGACTATATTATTTCTATAATATCACACTTTGTAAAAAGTGATATTATAGAGGTGATTGTGAACTACTACTCTATTTCAGTAATATCACATTGTGTGAAAATATGATTTCTATGTATGCACGATTGGAAATATTTTTATAAAATAGTTAAAATAATTACTTTAACGACTTATGAAAATCATTATCATGCATTCTATTCAAATATATCAAATGTTTTTACTAATATGTGATACAATGAATGTGTAGCATAGCAAGTACAAGCCCCTAGTATTAATGGTAGCATTTGTCATATTACAAAGGGACTTATGATTTTAGTAGTATGACTAGTGGTTGGCGCTTGCTATGCTACGCATTCATCAGTACAATTTTATAAGAATTTTTATGTATTTTTATCACCTCAATTGCAATGACTATATTATTTCTATAATATCACCGTTTGTAAAAAGTGATATTACAGAAGTGATTGCAAACTGCTACTCTATAATGTAATATCACATTGTGTGAAAATTCAATTTCTATGTATGCATGATTGAAAATATTTTTATAAAATAATTAAAATATTTATTTTAAAGACTTATTGAAATCATTATCATGCATTTATTCAAATATATCAAATTTTTACTAATATGTGATACAGTAAGTGCCCCTATTATTAATGGTAGCATTTGTGATATTACAGAGGGACTTATGATTTTAGTAGTATTATGATTGTTTTGATTTTGATTGTTTTAAAATCTCATATTGTATATGTTGCTAGATATTATATTCGACATCATTTAGTTGCTTGATGATGCAAGGAAGGGGCATTTTTGACTTCTACATATTCATTTGGAAGCTACCGGAAGCTTCACAGTCTTGTCTGTGGAGGTAGAAATATACTTGGAATTTGAAATAGACTCACCTAACACCAAGTACATTGAAGCCATGACAAAAGCTTTAGCTACTAGAATCAATATTTAGACATGTGTGTGATTTCAATTTTCAAATCATTTCATTCATATTCAAAAATTTGCCTTCTTTGGATTTTCATTAGCAATTGGTATTTTTCATAATCCATAATTGTTTGACAATTCATAGTCATAGTATTAAATGATTGATATGATTGTTCATATTGTGAAAAATATTATTTTAATAAGGTCAAATTTTATACAACTAGGATTATTGAAGAATATTGAATCTGTTGGTTAACCTTTGAAGGCCCAAAGGGTGTTGTGGAAGTAAAAAAGTCAAAGCTACCAACTTTTGATGCATTGTTCAAAATCAAAAATTTAAAACTTTAAGAAAAAATTTAGCTATAGAAAATTTTATTAAACAAGTAAGGCAATGTGTGGAAAAAATTCAGCCCATTTGACCACATAGATTGAAAGATTATAATGTTTAAAGTCAGAAAAACAATTTTTTTTTTCATTCTTGCAAAACAAGGTTTGTAGACTTTGAGCACTCTTGAAGTAAAACATTTGTCCTAAAACAAATTGCAAGCTTTGACCATCTATGAGTATATGATGTTGGTTTCACTCATAAAAAATTTCATAACTAAATGTGGAGTTTAGTCTACTTTAAATCACCTTGCAATGCATAGAGGTTAAGTAAATTGGCAATACACCAACAATTTTTGATGGTTTCTTGTGCAATAAAAAAAAAATTATTTGAAATCCATATGGTAAAAAGATGGGGACAAAAATTTGGAATTCTTGGAAAAATACAAAACCACTTATGTTAGGTTCCATGTCTATTTTTCTTTCTTTGAAAAATAATATAAAAATAACGAAAAATTTCAAGAACTTTGACTTGATAGATTACTATATAATAGGGCTTGAAATTGCCCCAACATAGCTAAAAAAAGTTTGACTCCAAGCTTAGAATGTGATTTGAGAACGAAATTTTATTTTTGAAAAATTGTATGCCATATTTTATTAGTGACATACATACCAAATTTTAAAAGTTGATGAGGATTTTTGCAAAAGATTGCCTAGGTTGCCAAAAAAGTTCAATATAGTATAACTTTTGATTCAAGCACCTGATTGGAAAAAAAATTACACTCTCTATATTTGTGAAGCCAAAGTTTGAGGGTAGCAAAATTGATAGTTTATTTTCCATGTCTATAGTATAGGAAACTATTGCAATGCCATGATGTAGGTTGTTAAGAAGTTATAAGATATGCATCTTACTACAATCTACGTTCATTCCAAATAAAAAAGGTGGTTAGCTTATTGAGTGGTAGAAGAAGATTGGGGACTATTTGACTTATTAGAAGGAAGATAGGGTATTGTGCCATATTGTTTGTAGCCATGCATTACAAAGTTTAAACCCCATAGTTTGGCAACAGTTATCGTGTGGTTATCGTTGTTTCATGGGTTTGCATGTTAATTGCCTTGTTATCGCATCATTACGGTGCATTGCTTCACATCGTTATTGCATCATTACAATGCATTACTTGTAATTGCATCGTAACAATGCAAAGCAATGCACCGTAATGATGCGATAACAATGCAATTAATGTACAAACCCATAAAAGAACAATAACCGCACAGTAACTGTTGCCAAACTGTAGGGTCTAAACTTTGTAATATGAATTCTTCAAGTGGGTACTTAAAAGACTTGGTTCTCTTCATTAGAATTATCTGAAGATCAACTTATATATTTTGTTTTAGAAAAATATATTTATTATTGAATATTGTAATTGTGTTGTACTAAGTTATTTTTATTTTTGGTGTTCTTGTGAGAATTATACTTAAAACTTAAGAGGTTGCAATAGACAAACTTGAGTGGGTGTCAAGTACTATCATTTTTAATAGGTTTTGAGGGTTGAATTTGAATATTAGGGTTGTAAAATAACAATGGTGTTCACAAATATCTATTACAACTAGAAGCCTTGTGCTTTTTTAGATTAATCACAAATAGCAATACATGGAATAAGCAAGCAATTGGGCACATTGTTGTTGAAGGATTCATTAGTAGGGACCAAATAATTGTATGTATCAAAAGAGGTTATCTTACCTTTGGCACTAGAAGATGATGTGATCCATAAAGATGGTGTAAGTCTTCCAAACCGTTAATGGTTTGGCTTAAGGCTCATTTACTACTTAAATGTAGAAATTACAATTAGATTAATTGTTAATAGTTGAGATTTTAAGAAATTCATAGGTTAGAGGCAATATGGTATGATATGAAGTTACTCAAGTTAGATCATAAAGTGTTAAAATGAATTTAAAGATAACATATAGAAATTATTATATTAGAAGGTAACTAGCGGTTAGCGCTTGCTATGCTACGCATTGTCGCATTCACCATTAGAATTTCATTAAAAGCTTTATGTATTAGATAGAATGTACTTCAAGAATTTCAATAAAGCTTCAAATAAAAATTACTAAAATCTTCATATAATTTTCTTAATAAATAAGCATATACTGAAACAAACAATAGAAATTTAATGAATGATGAATACGGTAAAAGATACACATACATTAGAATGCATTAGAAGTTTGACTGAATTGTTACAAACAATGGCAATCCAAATAGAAGAATTTAAAGGAAAAACTTGTAAATCTCAAAAGCTTCGTGAATAATTTAATTGTTGTGAAATTCAAAATCGGTTCAATCTAATAAATTTCTCAAATCATTTGGTAGAAAATTGAAATTAGAAGCTCAAAGGAGTCAAAGCTCACAAAAGCATAAAATCATAGAAATGCAAAAGAAGTATAAAGCCAAGAAAAGCAATGGAATTGCTCCCTTTATAATATCACCATATTGATCCTCTTTAAAATCACCTCAATTGCAACAACTATATTATTTCTATAATATCGCCCTTTATAAAAAGTGATATTATAGAGGTGATTGTGAACTGCTACTCTATTTCTGTAATATCACATTGTGTGAAAATATGATTTCTATGTATGCATGATTGGAAGTATTTTTTTAAAATAATTAAAATAATTATTTTAAAGACTTATCAAAATCATTATCATGCATTCTATTCAAATATATCAAATTTTTACTAATGTGTGATACAATGAATGCGTGCATAGCATAGCAAGCACGAGCCTTTAGTATTAATGGCAGTATTTGTGATATTACAGAGGGATTTATAATTTTAGTAGTATGATGAATAGAAATTGGTGAGGATTAAAGAATAAGATGAAGAATTGGCAAACAAAGACTACTATAGGCAGAGGTCACTTTTGGCAAAAAAATAATTATAAATTTCAATGTCAAATAATTTTGAAAATTAACAATTCACCTTGTTGATCTAAAGAAAATTAATTGTAAAGAAAGCCAAAATGTTGGAAAATATACCAATACACTAGATGTTAGCACATGTACTCTAGACAATGGGTGGAGCAATTGTTTTTATAATAAAACCCATTGTTGACCATGAATCCTCAAAGAGTACAAGACAATAAAAAAATGAGAACTTGAATTGAACACTTTTAGCAATTAAGCTTCTACTAATCCTAATTTACATACCCAATATAGATTTTGTTTATCTATTACTATCCCACTTGTATAAAGAGATTGTATGTACATCCTAATTACAACAAAACTAACTTTCAAATCTATGAGAGGTGCTTGCTAAAAAATTAAAATAATTTTTTTTATCTTCATGCCTAATTTTAAAGAAATGATATTTTAAAGTGCCAAAGTTCATTTCAAACTTTAATTAATTATTCATCAAATATATGCCAAAGGTGACCTCTGGGTACGGTGTACGGAAGGCAAAGATTAGGCAAGTAAAGATTAGATGGAAGACAAAGATTAGACTTTAACATTAAATTTTTCTATTTTAAAACTAGCGATTGGCGCTTGCTTTGCTATGCATTAAATATATTACTTTCATCAATTTTTCATGTGATAGAACGTAGATAAACAAAGAATGTATAATCTTTAAATGAAAATATTGACATCCTCATACAATATTCTTTGAAAAAATTTATATAGTGCAATATAAAGTAATTAAAGAAAATCTTTATATCATAATTTTTACAAAATAACCTTTGCAAAGATGAAAACATTGTAATATGAATAAATTAATCAAGTGAACAATGTAAGTAGAATCTTCACATTTGAATATGTAGAGCAACGCTAGCAGTTGGTACTTCTTTATTTTTTAATATCACATTTTAAAAAGACATGAAATTTACCTATAGATTTGTTGTTTGAAAAGTTTCTTTGAATTTTTTTTAACAGTATCCATTTGATTTTCAAATATTTCATGAAAAGAATACATAATACATAGTAGAAAGTATCCTATGGCTATTACAAAAGCAATTGAATTTCTATAATATTATTCAAAATTGAATTGTGATATTATAGAGGTCGTTGTGATTTTAGTAGTATGATAACTAGCAGTTGGCGCTTGCTATGCTACGCATTCACTATTAGAATTTCATTAGAATTTTTATGTATTAGATAGAATGTAGAGCAAGAATTTCAATAAATCTTCAAATAAAAATTACTAAAGTCTTCATATAATTTTTTTTATAAATATGCATATACTGAAACAAACAATAGAAATTTAATGAATGATAAATGAAATACATGCAATGATGAATACGGTAAAAGATACACATACATTAGAATGCATTAGAAATTTGATTCAATTGTTAACAAACAATGGCAACCCAAATAAAAGAATTTAAAGGAAAAGCTTGTAAATCTCAAAAGCTTCGTGAATAATATAATTGTTGTGAAATTCAAAATCGGTTCAATCTAATAAATTTCTCAAATCATTTGGTAGTAGCAATAGAAAATTGAAATCAGAAGCTCAAAGCTCACAAAAGCACAAAATCATAGAAGTGTAAAGAAGTATAAAGCCAAAAGAAGCAATAGAATTGCTACTCTATAATATCACCGAATTAATCCTCTTTAATATCACCTCAATTGCAATGACTATATTATTTCTATAATATCACCCTTTGTAAAAAGTGATATTATAGAGTTGATTGTGAACTGCTACTTTATTTCTGTAATCTCACATTGTGTGAAAATATGATTTCTATGTATGCATGATTGGAAGTATTTTTTAAAAATAATTAAAATAATTACTTTAAAGACTTATCGAAATCATTATCATGCATTCTATTCAAATATATCAAATTTTTACTAATATGTGATACAATGAATGTGTAGCATCTCAGTGTAGCATAGCAAGCACAAGCCCCTAGTATTAATGGTAGCATTTGTGATATTATAGAGGGACTTATGATTTTAGTAGTATGATAATAATAATTTAATTAAATTATCCTTTACAATTTAGACTTTCCAATTTGTTGAAGACGTATTTTATTTTTAAATTTTAAATTGAATTTAAAAAAGTTCTAGTGGTTTTGGCTAATGTTCTCCATTGTCTACAAACTGATGCCCCTTCCTAAGCCTTATTCTTCTTCTAATGCTTGTGGTATGCGTAATTGCACATCAAAGCAATCTCTAGTGCAATGGGCTACACTCCAACTCTATGATATTGATGCACTTGTGAGAATGGTGGATCTTGGATTGAAGGGCAAATATCCTATCAAATCCCTCTTTTGCTTAGTTGATTTGTCACTCTTTGCTTTCAAGTATGTTATTTATAATCCCTATAAAATTGTCAAGTACCATGATTGTAAGAAAGTTGTGAAAGCAAATGCTCACTCATGTACTACTCCCTCCATCCCATAATGATCTTCTTGTTGGCCTTAATTTTTTGTACCAAATGATCTTCCTATTGTTTATTTGTGATGTTGGAATAGGTCAAATTTGACTTTCAATTGATTTGGGGGACTAGCAAAACGACTCTAAGTAGTAGTTTTCCCTCCTTCCATGCAATCATCAATTCAAAGACAAACAAAATGATTGGAAGGATCAGTCAACATTGTTCATTTTTATTTTTTGCATTTCTTTAAGTATTTTTCAATTGAAGGAGATGAAGCTTTGGGAAGCAAAATAAAGGTCCAAACATAGTCTTGGATGTGTACTAAATGCACATAAAATGAAAACTTCACACTCAATAATTAAATGTCTAGTGGTGCTCTTTGAAAATGCCTCCCAAATTCCACTTTGAAAAGAGCTATAGAGCTCAAACTATCTTGAATACCAAGAGTGCACCAAACTCTTTTTACATTGTGAAATAGGTCTCAAAAATATTATTTTTAGCCTTAATCCAAAACATTTTGTTCAAGAAGAAGATCATTTTGGGATGGAGGTAGGATTAGATTGACCCATCTTGTAAAATGTATAAGACCATATATGTTGATGAGTAAAATTGGGAGAAAATGGAGCAATAGTTTGCATTTATTATATATGCCATTTCATAAACAAATGTAGTATGATTAATATGAATTACAAGAGTTTGAAAGTGTAAAATAGAAATGACAAAATATGAATCCAAATGATGAGTTTTGCTTGCACTTATCTCAATTTGAGTCAAAATTGGAGGCACCAAATAATTCCATAAGAATTCCATCTTTGTGACTACCGAGGTGACTACCAACAAAGAAACTAATGGATATGAGGATCAAATCCTGATGTCCATTAGAATTAATCATGAGAGTTTGATTGAACCCTAGATCTTAGAAGGAACAAAATAACCTTTCTCAAATCTCAATCCTCCAATGTGGAGATTAATTTGTCCTTCATAAGGGTATCTTTGGTATTCAATGTAATCTAAAGTGATGAGTTATTCCTTGGGTATTTCACTAATGGCTACTTTAGAAACAACATGAAATATACTATAGAATACATTTTAAATGTTAAAGCCCTCTAAAGTTCCTTCACTACATTTTCACCAAAAATGCTCCAAAATTTCTATTTTTAGTATAAATACCAAATTTTAGGAAAAAAACAATTTTGGACACATATAACCATGGGATGTATAGTATGCAGTTTGAAAAGATGTGGAATTTTTTTTTTAAATTTCTCCTTTGTAGATTGCAAGATATTAGTGTTTAAAGTGACAAAAAACCTTCTTTTGGCCTTTCAAAAAATTGAGCAACTACACTTTACAAGGTCACATTAATATAAGAAAATGTCCATGAGTTATGTTTTTTTTGGATTCTTTTTCAAGGCAAGCTAGCTACATGTTTGAAAATTTTTAAATCATTTTAAATTATACAACATATAGGGGGAAAATAGTAAGTAGAAAGAAGTAGATAATGACTCAAAATACTAAATTGTTAAGAATTTAGTTATGCAACTGAAAAATGCCAATCCCAATGGTTACAACATTGTAATAAACAATCTACATCCTATGATTTTATTTTTTCAATTTAAAAAAAGATTGAGTTAAATAAAGGACTTCAAAATTTATTTTAGAGTAGAAAATCTATAATTGCCTGTAGACTAAACCTCCTCATAACTTTCACCACATTAATCAAAATAGAATGATTCAAATCTTTCCATGTATACATGAATCTAGAAAAACAAGTTCAAATTTTTATTTCTGGAAAAAGTGATTCTTTTGAACTACTCAGCTTGCTTGCCGATGAATAAAAATTACATATTATACAATAACTTTTTAACTATGTAGTCAAAAATTATGAAAATCCTTGGGCCTTAAAAAAAACCTTTGTCTCCATGTTGTGTGAAAATTTCAAAGAAAAAAATAAAATCTCCATTTGTAGTCAGTTGCCCAAAATTGCTACGTTGCCAAAAAAGGTAGCTTGGTCTTTATAATACAAAAATCTTAAATTTTGATTATAAAGCCCCCAAAGTTGGGTAACTTGGACTATGATATATGTATTAAAGAATTTATATAAATAGATTTTTGATGCTAATATTGTCTTCAAAGAATATTAATTTCATGTATATAATTTGTTTTAATGGATTCCTTGTAGGAAAGTCTACAAGAGTTTTTTACATTAAAATAAATTATATTCCTTGATATTGGTTCAAAATGCATTATAAGTCATTATAATCAAGGCCATATAATACATGAATTGCATACCTGAAGCTATATTGCATTGAAATCCTCTTATAAAATCTAGTAAAAAATAAACTATGTTGTGGAATAGTAAATATGCTCAATTGCAATTAGAGACAATTATAGACATACATCCCTTATTGGTCTTTCTAATGTACATTTTACTTCTATAGTTAGGGGGTTGTTGTATTTACCTACAGTACAGGTATAGTCAATCAGTAAAGCTGAGTTCCAAAGTGAGTGGGCATATTCGGAATCTTAAAGTTCACTCATATTCAAAACTTAAAGTAATTTACAAGCATTCCACCACTCTACCCCGCAAATCAATCCTGCAAACACATGTGGTGGAGCCTAAAGGATTTTGACTATGTTTTTGCCAAAAATGCTCCAAAACTGTCATCTCTAGTACAAGTAAATTTTTTGAAAAAAAGGCATTTTTATACATCTAACCATAGGATCTTATATTAATTTGATTTGATAATATGTAGAAAAATTTTCAGAAATTATCACCATGTAGATTGCAAGATATTAGTATTTGAAGTAACAATTTTTTTTTGTCCCTGCGAAAAATTGGGCAGCTACACTTCTTATGGTCAGATCATTATGAAAAAATGTCCGAAATGGTGGTTACTCTTTTGATTCATTCTTCAAGGCAAGGTGGCTACATGCTTAAAAATTTTCAAATCATGTGGAATTGTACAACAAATGGGAAAAAAATAGAAAGTAGAAATAAATAGAAAATGATTCAAAATACTAAATTATTAACAATTTATTTATGAAATTGAAAAATGCCAATCCCAACGGTTGTAATGTTTTAATAAACAATCTACACCAAATTATTTTATTTTTTTCCAAAAAAATTGAAAATTGAGTTAAATAAGGGACTTCAAAGTTTATTTTAGAGTAGAGATTCCATAACTACCTTCAAACTATCCACAACTAAAACTCCTCATGGATCATAACTTTCATCTCATTAATCAAAATGGAATGATTCAAAAATATCCATACATAGATAAATTTAGAAAACTAATTTCAAATTTTTATTTTTTTTAAAAGTAATTTTTAAAGAAGTTTTTTTTCTGCCCAAATTGCCCACTAAACAAAGAAAACTACATATCATACAATAACTTTTTAGCCATGTAGTCAAAAGTTATGAAAATTGTTGGGTCTTAAAGCTACTCCTCGGGCACATGTGTGAAAATTTCAATTCAAAAAAATAAAAATTCCATTTGTAGTGAGTTGTCCAAAATCGCTATGTTGCCAAAAAAACACCATTTGATCTTTTAGAGGTTAATTCAGAAAATCACCACCAATTGCACTAGTTGGCCTTAGCAACGTCACTTTTGCTTGCCGTGTTTAGTGTGAGGAAAACAACTTTGCACCAGCACCACATTACATTAACCCATAAACGTCACAGTGGATGTTTTTTACCTGATGAATGACAAGGAATTCTCTTATGTAGGATAGAAATGCAATTATTCAACCTTGGAATTAGGGGTGAAAAGGGAAAATCTTCTACAGTAGTTTGACTCTCAATGAATATTTTTGGTTTTTTAAAACTAGATGATGTCACACGGTTCCAAAAGGGCTGATTTCCATGGTTACCAACCCAGTGTTTAAGGATTAAAAGTTGTACCATTCTTTTTGGTCAAAATTGACACTTTTTTTAGCGAGTATTTGATAAAGAATTTGGGGTTGGATGAAAGGAGATAGGTGTGGGAAATTTGGAAATGAATGTATTGGAACAAAAATTGGAAAATTTTGTGCTAGCATGCACTTTAGGGGTTGAAAAAACTAACGACATATGGGCTGAAAATATATAGAGATGCATTATAATATCTAAATCAGGATGCTCAAATGCCACAATTTATTGTGGAGCCCCAAGCATTCATATGGATTTCAATTGGTATGGGCAAAGCTCCCAAATTCATTGCGGATTGATATCATGTTGTCGTTAAAATCAAAAAAGGTCTTGCTCGCCCCCAAAATCAACCACGGTCTTTATTGGGTTAAGGTTTTGTTGGTGCGGAGCATTGGGTCTTGAATGGAACACCATATTTCATGAGGTAGCAAGTACCTCACCACTTCTTCATGTTGTGGTCTAATTTTGCGGAATTGATGGCAATGCTCTTTGATATTAAACTCAATGGTCGTCTTCATGGAAGTGACATATTTTAGAGCGCTAAACATTAGAAGACATTTCAGGCCTCTATAGGGCCGTGAGTTATCATGACAGGGAACTCCCCGCAGTGCACTGCAGCAGTGACAACACAATAGGCTGATGTGATTGAGACCCTACCACGTCATTTTTGGAGAAAAAAAATTAAATTTTTTTTTCAAATTTTTTTTGGCATTCTAAGAACTATTTTTAAAAAAATTCCTTGACAATTGGCCGTTCCGTCGCTGCAGGGGGGACAACAAGGGAACATGACTGAAACGGCCCTCTAGAGGCCTAAAATGTCTTCTAATACTTTAAAATTTGGAGTACCTAGAGCTCAAAACTAGAACAAATACATATTTGAGGGTTTTGTTGGGCAATAATTGAATGAAACTTAGTGGTTGGTGGGAGGACTAAACGTGAACAATTCACATGTTCGTGGGGAATTTCTGTGGCAAGCTTAGTCTCCAAACCAGTTCCCATATTGAATTAGTTTTTCAAGTGTTGTGTTTGGTTATTTTCTCCATTTTTTTCTTAAAATAGAAATCTTGTAGACTTTTTCACCGTATTTTTGCCAATGTTTTTAGATTTCAACCTTTATTTTCCCCTAATTCTAACAACTAACTTTAAACTAGCTGTCAATTCTTCCTAGACCCTAGGTGGACTAGCCCATTTGCTAGTGATGGAACCTAACTCTTAGCTCCCATCCAAGTTGGATGCTCAATGATGTCCTTCATGTCTTTCATCCATCTGCAACTATTCACGTACAATATCCTTAAGCAATGATAATCCTCTTTTGTCATTCAAAAGAATTTTGCATACTATAAAATATAATTGCTTTTTTTTTTCTGCATAATGAATATTCCATTCTTGCACAATTCCAACCAAGCATACCAAATTTGGATTTCAAAAAAGCAATTGAAACTCCATTTTGGGTAAATTAATTTCTTTAAAATTCATAATTTTACGTGATGATTGATTGAAAAACATTAGTGATGAAATTTTTTTAACTCAATTGCATAGATATGTAGGAAACTTCTATACACATTTCTTTTATATGAACAAGCACCCCATTAAGTAACAAAAATATGATCTTTGAAGAGTTCAATACAAAGTGCGGCATCACCAAACTTTGTAGTCTAGATATTTCTTTGAATTTTGTGCTCGACAAATAATTTTATTACATAATTCCATGTAAGGATCTGAGCATTCTCCTCATTTTTGGAGCTTGGCTTTGGATGTGGCCATGCTGCGGAAGAGAATATCCATAACGATCTGTTTCCCAGAATCCCAGCCTTTGCTTGTTGATTCCCTCTGCTCTGGCTCTGACCGTTGTGCAGTAAAATACCAGGTTTGATGTTAAATAAAAAGTTGCAAGGGTGGGTTCTACAAAATTTGGAAATTCTTAAGGGCATGTAAGTTGTGCTCTTGATTTTCTTTAATGGAGTAGGTCTCCCATTTGTTCAAATAAATTTTAAAAATTTTAAAATTTTAAAAAGTACCTGCACTGCTGATTCTTCTCATTGCTTACTATGCCTTTCCTTTCTTTCATGGAATGAATTAACCATATTCATTTACATCAGCTACATTGGAAATACAAAATGAAATAACATCTGAAACTTTCTCTCTTGTGTGCTTTCAACATAGTGATGTGAGTAGCAACAACTGGACTAGAGAAATACCCCCAACAATTCCCCTTCAACATCACTGAAATGTAAGCTGTGCATTCCACAGGACATTAAAAACACTGGAAGCAATTCTTCCCTTTGAAGGGTATTTTAATATGGTAGAATTGGCCCTACCAAACCTACTTGGCGATTTTGCATTCTGTACGATACGTCAGAATACGCCTCCAATGTTTTTAACGCTACACTAATGATGATAAATAGTGTTGGCAACACTAATCACAAAGCATAACTCTAATTGTCAACAATCCAGTTAATGTTACCAATACTAAATGTCAACATAGACACTATTTGTCAACTATTGGGTATAAATTTTTTACAAGTTTACATTTAGTGTTACCTAACTATTTCATCAAAATGTAAAGAAAAAACATATGAACCCAAGAAACCTATTACATGCTCAAAAAAGTTATTGTTCAAAAAAGCAAATACAACACTAAATGCCAACTAATTGAAGTTTAGAGTGACCAGGGTAAAAATTCAGATAACACTAATCACAACATAACACTATTTATCATCATTAGTGTAGTGAATTGGTTGCTAAGGCAGAATCTGCCTTGGTGGTCCATTCTCTAGTACTTAGGGTATGTTCCCACATGGCGTTTGTAAACTCTATGTGTTAACCCTAAAGCACTTTGATGTCCAGAAAGGGGACGACAAACGAAGAGGACAGTGCATAGAAAACAAAGGGTGTCGATTTTTCATTCATCCTTTTTACTAGAATGCAGGCACAAGTTTTTAGTCAATGCATGTTCACAAAGTTGGCACTCAAGTTTGCACTTGAAAGCTAAAATTCAATGTATAGAAACATGTCTATTTAGAATGGAAATTTGTAGTTGCCCATGGCCAAGGCAGTGCTTGAAATTGAATTTGTGGACAAACATTTTCCACGGGGTACAGAGTAAGGACAATGGATTTCCTAATTAAAAAAATGGAGAGAGGTGCTTGATTAATTCGAAGACAACCAGTGAATAGATAAGCATGTCATGCATGACACATGTTCACACACAACAATGTCAGTGAAGTGCTTATTTTTATTTTGTTGTGGATTCAAACACAACCACATGTTGCCACCCACAAAACTGGGAAATGCTAATATATATGTCTTCAAGTAGGGTTGTGGTTCGGTCAACTGCTTAAAAAATGCAGTAGGGTCTCTGCCTTCAATAATTTGATCGCATTGCAAGGTTGCTTGGATTTGATATATGCAACAACATGAGCTCAGAAATGCACAATCTCATTCATAATTTCATTGTCTGTGATCAAGTTTTTACCTCACATTTTTCTAACCTTTTATACAATCATAACCACGGACTTCATGTCAAAATCATTCCCTACCTATTGTGGTCAATGCCCTTCTTCTTCCGGTCAAAGCTTTTGATCTATAAATCCACAAGCTCTTGCTAGAATCTATGTTCACTTTTCCGAAAGTATGTGGTATGGTGCTTGAGATCCTAGTACGGCTACTTATGCCATTGTCCCATATAGTTCAAAAGCATTCCTTTCAAAAAAAATTGTACTTTGTCCTCTTTTTGCTACCTTTCTAATGACTCTCAACGCTCAAGGGGTAAAAGATAAAGCCTCTATATAAGTAGGAAATTTTGTTTTTAATGAGAATTCAAGTTCAACATTGTTGTACTTGTTTTTGAGGTTCAGAGTTGTCTACAATTTACATGTGGTTCATATCTCAAGTTGTAGGAGGTGTTTGGGTTTGTGATTCTACTAGCAACTCTGGGTTTGTATTGGGGTCATATGTATGGGGGAAGGCATTCTTGATGACTTGAGTGATTTTTGCATGCGTTTGGTTTCTTTTCTTTTGTGAAGTTCTATCATTGTTCCATGAGGCTCTACAACAACTTGGTTTGGCATAAATTCATTCACAGTCAATAAGTTCTGTAAGACTCAAGGAACTTAAGTTGTGCAAATTTTAGTCTACAAAGTTCTGCAAGGCTTGAAGAGCTTCAGTTGCACAATTCTGAGTCGCCAAATTTCTACAAATTGCAAGGAGCTTAAGTTGTGCATGTCTCACTTGGCAAGTTTTGTAAGGTGCAAGTTGTGTAGAAGTATAACAATGTATCACATACTGTAGCAATGACAATTTTAAGGTAGGTTCCCACTTGGCTTTATAGATGCAATAAATTAGCTGTAAATCATTGTACATTCCCACTTGAGTATCAAGCCTACATGGCAACTGACATGGTATGGACCTAAGAGCTCTCCAAAGGCCATTAATCACTTTTGTATTATTGGCCCATCATAGCAAAAGTAGTTCGTAGTAGAAACTTTGAAAATAGAGATTTGAACATAAAATAGCTACTTTTATCATCATGTTTGGTTAGCAACCGATTATGTAAGATCATCTACTATCCAAGGCCAAAATTAGTAGGACCCGAGTTGAAAAAATCAAAATTATTGAAATTTTCCAACAACCCCCTTACACAAATTTGGAAATTTCTACTAACATCAATGTCTAAGGATGTACAAGCAATGTCTTTATACAAGTGGGATGATGGAAGGTAAAACAACTCATGTAGGATATATAAATTAGGTTTAGTAGAAGCTCAACCACTCAAATCTAATTAAATCAAACGTAGGAATTGTATTCAATGTAGAACTTCAAACCTCATGTAGGCATAGTAGATTAACTTTTTTTCAAAAAACTTTGAATAAATGAAAGTTGGTAAATCAATCTAATTTTCATCTCCAAAAACATGTTTGAGATTTGGATCCTGAAATCAAAAGTTAGAGGCAAAATTCAAAGAGAGGGTGGGAAGAACATTTTCTTTGACTTTGTGCTATAAGAAGTGCAATTCAATTCATCATTTCATCCACAAAGTGCACTTATTTGGAATCTTTAATTCTGAAAAGAGGAGACTCGTCACTAAAGTACTTTGTCAAAAATGATCTTATTTATGAACCAATAGGTTTTAAAATGCTATAAAATTTTCGTTTTCACAAATATTTTAACCAACTATATTCATGAGAATCTTCTTCTTTGAATAGTATTGATATCTATATTCTTGGTAAAAATATTCATCTTCCATAATAAAATAATAGCCTTTAGTAAGTAGCAAGGTATGGATGACACTAAATACGTTTTTAGTGTAGCATGGTCCCAACATGGAAATGAAAATAATGGTTCAAATATATTGCAAAATCAATTCATGGTAAGCTTACGATAAGTTAATGGCACTCAATTCATTTGGGATGTCCTAGATGTGAATGTTTTTCCATTTGTATTCTCATTGTTGAATGCAAGTAAAAGATCCCCTATACATGCTACTAACCCAAAACCATCATCACTTTGTGAACATCTTCAAAATCAATATGTACCTACTATGTAGAAGAAACTATTTTATAACCTCTGTCAAAAAAAGCTCTCACCCATCATTACTTTTGCATACAATATTCAAATGTTACATTCTTTGGTGTGTTGAAAGGTTTTTTTCACTTGCCAATAAGAAAATATGAAAAATTGACTTGTATAATAATAATAGTAACTAGACAGAGTAACAAAAAGTGATGGTTTAAGGGGTACCTACCCTAATGCTCGAAGTAAGAAATTCTCTTGTCAACAATAATTTGAAGTTAAATAAAACCTAACCAAATTATCGTTTTCAATACTTTCTATTTTTGAATTTTTTACTATTCAATTTTAGCATGAAAAATCTAATTATAGAAACAAATGATTATGAATTTTCTATTCAAGATTTTGATAGGGTGTCCATCGCAAATCTTGACTTTTTAGTGTTGAGGGCTCTCAAATACACTAGATCTTAAAGAAAAAATCACATCATAAATTCGTTTAAAAAATAGAATAGATTTTGAAAAGTTGTAAATTGATTGGGATCATCATATTTTGTCCTTTAACCCTCATATTTTTTTAGTGTCCAATTTTTAAAATTTGACATGTGAAAAAAAGATTAAAAGATTTCAAATTGGTTTTATAGTTTCACACCCTCATGATCAAACATTAGAAATTTTCAATTCATAAGTGATATTATTAACTTTTCTTTTCCCATTTGATACTTAACAGGTTTGGTTTGAATTTGTATGGTTACAATTATAAAAAAAATTGATAAAGCTTATCAAAATGTTGGCTTTTAGTTCAATTTAGAGCAAGTTTCAAGAAGCTCACAAAAGGCCTTGGGCATTTGAGGGTTAATATGCAATGAAACTTTAGAAGTTTGTTCCAACCCCTCTTTGAATTTTGTCCCAAACTTTTGATTGGAGGCTTGGAATATCAAACAGATTTTTGGAGATGAAATTTAGTTTGATTTACTAACTTTTCTTAGTTCAAAGTTTCTTGAAAAAAGTTATTCTACTACACCTACATGAGGTTTGAAGTTCTATATTGCACACAATTCCAGTGTTTTGACAATGAGGGGCACTTCACACTATGGCCATCCAAGTTGAAAGGCCATGGAATTGAGTGGCCAAGCTTTGTTGAGAGTCCAAAGAAATGAGCAATAAATAGGCAATGATTGGCCGGTCATAGTGTGAAGCCTTTAAAGCCCAAAGTCTAAACCCTTAGCAATAAAACTCCCATGGCCTTTCAACTTGAATGGCCATAGTGTGAAGCCTTTAAAGGCCAAGCCAAAATCCAAACTCCTAGTAATTTAATGGTTGAGATCTTGTGATAAGTTGACCGCCTCTCAGCCATAGTTTGGACTTTCGTTTCTAGCCAAACCAAACTTCCTTTGAGAGTCCATCGCCATGTAAGCAATTTTTGTCATGTAGTACCTTCTAGTGTGAAGAGTTGAAAGGCCAAACTTTTGTTTTTTTAAAATTTGATTGGTGGAAATTCATGGCCTCTCAACCTTTGGTTATAGTGTGAAGTGGCCCTAAGTGATCAAACTCTCATCTTCAATTTGTTCTATACCTTTTGAAGATTCATGATGGACGATGAATTTCATTATAAAAACAATCTCTCTACCCATTGTGTAGTTACATATGTGTTGATATGGAATTGTAGTTAAATTTTTTCCAATATTTGGATTTTCTTTACAATTCCTTGTCCTCAGATTTGGGAAGGCAACTTGTTAAATTTCAAAATCATTTATGGTTTGAAATTTAGATTATTTTTGGCCACCCGATCAAAATCGGTAATTGGATGTGCGGGGTACATGAAGTACCAAGCATGGAGGAACTGCACCTCGTTAAGAAACAATCACTGCAGTTTCAAACCTAAATTGCAGTAAAAAGAAATTATTTTCTTTTAATGCCAAAGTTTTATCTTTAACCCTTGGACGACGAGCCGATCATTGTGAAAATCATCTGTTTGGTAATCATGTGAATTGCTGGCTTAAAAAAATGAAAAAGCATTCATTGGATAACAAGTTACTGTAGAAGACATCTCACAAAATTTGGAGGATGAATAGTTGCACTTTTGTCTTGCATGGAGAAATACTTTGTCATTCATCGGCCAAAAAACATCCTCGGTGTCATTTAAGGCTTAAGTACATGGTGTTTGCAAATGCCAAGTGGGAATTGACTTTTAGTTAATGGATGCAAATGCAGGGCATAGCACCAAGGATTCATCAGAAATCTACAAAATCCAAAGATTTCAATATTACGAAAACAACATCAAATTCTTTATGATTTCTGCAAAAACTACATAACAATCCCGCTCATACCCGTCAAATTCCAGCTAGGATTGACATTTGCTAAACAACGTGAGTGGAAATGAGTGGAAATAGTGGAGTTTTTTTTACATACAATGACTAACAAAACTGAGTACTAAGCTGAAATGTTTTCATTCAAACAACCATACCAAAAGCATCAATGGACAAAGTCCAAAAGTAGATATACAAAAGTTGTAGCGTGTGACATACTACATGTTACTGTGGAAGTTTGAAGAAAAAATTACTTGTGATTTGAAAAAAAATCAATTTCAAAAGTAGCCATGTTGAAACTCGATTTTGTTCAACCTACTTTGGAATTACTTTATTTTTTTCCAATTTTTTCTTAAAACTCTGAAAAAACTTTTAGTACCTTGTTGTGTTGGTATACATCATTTTAGATTGTTGTACACAAAAGTTGAAGGAAATTGACATTTATAGAATTTAAAATATCAACAGTTTGACAAACATGTAAATGATGTTGGTTCTCACAATATTTGGATTTTTTGGGGGAAATGACAACATGGGATAGCACTAGCCATTGTAGAGAGAATACAAGTTGTAATATGGACTATTGTTACATCTTAATGCCCTTGCATTTGAAATATTTGCTGAATTGAGCAATGTGTTCAATTTGTATTTCATAGCCATTTAATGTGTTTCTAGTTTCAATTTGTTTGTCCAAAGATTGGAGTTCATGATGTACATAATTGATCCAACAAATCCCAAAAAACTAAATTATCATTGTCAACATGATCAAAATGCTGAAAATTTTAGGAAGCTTAGAGTAATTGTTGAGACAGTTTTCAGACTGTGGACTTGCTGCTCTGGCTCAGAGAGGGAGGTTTGTGCTTCCAATTCCAATGTATGCAGTTTGTGGTTTGTATGAATTGAACCTGGTTTTGTGATTGACACCAAGAAATTAATTCGCTCACTGAAATCCATGTTGCTCTCTTGTACACAAAGTTTGTGTTTGGTTACATGATTTGATTTGAGATTTTTAATATGGCTGGCAGGTGTCTGCACAAATGTTGGGTTCCTTCGGTTGCAGTGCTCCTGAATACGCCATGTCGGGGACCTACACTGTGAAAAGTGATGTGTACAGTTTTGGTGTGGTGATGCTGGAGCTTCTCACTGGGCGTAAGCCTTTGGACAGGTGCTGAGCTCCTGACCAACAACTCGCACATGAATAATACTCTATCTAAATAAAAAGCTCCCCTTCCAATACTTCACCCATTTCTCTACTAAAGTTTATCATGATTGCTTTGTCAAGGTCTTTTCTTACTCTTTTTACCTGATGATAGATGGATAGGAGGACTCCGTTGAATTGAAATAGTATGATTACACATAGTGTGGATCTCTTCATTGTACAAAGATATACCAAAATCAGTAACAGCAAACCCACATATATTCTAGAAAATTAAAATCACATTTTGTTTTTGTTAAAGATGTCTTAAATATTTTATATGGCTTATAGCATGTAAACATACTTGTGGTATGTGTAGTTGCAGTTCAAGGCTGAGATCCAAGCAATCTTTGGTGCAGTGGGCTACACCCTAGCTACATGATATTGATGCGCTTGCAAAAATGGTGGATCCAACATTGAAGGGCAAATACCTTGCCAAATCCATCTCACTTCGTTGATATTGTTGTTCTCTATGTACAAGTATGTTAACAATCCCTAATTCCCTATAAACTTATCATGTACCATGATTGTAAGAGAGCAGTGAAAGTAATTGTTAATATATTAGATTGGCATATCTTGTAGAATGTAGAAGACCACACATATTAAAGAGTGAAAATGGGAGAAAATGGAGCAATGTTTTTTCAAAGGGGTCACTTAGAGTGTCCATTGAAAACCACATGCAAACAAAACTTTGGACCCCCTATATACTTTTTGAATTTTTAATAAAATTAAATGAAAAAAATATAAATAGATTTTCCTACTTTAAAAGTTTATGTTTTGAATTATTGATATTTTTATTTGGTAATAATAATTAGTTACAAATTTTTGAAGTAAAAAGATACATTGTAGAACTGAAAAAATAACTTTCATATTCCTATATTATATAAGAGAAAATTGTCTAAAAAATGAACAAAAAATTCCTAAAAATAATTTTCTATTGAAAGCTCATTTTGAGTTGAATATTGATGCAATGGTCATCTAAATGTATTTTTAAAAAATATTTGAGTTAAAAAAACATGCCATTTTAGTGCATTTTTAACCTCTTCTAGAAATCATTCCATATTTTATTTGAGTTTGAAATTTTGGAAGTAGAATCCTATAGTCATTAGTAAACAATGCTCAAAATTTGAAGTTAAAATTATAGTTTTTTAGAAACCACTTGTTTGCATGTGGTTTGTTGTAGTAGAATTAAGTACACCCCCTCAGGATTTGAATTGTAAAAGTGACATCTAACACATGTAAAGATTTCAAACATCTAAGAATAATATAGATTTAAGACATATATGACAATTGTACACTTCAGACCACCCACTCTAAACTATAAAACTACCAAAGTTAGTCGAGGAATTTTGCCATTTTAATGACATTGGCAAATTGCCCATCTACTAGTTGTTTTGTTTTGTTTGTTACGTTGAGATATCCTGGACCGTGCATCCCCCATTTGTGTGCTTAGTATCGTTGGAAAGTTCTCAACCAAGAGGGGTGCACAGGTTTTGTTTCATAGTGTTTGAACCTATGGTAAGAAAGTTATTGAATTTTGAAGTTTTTATGAACTAAAAACTTAGAATATTATTTTTACTTTTGTTTTGATCGTGGCAATGGCACAAGGCACACTAGCCCATACCTTAAATTTGGTTTTTTGTTTTGTTTTGTTTGTTTGTTACGTTGAGATCTCTTGGATTATGTATCCCCCAGTCGTGTGCTTGGTATTGTTGGAAAGCCCTTGGGTAGGAGGGGTGCATTGGCTTGGTTTCGTGGTGTTTGAACCTATGGTGAGAAAGTTATTGAACTTTAAAGTTTTTATAAGCAAAAAAATTAAAAAATTACTTAGACTTTGTTTTGATTGTGGCAATGGCACAAGGCATACTAGTCTATACCTTAAATTTGTTTGTTTGTTTTGTTTGTTACATTGAGATCTCCCGGACTGTGTGTACCCTGCTTGCATGCTTGGTACCGTTGAAAAGCTCTTGGCAAAGAGGGGTGCACAGGCATTTGAATGTACAATGTAAAAGTTATTGAATTTTAAAGTTTTAAATTAAGAAAATTACTTTTACTTTTATTTTGGTTGTAGCAATAGCACAAGGCACACTAGTAATATTTATGGTCTAACAATAGAGTGATCTAATTTTCATTTGTACTAGTGCATTGTTACCATAGTGTAATAAAATAAAAATAAAAGTAATTTTCTAATTTTTTCATTCATAAAAACTTCCAAATGCCATGAAACAAATTCAGCTGAGGGCTTTCAAATAGTACCAAGAATGCTACCGGTGACCCACGTTTCCAGTGATCTCATTGTCACAAATAAAACAAAGAAAACAAATACGCTACCTTAACTTAAGGCATGGATCATATTTCTCCAGGCAATCGCCTGAGCAGGAACAGTAAGGAGGAACTCTTGAATACTATCAGTACGCAAGCCGCTGGATTTACAGACAGTGCAGGAATAGCCAATCACTAAAGCTGGGTTCATATAAGAGATTCTGAATAAAAAGAGAGTGGGTTCTTATATTCAGAATCTTGAAGTTCACTCATATTCAGAATACTTAATGTTGCAAGTCTCTTGTTTGTTTCCCCCTCGCCTGAAATTGATGAGAGACTCCGAGAGAGAGTGTGGAAGAGAGAGTGTGGTGACAACTTGGATGGAAGAACGAAGGAAGAGTGAGCCTGGCATTGCGGATGGGGGCGCTTGGGTGTTTCCAGATGCAGGTTGCTATGATTTGGAAAGTGAACTCATCTCTATTATTGGCAAAATGAGGGAGGACTTCCTTGCTCACACTTCATCTCAATGAGAAGAAATTAAAAACAGCATGAACTACACAATAAAAAACCATACCTCTGAGCTTAGCCGACGAGGCTTGGAGGTTGTGAATTTTGACAGACCAATTCCCAATAGGGTTAGAGGAAATGCAATCCTTCGAAAGAATATTAGAGAGCTTAAACATCGACACCGTGTAGAACAGGGTGAACTTCAGAAGCATATTGCAAAGCTGGAAGAGGAATTAGCTTCGAAAAATCTAGAATTGAGTCCTGTTTTCCATGGCTCTTATTGTAGCTCTGGTGCCGCTTCTCAACCTCTTGCCCTTTACTCGGAAAGGGTGTTTATCGACTTGGGCAATTTCGTCCTGTGGACACCCATCAAAATCGTGAACTCCATCAAAGCTTGTGTGTCTTAAAGTTTCTTATCGAAGTTTGAGCAAATCGACTTCAGGGTGAAGGGTGAGTCCCTATTTACAATTCCTAACTTACTTCCTGAGCAGTTGCTCAACTAATTCAGAGCCTTGTTAGCCTATGCCGATAATCCAAAAGATGAAGCTGTGAATCCTTACATTCCGAAATCAAATCGCTTTTTAGCATACAAGCTGGCGAAGGTTCAGAAAACCTGTGGCCAGGTGGAGTTCAACGCTGCCAGTTATGTGCATTCTGCAACTTAGCAATGAATGTGTGGATGTTGCACAAATTGAGATTCATCTCACGTAGAAGTTGGAAAAACAACAAACTTAGCATTCAAGTCCATGAACTGAATCAACCATTAAAATCCAATAACAATTTGTCGTGTAAGATACAATCACAACCTCCGTGAGCAAGACGTGCAATTTGTTACCCAGATGTGGTAATGTAGGGTTTGAGAATTTCCTCATAAACAAATTTTCACCAAGCTGAAAGCTACGACCCAACTATGCTTTTGAATGGCTTCCTTCTAATGATTGAATCTTGTGTAGTTTTATTGCGCTCTTTCGAAAAGATTTCTGAAATGTACTTGGGGCATTTTGTAATTGCAGCACAACAAAAGTTGCACAGCTCCTTCTGGGTTCTCTCAACCTGCTTAGATTCAGGCCAGCCTTCTTCATCATCTCTCAACCTGCTCAGATTCAAGCTCGTCTTCCTCATCACCTTCGAGTCTCTCATCAATCTCAGGCAATCTCAGGCGAGGGGGAAACTGAGGATTGCAATCGACTTGCAACATTTGAAGCAAGGGAGGTGAGTCAGGGCAGGAAGAAGACGTTCGAATTTCCTGGAGTCGAACTTCTTGGGGCAGCTGGAGCCCGGGTAGCCCGGATGCTCAGCAATGCTGGGGCCCAACCTGCAAAAATTGCCCAGTCGAGGGGATACTTAACCCATAAACGATGCCGCGGACGATTTTTGTCAGATGAATGACAAGGAATTCTAGTGTGTAGGACAGAAATGCAACTATTCATCCTCGGAAGTTGGGGTGGAAAGGGGAAATCTTCTAGAGTAGTTCGACTCCCAATGAATATATATTTTTTTTCAAACTAGATGATGTCACACGGTTCCAAAAGGGCTGATTTCCACGGTCACCAGCACAGCGTTTAAGGATTGACGTCTCTCAATTATGAGCACCAGCAAGGCAGAGAAAAGGAGTCCACCCTCAACATGTGTCGGGGGAATAAAACAGATTAAACTAAATTGTCATGTTCGTGGAAATGGCATATTCTAGACCCCAACACTGACAGTTGGAGGGAAGACGCTAAACCCTGCCCACGAAATGGGCCCAGCATGCTGGATTTACCCGGGAGGAAAACTCAGGAATTCTTCATTTTTCACATAAGGTAGAACCACCCATAGCCCACCAGTTAAGGTATTGCAGACATGATCTGGAGTGCTGTGAGGCAAGAAGAAATTTTTCATAATTGCAGACATAGAAATGAGGAAGATTGCCAAAATTTTTGATAATTTTTCACTTTGATATGAAATTACTAGGAATTATAGAAGGTGCCAGAGGGCCTAGACGCATGTCGAAACTATAGAGTCACACAAAATTGCTCAATCAGAGAGACTTTTTCATGATAACTTAGGCATAAAAATGAGACACATGTGTCGTACAATTTGGTAATGAAAATGCCATGTGTCATGTCATCCAACTGAGAAGCTTTATTAAACCATTCCCCCCCCCAAAAAAAATCTGAAATGAGTGTCAACCTCTGCCACATTTTTCCCACTCTACTAGTTGGTAATGAGGTACTGATTAGTAATGGGTGGTTCTACCTTAAATTTTTTTTTCAAATTTGGAATTCATATTTGCAATCACTCAGAGACTCCAAATTAGTTTCGGAAGGTTTGAAAATACCCTCGACACGGCTCGAAACAAGGGACACGTTTTTACTTTTATCCCGGAGAACCCCAAATTGCGCTGTTGGATCCACTTCGTGGGCATTATTTAGTGTCCTCACTGTCATATGGAGTGCCCGACTAGGACAAATATAGATTTGAGGTTCAGTCGGGGCAATAATGGAGTGAAACTCGGTGGCCGACGTGGAAACTGCAACGCCCATTGCAGTGAGTGAGATCCACAATTTCAACGAATGTGCGGATATTACGGATCCCCGCCTGTGACAAAATCTCCCCCAATTTGATTAAAATACGAATTCTTTGACCCGACCCACCACTGAGCACTGTGCACAACTGCACAACGCGTTTTGAACCCTCAACCGGTCGAAGAGTCACACGTTCAATTTGAGTTCAGTACACTTCATTCTCATGGCTGCAACTTTGGGGGCTTGTATCTTTTTCATCAAATGTTCATTTTTTATAAAATTTGTTGTGTTTTGTTTCCCTTAAGGTCTAGTTATTGTGGTAAAAATTTCATGTCAATCCAAGCCATTTTGAATGTTTGAGAGCAATTCGAAGTTCAAAATCCAGACACTTTTGCATTATAGTGAACTTTGGCGGCTCATAACTTCTTCATACATGGTCCGTTTTCAATAATATTTTTTGTAAAAGTTTTGCATATTAGCCTAGTTTGTGTGGTTAAAATTTCATATTGGTCTAAGATGTTATGAGTGACTGAGAAGCATTTTAGTAGGAGGTTCAGCTATAGATGTGATTTTTTTTTCCTACTTTTTTCATTGTTTTTTAACATTTCAAGTCCATTTTGCAAACACAATGGGTCATTTGAATGATATTTTTTTTCACCAAAGTGTTTATATTTTGGTTTTGAATCACTTGGTAGTTTGAAGTTTTTTCATTTGAGTAGGTTTTGAAATTGAATTTCACCTCGAAATGTATTTTTAAGAAAATTTCAGCACCTTTTTTCAACACTAAAACATTATAATCTTTCAATCTCTAGGGTCAAATGCCCCCAAATTTGTTCCACACCATCTACAACATGCACACAACAAGATTGTATGGTTGAGATTTTCATACCTTACTGAAATTTAGACTTTTAACACTTGCAAAGGCAGGATAGGATGCTTTTAAGCATGTTTGGACCTTAGGCGATGAAGGGTTAAGGATTAACGTAATCTTGTCCTGGCCCCGGCAACAAGCCGCGGCAGACAAGGGATAAGATACTCCTCCACAGCTTTCCCTCTCCATCCTTGCACCTCGTCAGTTCGAAAGGAACCACTCACGTTTTCCAAGTTCAGAGGCTGTGAAACCCTTCTCTTGGTCTTGAGTTCCAATTTGCTCTGTGAGATCCCTGTTCAGCTCAATTTAGGCTCGTTCATCTGCTCCCAGAGGAGAATGTAGCTTTCCGTGTCTCAGGTTTATAAACGGCTCTTCCCCTGAGGTCGAGTGCCACTAGCTTGTCACCACGCAGTCTGTGGGTGAAGGACGAGTGAACAGGGTTTGTTTGGAGGACGCCTTCTTCTCCCACGCGTAGCGTTCTTTGGATCTCCTGCATCGAAGCGTGAAGGCTCAGTCGAAAGCACGAAGTTCTGAACAAGGGTTTAGGTACTTGGGCTGTGCCAGGGAGATTGAGGGTTGTCGGTAGAGTGCAGCCGTGCAGGCTTACACAAGCGGCGCAACTGGTGAGTATGATTCTGCACAAGTTTGCCGTCTTTCAGATTCTGGTTTTGGTTTACGCGATTGCAGCTAGGTTGATTACCTGTGTGAAGTTGTGAAGTGACTGATGGTAGAACAGAGGGAACCGAGTATGAACATCGGAGAGTTGTACAGTACTACAGAACATCGAACTCCTTGTTTAGGCGAGTTCTACCTGCCAAACGCCTTACAAGGAGCAGGGTTCTTTTGAATCCCCAATGTGAATTCCCGCAAGATACGACTCCCACCTTTCCCACCTGCCATGTTTCTTGTGGTTGTATGTAAGTCTGGTGTGTAATCTCAGTGTGAAAACGTGAGGTTTGAAAACCTTTTTGCAATTGCCGGGTCACGGGGACTGCAAATTGCCTGATTTGCCTCCTTTCGCGTGACGATTAGTGGCTGTGACTGTGCAGTCTCGACGTCCTATTCCTCCGGTGGTTTCTCTTCATCACCATTTGTCGATAGAGGTTTAGTTTGCTCTATCTCTGAATCATCACCTCTTTATAGTCTCTGCGTGGATTATTTGCGTGGGGAGATAGGTGGCAGTGAATCTTCAAATGGCGGAGGCCGAGAGTGAAGAAGCGGTCCAGCTCCGAAACAAGGTTTCTGAAATGGCCAGGAGTACTAGGAGTATTAGCAGCATAGCGCTTCCCTCCAGGGGAAAGAGCATAAATAAACAACACAAATGGCTCCCTTTTTCACTCACAAAAGATAAAGGGCTTTCAAAAATGGTGTCTTTGGGGGAGCCCAAGTCTTCTTATTTTGTCACGAAAAGCTTAGCGGAGATGGCAAATGAAGATCCCATCAAGCTCCAAAACCAGTCTTGTAGAATCCGCGAGGATATTGTAAAGATACAGAATTGCGAACGACTTATATACTCTTCCTTAGCTCGCCTTTCCACTTTTTCAATCGGTTTGTCCAGTACTCAAGGTGAAGACCCATCTGGAGCCCCTCTTCATGAAAGCAGTGTTGATGCAAAGGACAAATCTCCGCCCCGCTATTTCCAGATGCCAAAACTTGGTGCAAGGGTTTTTGGTGGTGACGTTGATGGTTCTGATACTATAGCTTGTCATCTAAGTTATAGTCCTAGTTATACCTCTGAATTCGATATTGATTCTGAGTATACAGCAGTGTGGTCTCTCTATAAGGATGATCACCCTGGTGGACTCAGCAGTTGGATACAAGCACAACCTACAAAGTTCTGGAGAAGCCAAAACTATTCAAATGTGATTCTCATTGGTACTGAGTTGTTCGTTGGCCCACTTGACCAGTCCCTTGGTAAAACCGTGGTGGGAAATCTAGGGGGAAAGAGCTCAAGTGTATTTGGCTCTAGCTCTAATTACAAAGACTCTATTGGTAATGGAACCAATAGACAACCATCAAATATTGTTAAGCAACAAAGAGCCCCTATACCTGGTGTGTCTTGTAAATGGGGAGGTCATTGGACAAGTTTTGAGGAACCTTACTATTTGTTGCGGTCCACTAAAGGATCATACTTGAAAAAGCCCAAATTCATGAACCTAAAGAAGCAACATTTCGAATATAATCCTTTGGAAGGGGATGTTCTACAACTTACTAGGTTTGATGACTTTGTAATTTTGGGCAATGACTACCTCAACTACTTGTTGCCCCATTACAAGGTCAATGACATTGTTCAAAAGAATGCCTCTGAAACAACTGATGTTATTGCTGCACGACTTGTCAAGGCTGCCATAGAAGCTAGTTGGCCAACACTTTTGGATCCAATCACTGCCATTGTAGTTGTTTTGGACCACAAGGAGATCTTGCTAAGAGAACACAAAAAAGAAAAGAAAGGTAATTTTTTTTATGGTGCATTTGATCTTGTTTATGATTTCCATGTTTAATAGATCATGTTTTAGTGCTGAAGATTGTAGGTTGCTTCCGCTTTGACACTCTTTCACAAAATGTGAATTTGTATGAGTTGAATTTATTTACTAGAAGTGAATAACCAATGTGAAGGTGATGTGTGGTAAAGGTCTTGAATTATAACTAGCATTTTTTGGCAAAAAAATAGAGAGCCTTCTATGATTTATGACAGTGTATACTTGTAAGTGTTGTAATCATTTGCTTACAACATTAATAATTGTTTAGTTAATTGATAATGTATGCTTGTAATTTCATTTCAGTGAAGTATGATTTAAGTATAACTTAGGCTTCCCTACAATGCAGAGAATATGGCCACAAAATACAAAGCTATATTATTGGGATTATTGGGATTGAAGGGAATTTCACAATCAACAGTATTGAAGGATGGCAAAAAGATTGTAAAATTGAAGGAAGAAGAGATGGTAACAACATCAAAGGAAGAAGAGAAGATATTTGCATTAAAGAAAGAAGACAACAAAAGAATTAGGATGGAAGAAGATCACAAGGTGAAGATACTTGTTGGTGAACCTTTGCCAAATGTTGTACAAACATCAACATTTCCACTTGAAGAAAATGAGGTGAGTGAAATTGAAGTTATGATTATCAAAATTGTATATTTAGATGAATGTTATGTTATGTGTACTTAAATGTTGTAAATCAATGTTGGTGAATCTTTGCCAAATGATCCACATATATCAACAATTTCACTTAAAGAAAATAAGATCAATGAAAATTAAGTTATGATTATCAAAATTGTATCTTTAGAGTTTTAAGGGTTTAGGATTAATGGATTTAGGGTCTTAAACCCTATACCTAAAACCCTTAAGAACTAACCCTAAACCCGAAATAATCAATGCTATTAAATCATTTTAGTATTTTAGTATCTTAAATTTTAAGGTTTTTAATGTATTTTATGTGTATTTGTGTAATGTTGTAAATTAATGCTTCCAAATTCATTAATTCTTATATTTCATCATTTGATTTGAATAAACAACGTATGATGCAATTATGGCATTATTAAAAAGTTTGAATTGAATTTTTTTTGTTTCTAAATAAATTGTTGTGTTGTCCTTCTATGAATAGCTTGGAATGAAAAAAACAGCAATAAGCTCCAACCTAACAAGTGCAAAAATACAAGATGATTCTAAAGCCTCATCTTCTATAGTCTTAATTGGAGATGTTGATTGCAAAAGCCAAGATTTTATGGTTTCTTGCTACATCACTAAGTGGATCATTTATGAAGACTTGTTAGAAAGAATTTTGATTTGCTTCTTCAACATTGAAGAAATGCAATATGAGTTCTACTTTGAAGATCATGAAAGCATGGCAACTATTATTGGACTTGGGGTGCCCCATTCAAAGGTCATTGTGGAATGTGGGAGTCCTCATGTGACGGTTGTTGAAATTCCAAAAGACGATTGGGATGATGTATGGGCCCATTCAAATGATATCCTTTGTTCAATGCCACAAAACTTTGTTCTAAAGCAAGAGAGATTTTTTGACATCCTCCAACACATTGCAAACGTTATCAGTACCAACAATATTGTCAGCAAAACAAATAATGGTGGTGTTGAGGGAGATAATGGGAAGGGCAAATCTCAAGGTAATGCCAATAATGGTAAAGGCAAGGAAAAGGCTACTCATGACCATGATGATCATGGAAATGTTAGGCATCCTCCTCGGCATCCTCATGGAGGGTCTAATGGAGCTTGTGACAATAATGACAACCAAAAAAGGGAAGGAAAAGATGGAAATGATGACAAGAAGGATGGTCATCATCAAGATGATGGGAAGACTTTTAATGATTGCAAGGAAGTCCAAGTTGTGGTTCATCTCCACTTTTTACCCGGGGGAGTTTGTGAGGATAAACGAAAGAGTATGAAACTTGGGAAAATTCACAAGGAAGTTGAAGATGGAAAGAAAAAAGAACTTGGAGAAGTTCATGAGGAAGAGGTAGAGGAAAAGACAAAGGAACTTGGGGAAGGTTGTAAAAGAGTGGAAAAGAAGAAAAAGAAGATTCGTAAAGCATTGTGGCAAATCTTTAAAGGAGGTGAAAATGAGAATGTTTTTAGAAACCAAGAGTGGTCAACAACTATGAAGAGAGTTGAAAATGGTGATGTTGATGAAAATTTGCAAAAGCAATTAGAGAACCAAATCCATTCAAAGATGGTGTTTACCTTCACAATCAAGGATGAGGTTGGAGGGCCATTGAAAACTATTCAAGCAACCATTAAACCAATAACTTTTCAATTCCCCCCTGACAACGAGGATAATTATTTGCAAAGGTGTCGATTTGGTTGGTTTCACGAAAAATTGCAAGTTGCTTTTGGAGTAGTCAATACACAAGTTGCATATTTGGATGCAGACTCTTGTAAAGTCCTTGATTATTCTGAGGGCAAGGAAGTGAAGTTACATGGTAATTCAAAGGGAAATGCAAGAACAAGTACAAATGCCTACAAAGGAAAAGTGGGAATAAAACATGGGCTCATTGCAAGTGGTGAGTATGACAGAACAAATGGATTAGAATCCAAGACAACTGAAGAGGTTCATAATTCTTGGGAATCCAACAAAATACTCACAGAAGGCGGCTTTTTATTTAAAGAGCATACAGATTTGAATTTTCAACAACTCAAGTATTCATATTTTCCTCACTTTCCATTCAATGAGAAAGAATTTGAGGTGAAAGATAAAGGTGAACGCCTGGAGATGTATCAAAATCCTATTTGTCACTTGCAACGAGTGAGTTGTGAAGGCACATGGTATCCATACCATTCAGATAATTTAGAAGCATATAAACTTGAAGCAAGCAGAGAACTTGGAATGACTAGGATTTACAATTTGGAACTCGAGGCTAAAAAAGAGAAGCGAAAGGGGGTACAGAAAGTGGAAGGAAGTATGCCTCTTTGCTTCATTCAAAAGCTAGAAAAGGTGGTGTATTTGAACCATGCTATGTCACACTTGACTTCTTCAACAACTGGAGTGTATCGCTTGCGAGAGCAACAAGATCCAACTAGTCCATCAATAACATTTCTTACTCAAGCACAAAGAAAAGAAGAACTTGAATGGCCTAATAATGATTCTCTAGTAGATGTAAAGCAAAATAGGAACATTTGAGTGTTCTCAATTGTTTCAAGAAGCTAGCAATTGCAATCAAAGGCTTTTGAACTTTCTTATTTCCCATATTTGACTATCAAGTAAATTATCATTAACCCCAATACAACACACTTTGAAACCAACAATGTGTTCAATTGGTCGTTTAGAAATTACACTACAAGAGAAAGTCGTCCTAATTGACAGAAATCAACCCCTCCTAATCTACAGAAATTTGACAAGTTTCTGTCAATTAGGACAAAAAACTGTCCGAATTGACAGAAAATTGTTTGAATTGACAAAAACTGTCAATTTTCTGTAGATTAGGAGGGGCTGATTTCTGTCATTTCGGACCAGTTTCTGTCAATTCGGACAGGTTTTCTTGTAGTGTTAATTTATGGGCACCAATTTGTTACATCATTTAGAGTTGTAGACTAGATAGGGTTGGTTACCCCAACACCTAAGAATCCTCCATTAAACCAACATCACTTCATAAAGAAGGAATACCCGATTTCAATACTTAACTCCTTCATCTTATTGCCACTTGCAATTGGTTGCTCTCATCATATTTTTGCATCAATGTTGTAGATCATAGCTTCTTTTATGCAATGGTGGGCAAATGCTATTGACACCATTCAATATGTCCCCAAAATTGCTTCAAGATATGTTGTATCCACTTCATTTCTCAATTTGGTACCTTTGTTGTTTATGGTCTTTGATTTTGTGCTTTGATTCAATTTCAATGTCATAGGATTGCCAAAAGCGTTAGATGAGATTCACCTACTCAACAAAGCCACAAGTCTCCCGAAGTTATAAGATTGTAGGAACTCAATGTTTTGGCCACAACAAAGTCTGACGTGGTAGAGAAATTGCCACGTCAAATAATAATATATTACTTTTTAAACTTTCTTTTGAAAAAATATTTTTAAAATTGAACAATAATATTTTTATTTTTATTTTTTATTCTTTATTAGTTTAGCTAGTAGTGGGTGGCTCACAACATAGATAATGGGCCTAAAACAACCTTCCAATGCTCCCTAAAAACCTCTAATGATTAGTTCATAAGTTGCTTGATCTATATTGGAGAATCTTTTTTTATTGTGATTTTCTTTGTCTAGTTGTACCTCTTCTAGCATGCTCATTAAGGGGTGTTTACAAGGATGAGAAGTCGATTTTACACCACTTTGGCAATTTGTATACCTTTTGGGGGGAGTTTTATAAAATTAGAAAAATATTTTTACAAAATATGACCTATATATACACTTGCTAGAATAGGTACCCTAAGAAGGAAAAGCATAAGAAAGGTCTCTAAGTAGGAGAATTTAAAATTTTAAAATTTTAAAAAAATAGGTACTTTAATATTTTAATTTGTAATAAGTAGGAAAAAAAATTACGAAGAAATTAACAATTGGCCATTTGTGAGGACTTAATGGAAATGAGATTTCACCAAAAAAATGAGTTTAAAACCATCTTCAATGTTTAAAAGTACGTGCACTTGGGGCCCTATTAGCAAAAACATGAAAAATCTGAAATAGTCTATTTTTAAATGCCCCTAAGTATAAACATGTCCACCTATTGAGGAAATAAATCACATAAATTTCAACTCTAGATCATTAATTTGGGTACTTGATAGTACTAAAAACCTCTAAATTTGAAAATGTGATAATAAACAAAATAGGCTTTTAGATATAAAATGATTTTTTTGATTTTTTGAAAAACAAATATATTATTACAATGAAAACAACCATCTCCAATAAATAAAAACTCAAATTCATTGGATTCATGCTTCAAAAGTTATAGCATATGACAAGTTCATCATACTTAATGTGACAAAATTAAGTACCTATGTTTCTTTACAAACATTTTGAAGAAGCTTGCAATGTAATTTTTGAACCTTTTGCAAGAATTTGAAAGTTTTCTTTTCCTATCCCCATTTTTTTGTATCAAGATTTTGTGGCCAAGCACTTTTGAGCATAATTAGAATAATGCTCGAAGGATCAAGAGTAACACTTCGAAGTAGGTCATATGGAAAATGTTTCAATTCAATTTTTAAAATTCTTGGCTTTCATAAGGGATGTATTTTAGCTATTGTATAGTGATTCAAAGTTAGACCAGAATCGAGTCATGTTTTTTAGGATATAATTGACCTAATTTATATTAAAAATCTTAATCTTATAGTGATTAATCCAACTTTTGGTTATGCAAAATTGTTCTTTCACTAAAATTGCCATTTGTAAAGGGGAGGATATTATCTTATTTTATTTTTGACTAGCGATTGGCGCTTGCTATGCTACGCATCCACCATTAGAATTTCATTAGAATTTTTTATGTATTGGATAGAATGCAGAGCAAGAATTTCAAAAAATCTTCAAATAATAATGAATAAAATCTTCATATAATTTTTTTTTATAAATAAGCATATACTGAAATAAACAATAGAAAATTTAATGAATGATGAATGAAACATGCAATGATGAATACGGCAAATATACACATACATTAGAATGCATTAGAAATTTGACTCAATTGTTACAAACAATGGCAACTCAAATAGAAGAATTTAAAGGAAAAAGTTGTATATCTCAAAAGCTTCGTGAACAATTTAATTGTTGTAAAATCCAAAATCGGTTCAATCTAATAAATTTCTCAAATCATTAAGTAGTAGCAATAGAAAATTGAAATCAAAAGTTCAAAGCTCACAAAAGTACAAAATTGTAGAAATGTAAAAGAAATATAAAGCCAAGAAAAACAATGGAATTGCTACCTTTATAATATCACCATATTGATCCTCTTTAATATCACCTCAATTGCAACGACTATATTATTTCTATAATATCACACTTTGTAAGAAGTGATATTACAAAGGTGATTGTGAATTGCTACTCTATTTCAGTAATATCACATTGTGTGAAAATATGATTTCTATGTATGCACGATTGGAAATATTTTTATAAAATAATTAAAATAATTTTTTTAACGACTTATGAAAATCATTATCATGCATTCTATTCAAACATATCAAATTTTTACTAATATGTGATACGATGAATGCGTAGCATAGCAAGCACAAGCCCATAGTATTAAAGGTAGCATTTGTCATATTACAAAGGGACATATGATTTTAGTAGTATGACTAGTGGTTGGCGCTTGCTATGCTACGCATTCATCATTAGAATTTTATAAGAATTTTTATGTATTTTTATCACCTCAATTGCAACGACTATATTATTTCTATAATATCACACTTTGTAAGAAGTGATATTACAAAGGTGATTGTGAACTGCTACTCTATTTCAGTAATATCACATCGTGTGAAAATATGATTTCTATGTATGCACGATTGAAAATATTTTTATAAAAAAATTAAGATAGTTATTTTAAAGACTTATGAAAATCATTATCATGCATTCTATTCAAATATATCAGATTTTTACTAATATGTGATACAATGAATGCGTAACATAGCAAGCCCAAGCCCCTGGTATTAATGGTAGCATTTGTCATATTACAAAGGGACTTATGATTTTAGTAGTATGATTGTTTTGATTGTGATTGTTTTAAAATCTCATATTGTATATGTTGCTAGATATTATATTGGACATCATTTAGTCGCTTGATGATGCAAGGAAGGGGCATTTTTGACTTCTACATACTCATTTGGAAGCTACCGGAAACTTCACAGTCTTGTCTGTGGAGGTAGAAATATACTTGGAATTTGAAATAGACTCACCTAACACCAAGTACATTGAAGCCATGACAAAAGCTTTAGCTACTAGAATCAATATTTAGACATGTGTGTGATTTCAATTTTCAAATCATTTCATTCATATTCAAAAATTTTCCTTCTTTGGATTTTCATTAGTAATTGGTATTTTTCATAATCCATAATTGTTTGAGAATTCATAGTCATAGTATTAAATGATTGATATGATTGTTCATATTGTGAAAAATATTATTTTAATAAGGTCAAAATTTATACAACTAGGATTATTGAAGAATATTGAATCTGTTGGTTAACCTTTGAAGGCCCAAAGGGTGTTGTGGAAGTAAAAAAGTCAAAGCTACCAACTTTTGATGCATTGTTCAAAATCAAAAATTTTAAAACTTTAAGAAAAAATTTAGCTATAGAAAATTTTATTAAACAAGTAAGGCAATGTGTGGAAAAATTTCAGCTCATTTGACCACATGGATTGAAAGATTATAATGTTTGAAGTGAGAAAAACAATTTTTTTTTCATTCTTGCAAAACAAGGTTTGTAGACTTTGAGCACTCTTGGAGTAAAACATTTGTCCTAAAACAAATTGCAAGCTTTGACCATTTATAAGTATATGATGTTGGTTTCACTCATAAAAAATTTCATAACTAAATGTGGAGTTTAGTCTAATTTAAATCACCTTGCAATGCATAGAGATTAAGTAAATTGGCAATACACTAACAATTTTTGATGATTTCTTGGGCAATGAAAAAAAAATTATTTGAAATTTGAATGGTAAAAAGATGGAGACAAAAATTTAGAATGCTTGGAAAAATACAAAACCACTTATGTTAGGTTCCATGTCTATTTTTCTTTCTTTGAAAAATAATGTAAAAATAAGGAAAAATTTCAAGAACTTTGACTTTATAGAGTCTACTTGAAATTGCCCCAACATAGCTAAAAAAAGTTTGACTCCAATCTTAGAATGTGATTTGAGAACTAAATTTTATTTTTGAAAAATTGTATGCCATATTTTATTAGTGGCATACATACCAAATTTCAAAAACTGATGAGGATTTTTGCAAAAGATGCCTTAATTGCCTAGGTTGCCAGAAAAGTTCAATATAGTATAACTTTTGATTCAAGCACTTGATTGGAAAAAAAATTACACTCTCTATATTTGTGAAGCCAAAGTTTGAGGGTAGCAAAATTGATAGCTTATTTTCTATGTCTATAGTATAGGAAACTATTGCAATGTCATGATGTAGGTTGTTAAGAAGTTATAAGATATGCATCTTACTACAATCTACGTTCATTCCAAATAAAAAAGGTGGTTAGCTTATTGAGTGGTAGAAGAAGATTGGGGACTATTTGACTTATTAGAAGGAAGATAGGGTATTGTGCCATATTGTTTGTAGCCATGCATTACAAAGTTTAAACCCCATAGTTTGGCAACAGTTATCGTGTGGTTATCGTTGTTTCATGGGTTTGTACATTAATCGCATCATTATCACATCATTATGGTGCATTGCTTCACATCGTTATTGCATCATTACAATGCATTATTTGTAACTGCATCATAACAATGCGAAACAATGCACCGTAATGATGCGATAACAATGCAATTAATGTACAAATCCATGAAAGAACGATAACCGCACAATAACTGTTGCCAAACTGTAGGGTTTAAACTTTGTAATGTGAGTCCTTCAAGTGGGTACTTAAAAGACTTGGTTCTCTTCATTAGAATTATCTTGAAGATCAACTTATATCTTTTGTTCTAAAAATATATATTTATTATTGAATATTGTAGTTGTGTTGTACTAAGTTATTTTTATTTTTTGTGTTTTTGTGAGAATTGCTTCTATTTTGGTGTTCTTGTGAGAATTGTACTTAAAACTTAAGAGGTTGCAATAGACAAACTTGAGTGGGTGTCAAGTACTACATTTTTAATAGGTTTTGAGGGTTGAATTTGAATATTAGGGTTGTAAAATAACAATGGTGTTCACAAATATCTATTACAACTAGAAGCCTTGTGCTTTTTTAGATTGATTGCAAATAGCAATACATGGAATGAGCAAGCAATTGGGCACAATGTTGTTGAAGGATTCATTAGTAGGGACCAAATAATTGTATGTATCAAAAGAGGTCATCTTACCTTTGGCACTAGGAGATGATGTGATCCATAAAGATGGTGTAAGTCTTCCAAACCATTAATGGTTTGGCTTAAGGCTCACTTACTACTTAGATGTAGAAATTAAAATTAGATTAATTGTTAATAGTTGAGATTTTAGAAAATTCATAGATTAGAGGTAATATGGTATGATATGAAGTTACTCAAGTTAGATCATAAAGTGTTAAATTGAATTTAAAGATAACAAATGGAAATTATTATATTAGAAGGTAATGAATAGAAATTGGTGAGGATTAAAGAATAAGATGAAGAATTGACAAACAAAGACTACTATAGGTAGAGGTCACCTTTGGCAAAAAAGAATTAAAAATTTCAATGCCAAATAATTTTGAAAATTAACATTTCACCTTGCTGATCTACAGAAAATTAATTGTAAAGAAAGACAAAATGTTGGAAAATATACCAATACACTAGATGTTAGCACATGTACTCTAGACAATGGGTGGAGCAATTGTTTTTATAATAAAATCCATTGTTGACCATGAATCCTCAAAGAGTACAAGACAATAAAAAGATGAGAACTTGAATTAAACACTTTGAGCAATTAAGCTTCTACTAATCCTAATTTACATACCCAATACAGATTTTTTTTTTTATCTATTACTATCCCACTTGTATAAAGAGATTGTATGTACATCCTAATTACAACAAAACTAACTTTCAAATTTATGAGAGGTGCTTGATAAAAAATTAAATTAAATTTTTTTAATCTTCATGTCTAATTTTTTTTAAATGATATTTTAAAGTGCCAAAGTTCATTTCAAACTTTAATTAATTATTCATCAAATATATGCCAAAGGTAACCTCTGGGTACAGTGTACAAAAGGCAAAGATTAGGCAAGTAAAGATTAGATGGAAGACAAAGATTAGACTTTAACATTAAAATTTTCTATTTTAAAATAATAATAATTTAATTAAACTATCCCTCATAATTTAGACTTTCCAATTTGTTGGAGATGTATTTTATTTTTAAATTTTAAATTGAATTTAAAAAAGTTCTAGTGGTTTTGGCTAATGTTCTCCACTATCTACGAACTAATGGCCCTTCCTAAGCCTTATTCTTCTTCTAATGCTTGTGGTATGCGTAATTGCACATCAAAGCAATCTCTAGTGCAATGGGCTACACTCCAACTCCATAATATTGATGCACTTGTGAGAATGGTGGATCTTGGATTGATAGACAAATATCCTATAAAATCCCTCTTTTGCTTAGTTGATTTGTCACTCTTTGCTTTCAAGTATGTTGTTTATAATCCCTATAAAATTGTCAAGTACCATGATTGTAAGAAAGTTGTGAAAGCAAATGCTCACTCATGTACTACTCCCTCCATCCCATAATGATCTTCTTGTTGGCCTTAATTTTTTTACCAAAATGATCTTCCTATTGTTTATTTGTGACATTAGAATAGGTCAAATTTTACTTTTTAATTAATGTAGGGGACTAGCAAAATGACTCTAAGTAGTAGTTTTCCATCCTTCCAAGCAATCACCAATTCAAAGACAAACAAAATGATTGGAAGGATCAATCAACGTTGTTCATTTTTATTTTTTACATTTCTTTAAGTATTTTCCAATTGAAGAGATGAAGCTTTTGGAGGCAAAATAGAGGTCCAAACATAGTCTTGGGTGTGTACTAAATGCACATAAAATGAAAACTTCACACTCAATAATTAAATGTCTAGTGGTGCTCTTTGAAAATGCCTCCCAAATTCCACTTTGAAAAGGGCTATGAAGCTCAAACTTTCTTGGACACCAAGAGTGCACCAAACTCTGCTTACATTCTGAAATAGGTCTTGAAAATGTTATTTTTAGCCTTAATCCGGAACATTTTGTCCAACAAGATCATTTTGGGATGGAGGTAGGATTAGATTGGCCCATCTTGTAGAATGTAAAAGACCATATATGTTGATTAGTAAAATTGGGAGAAAATGGAGCAATATTTTGCATTTATTATACATGCCATTTCATAAACAAATGTAGTATGATTAATATGAATTACAAGAGTTTGAAAGTGTAAAATAGAAATGACAAAATATAAATTCAAATGATGAATTTTGCTTGCACTTGATCTCCACTTGAGTCAAAATTGAAGGCACCAAATAATTCCATAAGAAGTCCATCTTTGTGACTACCAAGGTGACTACTAACAAAGAAACTAATGGATATGAGGATCAAATATTGATATCCATTAGAATTAATCATGAGAGTTTGATTGAACCCTAGATCTTAGAAGGAACAAAATAACCTTTCTCAAATCTCAATCCTCCAATGTGGAGATTAATTTGTCCTTCATAAGGGTATCTTGGGTAGTCAATGTAACCTAAAGTGATGAGTTATTCCTTGGGTCTTTGACTAATGGCTACTTTAGAAACAACATGAAATATACTATAGAATACATTTTAAATGTTAAAGCTAATAAGTAACCCTCTATAGTTCTTTGACTACATTTTCACCAAAAATGCTCCCCAATTTCTATTTTTAGTATAAATACCAAATTTTAGGGGTAAAAAACAATTTTGGACACATATAACCATGGGATGTATAGTATGCTAGTTTGAAAAGATGTGAAAAAATTTCAAAAATTTTCCCTTTGTAGATTGCAAGATATTAGTGTCTAAAGTGACAAAAAACCTTCTTTTGGCCTCGCCAAAAATTGAGCAACTACACTTTATAAGGTCACATTAGTATAAGGAAATATCCAAAGTTATGGTGCTTTTATGGATTCCTTTTTCAAGGCAAGCTAGCTACATGTTTGAAAATTTTTAAATCATTTGAAATTATATAACATATAGGAAAAAAATAGTAAGTAGAAAGAAGTAGATAATGACTCAAAATACTAAATTGTTAAGAATTTAGTTATGCAATTGAAAAATGCCAATCCCAATGGTTACAACATTGTAATAAACAATCTACATCCTATGATTTTATTCTTTTAATTTAAAAAAAAAATTGAGTTAAATAAAGGACCTCAAATTTTATTTTAGAGTAGAAAATCTATAATTGCCTGTAGACTAAAACTCCTCATAACTTTCATCACATTAATCAAAATAGAATGTATCAAATCTTTCCATGTATACATGAATCTAGAAAAACAAGTTCAAATTTTTATTTTTGAAAAAAGTGATTCTTTTGAACTACTCGGCTTGCTTGCTGATGAATAAAAATTACATATTATACAATAACTTTTTAACCATGTAGTCAAAAATTATGAAAATCCTTGGGCCTTAAAAAAAACCTTTGTCTCCATGTTGTGTGAAAATTTCAAAGAAAAAAATAAAATCTCCATTTGTAGTGAGTTGCCCAAAATTGCTACGTTGCCAAAAAAGGTAGCTTGGTCCTTGAGGGGTTAAAATTAAAATTCATTTGCAATGTTTTATTTATAATAAAAAAATCTTAAATTTTGATTATAAAGCCCCCAAAGTTGGGTAACTTGGCCTATGATATATGTATTAAAAAATTCATATAAATATACTTTTAATGCTAATATTGTCTTCAAAGAATATTAATTTCATGTATATAATTTGTTTTAATGGATTCCTTGTAGAAAAGTCTACAAGAGTTTTCTACATTAAAACAAATTATATTCCTTAATATTGGTTCAAAATACATTATAAGTCATTATAATCAAGGCCATATGATACAGGAGTTGCATACCTGAGACTATATTGCATTGAAATCCTCTTATAAAATCTAGTAAAAAATACACGATGTTGTAAAATAGTAAATATGCTCAATTGCAATTAGAGACAATTATAGACATACATCCCTTATTGGTCTTTCTAATGTACATTTTACTTCTATAGTTAGGGGGTTGTTTACAGTAATTTATGAGCAGTCCACTCGTAAATCAATCCTGCAAACACATGTGGTGGAGCAAAAAGGATTTTGACTATCTTTTTGTCAAAAATGTTCCAACACTGCCATCTCTAGTACAAGTACCAAATTTTTGAAAAAAAATCATTTTTGATACATCTTACTTGTAGGATCTTATATTAATTTGATTTGATAATATGTAGAAAAATTTTCAGAAATTATCACCATGTAGATTGCAAGATATTAGCATTTGAAGTAACAATTTTTTTTTGTCCCTACGAAAAATCGAGCAGCTACACTTCTTATGGTCAGATCATTATGAAAAAATGTCTGAAATGGTGGTTAGTCTTTTGATTCATTCTTCAAGGCAAGTTGGCTACATGCTTGAAAATTTTCAAATCATGTGGAATTGTACAACATATGGGAAAAAAATAGAAAGTAGAAAGAAATAGAAAATGATTCAAAATACTAAATTGTTCATAATTTATTTATGAAATTGAAAAATGCCAACCCCAATGGTTGTAATGTTTTAATAAACAATTTATATCCAGTTATTTTATTTTATTTTCAAAAAATTAAAAATTGAGTTAAATAAAGGACTTCAAAGTTTATTTTAGAATAAAGATTCCATAACTACCTTCAAATTACCCAGAACTAAAACTCCTCATAATTTTCATCTCATTAATCAAAATGGAATGATTCAAAGATATCCATATATAGATAAATCTAAAAAACCAATTTTAAATTTTTATTTTTTTTAAAAGTGATTTTTAAAGAAGTGTTTTTTCTACCCAAACTGCCTACTAAACAAAGAAAACTACATATCATACAATAACTTTTTAACCATATAGTCAAAAGTTATGAAAGTTGTTGGGTCTTAAAGCTACTCCTTGGGCATATGTTGTGTGAAAATTTCAATTCAAAAAAATGAAAATTCCATTCATAGTGAACTACCCAAAATCACTATATTGTCAAAAATGCCATTTGATCCTTTAGAGGTTAATTTAGAAAATCACCACCAATCACACTAATTGGCCTCGGCAATGTCACTTTTGCTTGCTGTGTTCAGTGTGAGGAAAACAACTTTGCACCAACACCACATTACATTAACCCATAAACGTTGCAGCGGACGTTTTTTGCCCGATGAATGATAAGAAATTATCCTGTGTAGGATAGAAATGCAACTATTCATCCTCGGAATTAGGGGTGAAAAGGGGAAATCTTCTACAGTAGTTTGATTCCCAATGAATATTTTTGTTTTTTTAAAACTAGATGATGTCACACGGTTCCAAAAGGGCTAATTTCCATGGTTACCAGCCTAGCATTTAAGGGTTAAAAGTTGTACCATTCTTTCTGCCACTTCTACATTTGTTCATTAATGGAAGGCCTTTATAGTGGGCAATATTACACTCATGCCAACTTGGTCAACTTCAACTATGGCCTTAGTGGAGGACATGGAGGCAAATGAGAGGTGTGAGAAGAAAAGAAAGAGCTTCAACAAGGACTTGAAGGGGTTGGTGGTGCAGAGCATTGTCTCTTGAATGGAACACCACATTTCATGAGGTAGCAAGTGCCTAACCACTTCTTCATGTTGTGGTCCAATTTTGAAGAATTGATGGCAATGCTCTTTGATATTAAACTCAATGGTCATATTCTTGGAAGTGGCATATTCTAGAGTGCCAAACTTTAACATTTGGAGTACCCAGAGTTCAAAACTAGAACAAATACAAATTTGAGGGTTTTGTTGGGCAATAATTGAATGAAACTTCAGTTGGTGGTTGGTGGGAGGACTAAACGTGAACAATTCACATGTTTGTGGGGGAATTTATGTGGCAAGTTTAGTGTCCAAACTAGTTCCCATATTGAATTAGTTTTTCAAGTATTGAGTTTGGTTATTTTCTCTATTTTTTTTTCAAAATAGACATTTTATAGATTTTTTCACCGTTTTTTGGCCAATGTTTTTAGATTTCAACCTTTATTTTCCCCTAATTCTACCAAGCTAACTTCAAACTAGTTGTCAATTTTTCCTAGGCCCTAGGTGGACTAGCCCATTTGCTAGTGATGGAACCTGATTCTTGGCTCCCGTTCAAGTTTAATGCTCAATGATGTCTCTTGTGTTTTTCATCCATGTGCAACTATACATGTACAATATCTTTAACCCAGAAATGACGACAAGGCCATTTTGTGGCTTTTGGATGAATGTTTCTTGAATTGTAGAGAGTTGGGAAGCAATTTTTCATCCACTTCTTTCTTGTTGACCTTCCATGTTGGGTTATGAAGATAATGTAGTTGAGTTTGGAATTATGCTATTGTTTGTCTTCACATAAATGAGAAGTTACTAAAAAGAATAGATCACAAAATATGCTATTTTAGTGTATTTTAGAAAGTTATTGCTCCTTGCTTCAAATCTGAAATTTTTCTACAAAAATGATATTTTTTGAATTTAAGACCAACTAAAAAAATAAAGTTCATTCATTTTAGTTTCTACTCCAATTTGAATTTTGAAAAAAATTCCTAATAATCAATTTTTTATTGCAATTTGAACTTTGGATGTATTTTCAATGTCTACTACATTCTAATTATAGAATGGCATAGAAAATGAGTTTACACCATGTTGTTCATCACTATAATATGCACACATGGTCAAATTTTCAGATTTTTTGAAATAATTTTCTATTTGATATGATTTTTCTTCATTATATCTACAAAAATTCACAAAAATCATTTATTTACAAAAAAAATCTAAAATTTTGGTGCAACAAAGAAGACATTTTTTTTCATCTCTGAAAAATAAATTAAAATTTTTTCATACATATCTTGTTGCAAAATGGCAACAAACTGAGTGATGACAGTGAGGCTTGAAATCAACGGTCATAGGTCCGTCATTTAGGGGTTAAGCAATGGTAATCCTCTTTTGTTATTCAAAAGAATTTTGCATACTATAAAATATAATTGGTGTTTTTTTTGCATAATGAATATTCCATTCTTGCACAATTCCAACCAAGCATATCAAATTTGGATTTCAAAAAAGCAAAACTCCATTTTTGATAAACTAATTTATTTAAAATTCATGGTTTTACGTGATGATTGATTAAAAAACATTAGTAATGAATTTTTTTAACTTGATTGCATAGATATGTAGGAAACTTCTAATACACATTCTTTTATATGAACAAGCACCCCATTAAGTAACCAAAATATGATATTTGAAGAGTTCAATATGAAGTGCCACACCACCAAACTTTGTAGTCTAGATATTTCTTTGAATTTTGCGCTCGACAAATAATTTTATTACATAATTCCATGTAAGGATCTGAGCATTCTAGCTGGGCTGTACTATTCTCATGTTTTTATCTGACTGTTGTGCAGTAAAATACCAGGTTTGATGTTAAATGGAAAGTTGCAAGGGTGGGTTCTTCAAAATTTTGAAATTCTTCAGGTTGTGTGAGTTGTGCTCTTGGTTCTCTTTAATGCAGTAGGGCTCCCATTTGTTCAAATAAATTTTAAAATTTTAAAAAGTACCTGCACTGCTGATTCTTCTCATT
Organism: Climacium dendroides; assembly: GCA_950106755.1. Lineage (NCBI taxonomy): Eukaryota > Viridiplantae > Streptophyta > Bryopsida > Hypnales > Climaciaceae > Climacium > Climacium dendroides. Next base: position 12,479,402 of record OX467086.1, read on the forward strand.
GCTTACTATGCCTTTCCTTTCTTTCATGGAATGAATTAACCATATTCATTTACATCAGCTACATTGGAAATACGAAATGAAATAACATGTGAAACTTTCTCTCTTGTGTGTTTTCCACATAGTGATGTGAGTAGCAACAACTCGACTAGAGAAATACCCCCAACAATTCCCCTTCAACATCACTGAAATGTAAGCTGTGCATTCCACAGGACGTTAAAAACACTGGAAGCATATTCTTCCCTTTGAAGGGCATTTTAATATGGCCGAATTGGCCAAATTGGCCCTACCTGGTAGAATTGGCTTACCGAACCTACTTGGCGATTTTGCATTCTGTACAATACAGAATACGCCTCCAATGTTTTTAACACTACACTAATGATGATAAATAGTGTTGGCAACACTAATCACAAAGCATAACAGTAATTGTCAACAATCCAGTTAATGTTAGCAACACTAAATGTCAACATAGACACTATTCGTCAACTATTGGGTATAGATTTTTTACAAGTTTACATTTAGTGTTACCTAACTATTTCATCAAAATGTAAAGAAAAAACGTACGAACCCAAGAAACCTATTACATGCTCAAAAAAGTTACTGTTCAAAAAAGCAAATACAACACTAAATACCAACTAATTGAAGTTTAGAGTGACCAGGGTAAAAATTCAGGTAACACTAATCACAACATAACACTATTTATCATCATTAGTGTAGTGAATTGGTTGCTAAGGCAAAATCTGCCTTGGTGGTCAATTCTCTAGTACTTAGGGTATGTTCCCATATGGCATTTGTAAACTCTATGTGTTAACCCTAGAGCACTTTGATGTCCAGAAAGTGGATGATAAATGAAGAGGACAGTGCACAGAAAACAAAGGGCGTTGATTTTTCATTCATCCTTTTTACTAGAATGCAGGCACAAGTTTTTAGTCAATGCATGTTCACAAAGTTGGCACTCGAAAGCTAAAATTCAATGTATAGAAACATGTCTATTTAGAATGGAAATTTGTAGTTGCCCATGGCCAAGGCAGTGCTTGAAATTGAATTTGTGGACAAACATTTTCCACGGGGTACAGAGTAAGGACAATGGATTTCCTAATTAAAAAAATGGAGAGAGGTGCTTGATTAATTCGAAGACAACCAGTGAATAGATAAGCATGTCATGCATGACACATGTTCACACACAACAATGTCAGTGAAGTGCTTATTTTTATTTTGTTGTGGATTCAACACAACCACATGTTGCCACCCACAAAACTGGGAAATGCTAATATATGTCTTCAAGTAGGGTTGTGGTTCGGTCAACTGCTTAAAAAATGCAGTAGCGTCTTTGCCTTCAATAATTTGATCGCATTGCAAGGTTGCTTGGATTTGATATATGCAACAACATGAGCTCAGAAATGCACAATCTCATTCATAATTTCATTGTCTGTGATCAAGTTTTTACCTCACATTTTTCTAACCTTTTATACAATCATAACCACCGACCTCATGTCAAAATCACTCCCTACCTATTGTGGTCAATGCCCTTCTTCTTCCGGTCAAAGCTTTTGATCTATAAATCCGCAAGCTCTTCCTAGAATCTATGTTCACTTTTCCGAAAGTATGTGGTATGGTGCTTCAGATCCTAGTACAGCTACTTATGCCATTGTCCCATATAGTTCAAAAGCATTCCTTTCAAAAAAAGATTGTACTTTGTCCTCTTTTTGCTACCTTCCTGATGACTCTCAATGCTCTAGGGTTAAAAGATAAAGCCTCTATATAAGTAGGAAATTTTTTTTTAATGAGAATTCAAGTTCAACATTGTTGTACTTGTTTTTGAGCTTCAAAGTTGTCTACAATTTAGATGTGGTTCATATCTCAAGTTGTAGGAGGTGTTTGGGTTTGTGATTCTACTAGCAACTCTGGGTTTGTATTGGGGTCATATGTATGGGGGAAGGCATTCTTGATGACTTGAGTGATTTTTGCATGCGTTTGGTTTTTTTTCTTTTGTGAAGTTCTGTCATTGTTCCATGAGGCTCTATAGCAACTTGGCTTGGCATGAATTCATTCACAGTCAACAAGTTCTGTAAGACTTAAGGAACTTAAGTTGTGCAAATTTTAGTCTACAAAGTTCTACAAGGCTTGAAGAGCTTCAGTTGGACAAATCTTAGTCCCCAAATTTCTACAAATTGCAAGAAGCTTAAATTGTGCATGTCTCACTTGGCAAGTTTTGTAAGGTGCAAGTTGTGTAGAAGTGCAACAATGTATCACATACTATAGCAATGACAATTTTAAGGTAGGTTCCCACTTGGCTTTATAGATGCAATAAATTAGCTGTAAATCATTGTACATTCCCACTTGAGTATCAAGCCTACATGGCAACTGACATGGTATGGACCTAAGAGCTCTCCAAAGGCCATTAATCACTTTTGTATTATTGGCCCATCATAGCAAAAGTAGTTCGTAGTAGAAACTTTGAAAATAGAGATTTGAACATAAAATAGCTACTTTTATCATCATGTTTGGTTAGCAACCGATTATGTAAGATCATCTACTATCCAAGGCCAAAATTAGTAGGACCCGAGTTGAAAAAATCAAAATTATTGAAATTTTCCAACAACCCCCTTACACAAATTTGGAAATTTCTACTAACATCAATGTCTAAGGATGTACAAGCAATGTCTTTATACAAGTGGGATGATGGAAGGTAAAACAACTCATGTAGGATATATAAATTAGGTTTAGTAGAAGCTCAACCACTCAAATCTAATTAAATCAAAAGTAGGAATTGTATTCAATGTAGAACTTCAAACCTCATGTAGGCATAGTAGATTAACTTTTTCAAAAAACTTTGAATAAATGAAAGTTGGTAAATCAATCTAATTTTCGTCCCCAAAAATATGTTTGAGATTTGGAGCCTCAAATCAAAAGTTAGAGACAAAATTCAAAGAGAAGTTGGAAAGAACATTTTCTTTGACTCTGTGCTATAAGAAGTGCAATTCAATTCATCATTTCATCCACAAAGTGCACTTATTTGGAATCTTTAATTCTAAAAAGAGGAGACTTGTCACCAAGGTACTTTATCAAAAGTGATCTAATTTATGAACCAATAGGTTTAAAATTGCTATAATTTTTTTATTTTTACAAATATTTTAACCAACTATATTCATAGGAATCTTCTTCTTTGAATAGTATTGATATCTATATTCTTGATAAAAATATTCATCTTCCATAATAAAATTATAGCCTTTAGTAAGTAGCAAGGTATGGATGACACTAAATACGTTTTTAGTGTAGCATGGTCCCAACATGGAAATGAAAATAATGGTTCAAATGTATTGCAAAATCAATTCATGGTAAGCTTACGATAAGTTAATGGCACTCAATTCATTTGGGATGTCCTAGATGTGAATGTTTTTCCATTTGTATTTTCATTGTGGAATGCAACTAAAAGCTAGATCCCCTATACATGCTACTAACCCAAAACCATCATCAATTTGTGAACATCTTCAAAATCAATATGTACCTACTATGTAGAAGAAACTATTTTATAACCTTTGTCAAAAAAAGCTCTCACCCATCATTACTTTTGCATACAATATTCAAATGTTACATTCTTTGGTGTGTTGAAAGGTTTTTTTCACTTGCCAATAAGAAAATATGAAAAATTGACTTGTGTAATAATAATAGTAACTAGACATAGTAGCAAAAGGTAATGGTTTGAGGGGTACCTACCCTAATCCTTTCAATGCTTGAAGTAACAAATTCTCTTGTTGACAATAATTTGAAGTTAAATAAAACCTAACCAAATTATCGTTTTCAATATTTTCTATTTTTGAATTTTTTAAAGTTCAATTTTAGCATGAAAAATCTAATTATAGAAATAAATGATTATGAATTTTCTATTTAAGATTTTGATAGGGTGTCCATCGCAAATCTTGATTTTCTAGTGTTGAGGGCTCTCAAATACACTAGATCTTAAAGAAAAAATCACATCAAAAATTCGATTAAAAAATAGAATAGATTTTGAAAAGCTGTAAATTGATTGGGATCATCATATTTTGTCCTTTAACCCTCATATTTTTTTAGTGTCCAATTTTTAAAATTTGACATGTGAAAAGAGGATTAAAAGATTTCAAATTGGTTTTATAGTTTCAACAACCTCAAGATCAAACATTACAATTTTTCAATTCATAAGTGATATTGTTAACTTTTCTTTTCCCATTTGATACTTAACAGGTTTGGTTTGAATTTGTATGGTTACAATTATAAAAAAAATTGATAAAGTTTATCAAAATGCTGGCTTTTAGTTCAATTTAGAGCAAGTTTCAAGAAGCTCACAAAAGGCCTTGGGCATTTGGGGGTTAATATGCAATGAAACTTTAGAAGTTTGTTCCAACCCCTCTTTGAATTTTGTCCCAAACTTTTGATTGGAGGCTTGGAATATCAAACAGATTTTTGGAGATGAAATTTAGTTTGATTTACTAACTTTTCTTAGTTCAAAGTTTCTTGAAAAAAGTTATTCTACTACACCTACATGAGGTTTGAAGTTCTATATTGCACACAATTCCAATGTTTTGACAATGAGGGGCACTTCACACTATGGCCATCCAAGTTGAGAGGCCATGGGATTGAGTGAAGCTTTGTTGAGAGTCCAAAGAAATGAGCAATAAATAGGCAATGATTGGCCGGTCATAGTGTGAAGCCTTTAAAGCCCAAAGTCTAAACCCTTAGCAATAAAACTCCCATGGCCTTTCAACTTGAATGGCCATAGTGTGAAGCCTTTAAAGGCCAAGCCAAAGTCCAAACTCCTAGTAATTTAACGGTTGAGATCTTGTGATAAGTTGACTGCCTCTCGGCCATAGTTTGGACTTTCGTTTCTAGCCAACCCAAACTTTCTTTGAGAGTCCATTGCCACGTAAGCAATTTTTGTCATGTAGTACCTTCTAGTGTGAAGAGTTGAAAGGCCAAACTTTTATTTTTTTAAAATTTGATTGGTGGAAATCCATAGCCTCTCAACCTTTGGTTATAGTGTGAAGTGACCCTAAGTGATCAAACTCTCATCTTCAATTTGTTCTATACCTTTTGAAGATTCATGATGGACAATGAATTTCATTATAAAAACAATCTCTCCACCCATTGTGTAGTACATATGTGTTGATATGGAATTGTAGTGAAATTTTTTCCAATATTTGGATTTTCTTTACAATTCCTTGTCCTCAGATTTGGGAAGGCGAGTTGTTAAATTTCAAAATCATTCATGGTTTGAAATTTAGATTATTTTTGGCCACAGATCACAATCGGTAATTGGATGTGCGGGGTACATGAAGTACCAAGCATGTGGGAACTGCACCTCGTTAAGAAACAATCACTGCAGTTCAAACCTAAATTGCCGTAAAAAGATTTTTTTTTTTTTTAATGCCGAAGTTTTATCTTTAACCTTGGACAACGAGCCGATCATTGTGAAAATCATCTGTTTGGTAATCATGTGAATTGTTGGCTTAAAAAAATGAAAAAGCATTCATTGGATAACAAGCTACTGTAGAAGACATCTCACAAAATTTGAAGGATGAATAGTTGTACTTTTGTCTTGCATGGAGAAATACTTTGTCATTCATCGGCCAAAAAACATCCTCAACGTCATTTAAGGGTTAAGTACATGGTGTTTGCAAATGCCAAGTGGGAATTGACTTTTAGTTAATGGATGCAAATGCAGGGCATAACACTCCACGGATTCATCAGAAATCTACAAATTCCAAAGATTTCAATACTACAAAAACAACATCAAGTTCTTTATGATTTCTGCAAAAACTACGTAACAATCCTGCTCATACCCGTCAAATTCCAGCTAGGATTGACATTTGCTAAACAACGTGAGTGGAAATGAGTGGAAATAGTGGAGTTTGTTTTACATACAATGACTAACAAAATTGAGTGCTAAGCTGAAATGTTTTCATTCAAACAACCATACCAAAAGCATCAATGGACAAAGTTCAAAAGTAGATATACAAAAGTTGTAGTGTGTGACATACTATGTGTTACTGTGGAAGTTTGAAGAAAAAATTACTTGTGATTTGAAAAAAATCAATTTCAAAAGTAGCCATGTTGAAACTCGATTTTGTTCAACCTACTTTGGAATTACTTTATTTTTTTCCAATTTTTTCTTAAAACTCTGAAAAAACTTTTAGTACCTTGTTGTGTTGGTATACATCATTTTAGATCGTTGTACACAAAAGTTGAAGGAAATTGACATTTATAGAATTTAAAATATCAACAGTTTGACAAACATGTAAATGATGTTGGTTCTCACAATATTTGGATTTTTTTGGGGAAATGACAACATAGGATAGCACTAGCCATTGTAGAGAAGTACAAGTTGTAATATGGACTATTGTTACATCTTAATGCCCTTGCATTTGAAATATTTGCTGAATTGAGCAATGTGTTCAATTTGTATTTCATAGCCATTTAATGTGTTTCTAGGTTCAATTTGTTTGTCCAAAGATTGGAGTTCATGATGTACATAATTGATCCAACAAATCCCCCCAAAACTAAATTATCATTGTCAATATGATCAAAACGCTGAAAATTTTAGGAAGCTTAGAGTAATTGTTGAGACAGTTTTCAGACTGTGGACTTGCTGCTTTGGCTCGGAGAGGGAGGTTTGTGCTTCCAATTCCAATGTATGCAGTTTGTGGTTTGTATGAATTGAACCTGGTTTGGTGATTGACACCAAGAAATTAATTCGCTCGCTGAAATCCATGTTGCTCTCTTGTACACAAAGTTTGTGTTCGGCTACAAGATTTGATTTGAGATTTTTAATATGGCTGGCAGGTGTCTGCACAAATGTTGGGTTCTTTCGGTTACAGTGCTCCTGAATACGCCATGTCGGGGACCTACACTGTGAAAAGTGATGTGTACAGTTTTGGTGTTGTGATGCTGGAGCTTCTCACTGGGCGTAAGCCTTTGGACAGGTGCTGAGCTCCTGACCAACTCACACATGAATAATACTCTATCTAAATAAAAAGCTCCTCTTCCAATATTTCAGATTGCAGCAAAAATTGTAGTCGGAAGTCATCATGATCACTTTGTCAAGTCTTCTCTTACTCTTTTTACCTAATGATAGATGGATAGGAGGACTTCGTTGAATTGAAATAGTATGATTAGACATAGGATGGATCTCTTCATCATAGCAAGATATACCAAAATCAGTAACAGCAAACCCAAATATACTCTAGAAAATTAAAACCACATTTTGTTTTTGTTAAAGATGTCTAAAATTTTTTATATGGCTTATAGCATGTAAACCTACTTGTGGTACGTGCAATTGTAATTCAAGGTTGAGATCCAAGCAATCTTTGGTGCAATGGGCTACACCCTAGCTACATGATATTGATGCGCTTGCAAAAATGGTGGATCCAACATTGAAGGCAAATACCCTGCCAAATCCCTCTCACTTGGTTGATATCATTGTTCTCTATGTACAATTATGTTAACAATCTCTAATTCCCTATAAACTTGTCATATACAATGATTGTAAGAGAGCAGTGAAAGTAATTGTTAATATATTAGATTGACATATCTTGTGGAATGTAGAAGACCATACATATTAAGGAGTGAAAATGGGAGAAAATGGAGCAATGATTTCTCGGAGGGGTCACTTAGAGTGTCCATTAAAAACCACGTGCGAACAAAACTTTGGACCCCCTATATATTTTTTGAATTTTTAATAAAATTAAATGAAAAAAATATAAATAGATTTTTCTAATTTAAAAGTTTATGTTTTGAATTATTGATATTTTTATTTGGTAATAATAATTAGTTACAAATTTTTGAAGTAAAAAGATACATTGTAGAATTGAAAAAATAACTTTCATATCTCTATATTATATAAGAGAAAATTGTCTAAAAAATGAACAAAAAATTTCTAAAAATAACTCTCTATTGAAAGCTCATTTTGAGTTGAATAGTGATGCAATGGTCATCTAAACGTTGTTGTGTTGTTTATACGTACATTATGAAGAAATAAATACTTCTTGTTGAAATAGAGGGTTTTTTGGGGAGCCTAATCCATCCATACGGATTGGACTCAAGCTTTTTTACCTCTATTAAACAATTATTTAGGTTTATAATGTTTTTTTTTACACTTGAAGTCATTTGGTATTTTTTAGTTTGTATTTAAAGTTGTTTAAATGGAAAGGTGAAGCTTGTTTGACTTTTTTATTGACTTCTAGAAGATTAGAGATAAGGCCACGTAGGAGATAAGGATAGGGTTACAGGAAAAAAGAAGTGATCAATGGACAAATTGTGGTCTATATGACACTTGTAAGGGTTTAATCCATTAGTTTAGGTGGAAAGTATGAGGGTGAGGTGGAGGATAAGGTGGAAGGTCTTCTCCCTCCTCCTCAAGGTTGGCTTGAGGGAAACCGGGACTTTAGAGGGTTATTATTTTTTGTACAGGAGGATTTTGGCTATGAAATTTTGGGAGGTTGTTCTTCATACTTTTGTCTTTCCAAAACCCTATCACTTGCTTTATTTTGAGTTTTTGTGCAAAAGTTATGCTTGAGGAAGCGAGGAAGGAATGTTTGCCATGGAGAATGGGGGTTGAACTTTTGAGGGCTCATAACTATGTAGTGAGGAAGTATTTTCTCATGATACTTGGTGAAGTTGTTAATTGAGATGTTAGCTTCCCATAGAGATATCATTTGCTCAATTTGAAGTTAGCATGAGGAAGTTATGAACTTGAAAGCAAAGTAGTGAGGAGCTACCTTTGAATTGTAAATAGTGAACTTTGAACGACTGTAGAATTCGGACAATATCTTAATTTTACTTGAGATTTTCAAGGTTTGTAGATATTTTTGTTAGATTTTCAAAGAGACCTTTCACACTTAGTTTGAATTTGTCATGAAAAAGTTATAGGCATGGAAGAAGAATAGTGGTGAGTTGCCTTTGAATTGTGAATAGTGAACTTTGAACAACTGTAGAATTCGGACAATATCTTAGCTTTACTTGAGATTTTCAGGGTTTGTAGATATTTTTGTTAGCTTTTCAGAAATATATCACACTCTTGATTTGGAGTAGTGAAGCTTCTGTGACATTCATTTTAGTGTCAGGTACTCTTTTAAGAGAAGTTGTAGAGGTTTTGGTGTATCTTCTACCATTTTCTACAAACATGTGATACTTTTTAACACTCTATAGCATATTATGGGAGTTATATGAGAATAAGCTACTCTATTTGACCTATATATCATTATATGGGGCATTTGTGAGTATATATATATGATAGGAGTATTTGATTGGGGTTCTTTTATTATTCCGGGCCAAATCTAGTTGCAGCTAGATTCTCCGCGAATTCCCAAGGCAAGGCCTCTCTACTCGACAACGTGTTCTTCAAAAATATTTAAGTTAAAAAAACATGCCATTTGAGTACATTTTTAACCTCTTCTAGAAATCATTCCATATTTTATTTGAGTTTGAAATTTTGGGAATAAAATCCTATAGTCATTAGTAAACAATGTTCAAAATCATACTACTAAAATCATAACTCCCTCTGTAATATCACAAATGCTACCATGAATATTAGGGGCTCATGCTTGCTAAGTTATGCATTCATTGTATCACATATTAGTAAAACTTTGATATATTTGAACAAAATGCATGATAATGATTTCGATAAGTCTTTAAAATAATTATTTTAATTATTTTATAAAAATATTTCTAATCATACATACATAGAAATCATATTTTCATACAATGTGATTACTAAAGTAGAATAGCAATTCACAATCACCTCTGTAATATCACTTTTTACAAAAGGTGATATTATAGAAATAATATAATCGTTGCAATTGAGGTGATATTAAAAAGGATCAATATGGTGATATTATAAAGGTAGCAATTCCATTGCTTTTCTTGGCTTTATATTTCTTTTGCATTTCTATGATTTTGTGCTTTTGTAAGCTTTGAGCTTCTAATTTCAATTTTCTATTGCTACTACCAAAAGATTTGAGAAATTTATTAGATTAAACCAATTTTGGATTTCACAACAATTAAATTATTCACAAAGCTTTTGAGATTTACAAGTTTTTCCTTTAAATTCTTTTATTTGGGTTGCCATTGCTTGTAACAATTGTATCAAAATTTTAATGCATTTAATGTATGTGTATCTTTTACCATATTCATCATTGCATGTATTTCATTCATCATTCATTAAATTTTTATTATTTATTTTAGTATATGCTTATTTATAAAAAAAATTATATGAAGATTTTAGTAATTTTTATCTAAAGATTTATTGAAATTCTTGCTCTGCATTCTATCACTACAAGGGATTGCAGCCCTAGATGACAGACATTTGACAAAATTTTGCCTGAATTGACAGCAATCACTTTTAACAACCTTATTTTGTCAATTAGGACAAACCTGTCAATTTTCTGTCAACTTCTTGTTGATTATTTATCAAAATCTTTATCAATAGAATTCACAAAACCCAAGTCAAACAACAAACCATAGAGTGCCACCTAAGCAAATACAACTAGTGATCAAGCCATTTAAACACTCAATAAGTATTAACACTCACTTGATAAGAATACAAGTGTTGGCTAATATATACAAGGCAGTAAAACATTTACCAATACATATGGGATAAGTGTGTTAGGGGAGGAGGAGGAGGAGGAGGAGGAGAACCAAGTGAATTCCGAAATTGTTTAAAAACTAGATTTTCTGACCGGATTTAGGCACAGTAAATTAATTTTTTTCAAAAAACTTATAACTAAGATTTGTTGAAAAATCAAATGAAGTTTCACCTCCAAAAATCCATTTGAGATTTCAGGCCTCCAATAAAAAGTTATGGATAAATTCCAGACCAGGTGTTTGAAAAGTTTGAAATTCACTTCAAACACCCGGTCTGAAATTTGTCTATAACTTTTTATTGGAGACCTGAAATCTCAAATGGATTTTTGGAGGTGAAACTTCATTTGATTTTCCAACTAATCTGAGTTAAAAGTTTTTTGAAAAAAAATTAATTTATTATGCCTAAATCCGGTTTGAAAATTTAATTTTTAAACAATTTCGGAATTCACTTGGTTCTTCTCCTCCTCCTCCTCCTCCCCTAATACACTTATCCCATATGTATTGGTAAATATTTTACTATCTTTTATATATTAACCAACACTCATGTTCTTTGACATATGTGTGTTGGTACTTGTTGGGTGCTTCAATGGCTTGATCACTTGTTGTATTTGTTTAGGTGGCCTTGTAGAGTTGTTATTTGCTTAAGTGGCCTTATAGAGTTGTTATTTGCTTAAGTGGTTGTGCCATGTGGACTGTTTGTTGAGGTGACTATGCTATGTAGGTTGGTGTGTTTCCTTGGCAATTTTCTATACTTAATTTTCACATGGCATATGCTACGTGGTAGCTTCAAATTAGGTTGGTGTGTTTCCTTGGCAATTTTCTATACTTAATTTTCACATGGCATATGCTACGTGGTAGCTTCAAATTTTGTCATGTGATTGATAAGATTTTGTCAATGGAGTTACAAAATCTTGTCAAACAGGTGTCCAAATTGACTTAAATCAGCCCCTCCTAATTGACAAAGGAATTGACAAAATTTTGTCATTTTTTTGTCAATTCGACCACAATTCTCTTTGTAGTATATGGTAAGAAAGTTATTGAATTTTGAAGTTTTTATGAACTAAAAAATTAGAAAATTATTTTTACTTCTATTTTGATCATGGCAATGGTACAAGATACACTAGCCCATACTTTAAATTTGTTTTTTTTTTTTTTTTTTGTTTGTTTGTTACGTTGAGATCTCTTGGATTGTGTATCCTCCAGTTGCGTGCTTGGTATCGATGGAAAGCCCTTGGGTAGGAGGGGTGCATTGGCTTGGTTTCGTGGTGTTTGAACCTATGGTGAGAAAGTTATTGAATTTTGAAGTATTTATGAGCTAAAAAATTAAAAAATTATTCTTACTTTGTTTTGACTGTGGCAATGGCACAAGGCATACTAGTCTATATTTTAAATTTGGTTGTTTGTTTTGTTTTGTTTTGTTTGTTACATTGAGATCTCCCAGACTATGTGTACCCCGATTGCATGCTTGGTACCGTTGGAAAACTCTTGGCAAGGAGAGTTGCACATGCATTTGAATGTACAATGTAAAAGTTATTGAATTTTAAAATTTAAAATTAAGAAAATTACTTTTATTTTTATTTTGGTTGTGGCAATAGCACAAGGCACACTATTAATACTTACGGTCTAACAGTAGAGTGACCTAATTTTTATTTGTACTCGTGCATTGTTACCATAGTGTAATAAAATAAAAATAAAAATAATTTTCTGATTTTTTCATTCATAAAAACTTCCAAATGCCATGAAACAAATTCCGCTGAGGCTTTCCAATAGTACCAAGAATGCTACCGGGGACCCACATTTGCAGAGATCTGATTGTCACAAATAAAACAAACAAAACAAACACACTACCTTAACTTAAGGTTTGTTTTATATTCAGAATCTTGAAGTTCACTCATATTCAAAACTTACAGTAATTATGAGGGAGACATTAAGTGCCCCCCCTTCGAACAATTCTCGCGAGCGGGGCTCCAACACTATTGAGCATCCGGGCTGCACCGGGCTCCAGCTGCCCCAGGAAGTCCGACTCAAGAAATTCGAACGTCTTCTTCCAGCCCTGGCTCACCTGTCACCTCCCTTGCTTCAGATGTTGCAAGTCTCTTGTTTGTTTCCCCCTCGCCTGAAATTGATGAGAGACTCCGAGAGAGAGTGTGGAAGAGAGAGTGTGGTGACAACTTGGATGGAAGAACGAAGGAAGAGTGAGCCTGGCATTGCGGATGGGGGCGCTTGGGTGTTTCCAGATGCAGGTTGCTATGATTTGGAAAGTGAACTCATCTCTATTATTGGCAAAATGAGGGAGGACTTCCTTGCTCACACTTCATCTCAATGAGAAGAAATTAAAAACAGCATGAACTACACAATAAAAAACCATACCTCTGAGCTTAGCCGACGAGGCTTGGAGGTTGTGAATTTTGACAGACCAATTCCCAATAGGGTTAGAGGAAATGCAATCCTTCGAAAGAATATTAGAGAGCTTAAACATCGACACCGTGTAGAACAGGGTGAACTTCAGAAGCATATTGCAAAGCTGGAAGAGGAATTAGCTTCGAAAAATCTAGAATTGAGTCCTGTTTTCCATGGCTCTTATTGTAGCTCTGGTGCCGCTTCTCAACCTCTTGCCCTTTACTCGGAAAGGGTGTTTATCGACTTGGGCAATTTCGTCCTGTGGACACCCATCAAAATCGTGAACTCCATCAAAGCTTGTGTGTCTTAAAGTTTCTTATCGAAGTTTGAGCAAATCGACTTCAGGGTGAAGGGTGAGTCCCTATTTACAATTCCTAACTTACTTCCTGAGCAGTTGCTCAACTAATTCAGAGCCTTGTTAGCCTATGCCGATAATCCAAAAGATGAAGCTGTGAATCCTTACATTCCGAAATCAAATCGCTTTTTAGCATACAAGCTGGCGAAGGTTCAGAAAACCTGTGGCCAGGTGGAGTTCAACGCTGCCAGTTATGTGCATTCTGCAACTTAGCAATGAATGTGTGGATGTTGCACAAATTGAGATTCATCTCACGTAGAAGTTGGAAAAACAACAAACTTAGCATTCAAGTCCATGAACTGAATCAACCATTAAAATCCAATAACAATTTGTCGTGTAAGATACAATCACAACCTCCGTGAGCAAGACGTGCAATTTGTTACCCAGATGTGGTAATGTAGGGTTTGAGAATTTCCTCATAAACAAATTTTCACCAAGCTGAAAGCTACGACCCAACTATGCTTTTGAATGGCTTCCTTCTAATGATTGAATCTTGTGTAGTTTTATTGCGCTCTTTCGAAAAGATTTCTGAAATGTACTTGGGGCATTTTGTAATTGCAGCACAACAAAAGTTGCACAGCTCCTTCTGGGTTCTCTCAACCTGCTTAGATTCAGGCCAGCCTTCTTCATCATCTCTCAACCTGCTCAGATTCAAGCTCGTCTTCCTCATCACCTTCGAGTCTCTCATCAATCTCAGGCAATCTCAGGCGAGGGGGAAACTGAGGATTGCAATCGACTTGCAACATTTGAAGCAAGGGAGGTGAGTCAGGGCAGGAAGAAGACGTTCGAATTTCCTGGAGTCGAACTTCTTGGGGCAGCTGGAGCCCGGGTAGCCCGGATGCTCAGCAATGCTGGGGCCCAACCTGCAAAAATTGCCCAGTCGAGGGGATACTTAACCCATAAACGATGCCGCGGACGATTTTTGTCAGATGAATGACAAGGAATTCTAGTGTGTAGGACAGAAATGCAACTATTCATCCTCGGAAGTTGGGGTGGAAAGGGGAAATCTTCTAGAGTAGTTCGACTCCCAATGAATATATATTTTTTTTCAAACTAGATGATGTCACACGGTTCCAAAAGGGCTGATTTCCACGGTCACCAGCACAGCGTTTAAGGATTGACGTCTCTCAATTATGAGCACCAGCAAGGCAGAGAAAAGGAGTCCACCCTCAACATGTGTCGGGGGAATAAAACAGATTAAACTAAATTGTCATGTTTGCGGAAATGGCATATTCTAGACCGCAACACTGACAGTTGGAAGGAAGACGCTAAACCCTGCCCACGAAATGGGCCCAGCAGGCTGGATTTACCCCGGGGGAAAACTCAAGAATTCTTCATTTTTCACATAAGGTAGAACCACCCATAGTCCACCGGTTAAGGTATTGCAGACATGATCTGGAGTGCTGTGAGGCAAGAAGAAAATTTTCATAATTGCAGACATAGAAATGAGGAAGATTGCCAAAATCTTGATAATTTTTCACTTTGATATGAAATTACTAGGAATTATAGAAGGTGCCAAAGGGCCTGGATGCATGTCCAAATTATAGAGTCACACAAAATTGCTCAATCAGAGAGACTTTTTCATGTTAACTTAGGCATAAAAACGAGACACATGTGTCATACAATTTGGTAATGAGAATGTCATGTGTCATGTCATCCAACTGAGAAGCTTTATTAAACCATTCCTCCCCCCAAATCTGAAATGAGTATCAACCTGTACCACATTTCTCCCACTCTACTAGTTGGTAATGAGGTACTGATTACTAATGGGTGGTTCTACCTTAAATTTTTTTTTCAAATTTGGAATTCATATTTGCAATCACTCAAAGACTCCAAATTAGTTTCGGAAGGTTTGAAAATACCCTCGACACTGCTCAAAACAAGGGACACGTTTTTACTTTTATCCCGAAGAACCCCAAATTACACTATTGGATCCACTTCGTGGGCATGATTTAGGGGCCGCTCACATGCTCACCCGGTGGGTAATATCTACAAAACAATTCAAAAATCTGGCCCACCGATAAGCATATGAGGTAGTCCTAGCGCGCTTCTCGGGGAGGGACTTCCACCGCTTCATTGGCAATATCGGTGGCCATCACAGAATATTCGGAGCTTCAACCGATATTAGTGAACTCATTTCATTGGCTTTTCAAGATTTCCTACTTGCTACAGGCGGTTACTTTAGGCGGTTAACTTACAGTAGCAAGTTAGATGTGCTAATTGGAAATTCACGTGTCTTTTTGGCTTCCATGGGTTGAAGCGTTTGTGCTGGCCGGAGCGCCAGACTTCAAGCGATTGTTTTGGAGTTTTGTTGGAGTATTTTTTCTTGGAGTGTTTTGTTGGAGCAATTATATTTCATTGATTCTTCTAATGTAATTTAGTTTTGAATGGCATAGTGGAAATATTTAATTTTTGTTTTGCTTTCTATTGTACCCACACTGAAGTAGAAAATTTTAAAGACTTGAACTTGTGTACTTGTTGTGAGGAACATTTGTTGCTGGTTTGTGTTTTATGGCTAGATGGGTTGTTTGTTGTTGGGTGGGTGGTTCAATGCGGTTCAATTCTTGTTCCTGCTTTGTGTTTTATAGCTAGATATAAAATTAGTGAATGGGTTGTTTTGTTGTTGGGTGGGTGGTTCAGTGTGTTGCTATTTTGTAAGTGACAACAGTTCATTTTTTGTTCTTGATTTGGTACTTTTTTTTTTAGCTATTTCAATACAATTAAAATAATATACTCTCCTTGCTCTGTTATGTGTCCCTATCATCCAAATTTTAGTCCTTCTTTGCCAAGCTTGTATAATAGGTCCTAAAATTGCCCATTAAGAGCTGAAACTAAATTTTTGGAAAGTTAAACATTTTTTTTTAAATGTAGTAAATTTTCCTTCAAAGATAAATGGAAGTGGCATTTAACCCAAATTGTTCTATATTTTTTTGAGCTTTGTGGAATTAGTTATGAAATTTTGAAGATGAAATGGCATAGGGCTCTAAAATTGCCCACCACCTCAAATGTACATTGTTTGTACATTGCTAAAGGCTACAAAAAAGCAACATGTATACATAGTGTACATTTGAGGAGGTGTGTGATTTAGAACCTCTTACCTTAATGTTATTTCCTTTGCAATCAAATTCTATTTAATTTGTGTCAAAATTTAAAAAAAAAAATATTATATTATAAATAAGCAACAATGAAATGCTTCTTTCATTTTATTTAAAATTACTTTTGAATCTCATTTTGAGTACAACAAATTATGCTTAAGTTTTAAAGACATAATTCTAATTTGATATTATAAAACAACTTTCATTGTTTCTTCTTATCAACATACATTAATTATTTTTTCTATAGAAAATGGGGTCACAAAGAACTCCTATTGATCTCAATTGGAACCCTGAGTCCATACATCTTGAGGATCAATCACAAGATGACATTCATATGGAATTGGGAGAGCCCTAAGGAGGAGTAGATGGTAGAGTGTACACATTTGGGAGATGGTCTTTAGCACATACTTTAAATTTGTGTCATGCTAAGAGATTGGACTTTAAAAAATATGGACCTACAAAAAGTCAACACCTTCAAATGACCACATCACCAAAAAGATGAATGGCCATGGCTGATGATTTATGGGAGAAAGGTGTTCATCGCAATGAACAACAAATCCAAGACAAATGGGAGTAGCTCTCTCCAGACTTCAAAAAAGTTTATGATTATGAGAAAAAATTCCCTCGGGTCAGAAAAGTTATTTTGCAATGAGCCCATTGGAGAAGAAAAATCATGTGAGGAGGTTTCCACGAGCTCCATTGGATGAGGTTGTGTGCCTTGCTTTGTTGGAATGGTACCCAGGTATCTCCAATGCTGTGGATCCGGGAGACCTTCCACTTGATACTAGTACCATGTCTCCATCTACTGGTACTTTTTTCACTTCTTCACGTTTTTATCATCATATCTTGATTATTTCTATGCACTTTACTATTACATTGAATTTTTTTTAATATATCTTTCTATATTGCAGAGAATGGTGAATCATCCATGAATTATTCTACAAAAAAACGACATTTATCCATGAAGGTTGCAGATGGTGCATTGGCATCAATGGATAAAACCAGACTTGAATTTGTGGAAGCAATAAGTTCAGGGCATAATTGTGAGGATATACGCCATAGGGAAATTATAGAATTGGACAAACAAAAGTTACAGTCAGAAGAAGCACGCCACTCTAATTTGATGAGGCTTGAACGTGAGCGATTGGAGAGTGCTAGTAACACTGGCAAGGCTTATGTGGATGCCTTGTTGAGCTTAAGTGATGCCATGAAAACAATTGGCAATGCACTTTCAAATAGGTGGTAGATTAAATCACTACTTCATGCGTGACTTTGCAATCTAAAATATTCGCTTACGTATTTTTTTTGAACTTCATATATGTATTTAATATCTATTTGGTTATTCTTATATACATATTAATATACAAGGTTTATTATATTTTACTATGATACATTTTTATTTTTTTTAAACAAAAAAACATTCTAACTTAGTATGTGCATTTTTCATATTTTGGCATAGTTGACTATTTTTTCTTTTGGTTTTTTCTTTTTACTAATTTTTTGGTGGATGTTGAAATCCACTTTTGATTTCTAGTTCAACATTTGTTTCATCATATATGCCATGATTTGATTATGAAACATTTAGTATTATTACTATACACAAACGCATGATTTGAATATATGACTAATTTGATTTGTATTTGTTTATGTGAAGCTTGTGAAATATGGATGAATTAGACGTTGGAGCAACACTTGCAATGGTGGGGGGTGCAAATGCATCAATTGGGACAATGGTACAACTAGCTAGCCAAGGGGTGTTTGAGAGGAGTCAAAGAACAACCCCAAGAGTACCAAGTGTGAGGCATTTGAAGTGGAAAAAAATAGAAGGAGAAGAATTGTTAATTTTGCATTGAATTATGGAATGCAATGCATTATTTCAGCAAGTTTTTGTTGAAAAACATGGCAAAAAAAAATATTTGGATTAAAATATGGTCTACACTACATCAAGCCACGTTCAATTCATTGGTGGGATCAATACTCAACTCTGGTGATGCGTGATGATCCAGAGTGATTTCATCAATTTTTCCGTTTATCGGTGCCAACTTTTCATTATCTCTGCAGTTTGGTTCATGAAGAATTGCATCATAATCCACCATTGGGTTTGATCAATATCACTGGAAGATTGATGGATGTTCCTAAACAAGTTGCTCTTGCATTACGAAGACTAGGGACTGGAGATATTCATACTTCAATTAGTGAATTTTTTGGCATAGCCAATTCAAAAAGTGTGGTAGTTTGTCAACGGTTCATTGCTGCTCTAATAAAGGTGGCATTGCTTTTGCATTTAAATTGGCCAACATGAGAAAGATTATCTCAGGTGAAACTTGGTTTTAAAAACCTACATGGCATTCCACAATGTTGTGGTGCTATCGATTGCTCTCATGTCTGATTTGACTTACCAGCAAATACCAGATCCAGTGATTGGTATGATCGTGATCATAACTACTCCATAGTAATGCAAGCAATTGTAGACCATGAGGCCCGATTTACAAATGTTTTTGTTGGGATTCCCGGGTCTGTACATGATTCTCGAATTCTATTGATGTCAAATCACTTTAAAGAAGTGGTTGCAAGAACTCGATTGAATGGGTCAACAATCGAGATTCAAGGAGTTGATGTTTGTGAACTCATTGTAGGTGATGCAGGGTATGTTGGAGATAAAAACTTGTTGGTGCTTTGACCTGGAATCCAACTTCTAAAATTATATGAGGAATACAACTTCAAACATTCCTCTACACATATGGTAGTTGAACGTGCATTGGGGATCCTTAAAGGAATGTGGAGGATTCTAAGAAATCCTATTACAAATTCTGATCTCAAAAGGATTCCAAGCTTGATAGTAGCATGTTGTTTACTCCATAATATCATCATTGATAGGAATGATATTATTAATGAATCAATTGTTTTATGGGGACATCATGATTTTGGGTAATGGGTATGCACAACAAATAGTGCAAAGTCCACCCCAAAATGATGGTGAATAAGTGCAAATGGCAATTGCAAGGCACATGTACCTCTTAGGAGCAATGCTGCTTGAATGAATAAAATGTTGTGACTTGTTTTACATTGTGCACCATTATTTAATTTTTGGGATCTTTTAAGGGATATCATGAAGGATTTCGTGACTTAGTTTATATTGTGTATCATTATTTACTTTGGGATTCTTTTGAAAGATGTAGAGGATTTTTAAGTATCCTATTACATGAATCCTATTATAATACAATATTATTATGTGCTATATTGCAATTAAATAGTATAAAAGAATACCAAATTTGTAAATATGTAGATTATATGAATTTGAGAATAACTTATGGAAATCCTTGTAAATTGTAAATAAATTTTAACATTAGATTTAAACTTGTAAGTCATAACATCTTATATAAATTTTCACACTAGATTTTTACCATCCAATTTTTGTGTGGATGATTCCTTAAATGTGTATGGGGCTATTGGATGTGGAAAGGCCCTCATTGAGGAACTACACAAATTAAAAAAAAAGATGCATGAGTCATGAATCACAAAAGATGTCTTTCTTATCATTGCATTTTAAGAACTTCTACCATTTTTTACTTTTGATTTGAATTTTAATCATGAAGAAGTTTTTAATAATTCAAATTGAACTAATGAATTGAAACTTACATAGTCAAATTTCTACTTCAATTTGAAAAGATGAAAAATTCCTAGAATTGAATAGTGGACCTCAAACCATGGTCTACAAATTTTCTAATTAAGAATGACACATAAATCTAGTTTGGCACCAAGCTATTGAAGAATATTTTCTATGCCTACGGTGAAATTTTCAGATGCATTAAACTTATTTGTATTTGATATGAATTTTTTTCACTATTTCTCCAAAAATCCCCTATAATTTGAAGCATGCACAAACAAATCTGAAAATTTCAGCACTTTTTCGGGAGATGTGATTCCCTCCCTGATGCAATAAAACTCAAAAATTTCATTGAAATTCAGTTTCACCTTGGACCATACAGTACAGATTGAATTAGTTTGGGTTTTAGCCTTATGTCATCCAGGGTTCCCATGCCTGGCTGATGGACGAAGTCACTGAACCAGCCAGGGTGAATTGACCCCCTCATTGCCCCTCCAGGGCAAACCCTGGAATTTTTTATTTGCAAGGTTTAATTTTTTTTTGAAATTCTGAATTCATATTGGCAATCAGAGACCCCAAATTACTTAAGGGTATGCAAGAATTACCAAAAAATTGGCACAACATAGGGGGCTTTTTGTTCAAACCAAAGTTGACCGAACGAGGGGGTCAATTCTCCCTGCGCCGCTGAACCCTCCAGGCAGGTCACCCAAGCCACCCAAGGTGTCGCACATAAAAGTGCTTACCATGCTGGGTGGGCGGTTCTTTACCCACCGGGTGTGGGCAAACTGCAACAGTGGTTTTGTCCACCCACCCAGCATGTAAGCAGGCCCTTAATGTCCTGCCATTTGGAGTGCCCGACTAGGACATATATAGATTTGAGGTACAGTCGGGCAATAATGGAGTGACACTCAGTGGCCGACGCGGAAACTGCAACGCCCATTGCAGTGAGTGAGATCCACAATTTCAACGAATGTGCGGATATTACGGATCCCCGCCTGTGACAAAATCTCCCCCAATTTGATTAAAATACGAATTCTTTGACCCGACCCACCACTGAGCACTGTGCACAACGCATTTTGAACTCTCAACCAGTCAACCCGCCTTGCTAAAGCAGTCAAATGAGTATTTTGTCACATACCGTATGGTCGTAAGATACTCCTCCACAGCTTTCCCTCTCCATCCTTCCACCTCGTCAGGCCGAAAGGAACCGCTCACGTTTTGCAAGTTCCGAGGCTGCGAAACCCTTCTCTCGCTCCCGAGTTCCAATTTGCTTTGTGTGATCCCTGTTAAGCTCAACTTAGGTTCGTTCATCTGCTCCCAGGCGAGAAAGTTTGTAGATTTCCGTGTGTCACGTTCGTAAACGGCTCTACGCCTGAGACCGAGTGCCACTGGCTTGTTACTGCACAGTCTGTGGGTGAAGGACGAGTGAATAAGGTTTGTTTGGAGGACGCCTTCTTCTCCCATACGTAGCGTTCTTTGGATCTCCTGCATCGAAGCGTGAAGGCTCAGTCGAAAGCACGAAGTTCTGAACAAGGGTTTAGGTACTTGGGCTGTGCCAGGGAGATTGAGGGTTGTCGGTAGAGTGCAGCCTTGCAGGCTTCCACAAGCGGCGCGACTGGTGAGTATGATTCTGCACTTGCCATCTTTCAGATTCTGGTTTTGGTCTACGCGATTGCAGCTAGGTTGATTACCTGTGTGAAGTTGTGAAGTGACTGATGGTAGAACAGAGGGAACCGAGTATGAACATCGGAGAGTTGTACAGTACTACAGAACATCGAACTCCTTGTTTAGGCGAGTTGTACCTGCCAAACGCCTTACAAGGAGCAGGGTTCTTTTGAATCCCCACTGTGAGACCAGGGTAACACATATGGATTCCCGCAGGATCCGACTCCCGCCTGTCCCACCTGCCATGTGTTTCTTGTGGTTGTATGTAAGTCCGGCATGTAATCTCAGTGTGAGAACGTGAGGCTTGAAATCCTTTTTGCAATTGCCGTGTCACGTGGATTGCAAATTGCCTGATTTGCCTCCTTCCGCATGACGATTAGTGGTTGTGACTGTGCAGTTTCGGCGTCCTATTCCTCCGGTGGTTTCTCTTCATCGCCATTTGTCAGTAGAGGTTCAGTCTGCTCTAGCTCTGTATCATCACCTCTTTACAGTCTCTACGTGGATTATTTGCGTGGGGAGATAGGTGGCAGTGAATCTTCAAATGGCGGAGGCCGAGAGTGAAGAAGCGGTCCAGCTCCGAAACAAGGTTTCTGAAATGGCCAAGACTACTAGCAGCATAGCGCTTCCCTCCAAGGTAAAGAGCGTAAGTGAACAGCACAAAGAGCGAGATAAAGGACTTTCGGAAATGGTGTCTTTGGGGGAGCCCAAGCCTTCTTGTTTCGTCACCAGAAGCTTATCGGAGATGGCGAATGAAGACCCCATCAGGCTCCAAAACCAATCTTGTGGAATCCGCGAGGATATTGTACAGACCAGGGATGGTGAACGACTTATATACTCTTCCTTAGCTCGCCTTTCCACTTTTTCAGTCGGTCTCTCCAGCACCCAGGGTGAGGATCCATCTGGAGCCCCTCTTCGTAAAAGCAGTGTTGATCCAAAGGACAAATCTCCGCCCCGCTATTTCCAGATGCCAGAACTTGGTGCAAGGGTATTTGTTGGTGACGTTGATGGTTCTGATACTATAGCTTGTCATCTGAGTCATGAACCTAATTATGCCTCCGAAATCTATCTTGATGTTGAGTATGCAGCAGTAAGGTCTCTCTATAAGGATGATTACCCTGGCGGACTCAAGGGTTGGGTACAAGCACGACCTGCACACTTTCGGACAACCAGAAAGCATTTTAGTGCGATTCTCAGTGGTACTGAGTTGTTTGTTTCTCGACATCCCCATGCCCTTCGTAAAACCATGGTGGGAAATCTAGGGGGAAAGAG
Organism: Climacium dendroides; assembly: GCA_950106755.1. Classification (NCBI taxonomy): domain Eukaryota; kingdom Viridiplantae; phylum Streptophyta; class Bryopsida; order Hypnales; family Climaciaceae; genus Climacium; species Climacium dendroides. Next base: position 12,502,404 of record OX467086.1, read on the forward strand.
TTCAAGTGTATTTGATATACAACCAAGTGCCCCTATACCTGGTGTATGCTATAATTGGCCAGGTTATTGGAAAAGTTTTGAGGAACCTCATTTGTTGCGGTCCATTCAAGGATCGTACTTGGAAGAGCCCAAATTCATGGACGAGAAGAATTATCGACATTTCGAACTTGATCATACTTTGAAAGGGGATGTCCTGCAGCTTACTAGGTTTGATGACTTTGTAATTTTGTACAATGTCTACCTCCACTGGTTGTTGCCCCATTACAAGGTCGATGACATTGTCCGAAAGAATGCCTCTCAAACAGCTGATGTTATCGCTGCACAAATTGTGAAGGCTACCGTTGAAAATGGTTGGAGAATGCATTGCAATCCAATCATTGCCATTGTAGTTGTTTTGGACCACAAGGAGATCTTGCTAAGAGAGCACAAAAAAGAAAAGAAAGGTAATTTTTTTTATTGGTGCATTTGATCTTGTTTATGATTTCCACGTTTAATAGATCGTGTTTTAGTGCCAAAGATTGTAGGTTGCTTCCGCTTTGACACTCTTACAGAAAATGTGAATTTGTATGAGCTGAATTTATTTACTAGAAGTGAATAACCAATGTGAAGGTGATGTGTGGTAAAGGTCTTGAATTGTCACTAGTATTTTTTGGCAAAGAATAGGGAGCCTTCTATGATTTATGACAATGTATATTTGTAAGTATTGTAATTATTTCCTCACAACATCAATAATTGTTTAGTTAATTGAGAATTTGTGCTTGTAATTTTATTTTAATGAAGTACAACTTAGGTTTCATTACAATGCAGAAAGTATGGCCACAAAAGAGGAAGAAGAGATGATTACAACCTCAAAGGAAGAGAAGAAGATATTTGCATTAGAGAAAGAAGACAAGAAAGGAATTACGATGGAAGATTACAAGGTAAAGATACTTCTTGGTGAACCTTTGCCAAGTGTTCTACATGAAGAAATTGTTTAGATAAATGCTAGTTTATGTATACTTGTGTGTTGTTGTAAATCAATGTTTTTCAGATTCATCAATTTCTAATTTGCATCATTTGATTCTCATAGATAATAAATGATGCAATCATGGCCTTATTAAATAAAACTTGAATCAATTGTTTAATGTTTCTAAATTAATTGTGTTGTTGTTTTCCTTCTATGAATAGCTTGGAATGAAACTAGCTACCACAAGCTCCAACCTCCCAAGTGGAGAAGTGCAAGATGATTTGGAAGCCTCATTTCATGCAGTTTTAATGAATGATGATGATTGCAAGAGTGAGGAATTTGTAGTTTCTTGTGACATCACCAAGTGGATTATTTATGGAGATGAGCAAGAAAAAACTTTGCTCTGTTTCTTTAATGTTGAAGAAGAACAATATGAGTTCTATTTTGAAGATCATGAAAGCATGGCAACTATTATTGGCCTTGGGGTGCCTCATTCAAAAGTTGTTTTGAAATGTGAAAATCCTCATGTGAGAGTTGTTGAAATTCCAGAAGAAGATTGGAACGCCAAGTGGATCCAATCAAATGATATCCTTCCATCAATTCCAGAAGGCAATGATTTGAAGCAAGAGATATTTCCTAACATCCTTCATCGCATTGCAAACATTATTAACATTGACAATATTGTTAGCAAGGCAAACAATGGTGGTGTTGGAGGAGATAATGGGAAGGACAAGGTTCCAGGTAATGTTGATGATAGTAAAGGCAAGGGCAAGGCTGAAGATTATGACAACCATGGAAATACTGGCCATCCAAATGGAGGTTCCAATAGGCCTCCTAATAATAATGACAACAAGGAAAGGAAAGGGAAAGATGGAAACGATGACAAAAAAGATGGTGGTGATGGAGATGATGGAAAAGCTTCCAACGATGGCAAAGAAGTTCAAGCTAGGATTCATCTCTACTTATTGCCAGGCGGAGTTCTTAGGGAAAAGAAAGAAAAAAGAAAAGTTTGTAAGGAGGAGGTTGAAGAGAAGAAAAAAGAAGGGGTAATTCATAACATGGAGGTTGAGGAAAAGAAAGAGGAAGGGATAATTCATGACATGGAGGTAGAGGAAAAGAAAGAGGAAGGGGTAGTTCATGACATGGAGGTAGAGGAAAAGAAAGAGGAAAGGGAAATTAGTACAAGAGTTGAAAAGAAAAACAAATCAAAACGTAAATTATTCTCGTTGTTAGGTTGTCGAGGTGATAATGTCAATGTTGTTGAAATCCAACAAAAGTTGACAACTATTGAGGGAGTTGAGAATGGTGATGTTGATGAAAATTTGGAAAAACAATTAGAAGAAAAAATCGTTTCACAAATGCTATTTACCTTCACTATTAAGGATGAGGTTGGAGGACAATTGAAAACTATTCAAGTGACTATTGATCCGGTAACTTTCGAACTTCCTTCCAAGAACAAGCATAATTATAAGCGAAGGAGGCGATTTGGTTGGTTTCACAAAAAACTTCAAGTTGCCTTTGGAGTAGTTGATACAAAAGTTTCACATCTAGATGCAAAGTCCTGCAAAGTCCTTGATTTTTCTATGGTCAAGGAAGGAAATTTGCAAGGTAATTCAAAGGAAAATGCAGCAACAAGTACAAATGCCATCAAAGGGGAATTGGGAATAAGGTATGGTGTCATTGCAAGTGCTGGAATTGGTAAAGCAGGTGGATTAGGAGTCCATACAACTAAAGAGGTTCAGAATACTTGGGAAACCAACAAACCATTCACAAAGAATGGCTTTTCCATTGAAGAACGTACAGCTCAAAGTGCTCAGCAACTTAAGTTTTCATATCATCCTCTTTCTTCGTTCGAAGAGAAAAAATTTGAGGAAATGGATGAAGATGATCGCTTGAAGATGTATAAAGATCCTATTTGTCAACTACAACGAGTAAGTTGTGAAGGTACATGGCTACCAGACCATTCAGAAGATTTGGAAGCATATAAATTTGAAGCAAGTAGAAAACTTGGAATGACTAGGATCTATAATTTGGAATCGGAGATTGAAGTAGAAAAGAAGCAAAAAAGGGTATGGAAAGATGAAAAAAGTTCATCACTTTGCTTCATTCAAAAGCTAGAAAAAGTGGTGTATTTGAACCATGCTATGTCACACTTGACTTCCTCATCATCCGGAGTGTACCGCTTGAAAGAGAGACCGCTAGATCCTAACAATCCTTCAACATTAAATCTCACTCTATTACAATATAATAGAGAACTTAAATGGCCCTTTAGTGATCCTCTTGTAAATTTGAAGCAATGAAGAGTGCTGTTCTTTGTACATTTCAAGCAACTAGATAGCAATCAAGGTTTTTGAACTTTCTTGTTTCCTATATATGACTATGAAGCAAATTGTCATTGACCTCATTATGACATACTTTAGGACCATTAATGTGTTCAACAAGCCATGTAGGTATTAATTAGTAGGCATCCAATTTGCTATTATTACTATCTCAAAATATCATGTAGAATTGTAGACTACATAGGGTTGATTGAAGAGCCACACTTCCCTTGCGAGGTGTGGCCACTAAAACCCTTCTTCCTAATGCCATTTACAATTGCTTGCTCTCATCAAATTTCACACCAACATTGCAAGGTATGAGGGTGGGCAAACACTATTGACACCACCTAAGATGCCCCCAAATTGCTTCCCGATGTGGTATGTCATCTTCTTTTCTAAATTTGTAACTTTTGTTGTCTATGGTCTTTGATTTTGTACTTTGATTTGATTTCTTTGTTTTAGAATTGCCAAAAGATTAGTTCATAAGTTTAGATTTATTTCCAATTATGGATGCTTGATCTATGTTGGATAATGATTTCTTAGTGTGATTATCTTTGTCTAGTCATATAAGGATTACTATAATTCAATTTATTAATTTTTTTTGGCTATCACATGCAATGTTTTTTTTCAAAATGTGGTGATATAAAATTTGGCCTTGTTTGAATCATGTTTTTTAGGATATGGTTGATATAATATGTATTGTGAATTCTTAATACTGTACGGATTAATTTAACTTTTGGTTGTGTGAGACTTGTTCTCACATTGAAATTGCCTTTTATAAAGGGGAGGTGTGCATATTAGCTTGTTTTTGTTTTTGATTGTTTTGATTTTGATTACCGTACATTACTAGCAACTTAGGCACTCAAGTGCTGAATATTTAATTAAAGTCCAAAAATAAGGTTAGGCAACCATTCAAAATTGGACAAAGTATAGACATTTGGCTAGGTTTAGATACTTCATTTAATGGTTTAAAAAATTATGAGAAGTTAACTATTCATAAAATGCATAGAATATTGAGACATAATTGCCATAAATGGCCAACACATGTTTTAAAGAAGCATATCATGATTCCTCTTCAATCAATTGTAATTTTTTAACATTAGGGAAGATAAAAGGATAATTTCTCAAAAATTTAGGCAAGAATTATTATAATTATTTTCTGCCAAAGCTACTAGTAAGGTATGGTATTTCAAAATTCCACATTGTGTATGTTGTGAGAGATGATATTTGACATAATTACTTGCAAAGAAGGTCATTTTCAACTTTTGTCTACCTTTTCTAAAGTTGTTGGAGACCTCATTGTCACATCTTTGGTTTTAGGAAAGTACTTGGAATGTGAATAGACATAGCTTCTAGTGAGTATATTGAACCCATGATAATATTGTTAGTTGTTGGAATCAATGTTCTAGGCATGTATGTGATTTTCAATCCTTTCATTCATATTTACAAGTTTGCCTTCATTAGATTTTTGATTAGCAATCAGTGTTGGATATAATCCATAGGAATCCGGAATTACATGTTATTTAATGATTATTATGAATGTACATATTGTGAAATACGAGCAAAAGAAAGTCCCCACAAGGCTCTATCAAAAGTACTAAAAGGAATAGAATGACCACTATTTGGGCATTTGGGTTCTTTAGTGTGAAGTGACTATGGTTTTTTTTTTTCTTTGGGGTTCAAATGTTGAACCTAAATCCTCCAAATGATATGTTCCATAGGCTTGTGTTTTAGTATAATGATTTCTACCTTCACTTGTTTTCTATGTCTACAATGCAATAAACTATTGTGATGCTTGGAATAAGTGAGTAGTTGGATGTATTATTGCTAAAGGAATCAAATTTGGATTTGTCATTAGTGACCAAGTAGTTGTATGTACTAAAGGAAGTTATTTTACCTTCAACATTGAGAGGCTATTTGATCCATGAAGATGGATTCAGGAAAATATTGTGAAATCTAGTATTTATACTTGGGTAAATTTTTATTGTTGGATGTTACTACATGACCCTTACACACCTCAAAAATCAAATGAGATCAAGCAAAGGAATTTGATGTCTTAATTTAGAATGCTCATCGTTAGAAATCTATCTTTAATCCTAGAAAGATGGTTTAGAAAGGCCAATTCCATCTATCATATGGAGAAAAATATAATTTAGATGAGACCACATTATATATTACTAGAATGATATATACAACATAAAACATATTGCTGAAAAACAAATAAAAATGGACTAAGAAAGTCCCTATATGACCAACTCAAAATTGCTTAGAAAACATATGGCTTCTTAGTTCTTCCAGGTTAGTAGTTGCTATAGTTGCTATGTGATTTTTGACTATTTTTAAATCAATTGTGGTTGCTTGGTCTATTGTTGGATAGGAGCCAAGAAAATTTGGGATTAGAGTTTGTGGATGTCTACCATGTTCATTCCTACAATTCATGTTTTATAGCTCATATTATAGTTGATGAAACAAGATATCTATGTTTTTGTGGATTTCTATTGTAAATGATCAAGATTATGATTGACCTATGTACAAAAGCTACCTTATTTCCATCACAATCAAATAAGAAGACAAGTTGGAATAAATACACATGGAGATGGACATCACTTTCAAATTATTCAACCACCTTCCAACATTAGCCTACAAGAAGCAGTGACCATCAATTCACAAGTTGTGAAAAGAAAACACATATCTCTCCTAAGTGTAGGTCAACAATTTGGTATCTTAGTACTGGCCTTTGCTTCACTTTGTAGGTAAAGGTCAAGTGATTTTTGTTATGATGTTCTAGTCTTACAATTTATGGTCACTTTGATCAATTCTTTGGCATATGTAAGGAAGAAAGAATGGTCAGGGCTATTTTAAGTGGCTCATTGGCATATGTTACACTTTCATAGAATGCAAACTAAGTGACATTTGAGAATTTCTTGAAAACATTGTAGAGTTTTATAAAGTATCATGTTTACTACATTTGTCTATAGGGATGTTATTTTGTCATTTTTCTATGTAGAAGATGTATGTCGGGTGTTTGGAAGAAACACTAGTCTTTTTTGATGTCACATATAGTATGATGGACTTATGATCTATTTTAATTTTTAGAAGTATGAACCTGAAGAACTTGAATTTTTTAATGGAAAATGGTTGTTTCCATTTTATAGGCAAGGCATTGCAAAGACTACCACAGGAAACACAAAATTCATCAATGGAACTAGTGAATCTAGATCATGCTATTGGAATTGGATGGTGTATTGGAGCCTTAGTAAGGTAGGAGGTCCATAAATTGCCCATCTAAGAGCTGAAATTGAATTTGGGGGGAGGTGAAGCTTCTTGAAATACTCAATATTTTTCAATAAATTTCCCTTGAAAGAGAAGTGGAATTGGCATCTAACCCAAGTTGTTTCATATTTTCTGAAGCTTTGTAAATAAAGTTATGAAATTTTGAAGTTGAAATGAGGAAGAGCTCTAAAATCGCCTACCTCCTTAAATGTACACTACTTGTATATTGCTAAAGGCAATGAAAAAGCAACATGTACAAATAGTGTACAGTTGACGAGGTGGGCCTGTGCACTTTTAGAACCTCATACCTTAACCAAGTTGAAGACTCTAGGGAGCCAAATGAATGTGAGTGGAGAGATTGGCATTTGCGGAACAAATGGCTGTTAGGAAAGGAACTGGAGGGGGTCTACATTTCTGTGCTGTTTTGGTGTCGGTGGTGAGCTTTGTGAATGGAGTTTCAGATCCTCGTGAAGGTAAGCAAAGCTTCTAGCTCTCCAATTTCGGTTATTCCATCGCCTTGCTAGAGCTCTTGTTAAAGCATTATTTGTTTAGTTGGTGTGAAGAGTCCTTCACGGCTCCTTCCAATGTGTCACAGCTAGAGATCAATATTGAAATGGATCGCTGTGGGGTTCGATGTTAATGTTGTAAATTCGACAATGTGAAGATGCGCAACTGAAGTTGAAGCTGTCAATGTGCTGGAATGCTATAGCTTTTGAGTAAACATTCTTGATAATAATTGTCGTTCAAATATTAATTAACATGGTGGGAAATTTCAAGAGATTGGCACTCAACAGGGAAGCTCAAATCTTTACGAGTTCGCACGTTCTAATTTTAGATCTATGTGCACTTGAATTGTCACACTTTTGGTGCACTGAAATATGCAAATTGAAGGACCATGATCATAAGTTTTATACCGATTGAGATGATTCTGGAGTTCTTCCAAAGAAACGTTTACTGTTGCCTTGGTTGTCTCCAACACATTGCATGTACGTGATTGTTAGTTACCAGGGATCTTTCATTCAACCAGCCCTCCAAGAGTCCTGCTGCTCATCATTTCTTTTTCACTGCCAATTGTAGCAAGGAGTCAAAGGAATCCATCAGCCCTATTTCTGCCCTGAAAATACCTAGAATTTGAAGTCTGATCAGGGCTCCTGGTATTGGACAGGAATCTACAGAATAACCAGCTCAGAGGTCTCTAATAACTTGGCTGATATTTTTACAACTTTCTACTACTATGTGCATAGTATGCTACATCGCACATAGTTAAGGCATGTTGTCAAAGCTCTTCTTACCTTGTCTCTTCTTTGCCAAAGAAACGTTTCCAACAGCGGCAAAACTTGCGCAGAGTGAGATTATGACCTTTGATAGTGAGAGGCACTTCATCTAGATAGTTTATGGCATTGAACTCGTAGAATACATACACTTGAGGAAGATGCTTGTTCAAGCAAAGTATGCTTCCGAGATTTAATTACATTGAAGTGAATATTGGCTGCTGAATTTCAGCACACTTGTCTCGAATGTTAGCAACATTGGACTTACTTTTGAATTCTTCTTATATTGAAGGTATAGAGGAAACCTGCTCACCGTCCAAAGCTCACCTCCACCCCCAGGCACCTCTACTACTCCCAAATCTCCAACTACGAAAGACTCCGGAGGGGGTTCATGGTTCACTACCGCACACATTGCTGCCGTGGCTGCAGGAGGTGCTGCTTTGGCGCTTATTTTATTCTCAGCGTTTCTCTTTTTCTGTGTCATTAGAAGACGACGGCCTGCCAAAGCTCTAGACGATCAGGAGGCTCATCACAGTAGCCGGCGGATGCAGCTCCCTCAGAGCCCTGTAAAAGGTCAGAACCCGTGGTCGGAATAACTCAAAGTTCCGGTTCGTTTTGTCGTCTTTACAGGCACGAACATTTGCTACTTGCCAACTGAAATTGAAGAAATCTAGAACATTATGTTGTCTGTTTATAATGACGATAACTACAAATATATTGCTGACTTAAGAAAGTTGGCAACATGCTCTAACGGCCACATGAGGTTGTGCCTTGTGAAACTCAAGCAAGCTAGTACGATTCGCATGCGAGGAGGCCATGCTTGCGCAGCACCATTTTCTTTTATCTGTCACGACTGGTAGTGAATTTGCGCAGTCAAGCTGAAGTACTATTTTGGCTTTGTGGAATGTTAGTGGCTATAGATAGCCAATTGAAGGATCACTGCAGAGTTCACTCAGAAACAGACTTTAACTAAATCAACTTCATGGTCATCCTGTGGGTTCTGTGCGAAAATCATTCTTGACTTTGATTGCCATGTGTTCACAGATCCAGATGGGGAATTCCATTAAAATGGAGATATTCCATGTGCCATTTTCAGTGTGCCATTCCCATAGTTCAGAGCAGGCGGTCTGAAATTTATTAGTGTACTAGATTTCAGACCGCCCGGTCTGAACTGTGGGATGTCAAAGTCACAGAATATTCGCCATTTTAATGAAATTCCCCATCCAGTCGTGAATGAGAGAGTCTTCGAAACAGGTAAATATCAATACCAAAATTGGCCATTGCCTTCCACACCTAATCATTAACCTCGGTCAGAGGGTGAGCGAGAATTCTTCAGAATCGCCGATGAAAACCAAAAAAAATCTCGAAATCTGATTCATTGTGGAGCACACACGATGCTTCGTCAATGGCATGTCTTCTTTAACAAGGAAGTTATGCGGCCCCCCAAAGAATCTACATTGCTTTTGCAAAGTTGTTGAAAGCATCTGTGCAAGAATATAATGGAAATAGTATTAATTTCGACAAATTAATTGGTGCAATTCCATTCAAATGGCACAACGGACCCTCAAAGGAAAGGAAATGATTCCGCGAGTCAACAGGGGATGCGGGTGCAAATCCTGATTATCGGTACACAATGTTGTGATGGAATGCAATTTGCACATTAATTTGCGTTGACGTATCAACACAACAAGATAAAACAAATGTCAGAACGTTGAATAGAATACCACCAATTATACAAAATCCAGGCAAGTTGAATGCTCTTATCGTCAAATTTCATTGGATTCTCATTACTCTGGGCTCCAAAATTCGTTTCATTCCACTCTTTGAAAACAGCCATTCACATATAAAACTCCTCCCCATTTAACAGCATTGCCGTCCCTCTTTATCATTGTTGTTGGAGTTCCCCAAGCTGAGAAAGCCGCACCTAAGGAAGCGCCCAACCAGAGGCATTGCCCCGGGTGAAGGCCCTGAAGGGTCAGTACTGGGCGGAGTTCGCCAACAGCCAAGTGCTGGTGGTGAACAAGATGACAGGTTCAATCACTAGTGCAGAAGACTGGTTTAAGTGACATGATTTGAAAAATGTCATTTCAACCATGCCAAGGGAAAATGTCATTTCAACCACCCCTGTTGAAATGACATTTTTATACTTTAGTAGATTTGAGTACTCGTTTAAAGCAACATCGAGACTTTCGTAGATCTTGAGTTCAAGATCAAGACCCAATCCACAAAATTTGATGAATTTGGTAGATTTCAAATTACCACTTCATTACAGGTTTTTAGAAAGTGCAAAAGACAGGATTAAATGACATGTTGAAATGACATGATTTCAAAAATGTCATTTCAACCACCCTTGTTGAAATGACATGATTTCAAAAATGTCATTTCAACCACCCTTGTTGAAATGACATTTTTGATACTTTGGTAGATTTGAGTACTCAGTTTAAAGCAACATCGAGACTTTCGTAGATTTTATAGGTTGTTGCAAGAAACAAACAATCAATTTTGTTCTCTTACTTCTCTATAAAGTGTTGGTGGTATTATAAGTTTTGGGGGTCTTTGGAAAAAAACACATATTGTATAAAATTGATAGAATACTAAAAATAACTCATTGGTTTTCAAAATTATTGTCTAAAAAAATTCTTTGAAAATTATACACATAAATATTTTAAATGACTTTGAATATTTCAAAATCCTTATATATTTGAATATTTAGAAAATTAAATTTTTTTGATATATAAAACAAAAATTGACCGCCTTGTGTTACTTTTGAGAAAATCCTCACCAACTAATTACTTCTTAAGAAAATAAAATTTTATAACTTCATACTAACACATGGGATGCTATGGACATTGTACTATTTTCAAAAAAAATTGGGTTATTCTATATAAATGATTTCAAACTTCAATTATCAATTTTGTATTTATTTTTTGGGATAAAGAAGTACTAAAACCCTCTAAATTGAATAAAAATCAATTTTTTGTAAAGAATTAGAGCTACTTGGATTGAATAAAGTATTTTCAATAATATAAAAAAATTATACAAAGTGTAGAATAGTCTTATATACCTTAGTCATGAATCTTGAATACTTTTGAAGTAATACAAAAATTATGGTTAAATAACCACCATTTTTAGAGGGCTAAGACAAAAAGTAGGAAGAAAGTTTCTTGCAATCACTTTCAATAATATTTAAAAGTATCTTGACTTAGGAAGCTTTAATTTTCTAATTTTTTTTAAAATTAAAAAAAATGCAAAAGCTAAGTTTTCAAAGTAAAAAATTCAAGAGTTCTATTATGCACTTCATAGTAGGTATCCTTTATTTTTGAAGTTATTACCTATATTCAAACTAATTTGAATTGAACAAGGTCTACACCCAAAACTAAATGAAAAGTTATTTAGCCATATATGACTAACATGAGCCATTTTTTGCCTCTTCCAACCTTTCAAGATTAATATGTAGATGTTTTGCACATCTTTAATGTACAAGTGCCTCATCTAAGTAGAGATAAAAGTCATAAAACATAAGAAGTAAGATTTATTTTCAGTTGTTTTTCAAAGAAGAGAAGGGTTGCCATTGTCGAAGCAATTGTATCTATTCTTGTGACTATATGGGCCATGCCAATTAGCATTTTTTGACAACATGACATTTTTGGTCATCCATTTACAAATAGAATTTTATTTTGTTTCTTTGAAATTTTCACACAACATGTCGTCAAGGAGTTGAAGTATCCTCAATTGAGTGTCTGATTGCACATGCAAAGCGAATGCATCAATTTGTGTGCCTCAAATTTAAGGCAAGTATTGACATATAAAATCAAGATTTTGAGCATCTATTGACAATGGAAGAAAAGATTCAATTACGATTGCAAAACAAACAAAAAAATTAGCACTCTTGTCTTATTCAAATGGTGGGGTCAAGTAAAAAGCCAAGCTTATGTTTAGGAACACTCAACTTTTCTACTAGGACATTGGAAGAATCTAGATCTATTGTGTAAGATCTTTGATGTGGATAATGAGTTGGCTTGCATATAAAGTTTGGAGGAAAATTCAAAGGTTAATTAGTAAATTTATAAGGAAGAATTTGATTCCTAAGTCAATACTAAGGTATTCATTGTAATTTAAATAACTCTTATTTAGTAAGGACTTGATGAAGTCCTAGCTCATGTTAATATAAATAATAATTGAGAAGAATGTTGATGTTCAAATTTTTGGCTTTGGCAAAGAATTTAATAAAGTATAATAATCATTCACCATTGTCTTTAGTCCCAAAAGTCTAGGCTTTTGCTAAATCAATCTTTATTGTTCACTTAATAAGATTCAAGAGTCCTAGTTGAACGTCTAGGGTCCTAAGCTTAGTTGAGACTTGTATGCTATAGTTGAATCCTTCTACTTTGATGACACAATTGATATGAAAAATGCTATTTGATATGTCTACATGATTATTGGGTGCTAGTAATTGAGACAAAATTTTGGATCTCTTAATTGTATTAGGCAGATTTAGAAATAGACAATAAAATTGTGCAATTCAAATTACAACTATGACAACTATTATTTTAATCTACTATTGAGATGAAAAATATATATTGAGATTGTCTTCACAATTTTGTTCAATATTGTAATAGTGATAAAATGTCATCTTCCATTTAGTCTTTTTTCAATTCTTGTTTAGATAGATTGCATTTGGTTTCTTATTCAGATTATTAAAGTTACAATTTATAACATATCTTCACATTTTGGAAAATTGAACTTTCCATTAGGAATTAAAGGTTAGAGTATTAATTGGATTTAACAACAAATATTTTTGACTTTTACCCTTCCATAAATAATTTATTGAATGTTCAATATAAGTATTCTAGTGTCCATTGTTTGGTCATATTGTGAATATTTTGTTCAACCATATTAGGAAATTGTATTGAAAGATATTGCATGTCAAAAAGCCATTGTTTATTGTACAAATAATATATTAGAAATTTACAAAATCAACATATTTGTAGGCTCTTATGATTGTTTATAGTACCTCTCTATAAGGAACAACACATCTAGAACCTTGAAGAGTATAAAATAATGTCAAAATAGGGGCACCTTGAATAATTGCTTTGATCACCTACTTAAGTTCCAAATACAAAACTAGAGATTTCACATGTAGACATGATTTGCTAGATAAATTTTTATTTTTTAACTCCTATCTTAAGTACTTGGCAATTTAAGGTGCCACTTATTTATGCATTTTTGATACAAAATCTTGATGTAGATACTTTAATTTATCCTATTAGTTGTAATACTAATTTACCAAAGTCAAGTTATAATTTACAAATATATGATTTGTGCCTACTAAAATATTGAGGTATTGTACTAGCTACAATTTTTTTTGCATATTGGTGACACTAATTTGCACCTTCAATATTCTACTTAATGGGCAAGGTCAACATTCTATATTGCATAATTAATCAATTAAAGTTAGAAAATGTGATTTGTTATATGTTTAAAAATAGAAATATTAATTTTTTTCCATTCACTTTTTTGGTTTAGTAAATTCATTTTCTAACGAATATGGTATCTATTTTTAAAAATATTTTTACACCACCGAATACAGTAATAGGCCCTTCAAGCACCATGAAGGGATCATCTTCTACCCTGATATGGGAACTTATGGGAACTCATGGTGAACATGGGAACATCAAATTGCGAATTGCGATTGCGAATTTTCGAACTCAATACAGAGCCCTAAAACGGCACCCACCGTCGATCCAGGATCGGACAGTTCAGAAAGGAGTTCGAGCTCGTTCTCTTCTGTAGCCCTGCGCCATCGCCATTGCTTCTCCGCGGGCTCGGCTCCATCGACAACCTTGGTTCGTCTCATCTTTTGGTTGTGTATCGTTTATGTCAAGTCTTTCGTTTTCGCTTTCGCGGTTGAGGGTTTTATGAAAAGTGTGCTGGAATTTTACCGAGTTTCTGGGTGTTCTGGAACTGCTTTCGGTGTCTTGGTGGTTTCCCTTCTTTGAAATTACGTCACACTTATTAGTAATTTTGTTTTTAGGTTATGGGGTTTAGATTGTAGGTGTGAAGTTGGCGCATCGTCCTCCGGTTTGTCGACGATTTAGGTTAGAGTCAATCCGAGTCTGCGGGAGAAACAAAAGGCATAGGCCTTATGATGTCGTGTGCTTCACTGAAACTGCTCGAGCCCGTATTTTGAAGGCTGGAGGAGAGTGCTTGACATTTGATCAGGTTGCGTTGCGTGCACCTACTGGAGCCAACACTGTAAGCTCTCTCTGCAGATACCACATTTTGTCAGGAGATTATGTAGCCAGAGGTGCTTCCACGTGATTGTTCCAAGGAATTTTTGCGCTTCTTAAAATCTTGTACTGGCCAGCATTCTCATTACAGGTCCGTGCATGTGGCTAACAGGAATGTGTTTGTTGACTTAGATTCTTCTGCGGGGTCCCAGGAACGCCCGTGAGGCGTGAAGCACTTTGGAAGAGCACCTAGTGTTCCACAAAGTAGCACCAAGCCCTACGTACGCTCCAAAGGCCGTAAGTTTGAGAAGGCCCGTGGTCGTCGGAACAGCAGAGGCTTCAAGGCTTAACTTAGCTCTCCTTGTACTGAGTAAGCGGATCGCTTCATCCAGATGTGGTCAAAGTCAAAGTCAATCTTGGCTGGTACGCAGATGCGCTTCTGCTTTTGGCTTTTACAAATTACCCTTGGTTGGTGTACTCTTGTCTCTTGAATCTAAGAGCTTTCAATGCTGCAGCAAGAATGCAATACCATTGTCGATTATTTCACTCCACAGTTGTTGTCTCTTGTTCGTCGCACCAAAGCCATCGCGTGATTTCTTTCTCAATGATTACTTTCATCGTAATTTTAAATAATGAAACTTCAGATCTAAATGATGAAACTTCAGTTGTATTGTGCGCAATCAATGAATTTTTGGCAGGATTTTTTTGGATATTTTTTTAAGATACGATTACTGGATTAGCTTTGGGGAATATAGTTTTTATTACAATCGCTGCTTGAGAACAAAAGTTATGTCACACACTAGCCCAAAATAGTTGAGGGCGGTTATAAAAATGAACACAGAAACTTGAAATAATTTCCTGTATTTCCTAAGATAATGAAATGTTCCTTCTCAGAGATTATGAAATGTATTTCATTTCTTCATTCGCCAAGCCTTCATATTCAATTTCATTCTTGCAAGGAAATGATCTACATTTTTTGAAGATTTTAGAATTGGAATTTGAAATCCAGTGAAGATTTTTTGATACCAACATGCACATTTTGAGAAGGCATACTTAATTGAAATCTTTGTCTCTGTTACATTTTGAATTTTTGAATGTAAATGCTCTTTAGATTTTCAGAAATTGAAATCTACAATTTGCAGAAATCATGGATCAGAAGATCTATGTTTTGAAGAACATTTGGGAAAATGAGATGTACATTATTTGTATAATTTTCGAACAAGAGTTACATGTTGAACTGAATTTAAACTTCCCAAAATCTTCATTCAACATTGATTATTCTCAATAAAGATGTACACCTTAGAAATGTTGAAATGACATTTTTAAATGTCATTTAAGCAGGGATGTTTAAATGACATCAAAAAAACGACATTTTAAATGACATGTGGATGTCATTTCAACCATCCCGCTGGGTGGTTTAAATGATATCCAGATGTCATTTAAACCTGTGTTCTAGTGATTAATGCTCCCCTGGTGGAGAACGAAGCGGAGTTTCTGGGGATGGCGCCGTGGTGCAAGGCCTGGCAAGGCTCCAGCATACCAACGCCGTAGAGCAGCGGCTGCTGGTGTTTCAGTTCGTGGGGAGGGGCATTACGACGCCAGTGCGGAGAAGAAGGGCACTTTGTCGACGTTCACGTGGAACGTGCGCATCAAGATCGCGCTAGGCGGCGAGGGCGTTGAAGTAAGTACGTGAAAGCAGACTAACTATCTGAAGTTGCTCCCTCCATCCAGAAAGAGGTGTCGGCAGTTTTGTTGAAAACTTTGGATACCTTGATCGCAATTTGGAGATCATTCCATGTGTTTGTTCTTTTGCAACCTAAATTAAATTGGACGCTTGTTCTTGGATGGAGGAAATATTTAACTCGATTTTTGATCTATGGTTTAAAAGTACTCTTACAAATTTTAAGTTGGTCTTCAGTGATTTTTTCTTACGAGTTCACTGATCTGCTTCTAACGATTGTCTTTTCCCTTTCGAGTTTCAGGTATAATTATGCATAAACGAAGTGTGTGCGCCACCCATGGTTCACCGTAGTATAAAAATCTGCCAACATCTTGTTGGATGACGAACTCAACCCCCACGTTTCAGACAGTGGACTCGCTGCTCTTTCACCATCCGGCTCGGAGAGGGAGGTTTGTACTTCTAATTCCATTGTATGCAGTTTGTGGTTTGTATAAAGTAAACCTGGTTTGGTGATTGACACCGAGAATCGTATTATTTCCCTTGCTGGAATCCATGTTGCTCTCGTGGACACAAACGTTTGTGTTCGGCTACATGATTGGATTTGAGATTTTTAATGTGGCTGGCAGGTGTCTGCACAAATGTTGGGTTCCTTCGGTTACAGTGCTCCTGAATACGCCATGTCAGGGACCTACACTGTGAAAAGTGATGTGTACAGTTTTGGTGTGGTGATGCTGGAGCTTCTCACTGGGCGTAAGCCTTTGGACAGGTGCTGAGCTCCTGACCAACTCGCACATGAATAATACTCTATCCAAATGAAAACTCCCCTTCCAATATTTCACCCATTTCCCTACTAAAGTTTATCATGATCGCTTTGTCAAGGTCTTCTCTTAGTCTTTTTACCTGACGATAGATGGATAGGAGGACTCTGTTGAATTGAAATAGTATGATTACACATAGTGTGGATCTCTTTGTTGTACAAAGATATACCAAAATCACTAATAGTAAACCCAAATATACTTTAGAAAATTTAACTACATGATAATTGTTGGGACTTTTTGTTAAAGATGTCTTAAATATTTTATATGGCTTGTAGCATGTAAACATACTTGAGGTATGTGCAACTCTAGTTCAAGGCTGAGATCTAAGCAATCTTTGGTGCAGTGGATTACACCCCAACTATATGATATTGATGCACTAACAAAAATGGTGGAACTAGCATTGAAGGGCAAATATCCTACCAAATACCATGATTTGTCGGAGAGCAATGAAAGAAAATGTTTACTTATGTAATATTAAATTGGCATATCTTGTGGAATGTAGAAGACCATACATATTAAGGAGTGAAAATGGGAGAAAATGGAGTAATGGTTTGCATTTATTCCACATGCCATTTTTTAATCAAATTTGGGAAGATTAACTTGAGTTATGAGGTTCCAAAGTGTAAAACAAACATGGCAAAATATGAATCCAAAAGATTGTGAACCTTCACTTGAACTTGATCTCAACTTGAGTCAAAATTGAAGGCACTAGGCAACTCTATGTAAAGCCCATCTTTGTGATTTCAAACCAAATATAGAAATTAAGATGAGATTTTGATTTGAACCTTGGATTTCGAAGGGGTCAAAATAACATCCCTCCAATCTCAATCCTCTTCAAAGACAAGGTTATTTTGTCCTTCACAAGGGAGGGATATCTTTAATTTACTTTTGGTGTAAATGTTCCCTATGTTGATGATTTATTCACAAACACATTCAAAATAACCATGATTTTAGAGAGTTGAAAGGTCCTTTTTCTTTAAACTAGATAATTTAAATATAGACTAGATAGACTAGATGACCAAAGCTTTAAGCAAAAACTTTCATGGTAAGCTTTAATTAAATGTAGATATTAATTTTGAGAATGTAATATACATGGTTAGGGCACTTGAGCTTAATCACAATTTGAATGGTATGCCTAAGTTTACTCCTTAAAAACTCACAACTTATTCATATTCATACTGTGTCCAAATAATGCATCTTTTCGCATACGAATCTTCTTACATGTTTTCAACTGTAGCATACGAATCTTCTTACAAGTTCCAATAAAATATATAATACTGTACTAAATATGCACAGTTGCAATTGGGGACGATTATAGAGACACATCCCTCATTGCCCTCTGGAATGTGCTTTTGAATTTGTACGGTGGTGCGTGCAGCCGGAGCCAGAGTTCCGACCGCCCATGTCCGAAGTGGTGCAGTCACTTGTAAGACTGATGCAATGTGCCGCTTTGAGCAAGCGAAGATCCGACTCGGAAGCAAGATTGGACTCCATCGAGGCCTCTGAAAATTCAATCTGAGATACTGATTTGTAAGAAAATAATCAAAAACAGCTTCATGGCCAGCATCTCCCTCTGGGATGCCTTAGTTTTAATTATCGACCTGGCAGTGTATTCTAGAAGTGTAGGATTAGCTTCTTCGATTAATTGCAGATGAATTATTCCAAGTCCTAGTTTCGATTCGGTGGCTTTGACTAAAGCAACGGAGAATCAGGTCGTCTTCTCAGCTGAAAATGATCTCTCAGTCGACGCTGCAACTTCCATGTTGCGGTTACGAAAGAGAGGTTGATTAACTCTCTCTAGCTAGAATTCGAGGGAGAGTCATTGAATTCAAGGTTCGTGTTCAATCGCATGCAAGTAAGTGATGCTATTTGGTTTCTCAGATGAGCGTGTTACAGCAGTAGGTGGCGTGGTTTTTTGAAGAATAATACTGTTATTTGGTACGATTGCCTCAGTATCTGGATATCGATACGAATTTCTGTGTTACTGATCCTATTGTAGGTATAGACTGATTAAGCTTCCCGTTAACTTTATTCTTTTTGGAGCAGTCCTCATGCCTTTTCTAGAATCCTTCTGAATATGTTCAGTATCACTTGGAAACGTCGATTCATTTCGCCAGCTTCAGCTTTGTCGTCTGATGTTTGTACATGCGTTACTCAAGGTTACGTACAGAGAACAGAAACCTGTGCCTTCAGAAATGTTCGTGTCTGAACAAGATCGGGTTCTGAAACGTTGAAGAACGTTGACTCTTGAGGGTGCGCTTGTGCCGGGTCTGAATCCTGTCGTGGATAAGTAATAGCGTAGCTTTGCAAGTGGGCAAAGTGTTTAGTTTGTTTCTGGCCCCAATAATACTTATAGTGTAATAGCAGAGTGATCTAATTTTCATCTGCACTAGTGTGCCCTGTGCCGTTACCACAGTGTAATAAAATAAGTAAAAGTAATTTTCTAATTTTTCATTTATAAAAGCTTCCAAATGCCACGAAACAAATTCCGTTGAGGGCTTTTCGATGGTACCAAGAGATCTTACTGTAATAAAAAAAAAAATTTTAAAACAAAAATAAAATCAAACACCCTACCTTAAGGTATGGATCATATTTCTCCAGGCAACCGCGCGAGCAGGAACAGTAAGGAGGAACTCTTGAATACTATCAATACGCAGGCCTTTGGATTTACAGACAGTGCAGGTATAGCCAATCAGTAAAGCTGGGTTCATTAGAGAGTGGGTTCTTCAATTCGGAATCTTGAAGTTCACTCATATTCAAAACTTACAGTAATTATGAGCACCAGCAAGCCATTGACAAGAAGTCCGGTCTACTCTCAAAATCAGTCATGTGAACATGTGCCGGGGGAATATAATAGATTTATACTATGTACTAAATAGTCATGTTCGTGGAAATGGCATATTCTAGAGCACAACACTGTGACATTTGGAGTGCCCATCTAGGACAAATACAGATTTGAGGTTTAGTCGGGCAATAATGGAGTGAAACTCGGTGGCCGATACGGAAACTGCGCTCATTTCAGTGAGTGAGACCCACAATTTCAGTGAATATGAGGTTATTACAGATTCCCGTTGTATTTTCCATCCCCCGTCGTATTTCCCATAGATTAAATCTTCCCCAGTTTGATTAAAATAATAATTCTTTGACTATTTGGTACATGCAATGAACCCACCACTATGCACTGTACACAACGCGTTGGAACCCGAAGCCGCGTTGCTATGTAACGTAATCAAGGTTTTTTTTTTCCCTGGCGCCAAGCAACAAGCCCCGGCAGAGAAGGGAAAAGATACTCCTCCACAGCTTTCACTCTCCATCCTAGCACCTCGTCAGTCCGAAAGGATCCGCTCATGTTTTCCAAGTTCCGAGGCTGCGAAACCCTTCTCTCGCTCTTGAGTTCCAATTTGCTCTGTGTGATCCCTGTTAAGCTCAACTTAGGTTCGTTCATCTGCTCCCAGGCGAGAAAGTTTGTAGATCTCCGTGTGTCACGTTTGTAAACGGCTCTACGCCTGAGACCGAGTGCCACTGGCTTGTTACTGCACAGTCTGTGGGTGAAGGACGAGTGAACAGGGTTTCTTTGGAGGACGCCTTCTTCTCCCACACGTAGCAACTCCTGCATCGAAGCGTGAAGGCTCAGTCGAAAGCACGAAGTTCTGAACAAGGGTTACAAGGGTTTAGGTACTTGGGCTCTGACAGGGAGATTGAGGGTTGTCGGTAGAGTGCAGCCTTGCAGGCTTCCACAAGCGGCGCGACTGGTGAGTATGATTCTGCACTTGCCATCTTTCAGATTCTGGTTTTGGTCTACGCGATTGCAGCTAGGTTGATTACCTGTGTGAAGTTGTGAAGTGACCGATGGTAGAACAGAGGGAACCGAGTATGAACATCGGAGAGTTGTACAGTACTACAGAACATCGAACTCCTTGTTTAGGCGAGTTGTACCTGCCAAATGCCTTACAAGGAGCAGGGTTCTTTTGAATCCCCAGTGTGAGACCAGGGTAACACATATGGATTCCCACAGGATCCGACTCCCCCCTGTCCCACTTGCCATGTGTTTCTTGTGGTTGTATGTAAGTCCGGCATGTAATCTCAGTGTGAGAACGTGAGGCTTGAAATCCTGTGTGCAATTGCCGTGTCACGTGGATTGCAAATTGCCTGATTTGCCTCCTTCCGCATGACGATTAGTGGTTGTGACTGTGCAGTTTCGACGTCGTATTCCTCCGGTGGTTTCTCTTCATCGCCATTTGTCAGTAGAGGTTCAATCTGCTCTAGCTCTGTATCATCACTTCTTTACAGTCTCTACGTGGATTATTTGCGTGGGGAGATAGGTGGCAGTGAATCTTCAAATGGCGGAGGTCGAGAGTGAAGAAGCGGTCCAGCTCCGAAACAAGGTTTTTGAAATGGCCAAGACTACTAGCAGCATAGCGCTTCCCTCCAGGGTAAAGAGCGTAAGTGAACAGCACAAAGAGCGAGATAAAGGGCTTTCGAAAATGGTGTCTTTGGAGGAGCCCAAGTCTTCTTATGTCGTCACCAAAAGCTTATCGGAGATGGCGAATGAAGACCCCATCAGGCTCCAAAACCAATCTTATGGAATCCGCGAGGATATTGTAAAGGTCAGGGATGGTGAACAACTTATATACTCTTCCTTAGCTCGCCTTTCCACTTTTTCAATCGGTCTCTCCAGCACTCAGGGTGAGGATCCATCTGGAGCCCCTCTTCGTAAAAGCAGTGTTGATCCAAAGGACAAATCTCCGCCCCGCTATTTCCAGATGCCAGAACTTGGTGCAAGGGTATTTATTGGCGACGTTGATGGTTCTGATACCTTAGCTTGTCATCTAAGTCATGGACCTCGTTATGCCTCCAAAATCGATCTTGATTCTGAGTATGCAGCATTATGGTTTCTCTATAAGCTTGATCGTCCTAACGGACTCAGCGATTGGTTACAAGCACATCCTGTACACTTCCAGATAATCGAAAACCATTTAAGTGTGATTCTCAGTGGTACTGAGTTGTTCGTTTCTCGACATTCCCTTCCCCTTTGTAAAACCATGGTGGGAAATTTAGGGGGAATGAGTTCAAGTGTATTTGATATACAGCCGAGGGCCCCTATACCTAGTGTATGTTATAATCGGTCAGGTCATTGGGAAAGTTTTGAGGGACCTCGTTTGCTGCGGTCCAGTAAAGGACCGTACTTGGAAGTGCCCAAATTCATGGACGAGAAGAATTATCGACATCCCAAATTTGATCATACTTTCAAAGGGGATGTCCTGCAGCTTACTAGGTTTGATGACTTCGTAATTTTGGGCAGTGCCTCCCTCAAGTGGTTGTTGCGTCATTACAAGGTCAATGACATTGTCCGAAAAAATGCCTCTCAAACAGCTGATGTTATCGCTGCAGAAATTGTGAAGGCTGCCACTGAGGGTCGGGCAACGTCTCTGGATCCAATCATTGCCATTGTAGTTGTTTTGGATCACAATGAGATCTTGCTAAGAGAGCACAAAAAAGAAAAGAAAGGTAATTTTTTTAATTGGTGCATTTGATCTTGTTTATGATTTCCACGTTTAATAGATCATGTTTTAGTGCTAAAGATTGTAGGTTGCTTCCACTTTGACACTATTACACAAAATGTGAATTTGTATGAGTTGAATTTATTTACTAGAAGTGAATAAATGGAGAATTTCATTAAAATGGTGATTATTTTATGACTTTGGCATTTTCACAGTTCAGACCGGGCGAACTAAACTCTACTAGTGTCGTAGATTTTTGAAATTTATACCATTATTAGATATCTGAAATTTAGAAAATATGTAGATTTTTAAAACCAATTGGTCTGAAATCTACATCTTTCCTAGATTTAATACATCTAATAGTGGTATAGAGTTCACAAATCTAGGACACTAATAGATTTTAGACCACCCAGTTTAAGCTGTGGGAACGGCACATTGTGAAAATGGCACATGGAATATTGTCATTTTAATGAAATTCCCCATATAACCAATGTGAAGGTGATGTGGGGTAAAGGTCTTGAATTGTCACTAGTATTTTTTGGCAAAGAATAGGGAGCCTTCTATGATTTATGACAATGTATATTTGTAAGTATTGTAATTATTTCCTCACAACATCAACAATTGTTTAGTTAATTGAGAATTTGTACTTGTAATTTTATTTCAATGAAGTACAACTTAGGTTTCATTACAATGCAGAAAGTATGGCCACAAAAGAGGAAGAAGAGACGATTACAACCTCAAAGGAAGAGAAGAAGATATTTGCATTAGAGAAAGAAGACAAGAAAGGAATTACAATGGAAGATCACAAGGTAAAGATACTTCTTGGTGAACCTTTGTCAAATGCTCTACATGAAGAAATTGTTTAGATAAATGCTAGTTTATGTATACTTGTGTGTTGTTGTAAATCAATGTTTTTCAGATTCATCAATTTCTAATTTGCATCATTTGATTCTCATAGATAATAAATGATGTAATCATGGCCTTATTAAAAAAAAACTTGAATCAAATGTTTAATGTTTCTAAATTAATTGTGTTGTTGTTTTCCTTCTATGAATAGCTTGGAATGAAACTAGCTACTACAAGCTCCAATCTCCCAAGTGGAGAAGTGCAAGATGATTTGGAAGCCTCATTTCATGCAGTTTTAATCAATGATGATGATTGCAAGAGTGAGGAATTTGTAGTTTCTTGTGACATCACCAAGTGGATCATTTATGAAGATGAGCAAGAAAAAACTTTGCTTTGTTTTTTTAATGTTGAAGAAGAGCAATATGAGTTCTATTTTGAAGATCATGAAAGCATGGCAACTATTATTGGCCTTGGGGTGCCTCATTCAAAGGTTGTTTTGAAATGTGAGAATCCTCATGTGATAGTTGTTGAAATTCTAGAAGAAGATTGGAACGCCAAGTGGACCCAATCAAATGATATCCCTCGATCAATTCCAGAAGGCAATGATTTGAAGCAAGAGATATTTCCTAACATCCTTCATCGCATTGCAAACATTATTAACATTGACAATATTGTTAGCAAGGCAAACAATGGTGGTGTTGGAGGAGACAATGGGAAGAGCAAAGTTCCAGGTAATGTTGATGATAGTAAAGGCAAGGGCAAGGCTGAAGATTATGACAACCATGGAAATACTGGCCATCCAAATGGAGGTTCCAATAGACCTCCTAATAATAATGACAACAAGGAAAGGAAGGGGAAAGATGGAAACGATGACAAAAATGATGGTGGTGATGGAGGTGATGGAAAAGCTTCCAATGATGGTAAGGAAGTTCAAGTCATAGTTTCTCTCCTCTTTTGGCCAGGGGGAGTTCTTGAGGAGAAGAGAAAGGAACTTCGGGCAGTTCATGAGGCAAAGGTAGAAGGAAAGAAAATGAAACTTGGAGAAATTCTTGAGGAAGAGGTAGAGGAAAAGAAAAAAGAATTTAGAGAAGGCCATAAGGGAGTAGAAAGGAAGAAGAAAAAGTTTCCAGCATTGTGGCCTCCCCGTAAACAAGGCAATAATGACAATGTTGTTGAAGTCCAACAAGTGAAGACAACTACTGAGCAAGTTGAGGATGGTAATGTTCATGAAAGTTTGCTAAAACAGTTAAAAGAACAAATCTATGCAGAGATGGTGTTTACCTTTACAATCAAGTATGAGGTTGGAGGACCATTTAAAACTATTCAAGCAACCATTAATTATATAGAATTCCAATTTCCCTCCAACAATAAGGAGAATTATTCAATGAAGAGGCGATTTGGTTGGTTTCATGAAGAATTGGAGGTTGCTTTTGGAGTAGTTGATAAACAAGCTGCAACTTTAGATGCAAAGTCTCGCAAAGTGCTTGATTATTCTGAGGTGGAGGAAGGACATTTACAAGGGACTTCAAAGGAAAATGCAAGCACAAGTACAAATGCCTACAAAGCAAAAATCGGATTTAATTATATTGCCAATGCACGTATTGATTATGATAGAACAAATGGATCAGGAAACAAGAGAACTGATGAGGTTCAGAATTCTCACAAAAGCAATAGAATGGTCACAAAGGGAGGCTTTTCCTTTTCTGATCATACAAATTTGCGTTCTCAACAACTCAAGTATCTATTTCGTCCTCGCTCTCCATTCAAAGAGAAAGAGTTTGAAGACCTAAATAATGAAGACCGCTTGGACATGTATCATCGAAATCCTATTTGTCAAACACAACAAGTGAGTTGTGAAGGCACATGGCGTCCATACAATTCAAGAAAATTGGAAGAATATAAACTTGAAGCAAGCAGAGAACTTAAATTGACCAAGATCTACAATTCAAAACTTGAGATTGTAGAGGAAAAGAAGCAAAAGGAGGTATCCAAATTTGAAAGAAATCTACCACTTTGCTTCATTCAAAAGCTAGAAAAGGTGGTGTATTTGAACCATGCTATGTCACACTTATCTTCGTCAGCAGCTGGAAAGTACTACCTGAGAACATTAGATAAAAGCAATCCAACATTGCTTACTCAATTGAATTGTGAAGAAAAACCTAAATGGTTTAATAATGATCCTCTCTTAGATGTGAAGCAATAAAGAAACATTTGAATGTTTCCAATTGTTTCTAGACACTAGCAATCAAAGGCTTTTGAACTTTCTTGTTTCCCATATATGACTACCAAGCAAATTGTCATTAATCCCAATACAACACACTCTAAGACTAATGATGTGTTGAAGGGATCATTTAGGAGTTAATTAGTGAGCATCCAATTTGCTATTGTTGCAAGCTCAGAATATTATGTAAAGTTATAGACTAGATAGGTTTGGTTATCCAAAGACTGAAGAATCCTCCACCACTACCACCTTGTAAGGGAAAGACATCTAATTCATATACTTAAGCCCTTCTTTCTATTGCCACTTCTAATTGCTTGCTTCCATCTAAATTTTGTATCAATGTTGCAAGTCTCATACAAGGGCAGACAAAGGTTGCTAACATTGCCCAATATGCCCCCAAAGTTGCTTCTCAATGCGGTATGCCTTCTTCTATCAATTTGCAAATTTTTGGTGTCCATGGTCTTGATTTTTTGCTTTGATTCATTTTCAATGTCATAAGATTGCCAACAAATTAGTCCATAGATTTACATTTTATTTCCAATTGTAGATGCTTAATCATGTTGGAGAATATTTTCTTGTTGTGATTCTCTTTGTCTAGTTGTATCACTTTTAGCATGCTCATTGAGAAGCTTGCAATGTGATTTTATAATCCTTTGCAAGAAATTCACAATTTTTCTTTACTTTCTACATTCTTTTGTATTGAAATTTTGTGGCAAAGCAATTTTGAGCATAATTTAGGATAATGCATGATGGACCAAATATGTAATATGAGAATTGCTTAAATTCTTTTAAATATGTAATATGAGGATTGGTTAAATTTTTCTTGGCTCTAAATGTGGTGATACAATGTTTGGCCTGTTTGAATCATGTTTTTTAGAATATGTTTGACCTAATTTGCATTATGAAATTTTGGTCTTGTAGAAATTAATTTGACTTTTGGTTATATAGAAATTGTTCTCTCACTAAAATTGCCTTTTGCAAAGGGAGTGGATGTTACCCTATTCTTTTTTGATTGTTTTGATTTTGATTGTTTCAAATCCTAGATTGTATATGTTGTAAGGGATGATATTTAACATTATTTACTTGTTTGATGATGCAAGGAATAGTCATTTTCTACTCCTACCCATTCATTCAAAAACTATTGGAGAGCTCATCATCTTGTCTTTGGGGATATGAATGTACTTGGAATCTAAAATAGACTTAATTGACATGAAATATGTTGAAGCCATGACTAATCCGTTAGCTACTAGAATCAATGTTTTGGTCATTTATGTGATTTCCAATCGTTTCATTTATATTCACATGTTTGCATAAATTTGATTTTTGAATAACAATTGGTATTTTCCATAATCCATAGTTGTTCAAGATTTCATAATATTAAATGATCAATATGATTGTTTATATTATAAAATATATTATTCATGCAAGGCCAAATTCTACATGACTAGGATCATTATACTCATTAGGTGTTCCCCTACAAATGTTATCGTCTATGATTATGAAAGCCATAAAGTAGCATTAACTTTATTCTACATGTTTTTGGCTAGATCATTTTATAAAATCCAATTTGTGAATTCAATTTTGCTTCTTAATTATGAAAGTTGCATATTAGAATTATGTTCATATTTGTAGGTTTCTATATTAAGAACATCTTCAAGTTTTTTGGAATAATTGGGTCAAATCGAGATGAAATCTACCCTCAAGAGGTCATGCCATTCTATATCAAGTAAATGTTTGATCTATAGAGGATGTTCTGAAACCAAAAAAGCCTTATGGAAGTTGAGATTTCATTTCTTGTTACCATTAGGTGGAAATCCCCTAAATATTATAACCTAGTAGCTATCAAGTGCAATGTCTTTGACTGATTCACCAATAACACGTCCAACTAAATATTACAAATATTGTAGTATTCAAATGCAATTGTAAAGGTCTTCAATCACCAAGTGCTCGACATAGAAGAGGTGCATTATTTGTTTTAAGGTAATAGATAATCGAAATCACCTTGGCAACATTGGGAGCATGCCAATCTTTAAGTTGTTAATAAAAAACAAGATGCCAATGATATACAAATGGTTGTGGCAACAACATAGGCCCCTATAGGTTGACAATTAATGGAACACTTTGGTTGTTGCGACATTGCATCAATACTTTTACTTCACTTTCAATTTTATTATTCCTCTTACAATTTGTATGGCATATTATTTTTACATGCCAAACAATTTATTTTTTTAAGAAACATAATGCAAAAATTGATATCATAGATGATATTTCAAATTAGTGATACAAATAACTTAAAGAATGAAAAAATGGGTATAACTTTTGTGACAATAACAAATGACATACTAATGGTTGCACCAACATAGGGCATACTAATTTTTAATACAATCCTTGAAAGTGTGAGATTTTAAGTGATAGTACACAATCCCATTTTCATGCCACAAACAACTAGCAAGTGAACTCAAGCTTCCAATGAATATGCAAATTGAAGTGAAGTGAAAGAGATTCTTTGCTGTTGGTAATAGTTGTAAGTACAAACATGATTTGCAAAAGAAAAGCGAGCTTAGAGTTTGTGAGAATGGAAAGAAACTAGAGCTGGGTGGATGGATTTGGCGCAGTGCTAGTGGCTCTAACCCTTTTACACCTGAGCTATGCCGGCTACATAATCCTCTATAAGGTAGCTCTCACCCATAGCACCAACCGCCTTATGTTGCAAGTCTATGAGACCTATGGTATATTTCTTTGAGAAATACAGCTGCTTAATCCTTTGTGCATTCAACCCTAAAACCAAGGTTTGGTTACTCTTATGTTGGTGCCATGATTGTCATTTTGCTCTCTTACTTCTTGTTCAGAATGTTATTTGTCTTTTGAAGAATCGCTCATATTTTGAAGGTTTTAAGTTTGACCTAATTAATCCACGTATTATATGCTAATAATACTCTTTAATATTAAATGCAAACCGTTACGAGCTTGTCACGACCTGCTGTCATGAAAATGGTCTCATTTTCATCCAGTAATTTCATCCAATTGTTTTCATCGCTCTGGTGTCTTTACTTTCCTATGAGTGCTCGCCTGTGACTTTGCTGGCATTATACAAAACCCTAATCATACTCTGGTCACACTTTCATCCCACCTTTCTCATCCCTTTTTTTCATCGTGTCCCTATCGTATTGCATTGCTATTGCATTGCAACAGGCTCCGTTGTCGTACTCTTTAACTACTAAGTTTACCACTTGAAGTTCCAACTTTTTTCACTATAATACCGTTTGTGTGACAAGTGTGTTGGATATTTATAATACAAACATTTGAGTTGTGGAAATTGTGGGATACAAGGAGCTCCAACACTATTGTCTTGGGAAGGGGTGATTATGTTGGTCATTAAGGTAGGAGGCTCTAAAAGCGCCCCTCTTCTTCAAACCGTCCTATAGGTAGCTATAGAATGGATGCGGGGTGATCCTTGAATGAACTTTTTTGGTTCATTAATGAATTCAAGAAAAAAAAAAAAATTTATTGCAAAAGTCAATCATTGCCTTTGATTTCTGCACATTTTTTATAAGTCACAAGGGGACGGATTTTGAGACACCTATGATCACAAATAGGTGCCTATGACCCGAATCTTTGAAAATTCATAAGTAATTCAAAAATGCTTGGAAAAATACAAAACTACTTGTGTTGTGTTCCGCATTTATTTTTCTTTCTTTGAAAAATGAGCTAAAAAATCATTTTGTCCATGGAAACCTGTGAAAAAGGCGAATCAGCCCTTAAAAGGTCACTTTTAGAGCCTCCTGCCTTAGTGGACTCACTGGGTAAGGGATCGTATTCATATCAGCACTCATAAGGCATTTTCTTGTAATGTAATCCTCTTGAGAATTGGACAACTTTAATTCCAGTAAAATTATTGGCTTGTCCGGCCCTATCACAATACTCAAGAGTTGTGTTGAATATCCAACCTTTTCATTACAGTTGCATTGTGGTTGGCAGTACATTTGTGTATAAGGAAAAACAGCCCATTGTGGTTACACAACTCCATAGTTGACACCTAAGGAATGACTTCATTGTGTGGGGTTTTAGTATGTGAGATTTTGACCACAATGCTTGTCTTACATGACAGTAATGGAGTGATCATTAGGAACTCCCAACTTTTCAATGTGAATTCATTGTAAGAATTGACTTTTTAGGCCTTTCATATTAGAAAATATTATGACTGATTTAGGTGAACAAGATGAGCATCACAGATTCAGATTTTGTTGGTTTTGGGATAGTCTACAAACTCAATTGAGCCATGATGCACTGAACACTTCAAAAATTCATAGCAAATTCATACTTTGTCAAAAAATAAATAAATAAAATCAATTGCTCTCACTTTTTCTCACACTTCTCTTTATGTGGAAAAAAACTGAAAATTTTCAGCAACTACATGAGACCAAATTCGTAATTCTAACCACAATGGACTGTTTTATCTTAATAGTTGGGTGAGTATCAATGCTTTCGGAGTTTCAGTCATGTGACGGGACTGATGTTTAGAAAATAAAAGCAGTTTCATTACCCTGATTCTTTCTTGAATAACTGCTTTGGCTCAAGGTATTTGTAGCTTTTTTTCAGTATTGTTGCAGTAAGCATTGTAATTCTAAGATCTAATTTCATGTGTCTTTTATTTACTAGATTCACATAGGGTAGAACTATCGAATACCACCATCCACCCAATTCTGCCACCTACAAGATCCTCCCAATTCTGTCAATGGCTATTTATTACTGTTATCTTTACAATCAATTATTGTGATGGCAATGCACTTGGGGAGTGGACATATTGTAGTTTGGTTTTCTACAATGGATGAACCATTGAGGAATTCCTATAATTTAAGTTCGTTCTCAAGGAGGAGTAGGAAACCAATGGTAATTCCTATGGGAATGTAGACATTAATCTAACCCAGGTTGTGCACAATTGATAATTCTAAATAATTCCTGATCATACCAAATACAATAGATAAAACTATTACTTGTATTATAATTAATTCAATAGTCAGAACTTATCGATTGATCTTTTAAATCCATAGCTTAATCTCATGCTCCACCTTCCAGCCAGCCCTCCAATAGCTCCACTATAGGCTCGCTTTAGATTGATTCCGACTGCCAATTGATCTGCTTCTCCATCAGTCTTCAATTGGAACCTTTGTTCGTTATTAATTGCTCTAGCTGACTTCTATTGACAACAGATCAATCTGTGAATGTGACTCTCAAAATGCTATAGCGGTATCGTTCAACTATTGATTTAGCCATGCAGGCATTCCACACTATTGATTCCTCTATCAAAATGATTGATCTCTCAAATAATCCCACAGCCACTATAGAAACGATCTCATTGAATCAATGTTACACTATAGATTTTCTTCTTAATTACAATAGCTATTGATACACTCGAACAATCATTCACATGCACAAACCAGACCGCCATGGTTTATAATCTATAGATTTAATCCATCATACGGCTATGCATACAGAAACTATAGATGTTCTCATAATCCAGCCATTGAGCACTCAAAATAAATTATCTTTACACAATGGAAACTCAAATCTTCATCCGACATTCACCATTTCATACAATTGATTCAATCACGCCCAAAATCATTCAACAAATCCAAACACTGAAATCCAACAATAGGAACATCCACACATACTCCAGTATTGCAATTAAACTCCGCTTTGCATTCCAATTTGAATATTACAATAGATTTTTCTACACAGACACTCTGTAGTGATAAACCTTTATTACAATCCGATATAGAAAAATTCTACAATTGTTTCTATTTCTACGCAACTCCGCTTCAAATTTCCAATTGATTCCATACATTCACTCAGTCACCATAGCCACCTAATACAATTGAAATTTCCTTATCCAGCACATCATACTATTCTCAAAATATTCTATAGATTCCCACGTGATATTCCATCTTAGTATTACAATAGATTCTCTCGACTTCCTACCACACTGATTACGATTGATTCTACTTAGGAACCCTAACCAATACAATAGATCCTCACAGATACACAACTCTACTCTATAGAAACTATTGACTTAGTACAACAGATACAAACACTCGCACTATAGAAACATAAATCTCGATTGCACTAACTCAAACACAGAACTCCAATCTCTCACGCACAAAACACTACCAACCTCACTCAAACACAAACACACACACGCACAATCGATCCACTGCTAGCCTTCACTACTGCAGGAGCTCTGGATTCACCTTCCACGAACTGAATCTCAATTGTCTTCTTTCAGCTACTTCACACGAACAATAGTCAACCACCCCAACCACCAACCAATAGATCACACCTCATTCATCCATAGACTTACAACCAACGATGAAACCAAAGTAAAATCCATACTAACTAGTAACTATAGAGAATTAATCTTCAAATGCCGTAGTACTATTGAAAATCGAGAAAGTTAACACAAAAAAACAAAAATTCACAAAGGCCCCAATAGTTCCCATACTACACATATCAACCCACACTTTAACAAGGGTCTACTCACAATTTAACAGTTTGGCTTTGAAAAATCATAAAAAAATTCACTTCTTGTCGGAATGTCTTCATTCTTTTTGCAATTGACTTCTCTCAAACTTTTCAATCTCTAAAAAATATGGGAACTAGCAAACAGCTTCTCCAAAGTACCTAGATGGCAAATCTGTGTGCTAATGGGCAATTCTACCTCATACATCAATGGCTTTCGCTGCAGCCATGCAGAATAAAATTCCAGCATTTACATCCATAATCGGAGTTGTGCCCATGTGTAAGTCCCTCACCTCCGAACCCTCTTCCTACCCAGCTCCTGTTAACCAGTCACTAGGGTAACATAGTTTCAGAATTTTCATATGATTCTAAAGTTTATACTTATGGTTTTCAATCCCCTTGCACTTTATCATCCTTTTGTATAACATTCTAGAAACCTTTTGTTGAGCACCTCCTGAATTAGAATCCCTACCGCCTCACTAGTAGAAAATATGCATTAGTAGATTCCACACTTGGTTTAACTCTTCATTGTGTAGATCTTGAAGCTTGGTCTACTTAGATTATCAAACACATTTTTTTCTAATGCTTTTTTTTTGGAAAGTTGAGCTCAATTGAACAAGTGAGAGCCCCTAAACCCAATAACTAAGTATATTTGCACATAAGAGTATGCCAAAGTTTTAATTTTGCTTGATTTGGTATAGCTTTTCTCTAAATAATTCTTAGTTTACATTGTTCACAAATGAAGCTATGCGACTACAACTCAAAAAAGTTAGATGATTATATTTCTTTGTAATTAATGTCTAGCCCTCAAGCATATTGAAACAGAGTGGAGTTTTTTTTTACTTTAGATGGCCTAGCTCAAGTATTGGGGTGGTTGCTTGCATGACTTAGGACAATGATCATGACTTTATACCATGGACCAACTATTTTAGGCTTTGAACAAATGACATCCATACTTAGAGATATGGTCAAAGCCTCACAGGTTGCTCCCCCTTGTGGACCTATAGATCTCTTGCTTTGGTATGCAGTTGTATATATTTCTATTAAAATCGATGCCAACCTTTAGGTATAATAGAAGTTTCTTGCACTAACTTATATACACTTTAAAATGTCCTATTAAATATTTGAACATGATTCCAAATATTAGACTAACCTGGGTCTTATTAGCATGTTAGTACTTCAAAAAAGATTCTAACATATTTTAGCATATATTTTTGAATCCCATATAATAAACTTTCAAAATCGTAATTATAATGTATAAAAATTTGACTTTTTAAACTCTGAAGTCCCAAGACCATTCTTTTATCAAAAACTACTCAAAATTACTATTTTTGTTGCATTCACCCAAGAAAAACAAATTAATTATAATTTAATCATATTTAACATATTGTACTTTGCTTGTCTTAGATCATGTGGAAAAAATTTCATGAAGTTTGACTTTATAGATTGGAAGGTATTAGAATTCAAAGTTGGATAAAAAAAAATTTTTTGGACACTAGCCTACAATTTCAAATGACTTTGACCGCCATATGAAGAAATTTTTTGCATTGTGGACTTTAATTTTAAAAAATTTGAGATTTAGGATTTTTTTTTAAAACATACATTTCATTTTTATTCTTTAAAAAATTGTTAAGTAGAAGTAGGTCCAAATGAAAAACTAAATTTTTAATAGCTCTAAGATGAAATTAAAACACAATAATCCCAATAGTGAGATTATTCTAACAAGAAAACTTAACTTTGCAAAACAATTTTTTTTGAAAAAATGTGAAGATCGATTTAAGAATGAATCCTATATGTTACAATTTCAAGAAGATGCTTAGATTGCCTAAAAAAACAAGATTCTCCATAACTTTCTCATTTCTAATCCAAATAGAATGAATCAAAACTCTATATGTAGAAAAAATTATAATATTTTTGGGGAAAAAAATTGAAATTTTTATTTGACTTCTTATAATTTTTTGTATTACCCACCAACCCTAGTTTTCACCTCATTGTGCTATAACTTTTGTTCCTGGACACTGATTGAAATTTTAAAAATTATATTCCCCCAAAGCTAATGTGTTTTTCTAGTTTTTCAAAAAGTTTTAGAAAATTACAATGACTATTGAGACTATGCAAGCCTATCCGAAGTCCCATTTTATCCTTCGTATGGACAATGGGACTTTAACAGTTAAACTCATTTTTTGATCATGTACATTTCTCCTTAGGACCTACAAGGAGTGTTTTTCAAATAAGGGTCACAATTAGGTGTATTTACGAGCTAGACTTTCTATTAGGTGTATTAGTGTGCCGTGTGCTATTGCCACAACCAAAATAAAAGTAAAAATAATTTATTTATTTTTTAATTCAATAATTTTTACGTCGTACATTCAAACACCATGAAACCAAGCTGGTGCACCCCTCCTCGCCGAGGGCTTTCTGACCGAACCAAGCATGCAACTAGGGGACACATGGTCTGGGAGATCTCAATGTAACAAACCAAACCAAACAACCAACCAAATTTAAGGTATGGATTTCTCCCTTAAATTTTCGAAAAGAATGGGTGCAGAGAAATTCTTGAAGCGTTTATTGTAAGTTCCCCCTTGTTTTATTGAGTTGTCATGTGACCTGGTATTTTTTCGCTTCCTGGGATTCACTGATGGAGCTAAAGTGATGGTTTTTGCCACCAGAAATCTCTCTTGAAGAAATGCCCAGCCCCCATATCACTCACGGCGGCACTTCTACTTGTCTTTTCGGAATTCTTCATGGTGGAGAAACAATCTGATTGCGTAATAGCTGAAACTACGAGTCTCATTATGCGGCACATGTTGAGCTTTCTACATTGACTTGCTGAGCTTTTGATGGATTTCTGCATTTACGGCTTGAGATCTTGTGATTCCTGCTCTGCAATTAATAGCTTCGTTACCAAAGTGAGCACAACACCGTTCTCCTTCCCTCAAAGTACTAGCCCCTTAATAGACTTTGGGAACACGGTGTTCTGTGTCCCAAAATGTGGTCAATTCAGCAATGAACTTCTCGGTACCGAGATCACGCTGTTGCCAAAAAAGTGGACCCATCCTGGTGACGATGTTTGCACCTCTTCAAACCATATTCGCAACGCTTCTCGCTCTTGTTTTCTTCGGCGATACATACCATCTAGGCAGGTTACAGGCTTCCGTCCACTGCTAACTTTTGTCTTCAAAATCTACAAAATTCTCTTCAAAATCTACAGCAATACTTGAGCTTACCTCGGACTTAAAACATCGCTTTGTCTTTCACAGTCCTTGTCCTGACCTTCGCCATCTTTTAGTTGTCCAAAGTGCCGGTTGGTGCTCGTAGGCCTTTGCATGGTAACATGGGGTTGGCAGGACGGTTGGCAAATTGGCCACAAAAAATGATGGCTGGCCTTGCGGGCCAACCCATTGTAAGACTACTAGATTCTTTCAACAGACCATTGCTGCGCTGATCTCTTGAGCTCGCTCTACTTGCATATACAATGCCGACCGAGGACCGATTACACATCATCCAAGAAGACTTCAGACCATGACAGCTATCTGAAGTTCCCAAAAAATCGCATTAAAGAAGTGCAAATCATTCGATTGCAGCGAGTACATACCATGAGCTATGGTGTCATCTCAAAAGAAAAGAGCAAAAGACTAAGTTTCAATGTACATTAAGAGCACCTCAAACTACAAGACTACTACGTTACAAGACTCTCTCAAGTTATTGAGGTTCAGAGCGACGTCGACACTCAAACCTCCGCGTCACCTCACAAAAGGCAAGAATAACAGTTTGGGTTTCAGCTTTGCCATCAGAAATCAAAGTTTGGCGTTCTGCTTGTCCTCTTTGCCATCAATACTCGTCGTTTCCTTCCCACCCAGGTGCTCATCCACATTGGATCGAGAGCAATGACTCTGTAACCTCCCCGGGCATACAAGGTGCGGGCAGCCGAATCATCTTCGTAAGCATGCAGGACGAGATAGTCGAAGCCCCACTTCATGGCTAGCAATTCGCAGGCTCTCAGGAGCAGTGTTGCCACGTTTTTTCTCCTGCACAAACGCATCAATAATAAATAAAAGCTGTACAGAGAGTAAACAGCTGGAACACATATACAAGATGAGCCAACGATAACACAATCAGATTAGATCCTGAGCATAAGCTCACTCGGCTTGTTTCAAAATCACTTTAGTAGTGTTACAATAGCAGCACTGGACAGTATGCTCTTCAGCATATCGACAAACTACTTCAACAAAACAAAGAGCCTATTAGTTCTTGGCCCTGTCGATGAAGCAACGAACTCTAAACTTTAGGACTTTCAGCAACAGAACCAAGAACTGACGCTAAATCTTCATCCGTGACAATAACTGATGTGACTTTTGGTTACTTCTGGAAGAAAATGAGAAACAACCCAGGTATACCATCGAACCAATCAAAGTTACAAGCCTTGGCCACATCCAAGCTTTGCAGCAGGTTTGTTAGTCCAAAAACATTATGCTTATCATCGGTGAGAGATGTGAATTCCCTAATATCCCAAAAACAATTACTTGAGGTCTCCAAGAATAATCCAAAGACCAGAGAAAATTTCTGAAATGCAAGTATCTGACTAGAGCGCACCTGAAGTTAATATCCACAGCCATCCCACTCACATACAAGTACTCGCTGGCACTGTGTAAATGGCGTAACACATCATTATCGACGGACGCTGCCAAGTTCACTGCACCTACGACCGCCGGAACGGGTTCATCGCCTGATTCTCCCTCGTCCATTAATATTGCTGGTTCAGCCAGTAAGCATGCATACCTGCACTGTTATAAGACAATTGTCACGAAATCATCATATATAAGACCTTCATCATCCAATCCAAAATTGACATGTTGTAAGATCTCACAATTTCCTTTTCTTGCCCAAAAAATTCCAAAGAGTAACCAACCTGATAGAACTCAAACCGTCAAGTAATGCAATTCTCTTTCAATGCTACTGCTCCCTTTGTAAATGCAATGAAGGTCTTCCACAGAAAAAGTTGCATACAAGATTCCTAGCAGTAAATTATTCTTACAAACAAAATGCGAAGAGAAGAGAAGATGAGTGATTGAACCTGTCAGACGGAGAATGCCGAGCTTTGTAGATGAGAGCACTCAATATTTCTGCCTGTTCCGATTAACACAAGTTAACTTACAAATAGAATTCAGTCCATAACGATACATTACCAATTCCTATATAATTCTAAGACAACCAATTCGTCGCCCCAACTTGTCTGCATAAAGGTCACAGAAAAGTAGCAAAGCTCACCTTGAAGAGCTTAAAAAAGAGCTCATCGAAGACGGCGGTTTGAAGATGGAAAGACGACGCTTGGACATGCGCCACAGCGCGAAGCTCCTCTGTGTCGAATTTGGCTTCCCGGACCTTCCAGCCATACCCTACCGTAACCACACCATCTTCGTCTTCAACCTCCGCAGCGTCCCCGAATCCCGAATTCCGAATGGATTCTTCCTCCCGAACAGTCTCCGTCACCAAGCTCACGTCTCCAGGCACCTGGGCCCGGGCAGCAATCGAAACCCTCGTGGACAAATCTCCACTATCATAATATACACTGCCCTTGGGAATCCCAAACGAGCTCCATATCCTGTAGTGAGATTGCAGCTTCCTCGTATCCCTAACGGCCTGGAGCGACTTGGGCTGAGAAACCCTAAACCTGATTTCCATCATCGTCTTCTTCTTGGCCCGACATGTACTACTCCTCCGTGCACAGTAGGGCACTCTGTGCGCCTCCACCACTCCCACACCCGTTTGCACCAGCGTGTACATTGCGAAACTCCAGAAAATTCTTCAACCCCAGAATTTCTCAAAACCCAAAACTTCGCAACCCCAAATTTTCCAAAACCTCACCCCTCACGAGATCCTCCTACAAAACCAACCACGACAAGTACTCCTCCAACCTCGCCATCAATTCGGAGACGAAATCATCTTGTTTCGAGGGCAACGCAGAGAAAAACATCGCACTGTCACATTGCTCTCCACGGTAGCCTCTTCCAACTTTTGCACTCTCAATTCCTTCTCTCCGGGGTTACAATCCCAACAAATGCTTTGGAAACTGAGCTACATTTTGCAAATTTGTGCAGTGGGAAGCGGCGCTACTCCACCAATCGTATGGGAGATAGAGGCTATCGAATTGACGAGCATGGACCAAAAATGTGCGAATTGAAACGGAAAAATTTGTGTGTGAGGGCGAGGGTGTGCGTGTGAGTGGGATTGTGGTGAAATTGGTGGCGCGAGTGTGGATTGAAGGATTGCAGAGGTGGTGAAAGGCGATGGCGTGAGCAAATGGGAAACCGGGAGTGCTGAGGGGATAAGGAGCGTGGTGTGCCGCTGCGGATGTGTGAAAAGGGAGGTGCCCACGAGTGCACTCCACAATGCACATGCACATGCATACCCTCAAAAGTATTAACCATGGGGACCTCAAGCAAGCATGCTTTTAGAGCTTGGGAGACTGCATCAAGCAGCGGCTGGGGGGTCTAAAGTGCAGCAATAAGGTAGGAGGTTCATAAACCAACCATCTAAACAATAATGGACCTCTTTAGGAAAATCAGTAGAGCGTAACATTTTTCACATATTTTTGGTAGAAAGAGAAAGAGAAACAATTGACAATTTAAATCATAATTTTCTGACTTAAAATGAATTAACTATGAATTTTTAAAGTACTCATAGATTAAACCAATCTTCAATCAAAATCAGCTTTTGAATGGAGCACTTCAAACTTAGGATGTTTCTACAATCTTTGCTCTCAGAGAATGATCCACATCATGCTTTCATTTATTTTGGCCTTACATGAATGTATATTAATGAACAAACTTTAATCCATTTTTGAAACTCTCTACGCTAATAGCTCTATAGGGCAATTCTAAATGTCTACTCGCAATTTGAGCCTCCTACCTTAGTAGTCAAGGCAAAACATGAATCAACGTATGGGTTGTCATTTTATGTTTTGGTTATCCCATGATGAATACTATGCGAGTGAAGTTGTGTGCATGGACAACAAAAAATTATTGAAGATTGTCATTTTGACAATTAAAATTATTAGAAGTTGTCCTTTATAAGTCAATGTTAGTACTTGCTTATGGCTCAATGGAGTTGGATGTTTAGTACATTAAGTTCATTCGAGATGAAGTAAATTATGACTTAGTATTT
The DNA here is from genome assembly GCA_950106755.1 of Climacium dendroides. Classification (NCBI taxonomy): domain Eukaryota; kingdom Viridiplantae; phylum Streptophyta; class Bryopsida; order Hypnales; family Climaciaceae; genus Climacium; species Climacium dendroides. The sequence goes on from OX467086.1 coordinate 12,541,189, forward strand.
GCCTTTAATCCCAAAAGGATGGGTTGGTCACCATAGAAAACAATCTTTTTGGTACTAAGTGAATCATTTGCTAGAAAAAACCTAGAGAACACTCATTGGAGGTCAAATTATTGTGCAAAACTTTCCCTCTTCACATAAAATTTCAAGGATGAACATTTGCATTTTTGTCCCATGTAGAAGGATTTTTTGTCATCCATTGGTCACTTAGTGTCTATGGCATCTTTCTACGGTTAAGACACAATGAGAGGCTTAGGGCTTTTGCCTTGTGGCAATTGGCTTATTGCATTGCCCCCAATTAAGTGCCATCTCATACAATTGACTTTGTTGCCTTCCACCACTTATTAATTGGGAGTAGGGCAAGTCACCATTCTATAACGTTGAAGTAATGGTGGAGTCCATTTTGTTAGGATCATACATTCTCATTGTTTACATTATGGAGCATTGCCTTATGTGGGAGATATTAGAAGGGATGGTTCTTTTTTTGGATGCAAAATAATTACAAGGCATATGAAACCAAGGCCATTGCACCAAGCATTGCACATGTGGTTTCCGCATTATGAAACACAAAAATGTGGTTTCCTCATTACAATGTTTTGCAATATCCTCAATGTTTTGCAATATCCTCATTTGCTTCCATGATGATCCAATAATTACATACAAAATATTTGATTTGGGCTTCAAACTTTTATTGAACATTTTTGTGTGTTTGAATAATATATTTTGCTAAATATTGCTACTCATGGATTAATATCAAACCTTTGAAGTTTTGTGGATATGATTCAAATTTCATACATTGGTATATAGATGCACCAAGCTTGGACAATGTTCAAATGTCAATTATATTAGATATTGTCATTGCATGACAAAATTGTAGAAGGTTGCTCTTATAATTCCAACAAATATGGCCTCTTGTGAAAGAGAATTTGGTGACTTAGGACCATATTAAATCATCATTGTTGAATAGTTTGAATTGTAGAAACCACATGAGGATTACAACAAACACTATTTCGTTAATTTGAGACTTTCAAACCTTTAAGCACTCCAACATCCAATTTCTAGATGATGAATAGATTCATATTCTTGTTTCTTTCCCATTGTTGCTTGAATGAAAGTCATTATAATTTGTGGAGATACTTTATTAAGTTCTTGTCCTATTTATTAGTTAAATTTGGTGTTATTAGAGTACAAATTATATTTCCTTAAAATTACAAATGTAGAAATATGTCAAGTGGTTGATCAATCCAAATTTGCATTAACTTTAATTCAATACTAGATTTGCCAAAATGAGGTCATAGATGTAAAGAACACAAATATTTCAAAAAATTACCATGATGCCAAGAGAACCTCCTTTCACATCCATTCGAACAAGTGTAACTCCAAAAATGATAATATTTTGCTTGTAATTAAATTTAGAAGCAATTTTAATTGCTTGATTGCAATTGTATTCCTTCTTTTTCAAATTTTTTTTTTCAAATGATTTTATATCTAGAAGTCAATTTTGTTAATTTTCACACTTTTATGGTTAAGAGTTTGAATACTAAATTCAATACCTTAAATTAATGATCTAAAGCTAAAATTTTTGTAGTCTATTCCTACAATAGGCGGGCATGTTCCTAGCAAAGGGAATCTAAAATGCATTATTTTATGTCCTCCACATTCTTGCAAATAGGGCTCCCTAGTACACATACATTTGAACATTGAAGATGGTTTTGACTTCATTCTTTTGGTGAAATCTCATCACCATAAAGTCTTTACAAATTGAAAATTTTTAGTTTTTATTTATTTTACTATAGTGGATTTATTATAACTAAATAAAAATTGACATACTCCTTTTCTACCCATTGTTCTATGTTTGAAACTATATCTGAGAGAAGAGATATGTCAAGGTTTTTATTTTTAATAAATTCACCATAGTGAAATTAAAAAAACTAAAATAAATCAATTTTAAGGACTTTACAGTGATGACATTTCACTAAAAGAAAGAGGTCAAAACCATCTTCAATGTTTAGAAGTGCGTGTGCTAGGAAGCCCCATTTGCAAGAATGTAGAGGACATGAAACAATGCATTTTAGATTCCCTTTGCTATGAACATGCTTGGCTACTATAGAAATATACCACAAAAATCTTAGCTCTAAATTATTAATTTAACATACTCAATAGTATTCAAAATCCCTAATCCCAAAAGTCTAATAAATTAGCAAAATTGTATTTTAAATATAAAATGTTTTTTTGAAATTTCTAAAAAATAAGGAATAAAATTATAATCAAGACATCTACAAATTATAAAATTCAAGTTCATTAAGGTCATATTTCAAAAGTTATAGTAGAGAATAGCCCCAGTTTAGCAAAACACTAAAAAAACAACCAATCTTTCTTGAAACCATCCCTAAGAAAAATATTTATAATATAAAAAAATTTAATATAAATTTTTAATTTTAATTAAGTTAAAATTCATAAACTTCCAAATTCATAAAAAAAATTAACAAATATAGTGTTAATGGCATATTTTGCAATTGATTCAATCAATTTTGAAGAAGTGTAGGTCAAGTGGTGTGGTATGAGAAGCCAACGCATTTAGAAATGACTTGTGTTGATTGAGTATCACTAAATTCTTACTTTAAAAGTAAAAAATTAGCACACATGTATAGTTTAATATTTTATTTTAGGTTATAAATTTCATAGATTTTATTTTAGTAATTGAAAATTTGAAATGAAATCAATTGACTTTGGAGAATATGACTAGGAAAACCAAAAATTGGAAAGTTGAAATTTTTGATAATTAAATAGTAAGATAAGTTTTCATTTTGACAACCAAAAATAGACATTTGGGAGGAAGTTGCCATTTAGGAGGAAGTTGTCAAATCTTTGCCCTAATAGTTGTATCTATTGTCTTAGGTATATGCATCCATACAATATGTAAGGTATGAGCTTACTACAAGAAAATAGCATCCAAATTGACATGTCCGAATTGACAAACAATGTCTAAATTGACTAAAAAGTGTCCAAATTGACAAAAAATTGACAGAAAAAACAACCAAATTGACAAAAAATGATAGCATTTCCTTGTAGTGTCAAGTGTCCATAAGAACATCCACATCATTGTCTTCAAAAGCTTTAACACTTGTCAAACATGGATGATAATTAAGTATTTAGACAAATTTCACAAGCTTGGGTACAAAGGCTCTACGGAAAGCTACATATGTGTTTCTACAAGATAGCAAAGGTAGTGAAAGTAAGTAACACAAAATGTCACTCATCTCATCTCCTTAGAAACGATTGTAGAATCTAGTGTGAATAGACTCAATCTTTATACACAATGGATAACCCCTAAAGGACCAAATTGCGTTTTTTGGCATAGTGATATTAGGCACCTCACTATAAACGGAATATTTTTTCTCTAAAATTTTCACATAGGATGTGCCTAACAAGTAGCTTTAAGGCCCAAGAATTTTCATAACTTTTGACTACATGGTTTAAGAGCTATTGTATGATATGTAGTTTTCATTGTTTAGTGGACAACTCAAAAAAATCTTAAAAAATCATTTTTTTAAAAATAAAAATTTTAAATTGGTTTTTAAAATTTATATAAACATGTAAATCTTTGAATCATTCCATTTTGATTAATGAGATGAAAGTTATGAGGAGTTTTAATTTGCGGGTAGTTATGGAATATCTACTCTAAAATAAACTTTGAAGTCGTTTATTTAACTCCATTTTCAATATTTTTGAAAAAAATAAAGGCATTGGGTGTAGATTGTTTTGTACAACATTACAACTATTAGGATTGACATTTTTTCATTTTCAAAACAAAATTCTTGACAATTTAGTATTTTGAATCATTCTCTACTTCTTCCTACTTACTATATTTTTCCTATATGTTGTACAATTCCAAATGATTTAAAAACTTTCAGGCATATAACCAACTTGCCTTGAAGAATGAATTCAAAGAATAAACACCATTTTAGACACTTTTTCATACAAATATAACCGTGTGAAGTGCAACTGCCCATTTTTTTGGCCAATCCACATGGTCGAAATTTCTGAAATTTTTTCCATATCTTTTCTAACCAATGTACTACGAGATTCTATGGTTGCAAGTGTTCAAAATTTTATTTTTTTTTAAAATTTGGTACTTGTACTAGAAATGGCAGTTTTAAAGTGGTTTAGGTAAAAACATAGTAAAAAACCTTTAGGGGATTAAAAAGCTATGAAATTGGACATTAAATGAAAAATCTCTAAAGGGAGATGGAATCTTCTTTCACTCTTACAATTACATTTAATAAGAAAAATTTGAATTTTATAATAGTTGGTATACATAATTGCCAAATTAGTGGCGATTACAAGCACTTGTTCAATTATTAAGTTTCATGGAGAGTTTCATCAGGAAAAATTAGTGTAGTTGTAGGATTTTCAAACTATACTTAAAAGACGTCTTTGTATCTATTTTGCAAATGGAGCTCATTTGGTGCAAGCATTTTGTAGATGGAAATTTACTATGGATGAACCATAATTAAACTTCTATACATTAAGTTCGTTCACAAGGAGGTATGGTACCTAGGTAATTCCTATGGATTAAAGGGGTTAATCCCGCAAGTTGTGCACAATAGAAGGAATTTATGAAGGTTCTTTCCTACCTTAACCCAAAACTATAGATGGACTTAATTTTATTATAATTAAATCAAGGGGCAAGAGGCTTATCAAATCTATTGTTGATCTTCTCTTTTCTTTGCTCCTATTGATTCACCAGTCTCACCAACCACTGGTACAGTCTTCAATTGATTCACCCTCCATAGCCTCTCAACAACTATAGCTTCAACTGCCAGCTTTATTGGTCTCAATCAAACTCCCTTCTTTATTTTTTTCCACAATTGTATTTGTCTTCATCATTTTATTCTCCATTATAATGTCTTCTTCTTTTGTATTACATTCCAATTTTAAATGACTCAATTGTTTACAAAATTTACATGTTGTTGACTTTAATTTGGAATATCTCTTATCTATTTTTATTCCACTCATTTTTCCAATTCTATTGATTCTAATTTCAAATTAATTCTTCTATTGAACTCTCATCAGGCTGCAACTATAGATTCACTCTCAATTGATCTTATGATAGACCATAGCATCATACTCAATCCCATTGACACATACTATGCAATCAGCCCATATACAATTGATCATACAATTAAAATTCACATACCAACATGCATTCACATCCAATCATGACAATAGAAACTCCTCACATGACTAAATCTATAGACTCAACACTCATCACAAGGACACTCACTACTAGAAAATTTCGTTTTTTTGTTGTTTTGGTCGCGTTGATCCGGTCAAAATCTAACAAAAATCTGTTAGATTTTGACCGGATCAACGCAACCAAAACAACAAAAAAACGAAATTTTCTAGTAGTGACTTCACAATTGATACACCATTCAAACACATTCAAACATTCAAATCACAATAGCAAAATCACAAACATGTACAATCTCTAGACAATTGAATACAACATTTTCATCTCATAATCTCCGCATTATATTTCCTTATAAATTTTACAATAGTTCCTCACTCCTATCTAGCTTCACTCCTCAATATCTATCGATCCAGCACAACATAAAATCAACCACCAGCATTACAACAAATCAACCTCACTCACTGAACATACACGCTCTCACAACTATCGATCTCTCACACACACACTGTCGGCCTCCACTGCTGTAGGAGCTTTGGACTCTCTTCCAGACTGAGAACCATTGATCGCCACAATCCGACTTCACCCCATTCAGCTGACAACCGAATAACCTCCTCGATAGATCACACCCCATTCATCCAAACAATAAACATCCATTGATAAGATTCTATAGTAAAGTCCTAACTAACTGGTAAGAACCGAATATTAACAATTTAATTGCCATAATCCAATAGAAAATTGGAAAATTAACAAAAATTTAGGCTATTGTGCATTTCTTCCCTATAGACCGTATGACTACACATTTGTTCTAAAATAGGTGAGGTTTGTAATTTATAATTTTGAGGTTGCCACCTATTTTAAAGTTTGATGTATGATTTTTTTTCTCTATAATCATTTTGGTTTGGAGGATATCCAAATATATAATCATTTGGTAGTAGAAGGTTGTATTGATACAATTGTGATAGTATAAAGGCTATTGCTTCAAGTTGGCAAATAATAGGTCAAATATGCACAAAGTTGTGTTGTTTGAGTGCTTAGAAAGTGTTTTATTTTAACATAATAGTAAATGGTCATGAGGAAAACAATTATTTATATCATCATTATCATTTCAATATTGGCAAGCAATAGCATTGTAAAGGTTTGACATTGTCAAGCACTCATCTAAATTATCAACACATTCAATTCCTTTGCCTCTTCCTTCTCTCCTTTTTCACATGTTGTAGATCATGTGTGTTTTTCATGGAAATTTTGACAATATCCAACTGGCAATTATGTTTTAATAAGTAAGTTGGTAGGTTATCAATTAGGATTGTCATGTGAATTGGGATGATAAAGGATGCAGGTTGGTCTTTGGGTGTCATGCAGATATTTAATTGTCTTCCAATTCAGTGTTCTGAACCCACTTTGTGAATGGCAAGTGCAAGTCCTAGTCCCAAGTGGTCGGGTAATTTCTTTGTTTTTTTGTATAATGTGATGTGTATTAGTGGGTGAGAATGAGTGGGGGGGAATTGATGATGAATATAGAGTGATGGAAACGCTGGTTGGTGGAAGTGTTATGTGGTGATAAACTTTTGATCAAGTGAATGAGGAAATTATAATATGGTGATTTATTCATTAAATGAATTCGTTTAAATACAATGATATGTATAGCCTAATTGGTCCTTTTTGTGATGTATATGGATGCTTGTGGTTGTGAAATTGATTGAAGAAGTGAAAAAATGAGGTGTAAATCTAAACAAATTTTTTATGAAAATAAGTAATTGCAATTGCTAAATTTCAATTTGTGTGTGTAGTGTTGTTGTAGTGTGATTTTCAAGTCAGAATGTTGAGTATTATTTGAATTAATTGAATGTTTTTGCTTAGTGGAGGCAAATGAAAAATTGTGTGGTTAATGTATGTGCTATATGAGTAAATTTTGAGTAGGAAAATGAGTAGTTTTAAATTAAAAAATGTTGTATGGTGCTAATAAGGGCTTGGATGTTTGAAGGAATGATTTATAGTTAATTCATGAGAGAAATGCACCATTGATTTACATTAGTTCAAGTTGGGAATGTTTAGCCTACACATTGTCTTATAAATAATTCCCAATTGGTTTAGTTTGAGAATGAATATCAATTGTGCTTACTCATCATTGTGCTTACTCGAGTATTTTCAAATGAAAGATTGTGTATTTTTAAGTTGTGTTACCTAGTTAAGGAATGAATCTATTAGCATAGGAATTTCCTACTTGACTATCCTCTTTGAAATGAACTTATTATTCTAAATGGATAATTTTCAATAGATCATTATCCTTCTTCTACACATGCCTTCCCACAAGTTGTTAGCTTGTGTCTTCTATGCCCATATCATGTGCTTGTTACATTCATTTAATTGAATATTGTTGTTGAAGAATTGAATCTAGGTGATATTTGGTTTAGGGATGCACACCTAATTGTTAGGTGGATGAAACAATGAAACACTTGATGATTTGGTTGCATTTTGGAGTTTATACTAAGACTATAAGAGCATTTGAAAATCTAAGAATAAAAATCATGATGATGATCATCGTAATAATACAAGTATTTAACACTCAAAAAATTATGCCTAAGTTCAACAAAAATTATACACAAAACTAGTTAATGGAATTTTTTAAATAGATATTTTGATTTTAAAGTTGTTTAAAAATTGTGAAAACATTAAAAAAAACATTGAACAAAAATAGGTCACTTTTAACAATTTGATGGAGGTAAGTTTCTATTAAAGAAATGATTATATATTATATGTTTTTAAATGGTTAGAAATGCAAGCGAAAGATATGTTTCTTTGTATTTATGCAAAGGATAAGAAATTTAATATTTTTATATCATCATTTAATAAAAATATCTTTGGTAGAAAAAATTCTTCAAAATTTTAAAATGAATTCTTTGTTTAGAGTTCTTCATAAAATTAGAAACCATAAAAAGTGAAAAATGCGACAAATTATGAATATTGACTTTTTAACATTCTATGATTTTTCAAAAGATTTTAAAAGTAGACTACAATGAAAAATTCAAAACAAAATTCTAATATTAATTTCAATAAGTTTGTCCAATACCCCCCAAATTATACTTGTGTTTGAATTGAACCTGCAACATAAGACATTAAAATAGTCAATGCATTTCATGCTTTCACCCCAATTTTGTGTTTTGTCCTTATTTTAAATATCTACTCTAGTTTGTTGGTGCTAAAATATGAAATTTTGGTTTATATATGAAGCTAGGTCAAAAACTTTCAATTGGGTGGTATAGACAAAAAACTTTTGATTGGGTAGTATAGACAAAATCTTTGTTGGCACTTGTTGGTAATGCAGATGAGAAGAACAAGGAATTATGGGATTTGAGTATTTGAGAAGTTTTACATCAAATTTTTGTAGCATAATAGCAAATTCTTACAAAGAAGATGTCTACTTGTATCATCAAAATTGAGATCAAAATCGACAAGCTTTTTTGATCAATTACATCAAAAAACCCTTGAGCCCTTTATTAATTATTTTTGTTTGTTTTAGAGCTTGATACCAAATTCTTTTTTTCATTAGGCAATGGAATTTGAGCCAAAAGTGTTCATAGTCACTAGTCAAAATTTCATGTTCTAGCATCAATCCAATACTCAAAAGGGCATTGTCTTGAATTGTTCTTAAAGGTATAATTGTTGACAAGGTGAGGTAAAACAAAATACAATCTCTATAGGCCAAATTAAGAAAGTTGATCCTCTTCATTTGATCATCTCTTGTGATGTGTATGGGGTAACTTGTTGTGATTTTTCAACCTCAAACCCATGAACTGCTCAAGTATGAGTAGCATAGTGATTGTTTATGTTGTTCAATCTTCTAAGTTGTTATAAGTTGTACTCAATTGCACTTCTTTAATTTTGATGATTGCAAGGTGATATACTAGGCACTTAAGGTTGCTAAAATTCTACCAATATTCTCCAACAATCTAATTCACATTACAAGATATAAGCATTTAAAGTGAAGAAAATGAATTTTTTTTTTTCCTAGCATGACTAGATTATAAGGCTTTTAATACTTTTAACTTACAAATATTTGTATTGCAGATTGTCAATTAAAAAAAATTTGTTGAAGAATTGAATTGAGAGTTTGGAAAAAAATTAACCTCCACCCTCTATTTTCATTATTTAACAAATTGTTAAGTTGAATTAGGTACTATATAGAATTAAAATCTAAATTGCTAATAACTCTAAGATGGAATTGAAATACACTAACTCCAACAAAAAGATTGTCTTAGAAAGCAAACAAAACAATGTAATTTTTTTTAATTGTTAAAATTGAGTTCTTAAACAAATCCAATACATTAATTTCTCAAGAATTTGCTAAGATTGCTTGCAAAAGAAGAAATTTCATAACTTTCACATCACTTATTCAAATAGAATGAATCAAATCTTTGCAAATAGATAAAGATATAACCTATATGAAAAAAATATTAAAATTTAATTTATTGTTTTTTTCCTACCCTTCTTCGTCTATTTTGAACTTATTGTGGGTTAACTTTTGCTTTCAACCACCAATTGAAATTTTAAAAATTATTTCTAGAAAGTTAATCAATTTTCCTGCATCAAATTTATTTTCAAAAAAATTGTGCAAAAAAATTGAGATCATAAATACTTGCCCAAAATTTGTATATGAATTAAGAATCTCAAAAAAGTCCTATTGGTAAAAACTCCTAAGGCATCCCATGTAATTTAGTTCGTGAAATGCCCCCTTGAAAAGACAATTTGCCGAATCATGAGAAATCCGGGGGTAATAAGGTAAGATAGCCTATGGTGGTCAAATGACCCATTGCGGTCGCCTAAGAAATGACCCATTGTGGTGTTTTTTTTAAGGATGTGGGATGTGGGCAACAATGCATGTCTTACATGACAGCAATGGAGTGAACTCTGACCACATTAGGAACTTCTGAGTTTTCACTGTGAAGTCCATTGTAAAAATTGACTTTTTTGGAGTTCTGTAATAGAAAATATTTTGATTGCATTAGGCAGTGAGATGAGCATTATAGATTCGGATTTTGTTGGTTTTAAAGTAGTCTACAGACTCTTTTGGGCTCAATGCTTCAAAAATTCCTAGCGAATTCATACTTGGGCAAAAAAATTAAATTTCAATTGCACTTGTTGTTTCTCACACTTGTACTAATGTGGTAAAAAAATTGAAAAATTTCAGCAACAAGATGATGCCAAACTCCTCATTCTGACCACAATGGGCTGGTTTACCTTAGTTTTTTCAAACCCAAGTAGATCATGATGGAAGCCTTCAAAGTTGCGGCCCCGCGAAAGAAAGTGACTTCGCACGCTATCAAAGCTACATTTTGCATGGTAAGCCCCACAATACCAAAAGAAACATCTGCTTTTATGGTTTGTGTAATGATTTCGTAGTTGACCGGAAATACTTGATGGAAACTTGATTCAGAGCTTGCTTGGGAGAGTATACTCGTGGGCAGCGTTCACAGAACTGGCTAAAATTTGCTCCATTGTGACTTAAAAATTTCGGTAGCTAAATGTACATTGGAGAAAATCCTTGAAAAAATTAGATATTAGCCAAGATTGCAACAAATAGTAAAATTTGATAGCCAATAGAATTTGAACACATTGCCCAATTCAACGAATATTTCAAATGACAGGGCATTTAGATGTAAAAATGATCCATTTTGCAATATGTACTCTCTCTATAGTGGCTAATGCTATTCCATGCCCTCAATTCCAAAAAAAAATTCAAATATTGTGAGAACCAATATCATTTGCATGTTTGTCAAACTATTGATGTTTCAAATTCTATAATTGTTAATTTCCTTCAATTTTTGTGTACAACAATCTAAAATGGGGTATACCAATATGCAAAGGTACAAAAAGTTTTCTCGGAGTTCTAAGAAAAAATTGGGAAAAAATAAAGTAATTCCAAATCGAGTGTTAGACATGGCTAACTTTGAAATTGATTTTCTAACAAATCACAACTAATTTTTCTTCAAACTTCCATGGTAACATGAGGTATATCATACACTACAACTTCTATCTATCTACTTTCGGACTTTGTCCATTGATGCTTGTGGTATGGTTGTTTGAATGACAACGTTTCAACTTTGTACTTAGTTTTGTTAGCATTGTAGGTAGCATATTGCACTAAATTCCATAAACTAGTTCTGGGACTACTATCCTGGGCATAGTAAATTGACAAAGGAGCCTTTTCACCTACATTAATTTTCACAAAGAAATTAGGTTGCTCCACACTAATTTCTTGACATTTTATACTATATAAAAACTTATTGTTATTATACAAGAATGCCCTACTTTTGAATTAGATTTTGTTTGAAATTGGGACTTATAAACCTCCATGTGTACAAATTGAAATATATCTAGAAGTGTTTGTTGGCTTTGATGGCCCGTGAAGTATCTTTGGGGGGTAAGGCAACCAAATTTCACTATTTATTGTATGTCAAATGAATTTTGATGACACGTCTAGGTTACAAAAAATCATTGCATGAAATTTGATCACTAAATTCTTGAACCTCATTTTGAAGGCCTTCAAAATCTAGCATTGCAGGGGGGGATATTATTGCATGCAGTAGGGATGTTCTAAATTCCAATTCTATATTAATCAAACATTTAGGTAGTGTGCTATAAAACCAACCTTCTCCTCCACATGGACCCTATTTTTAGTGGGAGAATGGAGATGAAGTGATCCTTGAATGAACCACTATAACAATTGAATGCATTGAAGAAAAATGATTTTTCTATTGCAAGAGCTAATCAGTCTTTGCTTTTTGCACATATCTTTATAAGTTGCAAGTAGATAGATTTTGGAAGACCTATAGTCACAAATAGGTGCCTATGTCCCAAATCTTTGAAAATTTATAAGTAATTCAAAAATACTTGGAAAAATACAAAACACTTGTGTTAGGTTCCATATCTTTTTTTTTTTTTTTAAATGATATAAAAATAATTTTGTCTATGAAAACATATGAAAAAGGTAGAACAACCATTAAATGGTCACTTTTAGAGCATACTACATTAACCCCTACATGCCCAAGGCTTGTTTTGAGCTCCTTTGAATTTGTTCTAAATTGAACAAAATGCCAACATTTTGATAAGTTGTATCAACTTTTTTGGATTTGTAACTATACAAATTCAAACCAACATGTTAGAGATCTCATAGGAAAAGAAAACACAACAATATCACTTATGGAGTGAAAGATTATAATATTTGACCATGAAGGTATGAAAATCTTTCAACTCTCTTTTTGCATGTCAAATCTAAAAAGTTGGTGACCAAAAAAATATGAGGTTAAAGGGCCTAACATGTATAACCCCAATCAATTTATGGTTTCTTAAAATCTATTCTATGATTTTTGTAAATGAATTTTGAATGTGATTTTTTCTCCAAGACCTAGTGTATTTGAGGCTCATTTCCAAGAGCTCTCAACACTTAGGAAGTCAAGATTGCAATGGGTACCCTTGCACAAAATCTTGAATAGAAAAATCACTATCATTTATTTTCAAGATCGGATTTTTGATGCTAAAATTAGACTTCAAGAAGAATTTTCCAAAAATATAAACTACTAAAAATAGAAATTTGGTTAGGTTTTATTTAACTTCAAAGTTTTGCAAACACCAAATTTTGGTACCTCGGGCATTTAGGGGTTAATAACATATTTGAAAGGCTATTTTGTTGTATAGGTGGTGTATGCTCTCATGGTATCCACAAAGGGCTCTCAAGCCCACCAAATTCATTTGTAGAGAGAGGTGTGGTGAATTTTATTTTTCTTGGCCTCTCTAAAGACTGTCAGTTAAAAGTGTTGGGGTAAAGACAAAATGTGGCATGTTCATAATGGTAGCAAGACTTACAATCTAGTGAAAAGAGGCTGTCACCCTTGGTTTGTATTAGCTGCCCTCCCTTCTCAAAAAATTTGAAGACTGTTGATTGTTTGTTTTGTGAAAATGTTTACCTTCCAAAATCGCCGTTGATTTCTCAGAAAATCACAAGTTGTTGATTTTGTGAGGTTTAATTTGAGCCGTCCACATATCAATACGGATACGGATACCAAAATGGATATTGGGTACATACACAATATTGCATACGAATACATAATAAATATTAGATGTGAATATGGATACATATATGATACAATATTGGATACAAATACGAATACAAATATGGGTACAAGATACAGTATGATGTTTATCCCATATTGTTTGTCAATTGCATTCCTTTCTGAAAATTGCAAGACGGTAGGGGGAGAAATTGGATTTTGGGTGCATTGTGATTTGTGACATAGTTTGCCACAATGCACAATGCACCCAAAAGTGGCTGTAACAGCCATACACATATGGGGATTGTTATTTTATTCAAACTGTGGTTCCTATGCGATAATTTTCATTGGTGGTCTGGCTTTGGTAACAAAGCCATGGACACTCTAAGGTAGGAACACCCAGAAGCGCCACTTTTTGTACTGCACATATTTTCTCTTATTAGATTGGTAGATTTTTTATATTTATATTTTTTTTTGTTGGTAAATGAAAGGAGGTTCCGATGCACCAAAGAATGTAATATTTGGATATCGTATAAAGTTGTGGAGGATAAAAGTTTTTATGGTAGATGCTTTAAAATTGTTTCTTCAACAATAAATACATATTGATTTAAAGATGTACACATAATGAGGATCTCTTTAGATATTGTGCAATTGGGGATGTACCTACCTTAAAGGGTCAATAAATGGGACAATTTGATGCTCATTATTGGGCAAGTTGGCTACATGCTTGAATATTTTAAAACATTTGTACAACATATAGGAAAAAAATAGTTGGTCGAAAGAACTAGAAAATGATTCAAAATACTATTAGTTATGGAATTGATAAATGCCAATCCCAATTGTTGTAATGTTGTAATAAACAATATACATCCTATGATTTTATTTTTTCCCGCAAATTAAAACTCCTCATTATTTTTGACTCATTGATCAAAATGAAATGATCTAAAGCTTTCCATGTATATATAAATCTAGAAATCAATTTCAAATTTTTATTTTAAAAAAATTAAAATTTTAAAGTATTTTTTTGAACTTTTTTGAGTTATCTGCAAATTATTATTATATATTAAATCTTTAACCATGTAGTTAAAAGTTATGAAAATTGTTGTGCCTTAAAGCTACTCCTCAAGCACATGTTGTGCAAAAATTTCAAAGAAAAATAAATAAAAATTCCATTTGTAGCGAGTTGCCCAAAATTACTATGTTGCCAAAAAATGTAGTTTGGTCCTTTAGGGGTTAAAGCTACTCACTATAAGTGGAGTAAATGGATTGGGGTGAACTAACCCCTTGCTTGTCTCCAAGAAAAAATGTCAAAATATTTTATTTGCCATGCATGATAAAATTTGCAAATTATGAATTCATATTTGCAATTGGAGGCTCCAAATTAACTAGAAGTGGTGTTGAATATAAATTAATCAAGCATAAGATAGTTTTTTTTTACGTGCACCCCATAAATGACTTGGGGGGACAAGCAAGGAGATCAAGATCAACTATAGTTGGGAATAGTTTTTTTATTTTTTATAAAGTACCAAAGTAGTTGTTATAGCGGTGCTTCAAATTTAAACATTCATCCACACATTGGACAGAAATTATCACACTAGCACATATCACATATCAATAATTACATTTCCATCCACAATTTGGGAGACTCTTGGCCCCAATTTTTTTTTTTGCACGATTTTTCGCCACTTGGCTACAACCAAATGATCTTGTCTATTTTTTGTAATGGAAATTTTAATTTTTTAGGGGGAATAGCTAGATCATTGCTGCATTTAAAGATTGATAGCCAAATTTTACCTAGGTATCACCTAATTTTCATATAGATATATCACCAAGTATCACCCAAGTATTGTATTGAAGAAACCAATGGTCTCCTTCTTGAAAATGAAAAAAAACAAACCACTGCCCGTGGCTGACCTCAGCGCGTGACGTCTGGGTTCATGGTCGGTGACTGATGAGTGATGAGGTCAGCGCAAGCGGGGAGTAGGTCCCCCTCAAACCAGTGCGTGGGGCCCACATCCACGGGAGGGAGCTGACATCGTGTGACGTCACCCTCCCGTGTGGTATTGCCAGACTGGAAGATTCCTGCAGAGTTCAACAATAGAAAGAAGAGATTCCTGCTGAGCCCCGATTCGTCCAAACTTTTTACGTCAGTATTGCGTAGCCACACCGGCTGGGGCTGGAAACGGAATCCAGGGCCGGTTCGGTGAATGAATCCACTGTACTGAAAATCAGGCTTTCGGAGGGGTCAGGGAGAACTGACCCCCTCATTGCCCTGGCCAGCGTTAATTGTGAAAAAAAGCCCCCTATTTTTTGCCATGATTTTTTATATTTCTACACCGCCCCTAGCCACTTTGGGGTCGTTGATCGCAAATCTGAATTCAGAATTTGCAAAAAAAATTCATCTGATTGCAAATAAAAAATTCCACAGCATTTTTCCTAGGGGTAAAACGGGACAATGAAGGGGGTTTGTTCACCTTGGTTGTGGGGTTAGAGCAATGCTTATTTTTACTGTAGAACTTGTGTTTTTGGATAGCATGCCATTGCATTATATTTAGAGGGACATCAAGGTATTCGTTTCTTTATGTCAGAATTGGCAACATAACACCCAAATCCCCCCCCCCCTTCTAGTTTAGAGCATGGTGCTACTTTTGTACCAATGTCGTATAACAGGCAGGTAACGTGTCTTTTTTCATGCAATTTGTTGTTTGAAGCATATTGGCACTGACAACACAAGATAGTTTTTTCATCAAATTTAA
This sequence comes from Climacium dendroides, assembly GCA_950106755.1. Taxonomy (NCBI): domain Eukaryota; kingdom Viridiplantae; phylum Streptophyta; class Bryopsida; order Hypnales; family Climaciaceae; genus Climacium; species Climacium dendroides. Next base: position 12,557,184 of record OX467086.1, read on the forward strand.
TGGTTACTTTTGGATTTGAGTTGTCAAATGTGCTAGCAATTTGGACAAGAGGCAAGCATGTTGAAGGTTAGGCTTTTTCCAATTCACTTTAGAATTCATTTAGGCTTCACTATGGCTACTTCTTACATAATTTGGAGGGATTTGGGTTGTACAATTTGAGCATCGATGACAACAATGGTGATTTTATTCTATGGGTAAAAGAAATAAATAGTTGGCACCAAAAAAAATTGAAAGTTAAAATAAGATTGCCACAATAGACCTACAACATTGTACTTGTAGAAGTGAAAAATATAACTGAAAAATGAAGTGATTGTTCACAACAAAGTGAAGGTTTGACAACAAAAGAAGTTGTCCAAGAGTCTCATAGCTACACTATTTCCTTGTTCTATTAGCAGTTTTCACGCCATGAGTGCATAAGATTGCTATTCAGAAGCAAGTACTTGAAGCAATCGTCATATGGAAAATTCCGCAAGTTGTACACAATTTGAGTGTGCAAGCCAAGGTGGTGATCAAGTCTATTGCGCAATTTGTCTTTCAAAATAGACAAGGCAAAGAAGGACCTTTCATCTTCCACACTACCCAAAACATGGATCATTGCAATTTAAGCAAGCTTTATATATTCCCCGAAGTTTTTTCCAAATGCAATGTTTGCATCCAAGGTCTTCTATAGTTTTGTCAACAGATTTACCAACAGATGTATAGCGGCATTCAATGGGGGCGACTCCATGGCCATAAAAACATTAGCCATCATGACTATCTTGAACAAGGACTATTCAGACTCAAGGCGAAACTTGTCCAAAATGGTAGGAACAAACCTTTTTTTGTCATCTTCATCAATCTACCTTGGTCATCCCCATAGAAATTATTAATGATACCCAAGTGTCTATGGAAACTTGCACTACAATCACTTTGTAGCCAATACTGAAGGTAGATGACTTTCAACACATCCATTAGTCCGTGATTGGGAAATCTAGACTTCAACTCTTCCATAAGCTTTTGTGCAACATTTGTATATAGAGAATCCTATAGTTAGTTACAAATATAAAATTCAAAAGTAACAAATCAAGAATTTTCCATTAGCTGGTTACAATTAGCAAGAATCAATGCTTAGCTACTTAGCATAATACAAATCAAGAGGGCAACACCAACAACATATGAGGGCAACACCAACAACAATTCAAAAGACTATCCAAACACAGAAATAGCAACAATTATATCACTCATACATTAAACATTTCCCAAGAAAATTCTATTGTCTCACTTTCCATCCACCAAACCTATCTTGAATTTTGATCCATTCATATTTTGAATTCATCACAAAAAACAAGCACTTCACTTATGTTGGTTCAAAAGTTTTTCATGAGCAAGTCACTTATTAACAAGCTATACTTATTAGAAGTTACTCATTTGGTTTAGGAGTTTGTAATTACCAAATGATTAATCAATAATTAATTAGCAAGCTACTGTTTTGATTAATCAAATGGCTAATTACCAAGCTATAGCAAACAATTAATTAACAAGTTTCTAATTATGAGGAAATGATTAACTAATTAGCTATTGTTTTGATTAATCAAATAACCAATTAGCAAGCTATATCAAACAATCAATTAACAAGTTTTCAATTATGAGCAAATGACTAACAATCTCTACTAGAAAATGAGTATTTTATGATTATGAAAATATAACTAAGGATGATTGGTGATTAGTTGCAGTCATATTTTGACCTTGTATTTCATGGGTGTATAGTATACGCATGTTGGGAACGCCAAATACTTTATATAAGCCATAAGGAACAACTTTGGGGACGTAGAGTCATATTTCACAATCATATTTTTTGAGTCATATTTTGTAATCATATCTCCATAGTGATTACATTTTTGGGGGGCAGCCCAAAATAAATTTGGCAAGAAAGTTGTTGAAAAAGTGTTTAGTCATTTTTTGGTTTAGATATATTTTTAATCATATTTTTTGGGGCAACCCTCAAAAAATATGGTCAATCCAAAAAAAATATGGTCAAGCCATTGTTTAAGATTTTGAAATTCTAAACATCTACTTTTTGGATTTTGAAACCTAATCATTATCTTTTTAGGATGTTGAAACTCTAGCCACTTCTTTTTTAGGATTTTGAAATCCTTAGCTATCACTTCTTTAAGATTTTGAAACTCATTTCTTTGGGCTCTTCTTTCTTGCCTTGTATTGTTTCTTACCTCTTACTTCTTATTGTTTCTTGATTTTGCTTTTTAATTGTTGCCTTTTGTTACTCTTTAATTCACAATTTAACTCTTGCTTCTTTTTGCTCTTTAATTCATGCTTCTTGTTTCTTCTTGTTGCATAAAAGTTATTTTTTTTTCTTGCCTTTTAGTTCTTGCTTTTTGTTTTCTTGTTGTTGCATTTTAACTTTTGTTTCTTATTGTTTCTTGTTGTCTCTTAGTTGTAGCTCCTTGTTGCATCTTAACTTTTGCTTATTGTTATCTCTTGACACTTATCACTTTTTTCTTCTTTTTCACTCCATTACCATTGTTATTCTCCCTATTTTAAATTTGTGCTACATATTTTGTGTTGTTGTAAGTTTTTGAAGGTTGAGCTTTGTTGTTCATTTACTAAAAATTACCTCGCATTTTTTTAATTGTATATATAGACATGGAAAGTTAAAGTAAAGTTGTTGGAGGTTACTTACAACCCAATAGAATCATCTTCACATTATTTTAAGGAAAATAGACCCTATTGGCTTGTTTAAATGATTAATTGTGATATATGTGTTTTGTATTGGTGATTAATAAATGTTATTGAAGAAAATTATCTTTTATTCAACTATTCAATTATCTTGATGTATAATTTCAATATATCATATTCATTTAAAATACATGAAAAATGTGACTGTAGTTTGTAGTTGAAGCTATTTTGAACCTTAATTACCCTAATTACAAACTGCACATATGTGATTTTTAATCATTGGGAGAATCACTTGCTCAAGTTATATTTTATAATATATATTGATAAAGATATAACTAGCTAGTCATATAATGCTCATAATTATGCACACCAAAAAGTGACTTTGGATTTTTAATAACATCATTGCAATCAATTATAAATTATCAATCACATTCAGGTGAACTATTACATCAACCATAAATATGACTCACAAAAGTCTTATTTCACATCAATAAAAAATACAACTCACGAGAGTCATATTTTACATCATTCAAAAATAGGACTTGAGAAAGTCATTTTTTACATTAGCAAAAAATATGACTCACAAGTGTCATATTCTACATCAATAAAAAATATAACTTATAAGAGTTATATTCTATATCAACAAAAAAAATGTAAAAGTCATATGCCATGTTAGCCAAAATATGACTTGCTGCAATTATATTTCATATCAGCCAAGAATATGATTTACTGTAGTCAAATTCCATGTCAACAAAAATGTGATTCACCACAGTCATATTCCAAGTCAGTAAAAAATATGGCTTATTACAGTCATATTTCATATCAACCAAAAATATGACTATATGGAGTCATATGCCACTTAGGCTTTTTTCCTTTCTTCTCGGGCAACTCAAGAGAAAATCAAGCCCCAAAGGATAGTCAACATATACGCCATGTTGGCAAAAAATGGCTAATTATGGCTAATTATACTCCCCAACATATATGACTGCTAATATGATTGATGTTCATAATGACTTGTCGATAATGATTTGACCCAATCATGTTTCAAATCATTTATAGTGATTTTGACATGAATCATATTTTGAGATTTTTGGACTCATTGTAGTTATATTTTGCAGTCATAAAACATGCATTTTCTAGTAGTGTAGTTAACTACTATTTTGATTAATTAAATGATTAATTACAAAGCTACCAAAATTGCCTAATTGGCAAGCTTTAGTTTACATTATTTTAGTTGTTTCAAGCAAGCAAAGCAAAATTCCACAATAAGTCTACAAAAGAGGATTCTGAAATGTAAATAGAAAGCTCCATTGAATGTCTATAAACATTAGCGTTTTACAAGGTAGATTCAAATTTGCATCCCACTTCATCAAAATTTGTTCATGAGAGCATTAAAGAACCTAGTTATAGGCATGGAACTCATCCCTGTGAAATGTTGCAATTGGATTCAAGTAGAATGTAAAGAGACTATTATGGTAGGTGACCAATGCTCCCATGAAAATTGCAAATGAATGTGTCTCTCTTTTGAGCTCATTGGATGAGCATATCTACCACCTCCAGCATTGGTAGTAGTGCCAGTATACCAAGCAACACATCTGGGGGGTCACTCCCCCTTTTTTGATGTTAGCGTGTAAACAAAACTTTGGACCCCCTATATGTTTTTTGAATTTTAAATAAAATTAAATGAAAAAAATATGAATAGATTTTTCTACTTTCAAAGTTTACGTTTTGAATTATTGATATTTTAATTTGTTAATAATAATTGGTTACAAATTTTTGAAGTAAAAAGATACATTGTAGAACTAAAAAATAACTTTCACACTCTTATATTATATAAAAAAAATTGTCTAAAAAATGAAAAAAAAATTCCTAAAAATAACTCTCTATTGAAAGTTCATTTTGAGCTGAATATTGATGTAATGGTCATCTAAATTTATTCTCCAAAAATATTTGAGTTAGAAAACATGTCATTTTAATGCATTTTAAATCTCTATTAAAAATCATTCCATATTTTATTTGAGTTTGAAATTTTGGAAGTAGAATCCTATAGTCATTAGTAAACAACGCTCAAAATTTAAAGTTAAAATTATAGTTTATTAGAAACCACTTGTTTGCACATGGTTTATTGTACTAGAACTAAGTGCACTCCCCAGGCAACACATATAAATCCAACATGAGAGCCAAATTCGTTTGTACAATGCAAATGCAAAATTGCAAATGAATATAAGAACATTTCTATAAGATTAAACAATGTTAGAATTACAAAAATATTCCAACATTCTACAAAGATTAAAGTACAAACCAATATCAACATTAAAGCACAAAGTAACCCAACTATAAAGATTCAAGCAATCCAAAATTAAATCACAAAGCAACATCGCTCATACACAACCAAATAATTTGCAAAGAACAATATTATTCTAGTATGAAGATAAGTAATCGCAAGGACAATTTGAAAAAGATACTAGGATTTATTAACATACTTGTAGCAAAAACACACATCACACATCTTGTAGCAAAAGTCAATGCTAAAAAGAAACCACAATGAGAAGACAACATCCAAAACTAAAGAAGGTTAAACAAAAAAAGCTCCTTCTACCCACTCAAAACTATAAAAATTCAAAAACCAAAGTAAGCCTTACAAATGTCAAAACCACCATCCAGGCCTCATTCCTTTATCCTTAAGAAAAGCAATCAAACAATGACTATAGAGAATCTAAACCTCAACAAGAACCACCAAAACACAAATCTAATTAACTCTAATTGAACAACCAAGCAACTTGATCTTAAATTGAAAAAGGTGAGAACTATGGAGGGGATGCGGTATAGCATGGAGAAAATCAACAAGACACTACATGCAATGAAGTTACAATAATCTAGAACAAGTTTTCAAGCACATAAAACAAAACAGTATTGCAGCAATGAAGGTAGTTCTAAGACCAAAAGTAAAGTAATAAAAAGAATTTGAAATAAAATACTAAAGGACTCAAGAGAATTTCAAAACAAATAGTACAACAATGATAAAAATTCCAAATCAAATACTAAAACAAATCCTAAACCCAAAATAAACCCTAAAATAATCAATAAAATTGAAAGACCAAAATTGAAGCAATCTAATAAAGGCAAAGACCAAAACTAAAGCAATAAAAATATTCAAAACAAATACTAAAGCAATAAAAAAAATTCTAATATACTTATAGTAAATCAATGAAAATAATTCTAAAGCAGATACTATAACATTCTAAAATAAGAGAAGGTTGAATTCACCTAGGCTTTCTATCCCCACTTCTTGTCATTTTTGTTAGCATGCATCATTTTCATGATTCCTTGTATTTAGCTAGTAGCCTATGAATTCGACCCAAGGCAACTCATCCAATGAGATTTGACATTCTTTAATAACTTCAACCCCTTGGAAGATAGCTGTAGTGATTCGAATTCTACTACCTTCTTTGAAGAATGTGTAAAATAGGCATGTGTCATCCTCAACACTTCATCTACTGCATGCATTACTTGCAAAGTGGAGAAAAATTGTACTATCAGATTAAGTCGATGAGCGCAGTAATGAACCTCTATGTAGAAAGGAGCATATTTGTCTCTAATTTGGATTGTCACTCCATTCTTCAATCCCTAGAAGGTGCTAACCCTATCGCCACCAAAACAAAATAGTCTTTGAGAGATCTCCACATCTAAAACTCCCCTCAACATTCAAAGCATCTATAATCAACGTAGTCAATTTATTAGTTCTTGAATCATCATCGTCTATCTTTTGGATGGTGAGCAGTAAAGGAACACGATGCCAATTAGCCATCACATAGGCATGAATGGTATTATCATAGGTACTAGTCTCATCTATTGTTACAACAAAGCATGCAACAATGAACACTAAATTTTGAATCTTTTTCTTCACAAAATCATACATATGTTCAACCATTATCCAAGTAGAATATTTAGACCAATGCTGAAAGGCATGTCAAGAATATTGATAAATTGATACAAGTCAAACGTGGCCTCTAATTTTGTCATTAGCCTTCCACTTGACAGTAGTTGGAATAGTGTAGCAAATTGGATTTGTTTCTTCCGGGACTCAAGGGTGGTGCAACCTTGGATTTGTTCAATCATAGTAGTGGGTCCACAAGCTACGTACAACACCACACACTTCTTATGAATTTCTTGGGTGGCCTGTATGGAAATTGTGTTCCATCTTGGAACCATTGGATTGGTTTCCCCCACATAGTTGAGTAAGGTTTGCATTGCACCATGTGCATGATATCGTCCTCTACAAGAACGGACTCATTCTAGGGCTCCTTCGCTGCCCACTTACTCTAAAACTTGCGATAGAGGTCATATTTGTTTTGCTAGTGGACACTGATTCTCCTTTCGCACTATCTTTTGGCTTTGGTAGTGTAGACTTTTTCTCCTTTCCTGAGCAAGGTGGGTCCATGATATCATTATTAGAATCCACCATCTCATCTTTGTTAATATTTGGTTCATTCACAAAAGCGGCTACCTTGCAAGGTTGAAGTTCATCATTAGACTCACACTCTAGGGATGCTTCATTATATGAGACAAGGACAATGTTAATTTAGGACAACAAGATTTTGGTATCCAGCAATTCAAACCCTTTTGCCTCACAATTTGTGACTACAACACTTGAAGATCCTCTGAGTTCACCGTGCACCACCCTTGTTGTGTATTGTAGCACATTGCAATTTTTGAAGTTTCGACTAGAAGTGAAGTAGCTTCTCATTGTCTTGGCATTTTGGATTCTCTTTTGTGCCTCTACTTCAATAGCCCCTTTCTTCACAAGTGCCTTTCTCTTAGCTACCTTTCCCTCCTTTTTTTATTCTTTTAAGTTTTTACTTTCACCTCTTTGCTCGAAGAAGTTCGTGATTGGCCTTTACTAAGCTAGCAAAGCCAATGTCAATAGGTTCAGAAGGAGAGTCTATCATTGAAATCAAAATGTACATAATGCAATCTCTAAAACTCAAATCCCCCAAATTCCCCAAATCCTTGATCTAGAAACTGATCTTCAAACACAAGTCTTATAAATTGTCCCAAAATTCCAAATTTCAACTACAATCAGAGATCCTACCAAATACAACTTCCATGAAGCTAGGAAACGTAAAGCCAACTCCCCTTAGTCCCTAAAGCCAACTCCCTTAATAAAAAAACAAACCCATCTATCTATCCCCAAGGACCCTCTAACCTTAGTCTCGACCTCTACCTTCAACAATTCAACCCTCAGCCCCCAACCTCCATTGACCATGAACCTTAAGCACTAACTTCTAGTGAATGTAAAATGAAAGAAACAATTACTGCAATAGAGAAAGTGATGCATTCCACAGACTAGCAGTAGAATAGAGGATATTGCAACAATGCAATTGCAATCACAATGGTGATTTTTTCATTGCTACTTGAAATTTATAAACACACCATCCTTCCTGGACTTGAAGCCCTCCATGGTCGTCCAAATCCTTGCAAACCACTAGAGTTGTAATTCTTGCCACAAAAAAGAAATATAGCATCATCATGGACAAAGTAGAAATCAATATAGCGACAAATTGAGCAATCTGCATTGTTAATATAGGCAAAGTTGTTGTGAATGCTTGTGATGCAAGTATGTAGTGGTGCCCCAATAATTGATTGGAACTCAAAGTGGGTAACAAGGCAGTCAATGCGAGGAAGCAAAGTGGAGCCATGGAAGCTCCCCCAAATCGAAGTTGGAGTGCTCCAAGCTACAATGGGAAAAAAAATTGCTGCCACTCTAAATTTCAAACAGGGAAATTTACTCCAATTGTATAAATCAGCCAAATGGTTCTCCCTATGATTGAAAGGAATCATGCTTTGCTAAATCCATGATTCTATGAGACAAACTTATGAGTTAATTTCAAAACTAGGGTTGGCTAAATAATCAATTGAGACAATTTTGTTCATTATAAGGGGTATCCTTTTCAAGGATATAAAAAGGGCCCCTACCTCATTGGTAAACAATATTATGATATTTTATCTTCTTCCAACTCATAGTCAATATTTTTAACCAATAGTTTTTCTATTTTCACAAGCGCCAGTTGCACCTTAGCAGTGAAAATTTTTTTGGCGAATTTTCGCCAGTTGCGACCTGGTTTTCGGGCTGGCGAATTTGCAATTAAAAATTTTCGTGGCTTGCCCGTTAGGGTTCGCCACGTGGCTGCAGCCCGGGTGGCAGAGGGGGCTAGTTTAGCCGCCCCGTCCCACCATCTGTCGCCATTGTTGTCCCTGAGTTTGCTTGCTGATGTCGCCAGTTCTGCTCCATTTTCTCAAGTTTGTCGCCACTTGCGCTTCAGCTTTTCCAGCTTCTCGCTAGCATTTTGAATTTTGAACTCGTGCTTCAATGGTGAAGAATTCCGGCTGGGCATTTGTCTCATTCAGGATTTGGCAATGTCAAATTGCCTTGTTACTTCTTCTGTGCTCCAAGGCTTGGAAATTGAGGTCTTCACCACGGGAGATAAATGCAGGAGTTTCGAGACCGCTCCTCATAGATGAGTGATCTTCTCATGCGATGAACTCATTTGCATTGCCTTTGTTTCAATTGCTGTAATTGAATCCTTGTTTTGCATTTCCTGAATTTTCAATGGCTCCTCGTCGTTAGTCAATGATGGAGAAATTTCTTTATGAGGGGAGAGTGGAGTGTGTTGGGAGCAATGAGGGAGATGGCTTATGTTCTTTGTCTGTAGTGGATTTGTCTTCAAGTCAGGGAGAATCGGAGCCCTCGGTGCATCTAAGCACCCTTCCTTCCCACGTTGCTGATGACCTTGATGTTCCAGCAACCGCAGCCACGGTGGAAAGGTTCGCAATCGACTTTCAGGGCATGTTGATACGTGTGTCAAGTTGTTCTCACAGGGCTTTTTCACTCTCCAAACTTTTCCAATCAACAATGCTATCACTTCATGGCGGGAGGAGCGAAGTAGAAAAGGAGTGGACATGTAAGCTCCATTTCAACTCTGTTTCCACAATGGTAGCAAGTTTTGGCTGATGAGTTCTAATTTCTCTTATCAATTCACTAACTGGGTTGGGGGTGGGTGGGATTGTCTATTGCGTTGGGCAAGGCCTCACGGCCGGGGTTCAACTCCCCTGGGCAATTTTTGATTCACATTCAGTCGCCAAATGGGCAACAGTACAACCTGGAGCATCGCCAAATACTCAAAAAAAAATTATGTCGCCACTAAAGCGCGTGGAAAAAGGCCGGGCAGTTGCCAGGGAGGCGCCTGCAAAGCCCGGGCAGCAGCCAGTCGCACGACTGGGCTGAAATGATAAAAAATTCGCTGCACCTTAGTGTTTGAACTTGATAATCAATCCAACATTATACAAATTCCTTATCTATAGTGATGCAATACTAGCTTGTTTCCTAAGTTGTTAGAAATACATTTTACTCCAACTTGATTGGTAATCCAGCTACCAAGCTAGTGTAGCCATGGCATGAGAATACCTTCAAGGCATCCTCAACATTCCTTAGAGCATCTCCCTTTACCCCTTCAAGTTGGCTCTTTAATCTAGCCATATGAAGGGAATGAGTAGGCACATGTATTTATGTCAATTGTAGTCTTGCACTAATAATACAATTTAAAGCTATTATAAAAGTCATAGGGGAGCCTATTAAAGGTACTAGAAAAATGTCACTAGCTTGTGTGATGTACATCATATGTACCAAATACAACTTAGAACATGCTTTCTTTTAATCAAAGTATTCTAATTTTTTTATTAAAAATTTGGTATAAAAAATTATAAGAAAAAAATGAATAGCCACATGGAACATACTTCATGGTGCTTAACACTCTAATCACTAAGTTTATTGTAGCAATATAGTACCCCCTCTTCCACAACCACTGGAATAAGACCTTTTTAAAATCATAATCATTATTTGTATGAAGTACAATTCATTCTTGTAATTACCTAATCAACAAGCCATTAATTGAAATTTGGATAGTGATATGAAGAAATTTCATGTAAATGATTTGCTCTCCAAATTTTGGGCACAATATTTTTAAAAATAAACTTTTGACAATTTTTACCCCTAAGATTGCATCTCTTACTGAGGTATCAATGGCCATTGTAGTGGTGGTATTCAATTAAGTTTGATATAAATGACAGTGTTTTAATTGTACCATGGTTCAATCCATAGTACAAGAAGTGGTTATATATCTAACTAATTTTCACAAAATTTGGAAAATCCTATAGCTACATATTTGTTGAAATTGAGGGCCTTAAATAACTTTATTTTTGGCACATTTTGCAACAAAAATGACGTTAAGAAAACAAAGTGCAAAAGACTTGGTAGAATGGTAGGTGGAGGAGCAAGTTGATTTCCATCCACAATATCATATTATCATTGAATAGTTGAATAGTTGAATTTCAATATGGACTATGCATTTGGAATTGAGGTGGTTTAATGTGGACTATCCATGTAGCTTAGCCATTCTTTTGGATCCCTTACCTTGAAGTAGTTTACCTTTTCTATCCTTCCAAATACTTCACTATATCTTGTAATCTATATATATGTGCATCAAATTTATTTATTCATTTACAATAGATGAGTTTGTATTTTTTTCTACCTCTACTTTTTGCCCTTTTTCTTATACCATATAGTAGTTAAAACTGATATTTGAGGCATTCAAACATGTTTCTATGGTAGTTCAAAAATTTATATATGGTTTTAGGATTTATTAGTACAACCTATACACTCTAACTATTGTTGAACACAACCTACACAAATAATACATGTATAGGCAATTAGGCATTATATATCAAACAATTTATACCAATGAATCATATATATACAATAGGCAAAATATCCCACAAAAATTAAAAACCCTATGTACAAATAGTATTATATTGGCTAAGCTTGACTTTAGCAATGCATCATTGAAAACCACCTACCACATATCTAAGTTGAAGCGGATAAATAGATAACAATCCAAAATGAAATATCATTCATTGATTTATCTATTTGTAGATCGAAAATGGAAGCTCTTCATGTGGATTCTTCTCCTTTCTTTTAGGCTACCCTTTGGATAGAATTACAAATTATGCATTGTGGATCATTACTATATACTATATGGTAGTTGTAATATTGTACACTTCAAAAAAGTGATGCCATAGTAACTTAAATAATTTTTTAAATTATTAGCTCCAATATTTAAAATGTACCCCATAATAGGTCTCATGTAGTCATGTTGTTTCTAAAGTAACCACTAGTGAAGTACCCAAGCATTCCCTTTTATTGCCCTAGATCTTGGAATAAGGTAGAAGGCCCTAAAACAACTCATGCTCCAAAAAGCATTTTCTAACTTAGAAGAACATATTGCCTTTTTCAATTTACCAATTGTATTTGTCAATGCTCATTTTACAATGAACATGTTAGAGGACAAACACTTTTAGTGTCACATGTGATTCCAACTTCAAAACTCATAACTAATTCCACAAAAATCCAAAAAATATTAAACAATTTGGGTTACATGCCATTTTCATTGTTTTTTGGAAGTGAAATTAGGGAAAATCTAGGAAAGTTGCAACTTCTTTGATGCATAAGCTTTTAACATTGGCAAAAGGTAAACTTAAAAAAAAAAAATGGACATATTTTTGTTTCACAAATCATTTGTCACGGTAGCCTTCTCTTATGTATGGAAAATTAAAAGTGTAGACACTTTACTAAAACCTCCATCGCCAGCTCCATTTTAGAAAAATTTCATCGTGTGACAAAACTTTTCACCTACCTGTGCGTGCAGGTTTGTATTATAAGTTCCGACTACTTTCAGAAATTGAGTTTGAGAGCGTTGATCACGAGGGTCTTGCAGTGCAAATGCGGCGCTCCAATTATGTCAGACCCTTCAAAAACCTAAACTGACTACTGGCCACCACTGGAAGACGGAACTGGCTGAGTGGGAAGGTTGATTCACTGAACCTTTGCAGTTGAAGTTACCAGGCAAACATCCACAATGCTACAGTGTGTGCTCTTTGTCGTTTCCATTATAACTGTGTTCGATTTGGAAGTAGTTGCGAAGGTCACCTTTGGCGTTTATACTCTGTTTATATTTGCTTGTGATACCTGTCTGTCTTCTTGCGTGCAACTCCAATTGTGAATTTCGTTTATTAGTGGAAACGTTCGCTTGTTTCTCACCTCGCAGTAGACTTCAGACTTCAATCACAGAGCTTTGAGAAGCTTAGCGGGCAGATTCGGATTCAGATGCAGCATTTACACTGTCAAGAGCAAATACCAACCTTGCACAACGGAACGGTCCGGGCCCTGAGTTTGAAAACTTTGACAAATTGCCTTTGACTCCTTTGAGTGTTGAATTTTAGCGTCTGGTTCGCAGGTCGTAGTTGATGTGACGTACAATTTGTGCTTCTGCTTCTTGCCTGAGCATTTATGCACGTCATGTCTTGGTGTTCTAATTTTTGCCCCATTGATCCATAGCTGTATTATATATTGAATTTATTGCGTTCTTGAGCGGTTGTTGCACAGGGGCTGTCCCACAGATGATCCTTCTGCCTTGATCCTTCTGCCTGCCCTTCTGGAACGCCGGATTTGATCATCGTTAGCAATACTGATGGCAACCTTGTCGCCTCTCTGCTGTGTCATCGACTTGGTGTCACCCAGGTTCGTGAAAATACAGAACTCACTTAAATATAATTGTATTAATGACGCACTATTTGCAACTAATGCAATATTTGCAGCCCGAAAACACGTAGCCCAAGTAGGTTATCAAATAAGTAGTGTGACATTGTTTGACTGTTTTCAGCATACCAAAACTCTGAATGTGCTCCACAGAAGACATTAAAGAAACCCGATGCAAACATCTACTACCAATGAATCAGTATCACTTTTCTTGTCAGGTCACTGTGGAATTTTCGATCTCACTGGATCAGGCCTGCTTTTATCACCACCAGTTCTGCGTACCAGATTAATTAATCTCAAATTTTACAGCTTGGGCCGCAGAGTATGTCATTGAGTTCTTTCCTTCGATTCTGTCATTGATGTGTAGGGTGGCACTGTGATACAGGTTTTAAGTACGTGAGTCGAACCTAAAGTCGTGATGAATTGCAAGTGCCGGCGGATTGGTCGTCAACTTCACTGCCACCAGGCATAAAACTTCTTCCTCGATCGATTCCTTTTTTTTAATCTTCAGTGCTAATACGCACCTTACCCAAACTCTTCTCCATGGCTAGGAATCACGTGGCCGTAGCAACGCAACTCCTGATTTCTCCCCAGCACGAGACTAAACCAGTCGCAAGACACCAACTCCTGATTCATTCTCCCCGGGATGAGACCACCAAAGTGACCAAACCAAACCCCACAAGGCAGCAGATTTCCAAGACCCCGATAAAACCCGCAACCACCAAGCTGCCTCTGTGCGTGATCCTGCGAATGGAGACCGGAGACGGGGACGCCAGCTACGCTCAGAACTCGGGGATGCAAGGAGGGATGCTGCGCGACATCGGCGAGGAGTTCATAGACGCAATCGTGAACACCCTCACTAATCTCCCCGAGGACGGGAGTGCAGTACGAGTAGCGGATTTCGGCTGCTCCACTGGAGCCAACACACTCGCGTGGGCGGATCTGGTGGCCACTGGCCTGCAGAAGAGGATCGCTAAGTCTAGCTGTCTGGGAAGTAGCAAAGCGCCCGAGATTCAGCATTTCTTCACGGACCTGCCATCCAACGACTGGAACTTGCTGTTCCGGGACCTGCTGGTGGCGCAAGAAGCGAAGCCCAGACGGTATTTTCCAGCGGCTGTGGCGGGATCATTCCACAACCGGTTGTTCCCGCGAGGTTACTTGCACATTGTGCTCTCGGTTTGGTCCATCCAGTGGCTCTCCAAGGTACGTGAATAACATTCACCCTGGAGTCTGGGGACAGGAGTACTGGGGTACTGACGTCAATTTCAATTCGGTTAAATTAGCGATAATCCACACGCCAAAATTTGTGACATACATCTAAAGAAAGGTCTAATTTCAGGTCACAGACTAGGACAGGTATAGATTTTGGTTTCAGACCACACGCCCAAAGTTTTGGAACATCGCCAGTTCAACGAAATTGATGTTTACTGTAATGGACCCGCCATGCAGACTGGGGGCAATGAAATTCTATCAGAAGGATTGAAGACGTTTTATAAAAACCCAAGGTCATTAATCGGATCAACCTGCGCGGATCGAGACACCCCTTCCTAAGCAGTTTTTGATTAGACCCTGTCCGGAGCATGGTCCGGAGCAGGTCTCATGCCAAACCGTACTTATTCCACTCCTTAAGATTTGTAATTTATGAAAGACTTCGAAGAGCACCCTGAAGCCTTCATCTACAGGGGTCTTCAAGCATGGGGCATGGATGAACAAGCCCTCCAATGTGCTGAGTTTCCTGGCTTTCCTCCAGATCCTCCACAAGAGTCCCAGGACAAACTAGATTATTTAAATCAAAATTTGAGGAACCTCAATTATTTGCCTGCCTCAAGACTAGCATTGTTACCATCAACACGTATTAGCTTTAATATTAGTTCAACCCGTGGATGCTCGGTCCTGCAGAACATCTATTATATATGACCAGTTTCATATGTTAAAATGGCGCATTTCAGAGAGCCAAAGTTGTGACTTGTTCATGTTCCCCGAGAATCCGGAGCTCTGAAAAGTAGGACTTGCAATTATAGATTTCAGCAGTCGAGGATTCAGCCAGATGATCGATCGATCGATGGTTCAGTTGGTCGACTAAAACTCAGTCAATGTCAATGGAATCTGTAATTTTAATGAAGATGATGAGGTCCCGGGATGAGGTCCACTATATGCATGGTAATATAATGATCTGTGCAAGACGCTGTGCATGCAGGTTCCAGACGCCGTGCTTGACGTTCGATCTACGGCATACAACAAGGGCTGCGTGTGGATCGATGGTGGTCGCCCGAGCACGGCGCAAGCGTACGCGCAATCGGCACGACAGGACCTCTTCAACTTCTTCGCGCACCGTTCTTACGAATTAGCTCCTGGTGGATTGCTGTTCCTCATGTGCATGTGCCGACGGGAGCACAGCAGACCAGAGCACCAGACAAGCGGAGAATTTATGAATGCAAACGTCTGCGGTCAATTATTCGAAGAGGCATGGCAGCAGCTAGTTGACGAGGTACGTAATCGTCTCAACTTCTCCACTGGTCCCATCCTTCCTACGTAGACCTTTTTCAAATCTATTGCCATGTCTCGACTGTCACATGGATGGATGAAGTGATGGGTCATGTTTATATCTAAAGTACAATTTTGTCATTTGCTAAATGCACAAACTTGCAACTCAACCTGGTCAGAAAGTCTGTTTAAAGCCCAATAGCTTGAGCATCTGGAATATAGGTTGGATGAAATTAACAGGCTGTACTAATATTATAATAATACTGTAACGGGAACTGTAGAAGATTAACCGGATTAATTAAAACCACTTGGGAGAGTGCAAATTAAACTGCTTTGTGAGAACAAGTTTTATTCGACGATGTGGAACTAGAGCACTAGAAAACAGAGTCCCAACACTAGTGGGCAACATTAGTGGGCAGAGTAACTTACAATGACACTTGCACAGGGAGAACGGGAGGGAGATACCGGGGTGGGGGTGGGGGTGTATACTTACATACACACACCCCTCCAAAAAAAAACCGGTGTCGCCCTCCCGGTCTCCCTGTGTTGGAACAACATTAGAATGTAGTGAGGACCGGCGTGTGGTTGTAAAGTAGTGAAATGACATTATCAAGCAGCTGAGGCTCTGTCGTTGTAGCATGCAATGACTTGCTTTTCCTGTAAGATCCTACTCATACTTCCTGACTTGTAGTTTCTTACTGATGCATGCATGCAAAGCCTCCTCCCCTTAATTGGATCATGCCAGGGCCAATAATGTTTAGTAACTGTTGTGGGCCCTTTCCACAAGTGACATCAGTCTGTTGAGCTGACTCATTCTAAGCGTATAGTAATGTCACAACTTAAAGTCCGTGTCATTCCACGCATCTCATCCCCCAAGCTCCTGGTCCGGTCCACTTGCCCGAGCCTCCCACTTGCCCACTCATCGCTTCCACGGAGTCTCCCGCAGTCCACTTGTGATGCCTGGCTCCCACTTTGGCCCAGGCATAAAAGGAGCTGGAAGATTGCCAGAATGGGGGCTGGAAAGGAGCTGGATTACTGGAAAGGGACTCCTGCAAGTGTCCCGGGCAGAACAGAATGTAGAATCAAGATGTCTCCAAAGGGAGACACTGTAGAGGAGTTTCTCGATAAGTAGAATTGGGAACCCCCATGTAGTTTTTAACACTGGCACTCCTAGATCCTGTTCAATGTCTCTAATAGGGATATTCTGCAGCGGAGGTTCTCGATTTGTGGAATCGCAACCCCATTGGTGTATTCGCTGACTTTCCTAGCTGTCTCCTCTGCAAGATGTCTCTGTTAGGAACATTCCGCTGCGGAAGTTCTTTATTCTACATGTGTCCCGAGTAAGATGGATCGATGCACTACCAATCGGCCTCTGACGAATTTTCAATGTACGTGCAGGGCGTGATCCAGCCCCACGAGCGCGACAGTTGGAACGCGCCCGTGTTCCACTTCAGCCTGGAAGAGATCGAAGACGCCGTCACCCGAACACACGCTTACGACATCCAGCACCTGGAGATGCGGCGCGACCACCACTGGCTGCCCCCGAGGAGCCAACAGGCACAGGACTATCGGTACCACCCGGAGTCGTTCGGGCTGTGGGCGAAGAACTTCGTGCGCGCCATCTACAACCCGCTAGTGGAAGCTCATCTGGACCCCGCGCGCGCAAGAAAACTCTGGGACTGCCTGGAGCACCGCACCACGCTCCACACAAGGCGCACGCAGAATATCTGCTTGAGTATGAAGGGGGCCAATTATGCTCTCGTGATTCTCTCCAGAAAGACGACTTGATGGATCGTCGATCTCTCATGGATTGTCAGTGGAATTCTTCTGTAGTTTCGTGAAAAAGTTGAGTTCGGACTGTACTGTAATGACTGTTGCGTCCAGTTGTTCTTCGTCCAGATACAATTCGGAATCTTACTGTAAGATGTCTGACGTGTGAAAATAAACCCCCCTCGTCTGGACCCGACCCACATGCACCAGGAAGCACTCGGAGTCTGGTACCACTGCCTGGCTTGAGCTTTTACAAACGGGGCGAATCGTGCAGAAGGTATCCATGATGGTCGGTCTAGCTCTTGTGGAATTGTAGTGTATTGATTCGAATTCTGTTGTGGTTTCAATTCGTTTGAAAATGATAAAGTTGAGTGCGGATTGTAAGGACTGTTGCATGCATCCAGTTGAGCTTCGGGGATCGGGGATATGGTATATTAATGAGTGCTGTCTGACGTACGAAAGTGAACCAAGATGCATGCATATTAAGGGGGGATTGTAGGAATTCCCTCTGACGTACGAACTGACGTCGATGAGAAAACGGAATAACTTAAATACACATTCAGTATCAACGCCGTCATCAGATCAGATTCCCTGACCACGGTGACCGACTAGCCAAGTTCTGGTGAAGGACCTTGACTCTTGTTGGAACCGTGGAATGAGGGCGCGGTCATAGCCGTCCTAGCTCAGTTGGTAGAGCGCAAGGCTCTTAACCTTGTGGTCCAGGGTTCGAGCCCCTGGGGTGGCGACACGTGGCATTCGCTTTTCTTTTTCCTTGCAGTGTTTTTTTTTCTTTGGAAATTTTGAATTTTATAGTTTTTTTTATACATTGTTCTGGTTGCCATATTCCAGCCATAAAGACAAGCCTACTACCATGCAAATTAGCAATTTGAATATCTTAGGGTCAATTCCAGTACATAATATTACTAATCAGCTTGGTTTCGTCCCCCCCAAGTACAGGTATAATTCCCTCATATATACCTGGGGGGAGAGTTTAGTTATAATGCTGCACAAGTCATTGGCTGGGCAGAGGTGATGAAGCACCAAGTTGTGAGAGCTCAGTATGTCATTGGCAAGGCTACTGTTGAGGGCTCCTGATTTTTGGGGAGCAAAAGGGTCCCCCCTAGGGAAGGTTAATAATGTTATGTAGAGGCACATATTTTTAGGCAAATCAAATCCAAGTGGAATTATAATTTTTTGATTGAAATTGTAATTTCTATGAATTTTTGAATTGATTTGTCTTAAAATTATAAAACTATTCCTAGAGTGAACTTATGTAAGCAACCCATAACTCTCCTAAGTATCCAATAGTACTTAAGTGTTCACCATTGAAGGATTGACATGTTACCCTTATTGGCATGAATGCAATGATTTTGTTAGAAACTAAATTGATTTGAATGATTTTTTTAATAGGCTTTAGGCCAAAAGGTAAATATAAAATGACAAAATTAGGAGGAGAATGGAAATGGTCTACGTCAAATAACCATATTGCCTTAGCATTTTTCCTTTAGACAATCCTTCAAACATGATATCAATTCCTAAAATCATTCTAATTAAAGGTTGAATTTGGGTCCTATAATTGAATTGTAAAAGTTTTACACATATGACATATGAAGGATTCTTACAATATATAAAATTGGAATGAAGAAGCATTACAATAATTTAAATACAAAAATGAGAAACTTTGGATTGTTCATTTAGAGAAGCTTCAATATTCATATGATTGAAAGTTCAATTAGTTGAATTGGCCTAATTGTTTATAAATTATTTATATTCTTGGTAGTTAGTAAATTTTTTAAAATTTAAAATAGATTCATTTTAATTAACTTAAAATTAATTATGGGATGCTCTCTTCGAGTATGGTTGCGCGGCGCAACTTAAGGCAAAATTAGTTATTCATTGACACCTCAAGCAAGCAATATTTAGACAAATTTTGATTAAATATGGCTTCAATCACCTATTCTAGACTATCAAAATGGGACTCAAGCGGTTTGAAATACAATAGGTCCTTCTTTATGTTCATTTAGCATTAGATGATTTTGAGCTACATTGGAGGGCCATTTCAGGTCTACAGGGTTATTTTGTTGAATACATCTTTAGGTTTTGGTGTCAAATTGTCTATTTGACGTCACATGTTATATATGATGAGTGTTGGTCATGTACAATGGACTTGTAGTCGCCCTACCCGAGGTCACCCAAATTTTCAAATTTTTTTGCCTGACGGGCAAATCCTACATAGAAAACCCAAACTACATCATCATGGGCAACTATAGATGGTGCGACCATGGATGGGCAACTACAGGTGTGGGTGGGGTGATCGCAAGTGTGGGTCCTTGTGCACCACGTCCATCCACACTCATCCTTTGAATACATCCAAGGTCGCCCTACTCACACTTACCCTGTACTTGAGGTCACCGAGATCTACATGCACCCCCATACCACATAGAGGCCACGTGGTTGATGGACAGGCCAAAATTTTCATTGAAAAGTCATAAAGAAGTTTGATCTTATTATACAGACGAGGGATAAAATTCATGTCGTGTTCATTGTATTGTCATTTGTCGCAGTGAACAACTATGGGTCTACTCCCTATATCTAAATTTTAAAATCTAAAAAATTATTAAATTATCAAAATAAAAAAATAAAGAAAATTAAAATAATTAAAATTTTTAAATAAAAAACAATTATTATTATTTTTTTATTATCTGATGTGACAATTACTTTGCCACATTTGACCATTGTTATGGTTAAGTTTCCTTGCATTCCCACGGTTTGGGAATGCAAAGGAATTCGTAGCCCTCCAAAAAGGTTGAAATGTTGAATCTCATCTAATGGTTAGTGGTTGTGTAGTTAGTGGTTGTGTGGTTAGTGTTTTTTTTTTTTTCTTGTTTGTACTTGCTTCTCTTTAATGTCCAACCTTTAACTTGGTTAATTTATACTTTTTTTTTTAATACAATGGTTCTCCAATTGTTGAAAAAAAATATAAAATATAAAATAATCATATATATCATAGAATTAAATATTAATTAAAATGATCAAAGGATCAATTTTAAAAATAATTTAGCTATTTAAAATTTTAAAATTTTAAAACAATGATTTTTCTGTTTTATTGATTAAATTATTGAATTTTATAGTTTACAAATTTCCTCATTTAAGAACTTCAACTTCTTAAACCTTCCATTTGTAATACTTTAATGAATAATTTAGCCTCAATCAATTTTATTGATTCCATTCAACAGATGTTGAAATTTTATAGATATAGATATTGTTTGTTTCTTTTCAAATTAAACATGAACCTTCATTGATTTCTTTTTCTACAATCAAATCTCAATCAACTTTTTTTCTATCTACAAGTTTAAGGTAGGTAAATGAATAGAAGAATTCTTCAAATGATGTATCAAAATGTTCCTAACCAAGGTAGGATGATCCATGTTGTCTCTTTGGTTGTTGCACACTTTTAGACTTATGGATTTTGCAATTTTTTTGTTACGAAAGATCTACACAACAAAAGATTTTTACATGAATTTTGGCCAACTTATTTTTGAAAAAGGATACATTAAAAGGTTTCAAAGCTAAACATATACCTTTCCATTGTGAATTGAAAGTACTTTCCATTGTAGACCATGGAATTTTTCTTCTCCATTTGTATGCTAATATAACTCTTTTTATGCCCAACTCTATTACAAATTGAATCTAAAAGCATCCATGAAGATTGTTCAAAATGAATGAATCTTTGTCATTTGTATTAGGTTCATGGATCTATCCATTGAATTTATGAAATCATTGTTTTCGTAATTCAATTTCAAAGCCTTTCAACCCATATTTTTCACACCATACATCTCTATGGGAATCGTCAACAATTTTTGCTACATTACAAAGCAATAAAGTGAAGTAGAATTTATTGTTGAGGTTGAAACATGGAATACAATCAATTTTAGGCCACCCTACTTTATTTGGACTCAATACTCACACAATATGAAATCTATAAATATGAAATCCAATTGAAAGCTAATTATTGAGCCCATTGCTAATTGATATAAATCAAAGAAGTTACTTACATTATTTATTCCAATATCTAATCCACAACATTGAATAATAGAATCATAACATAACTATCTAGTGAAAAGATGCGAACACCCCGGTTTGTCCCCCTTCCCTCTTATTTTCGATTTTCAAAAATCCCAGACCATAAATCTCACAAAAAAAACTAAAACCAATCTTTAAGTTGTCAATTTAGGATATGAATACAAATACGAATGTAGGATATGGATATGGATATGAGTATGAATATGGCTATGGAAGATGTATTCATATACATACTACAAGAATTACAAAATCCCATATCAATTGCAAAATCTCATATCAATTTGAAATTACAAATTGGGGGGATGGGGTTAGGTTTGAGAATTAAAAAAGAATATTTAATTTGGGTTAAGTTTGTGATGGGTATGGGGGAGTTGGGTAATTTAAATTTTAATTGAGGCATAGGGTCACCTGTAACCTTTCCTCACCTATGTGTTAAAACAAATATAGCATTTTATAATGAATTGCAACTTCAATTTCATTATTGTTTTGGTATTAATTTTCATATCAAGACAAAATCAATCACTTGAAATAGGAATAAATTTCACATTTGTTATCTCCATCAACTATTTCATCACCGAACCCCGATACTTAGACCACTCCTGAGATGACCCTCCCGGGTACCATGGCCACCTACCCGGATATCACACTCCGGATATCACACTCCGGATATCCACCGACAATCCACCAAACCTTGGAAAACCCGGACACTTGGCACACCCTCCCAACGGAGTCCCCGAAACCAGACTCAGCTGCCAGCAACGAAAGCTCGAAATGAATGAGATTCACCACCTCATCAGCCTCCCTCATTTCCTGTACCTGTTGCCGCGTGTCCTCAACTAATTCAAACCCATTGTCATCACTCCCCTCGCTCTTCAAATAAGAATCCAAGCTTTTGCATTCGATCTACTTCCCCACCTCCAAAGACCTCAACAATCCAGTTTTCGTAGCTCTTGCATGCATTTGTCACTCGCAAGCTTCACACTTCTCTAATCAGTTCTCTTCTTGTTCGTGTCTCTGTATCATCTTCCAGGTTACGAGCTTCATTCCATTTGGATTTTGTGCTTTGCTTCTTTTGATATTCGATCTTGTGAGACCTTGCTTTACAGTAGACTTCAGTAGAGATCAGATTGTGCCCAGCTCGAAATCAAGCCGGAAATGACGACGGTGGACGGTCGTACTTCTCATCAACCTGGAAAACCTAATGAGGTACTTGCATTCGCCTCTCATCTGGAGATTAGTTTATGTGCTGGTGTATGTATTTCTCTCATTTTGAACGTCAGTGAGGTTGATGTGATTGTCGACTAAAAACCCAAGCATTTTGAGCGTGGGATTCTCCACAGTTTGAGTTTCTGGGGTCTGCTTAGCCGAGATCTGTTAAGGACTACGGGGGAGGATAGTTACCAATTTGTGTCGATTTGAACCAATATGTAGAGTGTGCTTTCATTAGTAAAGCTCACTGGAGGGATCACTCTGGGCACCATGAGAGCTTTAGTCTTTTTGAGAGCGAATTTTAATAATTTTGTATGAAATTCTTATGCAATCATTCAATGTAGGAGTTCTGAGACCATTATTGAAAGGATAGTACACAATCCTATTCCCATTGAAAGATAAGTGGCCATACGCATGTTGCCAAGTCATCACTTTGCTGATTGAAGACCAAGCCATTCCTAGATTGGAAGAGATAAGTTGGTGTCAATAGCAGGGTCAGTCAGTAAGAAACGGAATCATTTCCTTAATGGTTTTAATATCTTGCACCTTAACCCTTAAAAGATCCCATAACTCCATTTCTGGTCTTATATTTTACTTGTATATGTGTTTTGTATTTTGATACTACCATATTTGACTACATTACTATATAATTAGTAACACTTCATGTCAAATACAAATTCGTACTTCAGTACCTAATGAGGGTTTTGCAAGATTTTATATTGTGCATACATTCATACTGTCCCCAAGGGACATTTAAGGGTTAAATTAAATTAAACTTGCGGTGTGATTTTGTTTAGACCCTGCAACAAGTGTCCATAGACGAGCTAGTGGAGCTTGTCACAGATTGCGGGGTCTTAGTGGTGGACAACCCCAGGCTTGCAAATGAGCTCCAGAAACGGGGGTTTAGGGGGACTGAGGGGGACGGCAAAGACGGGAGCATTATTCTTCACAAAGCCGAATGCGAGCCTCCAGAGAGCGACTTGAAGAGACTGCAAAGCCTGGTGGTGGATGCGTATGCTCCGTATAGTCCCAAGGCGTCGCCAAGACCCCATCCATTTGCACAAGACCTTGAGAAACATGGTATGATTCTGCTCTTCAGAACTCATTCAGCTGTTATTGTTTTATGGAAATAGTCGGCAATGTACTAGTGACTATTGGTGTAGACTATTATAAGAATTGATGGAAGGAGTTGTCTGTATTTGTGTTTATTTCTAAATGGGGTATGTGGATATGCAGCTCGGGTCACTGCTCCACAGCAAATCATAATGCAGAGTCCTTCGGAGCCCGAATTCTTGAGGACTACCGAGGATTTAGTTACTCACACAAGTGTGGAACAGGAGGTTTATGCTGATGTTCGTTTCCGAGCGGCGTATACGAGGTACAAGAGTCACAGTGATTCTCATTTTCTGCTTATGTATGCTTTTTTGTGTTTCCATTTTGAAAAACATTGAAGGATTATTAAGTGGGTCAATCCGTCCTCTCAGCTCGGTGAAATCCATTCCTAATATCCAACAAGAACACGCATCTCTTGAACAAAAACTTGCATCTCCTTGGGATCCATTTAATGCAGAACACAAGTTCAAAAAACTAGGCTTTAGAAAGGACTGCTAGCAAGATCAATCTGCCCAAGTAATGTAAAGTCTGGATTCCCCATAGAGTGAGGTTCCCTTCAACGTACAAGAGAATTTTGAACCTTTTCCTGCAACAATCTAGAAATTTTCACCATCTTAAATTTTGCACATTTATTTCATGTCAAGCTAAGAATCAATTGCAAAAAACTAGATGTCAGTCAATAGATTATGTATTTTCACACTTAGTACAAATCAAAGTCCACATGTATGGTCAATAATCATGTATTTTCGAATGGAGCCTCTACCTTAGTAGTCTATATCTGTTACAACACAAAATCAACCTTTTTTTAAGGCTTACAAGTGCAACATTGATCGAACCCAGTGCTTTATCAAAACGACTCTAAACCCTCTTCTCCAAATGCTGTTGGATTGACAGACTAGTCGGCTCTCCCCTCCTGGAGCTCCACCTGATGGTCGAAGAAGTCCAATTCGGCGTCACCCAAAGCTCCAACACCCCCAACACCCGCGGCCCTTTCATCTACACCATCGAAATCAAAGCCTTCCCTGGCTCCAAATGGTCTCCCCACTGCAACCAAACCTCCGCCAAGCCCTCCGATACCTACAACTTGCAACGGCACGCCACTCTCGGCGTCACCGAACGTCTCTCCAAGCTTTCAGCACCAGAACTCACAGACACAAACCCTGGGAACAACCCTGGATCCCCTGCAGTGGTGAAGCACCGATGGTTACCAGCTGCCTATGACCCCAAAAGCTCAGAGAAGGCCGTTGAGTGGACATGGAAGATGACGACGTGGGAAGATGGTCGACCATTTGATGAAGAGAATCCGAGTTTTGGAGCAGATGGGATTCCTGAGTTGCCGTTCAGAAACCCCGAAGTGGTGAGATTCAAGGATTTGGAGGATGTGAATGAAGCGACGTGGGAAGTGCCGGCGGAGGTAGTGAAGGGGTTGCATGGGAGAGTGGATTGGAGCTTTGAGATTAAGATTTACACGGTGTGCTTGCAGCAGAAGAGGTGTTTGGTAGGGGAGGATGTGGTGGTGTATAGGAAGAAAGCGGAGAGAGTAGCGGCCAAGTATAAGGGGAAGACGTCCAGGAGCAATGCGCTTATTATACCACCTTCATGATGATGGTGTTTGGACAAGCGAAACCCTAAACCCTAAACCGTAGATGATGCTCGGTTCAGGGTCTTTTGTCTCTCTTCTTCTTAGAGTCGGATACTTTCTTGTATTTTGAATCGGAGTGCTGGGAAGGCGGCAATCTGTGGTTTGTCATTCAAGGTTTTGGTTGTTCCTTGAGGATCAAGTTGTGAGGGGAGCTGTACCATGCCACAATCAAGTTCATGAAGATCGTCATTTTGACAACCAAATTTTTTGTAAGCTATGCAGCAGAAGCCTTTCGTTAAGCCTCTTTAGCCAAAACAGCCAGTAACTTGAAAGCTTGGTACCTGCTTATGGCTTAGCTGAACTTCAAATGTGCAGATGTACTTACAATTCCACCTTATATGAATTGCAATGAATTTGAATGGTAATTTTTGTAATAGATGTTTGTCAACTTTGAAGATACATGGGTGAAGTGAGGCGGTATGAGGTCATGACACATTCAAGAATGGTGTTGCTTGATTGTGACTTCTCCTTTGCAAAGTGTGTAATTGACGCACATACATAATTAGATGTTTTATTTTCGGCTTACAATATTTTGTAAATTTTAGTTTTTTTAATTATAAATATGAAATCAAATCAAATTGCTGTGAAAAAGATGACTATGACAATGAATGTCTATGGAGGTTGGCATTTTCTATCCCTAAAAGGTGGAGCTGTCGATTTTTCAAACAAAAATTTGAGGAAGATGTCTTGGAGGAAGCCAGTCAAATTTTTCCGCTGAGTGATGGCATTGAGGATCGTAAACTATTTGAGCTCATAGCAGATCGTAATGCAACTGGGTGTTCTGTTCATCCGAAGTGCCATTCGATCTCAGGGTTGAGGTTGTGACGGGGTTTGTGTTTTGTTACAATCACAATTGATTCTTGTGCAGACCATCTTGACGATGTGAATCATGTACCAGAAATTGATTGGAAAGAATATAACTCAGCTGGAAAGACCGGTGAACTACACAATATCCTTCTTGCACGGCATGTGATATTGGATACTGAGTCTGTTAATTGGACAGTTTGCCATTCAATGGGTCGCTATCCAGTGAAGAATGCAGAGTCCCTGCCTATGGACACAACTCACACAAGAAGCTCAAAACCAGAGATGTAGACGCTGTCGCAGATCCCAGAACAAAATGTCCAGACCAAACACTGACCAACATGCGTCAACCGGAAGGAACAAAAATAAAATACAGAAAGATGAGAGACTGAGAATTCAATTAAAATGCAACTTCTGCGAACATTTCTGTCTCCCATTTGTGGACGAAAAAACTCAATTTTCTGTTCTTGACTATGCTTCCTCAATGCCAATACCCATAATTAACTTATTCGAAGCATTTGGGGGAATGGGCTCGTGAACATTCCCAGGTTGAAACCCACTACAGTGCGACCCAGCTGCTTGCATAAATTAATTCTGGATGAAGCGATATTAGCAGAAAAATACTGCGAATTTCAATGCCTTTATTCAATGTACACTTGATGGAGGAAGATGTAACGAATCGTTGAGCCGGAAGCGGTGCAGGATGTCCACAAGGTGACAATACACTGACACCAGCAGCAAAATAGAGGGCACTTCCATGGCTTTTTCTGTAGACGGTTGATCAGCACTCAATTAAGTAGAAGCGAAGAATTTCTTCGCGGCTTCGCAGCTACCATGCATGACAACGATGTCATGGTCACAGCAATTTCCAGAACAGGAAGCCAAGATCTCATGGAAAAAATGTAATAATGCGTGAAGGCAATAATAGCTAGAAACTGCTGAATTGGGTGCAGAATGTAGCTATAAACCCCTTTCAGTGATCACCATGGAGAAGAAATTTGACGGCCTTGCTCACTCGAACAGAAGTAGATTACAAACAAACTCAAGCTTGTGCTCTCTTTCTTGAGTTTGACACCCGAGGAAGATGGAGGATTTGATTCATGGTCTTCTGAGTAGCCGTCGAGACTCTGTTTCCTTCTTGCAAATGCACCCAGGGTAAGGATTCGAATAAAAATTCTCTTCAAATTTGGGAAACTCTCCAACCTGTCTCCAGTGTGGAGCTCCGGTACGAGGGAGGTGGATCTTGCGGACTTGGCCTTCAAAGTCTTTCCATGTAATTGTTCCTGCTTCATAATCGTCAATCAGGTTCACTAATTGCTGCCTGCACAACGCACAAGAGAACCACTAGATAAGCAACAAAAGTCACAGAAACACATAACCCGAAACTACCTACGAGGGTAACTAACAAAACAAGAACGGTAGAATTGCAAGGCTATGTTCCAAAACCTATGTTCAGCATGGAAAGATATCAACAGCAAATAATTCAGAAATTCAAAATTCAAAAAATCTCTACTGCGCGGTGGCAAATTTACGGAAACTTCAATTGCAGATCGTTCGAGTACCCATTTTGCGCTACCAAGAACTATTGAGCATCCAGTGCTTGATATCTGGAGCAAACATTATCCTATTCACATCTAACAAAATAAAAAGCATTTCGTCTTACTAATAAAGAAATCAGGTGAAGTGAAATCTCTATGTCAAGAACAAAACCAAAAAATGGACGACGAATTTGGTAAATTGCCGGTACCAAACGCTTGGTGAGAAAGAGGGTTCAGGGTTTAGGGTAGGAATTTG
Organism: Climacium dendroides; assembly: GCA_950106755.1. Lineage (NCBI taxonomy): Eukaryota > Viridiplantae > Streptophyta > Bryopsida > Hypnales > Climaciaceae > Climacium > Climacium dendroides. The sequence continues at coordinate 12,585,407 of OX467086.1, forward strand.
ATAAAATGCCAGTACCTGTCGGGGCTGATGGTTTTTCGGTACCCCTCAAACTGCCGATGTCCCATCACAGCCTTGGCCATATTTCCATCATAAGTGTACACGAACACATCGCTCTCCAGCGCCACCATGTAGTCCAGTCCCGCCAGCCGGTTCTGAAATTCCTTCAAAGGAGCGAGCTCCATCTCGGTGGCAAGCGTAGCATGACTATAAACATGAGGAAACTCATTGTAAAGACTGTCCATAGTACCCTTTCCATAAATCTCCCCAGCCACAATGTAGATTTGCGTGGACGAAGGGTAGCCTAACGCCTTCAACAGCAATCCTGTTTCATGGGGAGTTAGTGGACAACCCCCCAACTTCCGCTTCTCCTCGCCATCAATCTCCTTCTCCTTCCAGTGCTTGACCTCGTACCGCATCTGCTTCAGCTCCTCGGCTTCCTCGTCGGACAGACCGTGTGCACAGCCTGTGAAGGCCAACATGTCTTTCTCATATCTGCACACAAATCTTTATTAGGTCGAGGTGAAAAATTAAGATTCATCACACATTACTCTGTAAAATCTTGCGAATGTGTCCTCATGTGAAACATTCTTATTAAGTGAAATACACTATCGCTTACAAATAGAAGCGAGTACAGATCGGCAAAACCTAAAATGGGCCAGACCTAGAAAGGATTATGTACTGGGTAGCAATTGGAAATGAGTGGTTGGTGCAATTATTGGGACATGATCAGTTTAGAGGATCTGCTGTCCAGACCCAGCATTCCAAAGGGTGTCGAAGGCAACGAAGTCCAACATGTATGCATAAACTCTAAACCCTAAACCAAAGGTCAATGAGAGCAAGACCTTTCTCTGGTTATTGACACAACTGTTTCAACGTTATCACAAATCCTACCCTCTTCAATCCATAGGGTTTGTGATTTATGAGGGTCTTCAAAGGGCACCCTAAAGCCAGGATTGGGGAGTTTCAAAGCATCAGGCCTGGAGGAAAACCCTAATAGTATGTTCGGTTCCCCCCTCCAGATTCTCAGTAGTATAAACTAGCCCAATCATCTAGTCTAGAACATGGGCAAAAGTAATGCACAGCTTAACCCCTAAGCAATCTGAAGTTCATATTCTGGACGAAGAACAGACTGCTTCAAGGTGATGTTTCGTCCAAGTTACTATTCACCCATCCCAGGTCATGTTTGAATGTTTTCAAAACAACCTTTTTATGTCCAATTTGATGAAATTGAGGCAAATAATATACTTGTACAAAGATATAAGCAAAAAAATTGCAAAACTTCAAAAAGAAACGGAGCAATGAAGGGTTAGCGCACCTCAGATGCAAAGCTAAGTAAGGACTGTCTTCTCTCATGCGGTTGGTGAGCGTGCCCGCCAACTGCCGAATGGGCTCGGCGTACTGCAGAGACCGGTAATTCACTCGGCACCTGAGCTGCTGAACGTAGTCTGGCAGATCGTTGTTGGCCAACCTTGAATCAGCGTGAGTGAAATACACAACCTTGCTCTCCTTCAGTAACGGCACCAATTCCTGTTCATAATAAGGTGCCTGAAGAAAATCAAGATGTCAGAGACAAGATCATATCACCACCACAAGGACATGACACAAAGCTGTCAAACAAAACATTACAAGGAATTCCATTAAGTCATTTGAATCTTACTTCCTGTTGCACAATCCCTATGGACTTTACATCATGACAGATATACTACTAGACTAAAAGACGTTTCAAACACGGCCTCTGAATTTTGATTATTTTGACACATGGATCGTCAAATGAAACTCAGAGATCGAATATGCAAAGTTTTTCTTGCAAGGAATCCGACTTCCAGAGATTGCCATAAGTCGCAGCAATGGAAGGTAGAAATTACATGTTACCTTTGACCATGAGATGGGCGCTTTTGTGACAGGCTCAATGTTGGCGAGGTCAGCTGGCAACGCTTCTACAATGTTCACATCTTCTTGAAGTGACTCGATGAAACCTTTCAAGTCGAAGATGTCCTTAAATTCACTGCACAAAGGTCCATTCATGTTTAGGCAACTATACAAGTAGGCAACCAATTGTAGATCACTGAGGAGTGGGTCGATATTTAGAGAGTTCTATCAGTAATGTAACTTAGTTTTGAAATTACAATGGACGCTGACCTTGGATCAGCCCAGAAAGAGCTGTGGTCAAGTTTGGGGACAACAAGCGTAGCATTCATTAGCTTCGCAATGGCCACCATGTCACAAATCTGCATAACACCAACGCTGATCGTCGTGAGTAACAATTCGTGGTTAGCAATACCCCAAAACTTAGCACACTAATGCAAAAAGGGCAGTGTAAATTACAGTTACTACAAAACGAGGGTTTAGTAAAATCCTATACTCACTCCTGCGCGCATCTGATTCAAACCACCGTTTGCATTTACAAGAATGTAGCCATTTGACTCGGCTCCAGGCTCTACAAACAAACAAGACGTTCCTGAAGGTCAGTGGGATTCCAAAAGAGTTCTCTTCATATCAGTAACCAAAACCTCAGCCCCTCTATAACCAACGCAAAATTTTCATTCTTCCCCAATTCGAAAGAAAAGCTAAAGCTGGAAGTGTTGCCATCACCATATCCACAATAAAAGGAATGCCTAAAATCACAGAGTACGATGATCACAGGAAACCGAACATACAAAAAAAGTAACTCACTTTTTGCCTTCTTGGCACGGTCGATACATTGCTCATACTTCTGACCGCTATCTGGCTTTGACCAGAGCTCCCCAGCCCAAAAAGCCTGCGTCTGTCATACAATAACATTTTACAGAATGTCAACACTCTCCAACTCAAATATGTTTTTGATGAAACGTCTTACAGTCTTCACAAACAATGCATTGCCAGTTCCACTTCATCGGATAGAATAATAAGTAAATCGTACAAGCACTTGCAAAGTCACATTTATGTTATCAAAGATTCTATTCTTCTTTCGAATCATCGAGTCAACGCAAGTGCCTTTCGTATGCTTCAAAAACAACTAAAAAAAATAGGACCTCCAGCTGGTGAAAAAGAAGCTCAAATGTGCACGTGTCTGGTCTAGTCTCAAAGTTGAAAAGAATCATCACCTTGCGATGGTCCCTGTGGCGCCGGTGTGGCATCTTCAGAAACGATGATTCATCATCAAATGACTTTTCATCTTTATCACTCACATCCACGGCGTTCCGTTGAAAAGAGTTCAACAAAATCTTCTCTCCTTGAAACTGCAGCACTCAAATAGCTCTCAATGAGCAACCAGTCCCATTTAAAACTGTCCACCTCGTGACCTACTACACTCAAACCTCTTTATACCATGGCCCTGAAATCTAATATACAAAGTAAAAATGCGAAATCGCAGCCTTCACTTTTTAATGCGTCGGTGAGAAGATGCTCTCGGACATTCAAACCTCTCTATAACGACCCTACCTAAAATAGCATTCTAGGAAACCTGCACGCTTTGCTACACTACTATCATTGCCTATAGCACACTTTGTCACACATTCAAGCTACATCAAAAGTCGGGACCCCAGGTGTAAAGATTACAAAGGTTTGAGAGCACTACAGCAGAAAGTTTTAGTACTACCATGGCCATGAAATCTCTCGAATACTACAACTGCGAAACGTAAGTCTTAATTTAATACTGTGTCGGTGAAAAGATGCTCTAAACGTCAACTTCGTTACTAAGTGGCGAAATTTCCAGAGGTCGGCGCTTCCAGGCGCCCCGTCTAAAACCTCAAAACTATACCGCTCCTAGTACATAGAGCTCCGAGCAATGTCGACGGTGCTTTGAATCACGCCAATTTAAGGAATTTGACAGACATCCTAGTCCTGAAATAACACAAAAAAGGATGAATAGCTGCAAGTACGAGACTTTTCTACGTACCTGCATGCCATCTGAAACTTGATGATGAATAGAACACCAGCCAAGTAGCATAACCTTGAGCACCAAAAAACAAACCACCAACAGAGTAGACGCGTAGAACGCCGATTGCCGCCAGCTCTTCTTAACCCCGGAACTACATTGTCCCCCGGAGTCCGCGAACCTGGAATTCACATAAGCGTACTCATGTAAAGAGCTGCCGCGCCGGTGCGTTTTCAATCCATCTCCCCCAGTCTGAGAATTCGCCAAACTAGGGTCCAGATGGTCACCAGGCTCAGGAGCCCGGTGTCCTTTGAAGAGCTTGAACAGCAAGTAAGGCGACGGCTCCGACATGCGCTTCTGCGACAGCGAGCGACGGCTCATGGGGTGGAAGGAGCCGTCAACTCTGGGACTCATGAGTACATGCGTCACGTCGCGGTTGCCTTCGGTAGTGGAATTCGAATTCGAATTCGGCCATAACGTTGTCGAAGTACTCAATCTGTCGTCTAAGCCTTCTCCTTCCAGTTCTGTGCCCGAAGAGTTGGCACAGTCGTAGTCGCAATCCAGTTGTACTTGGACCATGCCGATAAGCGCCAGCTTGACCTATTTTGGCTTGGCAAGCTCACCCTAAAACGATTCCTGCTTTTGCTCTGAAGGACCGCTATGGCGTCCTGGTGTGCATAATAATAATGTTGGGATAGTGCGAGCCCCAACCGTAAAAATTCGGGGAGGAACCTCGCCCTGTGTGCGGGCATGGAGGTGACGCCCACGTTACGCTTCCTCGTCCCTCATCTCTCACAAGGACCATCTGAGTTCTGTGTGATCAACACCCGCTATGCTTGCTGTCGTTTAGTCCGAGGTACATTGTCCGGAATTCCGGGACTTCTGCAGAGAAAGACCATCAACAAGTGAGCATTTTGTTCCAGCATTGCGAAAAGTAGCAGTAGGACTGGTAGTTGAGAAGCTAGTAGACCGTCGTTAAAAAGTAGCGTGGGAACCCTAATATCCCTGACTACCGAGACAAAACGAGAACTGTGCAATCATCATAGTATGCTCAGAGGCGCAGACTACGTTATCTACATTTTTAGGGAGTCAGAAGTAGCACGTGTCTGGGACGAGGAGACGTCAGAGGTGACAATGCGCTTTGTACTGGCCCCCTAGATTGGATAGCGTCTCCTTCAAGGGAGAATGTGAGAAACCCCTCGCAATCGCCATACCCAGAAACTTGACCAATAGGTTACATCACGGTTACTATCAACCTCACCACGCCACAATGCAGAGAATTATGGTCGATGCAAACTTATGGTTGGGGGGGTCGGGGATCCGACTCCTGCAATCCAATCCAACTACATTTTGACATTTTGACGTCTAATCCCCAAAAGCCAGAACTTCGAATTCCGCACCCCTAGCTAGCATTGATTCATAGTGATCACCAAGAGCTTCCTCGGAATCCCTGAATCCCCACACACTAAATACACACACATAACACACAGACAGCAGCTGCAGTTTCATCGTCCTCTCATCAACACTCGACACCCAGATCTAGCGAATGTGCAACTCCAACTAAACTCCCAGAAAGCCTCCACCTTCACAATCGAATAGAACAGTCTCCATAGCCACAAGTACGAAACCAACCCCAATCCTCCCCATCTTACAACCCCTCCAAACCTCGGAAACCATCGCCGCCATCTCTCTCCCCATCCATCCCCCAATCTCTACATTCCGCAACCACGACACCATGCACCCCTTTTCTTCCACACAAACACAATGCCACACCACCACCATCCGCAGCAACCCTAACTTACTCCTCCTCCCAACACCAAGTCGACACAACTACGAACCCCCAAACCTCACCTGGAACGAACAACCCGACCTGCAAACCTCCCTGGACCCGTGAAACCAACCAATCCCAGCCATCATCTAGCTAGATCTGCGCCCCTGCAGCAACATTGTCATCCGCCCACCCCAATCCAGCTCCCGGACGTCTTCAGAAGAATGCGGGCGGGTTGCGCCCCACGTGCCGATCTAACTTCGACACACACACACACAACCGCTGGAGGAGTTCCGAGCCTGTGACTCCCGCAGTAGGAAAAAACTGCCTGAGGAGAGCGCTTTCGAGAGCTGGCTGGCTAGCTGGGTGGAGTGTTGTGGGTGGACTGGTTCAAGGCTCCAGGGCAGACCTGCGGGAGACGGAAATTGCAGTTGGAAATGCAGAATTTTGTGAGAATTTTGTGGGAAGACGGAAGCGAAGGGCGCCGGACGCGAGCAGACGCGGGGGGTGCGCGTTGCAGTCACGACGGGGCAGAGGTGATTGCGTTGCCCCGGAAGCGGCTGGAGCGGCTCAGGCTGCTGGGAATCCGAGTGTGATGGGGGTGCGGTGAAGGTTCGTAGTTCTGGCCGTTCTTAACTTGGTTTGGGCCAGGAAAGTCGGGGAACTTTAGGCGCGGTCCTCTTTTACTGTGGAAGTTGGGAAGCTGGGATCACAGTGGAACGAACTCCTCCTGCAATGGAGATGGAAACTGAAAGGGGCTTTTGGTACTGCAGTAAAACTGAAAGGGGCTTTTGGTACTGCAGTAAAACTAGCAGTGTTTTTTCAATCATCTTGAGGTATGTTTGCACTTGGTGTTTGGGGCAATGTTTGTATTGTGAATCCAGTCTAAATGTAGGTCTGAATTCATTCCTAAAACTCTCAGTAACAAGACTTTTTAACACCAAGTGCGTACATACCATTAGAGAGCTCTTTCGCCAATACTCATGTGGTATTTGGGTGGTACTTGGTGATATCTACATCAAAAGTAGGTGATACCTAGATAAAATTTTGTTTATTGGTCTTTATATGTAGCAATAATCTAGCTATTTTGACTAGAAAAAATGAAATTTTCCTTTCAAAAAATAGCCAATATCTCTTGGTTGTCGTTAAATGGTGAAAATCATGCATAAAAAACACACTAAAGGTATGTTCACACTTGGTGTTAAAAAGTGTTGTTACTAAGAGTTTTAGGAAGGAATTCACACCTACATTTAGACTAGATTCAAAGTACAAACATCACCCCTAACACCAAGTGCAAACATACCTTGAGGTCATTAAATACAAGGGATTCTTTAGAGGACACCGTGGGATTTGTCTTAACCCCTAAAGTCCCATGGCCATTTTTTGGGCCAAAACCACTCAAAACTACCACTTCTACTACAATCACCTACAAAATAAATTTTTAAAAATATTTTTTAGAATCTAACTATAGGATATTGTTCTACACTTGTCTTAGATTATGTGATATTTTTTTGTGATTTTTGACCATATAGATTGAAAGATATTAGCATTCAAAGTGAAAGAAAAAAATTTCTTTCAAGAAATTGCTATGATTGCCTGCAAAACAAGAAGCTCCATAACTTTCACATCTTTAATCCAAATGGAATAAATCAAAGCTTCCCATTTACAGAAAAAAATAATCTACAAGAACAAAAATATTAAAATTTTTATTTCAATTTTTTGTGGATTTTTTTTGCTGCCCGGTCTCCCCCATTTTGAGGTTAATGTGACATAACTTTTTCTCCCAGACACCAATTGAAATAAAAATTATATTCCTAGAAAGCTCTTAAGTTTTTCTATCTTATGAGAAAGTTTCAAAAAGTTTCAGTAAAAATTGAGATCATAGGAGCCTGCCCAAAATCCATTTTGTCTGCCATAGGGACAATGGGACTATTGGGGTTAATATTGAAGGTGGGAGAGAATGACTTTCCTTCTTATATTTTGGAGTTTTTCTTAGGTGGAATTGTTGAGTTTCATGATGCCTTCACTTTTACATGAGGAGGGAAAAACTACATTTTAGGTGTTGATTTAGAAAAAAGAGAAATAATTCCAACCATTCTAAGTAGTTGACGTGCATGAAGAGCTAGTTCATTTAAAGTTTCATGTTAGATTCCAAAAGTCAATTTGAATGACACCTAGACTACATACCTTCTTTAAAAAAGAAAATTCTATATTACCACAATAGCTACCCTATGCTTGGGTCATATTTGTTAAAAAATAATTCAAAATATAATTAAATATGACATGTAATCAAATTCTCAAAAATTATAACATGACATAATTGAATATTGTAGAAAATATTTATGAAAATTATTTTGAATCCTATTTTGAAAAAGTGTTAAAAAATTAAATATGAAAAATAATATACATACCAAAGTGATTGCTTTATAAATGTAAAAAATTGTTGGAATATATAAGCTTACTAAGATTAATCATTTTCCCTCCTTCGAAGAGAAACTTTGTTCATTGAAAAGGATTGAAATTTAACTAGTCTTTCTACTAACTTACTAAGTTGGGAGGACCCTACTACTAAAGATCCTCAAAGATTTAGAAAACCACAATAAAGTTGAGGAACTTACTAAAGGTCATGAAATATTCCAAATCTTGTAAAACGAAATCTCAAAAGTAGGAGGTCTAATGAATTTGACCCTAATGTATGATAATTGTAATTTAAGAAGGGAAGAAGAATAGATTGACAATAGGATAGTTTGTTGAAGATGTTAAAAGGCCTATGATGAGCGTGGGTTCACACTAGAGGTGATGTAAAGAATATTTATTATTTGTTTTAGGATAATTTGCTTGTATTGAAAAAATATTTGATTGCTTTTAACTTTCATTTGTATAATAGTACACAAGTGATATATTTAGTGACAATGTGAGAAAATATGTTTTTAACATCTAAAATGGGAATTTCAAATTTTTGAAAAAGAGACTGTATAGGAGGAGGCTTGAAAATAGTTCAAACATTAGCAATCGTCCAAATAGAAGTGGCAAAGCTGCACAGAGAGCAACGAATTAAAAGAGCAAAGCATTTGGAGTGACCTATTTGCATGCTTTTACAACCCTATAGAGGTGGTAGGAATGACTTTAAAGTGTGGCAATAGAGTGGGAATGAATTATTTACTACTTCAAGCTAAAAGGGAAGGAATTTAATGCAATGTAGTAAATTTTTTTTGAGAAGTGGGAGTGAATGGATTTAAGATCTACACTGTAGTAATTCCAGAGATGTTAATGATGACTTATTAGACTAATGTGTTCAATTTCAAAACTTCTTTCCATTCATTACTACCATGGTCTATGCCCAATTATAGTAACTTACACTATTGTCTCTTTGGAAAATCACCATTAATTCATATCAAGTCTAGAAATTATCATGAAAACTCTCAATGAACTCTTGTTCATTCCCCTTTCCACCAAAATTCTTTCAAAAATATTTGCTTCCATACTCTGTTATATAGAGGCCAAAAGCTTCTTAAGTGGTTCATTTCTAAACCTCTTACCTTATAGATGGCATATGAATCATGCCACAAAGACCTCTAGTAATTAGCACTACACTAATGATGATAAATAGTGTTATGTTGTGATTAGTGTTACCTAAACTTTTACCCCGGTCACTCTAAACTTCAATTAGTTGGCATTTAGTGTTGTATTCACTTCTTTGAGCAGTAACTTTTTTGAGCATGTAATAGGTTTCTTCAATTCATACGTTTTTCTTTGCATTTTGATGAAATAGTTAGGTAACACTAAATGTAAACTTGTAAGAAATTTGTACCCAATAGTTGACAAATAGTGTCTATATTGACATTTACTATTGGTAACATTAACCGAATTGTTGACAATTAGTGTTATGCTTCATGATTAGTGTTGCCAACACTATTTATCATCATTAGTATAGTGGTTGTGTGTTCTATAAAGATAAGGTTGAATCCCCTTTGTACTCCTACCAAAATTTATCCAATTTATAATGGGGAACCTTGTTCAAATGCTTGGGGCGTCAATTTGAAGTGCATTTAAGGTAGTATGGCGCCCATCTTCTTCAAACCGTCCTGTAGGTAGCTGTAGAATGGATGTCAAGTGATCCTTGAATGGACCTCTCTGGTTTGTTAATGAATTCAAAAAAATTATTATTTTTATTGTAAGAGCCAATCATTGTCTTTGGTTTCTGCAAATTTCTTTATAAGTCACAAGGGGACGGATTTTGGGACACCTATGGTCACAAATAGGTGCCTATGACCTGAATCTTTGAAAATTCATAAGTAATTCAAAAATGCTTGAAAAAATACGAAACTACTTGTGTTGTGTTCCACATCTATTTTTCTCTCTCTCAAAAATGGGCTAAAAATCATTTTGTCCATAGAAACTTGTGAAAAAGACAAAATAGCTGGTAAATGGTCGCTTTAAGGCCATACTACCTTACCTTACATCTAAGTTTAAGTGTTGACTCTCCGTGTTGTAAATTTTTCATGTTGATTGGGTTGACCTGACTTTGGGTTGCTCATTGGTCTGGTGACAGCTGACCTTAGTTGTTAGCTGGCAGGTTAGAATGACAAGTCATGGACAGATGGAGTTGGTGGCATGGTCCCATTCATTTTTTTTGAGCTTCCATGGAACAGAAAACCTTTAATCCACACTCATTTCACATGCAGAGACCAGACCTTGGGCAGTATGCCAAATAATATGAGAAACTGAAAATCTAATTTGTATGACAACAGGATACAAAAAGCCCCAACCTAAAAAATAAGGGACAAAAGTGGGATACACAAGACCCTCAAATATGGTACATATACAATACTTGAACTAAAGCTCGTGTAGTTCAATGTTGGGTACATTGAGTGTGAGTACAGTATGGTCCAAGTTAGAAGGTGTACAACTTGCCATGTGCACAGCAGCCTTCAAAGCATACATTCAAGGAGATGTACTTGTAGCAAATCTGTGTCTTAAATTACACTGTCTAGCAACTTCAAATTGCTTGGAGCTGTCCTGCTACGTCAAGAAGAACGTTCGGTGGTTGCACTCTAGGTTTTCATTGTGAATGTTGGATGAAATAATTGGATGATATTTCACCAGGATGAAAATGTGACAGATTTTGTGACAAGAATCGTGACTAAAGGGTTGTGACACTGTGTACTTAATATAATAGATGAGCAATCTTGACTTTTAATTCCTACATTGTCATGTGTTGATTTGTGAGTGATGCATGAATTGTATGAGAGTTAGCAACAACTAAATGTATACCCCCAAAATTCAAAAATCCAAAGTGTTTAACTTGTTATTTGTATTTTTAAGGATTTGGGGGGGGAGGTGGTCATTTGGAAGTTTTTTGTGTCCAAATTGTACATAGGTTGCAAGAGCATGCATAGTGTTTTTCACTATGCGTAATGATATAAAATTTAGAATCCTTTTTAATTTGTGCTTTTCACGATATGATAGAAGATATTGAAATCAGAAGTTATTAATAAACTTGCAAACAACTCTTTCTGAACGGAGAGAAAGGCATGAATCTTCCCTCTTTTATACCTCAAAAAATTCAAATATAAATTAGAGTTCTTCATCTTCTTCACATGTCCAAAGGAGTTTTTAAAATCATAATTAAAATCCTATTTTTCAGCCATTTGTTTTTTCAATTACGATGACATGGGAAAGCCAAGATGATCCTTTGTATTATTTTTTATATTAGCTATCTCTTTAAGTAAGGTAGAAGCTAATTCCCATTTTTATTTGCCTCCCAATTTTTGTAATATAGGGATCTCTTGAAGTATTTCAAACCTTTAACCATCCATGTAGAATGTTTCAAACTTTACATATGGCGCAATATGGTTGCAAAGTAATAGAGCCTTTAGTGAATGATTTTGGATTTTTGTGAAAATGTTTCAAACATGTACCTATAGAACATTTTAATTTTGGGTCTGAGAACCAATATGAATGAAGAATCTATTAGAAATAGTTCTACTCAATACTCCCTCCATTCTAAAATAAATCTAGGGTTTCTTAGAAATTGATAGATTAGTGCTTGAGTAGCTCCTATTTTCAAAGGATTGCGTAGTTACTATAGCTTTTACTAAACCCCACTAGACATGAAAGAATGAAAGTTAATGGTGAAGTAGCACATGTTGAAAACATGCAATGAAATTGACAATTTTTTCCCCTTTTTAAAACTACTCTTGTGGTATTAATTTTGATCATTTTTTGAGCAATGTTGGTGTAATGTTCATTGACATCCTCTATAATCAATTTGACAATGTCTTGTGGTTCAAGTCTAAGAAATTCTCAAGAAGAGATTTGTTAGTAGTAAGTTCTATATATTTGTGGGTTGAATTCTTTGCCTTTGATTGGTTAGAGGTTGCATTTTGATTCCCTTTGCAAGGATTGAATTGCTATATAGTCTTTGGAGCATAATATTTGCAAATTCTTTTGCTTCAAAGTGTTTGAACTAGCTTCAATTGTTGTCCATCAAGTTGTGAAGAGCCAATTACAAATTAAATTTGGAACAAGTATATTTGAAAACCTTAGATTTATTTTGGGATGGAAGGAGTACTATCTAAGCCATTAAGACTTAGTTAAAGGTACTTCTTGGTACTTCCTTTTGAAGCTAAACACACCAATAGAATATTTTAATATTTGACTTTGGAAATTCATAAAAATACAAAAACTCTCCCAAAAAATACATTTTGTTTTGAAAACTACACATTTTCATTTCTCTGCAAGCCAGTGAAAAATAACCGCCGATTGTCATTGGAACTCCATCTACAAACAAACTTTTTAAAAAAAAGATATTTCTACCTTTTATGACAACGATTTCACAACCATATTTAAAACTTTTCCCCAGTAAAATATAAGTAAAAAGGTCAATCACCTGACTCAATACCAAAATGTGACTTCCAAAAAAGAATTCTTTTTAAAAAAAGCAAATGTAAAGATCACCGACAGGTGATAATAAATGCACCGAGGTCTTTTGTTCTCAATGTGACCATGAAAATAAAGCTACAGTATTGAGGAACAGGGTTGACTTTGAGTCGATTGTGGCACATTTAAAAAAAGAATAGAGCCAAAACCTCCTGATGAGGGGAAACGGCGGATAATTTTTTCCCTTAATTTGTGTAAAAATAGAGAAAGGGAAAAAAATCAAATAATATTTATGCGAGGCTGTAAAAAAAAAGGCCAGGGAGAACTGACCCCCTCATTGCCCCGGCCAGGGTTAATTGTGAAAAAAAAAAAAACTATTTTTTTTGCCATGATTTTTTAAATTTCTGCACTGCCCATAGCTAATTTGGGGCCACTAATTGCAAATCTAAATTCAGAATTTGAAAAAAAATTCATCTCATTGCAAATAAAAAATTCCACAGCGTTTTCGCCAAGGGTAAAACGGGGCAATGAGGGGGTCAGTTCACCCTGGCCATAAAAAACCTCCCTGAGTAGCCTAGAAAGGAACAGGAGAGTCTACTCTCAGCATTGGCGAATAAGGTAGCAATACCTATAACTCTCACTGTACCCATAATCATCTCCTCTAAAATCTTAGGAAAGCGAATACAGTATAGCAGAGGGCTCAAAGGAGCTCGGGCATTAAGAATCGCCCCTACAGAAGTCTTTAAAACTGTGCACATGGACGTAGAAATGGAATGTGATTTTGTGTAGTGAGAAATTGCCATCTCATGTGTGTGGTTTTAGGTTGTTGAGCATGTGACATGGGTCACTATCATGTGTGATTTTTTCTCATAATAAAGTCCTGAATTTGGCGAGTTCTGCAAAACAACTTTAAAATGTCAAAAAAATAGCAAGAAAAGTTGCAAAAAACACATCTAAGACTAAACCTCCTTCTACTAAAACAATTCTCATGTCACTCATAAATTCTTGTATTGATATGATACAAACTAGACTAGTATGCACAACTTTCCCAAAAATATTTATTGGAAATGGACACTGTATGAAGAAGAAACAAGATGCCGAAGTTCACTATAATCCAAAAATGTCAGGATTTTGAACTTCAAATTGCTCCCAAACATTCAAAACAACTTAGATTGACATGAAAATTTAACCACAATAACTAAACTACAAGGGGAACATAATACAGTTTTTTTTAAATTAAAAACAAACATTAAATGAAAGAGATACAAGCCCCCAAAGTTGCAGCCATCAAATGCAATTGGTGGACTCAAATTGAACTTGTGAACTTTGATTGGCTTACAAAAAATCAATATATCTTAGATTGATGTGAAAATTTTACTACACAAACTAGAAGAGAGAGTGCAAATTTTCCATTAGATTTTATTGAATTTGGACATTGAATGCAAAAGTTACAACACTTTGAATTGGATTTGAAACTATGTGAGGACACTTTTTATCCCCTGGGGTGTTTAGGGGTTGCAATAAATTTTTATTTATAATGGGAAGTGAATTGAATGGAAACTTATATTGGATCATTCTTAGACTCACTGGCTCAATTTAAAGGCTTATTTAGGATCATATTTAAACTCATTGGCTCCATTCAAAAGTATGTTTTGATTCATTATAGTTGTACCTACGAGCGTTAATAGGGACTTAAGCACCTCTAACTTTAGAAAATCATACCTTATTCATTCTAAGTCAGAATATTAAAATTAAAATGTCCACTCTTGTATTCATTATTTTTCTTTCTCACACAAAAAGGTAAAAAGACTTCGGGTCCACCCATTTTTGCACATGAGTCTTTCTTGCCTTAGATGCATGCTTTATGAACCTGTTACCTTAAGGTAAGGCTGAGGCACCAATTTGCAACCAAACCCAATACCCGATCTATAGAATGTACTATTTCCAACTTTAGGCTAGAACTCAAGCTTGCAATGTGATTTTTTTGTTTTTTTCAAGGCTGGGATTAATAAAGTTATAACACATGTTTTGGAGTAGTGAGCAAGAAAATAGGAAGTAGTGAGTGGCAAAATAGTTCTTGAATGATCGGAATTGGAAGACTCTAGACATTGACTATTAGACAAATGCACTTTTGGACTCCCCAAATGCATAGTAATTTCAATTTTGGAAATAAAGTTTTGAAAATTTTGTTGTCCCCATCTTTTCTATTTTCCTACATGGGAAAAATTTCCATCACCTCATACTCCTTACCATGTGCTGTAAAATCACTTAACACCTAAGTGTTCAACTAACCAGTTTTTAGTAGCTGCCTAACTCTAGGTAGCACTTTGGGGCAAGGAAAAAAATTCATTTTTTTTTTAATTTTAAAGATTGAAGTGTCTTTCAATATTTGTATTTTTAAGACTAATATCACTACGATCACACAAAAATTATAAGAGAAATAGCACAAAGTGTTCAAAATTGACCTAATGTTGAAAAACTTACTTTTTAGAGAAAGTGTTGGTGTTCTCATTACTAAATCTTATGCATTTTTACAAATCAATAGAAACTACAATTTTGACCAATAAAAAATTCAAATGCTAAAGATAGAAATATATTTTTGATAAAATTTTGAAGTTATACCTTCAAAATTCATTTGAAAAGAAACAAGAAATAATTTTATAATATTGACCATACAAATATTTTCTATTTTTCATGCTTCACATTATCTTCTTTGATGCAAACTTCAAAAAAGTTATACAACTTATATTTTATAATACATTTGCGTTTTATTTGAATCCCTTGGGCTTTTAGAGGTTAAATGATCAACTATGGTGCTTCAACCTTAGTGTGCTCATAAAGCAACTCTTTAAGGTCTAGTTTGCCTTTTTGATAGATTTTAGAAGTCTGCAATTACCTTCCCTTATTTTACACTTGAAGAAAAATTAATGTGGAATCTAACACAAGTGGTTCCATATTTTCTGGAGCATTTGTGAATTACTAAGGAATTTCCAAAGAAGTTTATAATAGGCACCTATTCTTGATCATGGGCCTTACAAAACCCACACACATGTAGTTTGGAAAAAGATATGGCTTGACCAAAACCAAGTATTGCAACATTCAAAAAATAATACATAAGGTTCATAAATGCAATCTTTACTAAACTTAAATAAACCCTAATTCTTTTAACATTTGAAAGGAGGCAATTGGGCAACCAACTCTCATTTCAAAAAATTAAGTGGATGCATCCTGGCTTTAAAATGGACCCTCCCTAGCTGTCTTATTCTATCTATTAGCAAAATATGAACAAATATTTAACAAATCTTATTATGCTTTTACATCATTGGCAGTCCATTTTAGGACCATTTATTGTCCGTTTCAAAGCCCCCTATAGGGATCATTTGAAGAAGAGGGTAGCAATAAAAATCCACTACCATAGATGTGATTACAAGGATGTGAATATTAGCCCCTAGTGTTGGTATTAGGTGCATTTGTAGTCAACTCTTTAAAAATTCACAACTTATACTCAACTTATATAGTATCCAAAAAATACATTTGACAGTGCGTATGAATTTCTTTTCTCTTCTTAGTAGGGTCCAATAATTTGTTGGATTTCTATTAATAGATATTTGTAATTGTGGGGTCCTCTATTTAATCTAACTCCTTTTTTAGAGCATTGCCACAGTGCCACTTGGTAGTTGGCATGTCATATAATATTGATTGGGCTCAAAATTAAGAATTTCTATAGTTGTGATCTTCTACTCTCGTGGTGGCATGGCAAGATGACTTGGAAAATATGAAAAATCTAATAATATCATAAACATTTCTTTCTTCCCTATCTCTCCATTTTTTTATTTTATCCACCAACAATTGTATGCTTTAGAGATACTATAGAGATGATCACATCCAAAGCTTGGTGAGAACAAAGGTGTTTTTAGTGAGCCCAATTAGCCACACTTGATTGATTGGACTATTGTGGATTTTCTTTTGAAGACACTTTCATTGTTGTACCATGTTGTGCCATCATTTTGGATAGAGGTGGTGATGCTACTTATATCCAAAGGCATTCAATAAATTTGAATTCAAGGTCTAAGATTCAAAATGTGAACTCAAAATTTACAAAAATACACAATAGAAACACAATTAGAAACTCAAAACTACACTAACTTAAAGATTTCAAAAGAGAATTAAAATAATTCATTAAACAACAAGAAGATAAGTAGATATTCAAATTAAAAATGAAGTGTTTGAAATGCATTTTAACTAATTTAGAACTTGCTCTCAACGTATTTAAATCACCTTAATACTATTCATCTTTTTTCAATTATTCATTTGGACGCTTTTGAATTTTGTTTATTCTTCTAAGTGATAGTTTGATATTATCCATCTAGAGATTTGAATTAAAACAAAACATGCAAAATAATAATAACTAAATTTTATATTTAACTAATTCTGGACTTTTTTGCAAATTATGGACAATTAAGGTATCGGCTGACAGCCGATACATTTGTACATTTTGGATTCAAAATGTACCCCATGTATACATTTTCATCATGTTTTGGCACATGCATATGTTATTTATAGACTTGCCAAAGTCCATAATTAGTTAAATTTAAGTCCTAAATAAATAAAGAGTTAATGTAAATGTGATTTTCACTCATTTTTAATTTTCCATGGAAATATAACTTGTGGTCCTTATAAGAACAATGAAGCTTTTTGATTTTATAAATATGTAGAGAAGCATCATTTATCCATCTAAAAATGTAGACCCTCAACAAGATTTTGGTGCTTTCATCATGATTTGATTTTTTTTTACAAATATATGCAATTCATCCACTCAAAAATATAAAACCATTTACAAGATATTTATGAAAATGAATGGGATGAAAAAAATTCCACATATTCTCATAATAGAGATTCTCATAATTCAATAGAGATAAAATGTATGGTTGATTTTTTTTTTTTTTTTTTTTCAATTTCAACTTCATGCACTAAAAAGTGATAGTTTTAGAACAATTGTAGAACCATTAGCACAAATTCTAGTGTAAACTCATGACATTTTTCAATTTTAATTTTAATATAATTTTACTTGATTAAGCAAAGGAAAGCTTTGTGTTGTTATTTGGGACTTTGATTCTTCTAAAAATTGAATTATCGAAATATAATTGAAATCTTTGTTGTTGTTTTTTAGGCATCTTCTAAATACAAGTTAGATTTTTTGGGGTATGTTAGACAACTCCATTACCTTCAAAAATTGGCATGCAAGTAATTAACATAATTACCTACCCAATGGATCGATTTTCCAAAGTTGGATAGTAATTCCTTATCCACAAAGTGAAATTAAGCCATGCTATGCTTGGTGAGTAGGGCTCAAATTTGAGTATCTTCTGACTTCAAATATTATAAACTTCCAATCTACGTGGTCAAATGGTCTAAATTTTTTTCCACAAATTCCCATAGTAATCTACTACAAATTTGTATAGTTGAAAGCTATGAAAAATGTTTCCATGTTCTACCTTAGTTATTCTAAATGCACTTGAAAGTGGCAGTTTTGGGTATTTTTTGTGAAAAAATAGTCAATTTCTTATTTTTAGGGGTTGAATAGTTAATCGGCCAATGACCTTTCACAAGTCATTCTGAGTTTCTGACCGGCCTCCTGACGGACGGAAAGGGTCCCCAATTCCGTGCCAGTTGGCATATTTCACGGTTCTTCACATTTCCAACATGAATTCTTGTAGCAATTTGTGTGCTATTTTTTTGCTATAGTTTTGCTATGCTTGACTTCATTTAGCTGTATTTATATACTTTATTCCTTCCAATTTCACTCCATTTGGATTTTTTTTTATTGTAGTTAACCGTTAAAGGATGGGCATGTGAATGTGGAAATCATCCCTTTTGGCATTGTGTGAATAGTTGGTTAAAAAATCATCCTAAAATACTCATTGGAAGCCCCAATACTATAGGGTACTTTCCCTTTTTATACAAAATTTTGAGGATGAATAGTTGCACTTCTATCTTACACACAAAGACTCTATCATTCATTGATCAAAAAATGGTTCTTGAAATGGTTGCAACATCATTTATGGGTTAACTCTTAAAGGATGGACCTATGCCTATTGATTTTAAGCCACACTATTAGTTTGTTGCCATTTTGCAATTGAATATGTACAAAAACATTTATATATTTTTTTCAAAGATGAAATTACGTATTTTCTTTAGTTCACAAAAAAATTGAATTTTTTGTCTACAGAAAATTGATTTTTTTGAATTTTTTTGAAGAAAAAGTGAATAAAAATCACATCAAATAGAAAATTATTTCAAAAACTCTGAAATTTTCACCATGTGTATATATTACAATGAAGAACATCAAAGTGAACTCAATTTCTATGTCATTCTATAATTAAAATTCAATAAAAATTGAAAATACATGCAAAGTTCAAATTGCAATAAAATATTTAATATTGGGAATTTTTTGAAATTCCAATTAGAGTAGAGATGACCTTTATTTTTTTTGCTTGGACTCAAACTCAAGAAATTTCATTTTTGTGAAGAAATTTCAAATTTAGAGCATAGAATAACAATTTTCCAAAATACACTAAAATAGCATATTTTGTGATCCATTTTTTAACTAGCTTCTCATTCACATAAAGACAAACCCTAGAAAGACTATAAAGTGAATTGGATACTCTTCATAATCCAACATAAAAGGTCAACAAGAAAATATGGATGAAAAAATGCTTTCTAATTCTTTCCAACACATTGGATTGTCATTCAATTGCCATAGAATGGCGCTTGCAGCATTTCAAGGTTAAATTCAATCATTCATTTATTCTATGAGGTAAATATAAACTGTACAATTACTAGAGTTCTTAGTAAATGCTTCACTAAGGTGTTCCCCCCTACAAAAAAAACACATTTAGCTATTGGGCCTAGTGACTATTGTGAGACTAGTTAAATTTTCATATTTTTTTTGTTGGCAACTGCAATGAAAGGAAGTTCTAGTGCACCTAAGAATGCAACATTTGAATATTATATGCAAAAGTTATGAAGGGTTAAAAGAATTGATGGAGGTTCTAAAATCATTTTTTCTACATAAGTACATATTGGTTTTGGAGATGTATACAAAGTGATGATGGCAAATTTGAGATAGTGGCACATTTGAAGGTGCCCTACCATACCTAAAAGAGAAAGACCAAGGTAAACATTCCATTACAAGCAAAATTGAGAACAAAAAAAATACAAAAATGTTTAGAAGACAATTAACAAAGCAAAAAATTCTATTGGATATTGGGGTAATTAAAAAGAGTTGCATTGTGTCAAGAATCAAATTGTCTTTCTTTTAAACAAAAAAATTAGACTTTATGATGTATTAGAGTCATAATACAACAATATGTTTGGATTCAAAATCAAATACATTATAATTCAATGGAGCATACGAGGTTATGCAAAGATATTTTCTTAAGTACAAAGACATTTCCCCATACATACACAATTAAATATTGGACCTCCAATACGTGATGGTTATAGCCACTAATGGTAATAGATTTTGTTGATTGCAATTGACTTCCATTTTGAATCCATTCATTGTATTCATATTCCATAAAACATATTTATCTTTCTTCAAAGAATGAAGTGTAAATCAAAGGTAATAGATGCCACAATTGGAAAATGAAGATTACTTACAAATAGAGTGAAGTTACTATTTTCATACACAATTAATATAAGCCTATATGCTCATACCATTCTCCTTGTATGAACTAAGTATATGGTGTTTTCAAACCCCATGTAGTACAAACAATTTAATTATCTTATGTTCACTTTATGTTTGTTACAAAAACAAACTCATGGCTACTCTCACAAGTGGCATATTTATAAAACATAAAAAAATGACAAGTGATTTAACTTGGAGCTTCTTTCCATAGTTTATAGCCTAACTAAATGGTAGTATATGTGGAATTCTTTCATTCCTACATATTCTATGAATACACCATCTTATAAAAATAGTAAAACAAGATTCCTAAGGATTCTAATTTTATAAAATATTCCCTTGGGTATTTTGTGACTTCACAAAAAATAAGGTCAATGAGAATTTTCTTGTACCTTTGCATTGTAAAATGCAAATTGAAGACCACAAGGGTTGTAATATTTAGAGTATTTTTAGCTCTTGATCCTTAATGAACATTTAATATCAATGTTTGGTCAAACATCATTAGCTTTCTATATTATATCACATGTTTCAAACTATGATATTTTTCTCATGTAGTAATATATATCAAAAATTTATCTTCAATTTTTCATAATTAAAAATATAAAATAAACTTTATATGATTTTTAAAATAGTTTATTTGTATAAATCATATTAATTACAAAAATACTTAAAGTAATATGAAGTTCTCCACAAGGATGGAGATGATTGTGATAAATATCATATTGTAATTGGTGTACTTGAGCTCTTATCTAAATAAATTTGAGAGAAAAATTTCAAAAGTGGTGTATTTTAAGATTTCAAGAGGCTATCTTCCAATTGTTACAAAACTACAATTTGAAAGAAGTTGAAAAAGTTGAAAATCAAATTTGAAATAAAAAGTAGATTATTGTAAATAATTTTTTAATTGAGCTTAAAAAACATTTAAAATCAAGAACCACATGAAATTTCAAATTTGATTTTCAAAATGTGGTCCCATAGGCTTGCAATGTCCTTTAAGGGTTTAAGGACTAAATGCATGTCTAAAAGAAAAATTTGAAAATTTGAAAAGGCTCATACAAAGTCAACTTCAAACAAATATTTTTGAAAATTTGTTCAAGGCATGCAACACCTGAAATTTGATAAGTATGTATTTAGCATAATTATATTGAATGTAATTGTCAAAAGAAAATTAATATGTAAGTGCAAAAATCTCAGTCTAAAAAGAGTTAAAGTCTACTCAGTATGTTGGACACAATAAAAAAGATTTTTTTTTCTTTTAAATTCAATCACAAAGTAAAAGTTTTAAAAAAATTCCACATATTCTTATATTAGTGTAGTTCATGATTTATGATTTATGATTATTATTTATTGAAAAATAAATCAAATTTTGTTATCCTAAGTTTTTTTTTCTTTCAAATTTTGTCATAAATGTATCCAATCTTTTAGGGTTTAAATTAGATGATTGTTTTTAAAAAATTACAAATCATTGTCATTTTAAATAGATTGTATCTGAGGATGATTAGGCATTGAATAATCCTTTACGTACAAGAACTAAGAAAGTAAAATAACTCAAGAAATTGTGTATTTTGTAAAATATAGAGAAACAATTTTAAAAATATATATTGAGTACAAATTTCCAAAGTGTTATATGCATCTTTGAGTTGTCTTCAAGGATATTCAAAACCATCTTCTAAAGGTTCTATTACTTTAGAGTTCTATTTTGCAATATAAAAAATTAGAGATATTCAACAATAAAAGTTTATAGTCATGCTATAACACTTCAAACAACCCATAATGGCATAATTAGTTTCATCTATCTTAGTAAAGGAACAATTGATACAAGTCACTTCCTCCATCCCAAATGATTTTCTTCTTGGCCTTCATTTTTTGTCCCCAAATGATCTTCCTATTGCACTTTGTGACATTGGGGATTGGTTAGATTTTGTTTTCAATTGCTATTTGGGATCAACAAATCAACTCCAAGTAGTAATTCCCCCTCCATCCATGCAATCATCAATCAAAAGACAAATGAAATGACTCAAAGTGTCAATCAACATTGTTCATTCTTGTTTTTTGCATCTCTTTGAATAATGCTCAATTAAAGGTGATGAAGCTTGGGGAGGTGGAACAAAGGGCCACATGTAGTCTTGGACATATACTGAATGGCTGCAAAATGACGACTACACACTCAACAATTAATTGATGAGTAGTGCTTTTTGAAAATGCCCCCTAAAATTCACTTTTCAATATTTCCAAACTACACTGTGAAAAAGGCTCTGAAACTCAAAGTTTCTAGAGTGCTAGGAGTGCACCAAACTCTACTTACAACACAAATTTTTTTTCTATAATTTTATTCTTAGCCTTAATCTATAATATTTTGTGCAACATGAAGATTATATTAGAATAGAGGTGGTACATGGGATTATTTTGTGAATTATTTCATTCATATAAGTGAATGAGCAACTATTATGAAAAAGACTTAGTTCTTGTAGAATTGACTTGATTTTTTTAATATTCTCCTCCTCAAACTTCCTCACATTTAACTTTTGTTGATGAAAAGCCTCCTCTCCTATAGTCCAAGCCAATAAATTATTGTTCTGATTGGTAACTATATCTAATTGTGACTTGCTTGCAAAATTGTCCTTCAAGATTGTTGCATAAAATGCAATTGAACATGAGAACCTAGGGTTGATTTTGGATATACCTATATTCAATACTTTGAAAATGCATAATTTATACATGTGTTTTCCAAAAAATGCATGAAAAAAAAAATCACTTGTTGAGTTTAATTGTTTAAACAACTAAAGATTCAACAATAATGTAGAAACTTAAGTTTGTTAAACCTTAAAAGACCAAAGAGTACACTTTTTGCTTTTTTGAAAACTTGGGCAAGCTCAATTGACATCATAATTTGAAAGTTTTGTATGAGATTTTTACAATGGATACCAATAATTCAAATCTACATGGAAGCTTTGTTTTATGTCATTTGAGTAGAAATTGCAAAGAAATACAAAAAACACTAAAAGTGTTTTTAAATTCAATTTTGAAAATTTTCAAATTAATTATTAAAGTGTAAGATATATATTTCTTACTAGAAAAATCTCACCATTGGAAGTAGAAATTTTCAATTTCTTGTAGTAGTTATTAGTGGTTTAGTTTTTTCTTTCATCTAGTACCCACTAACAATTTACAATTCTTTTTAAAGATACATATGAAAAGTTTTTTAGTTGAATAAAGGTATGTTTGCACTTGGCGTTACAGGCAAAAGTTTAGGGCAGTTCAAGGGTATTAAAGTAATGGGTGTTCCCACTTGTTGCCGTCCATAAATATCGAGCCTACGTGGATGCCCACTTAGCCAGATATAAGAGCAGTATTTAGGGCGGTTTTAGAAATCACTGTTCCGCTAGTTTCGGTGACTCTGGCGGTTTCTACATAAGACTGGGAACTTCTGGAAACAAAGATTTGAGGAATTTACGACCGATTTTAATTAATGAGCTTCAACATGGACGATTAGCAAAGAACGGTGTTGTTGCTTTGCGAACTACCCGCTGTAAAGTTGAAGATACCCAAATATACAACTGACAAATAACCAAAAATAAAGAAACTCTTACAAATCACGGCGGCAACTTGCATGAGACGTGTGCGTATAAAGTGCAGTATCATGAAGAGAGACTCCACCATTGTCCATCACCTATTCTACTCTGTCATGTTACATAGAGGCTCTTCAGCGTCCTTGTTTCGATCAGGTTCGTATCGATGACAACCTGCGGTATACTGGTAATTTAGTTTATATTCCATTGCACTATAATCGCATATGTACAAATTCATGCTCACGGTACTGACTTAAATGGGATTTTATTGAATTTATAGGTACCGTACAATGGAGAACTTACTAGATGCCATTGTCTACAATGCGGCAACTGAAAGTCCATCCAACCTAGCGGAAGGTAAGTTGCACATTTTCCTCAACTTCTTTGATGCCATGTGACCAATGGAAATGCTGACTTGCAAAACACACACACACACACTCCGATGCTAAAATGAGTTCATGCTCAAAATGATTTCTATGAGATCTGAAGTATGTGTAAATGTAAAGGTACCATCGTGACTATGAGACAATTAGCAAGAGCTTCCAGTAGTCTAGCAGTTCGTGCGCCTCGTCGAAGTCCTGTTCTCGGAAGTCTAGCAACTTTTGCACTCCATTGAAGTCCTGCTTCACCTGCAGTTATCGAAAGGAATCCACCAAAGCGTACAAAAAAGGATCGAGGGCCCAACTGGTTGCCCCAAGAGGTCCTAGAATTGGTCAATGCAAAACGATACATGTTTTTGGATACGCGTGATCTGATGAATTCTGACTCCAACAAGTGGCAACGTGTTAGCCAAGAAGTCATGAAGTGCAGTTTCTCACCCTGTCCACGTAATGGTGCAGTATGCAAGACAAAGTGGAATCAAATTATTCATGAGTATAAGTGCATCGCCGACTTCTTCGCCCACACTGGCAGAAATGGAGCTGACTATTGGGATCTTATAGTATCGGAGAGAAAAAACGAGGGGCTGCCACGTTCATTTCCTCAAGATGTCTTCAACAATATACATGAGTGGTATGGGAGCAGACCAAGCATACAACCCCGGCATACCAGAGATTTACTTTCTTATAATGACAGGAATTTTGACAGTCGCAGATCGGCCGCCATTCAAGAGGAGGAAGTGGACGACACTGACCCTCAAACCGAGGATCCAATGGGCATCGTTGAAGAAGTTGAAGGAACCGAGAAACGAGCTCACAGACCTTGCTGTCACAGAGCTAGAACACAGCATCAGCAACAACTAGAGCAGTGAAGAACGTCATCTGCGATACACGGCAGCGCCCCACATTACCACCTGGGGTGACACCACATGTCATTAGCTCTACTGATACATCTGATTGCAATGTTGGACGTTGGATGGGCAATACTGCAGTTCGACGAAAGAGCTTGTCGGGCCACAGTCTTATAGCCGAAGCTACACATGCAAGTGGAGATGTCATGGCCGGACATATGAGGGAAATGGCCGAAGCTAGTAGGGACCTCGAGCAGTCCAAAATAGAAGTGCAACTCATATTGTTTTTCAGAGCAAATGGAGTATCAACGGGAGAAAGACCGTCGCCTTCATGAGAGTAGTTGTATAGCCAATGAGAATGCAAAGCCTGCTATTAAGAAGCAAGGGGAAGTAGTGAAATGCTTGGCTCAATTGTCATCTATGTTAAGCATTGGGCTACACCTCCCTAATAGGAGGTCTAATGGAGCTGAGTCACAGATGACCCCTTCCATTGTACAAGAACATGAGAAAGTGCCAGTAGATGGCTCCCTCATGTTTCTTAACTATCATGGAGATGGAACTGGTACTTCTGATCCTATCTCGTAGACTGCCAATCTTCTGTTTGCCTGCATAGACGAAGAAGAGCATCACTTTTTGATAATGACAATGTACCGATTGCACAAGATGAATATGATATATCTTGCTTCCTTGTTAACTTCTGTGACAAATCAGATGCATGCAAGAGAACTAAAAAATGGACTGCTCTTTCTATTTACAAACACATGTGAATGTAGAAGAATAGGAAATGACAGAGCAAATAATTCAATGTTGGAAGTCAATGACGTCTTCAATTCACATAGAACATAACATTCCCAAATGCACACACATTTGAAAGAAATGGAGCATGTTTTAACCTGTACTCATCACATGGCAACATTCCTCTGCAATGCCAAGTATATCCCAAGCTGCTGGCGCTTCTCTGTGCCTTCACGAAGACTGCAGTCATCTCGGATTCCCTCTGCTGCCTCCACAATGTTAGCAGTTTCTTCTGCATCCTCTTCCTGCAATCCTTCCATTCGTAGAATTTGGAGGAGCCTCTCCACATCTCTATGTGATTGCCCAAGCAACATATTGTACAGTATAGCACAACATGTAATGACATCTGGTAGAAAGAGGACCTGCAAGTCGGACTTCACCAACAGCTCACGGAAGGTCTGCTTTAGGATGCCAAAGGCGTTCTCTACAATACCACAACCACGCTGCAATTTCCTACTGAACAATGTGTTAGCAATAGGCATGTTGCCCTCCCCTCTATGCGGGACCATTAGCCAGGGCAACAATGGATATCCTGAATCTGCAAGCAGATAGGGAGAAAAACCCTCGAAGGTAACACCATCATTCCACAGTGTACCGTGCATTCCCTTGTTATACAAGGATGATCTACGTAACACACACGCGTCATTTGTTGATCCGGGCATTCCCAAGGACAAATCAAGAAAGCGCTTATTACTATCAACTACAGCTTGGCAATTCAAAGTGTAGCCACCAGATTTAAAATAGAAGTAGTCAGCCGAGCCATAACGAGGTTTAGAAATGGACACATGAGTACCATCGATGGCCCCAACATCTCTTGGAAGACCGCAGAGGTCATGG
This sequence comes from Climacium dendroides, assembly GCA_950106755.1. Lineage (NCBI taxonomy): Eukaryota > Viridiplantae > Streptophyta > Bryopsida > Hypnales > Climaciaceae > Climacium > Climacium dendroides. Next base: position 12,612,029 of record OX467086.1, read on the forward strand.
AACCCACTTTCAGTTTCCACAAGTTTATTCCCTATCGGCCAAGAAATTTCAGACCTCAGGGTGATGTTGATCGCTTAAACTACATCACACAACAGCAACGACACGGTGCTCCTACCAATCGCGAACATTTCATTGCAAATGAACAAACTAGCACCGTGAGTAAGTTTGAATAGAGTGTAGGCTACTCGGACAAGCATTGGAATAGCCAACCTGTATTTGGTATCTTTTTTCTTTACTATTGGCGTCAACAATGCCGCCAAACTTTGCACCGCTGGTTTGGTCATACGGAACATTGAAACCTAACGTTCATCATCATATTGATTCAAGAGAAATCGGGAGAACCAAGCAGTTGATCGGGGCTTGACCCAATAGCCGAGGTCATCGTCAAGCAAACTGAAGACATTGCAGAGCCTGAAGTTATGTAGGGCAGCTCGCGTGACACATTCAATGTCAAAAGAAAATTGCTCCGATGCCTCCGATATGCTTTGAAAAAGATTGTCGTTGCCTTCTTCCATGTCAACTGACTCGTGAATGTCAAGCGCTCTGTTTGCAGACAGTAGGAGAAGAAGGAGCGTAGAGGCAACAGCCATGAGCTCGACAGGAAAAGTTGGGAACTCCATGTTGGACATGAATGACAATAGGACAACACTGCATAGGTAATTGACGTCAAACATTTTGGCATGGAACGTTGGATGAACTTGGCATTTGATGTTTGTGACTCACAATTTACTATGTTACAAATTTGGAATTCAATTTCGGGTTCAGGCATTCCTCTAATTACCAAGAGTGAAAAAAAAGGGTTTTGGGTCACCTGTTGTTCGATTTGCCACCCTGTGATGTCAAATACAAGAGCCGAGAATTGGACCAATTTCAGATGTCGTCCTCCAGAATTCCTACGCAACAAATAACCAATTAATCGCCAATTCCAAGGAAAACAAATGCCATTGCTCAAAACCCTTTTGGTGGGCCAGAGATATGGAACCCTAACGTCTAAAAAGGCATATAAGGACACCGCAAACTTCCTCCGCTTGCTAAGCTTGAGGGCCAATCAAGTTTGGTACCACCGAGACATCGAAGTCAGAGGGTACAATTTTCACGACAAAGGGGGGAGGCAGGAGGCGTTCAGAACCATACCTCCGGAGGCTGGAAGCGCAGCAAGTGAATCTGACAAGCTCAAAATTTCTATCGCAACAATGCCCGCTTCCTCGTCCCTCAGCACGTTCTTCGATTTCAGCCGTAGTTGGCCAAAAAGCACATGAACATTGCAGGAAATACGTTGCCCACATTCGAATTGCACAGATACAAGACGCTTTCAAAATTTATCACTCAAGCTCAATCAGACAACTATGATGACAAGCGGGAAGGAAGAGAACAAGATACAAAGCTCCCGATCATTTCTGAGGTGACGAAGGGGATAGTGGGGGCCCACGACCTACAACTTTAGGAACTGGTCGCTTCAAGTGTAACCACTTGCAATGAGGGGGGGTCAAATCTGATGTAGCAGCCTGAACAGTTTAAAAAAAACTGCATATGCGAACACCACTGCCTTCTTAGAGAACCGTTCCTTCTCAGTTTATTTTTTAACTGCCTCGTTTGTAAATCCAGCCTAAAATTTAAAACCCTATTTTAATCCACCCACTCTTATCTCTTAAGCACGGCTCTTTACAAAGGCCAAGTGTGATTGTACCTTAACTTGGCATATATTTTCAATTCATTTTCCAACATATTGGCTAAATTGCATAAGTTCTAGACAAATGTTTTTTTTTAAATATTGAAAGACAAAACTTCATCTTTTGGAAGGGCTAAAAAAACATAATTTTTGAAGTTTAGGCACATTGGATTTGCAATTGGTGGGAATCTTGGAAGTACGAACTTTAACAAGTTATCCCAAGGTTCCTATGGTTGGATTTGTTAGTGAATAAATGTAGATAAATCTTTGTATACAAGTATTTTGAAGCAATTTTGTTCTTCAAAACATTGGAGTATTATAGGGATTAATAAAAATAAGGCTCAAATCTCCAAAGCACCCCACCTATGCCAAAAAGTCTTCAATTTATGACATAGAGGACCTACATTGGATTTGTTTTGAAGGTCTATAGCACATCTCCCAGCCTTGCTCACCTACCAACTCTAGACAATCATGTAGCACCTCACTAATACTTTGAAGTACAAAACAAAATTCTTATAAGACCAAACAATGTTAGAAATACTCAGAATCTAGGTTCTAAATTAGTTGCTTGGGTCCTTGATTGTTATAGGCCTTGGCTTGTTTTTATGAAGCCTACTCAAATTCTACTTGTTCCAGCCTTTTCTCATTTGGTCTCTCATAGAATTGTCAAGGCCACTTGTTTGGAGCTTAAGGTATATGACTTTTAAGCTTGCTTTCGAGTCCCATTTGTGCAAGATAGGGGGACCTATTTTCATAAATGAGGAAAATATAATGTAAACTTTCATTCATTCAAAGTGACCAAAATTAGATGATGTTGTGTTTATTTGTTCCTTATAATCTTTATTATGTACACCACCACGACTAGATTTTAGTTTTCCGCTTCTCAGAAATAGGTTTGCCTATATATCAAGAACAAGTTGGACTGTAATCTACACTTCCTTAATTTCTATATAGATTTGTTATCTAGGTACTTTGGTGAAGCTATTTGTCAGCTCCCATATTTTGTAGAGATTGGAATGTTTGAGAGAAGTCAATTGCAAAAATAATGAAGACACTCCAACAAGAAATGAATTTTTTGTGATTTTTTAAAACTAAAATGTTAAACTGTGAATAGACCCTTGTCAAAGCATGAGCAGACCCTGGTTAAAGTGTAGGCTTATATGCACACTCCAAATGCATTGCCATTATAATATGAATGGTTTTAAAGATTACGGTAATAGATAGGCCAATAATGCAATTGGGAGGATCATGTAGGTAACAAAATTGGATAGATGGTGGTATTAGGCAATCCTACCTTAAATGTTTTTAGGGACATTGGAGGTCTATTTCAAGCCCATTCTTCATATTTTAAAGCAGCCATTGCTAGTTAGAATAAAAATTAATAAAAATTAAACCATTTAAAAAATAATTAACTATTAAAAAATAATTTAATTATACTATTAAAAATAATTTAATTAAATATTATTATCTGATGTAACAATAGTTCTACCAAGTCAAAGTATTGATCTAAAGTTATATATGCACGAAAAGCTTCAAATCATTCATTTTGATTTATGAGATGAAAGTTATGAGAAAATTTAGTTTGCGGGCACTTATGGATTCCTGACTCTAAAATAAACTTTGGAGTCCTTTATTGAATTCAATTTTCAATATTTTTTGAAAAAAATAAAATCCTAGGATATATATATTGTATATTACAACATTACAACCATTGGGATTCTCATTTTTCAATTGCATAAATAAATTCTTAATAATTTAGTGTTTTGAATGATTGTCTATTTCTTTCTGCTTACTATTTTTTTCCTACATGTTGTATAATTCCAAATGATCTCAAGTTTATTAAGCATGTAGCCAACTTGCCTTGAAGAATGAATTCAAAGAGTAACCACCATTTTGGACATTTTTTCTTACAAATGTGACCTTGTGAAGTGCAGCTGCCCGGTTTTTTGCAGGGATAAAAAAAGGAACTTTGTAAATTCAAACACTAATATCTTGCAATATACATGGTGGAAATTTCTGAAAATTTCCCCACATCTTCTCAAACAAGTGTACTTCAAAATCCTACGGTTACATGTGCCTAAAAAAGTTTTTTCTTAAAATTTGGTACTTGTCCTAAAGATGGCAGTTTTGGAGTGTTTTTGGTGAAAACATAGTCCAATACATTTAGGGGTTAACACTGTCAGAAATAGATTGCAAGTTTGTACCTTAGAGCAACTCCAATGCAACACTAGAATAATCATGAGAGCAGTTCCAATGGGGCTTGTATTATCCTTCTTCAAAAAATGCTCCCCATTGTAGCCATTGTAGTCAACTGCAATGAAATTTTGTTTCACTTGTTTCAAAAACAAACATACATGTGTATCGTTCCTAGATCTGCCGCTAGGGGCACATGGCCCAGCTTGCCCTGATACAACAACGTACAGACCCAGTCTGGACAGGTTCCCGTGTTTGTTTCAGCGTCAGCATTGGAACTGCTCTTACATCCAACTCAAAGTCAATTGCTACGATTGTTGAATAAATGTTATGTCGTTTGTCAAATTACTTTTTTGTAATTGGGGATTCTACATACATTTAAAAAATCAAGTAAGTCCAGTAAAGATGCTGCAGCCCACAATGGTTCGATGGATGACTTCATTGTTGACTATAATAAAAGTAAATGGGCCTATTGGTCTAATAATCAAAGAGTTTTGTGTGGCTGGGGTTCTTTTGTTCTCTTCTTTGGCAATGAATTCTTCTTTCATTTGTCTCAAAAAAAAAAAACAAAAAAACAAAGAGTTTTGGTGACTACCTCGATCATGGGGGCTGCATTCTTCTAGGGTTAAGGTAGACCCACCCATTATTAACCACAAATTCATCAACAATCAATAGGGGTCTGAAATTCAAGAGAGGTTGGGACTAATTTCCAAACATGAGCTCTTGATTTTTGCCCATGAATCCCTCCATTCTCTTTGTGACACATCTGCTTGTTTTGGCGTGCTAAAGTAATTAAGAAGTAGTTTTTTAAATAAGCGGTTTTGAAATAGTCTACACATGGCATTGGACATGGGTCGAGACCAACTTTTGCCTTTCAAAATTCATGGTAATTTTAGTTGAAGCCATAAAAATACCAAATTTTGGCGATCCCCCTCATTTCTTTCTCTGCGCCTGTGGAAACATTTTGTTCGCCTCTAGTGACTGTACTCCACATATGTCCACAGCTGCTTATTCGGTCAGTTATGAGTGGTTCTACCTTTTTCTTTTTTCCCATCACGCCGCTTGCAGCTGATGGTGTTGTACTCTTCACTTTGCAATGAATCTCGTTCATTTCTGTCCCCCCCAAAAAAAAGAAAAAAAGAGAAAAAAAGAATTGGTTCTACCTTAAATGCTGGCTTGCAGAAGGACACCATGAATAAAATTATTATGGATAAGTTCTGTTTTTGTTTTTTTAAATAATATTATGGATACGTTTCTGTACGGCTGGTTTCAGACATCAAAGCAAAGATCCTGATTAAGTCCCCCCCCCAAAAAAAAAAAAAAACAGGAAAAAAAGTTGAAAAAATCTTTCCACTGCCTGGCCGGTTCTCCGCTCTCCAGGCAAACCCTGTGCAAGGGTGATATTGGTGAAGGCTCTGACCAGGTGGCATCTCCGTGCACAAACAGGCCCTGTCAGGGCAGTCTCAGCCGACTGGGCCTGAGCCTCTCAATTTGTCAATAAATACAAAACATTAAACAGTCCATCTTAATATCTTCTCTCTCTTCTTTTTTTCCCTTCTTGAAACATATCTTCTCTTTTTCAGAGTTAAATAAGCAGTACCGATGGTGCTTACTGGTACACACAGTTGGTTTGTTTTTTAATTTTTTTTTAAAGAAACCAATGAAACAGACTGTTAAAGGTCTGTTCTCATTTGGTGTTAAAGAGTGCTGCTAATGAGGGTCTTAGGAACGAATTTAGTCCTACTTTTGGAGCAAATTCACATTGCAAACATCACCTCTAACACCAAGCGTGAACTACATCTAAAATTGCACAAATAAGTAATTCAGCACGGTTCCCATTATTATACTGATTTTTTTTTTGTTGGGTCTTGTTAGAAGTCAAAAGAGGATTTTAGATTCTCTTAGAATGCATTTTTTGGACACCGTGTGAATAAACTAAAAGATTTCAAAGTGCTGGAAATAGGATTTAGGGCAACCAACTATAGACTCTCATAAATAGTGGAAGTACATTTTAAACAAGAGCCTAGACTGTATGGTTTAAGAAAGTGGTCAAAATTAGGTGTAGTTACCTTTTTAACTACCAAGCAAGCTTAGAAGACAGTGGATATTCATAAAAGGTCCTTCTAAGAACATCTCCGATGTTGTTCAACCTACGTAGTTGGGACACCATAGATTAGGCTTGGAGTCCAATTGCCCCGTACTCTAGATGCTATTTCTAATGCACCAGGTGCACCATATTTTTGCTTGAGTACCTTAATGGTGCCTAGAGTTGACCAATCTTTGTACTATTCTTCCTTTTTTTTCTTTATCTTTTTAAATATTTTTTTGCACAATGCCTTCAATGTATAGATGACACTTTAATGTTTTCCTTCAACTTTCTATGTTTCAAGTGGTGCTTTACAGTTTTCTTTTAGCTTTCTAAGTCAAGAAGACGTATCACAATGGGACAATGGGGAGTCACCATGTTCGGGGGGATCAACTTGCCACACCAACACTGCCTTGTTGTGGGAATTTGGTTGCCCCAAGGTGGCGATGCTCTAAGCAACGATAGACATCATTATTTAGAAAAGTTATATCCCTCAAAACTATTGTGAGTTCATTTTTTTGGAAGATGGGAAGAAGGAGCATCTAATAAATGTGAAATTACATCATAAGCCATAGAGGTATTTTGTTTTCAATTTTTAAGTTTTTTACAATTGCAATCTTGATGGAAGTGATGAAGCTAATTTCATTGAAGTGTATGTAGATTGTAATGTTTATTCATCAAAATTTATGTACATTCACTTGAAGGTGCTAGCATCTTCTACTTTGATTTTATGGATTGTTGTTGGCAGTTTTGTTGCTCAAAATAGAAGAACAAATTTGGAATTATGAATGAAGCTTTTTTATGTATAAAAGTTGTGTGCCACGTGTAATGCACAGTGGTATTCATTGAATCTTTGAAATGGTGACTTTTGAACCCATTTCCAACTCTATTGAACTCCAATTCCACAATTTGTATATTTTAGACTACATTAGGATATAAGAAAACAAAATTGGGCCATATTTTTTTAGAATAATGTTTAAATTCCTCTTTTCTCCCAAATACCAACAAGACACCTTTTGGGCTTGCTACCATTGATGAATAAGGTTATGTAGGGTAGGAGGTTCTAAAACTAACTCGGCTGTAAAAACATTCTTTAAATTAGAGGTAGATTTTGCTTTCTTCAATGCAACATTAATGTACAAGTAGTGTACATTTGAAGGTGTTAATACTCAATAGTAGTGAGAAGGACTGCCTCTCGGATGATATGGTATGGAGTATTCTACACCAATCAATAACTAATAATCCACATGTCACAAATTGTCATAAATTGAAGCTCGCTTGCATGGGTACATGAGCTAGAACTACAATCAAGCTTAATAACAATATGGGATACTAAAAAAAATTGCACTCAATTGGATTAAGGTACATGCACACCTAGACTTAGAAAGCGCTCTTTGCAGTAATGGTACATGAATTTTTTGGTAGGTGTTCAGACCATCATTCTTTTGTAACCACCGAATCTATGTGGCTGCAGAGCTGGCAAGGGATTATGAGCAGTGATTACCAACGGACTACAATCTTTCATGGTGCAAGGAAATTGGGGGCAATAGCTTAACTTTGCTGAAAGGAATTCAATGAACTAACTCACTTGTTCCAAGAACCAATCATAATTCAAATTGAGAGGTGAGAAGAAAAGTTCTTTATATAGATATGGGGTAGTAGGTGATAATACAAAACATGTGGGAGATGTAAATTAGAACTAGTAAGAGCTTAACCCTGAAGCGCTCTGATGTCCATTTTTTGGACAATGAATAGATTGAAGTTTTTGTTCCTGTCTTGTTCCTGTTTGGATGAAAATCATCCTAATTTTTGGTGATACTTTATCAAGTTCTTGTCTTATCTAATGGTTGGATTTGGTGTTACTAGAATACAAATCTTTCTAATATTACAAATGCGGAAGTATGTCAAGTGGTCAAACTGCATTGACTCTAGTTCAAAACTAGATTTGCAAAAATGAGGTCATAGATGTAAAGAACACAAAAATTTCAGAAAATCATCATGTGAAGAGAACTTCATTTCAAATCCATTCCAACAAGTTTTACTCAAAAAATGATAATATTTCGCTTGTAATTGAATTTTGAAATTTCCCTTTCAAAATTTATAGAAAATTATTGGTGATTGCATTGGTGAATCTAACCATATGGATGGAATGTAAAACTCAAAATCTACAACTTTTCTTTATATATCATTTCTAAAATATTCTTCCAAATTGTACTTTGTAATGGTTTTCTCCAAATCGTCAATTCTAGAGAAGAGTCTACACACTCCAAGGTTTACTCATGGTTAAGTTGAAAGTAGGAATTGAGTTCATTATAGAATTTAGACCTCATTTAAGCATACTAGAATAATTTTTCTCAAAAACATTTTGAATAATAAAATTTGGTAAACACAATTAAATTTCATTTCCAAAAATCCGTTTGTAAATTTGATCCTTCAATCAAAATTTATGAACAAATTTCAAAGAGGAGTTGGATAGTATATTTCTTTGATATTTTTAAACATCCTCTTTGAAATTCTATCTATAACTTTTGATCGGAGGATCAAATTTACAAAAGGATTTTTGGAAATAAAATTTAATTGTATTTACCAACTTTTTTTAGTTAAAAGTTTTTTGAAAAATTCTATTCTACTATGTCCAAATGAGGTCTGAAATTTTAATTCACACATAAATCTTACATTTTGACAGTTAGTAGTCAAGCTCTCAACTTCACATTATCCCATATCCTTTGAGGATTCATGATGGAAAATTAATTTCATTATAAAATCGATCTCCCCACAAATGTCAATGATGCATTTTTTTCATTTTGCCATCTGATTTTTTTCAGAGGTAGATGTTCAAATGACATTGGTATTGATGTTTGTTTCACTCTTTATAATGTATGGATGAATTTTGTGGATGAGAACTTTAGGGAGGAAAAAGTAGTCTCTATGAAGGCATTTGATTGTTATGCCCCATGTGTTAACGACCGATAACTTAAAATGACCATTGTCTTGACAAACCGACGCCAAACTAACACAAATTTAATATTTCCATGAAACCTGCACCTTTCTGCCTTTGTCAGAGGTATTACGATTTTAAAACCATTGTTACCAAACGCCAAGTGTGTACATACCTTTAGAAACATAAAATGTCTTAAAGTACAAAATTTCACAAAAATAGCATCCATCTCATTAAAATCAATGATTCAATTTCCACGCTGTGTTTTGATAGCCAATTGTGATTTGTATTTTAAAATGAGAAGACAACTATTTATTTACATATGGGGTGGTAGGTGGTAAAGCAAACAATGTGGGATATATAAATTAAAATTAGTAGGAGTTCAACTGCTCGTAGTTAAGTCAAATTAAAGTAGGAATTGTATTTCAAGTAGAGTTTCATACCTCATTTAGGCATAGTACAATAACTTTTTCCAAAAAGCTTTGGACTAAAAAAAGTTGGGAGATCAAGTTAAATTTCATCTCCAAAAATCCATTTGATATTTCGAGCCTCCAATCAAAAGATATGGGCAAATTTTAGAGAGGGGTTGGAAGGGACATTTTTTTCCTATATTTTCAAACATCCTCTTTGAATTTTGTCCATAACTTTTGATTGGAGGTTTGAAATATTAAACGGATTTTTTGAGGTGAAATTCATATAGATTTTCCAACTTTTTTAGTCTTAAGTTTTTTGAAAAAAATAATTCTACTATGACTAATTGAGGTTTAAAATTCTACATCAAATATAATCTTGACATTTTGACAATGAGCAATCAAGCTCTCATTTTCAAATTATCCCATACCCTTTGAGGATTCATGGTGAACAATCCATTTCAATATAAAAATTACATTTGCAACCTACTTCTCACAAATGTTTCCTAAGCAATTCCTTCATAGGGTCATTAAAATTATTTTTGTTGGCAAAGGAATAAATTACAATGGGATTTTGATTCAAAAGATTCTCATGTTTTTTACCAATCAACTTTGCATATCTTTGTTGATTTGGCTAGTCCGAAATTTAGCAAAAAAAAAGAATAGTATACACCATAAATCTACTACCACAGTGCTGAAACTTACTTTAATTCCCTGTGTGGATGTTTTTCGTAGACGAGAACATGTCAACCAGTTTATCTTCCCCCAACTGACTGCAATCAGCTCTTAAAGGCTCTCTTTTGGGACATCCTTACCTTCAGTTGCACGCCAGGAATGAGCTGATCTTGCCTTCAGTTAGCTTGGAGCACACACCAACTTACAAGAGCTGAAGCTGAAGCTTAATTGCAGCTTCTGGCCCTCGTTCCATCAGAGTTCAGTGACCTGATGACTGTACTTTCAATCTGGCATTAAATCCCCAAAGATGAGTACTTTCAGTGCTCAAGTGACACAGTTGCAACTTGCGAGCAGGGCTATTTTTTATTCAATTTTTATGAAAGTGCCAAAATGGTGGTAAAAAATGTTGTGATGGTGCTCCAAATTTCAGCATTCATCCACATATTGAATAGAAATATCACATTAGTGCATATCACATGTTCATAATTCTGTTTTCATCCACAATTTGGTGATTTTGTCCAAGATTTTTTTTTCATCCAAAGTTTCTTGGCAAAAAACTTCATGATTTGCTGCCATTTTTCTAGTCAAAATATTTTTTTTCTGGTGCCAACAGTAAGTCAAAAAACAGCTCTGCTTTGCAAGTGATTCAGTAACTTGCTTTTGAAGAAACACTAACTTCATTTGTGCTGAAGCCTTGAACCTTTTGCTCTCTGTGTAAGCTCTCAACTTCTGGTCAAACCAACCGCTCAAAGACCGTCTGGCTGTCTGAGCTTGCACCAAACAGTTCATTAGTCCGTGTCCAAATCACCCAGTTGTCCTCTTTATGATCACGCTAGTAGCATTCAATGGCAAGAGTCTTGTACCAGTATTATTCTCTGAGTTGTAACAAAAAACCAAGTAAGTTAACTTGCACAACACACGTTGCAGAAAACCCTACACAGTCATCTATTTCATTGTTAAGTTTTCAATCATTGTACCTTCCAATGGAAAGATCCTCTATTAAATCAAAACTCAGCTGTAGTTGGAGAGTTGAATCAATAATGGATGCTGTCAACACAACTGCACAGCATAAGGACTTTGAGCCCAACTTTCTTGAATCTGCATATCCAGACTTAGAAAACACATGGCAACAGTTTTTCATGTTTTTCATGTGGTTCATAGGAAGGTAGAGAACGCAACTGAATTTGAATGCAAATCTACATGTGTCCAACATTTCTGGGCTTGAAATGATTATCAATCTTTGCAAAGGAAATTAATTAGAGTAAACTTGTCAATCACTGCACACATCCAAGAATTGCACAACAACCATTGCCAATTCTTACACATGAACCATACAATTCAATTACCAATTCAATTGTAATGAGAACAAAATTTTGTATCACTGTCCAATGACCATATACTACGCAATAAAGGGCTACAAGAAATTTTTGATTAGATTTCAAGTGCATTTGTAAGAAAATATCTTTTGCATTTTGTTTTTTGAAAGTGAATCTAAATATGATGTTTAATAATCAGGTCAATTTTCAAAACATGCAAATCTCTATTTTTATATGGAGAAGGATTTGAATTTTTGTTTGTGCAGTGATTGGCAAGTTTAACTATAGATGGAGGTTGTTAAAAAGAAACCCTCCAAATCTTTTTCATATGTTCAGTTGCTCACTAGAATGGTCAAGAACTGGACATGAGCATTGAGTACTCTGAACACCAAGTAAAGTAAGACAGCCCATTGCGGTCAAATGACCCATTGCGGTCAAATGACCCATTGCGGTCGCCTTACAAATGATCCATTGTGAGGTTTTTTTTAGGATGTGGGATGTGGGCAACAATGCATGTCTTACATGATAGCAATGGAGTGAACACTGACCTCATTAGAAACTTCTCAGTTTTCAGTGTAAAATCCATTGTAAAAATTGACTTTTTTGGCCTTCTGTAATAAAAAATATTTTGACTGCATTAGGTAGTGAGATGAGCATTACAGATTTAGATTTTGTTGGTCTTAAGGTAGTCTACAGACTCTTTTGGGCTCAATGCTTCAGAAATTCCTAGTGAATTCATACTTTGTCAAAAAAATTTAATTTCAATTGCACTTGCTGTTTCTCACACTTGTACTATTGTGGGAAAAAAATTGAAATTTTTTCAGCAACAAGATGATGCCAAACTCCTCATTCTGACCACAATGGGCTGGTTTACCTTACATCATGGCCATTAGGCAGCAAGAAATAATATTTGTGCTTCCAAACCAAACCACCTCAGGGATTCTTCATTTTCAACTTTCCAAGTTTGCACAACTTGTGATCTAAACTGATGTGATAAGAGTGAATTTTTGGTCCATAAGCATGTAGGTATCAATTAAACATCATAGAAACCATACTTAGATGCTTCTTTTTGTGGCTTGCCTAGTACTGCACTTACAGTAAGGTAGGTACACCCAAAACTGCCACTTTTTGCTACTGAGTCCATTTTCTATTATTAGACTGGTCAAATTTTCATATGTTCTTGAAAGGAGGTTCCAATGCACCAGAGAACGTGGCATTTGGATAATGTATGCAAAAGTTATTAAGGAACGAAGTTTGGTTCTAAAAGCGTTTCTTCCTTATAGGTACAGAACTGATTTTGGAGATGTACATATAGTATAGATGGTGGTTTAAGGTCAATGACATGTTTGGGTGTACCTACCTTAGTGGAAACATGGTATGTATAGACAAGAAAAAATGATCCATGAGAACACCCCAACACATGATCAATTTGATCATCAGTTGTGGGACTTCTTGTGGTAAACTTCTGAGCCTACTTGAACCATGTTTCCTCTAGTGTTAAGGTAACTACGTATAAAATTGTACAAATAAGCAATTCAGCATGGTTTCCATTATTATAGTGAATTTTTTTGGTGGGATCTTATTGAAAGCCAAAAGGAGATTCTAGATTTTATAAGAATGCATTTTTTGAACACCATATGAATAAACTGTGAATTTTCAAAAGTGCTGAAAATAGGGTTTAGGGTAACCAACCGTAGACTCTCATGAATAGTAAAAGTACATTTTAGACAAGAATCTCGCCTGTGCGGTTTTAGAAAGTGTGTGATTTAAGGTGTAAGTTAGTTACCTTATGTTTTAGTCATTGGTAGCAATCCCTAGGAAGAAGTGAATTGTGTGTTGTGTGTGTATTCATGGCTACAACAAGCTGTGTACAATGGGAACTGGACAGTTCTAGATAATACCAAAACTTATTAGAGATATTTATCATGCAGAAATAAGGACTAGACAAATTTATCTTCAGCCAGGGATTTTAGGAGGTTTGAGAAAGTATTAATTACAGCATTATGCTAAAACTACATGATACTCTGGAATCAAAGAGCCTCCAAGGATGCATTTTTTTTAGCTCTTAGGAGTCTCACATTGAAAACAGTGTTTTGGGGTTACAACTTTCTCACTCTTGACCAAAGCAAGCAAGCAAGCTGGACACATCTGCAATCACTGCCAGGCATGAACTGGTGAACTTGATGAAAGCTTTGGAAAAATTGTTGTTGGCTTCAAATGCATGCTTGTGCACCTCCTGAACAAACCCTCTGATCATGATGCATCAAACAAGAGCCATGTTAAGGTAGGAGGTCCAAAAATCGCCCATTTAAGTCTACCTACTTCATCAATGACTAATAGATATTTCAAGGAATATGTCACCCATTCCTAGATAGGGGACGCATTTAGAACCCAGTCGATTTAAGGACCTCCTACCTTAACAAGACAAATGGATCAACCAATTGAGCTGGGTTTCCTTATGAAGAGGTTAAGTTATTTGTGGTTGCTGCCCTGAACACCCATACTTTTAAAACTTGGATCTGTGTTTTGGCCACCAAAGTAGAGTACAAGGGCTGCTGGAATTTGCAACTAAGCTTTCAATTACTCACCCTCAATGCTTGTCTTTCCATACTCTGAATCTGTAGAAAGCATGCAAAGGGTGCCACATTTTCACATCACTGCTGGAGGTACGCAGCAATTGTACCCTCCAGACTTCCATATGTACTGTACATACAGTCCCTTTGGAGAATTAATAATGTCCAGTGCAAAGACCTGAAGAGTGAAGACCATATCTAACAAACACAATGCTTTAAAAAAATAAAAACATGTACCAAGATCTGTAACTATTTCAATGCATGTTTGCACTTGGTATTAGAGGTTTTGTTTGGAATGTGAATCTGGTCCAAAAGAAGGCCTGCATTTGTTCCTTAGACTCTCAGTAACAACAAGTTTAACACCAAGTGTGAACATACCTTAATTAAATTAAAAAATTTGTTGCTTTTTGGTAGTCTGCAATATATGTGACTTTTATGTGTAAGTCCAACTTAAGTCCATTCAACTGACCTCAATGCACCAGCCTACTAATCCAGTAATACCAGCAGTAATTGTGTGCTTCAATCTAGCCAAGTATAAGGTGGGTACCCAACACCACTGCTATCTGCTGGCATGTATTCTAGTGTATCTCCATTTTGTTTTCAAGTTTTGAATATGCTTGAGGTGATATATGTGTCTTTGCAGTGAAAATTTATGGTGGGGGGCAAGCACAAAAAAGAGGGTCCCTGAACATTAAGTAGGTGAAGATCAACATACAGACCTTGAAAATGGAACTCGTTTTATGTGATCACATATTTAGTGCTTTTGTGGAGCAATCAACAACTAAAGGAACAAAAACCTGAGTCCATAATGTTTCACACAGTCACTGATTTTGGAGTTTTTGAAAGTCTTGAAAATGATAGGCAAGTGGTTTCCATTTCCAACTTTGTCCAGATGATGTACTCACTCTTTTCCATTATGTACAAGCTGCACCATGATCTCCAGAAAGTTGGATGTTAGAGGTATGATTTTCCAGACTTTGGTACATTAATGGAGCACACTGCACACTAGAATGACAGAGGCTGTATAAATAAACCTTGAGGAACAAAACAAAACTAACCTCTGAGCACATGAGTCCATTGAATTTTCATTACAAAGTTTAACAATTTTCATACTCGTGTGATTCGCCATACACTATTTTTGAAGTCCTCTCAACTCAACACCAAGCCACTCCCTGGATTTAATGTTTCTGCAATTCAATAGAACAATATGGTGGCTTTGAAATCGTTAGGTCTTGGAAGAAAGCACAATGGTTTGTACCAATTGCTTCATGAATTGCAGGCAACCAATTCTGTTTTGTTGCATCATGGTAGAAGATACTATTAGATGGGGAATTTCATTGAAATGGTGAATATTTTGTGACTTCGACATTCCCACAGTTCAGACCAGGCAATCTGAAATCTAGTATACTAATAGATTTCAGACCGCCCAGTCTGAACTATGAGAATGGCACACTAAAAATGGCACATGGAATATTGCCATTTTATTGAAATTCCTCATTTTTATTTGGCCCTTATTATAACCAATATGTAGGAGTGTGCTTTGAATCAGAGATCACTTAATAGAGCTCATTGGAAGGATCACTTGTTTACAATAAGGGCCAAATTTATTGATATAAAAAAATTTCATCCTTCTGTGAATTTCATAACCAATCATTCAAATTGGGAGATTATAGACAATGCCCACTTCCATTAAAAAATGAGGGATTATAGACATTTAGTCAAGTCATACTTAACTTACTTCCAACTTGCTTATCAAATGCCAACCCAATGTATTGGAAGGGATGAGTTTGTTTATGTAATGTAGTCAATATAAGGCATGTGTGCCCATAATCACCATTTGAAAGCAAACCTTAGTCTACTAGAGTAAGTGGTTTTCACATGAGAAGAATGGTGAGAAAGATGGAGTCTCATTTTCCATGTGTGTCTGCTTTTTATGCTGCAAGTGCCCTTCTTATGCTGCAGTACCGGTATGTTTTGTATGATCTTAGACAACATTGAGTGAAACCTGTGTCACTTATTGTTCTTTGTACATTTTTCATCAAAATAATCAATTGAAAATACATTGATTCACTCCCAGATCAAAAGCCATGAAGTGTACATTGGGTTCACTGGAAGTATGAGTAAATTGAGGGCCATTGAACAGGAATCTCTCCATGAATAATGACATGATGAATAGCAACGAGAGTCTGAAGTGTACTTAGATTTGTACTCCAAAACCATACCATAGTACCTACAATGTCTCTCTCCGTGAGGGGAGAGAGCCAACAAAACATTGGACATCAAGTTTGAATGACTCACACTTTGTCACTTCTGTAATGGTGTAACTTGTGTTGATGCAATGCCTGCTCTCCTGAGGTCAAAAGCCAACAAATGAGAAACACAAAAATACTTTCTGTAGTCATGCTGTTCTCTCCTCACTTTGAATTCATTGACTCCAAATGTCATAGAAATATGAAAACAACAATGAGCCACACAAATCCTGCATGAAAATAACTGTAAAAGCCAGGAGGTGGGTGATGCACTGGAGTTTTTTTGAGTAAAAAATTGCTCGAAATTGCTTAAAAAATTGGAGGGGATACACTCAATGATATATTCATCCTTTTTCTCAATGGACAGAATTGCAAAAATGCTACAAAATGTTTTTACTATTTTTGGATGAGTGTACACACTTTGGGATGAAGAAATGAATTTTTGTCCTCATTTTCATGTTTCATCTATGTCAATGCTTGTAAATAGCTTCATTACTGTGGTGAAGATCATTTTCTCCTAAACACAAAAAATAAATGAAAAGCGAAGAAAAAACTAGGATCATGCCATTCTTGGCACCATTCAAATTTTGAGGTTTATGAGAATCACGTGATGAACAATTCAACAAACACAAAGTGTCCATTATGGCGCTTCAAGGTTAAGATTCAATGAAACCTTAGCTTGGGAGCCAATTGAAAAGCAAGTAACTTAACTGATACGCTTTACTTCAAGGAATTGAGATGGCATGCTTTCTGCATAATTATGCTTGTTATGGCATCAGCAACGGCGTCACTCGCTTCCTGTCTCGTAAATTTCATATAATCATTCTCAGATCTAACAGCAGTGAGTTTGAGCTGAGTAAGAATCTGCAACAACCTTTTTCAATCTTGGTTACAGAAAGATTGGGATCACCCCAATGTTTTTTTACAGCAAATTGAACACGTTCTATCACTTGCAAGTTCAATTGCCGGCAAGAAGGATTTTTCATGTGTTGCCTGCTTACAAACTAACTAGCTCGTGTGAAATGCTGATTCTAACCTTGCTTTCCGGTTGTCCTGAGCTTGCTTAAACTGTTTTGTGAGCTGGTTTGGACATTCAAAGTGGCTGCTTCTAAACTCCATTTTAGTTCAGAAGAAGAAGATGAAGAATTGGATGCTTCAGCTATTGATGTAATTCAAAGTCTCATGACCACGTCTTCCACACCGACGTGCATTCTTCGTGTTCAAGCTTTACTTTCACGTGACTGTCCAGGAAATGCGTTCGCATATCATGCTACCTCGCTGGTTCGCTTTGTACTTTGCAGTAAGTTTGATCTAGTAAGCATGTTTTGTTAGCACTTTCATTATATTGATCATATTGAAGCTCCCTTTTACTTTTTATTTATTTTCCAACAGATGCAATATTCTTCACTGATTCTGGAGATATTAAATTTGAATACTACTTGATCATTCAATCGAATTCGTTATTCTTAAGCCTCGAATCCTTGCTCCTTGAGGACGCTTAATTTGTTGTCTCTTTCTCTGACGTGATAAATTAATCAAGGTTAACGTAAGCCGGTACTAAACACTCAGTGGGATGGCAGAAGAGTCTGATAGTGTGATTCTCATCTAACTACGCCACATGCATATCTTACATTTTTATTAAAAATTTATTTATCAACAAATGTAATGGGGCGGTTGCAAGAAACACTTGTGCTACTTTTTTGGTCACACCTTCACAATGAAAGTTGTTTTGTGCCACAAGACAACTTCTGAATTTCATATTTAATCAAACATTTTTTATGTTTAATCAATCATGGTTTGTGCCTAAACATGAAATTCAAAAGTAAGCTTTTGGTAGCAATAGAAAATGTACTTGAATTATTTTATTTTTTTCAAAATTAATTCAATAGATGAGATTGAATTTTGAATATATATCACACATGCCTTTTGGGTGTTTTTTTAGTACTATTATAAGTACCTTTTTTGAAGAATTACGTTGTATGTTAGGTAGACTAGCTCTTCTAATAGAAATGCACCTTCTCAAAAGAGGGATTTCCGTCTTTTGAGTATGTTTTGCATTGGTTTAAAGTGTGCTATATTCAAGTTGAATTTTATGTTGAATTTAAAATAATTTTTCAATTCTAGTTTTGATCTTCTTTCTTTGCTCCTAGTTGGCAACAATGTTTACTTTTAAAATAATATTTTAAAGTGCATTTCTTAATTACAAAAAGAAAGAAATGTGAAGTCTCATTTTCTAGTACAAATTTTAGCCTATGGTTCAAAATAGTATTTCAAAGTACACACAAAGACTCAATAGTACTACTAAGGGCCCATAGTGCTTCCAATCTATCAATGTGAACTATTTTTTATGGTGAATTAAACATTGCCATTCATCCTTGCCATCCAATGATGAACATTACACAAGTTGTCAAAATAGTAAATTTGAAATCCAATCAACTGTTTAGATTTTCATTTTCCATTCCACCCCAATAGTACTGAAGGTGACTTGTAGTACAAAAAGTACTAAAACGTTGAAAATTTAAAAAAACAAAAAACAAATAGTACAAGTGCTTCTTGCAATCACCCAAATCAATGATGTTCATTGGTTCCAATGATATAAAAGTTTGAATGACCTCATTTGAATTCTATTGTAGAATCCACATCGTCATTCTAAAACCAGAAAGCCTTATTCTACTCAAAGGTCAGATTCAACATAAATTTAGCCATTTTTGTAGTTACAAAATGCCACAGGTCATCTTGTGAATGGTCTGAGGTGACATAGACCCCTAAGAATCTGACATGGAAAATTATATCTCAACACTTCAGCTGCCAAATCAGACCTTCACGTGCCAGGTACTCTTTCAGGGTAGTTATTAATTTGTTTGACTTTCTCTGATCGATCAAAGAAGAAGCGTAACGTAGGTTTTACATTCACAGGAATGAAGAGTCTGTTGCGGTGGTCCTACAAACTACGTCACGTACATGGCCATTCTGTTGAATCATATGAAATGGAGTAGTTGGAGAGCACGTCCTACACAACGGCGTGAAACTTTGCAGCTGCATGTTCTGAGTCTGCGTTGAGCTCGAGGAATTTGCAGAATCGATCTACTGATCGATCAGCCATGGGGTTTATGAGAGGAAGGATCAGAGTAGTGTTAGCACCTGTGTTTTTATTTTTTTCTCTGGTGCAAATACCATTCGCAGTGAGTGTTGCCTCAGCTTCCATTCCAACGACATTAGAAGGTCCATCTGAGCCTTACACGAGGACGTTCGATTCAAGCTTGCGCTCTGGGAGTGAGGACCTGCCAATGCACGATCCCCAGGTTGTTAAGAAGGTCCCTGCTCTGTACCCGGAGCAGATCACATTGGCTCTGTCGACAGCCGATGCTATGTGGGTCTCCTGGGTCTCTGGTAAGTAAGTACCGGCGATGGATTATTGACGATCTTAATGAAATGGCAGCTTTGCAAATAATGCCAGGTTCGTTTTTGATTCGTTTCATTCGCTGTAGGTCTTGGATGTGGAGCTCATAGGGTCAAGTATGTATGGTGTCTACAATGGGTTCTGGAATGAGTTTTAGAGTTTATTTTGTTTTTTTTCTCATTAAGGAAGAATCTACATGTGGCAAGAAGATGCGCCGCCTTGTAATTAAACCCTAACCCACTCCTACATTTAGTTTCGATTTTGACTCTCAAGATTTAGATTTTCTTGCTTCACAATCGAATACCAATGATCAAAGTGTTCTCATCGAGGTTATGGTGAGGTAATTCAAATCTGAAGCTCGGTTGTGGGAAACTGAAGCACATCCTTTAAAATTATTTTGCAGCTTACGTTGCTCATCATGTGCCATTTTTCCTCAATCTTTCATCTCAGTTACCGAGAAGGTTTACGACATTCTATATATGGCAAGAGGGGACGTGCCTGAATTATAAGCCAAAATCAACTCTCTTTCTTTTTAGTTTCCATCTTGAGAAGTTATAATTTTACAAAAATTCTTGCTTCACCATTGGGTCACCCGCAATCATAGAAATCTCCTGAAGATTTTGATATCATGTAACTCTCAAGTCTGGAGCTTGGTTGTGGGAAAGGCACATCCTTTGTCTCTTCTGTGGTTCAACATGGTACTAGTGCTATTTTCTACCTCCAAGCTCCAGATTAGAGTAACCTAATACACTGCGAAAAGTGTGTTGTCTTCTGCACTAGCTGGTGGGAACCCTAATGTTACGTGGGGTAGGTTTGGATCGCTTGTTTCTGAATCATACTGGGTAGTTACCCAATGTAGCTAAATCAATGGCTTTGGGTTTACAAATTCACGCTGCAGGGGATTGGGAGATGGGACCTGAAGTAACGCCATTGGACCCGACCAAGGTGAAGAGCGTTGTCGAGTTCGGAACGGACTCTGGAACGTACACACATTCTGCAAACGGAACATCTGAGGTCTACAGCCAAATATACCCCTTTCAAGGTCTGCTAAATTACACATCAGGGATCATCCATCACGTTCGCATTACTGGTACTAAATTCTCTTCCTTTTTTACAGATTTTGAATTAGTGTGATATAACATTGTAGCTAGAGCAGGTTTGCTGCCCACCCCTAATTAACACTTGTAATTGCATTGTGTTTTGCAATAACTATCCTTGCCTACAATAGTTAGCACACCAACATTTTCATTCTCAAGCTTAAGATGTGAGTGAATCTGTACCAAAGAAAGGAAGAATTTGGAGCACCTTATACACCCTAATTCCTTGAATTAGTAGAGTTCGGCCTTAGGCCTTTTCAAAAACTTTACGTGATATCATTGGTTTAGTTTCCTCTTCAATTGTGATGTAGTTTCCTACTGTGAATGTTTACGGAACAGGACTGAAACCAGAGACCACATACTACTACAGGTGTGGGGACCCGACGTTGTCTGCCATGAGCGGCGAGCATACGTTCAAGACCCTGCCATTGCCAGGACCTTCGAGTTACCCAAAGCGGATTGCCGTTGTTGGAGACTTAGGCATGACCTACAACTCCACCTCAACACTTTGCCACTTACGTGAGAATGATCCAGATCTCGTTCTCATGGTGGGCGACTTGTCGTATGCAAACTTGTACATCACGAACGGAACTGGCACAAATGACTACGGCCAAACTTTTCGGAGTATTACCCCCATTCACGAGACGTACCAACCTCGCTGGGATATGTGGCAGAGGTAACCGACTTCATGACTTATGCAACTATAATTCCATTAGAAGTTCAGTCCTTTCACTAGAACACCCTACCCCATAGCTATGACAAAATCTAGAAAAAAACTCGACACCTCACAATCAATGAGATGGACTTGGAAACTGCCTGAAATCGCATTACAATTGCAAGGGTTTAATGTGCTCAGTTGAGTTTTCTAGAATAATACCTCTGGACTTTATTTTATTTTATTCAGTAGTGTTTCTTTATTCTATTTTTTGATTTTATTGAGTGCAGTTTGTGGTATGAGTCAACTTGTAAAATGTGGTTGTGTTTGAGCAGAATGGTTGAACCTTTGACGTCCAAGGTCCCGTTCATGGTCATTGAAGGGAACCACGAGAATGAACCCCAAATCAACAACGAAAGCTTTGTAGCATATAAAGCCAGGTTCGCAGTTCCACAGGCAGAGAGCAACTCGGGTACGAGTATGTACTACTCTTTCAACGCAGGTGGTATACATTTTCTCATGCTTGGAGCCTACATTGATTTCAAAAATACAAGTAAGTCGATCTTTCTTTATGTTTCTGTCATATTTTTTAAGAATCTGTGAGATAGATAGCGTTTCTGCTTTGGAGTGCTGATTGTTTGCTTGATTTTAAGCAAACAATTTTAGTGTTATTCATGATTTTTGCTTGTCATCTTCTGTTATTTCTCAAATAGGTGAGCAATATCGGTGGCTAAGTGAAGACCTTGCACAGGTGGACAGAAGTGTGACACCATGGCTCGTTGCATTGACACATCCTCCATGGTATAACAGTTACAAATCACACTACCGAGAAGTTGAATGTATGCGACAGTCAATGGAAGATCTGCTGCGCAAATACCGTGTTGATGTCATGATCCATGGCCATGTATGCCCAAGTCTCTCTTAACCACTTCACTTGATCTGTAGCGGAGCTTTTACATTTGAGAGGGACAAACTTGAGTTTTCCACACTAGCGCCCCCGCGCCGCGAGGAATTCTAGAAAACCAAACCGTATTACAATTGGCATGGTATATTATAAAAGAAGGCCTCAAATCCTGTTACAAGTGAGTCGGTTTAATTTGACTTAGGTGTTCTCCAATACCTCGGGTTGCTTCTGTCCTGGTTTTGCAATGTTGTGCAAGAAGCCGCAATTTGCATATCTATTGGCACAACAAGCTAATGTAAATTTCAAAATGGGCCATGAAATATATATATCCAATTTAACGGATCGAATTCACGTTCCGTGTAATTATCTTGCACCTTATAATCTTGTGTCTTTTTTATGCTGCAGGTGCACGCTTATGAACGAACCAATCGTGTATACAATTACACGTACGATCCGCGTGGCCCAGTATACATCACTGTTGGAGACGGTGGCAACGCAGAGAGATTGGCTCTCCTCCACGCAGACGACGAAGGCGGATGTCCTGATCCGTTGAAAACACCCGACCATAATTTCGCTGATATAAGCGGATATTGTGGATTCAACTTCACCAGTGGCCCTGCCGCTGGCAAGTTCTGCTGGGACAGGCAACCGGACTGGAGCGCTTTTCGTGATAGCAGCTTCGGACATGGTATTATAGAGGTGAGCATTCGGGCCTCGGTCCGTGGTGCTTGCTTCGATCAGATTTGGTGCTATTTTGCGCACAGCTTGTGTCGGCTATCAGTTCAGAACGAAGCATGAAGTCAAGAGTTGATTGGTTACACTCAACCTCTGTAATCTCTTACCACAACATTTTTCCTCCATAATCTCAATGCAGGAGAGTTTCGCCGTAGTGGGCATGTTTCGATTGGTGAAGGAGAGGGCGGATTGAAACTGATAAATTTCATCGATCTCGCAGTGAGAGAAATCTGAGAGAAATCTGAGAGAAATCTGAGAGAAATCTCCCGGTATTAAGTGAATGTAGACCCACGTAACACAATCTAAGTGCAAGGGCGGATTGAAACTGATAAATTTCATTGGTCTCGCAGTGAGAGAAATGTGAGAAATCTCTAACCGGTATTAACTAAGTGAATGCAGACCCACGTAACACAATCTAAATGCAAGAGAGTTTAGACGTTGTGGCATGTTTTGATTGGTTAAGCAAGCAAAGAAGTCAAACTCTTCTACATTGAGATTATGATTGTGTAACAAGTTTGAAAGATTCAAGAATGTATTTTCAAAGTTCACACTAAAGAGGTTTGAGTGTCTGCGTAGAGGTGTTGGTCATTCGAGGTGATGTTCATTCTTCAGTCATCTCAACCAAAATTTCTTATGCATTCGAGCTGGAATCGGTTGTGAAGACAAGTTTCTGAAGCTTTCAATTTGTGGAATGAGCAGGTGAAGAATAGCACGCATTTGCTGTGGACATGGCATCGAAATCAAGACCACTATGACGAAGTCGTAGGTGATCAAATATATATTGTGCGCCAACCCTCACATTGCTAAAATATGGCTTTCTTTTTAGTACCGTAGTGGGGATGACAACTTCTGAGAGTAGTGCCATCCTGAAAAAGTTATTTAAGGTGAAAACACCAAAAAAACCCCATCAAAATAAGCAATTGAGCATAGTTGGAAGTACCTTTTTTTTTTTAAGAAAGAAAAAAAATCATTTTTTTGTAGTACTAGCAATTGAAAATCATGAATTTTAAAAAATATATAGAATTTCTAGATAAAACATGTCAATTACTTTGAATTATTGAAGTGGAAGTTCCCTGGCTAGGCCTTTGAAACTATCACATAGCTTGGTTGTATAACCAAATTTAGATAATCACAATTAAGCAAAGGAACAAATGAATGGCACTTTAGAGGCACACTTTCAATAGAAGTCTACTTGTGAGGAATAGATACAAGTGGATTGTTTTGGGTGTTTTCACCTTCAAACAAAGTCATGCCAAATTAGAGCAAATCAAACAAAACTCAAACTTGGACAATGGTTCATTGATTTGAGGAGCTCTTCCTTGTTCAAATTGAACTCAAAATTGCAAAGTAAGGTATCAATTTTTTTTCTATGGCAATTCAAAGGATGACCAACCATGGATGCTAGTATGTGAGCTTAGAATCTTAAACCCATGAGCCTAAGCTCCTATATACTCACCTTCCATAGTTATAGGATATTTATATTATAGGTGCCTAAATTATAAATGTCTATGTACCTATGTTATAAGCATCTTCCATGGTTATAAGATGTTTATATTATAGGTGCTTAATTATATTATAGGTACCTATATTATAAGCACCTTCAATGGTCATCGAGTATTTATATTATAAGTATGTATGTTTAGAAGAAATTCAATAGTTGTAAAGTACCTACTTACACCTAAGCTCAAGGCTCATAGGCTCGCATTTTTAGGCTCACATCCTAGCGTCATTGGATGACCAATAATGTATTTTGAAATTTTTTTATAAAGAAATAAAGCTTAAAAAGATTTATATGACAATTTTCATTCTTTGATAATTGATATATAGTGCATTTCGGAAGCACATTAATCCTTAAAGGACTAAGTTTCCGTTCAATGTCCACAAGAAATCTTAAATAGATTTCTACAAAGTCAACTTAGGATGGATATTCTTGAAGTTTTGACACAAGATGCAAATATGTACTCCCTTAGTGGGAATATTTTTTTGTCTAATTGGGTACTAGAATCAAAATTACATTACTCTAATGTTTTGGACATTTTGGACAGCTTTAGGCAGCATAAACAAAATTCCTCTTATAATTTTGAAATTTGGAGGGTATGCAATTTACATGATACAAGATGCGCATGTTGAAAAAATAACAATTTATAGCACTTGTAAAAGCCTCAATCTAGAAAGAATTTGCTAACCCTATTACACAAGGTTGGAAAAAAAATCTTATAATTTCAAGCATTATAATCTTTCAATTCATGCAATCTAAATTTCTAAATAATTTCCAAATATTTCCATATTACTATAATTGTACAAATTTATATGGTTGAATTACAAAGAAAAAAATTCATTTATTTTTCATTGTCCTAAAAAGTGGTAGATTATCACAATTTCTACCCAAAATGTGCCTTTAACCTTTAGGGGTTTATATATCAAATTGTCCCATAATCATTTGCAAATTCCATTTTTACTACACTAGAAGCTTTGGCCAATTCACTGCACATAGTGAGTGGGGTGCTTAAAAAGAAAATGAGACAACAAAGTTAACCCTTGAAGGATTAGGGTTGTTTTTCAAGAGAAATTATCAAAAATTGACACATTTTAGTATGTTGACCAAAATTGAATAAAAAACTTTAAAAAAATCTTAAACCACATAAAAGCATAGTTTACTATTATAGAAGTATGTGGAATTTTTTTGTCAAAAAATTAGGAAACAATTTCTCATGAATTTTCTTAAAGACTCATATAATTTCTTTTGAATTTGCTTAAAGGCTTATACAATTTTGGGGGGGTCATTTGTTCATTGAGATGGTGGGTTTTAAAAAGTATTACTTTTGAGTGCACATACCTTCACCCCTCACACTAATGGAGGTCATGTTGCACGGCTACACTTGATAAAAAAGTGTACTTTTCAATTAATGAAATATTCATCAAATATTCTTCAATTCATACATCAATCCTATTGTATCAAGTACAAGTTCCCTAAATCTAAAGTTACTTGCCTTTATCTTACATTTGACTTTAATTAGTCATCTTATTATATATAGGATACATTTGGCATGTAAAGGCTTCTTCAATGAATTTAGCATTGATCTCTCGACAATGCAATACTAGGGTGGGGCCTTTGAAGAGAATAAAAGTCTTTGACCATTGCATCCATTACATTGCTCACCATCATTATCTCTCACATTGCTTATTTTTCCTAAGTTGGAGTTTTGGGACTATTTGAAGAGACCACAACATTCTTCAATATGAGCATGAATTGTTGACTTTTGATGCAACAATTGAAATTTTCTACATTTCAAAGTGCCAAATTACACTTTCAAATGTCATGACAACCATATTGATCTTGCGGTTGGAATTTTGCACATGTATATTAAGTGTCGTACATCCCAAGCTCAATGATCATTATGAAGCATCTACATTTATAATTACATCCTAGGTAAGTTGCTTTACTAAATTACGATATTCACACAAGGATTGTTTTGAATGCATGACAAATTTTATAGAATTTGGACAAATGGTTACAAAGTTGTATTCAATTTCGTATTTTTTGTTTTTAACTTGGGCAAATTGGGCAATAAGAAAAACTTATTGTTTTTGAGTTGTTTTTTCCTTAAATTTGTTTCATGGATTCCCAACTGAATTTCAAAACAACTCAAAAAAATTTTAAAGTTTTGAGACACATATATTTTTCTAGGAAAAAAAAAAGATGAACTATCCAAGTACAAAGTCACAAAAAAACTATTTTATAAATTTCAAGGTAAAAATCTTACAATAGTTGATTTTTTCACTTTGAAATTTTGACACAAATATACTCCTCAATGACTTAGCTAAATGCATGGTTGGATTAAAAAAATTCATCAAAAGTAAGAATTTTTTTTTGTTGCTCGAGTCGATATTGAAAACATATTTCACCCCATAATTCTTCAACTGCTTATCCAAATTGGGTAAATTGAGTAATGTACTAGAAAACTAGTAACATGAGACACATTATTCCAAAACAAGGGGAGGTCACTCTATAGGGATTTTGTATACCACGTGTGCCGAAGTGATTTTTTGACCCCTATATACATTGAAATATACTATAATTTCAACCTATAATTTTGAACTTTGATTAATAATGACTATAGATTTCTATTGCCAAAAAATTTCAACTCAAATGACATTTAAAATGACTATTACAATAGGTTGAAAAATAACTAAAATGGCATGTTTTTCAACTTAAACGTTTATAGAGAATACATTTGGATGGCCATTGCATCAATATTCAAGAAAAATAAACTTTCAATAGAGGGTTATTTTTAGGATTTTTTGGTTCATTTTTTAAACAATTTTTTATGACGCAAGGGGTCCAAAGTTATTTTCAGCTCTACAATGCATCTTTTTTCTTCAAAAATTTGGAACTAATCATTATCAATTTAAAAATATCAATAATTCAAAATACAAACTTTCAAAATAGAGAAACCTATTCAATTTTTAAAATTTTCTTTAAATTAAATTTTATGAAGTAAGTAAGGGGTCCAAATTCTCCACCTCACTTGGGTTGTATAAATGCATAGAGTGACCTCTCCTTGTCCAATTTATTTTTTTAAATTATGACTTTTTGACTTTAAAATAGTTTGGTATCCAAAAAATATAAAAGTTCGACATGGGCTTTTTAGTCATTTAGAGGTTAATATAATTGGTATGCCTAGGTGCTTGATGAGTTCCCATTTATGATACCATGAGGATGAAAAATAGGAAATTAGTGAGCTCTTCAAATATAAGTTGGGATGAACTGATCCCCTCACTCATCCCTTCTAAGTCATTCTAAGGGTGCAAAAAAAAGACTCCCTATTTTGTGCTCAATTAATTTATCTTCTATACCTCATCTACCTAGTTTGAGGTCTTTGATTACAAATATGAATTCAAAATTTTGCAAATTTTATCATGCATAGAAAATTTAAAAAATGTAACATTTTCCCTCAAGAACAAGTGAGGGCAGTGGTTCACCCCAATCCAAATATACCATTCATGAAAGTTTAATTCAACACTTTAGTGCCAAAATTGAATTTTCCATGTCAAATTCATAGTAGTCTACATCACCTTAAACCATTTAGAAGATGCATTTTTTTACAAAAATGACTTAATTTCTGTGGAATTTGGTCTTTGTGTAGGGTATATGTGAAATTATATTGTATAAAAGTGTAAAAGATTTCTACAACCTTGATGATAAGCTCAGCACATCTAAAGTACTAATTTCACAAATGGCAAAAATCAGGAAAATTCATACCCAATTTTGGTGTATCTAAAAATATTGAGAATTTGTAGAATTACCATAGCGAGAATTTGTTAATTTTGAATTTATAGCACATTTAATATTGCTTTTAGCTACTTCTAATCAGGTATTAACAAAAGCAAGACACTAAATCCTACCCACAAAGTGCGCCCAACAGGATAATTTGGGATTCTTTGGAATAAAAGTAAAACATGCCCCCTATTTTGAGCCATGTTTAAGGTATGATTTAGACCTATCTTCGCTAATTTGGGGTCTCTTATTACTACCCATTACCATACAGATTTGTTATCTAGGTACTTTGGAGAAGCTATTTATGAGCTCTCGTATTTTTCAAAGATTGAATTGTTTGAGAGAAGTCAATTGCAAAAAAATGAAGACATTCTGACAAGAATTGAATTTTTTGTGATTTTTCAAAGCTGAAATGTAAAACTGTGAGTAGACCCTTGGTAAAGCATGACTAGACCATTGTTGAAGCGTGGGCTGATGTGTCCGCTCCCCAGTGCATTGCCATCATGATCATGGATGAGTAAGATTATGGTAATAAGATGGGCCAGTGACAGAAATGGGAGGAACCTGTAGGTGGGGGAATTGGGTAAATGGTGGTAATGGGTAGTTCTACCTTAATGGGGGTGCAAAATTAACATCAGGGCAGAATCCAAGGCTACTTTAGTCCATCTATGAAAATTTGTCCCTATAATTTCTTGTTATATTTGGAATGTTGGACATTTGGTTATAATTTGTGAAAGTGAAAGCTAGTAGGTTGCTATTTTAGTTCATAAGTGGGGTAATACTTACATTGCATAGTTTCGTGTGAATACTATGTATCTCAAAAGCAATCCTATTGTATTTAAGTGGCACACAACATGGGTTCAAAAAGTGTCCCTTACTAATTGAAAATGGAACATTCATTACTTATTGAAAATGAAACATTTATCGCTTTTCATTTGTTTATAAATTCTTTTGTGCTACATTGTCCTTTTTCTTTTCATCCATCTTAAGTTGGAATTTTGTCCCTACAATTTCTTGTTATATTTGAACACTATATATGAACACTGTGTGAACTTGTGCATATCAATTCTTTAGTTCTATATTAATCATATTAGAACTTTTTATAAAGGTGGTTTCAAGAGCTCAGTCAATTAAAGACCTCAATTACATCACTCTAAAAGCTTTTTTTGACAAGCTTCCTAGTAAAATCTTTACTTTCTTTAATTTGTAATCTAATTAAAGATTGCATTGATAGCTTAATAATTAGCGAAGTTATTACTTGGAAAGTAGTCTCCCAAAACTTTGTTAATCTACCCTTGGTAGCAAATAAGGCTAATTTTATAATATATATTCTTTTATATTCATGTGATGTATGGGTGGTATTTAAGGAATACTAGGGTCAACTTTGGTTGTAGACCACAATGTTCAATAGTAAATTTGAAAATTCTTTCTAAAAAATCTTGTTGGTATTTCAACCATTTTACTCTCTAAGTTGCCATTGAGCTAAAATTTGCTCATAACATATAAAATATCATTTGAATTCAACTCTAGTTTTCTTGTTGTGTTTTTGTGCAACTTCCTATGAGTAAGCATAGTTTGAAATTAATGAAGTTCTTTTTACCATTTTAGACAAATTGAACTCCTACGGATTCATTTATTTAATTGAATCAAATTTAGGAGGTATAGAATAAGAGATATTAAGGTTGAAACTTGATGAGGAACACATTCTAAAAAAATAAGTTGAATTTTCATTGGTTTGATAGAGAGAGAAATCTCTACTACTATCAATCAGTATTAACTTAGTGAGTGTGGATCCATCTAACATAATATAAATACCAAGAGACTTTTGCCGCTTTAGTATGTTTTGATTGGTTAAACAATCAAAGAAGTCAAATGGCTCAATTCTCCTACATTGACATTATGTTCAATAATTGCAAAGTATGCCAAGTCATCAAAAATAATCACAAGTCTATACCAACCTTGTTTTCCGTGACTTGATAGGTCCCATTTAGCAATTATTTTTGATAACTTGTCCTGTTTTGTAATCACCTTATCCGTAGCGAGTAATAGAGTAAATTGCACTGCACTGCTTTGCGAGTTGTAGAAGAAGCACAACAACAATGACACAAAACATGAAGAAACTTAGGTGCAAGAGTAATTTTAGGATCTTCAGGAAGCACTAAAAATGTACTAAAGGATTTGTAAATGTGACATTTTTTAATTGTATAATATACCATACAACGTTTTATTCATATTCAATGACATTTTGTATAAAATTATATATGGTTTGAAAATATATAATTTAAAAATATTGTATGTGAATATTTGATGCATGTTAGAATCGTAAAAAACAAATGTATTCTCCTAGCATAATCAAGCTTTAGAGTTGCGATTTTGAAAATTAATCAACCTCGAAATGAGCCAAATAAATACCCCTTGGCATGGTTGTCATACTCGACAAGTTACTATTCATTTTTCGTCCTATATGACGAGTTATTATTCATCAAATGTACTTGAAAGGTACATTTGATGAATAGTAACTCGTCATACAGGACAAGAAATGAATAGTAACTTGTCCAGTATGACAACCATGCCCCTTGGTCTTAACAAGAAGAGAAAGAAGTGAAGATTGAAGTGATGTTCGGTGCCTTGAATGGTTGGATGTCACCCAAAGTTTATGGGCCCCACAATTGCCCATGGGATCATAGGTGGAAACGTGGCTAAAAAAGTCACTCATTAGGCTTCATTGTGAATCCACATTTCCATCTTTATTTGAGTGCCCTAACCTAAAAATGTGGTGTGTGTTAACCCTTAAAGAACAATGGGGTGATTTTGGAAATCATTGGTTTTTATGACCGTGTGAAATACCGATTTAAAAAATTATAAAAGCATTTATTGCAAGACAAACTAATGTAGAAGACCTTCCCGTTTTCTTGCAAAATTATGAGGATGAATAGTTGCACCTCTGTCCTAGATGAAGCCATCCATCGGACGCAAAACGTCCACCTTGACGTTTAAGGGTTAAGCTTAATTTATCTAAGGCCAGGTGGGAAGAGCCCTTAAGTTACAGCAGTCAGTTGCTGCTGTCCCAGACTAACTCCCAGCATCTTTATTGTCTGTGGAACATGAAGCCCTCCTATTGAAGAGATTCACTTGTGTCAGTTTGAAATCACTTTGGGTCCGCCCTGCTCGCCGGGCGACCAGCTCCCTGGGAGCCCACCATGTGCGCGATGCCGTGGGGATGCTCGAAGGTTAACATTTACTTCATACTGTAGTTGTTGGAAAGCAGAGACTTGCATGAGCTCAGATTTCAAAGAATTTGAGCAAGCTACCGTACTCCTGTCTTTTCCATCATTCTCCTTGGTGTAGTAAGTGCACATTCTCTGCAATGCAATGTTTAGCCACTTTGATTTGAGTAAGTGAGAGCATCATCGAGATGTATCGTGAGTTTAGGATTTAAGTTATAGTTGTTTGAGAGCGATTTTCACAATTTAAGCTCTACCCGGTGGAATCCAGTATCGATCACAAGCGTTAGAGCTTGATCGAGCTAGCATCACAGATCTAGGATTGTGAAGTGGATTGTAGTTAATGCAGGCTATTGATCGATGTACGTATTCTTTGAGGTGCCCTTATCCTTCACATGGTGCTTGAGTTGAGAAATCAGTCTTACTTTTAATCCTCACGACTCCAACAGTCGACATTACATTTCGATTCAAGTTCATGGAACTTGCATTGTTTGATTCTGTAACCAGCTGGATCAAGAAGTGCAAAGTCTTGTGCAAGTGCACTTTGAAACATATGCTTGTTGTTGACATCAGGCCATACGAGATCCGCCAAGTGTTGTGCTGATTTGGTCTCACTTTGGACCAGAAATTTGATAGTGAGGTTCATCATCGAAGCGTTATCTAGGGCAGGAGCAAGACTTCCGAGGTTGACGAAAGGGTGAGTGCATAATCGTGTTGCTTTTCAGCACAATTAACGTTGATCTTGAAATATGTATTCACCTTTACTTCTGTCAAAGATGTATTTACCATCCAATCGTACCTCAATTGTCAGCATCTTGCGTCAAATAGGTCGAGAAACCTGAAGCGCCTTAGGTTTTTGTACTTCTCACTGTCTTTGTCTATCAGTGCTATGTTCTGCATTCATTTTTGTTTATATATGAGGAGTTGACAAGTATGTCTGCAGGAGGGATGAATAGACTTAAGAAATACAGAAAATTAGGGTTCTAAGTTATGGTTGCAACGTCGAAGCTCATTATGTGGTAGCTGAAGAGATTTAATTCGACATTATTGTGGATAACTGTAGGTGAGGAGGACTCGATCAAGGTTCTTATTTTGAAATGTTGTCAGCTTCGAAGAAATTCGAATTCCAGAAAAAATTGAAGGAGGCTGAGGTGAAGATAGCCTACCTCGAAAGAATCTCCAAGCTGGAGACTTAGGTCAAAGAGTCGCAAGCCGAGAAGATATCTCAGCTGGAGCTCAAGTTGAAAGAGAGTTTGCAAGCTAATGCGGATTGCACTACGAAGCTCTGTGACTTGGAGCAACAGTTGCAACGAACTGACCAGTCGAAACGGAAATTCGAAACCTCTTTCAACTCAATGCAGGCAAACTTCAACATGACCAAGAGTGAACTGGATAATGCCAAGTTGAAGATTGCAACGAGTGCCACTGATACTGATTCCCGGTTGGAAATGATCAAGGTACATGCAACAGCTTGGCCTCTATCTTACGATCTCCATTCCAAAAGAATATAGTTCACAAAATTAGTGGGATAAGAGTTTCTATCCACTGGATTTTCAATATTCTTGCTAGCAAATGAAAGTGGATTCCAACACACCAGGAATTCATCATTTGGATGCAACATACAAGAGTTACAAGTGTCGAAAGTTTTAAATTTTTATTGGTAGATGATTGGAAACGAACTCCAGTTTTGATGTTGAAGGAATGTACTGTACATTCTCAATATCAATATCTACTCTTTGTGCACGATTTTGAAGTCCTGCATTTAGGGAGGGTGTTGCAATTACGTGTGGCTGTATTAACAAACTCATGACATTGAAAGCTTGTGTATTTGTGACAGGCATTGCACATGTTGTGTGAGGAGAACGACAGAATAATGCTCAGGTACGAAGGAGCTCTCGACATCATTGGCTGGCATACTTCCACGGAGTTTAACTTCAAACACAGAAAAACCTATTCAGATTTCACAAGCTTCTGGGATGCACGTCAAGTCCAAACGAAGTTCGACCACCTTCTGAAACTGGATTTTCACGAAGGAGTGCTACAGGTACCAAATGTTCCCATTTTCCAGTGTCGTAAAGAAAATCACATCTTGCACATTAATGTCAAGTCCCCATTCACCACAACAATCTTTGAACTTCGAACTCTGAACCTTTCCCTACAACAAGCTTGAAACTCTGCATCATCTAAAATTTTGCAGATCTATTTTGTGTTCAGCAACAATTGCACAAAACCCGAATGTCAACAGAGTATGTCAGTATATTCTCAATTAGCCCAATGGTGCCTCAGGGAGTCCGGATGCATGATGTTGTACGTGGTTGTATTGATGTTTTCAACTACCATTGCGCAGTATATGATCACACGATGCAAACAAGGAGGTATCCGAATTGAAGGTGGAACACCGCTTAATGGCGACTCGTGTAGAAACCATGTACCTGAAAGTGGTTTTGTGGAGTATCAGGAAAGCGAAGTTGCAAGCCATTCCTTGGAATTACAGCACAAACAAAAAGGCCATGAAGGTAGAGATTCTCGACTTCATCCTGGAAATGATAACCTCGAAATATAAAAGAGTCAAAAGAAGATGGTGAATTAATCCAACTGAGAATGCCATGGCTAGCCAGGGTAGTGTAAATAGTGTAACACTGGCAGATGCAGAAGAATAGCAGTGTACTTTCCTCGTTTAGATTTGAATATTTCACCAACGTTTTAATGGTTATCATCCACCATTTGGTGAAAAAAAATGGATTTTTCTTACAGTTCCTTGCAACATTTTTGCATGTACTACCTCCGTCCCAAAATGATCATCTTGTTTGCACAAAATGTTTTGGATTAAGGCTAAAAATAACATTTTAAAAACCAATTTTGAGCTATAAGTAGAGTTTGATGCACTTCTAATATTCTAAAATTTTTGAGTTTTGGAGCCCTTTTCAAAGTGTAGTTTTGGAATATTGAAAAGTAGATTTTTGGGGGCATTTTCAAAGAGCATTACTAGTCAATTAATTGTTGAGGTTGTCATTTTGTAGGCATTTAGTATATGTTGAAGACCAAGTGTGGTCCTTTGTTTTGCCTCCCAAGCTTCATCCCCTTCAATTGGATAATATTCAAAGAGATGCAAAAATAAGAATGAACAATGTTGATTGTCCCCTTTAGTTATTTCATTTGTTTTTTTATTGATGATTGCATGAATGGAGAGGAAACTAGTACTTGGAGTTGTTTTGTTAGTACCAAATAGCAATCAAAAATCAAATGTGACCAATTTGCAACATTACAAAATGCAACAAGATCATCTAGGGACAAAACATTAAAGCCAACATGAAGATCATTTGGGGACAAATGGAGTATTATTTAATCCATAAATGATGTTGTAGCCATGAATGAAAGAATATTTCCATGTGAGATGTAAGTGTAATTATTCATCATCCAAATTTTGTGTGTAAAGGGGAGGTCTTCTATGGTAGTTTGACTTCTAAAGAGTGCTTTTAGATTTTTTTAAACCAATAATACATACAATACCCAAATGGATGATTTCCATGGTCACCAAGCTATCTTTTAAGGATTAGCATTGCATGTAAGCATTGTACAGTAACTCATTCTATTGTATCCAACTTCTCTTGTGACTTTCATTGCCACATAGTTCATTGTGATTGCAAAAGAGGAGGGTTTATACTTATACTCCATAGAGTTGCTATAAATCCTTATGAATTGACAATGTGGGTTTAGTTTGGAGAAAGCTATGTTTGGTAATCAACTTGATCTTCTTGGTCAATGTCCAATTACCTCATGCATAAGCTACATGCTAATTTATAGATAAGATTTATATTTGAATTTTATTTTGATTCCTACTTCAATTCATCTCTCATTTTAAGCCAATATTATATCAATATCATTCCATTATATAAGTTATATCTACTTGTGATCCTATTGCAAAATTGCCCCTTGTAAATTCTTACTTGAAATGTAAACTTTTTGAACATGAGAACTTATGATCAAACTTATGTGCATTGATAGTTAATTTTGAATCTCTAAATGGGAATGAAAAAAAACAAAAAAACTAATATCATTTTAAGGCTTCTAGTTGCTAGCTAATGTTGGAATGATGATTTAGACCAAAACTTCAATATAAGAAAAAGACTACTTTGTACAATTTGAGTGCTTGTGAACATGCCTTATTGTTATTGTCATATCCAAAGAAATACCAAATTTAATCAATTGCAATTTAAAACAATAATGAAAGACATTCCAAATGAAAATCAACGTTTTATAAATCAATAAGGTATTTCTTTATAAATAAGTTGTAAATTACTCAAGTTTGGAGTTGTATATAACATCATATAACTTCTAAGCATGGGAGACTTTGCTTCCCTCGAATTGAGTCTCTTTGTAATGCAAAAAATCTTAAATTTAAGCTTGCCACGAAATCCAATTTGTACAAGGATTGAATAGTTCCTTATAAATGTTATGTAGGGTTCATGTTATGAACTAAGTTTAAAATACACTTAAAACCAATAGTATATGTTCCTTGTGATGAATTTACACTCAAAAGGTGGAAGTTCCTATTGTAGTTACTAATAACTTTATTACTAATTACTTCATCACCTGACATTGATTGTGACCACTAACTCAACCTAATGTAGTCCAAATCTCATTTATTGAATATTTTTTTTGTCATGGGTTGATGCAAGATTGTAATGAGAAATTCCCCATGTATCTATCATTGGTGGTTTGCTTGTCATAGGCTACTTTACCTTCCTAGGGAATTATTGAGTGTCACTCAAATTGCCTTCTAGGAATGAATACGGGATTCAAATTGAACAAACTCTTCATGTATGCCAACTCCAAAATAAAGTGGTTGGCTCTTCTTTCAAACTCCCTTTGTCTCAAAATGATTGTCCACTTTGAATGTCATGTTTTTTTAAGGCTTGTTTTTAAAATAAAACAAATATTTCTTTGTGTCTAATTTTATTTAGGTTGCAATAAACACATAAAATGTTCTTCATTGATTCTAGTGATATAAAATTTGGAACCTTTCTTATCCCCTAAAGGTAAAAACTGCATTTTTTTGGCAACATAGTGATTTTGGGTAGCTCACCATGAATGGAATTTTTACTATTTTTTACTGAAATTTTCATACAACATTTTTCCAAGGAGTAGCTTCAAGGTTCAACAATTTTTATAAATTTTGACTACATGGTTAAAAAGTTATTGCATGATATGTCATTTTTATTGCTTGGTGGGTAACTCAAGCAGCTCAAAAAACTTCTTTAAAAATCACTTTTAAAAAAAATAAAAACTTAAAACTGGTTCTTTAGATTTATATATAAGTGGGAAGCTTTGAATCATTCCATTTTGATTAATGACATTTCCGACGCAGCCCAAGACTCTCGTTGATTAACGCCGCTGAATCAACTGACGCCAGTTGACGCACCCCCACGGCAGCTTAGCAATTTCTCGGTCAGTCAGTCCGTCCCCCAGTTCGTTGCTGCGTCACTTGCTCCTGCTTTTGACTCAGCAATTTCTATCTCATGCACTTCATTTATCTGGCGGTATAAGGTAGGGCCAGGGTGAACTGACCCCCTCATTGCCCTGTTTTACCCCTGGGGAAAATGCTGCGGAATTTTTTATTAGCAATCAGATGAATTCTTTTGCAAATTCTGAATTCAGATTTGCAATCAGCGGCCCCAAATTATCTTGAGGTATTGTAGAAATATAAAAAATCATGGCAAAAAATAGGGGGCTTTTTTTCACAATTAACCCCTAGCCAGTTCTCCCCGGCCTATAAGAAGGTATGGCCTTAACCCCTGAGCGTTCAGCTCAAATTCACTAAAATCCAAACCTTTTGGAACTCATTCCTCTTAAACTACCATTCAAAATGAGTTTCTTAAAATATTGACTATATTGATTGGTAGTGGAGAGAGGTTCAAAGGTGCATGGAAATGAACTAATGATTTGACCGTACCATTTGAAAGATAATAACAGTCAAACAAAGACAACCTTCCAAGTCAAGGAGGCCACATTTTGGCCTATGGGGCATTCAAGGGTTGAAGTGACCATTTACCAATTGGTCCCCCTTCTTAAAGGTTTCCATGAATAGAAATATTTTGGATCATTTTTGAAAATGGATGCGGAACGTCACACAAGTGGTTTCATATTTTTTGAATCATTTTTGAATTACTTATGAATTTTCAAAAAAATTTATTGTAGGCGCCTATTTGTGACCCTAGGTCTTCCAAAATTCAACCACTTGCAATTTCTAAAATGATTTCAGTAAATAAAGGCCAACAATTGGTTCTTGCAATAAATAATGTTTTTCTCTCGATTCTCTCAATGGCTAGAGAAGGCCATTTAAGGACCACCTACTATCCATTTTAGAACTAAATATAGGAGTGATTTGAAGAGGCTGCTCACTTTTAGAACAGACTACCTTACTGCACTTGAAGGTTTGATTCGGTAGTTGAGTGTCGAAATTGAATTTCCACGTCATATTCTCAGAGGCATTGTCACCTCAAACCATTCATAAGATGACATGTGGCACTTTTTTTCCCTTCCAAAAATGACTTCATTTCTATCAAATCTGACCTTTATACAGGGTAGGCTACGAGTCAAAGTAGAGGGAGCTTGAGTTTAACAAGTTTTTTGAACTTCATGTGACAAGTAAGGGATGAGAAGTTCAACAAACTTGTTAAACCTTTTTTTGCACTCAGAAGAGTGAGTACAAAAGTTTACCAGGTTCATTGAACTTGTGGTCCCCTAATGCAACTACTCTATTTATAATTGAAACACCTCAAAATTCCTCCATATGTCAAAAATGGAAATAAACTCACTTGATAAATCCTATTTACAAATGCAAAATATTTGGTTTTATACAAGTTTTTGTTTTGTTTTGGCAAGAAACCAATGACCATCAAAGAGGGAAAAAAAGTACAAGTTAGTCCATCCCAAGTGGACGATCTAACCTAATGGGGGGATTAGTATCATGTGCCACTCAGGTCTACGAAGGTTTCTTACAAGTTAGTACATAGATTGACCCTTGCATTGTGACGTGAATGAATCCATTCAAGTTAACCCCTGAAGTCCCATGGCCATTTTTCTGCCAAAACCACTCAAAACTACCACTTCTACTATAATCACCTACAAAATAAATTTTTAAAAATCTAAACATAGGATCTTGTTCTACACTTGTCTTAGATCATGTGATAATTTTTTTTGTGATTTTTGACAATGTAGATATTAGCATTCAAAGTGAAAGAAAAAAATTTCTTTCAAGAAGTCACTATGATTGCCCGCAAAAGAAGAAGCTCCATAACTTTCACATCTCTAATCCAAATGGAATGAATCAAAGCTTCCCATTTACAAAAAAATATAATCTACAAGAAAAAAAATATTAAATTTTTTTTTTCAATTTTTTGTGGATTTTTTTTTGCTGCCCGGTCTCTCCCATTTTGAGGTTATTGTGGCATAACTTTTGCTCCTAGGCACCAATTGAAATAAAAATTATATTCCAAGAAAGCTCTTAAGTTTTTCTATCTTATGAAAAAGTTTCAAAAAAATTCAGTAAAAATTGAGATCGTAGGAGCCTGCCCGAAATCCATTTTGTCCCCCATAGGGACAATGGGACTTTAGGGGTTAAAATAGTACTTAGAGCATCTCAAATTACAAATACTCTTATAATTTTGCCTACAATGGGCTTGCTCCAATTTATGTTCAATATGGGTTCATTTACCTTACACCAAATCAATTCCTTTCCTGAGTTCATTTACTTTTATCAGTAGAAATAAAGTTACTTCTTCTGTTCTAAGGTAAGGAACAAAAAATGAATATTTTTCATGAACATAATATTCCTAATCCTTTGCTAGGGGATTGCTTCATCTTCCTCAACATGGAGGTGAAAGAGCTTCTTGTGGCAATTCATGGATAATTCAGTGATTGTGGCTCCAAGACTCCCATTACTCTTCTCTATATATTCAAAGTTGGGGGAAGGGGAAGGGAGGTGACTAACTTCATATTGTTAACTTTTTAAAGGACGAATCGGTGATTTTGTAAATCATTTGTTTTCATTACCGTGTGAATCATTGACTCAAAAAATAGCAAAAGAATTCATTATAAGAAAAACTATTGTAGAAAACCTTTCCTTTTTACAACAAAATTTTGAGGATGAATAATTGCACTTTTGTCCTATTAAAAGGATTCCCTATCATCCATTGAATGCCAAACGTTTGTGTCAACATTCAAGGGTTAAGAATGTTGTGAAGCTATCACAACAATAAAATAGCATATTTACAAAGTCTAAGCGAACATTATCAACCTTGCCTAAATATTAGCACTTAGAATATAAGTATAAATGGTGAAGGTAGGCATGGTAAACTTATAGTCAAGAATGTTTACAACTTAGAGTGCAAATGTACAATTGCTCCTAATTGTGACCTAGTTCTCAAACCAATTCCTACAAATTTTTGTCTAAAATATATAGCCTCTATGATCTATGAGATTTCATGATTAATTTTTTGTACGAATATTTTCAACCCTTTGAAAAACTCATATATGATTACTACAGTGTCCAAAATGCATTATATGAGAATCTATAATCATCTTTTCACTACATTCAAAGACCCAACAACAACAAATTTGTAGTTTAATAATACAAACCACGCTCAAATCCTTATTTGGAAGATTATAGGTGCACTGTCCACAACAATTGTAGCTCCATTCCCTAGTCAAAATAAAGTGGATAGGCCCCCAACAATCACTTCTTGCTACTATGCCTATTTACTATTATTAGAATAGTCAAATTTTTATATATCCTTGTTGGCAAGTGAAAGGAGGTTTCAACGCACCAAAAAAATATAACATTTCATATATCGTATGCAAAAGTTATGAAGTAGGGTCAAAGTTTCTTTTGATAGAGGTTCTAAAACTATTTCTTTAATATATGCACATATTGATTTTGGAGATGTACAAAGAGTGATGATGGCAGTTTAACCCCTAAATGTCCAAGCCTTTTCAAGTGTGTTTTGACTATGAAAAAAGAGCATGGGTTTATAGTTAACTCCAATGAAGCAAATTGTTTTTTTTTCAAAATCTAACTATATAGATGTTTAAAGAGCTTGCTTATTAGTATGCTCACCAATTTTGAGTGAAAAATTACATAGGAGTTGTGAGATTATAACAAGAGAAATGTTCATTGTTTAATTTTAGTATGTTGTTCCTCCCCACAATGCTTCAGAAATTTGCACATAAATTTATTTTGGAATTGGAGGTGACATGAACAACTACAAATTGTGTTAGCACACTAAAATGCACTTTCAAAGAACTTAATTTCACATGAAAACCTATCAAATTCACTACACAATCCACCTTGCAATTGTTGAAATGTAATTTTTTTTATAAGTATGAATTGCAAATAACTCCAAATCAACACTTGCATGTTTAAATTTTCAATGGTGAAAATCATGAAAACACTAAGCTCTTTCCATTGGGACCATTTTCAAATCAAATGGATAAGTACAATTTTTTAGATCTCAAGTTAAGTGAAATTGGCAAAGTTGGGATAATGAAGTAAAATTAGCAAGCTTTACTCTACCACTAATGGACAAACATGGCTTTAAGGACCTCTCAAAAATCAAATGTTCAACTTTTTCAATGAAAAATGAAAGTTTTCAATAGTTAACCCTAAAGCAGCCACATATTGTTGGTGAAGGTTTGGATATATCATGATTCCACCAATACACTCACTAGGGGAGTCACAATTAATACTGTATGTGCATTCCACTTCTCCCTTGTGGACGAAAATGGAGCTTCCTTGTAGCTCTCTATTTGGTCGGTGCTTTCAACATAAAATCGTTGTTGAATATAGCAAAAGTGGTTTTGAGTGGTTTTTGACACAGAAATGACCTTAAGACTTTAGAAGTTAACCGTTAAACGTTGAGGCAGATATTTGGTGTCCTATGGATGACCAAGAATCTCTCTATGTAGGACAAAAGTGCAACTATTCATCCTTGGAATTTTCTTTAGAGAGGAGAAATCTTCTACAATACTTTGATTTCCAATGAGTGTTTTTTCAATTTTTTAAACCAATGATTCACACGATAATAAAAATTGATGATTTCCAAGGTCAACCCGTTGTCCTTTAAGGGTTAACTTAGTATTGGCTAATTCTTGAAGTGCATCCAAAAGCATATTCTAACCATCCTACCATCCTACCTTAATTCATTGACCACTGGAGATGAGGAGTAGGAGATAAAGAAATTTGCATGGGGAAAGAATCTCAATACTTTTACACAAAATAGTGAAATTAGGTTGCCTCCATACTAATTTCTTGACATTTAACACTATATAAATATTTATTGTTATTGTATAAAAATTTGAATTAGACATTGTTGTAATTGGGACTCATAAACCTCCATGTGTACAAATTGAAAGATTTGTAGAAATAATTGATGACTTTGATGATTTATAAAGTAAATTTTTTAGAGTAAGACAACCTAATTGTTAAAGCAACCTAATTTCATTATTTTGTGTAGGAAATTCAATGAGTTGGAGGAAGCCTTAGTCACCTCCTTGGGGCGAGTACAAGATTCACTTGGTGAGTTGAATAAATTCTTTCCAATTATCCATTCATCTTTTAAGTTCATCTCCTTCCACATGTATTCTTTTATCAAGCTCCCTGAATGAAGACTCCCTACTTCAACTTCCAATATTTTGGTGAATAGAACCTCTTTATGGTGAATGGAGACTTTACAATAATAAAAACATGGTACCAAAGGTAGATAATTTTAATGACTGTGACTCATTCAAACTTTTCAAAATCAATTGTGGAATATAAAATGAACAAACTCTAAATCCTTAAGAGAGTCAACTAATGATTCTCCCTAGATTATAATTAAATTCCTTCCTAGACCTTCCAAGGAGGCATGGTTTAGAATCTTCCTCCAAGTGGAAATGGTTTAAAGTAGAATTGCCCATTACCACACATATTTGGATTATTTGCTATCTAGGTACTTTGGAGAAGCTATTTGTCAGCTCCCATATTTTGCAAAGATTGAAAAATTTGAGAGAAGTTATTACAAAAAGAATTATGATATTCTAACAAGAAGTGAATTTTCTATGATTTTTCAAAGCAAAAATGTTAACTTGTGAGTAGACCCTCGTTGAAGGATGGACACACCCTTGTTAATCCTTAAAGGACGATGGGATGACCTTGAAAATCGTCAGTTTTTATGACCATGTGAATCATTGGCTTAAAAAATTGTAAAAGCACTCATTAGAAGTTAAAATACAATACAAGACCTCCCTTTTCCACACAAAATTTTAAAGATGAATAGTTGCACTTCTATCCTACATGGAGAGATTCTTTGTCATCCATTGGACGCCAAACGTTTACCTCGATGTTTAAAGGCTAAAGCATGGGCTGATGTGTGCGCTCCCTAAGTGCATTGCCATCATGATAAAAGGTTTTGAAGATTGTGATAATAGATGGGTCACTGATGCAATTGGGAGAATTTTGTAGGTGTCAGAATTGTGTGGATGATGGTATTAGGCAGTTCTACCTTAAGACCAGCTAAGAATGTTATGCTCCATCTCTCTCTCAAACAGGGTCAGCCTAGGCTACGCCCAAAACCCACATGTCAAATTCGACCGCCGGCCGAGTGTTCTCCTCGTCAGTTCCACTACGAATGGATTCCATTCGTAGTGGCATGGTGGTAAGACCCCGCCATCATCTTCGCCTGCAGATCCAGCCGCCTTTTCACTGCGCCAGTGAGTGATTCCGGTCTGTTCAGGTAAAGCTGGATCCAAGGGCACCGAACTGAAGCAAGAAAAACAGAGCATGGTAATAAACCCTCGTGCGGAGACCCACCTTATTATTAGTCTAATAAGAAATGTCTCCACGCCGGCTCTCTCATTTGCTTGCTCACCCTGGGATTTTTCCTTCCTGACTCCACGAAGACTTTCTTGAACTCCCCCACATTCCACGCTTTCTCTCGGAACCGAGTTTGCAGACTGACGGAGCTTCCGTTTCATACCTGGCGCTTTTAGTTCACTTTTAGTTTCACTTTTGGCGTGGAGTGTGAGTTGGGAGTCACGGCGTTCTTTGGGGTGGAATTTCCTGGGGTTTTGGATTCTTGTTGGGAAGATTTGTTGGGTTTGGGAGTTGGGAGCAGACGGATTGGAAGTGGAGGTGGGAGGAGGGAGGTGGGACAGT
The DNA here is from genome assembly GCA_950106755.1 of Climacium dendroides. Taxonomy (NCBI): domain Eukaryota; kingdom Viridiplantae; phylum Streptophyta; class Bryopsida; order Hypnales; family Climaciaceae; genus Climacium; species Climacium dendroides. The sequence goes on from OX467086.1 coordinate 12,655,624, forward strand.
AATGGATTTGTTGGTGTTGTTTCCCCTGGAGTTTCTGGCGAATTTGCCTGGGAGTAAGCCAGTGGCGGATGTTGATACGACGAGGGCGAAGAAGCTGCGTCCCAAGAAGACGAGCGAGGTGGAGGAGGAGGCGAGTGATGAATTGGAAGTGAAAGCGAAGCTGCGATTCGAGTTCACGAAGATTCCGGCGTTGTTGAGCTTGAAACCCAACTAGATGGGGGAGTGCAAGGAGCACTTGTGTGTGTGTATATATGGTTTTGTGGCTCTTCATCAGGAGCCATTCTTCAGAGGTGGTTTTAGTTTTTCAAGGTAAGGTCTTCGCATCAAAGTTGGAGTGGGAGGCAGCTTGGATTTCTTTGGGGTGATCACTTATGCTTGTGAATAGAAGAGGATACTAGAGAGGATTGTAATAGAATTGTTAGAATACAAATTAGGATCGTAATGCAAATTTTGGTTCAACTGTGGAGGGTGTGAGGGATGGACTACAGAGTGCTCTGTACACTAGTTCTGGTTTTGACTTCGTGGTTTCAAGATAATGATCATATTGTGTCTCATGATATTCTTTAGCTAAACTTTGAGAGAATAAAAATGGAATCGAAATTTGTTCAACTTTGAGGTTGTAGGCAAGATGGACAATACAATGTAATTTGGGCCACTTGTTGTCGTTCCTTCCTGACGTCAAATAAGCATTTTTACACCACTGTCTTTTTCTGTCTTTGTCCAAGTGTGGTTGCTTCTATAGAATTTTTCTGTCATAATCGTGTTGTGTATAACAGTGCTATGACTAATTGGGATAAAAAGCTGCCATTCCATGTAAAAGCCTTTGCGTTACTCTCATGGTTACAAGTAGGGTACCACTTCAATTTTGTGCATATTAAATCACAGGTCAGTCTGATATCAAATACGCCTTCTGTGCTGACAAAGAATGCTCTGGTTTGCAGGACTTTTGGTTGAGATCAAACCCTGAACCTCCAAGGGTGAAATTACATATGGAACAAACGCATTTCCAAGAATGTTGCTCTTCATGCGCCTGCTTCACCAGAATGCTGTCCTTTGTTGCGTTTTGGCATCTGCAGACTGTATGTATAAGTGCCTTTGTGTATATAATTTGTAACTAGAAATTTGAGAGGCTTGAGTTTTGGTTGCTTCCAGAGGCTGCAATGCAGTTTTGGAGCTCTGTTTGTGACGAGCTGCTGCACTTGTACAGAGACCAGTATTCATATTAACCTGGTGTTTTTTTGGGGCAAAAGAAAGTATTTCACTCGTGAATCCCTGTCGTCCATGTTGTCAACAATTTGGATTAGGGTCAGTTTTCTTGCCATCAGCTCTAGATTGTTTTGAACCTGAAATATTGTTGATTTGTACAGCTAACATTTAAGTTACTAGCAGAAATGGTTTGATCTGGTTCTAGAGAACAATGCATGTATAGCTCTCGCTCTGCTGAATTGAAGAATTTAATGTGATAGAAGGATGTGGGATTACCTATCTGCCTCACCCTTCTAGTTCTCCTTTGTGGTCTGCAGTCAATAAAAGCATCGTATTTCACTTCAGAAAGGTTGTGATCCTCACATGTTTTCACCATTTTAACAATATTATTTTTTACTCAAAGCTGTATTACATATTGATACTCTAAGTTTTTGGAAATAGAAGAGTGATCGACCCAATGATTTTGGTAATCTACAAAGGTGTACTGTTTTCTATTCCCATTTACAAATCAGCTCATTGCAATTATCCATGGTATCAACAATATTAGTACATAGATCCATTGTTTTTAATTTTAAAAAAAATCATAGCACCATTGTTTTAAGTCACTTCAATTAGTGCAAAATTAACTATTCAAAACATTCACTAAAAATCATGCAATCTTCAATACCTTAAAAAAAAAATTAAACCATGACTACCCAAAGAACAGTTTTGACTTCAAAGGTGGCTTTGAATGGTCACCCCTTTTCACTAATTGAATGAATTATAGATGAATATAGTTTAAATGGATGAAAGTTGGTTGATTGGATGAAAATTAGATGACAATCACACTATATGAATTATCTTGAGTACTAGAAATTACTTATGTTTAATTAAAAGAATAAATTTTTTTATTTTTATATATAGATGATTTTACAAAAGAAATTGAAGTCTTCAATATAAAAATTCACAAATTTGCTTTAACTATGAGCCATCAAACCAATCTATTCAAAACTACACCAAAAGTTGAGATTTCTTTTGAATAGTTTATTACCATCACTAAAAGGGCTATTGCCAATAAACCTTTAATCCAATCTATTCAAAACTACACCAAAAGTTGAGATTTCTTTTGAATAGTTTATTACCATCACTAAAAGGGCTATTGCCAATAAACCTTTAGTGATATTGAAATAAATAAAGGCAATCCTATCCCCATTGTTTTTGCAAGTTTTATTTTTGAACATATTTCATTTTTCAAACCTTATATCTTTAGGTCTATAAATCAAATACTTGATTTGATTGAAAATTTGAGTGTGAAAGGGTATAATTGGTCCAGTAAGGGTGGATTTACTCCATTGAATAATCAATGATACTCTTGTCTTAAAGGTGAGAAGAAAAAATACTAGATGTAATTGAACACCAATTGATTTTCATATTTAATCTTAAAGAGATACAACCCCTATATCTAAGGTAGTCACCTAAATATTCTAATTATTAGACCACTAGGTGCATTATTTATTTTTACAAATAGCAATTAAGTCATCATCGGATCAATGAGGCCTACAACATCTTATTAGACCAATAGGTGCATTCTTCATTTTTACAAATAACAATGAAGTCATCCATCAAATCCATGAGGACCACAACATCCTTAGAAGGTTAAATTTCTTTTACTAATTGTTGTATAAGTAAAATGATTGATTTGTTTCAAAACTTGAGTATGTAGGGATGTATTCATCCTACAAGGATAGAAATACTTTATTAAATTTCAAATATACATGTATTTAAGATAAGAAAGTTAAAACATAAGGGATGACTTTAAAGAAAACTCTACATTCAACAAAATTCTAATACACTTTAACCCTAAAAGATTGAGGCCTATCACCAAGATCATTAGCTAAAAATGATCAAATTCTTAGATATAAATGCATTCTTTGTTTCCCTTAAAAGTCATTCATTAGACACTTTTTATCCTTTGCAACATTTCAAGGTTCATTTAACAATGGAGAGTAGAGGAAACACAATTTAAGTGTTATGGACAACAAGTCAAATGTTGAAAGGTGCTGGATGTGCACATCTCCCAAGAGAAAGTGAACTTCCTTCTTTCCACATAAACTCATACCTTATTTTCTTAAGGCCGTACATCTTTGATCTCATTGACTTTCAGCTCTTTGACTTCATTCTCTATTACATCCGCGTTCGTGTAAAATGTTATCTTGTCTCAACTGAGTTTTCAGTTCTGAGTTAAAAGACTGAGTTAAAAGACTAACAAATTAAAAAACACGTCCTCCGCTTTCTCATCACTGTAGTTGAGAATTTCTTTATTGAATTTAATGAATAAAATTAAATCATAAGCACTGCACTTGAACAGTACCATAATTGATGAAGTAGGGAAAACAAAACTTTAGTCACTTACATGTGCCAAGTCGTCCCTTAGTCTGGCTTGGCTAGCTCTTCTTTTGAGATCTGCAACACAATCAGTACACGTTATAGATTTAGTACCACGGGGTTGTGTCTCTTGGTCGAGACGCTGAAGAATTTCATTATTCTATTTAGACCGGAAAAAGACATGACCAACTCAGAATAAGAGTAAAAGTGCAAGAGTTTCAATGCAATACTTGAGAAATCAAGCCATCAAATTACCTGGTCCTCCAAGTGACGAACGATGGGACGTAGATGAGCCGCAAGAGAACCCAAGAGAACTCGAACAGTACGAAAGCAATCCTAGCGCAAACCTCAGAGGCAAGGTTCTTGCTCAATTTCGCAGATTCCAGGATCACATCACTAGCATCATGGATTGTGAATACTACTGAACCAGCTCAAGAAAATCTGTTGAAATGGAAAATACACATTTATTAGTTATATATGAATGAGGGCAAGCCTTTCATGAAAACTGTTTCCCAACATTAAGTTAATGATAATATAACAGTGGTAAGAAAGTGAGTCACCGTGTCTGAGCATCTCACATAGACTAGGATTTTCATATACAGTATTTGTTTTCAATTTTTCCATTTTTTATGCTTGGAATGCACCATGACACATAAGATAAGATATAATGCTCTGTCTGACACAACTTAAATCAGCCATAGCCTTCATACGCAAACCAACAAGCTTAAAAAACCATGAACGTAACATTATTAAGTAAAAGTGGCATGGCAGCTTCTGAGAACAGTGCCGACAAAGAGTTGAGCAAAGTCATGTCAAATCAGAACAAGTCAAGGAAATTTAAACCTCTAAAACTCTCTCACGTGTGAAGATAATTGTTCATTGCCTCATTGGGTTGAAGAGTTCACACGTTCAAACTTCAGTCAGGATTCCTTTTCATGCAAAATTCAAAGACTTCTCAACAAGGGTTCTCCTGAATATTATGAGAAGGCCAAAGGCCAATTACCTGCAAAAGGTAAGAGAAATTGATGAGGACAACAGCGACAAAATGATGTCTCAGACATACTAACACCGAAATCTATTGTTTGGTCTTCCAAAATAACTAGGCGAAGATGCTGATGAATCCACCCGCAAATTCATAGAGCACTTTCAGCTTGAGCCTGATCAAGCGACACCAAAGCAATGGTACACCATGAGCAGGAGATTCCACAGTTTGTACTTTTCAAGCGTGGATTGCGGAATTTGTAACTTGAGGTACAAAATTTTGAAGTATAGATTTAAGCCAGAAGAATACAAATTTTCATGTGCAATAACGTTCAACTCTTTCTCAGGGTGAAAATATAGAAGCAGGTACCTTGTCATCTGATTTGGCCATCACCGATTGCCCGAGTCTACCCAAAACTATGTGCCCTTGGTGAACCAGGGCTCATTTGTAAGTGACTGCCAAGGCAAAAAGATCCGCTGTGAGAATACAAACCCTTCCACGCGAACTCCTTGAACTTCGTGAGCCTTTTACGTTGATGTGTTTCTACTTCCTAAATAAGACAGAAATAGGAAACAAAAACGGAAACGACGAAAAAGAGCTGAAGAGAAGCGACCATATCCTTCCATCGAAATCACTTGTAGAGAAAAGTGCACATAGGGTCGAATACCGGTATTAGATGAACCGTAAGCAGACCCAGCCATGATGCTAGGCATCTCCAGATCTTGCCAGCCAAGAATCACAAGATTTTTTGCTGTACTTGCAGGTTTTTGGAAGGTCACTGCTGGGAACACCACTTCCTTCATCTGAAAAATGTCGCATCAAACCACCAGTCAAAAAATTATCATTACGTGATCATCAACATTTTTTAAGTCATGTGTCTTCCGATCCGCATATCGATTTTAATCGACCAGGCAGGCATCCCAAACTAAATCAGTAGGTGTCCTGAAGTGCACCAAGCATGTATGTACTCGCCATAAGTAGTACAAGGGGTATATACCTTGATTGTGACGTCTTCAACGCCACCACGCTACTACAACACGAATCGGAGGTCTCTCAAGATCGGCATCTTCAAAACGTTCTTGAACTGCACCTATAGAATTTTTACCAATTCAAACAGCATTTGGTGCAGGGACGTAGGCACGTAGCTGCCAAATATGAATCAATGCCAAATAAGAATCAAACCTTCAAATCGGTTCGTGGAAAGTGACGATACATGAGAGCAGGTCCTGGCATCAACCATCCAAATGAAACAAGAAGCATGGTATTCAAAGTGAACATATCTAAGGTAGCTTTGTCAACTGCAAATTATACTCAATCAAGATTGTCACTTGCGCTGCAGGAGAATCAAGATAACAACACAGATGAATAGAAAGAAGAGAATAAATTATGTCCAAGTCAAAGCCGGTCTCCAATTCGTCCTTTTCACGAATAATAGATGATGTTCGCTGCTAAGCACAAAGAGAATTGTAAAATAGATGTAGTACAGATTGAAAATCGAAGCATACACAGAAATTTTGCTTCAGGACAAGCGCAGAACCAGTGCATATAATTTTTCACAATCCCTGAAATGCCCGATTTGATCAAAAGTTCAAATCAGAGCATTTTCAGGTAGGAAAGACGATTTTTCTGCATCACATAAGCTGAACTACCAACGCAAACACTCACAAAAAAGTCAGATGAATCACCTAAACCTCAAATTCGGTAGCACAGGAGCGACGATCGCACACTCGTCGATCAGCTGTGCATGCGCTTCATGCTTTCCCGTCTGGATCGGCCAACCCTAATTGGGAGAGGAGCCCTGCCATGGGCCACGCTGTTTTGGATTTCGCCAACACAATTATGGCCGACAAACGGATTGAAACGCCAAGAGAGAAGACGGATCGGCAGTTGCTCCACGCGAATGCTCCCAAGCGGGTCTTGACAAATTCGAGCGGAAGAGACGACTTGACCGACCTGTTCCGGTCCTTTGTTCGCTTGTTTTTGGGAAAATAATTTCCCCAATAATTTCAACCTCTAATTCTATAAAAATAAAAAACAAAATAAAATAAAACTTTTTTTTTCTAATTCTATAGAAATAAAAAAATAAAACTTTTTTTTCTTTATTTTATTTTTTATTTTTCTGGTGCGGTAGTCAAGTTGGTCCAACTTCCTAGAAACTATTTGTGTTATTCTGAAAGGTAATTCAATTCATGTGTCACACAACAATAATACTAATCCTCTAACCTTTAAAAGACACAACCCCTCATGATCAAGGTAGTCACCAAAATACTCTAATTATTGAACCAATGAGTGTCTTCTTTGTTTCTACAATGACCCACAAAGTCATCCATCTAACACTTTTTGTCCTTAGTGTCCTTCCAAGGCTAAGGATGTTGCAAGACCATTTGGGTTCAATGAATGGTTAGATAGTCTTTTTTCATTGTGAAGAATGAATGATTTTCATCCAATAGTTTGTGTGTGCAACTTTATTAGTTAATCCTATATTCACATTATTGAATTAAGATCAAGTCATATTACTTGTTTTTTTTATTTCATACAACGTAGTTTGTCAAATATAGTGTATTTTATACTTTGAACCTTTCTTCTTTAAAACTTGATTTTGATATTCAAAATTATTTTTTTAACTTTTGAACAAGATGAACAAAATAAAAGTCTTTGAAGTGTAGTTTCTCCTCCATGTGAAAATTTTGAAAAAAAATCTTTTAAAATAGCATTTTATTGAAGTTTGAAATTGATGATCCTTGACCAAATTTTAAATAAAGAGTGGTATGGAACCATTACTTGTACTATAATTTTCTATTATAAAAATACTTTTGTTCCAAAATTTTGAGATTTTTTGAGTTGTTTTATATTTGATATGAATTTTCTTCACTTTTCTTCAAAAAATCATGATAATTACAAAATATTTCATTCATAAATAGCAACAAAATGGAGTATACAAAGCAAAGGGTTTTGAAGTTTAACTATACAATCATGAGTTTTATCTTTATTTGTTAGGGTTAACTTGCACTAATTTGATAACTGTGGAAATTTGTGGGACTCATGAATGTGGATGTTCATAGTAATAATATAAAAAATATATAAAAAAAACATTATTTACTTGAGGATGTTCCCTTAAGTTATATTTTAATTGGATGAAATTTTTTTAAATATGTGGAACTAGAGTAAATAAATATTTGGTATATAAAACGCCAAATTTAGCAGCAACGTGATATTGGGTAAAGCAAGCAACTGCAAGAAACATTTGCTAAATCCTTCTTCTAATTCTAAAATTTGGTGAGTTTATAAGTATATGCAACTATTAAAAATACATACAATGTAACAACCTCATTTCAAAAGCAACCAAAGTCTACTGCCCTTATTAAAGAATGCCAAGATAATTTTTTCATTCAAATTCAAATTCTATAACCTTCCAATCTATATGGTTGAAATTTCTAAAATTTTATCTATTGGTTTTTGTTGTAATCTGGGACAATATTATATGCTTGAACTTCACAATAAAACTATTTTTTCTTCATTCATACTTAATGCAATAAAAAAAATGATAGTTTTTGACAAATCTTGTTCACAACATGTCTAGCCAAGGGAAAATAATAGTGCAATTTCCATGATGCAAACTTATAGCAAATTTCACAAACATTCTAAATGCCATTGGTTTTTTTCAAAATTTCTTTAGAAGTAGGTCACATCATTTTGTTAGTGCTTGGTTTAAGGAATTATTTACTATTTTGGCTACACTATTTCTAAAATTCATTGTCTTGTTGTCTATTCGAATCCGTGCAACTAGTCTAATGACCCTTACAACCATTTTGTTTTGTGATCTTTGCTTGTCTTGAGCACACTTTGAGAACCAAAAAATCTTGTTCAAAATTCTAATTTTTATTCATAATACAACAAATTATCTTTGCAAAGGTGTATTATAAATCAAAATTGACTTATACCTAGCTTATTCTTACCAAAAAAATGAATACAAAGTTTGAGTTATCATTGAAGTGTCCAAAAAAATGTAGAAAAAATTATGATGCATTTATGAACCCTTGGGCCACTTTTTGCCAATCAATGAAAGCATTAAAAGAGATTTGAGGGCTTGGAAGGGCCATTTTAGGCTTGTCCCTAGGCTAAAAATGTGTTAGAATATTAAAATAAAACAAAACAATAAACTAATAAATAATAATGTATTTTAAAATAATTAATTAATATTATTTGACATGGCACAGTCTTGGCCACGTTAGACTACTAATTTTGTAGAATTTCTAGAATTCCTTGTAATCTAGAAATTCATAAGAACCCGCAATCTTGTTTTGCCCTACAATCTCTTTTAATGATTAAATGCAAATCAATCATAAAAAATATATATTTGAAAAGTATAAATTTTATTATATTTTAATTTTCAAAATTAAATGTTTTGAAACTAAAACAATGATTAGGGGTCTTTAAAATATTGTATACCCTCTAAAATATAGGCTTCTTGAAAAGAGTTATCCCTTATGTGAGTGCAAAATTTTTAATGATTTTCACCTCATAATTTTGTGGATACTTTAATTATTTTGATTTTAACAAGGGTAGTAAAAGTGGTAAAGAATATTATAATTGATTTCACAAACAACTATCAATATTATTCCAAATTTGAAAGCATCAATAATATCTATTCAAAATGCATAGTGTAATCTCATTTTGATTAAAAAAAATCTAGAGTAAGTTGTAAAATACATTTTTCATTCCACATGCAAGTTTTGTTGAAGCTCTCCTTTAGATCATTGGGAAGAAACACTAAAGTACTATAGTATTTTGACATCCAAAACTAAATACTTGTATTCAAAGCATGTAATTATGGCTAAGATCTTTCTTTTCATTTTTTGATAAATTCGGCTATAGGATCTCTTAGTAAATTTGATCACGCATGTCTACCTAATTTTTTATATGTAAATGTCCATTGATTGTAAGATTTTAATAACTAAATTGTATAAAGTTAATTCATTTTTCTAGCATTGAGATTAGAAGCTATTCCAAAAAATTCATGTAAAATTACAAAATATTAAACCTTGTTCAAATTTTTAAAAATAAATACAAAATGGTCTCTAAGGATGCTAATATGTGAGCTTAGAATCATAAGCACATGAGCCTAGAAGTTTAAATACGAGTTTAAATACCTATATTATAGGCATCTATATTATATATTATATATCTTCTATGATTATAAGACATATATGTCATAGATACCTATATTAAATGTGTTTATATTATAAGTACCTTCAATGGTTGTAGGTGTATACTTATACCCAAGCTTAAGACTCACATGCTTGCATTTTTATACTCACATGCTAACATCGTTGCTTTCAAACTTCAAATGCCACAATTTACTCTAAACAAAAATACAAAAATATACCAACTAATAAAACAAAAAATTACAAGAAGTTCAAACTACTTGACCATAGGAGAGAGATAAAACTAAAAAATTTATCCCCTCGTTGAGCTTTGTCTTTATATAATACGGAGTAAAAGATTATTAGTTTTAAGATAGACTTAGTTATCTATTATAATTTTATATTTCTAATTCTAGTTCTACCTAAAACCATCCATTAAAGTAAGTTAAGCCACAACAAATCATAAGATTCCCATTCTAGTCCATGTCTTATCCAAATTTCGATCCTCTACTTGGAATTTTTTAATTTTAGTGCATTGTTTAATGCACTTGTCTTCATTTGGGAATTGTTTAACTTTGGGGCATTGTTTAGTGCTCTTGTCTTCATTTGGGAGTTGTGTAAGAGTTTAGTGATTATCCATTGCACTTGTTATGATTTATGAGTTGTTTAATTCAAGTGTACAAATTCTACAATTTGAAGTTATTCATTTCTAGAACCCTTATGCGTATATACTAAGAAAAAAACTTCAATCCTTTTTGGAGGGTTGGCATGAATTAAAGGCATGCTTATATTGGGGTCCAATGTAATTGCAATAACCTTTGTTTACATATTAACTACAGTTAAATATAATTAGTGTACATTCCATCTTGAAATTAGTTAATCTATCAATATATCCATCTATCAAGGCTCAAGACAATGATATTTTGGTCAATTCAATTAGAGCCAAAGCTTGAGATTGGTCAAACTTGTGACCAAATATTTCTTATTACAATATGTATTTAATCCAAGTAAATCAATATAATTAACCCTTGAAGGACCAAGTGGTAGTTGAACAACCAATTGAAAATTTGGGTAGGTTACTACAAAGAATTTTCAAAGGAATTTTTTGAAATTTTGTCATAAATTGTGGATATGTCCACTCTAGGCAGGAATATAATTTTTACAATGGATGCCTAGATCAAAAGTTTGGATAGTTTGGATAGTTTGAGAATCTTTTGTTAAATTCTGCATCTACTTTTGAAATTTGGCGAGCATGTAAAGCATATATTACAAGATGCAATTGTAAAAAAACTAGGTATAGTATAAAAATCTCACTTTAGGATGAGTTAAAAGTCTATTGATCCTATTAGGTAGGGTGAGGATTTTTTTTTTTCTAACTTCAAACATTGTAATCTTTCAATTTGTTTAGTTAAAGTTTTGAAATTATTTCCATACATTTATAGAGTAGTCTAGTACAATTTTGTACAATCACACTTTAGAATGTATTTTTATTTTTATTTTTTCTCATTGACTTAAAAAATATGGTAGTTATTGACAATATATGCATAAATGTGTTGTGGTCTTTTAGGATTTTAAAATATCACAAATAGGCATCTTTATCTTATATTTAATTACCACATGAATGATATGTAAAAATCCAAAAAATTTATACTAGCAAACAACATCCATCCATTTTTCACAATAAAATAAGAATATTAATGTATCTTGTGATTACTTTTTACCAAATAATAAATCAACCCTTAAAAGTCCCATTTTTTCCTCAAGGCACAAATGAAAGTTTGATTAGGCCACGGATTAGGCTCCTATAATCTCAATATTTGGCACTAGTTTTTGAAACTTTTTGGAACTTAGGAAAACATATTAGCTTATTGGAAATATAATTTTATTTCAATCACTACTTGGTAACAAAATTTATGCTATCCTAAGTCCAAAATTTAGCTCACCAAGCAATCTACAGTGAGAATCAAAGTTTATAAAATTTCTTCTATACATTCTTATACTAGTATAGTATAAGTCCCAATGAACTTGGCATGTTGTTTAAAAATTAATGTTGGCAAATGCAATTCAAAAAATGCCAAAAAATTAGAATTATTTTTTTTCATATAATTTTTATTGGAAAAATAATATCCCAAAATTTTTGGAATCTATTTTCAAAAACATTTTTTTTGCCAACTATGATCGTTAGTTACAATATTCATTGTTCCTTAGCTACCCTCCAACCCCTTTTTTCATGTGTTTTATCTTGAGAAAAGTATTGGAATTTATTATTTTCCATTCATGATAAATTTTGCAATATTTTGTAGTCATATTTGGAATTAGGGGCTTCAAATTAGTTGAGAGAGGTGAAGAAATATGAAATTTATGTCACAAAATAGGGTTGGGGTAAACTAACCTCTTCACTTGTTCCTGAGGGAAAATACTAATTTTTTTTCTATTTGCCATGCATGATAAAATTTGATTCACATTTGCAATCAAAGGCCCTAAATTAGCTACAAGAAGTAATGAAATTAGGTTGCCCCATACTAATTTCTTGACATTTGACACCATATAAATATTTCTTGTTAATGTATAAGAATGCACTACTTTTGAATTAGGTGGTGGTGTAATTGAGACTCATGAACTTCCATGTGTATAAATAAGAATGTCTGTAGAAATAGTTGTTGGCTTTGATGGCTTGTAAAGTAACTTTCTTGAGGTAAGCCAACCTAATTGTTAAGGCAGCCTAATTTCACTATTTTGTGTAGGAGAGATGTAGAAGATAAATTAATCAAGCACAAAATAGAAAGTCTTTTTTTACATGCACCCCTTTGAGAAGATGACGGGGTTCAGCCTGGCCCCAAATAGGGACACTTACCCTTTGGAGTTAATTGTAACTGTCGTGCCACACCCTGTTCCGCAGTAACTTCAGTTACCAGCTGCGAATTAGTCCAGTAACCCGAAATAGTCTGCCCCAGAAAAAAGCTACGTGAGTGGGGTGTAGCTCGTGACCCAATGGTGCGCTTCTTGCCTCACCCCCTCGGCCCCTCCTGTGGCCCTGCAGTTGAGGACCTCCACGGCACCCCTTTCCCAGACAGACAGCACAACCCCGCCCGCCCGCCCGCCAGCCAGCCAGCCACTTTGGCCAGCCAGTGTTCGACTGTTCGTGGGCGCAACATCCGTCATAAAACAATTGTGCGGAAGTGCGTGCCGAAGGATTTGACTCGCCTGTATTCTCGTCTGAGAAACCGGGAAAGTTCGAAACACTTGGGGACCGACTTGGGGTTGCTTGGGAAGTGTAAATGGAGAGCTACCTTAGATTAGTCACCATTTGTAGTTTAGCTTAGTTTAGTTTAGCTTAGCTTTGCTTTGTTTTTTCCCCTCTAACAACCAAAAAGTGACAGAGAGTTGTCGCCGTTGGAGGAAGCTTGCTTGGTTTGGGGTTTCGCCTAACTTATTACTTGTGGTTGGGAAGGCGTAGTGACAAGTACCGACAAAGGGTGGGACAAAGATTAGGGTATAGTTTGAGGAGAAACAGTTTGGTGTAGTGCAAGTTGCGAAGTTGTAACCCTCGTTCCCTCTCTCTCGCTCTCTTACGCTCGCTCGCACTTTCCTTTTTTCCTCCCTCGCGCTCACTCTCCTTGCAAACAAACGTGCGGTTTGTTTCTTCTTGGCAGGAGCTCATTTGTGTTTCTGAGGGTTGGCCTCGTATGGGACGCAGAATATGTGGTGGAAGACCCACAGACCGGTATGTGGTCGAGGCCGTATTATGTGGAGTGCTACTGCTGCTGCGCTGTAGTTGCTGCTCTTTTCTTGGTAGTAACGAAAAGCATTATTATTAGAGAAGAGGCATTGGTTTAGTTCGAGCAACGTTGTTCTTGGGGTGTCAAATTGGTGGATGGTTTTGATTTTTTGGGGTGTGTGGAGGGGGGTCTGCATTTGTAGTCTTGAGTTTCCGTCAAGAGCTGAGAGAGTCTTTGTGCTGTGTTGTGGGGTTTCCGGTGTTGTTTGTAAGCTTTAAGCGGTTTAGTTGTGGGTTGATGAGGCGGCGAGGTTTTTTTTTGGGTGGTGAGTAAGTATGCTGTTGGTAGACGTTATTCTTGGTACCCTAACTGTTTGGCTGTACCATTTGAGTGATAGGCCCCAATTGGTGGGGGTTTCGTGCAGAATTCCATTAGATCATGTGTGGCATTTTAGGTCCTTCTCAAATTGATGACCTCGTATTTAGGTAGGCTTCAATTGTGTGGAATTTCTTGGACTGTGGAAACGGCCTGTTGAAACGTTGATAGGTAGCTTTTTCTTTAGTGATTCCGTGGCGTCAATCTCCTCGACATGCCGCTGTCGAGCCACTCATAATTGGTACTTTTAATTTCCTTGTGACAGTCCAGAAATTTACATCGGTTACCTGCAGTACCAAGACGGCGTCTCCTGCGCATTGTTCATCTCTGGGGTTGAAAACCGTTCCTGTGTCTGGAGAAAATTTTACTTTGAATGGCCGCCGACAATACTCTAGGCGGTATAACATGGCTGGCTGATGGGCTAAAAATTGGACCCCAGACCTCTGAAGGTGAGTACATATCCTAACGAATCAGATTACAGGGTTTTATTTATGGTTGATATCACTGCGCTGCAATCCTCATTGTAAGGGTTGCATTTTAGTCACAGATTTGCAATAATGGCCGTTACGAAATATCTGCATCATGACGAACATTTCGGGCAATCCAGTGCATTGCTGTTTGATTCTTCTGCCTATGACTGCAAGTTTAACGTCGGGATTCTATTAGGAATTGAACTCGCATTTCTTGTGGTTGTGTGCCGTATTCATCCCTGGCCTTATAGCAGCTCTTGATGCGTTTGCAACACTTCTGAATATTATCTGAAATGCTTATTGGCACTGGAGTTTTCATCTGTGCCGTAGAATGTTATATTTCTACATTCTGTTATTTATCCCAAGTACTCTCAACCCTCTCTAGCGATTCACTCTGTAATTGCACATTCCATGTATATCTTCGGAATCTGTCATGCTGTGTATATATCTGACTGGGCGACGTCCACTTGTCAATTGACAATCATGGGTGAGTGCATCTTCATGCGTGGACTTCTCATTCTATGCTCGTCCCTCTGCTACGTTGCAGGTGGTGAAGAGCAGGGTGATGGGGATAACAAGGAACTCAGGGACATGGACTTAGCTGCTGGTAGGCAGGCGTTAGATCCAGCCATAGTCTCTGGACTGGGAGATGAAGAGCTGCTGAATTCCCGTCACCCAGTGCCTGATGACTCGAACTGCAATACTAGGGTCTGGCAGACTTTTGAAGGTCTTCAAAAGTCTTCAAAGCTTCAAAGTGCCTCGGCAATTTTGTCACTCTCGCCGCCCCATAGCCCTCGTTTGTGGAGACCTGACTCTGACGAACAGGCTCCTGCTGTCGAAGCCAGTGACACCGTTCTCTCGGGTTACGTCAGCTTTGCGGGTGAATTCAAGATACCAGAGTTGGATCTCGAAGCGCGGGCTTCTTCGGACATTCCTATTGATTACATTCCGCTTCAGAAGCTGAAAGACAGACTGTTATCTGATGAAGATGATGGCGTTCAGTCGATGGAG
This sequence comes from Climacium dendroides, assembly GCA_950106755.1. Lineage (NCBI taxonomy): Eukaryota > Viridiplantae > Streptophyta > Bryopsida > Hypnales > Climaciaceae > Climacium > Climacium dendroides. Next base: position 12,670,895 of record OX467086.1, read on the forward strand.
TCTTCTTTAGTGTTGAGTTGTTCCCTAGCGTCTTCAACGGTGGGTTTTTCAACTATCAGAAAACTATATTTTAAATATATTCGGTGGTGTATGTACTGGATTCCAGGGCTTTTAGCCAGTAATTGCAGATTTATTTGTATTCTGTTTATGTAAATCGTATCTTGATGCTGCAGCCGCGTTATCAATTAGTTTGGTAGTGACTGAATTAGGATTTCTGTGTATGCTTTTGGTTATCCTTCTTTTCCCTTGTGTTTTTGAGCATCAAACTTTTTGCTCATCAGTTTTAGAGTCTGATAACTGAAGTAATGATTATGCAAGAGTAACGTAAAATAATGTTGCTGCTATTGTGTCCATATATGCAGGGACCACTTGAAGCTGGGAATGCATATGATGCACCTGTGCAAGGAACTCCCCTCCAAAGACTTGAGGCATTCCATTCACACGGCATTCGAAGTTCACGACATCTTCATGCGCGATCATTCATCCACCATCCGACCACACCTCTGAAGAGCCATCTCCAACGAAAGCGTGCCAAATTTCTTCCTCTGCTCTCGTAAGCACCTGTGATGTCCAACTGCTGGTACTATCTCCGTTGGTGCGGATTTCTTTGAATATTATTCCCTCTGGCTTAGGCATCTTCTTCCAAGCGTGAACTTGGATGTCCTTGTGATTATCATTTTAGCATCCACGTCGTGGAGTAGGCCTCGTGCAGCCTTTGAAGGCTTCTGTTGCATGTAAAGTGAATTCATTACGCAGATAGTTCAATTGTTAGCTACATAAATCCGAAGATTTTCAGCAGGAGGATGTGCGTTCCATGTGTTCCGGTAGTATGTTTCAACGCGAAAATGATTTATTTTCATACATATTTTGTTTCAAATTCTGGAGACTAGTGGAAGCCGAACCGGTTTGTTAAGTGCGGTACACTTATGCAGTAATGTCCCCATTTGCTTGTGCAGGAGGCAGCCCCCGAGTTCCTTGGCAGGTGGTTCGTCGACAAGCCACTCAGGTTCTTCTAGCCGTCAGTCATTGCAATTTGAAGGCTGGGCCAAAGAAGGTTTGTCTTTAGGCCCCCCTTCCAATCCTTCATCTCAGTTGCCGGGTGGAAGTGAGAGCAATATGGAAACTGACGATGACGGAGACGATGACAAGGAAAAGAACGCCGAAGAAGAGAGAGATAATGAACCGCGCTTTGATCTGACAGACGATTTGCTCCTCAAGGTGCGGCTACACGCCTTAAAATTTAATTTGACGTTTTGCTGGCAAGTAGCAAGGTCTCCTTCGAGTGATCAGAGGGCTTTTTGATCGGTGTACTTATTGCAGATCTCTGGAAATTTGCCTTGCTACTCATATATCTTGACGTAGAGTTGTATTTCATTGTCCCTGCTCTCCTAGGTGTTCTCTTTTCTGGATCATGTCACCCTCTGCCATGCGGCCATGGTATGTCGACAGTGGCGTGCAGCAAGTGCTCACGAGGATTTCTGGAAATCGTTAAATTTTGAGAACCGTCAAGTGACCAATGCCCAAGGTACTGAATGCACTGCGCTAATCAATGCGGCCATAATTGATATGCGTTCTAGATCAAATTGTTTAAGCTAATTTTCTACAGTACTAGTTTAAATTTCTGTGTAACAAGTCATTTTCAACTACATGTGATATTCATGTCAATATAGTGGAGAAAGTTGACTGCTGTATTTTTTTCTCTATGAATATGTGCAGTTGCGGAGTTGTGCAGTCGTTATCCAAGGGCAACAGAATTGCACCTGAAGAATACAGTCAATGTTGATGAAGGGCGGGTCCGTGATGCTATGCGTTCTCTCAGGTGCGTCTTGTGTATCTTTTGAGTAAAGACTTATTATATATACTTTACCTTCCACTTTACATATATGGCTCCTGTTCGTTTATCTCTTAGAACCAAAGTTCAGATTCCCACCTTGAGAGACAATCTGTACAAGTTCATGATTCTTAAATGGCTTGAATGTAACCGAAAGCAGCGCTAGAGCTTCTATAGTTTCAATCGGAGCCTAGAAGCAGAAAGTTACTTTAGGGTGCGTTTCACACCAAGGGGGACTATCTTAGTCTTCAGAGAGATGAAACAACCCCACTGAGATCAAGGGGTCAAAATATCCCCACTACACCTCCCTCCTATCTCAATCCTCCATTATAGTCAGGTTATTTTACCCCTCTCAAGGTTAAGATATCCCCCTTAGTGTAAATGTACACTTCATGTGAGTCCTTTTTGTCTAGGGTTCTCTCATTGATGTTCTGAAATTTTCATCAGATCGACTTGTACTGAATATTCATTGAGAGCGTTCTCGCCAAATGACAATTATTTTCTGGGTTGCTGGCAACTGACCCTCTTAGAGTTTGATGCGGCAAACTGGTACAAATTGAGAGCTTATTGTTTTCTGCGTGTGCGTTTCAGGAACCTGGAGATGCTGACGTTGGGTCGAAGCGTGTACACGGAGATGTTTTTCTTAGCACTTTCGGACTGTGCATCCTTGCGCAAGCTGAGTATAACGGATGCTAGTTTGGGAAGTGGAGGTGCTCAAGAAGTGCAGTTACGCCATGAAGGTCTACGATCACTGCAGATGATCAAGTGCCGGGTCCTCCGTATTGCCATCAGGTTAGTATACTTCTATTCATTACAATCTCTCCCACCATGTTTTTGGAGATAAGCTACGTTTCAACCACAACTTCCTTGTGTATTGTGGATTGCGAACCTGCATTTCCAGATGAGGGACAAGATTACGGTAGAAGGTACTACAACCGTTGGAGTTCTACTATACTGACCCTGTTACCACCGGCAAATTATCAATTCACACACTGGACTTATAAGCAAGTGGTGCAAGCATGACTTGGCTAATGGCCATGGCCGTTGATCATTGAATGGAAATAGGGCTGTCTGTTGTTATTTATAGTGATCGGCAACCTCCCTCTTTGAAAATGCAGAAGAAATTGATTGTAAATGATAAAAATCTGATCTCAACAGATTTGACTCTTTTGCCCAAAAATCTCTCCATTTCTCTAATCATTTCTTCCTAGAAATATAGAGATACTTAAAGTGACGCAAACAGTATCCTCTACCTTAGAATGCATCAAATTTCTATCTTGTATAGATCCTTATCGGATGATCTTCTATCCACGACAGATGCCCACAACTGGAGGAGCTGTCACTCAAGCGAACTGGGACCGCTTCCGCGATGCTGCAATGTCCTCGCCTCACGAGCTTAGACGTCTCATCTTGCCACAAGCTTTCAGATGCTGGAGTTCGAACAGCAGCAATAGCTTGTCCACTTCTTTTATCTTTGAATATGTCAAACTGTGCGTATGTTACGGATGATACTCTCCGTGAGATTTCTCTTGCGTGCACACAACTACAAACACTTGATGCTTCATACTGCCCCAATATTTCTCTTGAGGTAAGTCTTTTTAATTTGGGTTACATCTCAAACTTCCATTGATATATTTAATTTTGAAAAGTATTGACCTTCCCAAGTGTAAAATTATTGGCTTTGTTCTGATATTTGCATTAAGTCGCAGCACATCTCTTCCCTGGCAGAATTGTTGATCTTGTACCAAGACATTAACCTTTAAGTGCCCAAATGGCTTCTATATCGTTGGGAGTTGATATCAATGATGTAGGAAGCTTCAAGGAAGCTAACAATATGTATGAATGGAAAGAAGAAATGAAGTCATACATTTTTTAGCGATAGAAATATGCTTCGGAAGTTGCTATAATCCACTATTAGCTCCCAAAGTGGACTTCCTATAATCAGTTTTGGCACTGGCGTTGAACGAGGGAGAAGGTCGTGTTGATTATCTATCCGGCAAGACGAGATGGCAACTTGTAACATTGATTATTTTATTTTGGCAGGGAGTGAGAATGCCTATGTTAACGGAGTTGAGACTTCATAGCTGTGAAGGCATCAATTCATCTTCAATGGCTGCTCTTTCACATTGTATCATGCTTGAGGTATGAAAATGTTTCTATTATCAAACAGGCTAAATTCTGTTCCCTTCTTGAGACTTGTGGGTTGTAATCACCACCCAGTAATATTGGCAAGTCTGAAAATCTGGTCACCTAACTTAATAAGATAATACTGCTTCTTTGAATGTTCTCTGGCAATTAATCAACTTCTGACGACGCTCTAAAATTCTAAACTTTTGAGCTTTCGTTTTTGCTCTCCAATTAGGTTTTTTCAGCTAGAATTGTTTCTACGAATCCGATAAAGGATTTGCAGTCTGGCTGTACTGAAGCATAATTGTAAATACATGCTTGATGTAATTCTACAGAAGATGTAGAATTTTGTCTGATTCATTTCTGGAAGTACAGGTGTTGGCTATGGACTGCTGTTGGCTGCTTACATCGGTGAATCTGGATCTGCCACGTTTGCGATCCATCAGCTTGGCTAGCAATAAAAAGTACTATCTCGTGTTTCTACCACTCATTGAGTGAGCTTGCGTTTATTGTTGGAACGTTTGTGCTGCACTTAACTTTCTAATACATTGTGACCTAGAATTCACCTTTATGTTAGTCCTTCAACGGATGATCTGTGATTTAACTTCGTATTTGTTTATATATACAGTGTTATCAGGATAATGACATAGAGTTCGCTGTATGATACATGTTTTTATTTTTTTGTTTTAGATGAGATTGGTTGATGAGCTTTGCTGATAGATGTATCCACGAGGAGATGAGATGTTTAGAGAGGTGTAGTTCATGAGCTCTACCATTTAGATTGAATTAAAATATCCCATATTCCATATGCGGTATTTGTGTAGATGTCAAAGATTCATTTTGTTTAGGAAGGATACTTTCACTTGGCTTGAATTAAATCTTTGTGCTTAATTCTTGAAATACTTTACCCTCTAATCCTTAATCCATTTATTGTGGAGTTACAGGTTGATGGAGCTCACATTGCGGAGTCCTTTCCTTGTGTCGCTTAACCTGAAAGATTGCCCCGCCCTCAATCGCATCGACCTCACTTCGAGTAGTTTGCCGGTAAAGCTGATAATTCACTCTCATAAGCTTCGTAAATGAGGAAAAATATGGAGTTTAGACATCGCATGCTAAAGATAGCTAAGCGGAAATACAGCATTCAGTTGTCTTGTTTACCTTATGAATTGAGGAGCCTGTGGTGGTCCTCAAGCAGGAGGGAATATAATTTAGTTTGAATTTTTTTTAATTTAATTTTGTGTCACATCCTTATGTTGGTTAGCACGATAGATTATGCTTATTGGTTTTGGCGTATTGTATTGCATATGAATATACTTTGTTTAAGGTAAATTCGAGAATGAAGGTTTGAATTTAGAGGATCAAGGCTTGAATGAAGTTGGTTTCTGATCTTTATTTCTGATTGACAGTGAACTTTTGTACGGATATCAGACTGTTGTATAGTTGAAGTCAACGATGCTGAATTGTTGTTTTGTCGTTGGATTGACAGAAACTGGACCTGAAACAACAGTCGGGCTTGTCAAGCATGGCTTTACATTGCAATCGGCTACAAGTTGTAGACCTTTCTGAGTGTGAATCCCTGACAGACCTAGTTTGCAACGTTTTCAGCGAAGGAGGCGGCTGCCCAAAGCTGAATACTCTGATTCTTGACAACTGTGATGTATGCATCTTCCCACATTCTGATCATTGTGCTGGTTTATTTCTTCTATTCACTTTTTGAAAGACTCAGTGACAGCATAAATAAACACTCATATAAAAATATTCTTTATGATTTCCTGACAAGATTATGGTCGTGCAGGGCTTGCTAAAAGTGAAGCTTTCCACTTCCTCTCTGGGAAAGCTCTCGCTGATCGGATGCAAAAAAGTTACCACACTTGAGCTATCATGCCCAGGTCTTCAGCACCTTCACCTGGATGGCTGTGACCGTCTGATTGATGCCTCCTTTGCTCCAGTGGGATTACTGTCTCTGAACCTTGGCATCTGCCCCCATTTGACAAATCTAGTCATCAAGGCTGAACAGATGACGGTCTTGGATTTACGGGGTTGTGGCCTTCTTTCTCAAGCGTCCATCGATTGTCCCAATCTATCGTCTTTAGACGCCTCGTATTGCAGGTACAAAAATATCCTGTACTCAAGATTATTTCCGTATCATCTCCTCTAGCTTCTTATGTCCTTCCAGTTTGTGCGATGATTTTGTGGCTTAGCTAATCAGTTCATCTGATGGTTTTGACAGTCGATTGGGTGATGAGTGCTTGAACACCACAACCTCTGCTTGCCCAGCAATACAAAATCTTGTCTTGGCTGCATGCTTCTTAGTAGGGCCTGCGGGGCTCTTAGGATTGAAGAAGCTGGTTGATTTAACCATGCTGGACCTTTCGTACACGTTTCTTACCGATCTGTCACCAATGTTTGAAGCCTGTCCCCGACTGAAGGTATTTACATTACCTCGTTTAGGATTGGTATCAAGGTGTTGCATCAGTGCATCCCAATTGGTTGTACTATTTTTGACAAGTTGGATAGGACAGACGCAAATGAAGGATATGCAAGTTTCCGCATTATGTTTTCACCTTATAACTCTTCCAGGGCTCTTAGTATTGTTCCTCGACATGAGTTTTAGCTAAGGTGCTTGTATGGGTTTTCTGGGGGTTTGCATCCAGGTCTTGAGATTATCTGCGTGCAAGTATCTTGAGGAATCAGCTCTGGATGCTTTGCATGGTGGCAAGAAGCTTCCCGAACTTCAAGAGCTTGATATTTCATATGGGAGCTTAGGTCGGAGGGCCATCGAAGGTGTTCTTGCTCATTGCCCACACCTGGTTCACATTAGCCTCAATGGCTGTGCAAATGTGACGGATCATTTATGGGCACATCTTTCTTCCCCAACCGAACCTCTGGAACCCATTGATGTGATGGACACTCAAAGCGACGTTTCATCGGACTTCATCGGGGAGCAGAGTGATCCTCCCATCAATCTCAACATGGCTGATTGTGCACTGCAGCCAGTTGTTAGAAAAGGGAGTGGTGCTCAGGCTTCCACTTCTGACCGAGCACTACAGAACTTGAGTTGTGTTGGCTGCCAAAATGTTCGCTCTGTTCGTATAGTGGCAGAGACTTGCCCTCATCTCTCTACTATCAACTTATCTCTCTCTAACAATATCCGGGAGATTCATCTTGCGTGCCTGAACCTCGTGTCACTCAATTTGAGGTAATATATCATGTGTTCACTCAGGGATTTCTTCCGTGATCATATCGTTTGACTTGGAATGTTTGTAGTGATTACATATGGGATGTACCAACAAATTTCATGTTCACTTCCTCCTGCAAGCATTAGAACTACTTAGGAACTGTAGAGGACGTGTTGACTTGCACGCTCTCCTTATAGAAAGCATTTCTGGCCTAGTAACTATAGTGAAATGGTTTTGGAAACAAGGTTTTGTCCTGATGATTTGAACTTGCTTGTGGGCTCCTCAGTAACTGTGCTGCTCTCTCTCTGCTCCAATTGGACTGTCCTCGCCTCATCACACTCTCTCTCCACGTAAGTTGTTCAATTTTTTCGTCCTGCGATTTTATTAGTGATTGGTGAAACGAGAACATCAGTGTTAGGCCTTTCGCATGTTCAGCATTCAATCTGGAGTTTTTGAAGCAGTTCGAAACATTGATATCTGATTCAATTTTCTTGCTGACTTATCTGCTAACAATCAATGATCTGATGGTGTCTACAGGCATGTGGAATCGAGTCTCAGATGCTCAAAGTTGCCCTTCAGAGCTGTACTATGCTAGAGACTCTAGATCTTCGAAATTGTACCAAGGTAAATGCAAAGTCCTCGGCTGCTGCTTTTTTTTTATATTTCCGGGGTCTCCATTGTCCAACGGTCGTCTAATCATGTTTTTGCGCAATCTTCCTGCATTGAATGGTAAATGAGACCAGGTTTCATGGTTGGAAGTTGCTTGCTGGTTGACTTCCATTTGAGGCTAAACTTAGTTGTGAGGTGCTTGTATTTTTCTTTCTTAGATGTGGGGTTCTCCATTGTACTTCTTCGTTGAAATTTGTGCTAATATTTGAATCTTAGATGTCGACTTGGCTGAGCTGGTAGTGTGGACTGCAGATTATCGCTGCTGATTTGGCCCCTATTCGTGGTCTCTGCCCCAATATCAAACGCCTCTATACCACCTTCCCTCCCGAATACCGGCTGCTTACATTCCCGAACCCCTGATGACCAAGTCTGGGTCCGAATGATGTGGTTATAATCCATTGTCCACAACAAATGAGGTGCAGCCTTTGTACAAGTAATTTTGTTAAACTATCTCAAGACCAGTTATGAAATTAGTTAGGAACATTCCTGCGAAGCTTATATTTTTTTCGGAACCTTGATTTTGTCGGATACGAGTGCTAGTGGGCTGTTGAGACCGGAACCGTATGATTAAATTCTTAGTTTATAAACGAGACAGTTGAGAGCTATTCTGTATTTCTCTTCCTTTCAATCTTTTCCTCCATGTACATCTTTTTCTTTTTCTGTGAGCAGCGTCTCTCATTATGTACCCTGTGAACTGAAGGGTGCTTGAAAACGAGTAACGTGTTACAAGTCCTTTGGAGCTGACTCATACGTACCTTGTAGCATTGTTCAGGCTTGTAGAACTGTCATGTTCTTGCTAAGTCTGTACATCCTGATCCAATTCGTGATTTAGCGTGGCAGTTTAGTCTTACGTTTACAACTCAACGTAGAGCCTGCCAAACTGCTGAAAAGTAATGTTCAAGTTTCGTGATTGGACTCATCTTCACCCTTTCAACATTGAAATTCATCTTCCTCTAATTAGTTGAGAGTTGAGAGAAGATGGGGTTTCAAGCACCCGTCCGACGTTGAGTGCTTCCTGCATTGTAATGGGCTCAAAATGGAACATACTCGCTCTATTCCAATGTGCACAAATCGGAAGCCTTCAAATCGGTTAGTATTGCATCTACATCTACAGGAAGCAACTTTGAGAGTGATAGAACTCATAAATATATTAACCCCTAAAAGCTTAAGGGCCTTTTGGGGTTCCAAAACATCATTACTTATGAAGTGTTATAGATCTAAATGTCACTAAGGTACAGAAATCTCAACACTACAATCTTATAGTCTACATGTTGTAGATGAAGTGAATCAAATTTGGCCATGTAGATTGCAAGACTATGAGGTATAGAAATCTTAACACAATCTTATAGTCTACATGTAGATGACCTAAATCAAATTTGGCCACATAGATTGCAAAATTATGAGGTATAGAAATCTCAACAATATAATCTTGTAGTCTATATGTTGTAGATGAAATGAATCAAATTTGACCAATTTGGCCACGTAGATTGCAAGATTATAATACTTTATAGTCTACATGTTGTAGATGACATGAATCAAATTTGACCAATTTGGCCACATAGATTGCAAGATTATAATACTTTATAGTCTACATGTTGTAGATGACATGAATCAAATTTGACCAATTTGGCCCTATAGATTGCAAGATTATAATACTTTATAGTCTACATGTTGTAGATGACATGAATCAAATTTGACCAATTTGGCCCTATAGATTGCAAGATTATAATACTTTAGTGTTGAAAAAAAGATATTGAAATTTTTTAATCAACACATTTGGAGGTGAAATTTGATTTCTAAACTTACTCAAATGAAAAAATAGCATACAAACATATTCATTTGGTGAAAGAAAATATCATTCAATTGACCCATTTTGTCTACAAAATGATTTTGAAATGTCAAGAAAATAGCAAGAAAACTTGCAAAAAAACACATCTAAGGCTAAATCTCCTCCAACTAAAATGCTTCTTTGACACTAGGAGGACAAGCCTATGACCATTGATTTCAAGCCTCATCATCCATCACTCTATTTATTGCCATTTTGCAATTGGATATGAATGAAAAATTTCATATATTTTTTCTAAGGATGAAATCACATGTCAATGAAAATTTTCATATATATTTTCTAGGGATGAAATCACATATCTACTACAAGGCATAAAATTTTCAACCTCGTTTTCAACTTTTTTGGGAGAAATTTGAAATTGTTGTGAAATTTTTTTTAAATAAAAAAATTCAAATATACTTGAAGAATCTAAATTTTTACACAAGATGTGTATTATAGTATATAAAATCATGGTATTAATCAAAATTACCGTATCACTACATAATTAGAAAATCAACAAGCCATGGTTATAGCCCTAAGTTCAAATTGCTATAAAATATTGATATTCATGAATTTTAAAATACCATTTGTATAAATAAAATTCAAATCAAGAGTAATAGCAAGAAATAGCTAAAATACATTACAAATTAGGGAATTTTTAATGGCAATTTAATGCCCAATTGCCCCCCTCAATTACCACAATGCTTCACACTGTTTGGGATTTTTGTTTTGTGGCATATATTTTGAATGGAGTGAGAAAGCTTCAAAGGAACCTTCACCATTAATCAATTATCATGGAATATTAAAAGTGACTTGAAAACCTTTCAACAATCCACAATCTATATTGTTTAGTGGTGGTGGCTACATGTCTAATGCCTACCAATGGTGGTAGCAAGGTGTTGGCCACAAAGTCCTAAGTCTCATTAGTAAGGGTCTTGGGGCCTATTTAAATAGGATTGTGCTCACATTTTCACTTTAATCTTTGCTCTTCATTGTTGAGTTGCTTTGTGTTTTTTTCTTTGTCTTGACACTAACAATTGTATATTCTTCCTCCCTCTCATGATTTGCAACACAAGAAGTAGGCCTCATTCACTTGTTCAATTTGATTTTCTCTCTTTCTTTGACTTTGGCTCTCTACTTTTGAATTGTCTTGAATTCCATCAGGCCTTGGTTGTGATTAGTTTGTGTGTATATAATTAGATAGAGTGTTTTCATGGATTTCTTTGGTTGTACCTTTGCAACATATTTTTAGATGCTCTTATGTATGTGTAAATATGGTTTCCAACTTCCTTGATTTTTGGATTTTGGTGCCCTTGGAAAGCGTGCTTTAGGATTGTCTTTTGAAATACAACAAAGTCACACTTTAAATAGTTTTTTTTGTTATCTCCTATCAAGGCGCTTTATAATTTGTACAAAGTGTGGGAAGTCAAACTTACACTAATCAATAAATATACTTAGTAGAATGCAATTACAAATCGTCATCATGTTGAAGTAGAAGGTTGATAGTGTTCATTGTCTTCATACATTGTTAAGGATAGACACTATTGTTCAAACCCCTCATTTGTAAAGTATTTATGTCTAAATGGAATTTTAGGTTGATCTCACAATGACAATAGTGAAATTCATTGAGTAAACTTGGTAGTTGTTGCATGTAGTTTAATTGACCAACATGCAAGCCACAAGGTTTTATGCATGGATGGCTACAAGGCTTCTACTAAAACATTTATTTGTAATTAACTAAATTGTGACTCATTTTGTTCTTATAGCATGAATGTTCTTACAATATGTTTAATTGCAATATTTTTTTCTTGATCACTTTTACGACCAATTATTTTGGCCTTCTTAATTTTCCTTTTGATGTCTTTGATTTGATGATTTGTTCCTTTATTTTGTTCAAACTTCCCATGAAGCTTATGGTTCCTCACTTTATCCACCAACACTACGAGGGCCTAGTACTCAAAGTACAACATTAAGCAAAATTCATAATGTTTGTAAATAATCTGTTGTGTTGACTTGTATATTATGAGACATTGGCATATAGAATTGCTCTATAATTATAATTAGCTTTTTTTTTCTACTTGTCTATACATTTATCTATTTTTTTTAGTATATTCTTTTTAGAATATTAGTAAATTTACAAATTTTTCCTCTGCCTCTTAATCCCCCTGGGGAGACATTGAGACAATTTAGATTTGAAATTTTGGTTTTATTTGTTTCACCCTTAGTTGACTTTATTCTATTTTGAGATTTATATGCTCTTTTACTAGTGTGTTTTAGAATTGTTGAATTTTGAAGTCTTTTAAAATTGAGTCTTTAGAAAGGCCTATAGCTTCTTTGAAGAAGCTTGATATCTAATATATTATATAGGGCCTATTGGAACTATAGCAACACTACATGAATCCCTTGTTTTTTCCAATGTTTTTTTTAGTATCTCAAGATGTTACGTTTGATGTTATAATTAATATAAAACTAGGTGGATGCCTATCAAAATGTGTTTAAAAAAACATGAATTTTGTATAGATTTTAGAATTTACAGATTGTGACTTCTTAGTTCATAAGAACACATGTGGAGGATTATGACCCATCTTCATTTATACTAAAGCATCTTGAAGAAGATACTCTTAAATTAGATATTTCTTCAAAAAGTGAAGATTCTATCTATTGTTCAATTATAGAAACAAAAGGAGGCTCATTTCCCCTTCTGATACCTAAGCCTCAAAAATGGTGGGATTTTAATAATTTTGACAACACGGAGGATTGAAGTGGTGGATCCATTTTGCATTGACATTCACTACATGTCAAGGAGTTTGAGTAGGGCCTTGCCTCAATAAGTGAACAAGTGCTATAGTGACATAACATCTTATAGCTCAATTCATTGTTTTAGATTAGAGCGCAAGCACATTAGGAGAAATTTGGGACCTCAAGAGAGACATTACATTTGGACCAACAATGCAAATAAAATTTTGATGTAATCTGATGTAGCATTGCTAGTCTAGAATCTTCAAATTTTCTCTAATATATAAAACATAGATCCAAATGTTAAATTTGTATTAGATTGTGCATAGAAGGCATGTAGTTGTGGTCTTTAAATATGACAATCAAATAGGTCATTAAATAGGTCCACCAACATTTTAGTTAACCCCTTAAATATCTAAAGTCTTCTCTAGGATTGGAGATTTGGAAAAAATCATTATAAAATACTATTTGAAAGAATACTTTGGAATTCATTAATGAATAAAAGTTGTAGATTTTGAATTTTAGATTCCATTTGTACAATTAGATTCACCAATGCTATCACCAATATTTTTTTATAAATTTTGAAAGGAAATTTTTTTAACTCCTTTTAAATTCAATTACAAAAAAGATATCATCAAATTTTGAGTAAAACTTGATGGAATGGAATTGAAATGAGATCATTTTGACATGGTGATTTTTTGAAATGTTTTATTCTTTAAATCTATGACCTCATTTTTGCAAATCTAATTTTGATCTAGAATCAATGCAATTTTGGCTTAGTCAAACACTTAGCATACTTCCACATTTATAGTTTTTTTTTTAAATGTACTCTAGTAACACTAGATCCAACCATTCCTACATTTCTTGTGAAAACTATATTTAGGTAGGGACAAAACATCCACAATACATTCATCCTTCCTACAAACAAACCCATCTATAGACAGCTTAAATAATACATACAATGAACCTACCCCTATTAGGATATATAGGATATATAGATGCCAATTCCATTTTTCTTCCTACAAAAATTTCCTGAAATTGTTTTGAGGCAATTAGCTCTTAAATGGTTGCTTTAAGAGCAGACTACCTTAGAAGTCATAGGGTTGTTCTCCCTTATAAGTCATCATGCAATTTTATTCACAGAACAATGAGAGGATAACCCCCATTTCATCCGGAGGTAAAATTTTCAGACAAGCTCGCATAGAATATCACCAGGTCGGGCCCGTCTCAGTGTGAAGAAGGAATTTCCTCTTCTGCTGAAAAACACCCGCTCCTGGCTTCACTACTTTGCATACGCTACTCTGCCCCATATTTACAGGAATTACATTAATTACATGTTGGGATTCACCAAATATGCGTCAACTAAGAATTCTGAAATACGCTGCTTCACATTAAATGTCTGGTTACCCTCCACAATAAACGGTTATCATCTACAGAATTGGTCACCTTGGTACCTCTCACCTGAGATGAGCTTAAGATTATGCACAAAAGAATCTGGGCTCTTTTTCCAATGGTGTCGAGGCAGCTCCTCAAGAATGTGAAACTTCATAATGTTCAGGCTCTGAATGGAGAAGGAAGTCGTGTGTCAGAACGAGTTCAAATCCACACGTTCAATATCATCATAATCAAATTAGAAACCCCCAGGTTTTCAAACTTCACAAGCATTGTGGATTGAACAGTGGCAAAAATTTCAGAACACAGAAACAATGGCAAAATTTTCAAGTTTCAGCAGAGAAGTTCCTCTTACGATAGTAAAGGCTCGACCAAGAGCGTTGTGTTATCTGCAGAGAGTTCTTTGCCATGCTTTGGGATTTGAAGTGAAAGAGCTTTCAAACGTAGACTTTCTCTCGTTCCCCAAATCACAAGGAATAAGCCAATGAGAACTGAAGATGCTCCAAGTAAACTGCAACAAACGCCGAGTGTTATTCTATGCCACAATCTGAAAATAGGCTTGATCTCAAACAAAGCAATTGTTTCATTGCTTTGTGAAGCTTTGCAGCAGTAACCAGCAACACCAAAAAGTGCAATTAATGTAGGCTGCATTGGAGTTTACATCATGATTTATACCTTGCAGAAAGGTTTTACTTGTACCAAATATTCCAGTGTATTGAGGACTTAATCATACCTGGCTTCACGCTAATCCATCTTGCTTCAAGTTTGGCTATTAATTGAAATTCAACTTAAAGCTAAATCTCAAAAATCTGATACCAATTAGTTTCACCAGTCATTCCATTATTTCGTGTAGCTAGAAGTGAACATAGACGAGCACTACGCCAATAATCCTCAGAAAAGGGCTAATAATCCTGGCATCAGTCATGAAGATAATACAATAGACTCACTAAATCATACCTTCCCATAAAAAGCGCACTATTGAGGAAGATGGTACCAAGGATCGTGGAGAATATGTTATGCATTGGAGTGTAGGCCGCAATTAAAACTGGACCACTTTGGTGATTTGCCCATGCTGACAAAAAGAGGCACATCCCTGACGCTACTAGTCCCTGCAGGTTACAATTGAGTATATCATAATATTCTTTAGAGGCCCCTGCTGCACCCAAAACCCCGAATCCATCATTTTGATTCTATCAAACGTGTAGCTAAAATTTGAATGCTGGCTTGCTTTCTTGCCCTTGATAGCATAACAGAGTCGATAGAAATTGCTTCTCAAAGGCAAGGGTGATAAAGAATGCTATAATAGAGTGAAACTGAGCTATGGCTGTCTTAATTAGTTGCCAACTGCCCAAGACATACAGTAGCCGATTGCACTAATCTTAACGAGAATAAGCTGCCAGGAATATGTGCGATGAATAATCAACTTTTGCTGTAGAAAACATAGTGAAGATAAATCTTAAGTCAATATGTAGATAAATCTTAAGTCAATATGTATATAAAATTCACCAAAGACTTACCGCATATATGGCTGCAAAGAGGTCTGGTCCAGGAGATAGAATCCACGCTGAGGTCTCCTTCACCCTGAAAAAAGCGGTGGTTGCAAACATGGAAGTCCCTAGCAGAGTTGTCATGGCCATCATTGTGAAAGGAGCAGGGAATCTTTTCAGTGCTGGAGTCTGCAATACTAACCGCACATGAAAGCATTTCTTCAGCATATTCAATCGAGAACGACTAGCTCATATCAAGGGCCTCAAAATGATGAGAAAAATCGGAAGATAGAAATAATGCCACCTGATCATTTGATCCTGATTCAATCCAGAAGAGACGCTTTGCATTCAGAAGCTGACTACTAGAATTGATGAACAAATCAGATACACATGAAAAGTGCTAAGGGCAAGGGCAGAGGGGAACCTGTAAGTTGATGAACGAGCCGACACATATGCTGCAGGAAAGCAGGCAGAGTGCACCAAGTGTCCACGTGTCAATACCCAACCCTTGCGAAGCAGAGAACAAAGCCCCAAATGATACATTAGGAGAAGGAGACATGGGTGTAGGATCTCCAAAAATGACAGGGCCCTTGTACAGAGTCAGAATGGTGGCTCCAATGAAACAGAATAAAACGCCCAGCACTTTGGCTTGTCCATCTCTCTTATCAAAGGAAACTTCTTCTACCCTGACAGCATAACATGCAAATTCTTAGTAAAAAGCCAGTTTCTTCGTAAAAATTCGCGAGTTTACCGCCCCATTCTTGAACCCCAATTCTTGTTAGTGCTCTCGTGCCTGACCACAGAACATTTAGCAGGGCACACCCAAACACGTGCAAGTGCATTTATACATACTCTGTTGCAATGTAATGGTACCAAGAAGGTGTCATCAAGCTGCAAGGTTTCATTGAAAAGATGCTTGGATGTCAATAGGGTTTAGCAGGAACAAATGAATGCAAAATTGTGATGAAGAGATCGTGATGGATGAAATCGTGACACAGTTCGCATTTAATATAAGAGATACAAACATACACCTATACCAGAAACTTACGGTTCTGAAGATTAGCGAAAGAGATGAAATTACACAACTTTGTAGAACTTACCGGAAAATCACTGCTATGAGGATTGCCCAGACTGGAATGCAATTCATCATGATTGAAGAAAATATCACGTTTGTGTATTGCAATCCAAATAGGAAAAATGCCTGCTGCAAGTATACTCTGCAAATTTAACAGATTACTCAGATGAGTTTCAAAATCAACACGTGTCTGACTGCAGGATTATTACTATCCATAAGGCCTTATTACAATCCACGAAATAGGCATCAACAGATATGAACTGCCAATAGTATTGTTTAGCGGTGTGAAGGTACTGTTAATTTAATGTCAACAAAGCATCAGATCAACTTAATAGCTACCAATGTAATTTCAATTCAACCCCAACGATACGGTGTGACTTTCGTAATGTATTTGCAGTTGCCACAGCCAAAATTAAAGATGCCACCTCCTAGGAATCTTAGACCAGAATTCGAAGGTATTGTTTTTATGATTCAAATTGTGTGAACCTCTTACAAATCTAGAAGAAAAAAAGAAGAAAAAAGGTATGGACATCTAACATACCCAACAATTGCCATCGCCACGATAAAACCTGCAACTTCAAGCGTCATCTTCGGCCAGTGTTCCCTGCCATCCACAGCAAAATAGCTTTAACCCTCAAAAATCATGCTCATACAATGCAACGTATCAATCAAGAACATGGACCTTAACAGAAAACCAAGCCCTTCACAGATCTATAGTAGGGAGACCCCCGAAACCCAAAATCACACACCCCACCGAAAAAAAATCAGACAGTGGAAACATACAAATTAACGGGATGTAATCCACCAACCCTACTACAATACTGGTGTTTGGTCATCACTAAGAAAACCGTCATCACTTTTACATATGGTATCCAAATACCGCATTCTTTAATGCGTTAAAATCCTCTTTCATTCGCAAACAAGAACATGTTAAAATCCAACCAGTCTACAACTGGATCCCCAATCCAGAAGCATGTGGAGAATTGAGGTAGCAAGAAAGCCTAAACATCAATTCCACTACTGGCGTTAGCTCATCCCCAAGAAAACTTCAAACCTTCATAACTTTCACATACGGTATCCAAATAAACCCATTCTTTGCTGCGTTGAAATCCTCTTTCACTCCCCAACAAGAACACGTTAAAATTCAACCAATCTACAACTAAAATCCATGCGGAGAATTGAGGTAGCAACCTTTCAAAGACCGTCGCATAGAAAAAGAGGGTAAGGCACCCAATGCCATCCCGATAAGTGGAAAACAGAAAAAGGTCCACACCCCCAGTCAAGGAGGCTTTGGTGAGCACGAAATAGCCGCCATAGCCAGCGCTCACCAGCAGCATCGCCAAGTGCACCTTGCTTCTCTCAAACCATTCCAAGAACACCATCTTTTCGCCAATTCACGAACAAGAACAAGATTCTCCTCTCAAAGTTCAGATGCTGGTGGTTCCGAACGAAGACAATGCGCAGAAACAAGAAAGGCAAGCAAACTGGGATCACAGATTCTTCTGCGGTGGATCTACAGTTGGGTGGGATGACGGAAACTTCAAAGGTGTTAATTCTCGGCCACAATACATGACAAAGTGTGTAGCCTTAGATTTGGAAAATGTTTGTAGCCTTGTAGGCGCCTTGGAAGTGGCCAAGGATGTAGCTTTGGGACTTGCGTTGGATTTGTGAACTTCCCACGACGCTTGCAATGGAACAGGTCGCTCCTCCTTTCTTCCAAGGTTTCCGCCTCTTCGGCGTTGCATGGACCTGATTCTTTCATAAAAAATGTTCAGAAAGTGTGGAACTGTACCACAGGCAATCCTTGGAACGTGAGGTTCTTCTGGACTTTGGAAAACGTGAAACGCATGGAATCGAGAATTGCGGTTTTGACTGAGAAAGAGAAGCCGTGGTTTGGGGGGAAGGTCATGTTGTACACCTAAAAGACATTATCATATTGAAAAAGGTTTTGCGGGTTTTGTAAGGGGATAGTAGATTATCATAGAAGGCAATTTTTGGGCATTGAATTATGAATCTTTACCCCTTAACTCTTAAAGGACAAACTGGTGATTGTACTTGGAAATCATCCACTTTGATACTATAGGAATCATTGGTTTAAAAAAAATCCAAAAGCACTCATTAAAAGTCAAAGGTAGAGTACTATAGAAGATCTCTCATTTTCACATGAAATTTGGAGGATGAATACTTGCACTTCTGTCCTATACGAAAAGATTCTCTTTCATCCATCAAACTTCAAACGTTTGCCTCCATCAACTAAAAATAGGTGTTTCAAAAATTGGCACTAAACTCTCATGAATTGAGGGAGTGCATTTTAGCTAAGAATGTGTAGATGTCAATTTTAGGAAGGCCCATGTTGGTTTTAGGAAGGTCCATATTGGTTTTAGGTATGGTTACGTTAGACTTTTACCTTAAAATATATAAATTACTTCAAAGGAAAACTTAACGATTACCTTAAAATATAAAATAGAATTTTTTATTCACAATTATCCATCTAAGTAAAGTATAGATCTACAAAGACTAGATGAGCTCTAATTGTAGTCATGGGTCAAGAGGCTTACTTATTGGGTGTGCTAGAGTCTCCATATTCCCTCTAAAGTATGTAAAGAATACTTTCAAATACAAAGGGTGAAAATAATTTCTTCCATGGACTACATCAATTTGAGGCTATTATTTTTTATTTGATAAAGAGCAAGTTAACCTCTTCAGGACTAAAGAATCATCCAAATTTCCACAATCGTGTAGATGTATTATAAAATATAGCTTAGTAGATAAACTTAATGATCTCTTTCAAACAAAAGTTGTAAAATATCTATGCAAATAGATCCCAACTACTACTCTACCCAATATTTTTTTTAAATAAAATTAAAAACCCAAAATTAAAAAATTCTTCTAAATTTGATTATAGATTGAAAATTTATAATTTTCTCACAAACAAGAG
Source organism: Climacium dendroides (assembly GCA_950106755.1). Taxonomy (NCBI): domain Eukaryota; kingdom Viridiplantae; phylum Streptophyta; class Bryopsida; order Hypnales; family Climaciaceae; genus Climacium; species Climacium dendroides. The sequence goes on from OX467086.1 coordinate 12,690,154, forward strand.
ATTCTTTGAGTTCAAAATGTTAAGCTTTTGATTATGGTGATCATTTAGTATTAATTTTTTATTTTACTTATTTATGCATGTCATTTTTGAAGTTTTTTTTTAATTGAAAAAATTATATTATGAGGTTAGACATGCTATTACCCTTTGATATGGTATAGATAATTGCAGATATTTGTATTATTTCTTTTACGATTATCTATACATATAATTTTATGCTCTCAAGACATATTTGCATTCATCTGTTGTTCAAAATTTGAATGTCTAGTCCTTTATGGGTTACATACTCATTCCAAAACAATTAAATTTTTCATTGTAATTATCATTGTGCCATATTCAAATCTTGCAAGTGTTTTTTTGTCAATGAAAATACAAGTATTCTGCAATAAAAATTTCATTTCTTTGAATGATGGAACATATTGTAAGGTACCTACAACGATTCTAGCTATTGTAAGGGAGCATTGATAGCCTTTTTCATTGTTCAAGATAAAGAAGAAAACCCACATATAACAACCTTAGTGATGCACCTCCACTGTTTATTGGGGACCCGGGGGGTGCACTACAAAGGAAGTTCATGGGTGAGGAGCAACCAAATTTGGGACCCCCTATATTATATCCTAAAATTTTACTTTTTTTCTAAAAAAATATGAATAGATTTTCCTACTTTGAAAGTTTATGTTTTGAATTATTGGTATTTTTTATGTTAATAATAATTAGTTACAAATTTTAGAAGAAAAAAGATACATTGTAAAGCTAAAAATAACTTTCACACCCCTATATTATATAAGAAAAATGAAAAAAATGAAAAAAATGATATAAAATAGCTTTCTACTGAAAGTTTATTTTAGCTGAATATTGATACAATAGTCATCTTTATGTGATCTCTATAAATATTTTAGTTGAAAAATATGCCATTTTAGTTTATTTTTCAATCCTTTCCAAACAATATATCACATGTTATTTAGGATTGAAATTTTTGGCAATAGAAACCTATAGACATTGTTAAACAAGTTTCAAAATTGTAGGTTGAAATTATAGTTTATTAGAAAGTAATTAGGAAAAATAGAAATGGGTAATTAGGGTTTGGTCACTTCTCACCCATGAACTTCCTTTGTAGTGCACCCCCTGGGATTGGGGACCTTTTTTTTGAGGCTTACCTCAAGGTTCATGATATGATCCCCTTCCAAAAAAAGTGCTCTTAGTTAGGTAGAAACACCTAAAAGCAACACTTTTATAGTCCTACTATCTCAAAGGTTGAATAACCAAAAAGTTTAATGAGATTATTAGTAAATTCAAAAGAAATGCAACATAGGTGATTTTATAATTTTTTGGCGCTTTTTTAATATCTTACAAATTTTCAAAGTTGAAAACATTAAGAAGCCTATACTTAATATTAGACTCACCTTAAATGAATACCCTTGGAGTATGAAATGTGTCTACTTTCATTGGTTGCTTTGAAAAACTCCTCACCTCTTATTGGTGAGAAGTTGTGGTGGTTTTAAGCCTTGGAAGTGTTCATTCAAGGTCATTATTTAGGTACTGGAGAATGGAAAATGTCGCATTTAGGTATTCCTACTTTATGTCTCCAAGCTTTACGATATTCTTTTTATAGGACTTGGTCATTTTTTTTTATAACTACAGTGATTGACTTAAATCACTTTAGCATCTATAAAAAACACGAAAAGAGAATTTAAGTGTTGGAAGTAGGTGATGTGGTAGACATCAAGCTCTTTGAGCATGTCAAGTATTCCCTTGTACTAAAATAAACAAAATAATTTTTTTTAATTTTGAAAGACCAATCTAATGCAAGCTTGACTAATAGTCATCTTCACCTAAAAACTTACAAGGTATCTTGAGAAGGTATATTTATCTTCCTTGGGATTGTTGAAGAAATTGAATAAGAAGTTAAGAATCGCTAAGAAAAACTCATATTTTAGGTGACAGATTTTAGGTGACATTCAATGTAAAAAACCTTATTTTAAAGTCAACAGTAGTGTCCAACATAACATCTTGTTCACATTGATGTTATATTGGATGTTATTGCGTGAAACTATGTTGAGGAGTTTAGTCACAAGGACAAGAAGAATTTCAATGCAAAAAAAAATTAGTACAAATTGACCAAAAGATGGCAAGCCTACAAAATGGCTATTATATTAAGAAGAAAGAGATTCAAAGTCACAAGGTTGCATTCATTATAAAAGAAAATAGTAGATTATAGGAAATTTGATTTTGGCTTGACTATTGTGGATTTTGACTTAAATTACATTTTGAAGGATTAGTTTGAGGGCAATAAAGGGTGTCTTACACATCATTTGAGATTTGAGATTCTTTTTTTGTCAAAAGGTATTAAAGAAAGTGTGGCTTAAAAGGTTATCTTATACATATATTTAAAATATTTCCATGAAAAAAAACTCCTCTAGACAAATATAGGACCAAAGGATTCAATCATATGATTAATAATTGTCTTATGTATAGGATGAAAACTACTTCCATAGAGTTTTTCTTAAAAGAAAAGTAGATCGGATTTTTTTTAACTTAAAGATGCAAGAACTCTTAACCCCTATGACCATATATAGAGGAGAACTTTTAATTAATGGAGTAATTTTACCCTATATGTTGGAAAACACTCAACTATTTTTTTAACTTATTCATCCAATGATATTTTATCCATAGAATATTTTTTATCCTACAAACAAAAAACCTATTAAATAAATATAATTTTTTTTTACTATATATGAGAGTACTTTTAATTATTAAATGCTAGACAAACTATACAAAGGAGAAATTTGAATCATAAGAGTAATTTTTATCCTATGTATAAAAAAATGAACTACATGGTCGATTTTTAACTTGCAAGTGAAATGACATTCTTTCAATTGATTATTTTTTATTCTACACATGGAAAAGAAATAAAATATAAGAGTCATTTTCTCTATTTTGTATGGACTTGAGTACTTTTCAATACTACTAGTATGTGCTTGTCTCAAGCATAAGGTCATTCCTAGTGATAAAATAACTATCTTCCTTCAATACTCTATTATTAAGAAAAATGCTTTATGAAATATGCTCAATTCTAGTGGTGATAATTAAGTACATGTATTTGGAAATCCCAATTTCAAACTTTGTCACATTAATTTTAACATTAATGTGCTACTTATTCATTGCACAACAACGGTAAGATTTTAAAAATTAGTATAGTTCACACTAATAAATTAAATGGATGAACTCTATTAATTTCTAAACATTGTGAGTTATTCTTCTCCTTTAGTTTTAGTTATTTTTATTCCTTCATTTTTTATTAAATTTTTTAATTTCTTTTATTCTACTTTTCTTAGTTAAAACTAATGTGCCTTGTGTTGCTGCCACAATATAATGTAATAGAATAAAAATAAAAGTGATTTTCTAAAATTTTAAATTCATAATAACTTTTTAATTCAATATCTTTCTACCATGAGTTGGAATGTTATAAACCAAAGTCAGTGCACCCCTCCTTGTTGAGAACTTTCCGACGATACCAAAAACAGAATTGAAGGACATACAATCCAAGAAATCTCACCATAACAAACAAAATAAAATAAAAAAATCAACAACCAATTTAACTTAAGGTATATACTAGTGTGCCCTGGACCATTGCCACAATCCAAATGTAAATAAAAGTAATTTTCAAATTTTTTAATTTATAAAGCCTTTGAAATTCAATAACTTTCAGACCATAGGTTTAAAAACCACAAAACAAAGCCCGTGCACCCCTCCTTACTAAGGGCTTTCCAATGGTACCAACTATATGATTGGAAGATGCACAGTTTAGGAGATCTAATTGTAACAAACAAACAAACATCCTAATTTAATGGATGGATAGAAGAATATAAAAGAATATTATTGTACAAATTGAATTCATTCACTTTAAAAAGTAAAAATCCAATTCTATTTTGATCTTTTATTCAAATTTTGTATTTTGATCTATTACTTTGATTTGTACTTAGATCTTTTACTTTGATCTTTTACTTTGATTTGTACTTAGATCTTTTACTTTGATCTTTTACTTCATTTTTTACTTATATAATAGACACATATGTCTTGTTGAATGTATTGGAAGAAACCGTCTCAAACATCTAAATGTGTAGTTGTGATTTTATTCGATTTCATTTTGTTGATAGTGCACTACATTCTTGAAAGTTACATTACCTATTTCATCTACAATTGGAAATCGCTCAACCAGAATTGCACCCAAAGAGAATGAAGACGAGGAACAAATTGCAAAACACATGTTCCTTGAACTCAACAAATTGCAAAGCATGGCAATGAAGAAGCAAGCCTTAGACCAAGAGGTCGAGAAAATGAAAATGTTGGTACAAAAGTCTTTGGCTAAAAATAAGAGGCAACAAGCATGTCTGTCTACACAAATGGCGGAAGAAGTGAAGGAGGCCAACAAGGCTGGTGAACGAGCTCCAACAAGGACTTTATGCATTTTGCAGGACCAAATGGACCTAAGATCCAAGGCAACTTCAATCCATGTGTCCAACATTCTTCAAAAAATACATCAAGTAGAGAAGGAACTGGAGAGCATGAAAAATGAAATTTTGCATATGCATTCATACTATGAGGCGGGCTAAATTGTGGAACGTAAAAAGTGCTTGGAGCTCGACATTGTTGTCATGCAAATGCCTTATCTTTACTCTCCCTCATGCAATTTGCATAAACGAGACACTTGAGTTTGAAAAATGGAATGGTTCAAGCTGCACTGCTTTCCTAAAACTGTAGTCTATGCAACCCCTGTTCAATCAGTTCAGGGAATTCAATCAAGTCCACACAGAGAGTGTACCTTGGAGACTACCATTGCCACCAGTTCAAGGGAGTACTGGGTGCCACAACCAAAAAGATGTTTCGGTGCTACTTTTCAGTCGAAATAAAATTCTCCACTTTCAAGCTTTGTTCGTGGTTGCAAGCTTAGCCAAGTAATGGTGTCTCTACCTCCATCTAGGGTTCTAAGTGATGTTTGAAATCTGCGCAAAATGGAGGAAAAAAACATTCAAGGTACAAGGCACAAGCTCAACAAGTCACAATCTTGTATAGTTTAGGTAGTATGCTCTACAAGAGACCATTTAAGAAGCGACTATTTAAGACCGCTCTACCTTTTCCATAGCTTTTTGGGGACAAAAGTATTTTTAGATTGTTTTTCAGAGAATGAAAAATAGATGTGAAATGCTTTGAAAAATAGATGTGGATTTGTATTTTTCCAAACATTTGAATTACTTATAAAATTTCAAAGATTTGAGGCATAGACATATATTTGTGATCATAAGTCTCTCAAAATCTGTCCACTTGCAACTTGTAAAGAAATGGATGGAAATCAAAGACAATGATTGGCTCTTGCAATAGAATTTTTTTTTGTATTCATTCAATTGCTAAAGTGGTTTAGATTCAATCAAATTTTGAAATTTTGAAAAAATTGAAAAATTGAAATAGTTATTGCAAATGCAAGTTCCAAGTGTCAAAATTCATGTGACACCATATTGTGTCTTTTTCATTCGAGTTTTCTTCTTTTAAATAAAATAAAATTTAATTTAATTACAAAATTATATTTTTCATTTTAACCTTCATTTATGGTAAAAAATCCTAGATTATTATAATATATATCAAGATTTTATATCATTTTATTTCTATCTTTTACTTTAGATAAATTATAATTATTTGATTTTTCCATCAAAATTTATTAAAGAAACCAAGATCAATAGAATATTTACATGTGAAAAATATCAAGATTCTATACATAAAATATAGAATAGGATAAATTTAGCTTGATAGTGAAATTTGACTTGGAGGTCATTGTTGTGTGTGTGTTGGGGGTAAAAAATTAAACAACTAATTGAGAGTTCTTCATACTAATCTCCATTACTACTTGTACCTCTTGAACTAATTTCAAATTATAACTATGACAAATTTTCATGAAACAAAGTGAAAATTTTCATAATGATTGACAATTCATAGTGTCACATAATAAAAATATAAAATTGATATTTAAAACACAATTTAAAAGTGAAAATTTAGCTTTGACATGATATTTGCCTATTTCGCAATGGATCTCCTCCTTTAGGGGTTAAACATTTTTCTAATTCTCACTAAACATAACTCAACATTTTCAAACCATTGCTTCTCCCTTGATAAATAATTGCATTGAAATGTGCGGATTTTGACTTGGAAGAAAAGAAAGGAGAGAAATTAACATACTTTGCGTGGAAACCAGGCATGCTTTTCTTAACGCCTCCTAGTATGAGTGCATGGAGTAGAATCCCACCGCACCCTTATGCTTCTCAGCCCAATTCTCTGTCAAAGTGACCTGTAATAATATCCATGGTAGTTTGTCAATTCACTCAAACAATGGCCAACTTAGGTCGTTGTTGCAAAACTAGTACTACAACCTACAATACGACATTCTAGATTGTTGTTCATTCATGTTCATGATTAGAGTTTTAGGGTTTAGGACCCCTCAACATTATCATTAGGACCCCACTTGCATTTATTCAACATGTCAGAAATGATTTCAATGATTTTACAAATTGGGCCAAGTCTTTTGGATTGTGACCACTTGTTGTTTTATTGAAGTTGCTTTGTTAATTAAATTTAGATCATGGCTAAATTTATATTGTTATGGCTTATTCCAAAGTGATATAGAATTTCATGCCTCAGTGATGTGCCACCACCCTTGTAATTCTAAACCCTAAAAACTGAAGAACTAAAAACTAAAAACTGAAACTGATGGGTATTTCAGGGGAGGGTTTCAAACCTGCACGCGCTTGTTTCGTGCATATTGAGTTGTTCCGTCAAATGTTTTCTTGTCTTCATACTGCACATTAGAACGGAGAATCCAAAATGTTATCCAACTTTAGAATATGAAGATTACTTGCAACAATACTTTCCATGACAATAGTATTATAGAAGGGGGAGAATACTTGTAAGTTTTCGGTAAGGTTTTCAATGTACATGCCCATGTATCCAACTGAGATGACACAAGCATCAGGCGACGCCCTTTCAATGCAAGCATCAGGAGCTCTGTCAATGCATAGACACCAGCTACGTTCATTGCAAAGTTCATCTCCAAGTTGGATCCACAAAAGCTATCAATAATGGCCTTTACAGTGCTGATAAAAGAAAAAGACCAAACTAACAAGTTAATTTTTTACTCCATTGGTTTTTAATGAAAACAAATTTATGAATTTTTAAATTTTCATCCAAAAGGTTCCATGCAGACACTAAATGTTTTTCAATAAAACATTATGAACTTCATTCACTCCATTGAAAACCTTACAAATGGATGCCCTAGTCTCTTACCCATCGACATTTGGAGTGCGTTCGCCCGTCATCAACCCTGCATTATTCACCTGCACCTATTACAACGTCATGCCATGTCCAACCAAAACAATCCGAGGAACCCAGATTCAAATCTCACAAATTTAAATTTCCAGCACAGGAATATTACCAATATGTGAAGGGGCTTTTTAGTTGATGCGTACTTAGAGGCAAAGTCTTTGACTTGCTGTACTGATGATAAATTACAGACCTGCATTCAGAATACAGTCACTAATGGCAATGACCAGGTAAAATTAAGTTGTTTCAGGCGCTTTTAGACAACATCATAAAGAGAATCTTCATCGAGATTTACGGAGCAGGTCTTTCATGCTCAAATAGGATACATCCTATGAATCAAGGGGAAGATTTCTCTTTACAATTTTGTCTAAAGGTCTTGAAACAATTTAACGTTACAAAGAACCTTGTTAAGTCCACTACATTGCAACAAAGAAATGCTTGCTTGAAATCACACTCAATGTGAGAAATTTTCCACGCAGAAGTAACCGATAGGTTTCTCTGTAAGTCGTCACTCTTAGACGTTACAACAAAGACCGCTTGATCTTAACATAAAATGGAATAACAAAAGAACAAGTATAACTAAGTTACCTCAAGAGACACATTTGAATTTCCAATTTTGGCCTTGATCTCCTCCACAGGTTTCTCCTCTCTTTCTTTCAACCGGAAAACCAAGTGCACGGTTGCACCCTTGCTTGTAATTAATGTAATCTCTATGCAAGTGAATTGACCTGACATCAATTCCAGTCTCAAACTCAAATTCGTAAATATATCATCTCTAAATATGTCTACATGTAAGGACCGCTTTTTGAAAAATGATTTATTAGACCCTAGACAGGGTACTCTAGTAATCATTCCAGACTTATCACAAACACTTCCTACTCCACTCCACATAAGTTATAGTATCCTAGATGTCCTCCCTCTAGATCCTCTATAGTACAAACTAGCCCAACAATTGATTTTCAAACATCAAGAAGGGAAAACCTTAATTTCTCACGAGATCGTACTTGAAGAGTAGTGTACTGAAAATCATTTTCAGGAAAGTGAGAGAACATGCGCAAAAACAGTGCCTATTTGCAAAACCCAATACCTGGCCGCCAAAGCTTCAGCCGAGGCAAATTCAATGCCTTGATTGGCACCTGTCACCATGCACTGTTTGTCTGTCAAGTCCACTGCCATATCCTCATTCTGGAACTCCTTCGAGTACTTGTTGCTCAAGAATATCACCACCCATAATGAATACTAATCTCGATGCCAATGAAGGAAACGAAGGAAATGAACTCTAAACATAAAACACCCTAACCTCCTTAATCTGACTACGACATAATTTGAATGTGTGTGACAAGTGTGCAAGATATTTCAGAATCTCATTTCACAGAAAGTCGTACTAAAGAGATCGAATGTAGCACACATCAAAGAAGCCAAGACAATTAGGTTTTTCTTGAACAAACCCTAAATTACGCCAATGAAAGAAGCCAAGACAATTAGGTTTTTCTTGAACAAACCCTAAATTACGCCAATCAAAGACTTAAGCTAAACTACATTGTATGCAATGATGAAATTGAGTGAAAAGAGCTCATACAGGAAGGCGCCTTTCGTAAAGTTCATGTACCCATAGGAGATGAAAGCAGTGGTCCTATATGCCTACAAAGGAAAAGAGAGACACATTCATACTCATGCCAAGAACACAGAGGATTTGCAAATGCACTGCTAGATGATCTGCGCTGAAGTTTTGAACACGCCAAAACACTCTTTGCATGGTTCTAGATCCTCGCCAGCTTGATTCTTTGGGTTGACTAGTGGTCCAAAGATTCATTGGATCCACTCCTTGCCAATTTGAAAAACTCAAAGATACAATTTACAATTGAAGATATTTTGTGTGCAAACAAATCAAATTGAGACTATCTACACCTATCCACTTTCCTAGTAACGGTCTACAAGTCTGATTTTTAGTGCGATGACTTGCCTTCAACCACAATGACAGACACCAATTATCCAAAGAAGGAAACTCCTCTTCCACTATTAGAACTAAAATGCCATAGCTAGCTCATGCCACCTCACCTTGTATTGTCAAGACATTCCAAGCGACTTCAAATAGTATCACAAACAAAAGATTGACACTAGTGTGAACATGAATTAGCAAACCTGCTGGAGAAACATTGCGGAAGAGGAATTTTGATTCGTTAGTATCGGCTAGAGTAGAATTCAGGATTGCAAATGCGAATAGCTAAGTTTTAGTTTGTTGTCCGAATGGTGAATTTGTGGCCTCTAATTGAACTTGAGGGGAGGGAGGCACTGGAGAAATTTGTATGATGCTTGGAGAAGCGTACAACTGTTATCCTACACCTTTATGTGTTTGAAATTTGGAACTTTGAAGAAACCAACTTCGGAGGTGAAGTGATTGGCACTACAAGGTTTGATTTTCTTCTTGTTGCCTGGAATTCGAGGAAACTTACCGGAGTTGGACGGAGCAATTTTGGCTGTGAAAGGGCGTCTGATCGCGGCCATGGATGGTAAAGTCAAGCATGAGTTGGCAAGTGAAGCTCTGTTGCAGCAAAAAAGTGTAAAGTATGTACTTCCTACCCTGTGGCGTTGCCACAATCAAAACAAAAGTAAAAGGAGCTTTTGGTGCATAGCTAAGGTCAACACCATATTATGTGCTACTATCATCTCTTTATTCTTTATTGCGATCTGGGCAGGCTCTGAGGCAAGGGTTGCCAAGTGTAAAAGTGCGATGATGCACTTTATGTGGTCTGGTTCGCTTCACCGTTTGCGTGTCAAAGTTGCTTGGATGCAGTGTTGCCAAAGCAAAGAAAAAGGAGGCATTGGACTAATTAATCCAATAGATGCTTTGACTGCACTTATGGCAAAGTGGATAGTTAAAGCGTATGAACCTAACCAATCCAACCTTCACGTCTTCCTCTGCTATAGGATCTCATGCTTTCAACTTTATAGCGGTGGTAGGTGGGCACGAAGTATGGAGTAAGTATTTTTTACTATCCAAAGATTCTAGGCTAAACATGGATCAAAAACTTGGAACCGTGCTTGTGCAGCATGGAGGAAGCTAGTTGGGTGGTAGTTGGTCCTTCAAGTATCCCAGAGGAACCCCAGAACGAGTCTTTGTGGTAGTTAGCACTCTCAAGACAGATTGGGCTAGGATTCTCAAAGAATAGAGTGGCAAAATTTTACCAAACCAACATGTGTAGGATTCGGGATATCCGTGTTGGGGGAAGGTTCCTAACTGGTGTTGAAGCAGCTATGAAGTTTAGACTACTAGTCGATGAGTTCGAGGCTTGGAAAGCCACAATTAGAACTCTACACCGCATACTGGGTACCCTCCTAGGGAATTTTTCCTCCTTACCGATTGCAAGGGAATGGTTAGGTTGCTTTACAATGGACGCAGACTTCATTCCAAACTGCATGATTTAAGTACAGTGTGGATCTAAACTAGAGGTGGGTGGTCCAGCCCAGGATTGGTCCCTCCATAGTATTGAGCAAGTGTGGGAAGTAAGAACTTCTTTTGGAACTCTAGCTAAGCATTACTCAAGCACTTCTAGAGAGGTCAAAGTTGGTCGTCACATGCTTGTTTTTGGAGCTTTCCAAAGGGTTTGAGTTAATATGGTACAAACGGGGTTCAAGAAGGGTGAGATCTTATTCTTCTTTGGGTGTACTAAGCGTCTTGACTAGGATCCACAAAGGTTTACATGGGCGGGGAGCTAGGGCCCAGTCCCCTTTTTTGGCTTCACGGCCAAATTAGGTCATGAGTTATTAAGTAAGAGGCAAGTGATCCCTTATGTTATTGAAAGGAAGTGGCAAGGAATCTTACCCCTCTCTTATTATCTAAGGTGGAACACAATTTGGGTGAAGACCTGTATTTCCAAAGAAGTAGGGCTACTTTGGCTTGTTTGGCATTGGACGGTTGCAATTAATGCATGGCGGGGATGGATTCATCATTCAATGGATACCAGTTGTATAGTACCTTTTCGGTACATTATGTAACAATATAAAAAAATTTAATTTAAATTTTTTTAATTCAGATCCCCCTCCTTCCTGTCTTGTAATTTTCGGAAGGGAGAGAGGACTCCAAACAATATGGGACAAACATTTAGCCGTATTTGTATTTAGCCATATACGCATTCAATCGTATTTGTATTTGTATTTAGCCATATTTGTATTTGTTTTCAGTTGTATTTGTATTCAGCCATATTTGTATTTGTTTTCAGTTGTATTTGTATTCGTACCCGTATTTGATCCAACGTCTATAAAAATTTCTTTGAGGGGGGGTGCAATTTTTTCCCCCCAATCCAACGACTCACAATTTTTTGGCCCGGGGAAGGAGAGATTTGCCAGGGGAAGGTATGACAACCACTTTTTAGTATAATGTAAGTTATTTTTCTCCTTTAGTTTTAGTTATTTTTATTCCTTCATTTTTTTATTAAATTTCTTAATTTCTTTTATTCTATTTTCTTAGTTAAAACTAATGTGCCTTGTGTTGCTGCCACAATATAATGTAATAGAATAAAAATAAAAGTAATTTTCTAAAATTTTAAATTCATAATAACTTTTTAATTCAATATCTTTTCTACCATGAGTTGGAATGTTATAAACCAAAGTCGGTGCACCCCTCCTTGTTGAGAACTTTCCGACAATACCAAGAACGGGATTGAAGGACATACAGTCCAAGAAATCTCACCATAACAAACAAAATAAAATAAAAAAATCAACAACCAATTTAACTTAAGGTATATACTAGTGTGCCCTGGACCATTGCCACAATCCAAACGTAAATAAAAGTAATTTTCAAAATTTTTAATTTATAAAGCCTTTGAAATTCAATAACTTTCACACCATAGATTTAGACACCACAAAACAAAGCCCGTGCACCCCTCCTTACTAAGGGCTTTCCAATGGTACCAATTATATGATTGGAGGATGCACAGTTTAGGAGATCTAATTGTAACAAACAAACAAACATCCTAATTTAATGGATGGATAGAAGAATATAGATAAAGGAATATTATTGTACAAATTGAATTCATTCGCTTTAAAAAATAACAAGACGTGTGGGCCCCAAAGAATCATCTACAAAAATCATTTATTAAAAAAAATTATATCTAGTAAAAAGATTATTATTTTTTTATTAATAATCTTTATCTCTAAAACATACATAAAAAATAACTATATAGGTGTGACAATGTAGACTCCTTTTAGACTATATATAATCAGTGCTTAATGTCTAAATCCTTTTGACTTAAAAAATGCTATGCATCTCTATAATATGCTATTAATCCCTATAAAATTTTAACTATATTTTCCCCCAAAATGCTCCACAAATGTCATTTTGAGTACAAGTACCAAAAATTAGAAAGAAAAATCATTTTGAGACACATGTAGCCATAGGATCTTGCACTATGTTGGTTTGAGAAGATGTAAAAATATATTAAAAAATTTCCACCATGTAGACTACATGATATTAGTATTTGAAGTGACAAAAATCTTTTTTTTTGCCCCAACAAAAAATTAGATAGTACTTCACAAGGCTAGATCATTATGAAAAAATGTCCAAAATGGCTATAATTCTTCGGATTCATCCTTCAAGGCAAATTGGCTACATGTTTGAAAATTTTCAAAGCATTTGGAATTGTACAACATATAAGAAAAAAATAGTAAGTAGAAAGAAGTAGAGAATGATTCAAAATACTAAATTGCTAACCATTTATGTATGAAATTGAAAATGTCAATTCCAATGGTTGTAATGTTATATTAAACAATGTACACCTAATGTATTTATTTATTTTCCAAAAATCACTTTCTCTATCAATTCAGAGTTTTTAGACCCCCAATTCAAACTCGATCAATATATTTTACCAAAATTTTTGCAATGGATACCTACAATGGTGCGCTTGTTCTTGAAACCCTAAACCCCGTAAACGTTTGGGTAATTGAGTGAAGCACTCACTCCATTCATACTTCTGAGTATCGATCTTGCATAGATCCGTGCCCTAATGCAATTACAATGAGTAGTGTTGTTGCTAGCATGTGAATATGAGAGAAGATTTCGTAAGCCTACCATTGCTATCCAACAAATTGAAAAGGACATAGTGAGATTCATCAGAAAGATTGATGGGAAGGCACCTTATTGAGATTTCAGGTTCAAGAATCATAAATCATAAAGCTTAGGGTTTGTCCTGTCAAAGCAACAAGAACTAAAGGCTTATACTACTTGAAATTAGTGTTTTCATTCAATTAAAAATGGCCGTTTGTGCACTCAAGTCTATCGTAAAATTTATTTCAATGTGGTCATGGTCAGTGAGTTGACAAGTCTCTTTTTTCTGGTACTAGGGTTTGGATGGAAGTTGGTCAAATCACCATTATATCACCCTTGTGGTCATTGATTAGGTTTCCTTCTTCTAGAGTTGACGGTTTTGATCATATTAGGTTTATGCAAGATGCATTTGAGGAGATTCAATAACTGACAATGATCAACTATGCTTCATATCGGTACTTACCTTGAACCCTCTTGTAGCTTGTAGTTGAAATGTCTAATTGAAATCTTATTCATTAATGTCGATCGTATTCTTAACATTTCTTCTTCTATTTGTTGTGTGGTTGGATGGTAGGTAGGTATCCTTATGTTACGGGAACATCAATGCTAAGAATCAAATACTAAGACAGCATTCTTCTGACATCCGATATGGCAAGTATGTTTCTCTTTGTTTCTTTGCTTGTTTAGCAACTTGGTGGGAAGGGGGTTTCTAGCTTAAATTAGGATGGTGGAAATTTGACTTTTGTGTTGTTTTTCTTTTATAGGATCTTATGGTTCAACTGTGAGGTACAAAAGTATGGAACGCTTGAAAGTTGTAGAGAAGACCACCGTGCAATTGTGCACAATATGGAAGAAAATAGATCTCTTGCATTTGTGACTACCTTTGAACATATCCATGTATGAATTCAAAGAATAATAACTCTATTTCAAATCTAAGGCATCCTTATGGTGTGGATCAAGTGAACATCATCAAGTATTTATTGAAAGTGAGATAATGGTGCCTATTGCAGTTGCAAGAGACAAAAACAAAGAATGTTGAGGAGCAATGGCAAGATACTTCCAACAATTTGAGGATTCAGAACTTGTACCTTGAATTTGCTGAGTGTTAGTTTCAACAGGGTTGAAAAGCACACAAAGGTGATACCAATTGAAACCACCAATGTGACATTACATTACAATCCCTTTAAATCTAAGCGACATCCAAGCTTTGCCAATTCTGTGAGAAAATCTCAGTGTTCGTTCCCTCGTTAGCTCAATCGGGTAGCTGACTTGGTCACCGTTCCCGTTCCAAGAAAACACAATGACACTCACAAGCTCACTACAAGCTACCATCAACAACATTTGCTTTTAAGTTTCATTGCAATTACACTCTTAAAAAACTTGGTCACCGCTCCTGTTCCCTTTGAGTAACGAATTCCCATTGAGCGTTCCCGCATTCCTTTTGACATTCCTAGAATTTGTTTCCTGACGGCATTGATGTTCCCAATGTAGGGAGGATAAGCCTGTCCTAACGGGGGCCTATAAAAAAAAAAAGAGTCTTAGAAAGTGAAAATATATTTGCCAGAGGTTTTTGGTCTTTGGTTCTATGTACTTTTATCCCCTTTTTCAATGAAAATGGTCTATGTGTTGAAAAAAAACATTCTATTTTGTAATACTTTATAATATTTTAATATTATTATCAGTTTATTTTTATCATTTCATACCCTCTTGGCAATTTACACCAATGCATATGTGAACTTTTCAATAGCAAGCAAGGGGGCTTGGAGAGGGGCCAAGGAGGATTGACCCCATTATTACGTTGTATTTTACTCTTGAAGAAAACACTGAAATTTTTAATTTTCCACCCATAATAAAATTTGCAAATTTTGATTTCTGATTTGCAATCAAAGGCCTCAAATTAGCTATGAGAGGTGAAGAAACACAATATTTATGCGGCACAAAATTGAAGGCATTTTTTACATTTATCTTTAGTTGGGGCAATAAAGGGGTCAATCCTCCATGACCCTTAAAGAAAGAGACCCCTTGTTTTTTTAAGTCAATCTTTGGTCACCCAAGGTGTACTCTAAAAATGGGCCAAAATCGTCAAGAACTTTAACAATTTTTTTTCTCATTTTTCTTGAGATTGGATAGAGTGTAACTATAGGATTTTAAATTTCACATTGAGATTGAGCACCTCAAAAAAAATTCATATCATTTGACCATATAGTTTAGGAAATATTAATATTGAAATTTTATTTGGGTCAATGGAAATGCAGGGCAATGCACTTTCAAGGAGCACATCTTTTTGAGAATATTGATACCCTATGTGTGCTTAGTGAAAGACAAGAGAGTTGAAAATGTACATGTAAAATTTCACAATATTCCAAGTATTTTTCAATTCATGGTGGAGCTTGCAATGCATGAAGTCAAAGAAATGAGAATAATATAGTGTTTGTAAGGAAAAAAATGGGACACTTGTCTTCTCTTTGAATTCCTTAGATTTGCCCTTTTTGAAGTGGATCTACCCGTTTTGAGGTAGGCAAGAATCACATTGGTTAACTGACTTT
Source organism: Climacium dendroides (assembly GCA_950106755.1). Lineage (NCBI taxonomy): Eukaryota > Viridiplantae > Streptophyta > Bryopsida > Hypnales > Climaciaceae > Climacium > Climacium dendroides. The sequence continues at coordinate 12,706,105 of OX467086.1, forward strand.
CTAACCATGTCTAAACAAACCCCAAAAAATGAACTGCAAACCATACTACACCACTTACTATGTGTTGGGGTTAGATTTGTTAAGCTCCATATGAAATCATTTATGTTGGGATTGAATATCCTTTTATTAATTGGATTTAGAATTATTGAAATTTCATTTTAGAGGATTTGTAATATTTCATGACCTTTAGCAAAGCCTTGATACTCTGGGTGTTAAGTTTCAATCCTTTTCAATGAACATGGTCTCTCTAAAAAGGACTAAGCTTAGTAAGTTTATGTATTCCATGCATTTTTTACATTTATAAAATAATTGCCTTGATATGTATATTATTTTTCATGTTTCATGTTTCATTGGTTTTTTTTAGAATACAAATTATTTTTATTAATCTTTTTTATTTTATTTAACTATACCTTGTAATAATTTCTGAAATTTTCATTACATGTGCTGAGTTTAACTTAGAATTTAATGAAACTACTACCATTGGATTTATAATGTAGTATATTTCCTAGAAATAATTTTTATTTAAAAATAAAATTAAAAATTGAGAATGAGAAGTTGAAAAGAGGGGCAGTGACCAAAAGATGGTCGCTTGGATCATCAAGGGCCTTAGATTGCAAATAATATTGGCTTGTCATTTCAAAAAAAGAAAACTTGAATAAGAATTGAAGTTGAACCTAGAATACGAAATAAATGGGACCAAATGGAATGTAACATTTGATGGCTTTGGAAATGACACTTATGAGACTTAATTATGTAAAGTTAAATAGATGAAGAACCATTATATCTAAATGCAAGAAAACACATGATGTTACCACACATGCCAATGAACAATAATTCTTTGACCATTCATCATCTATTTTTTGGCTCTAGATTTTAAGGATTTAGAGTATCTGCAGTGTATACTTGGCATACAAGCCCTATAAAAACGGCAAGCCATTCCATGAGGCCATGGAAGTGCCAGTTTTTTCTTTGGAAAAATTGACTCAATGCAAAGCCGGCAATCCAAACTTCACATGGATTTTTTTTGTATTATAAAAAAAATAAAAAATAAAAAATCTACATTAAAAAAACTTTTCATGAAAACAAAGGAAGGTTAAATTAATTAGCACACCTTCGAATGCTTGAAAAGCATTGACAATAATGAGTATTCCTATAGAGGCCAACTTGCTTGCCCTTCACATTTTACAAATAAATCAATCCCAGGTGGTCACATACCAAGGCCATGGAATTTGAGTTCCTAGTAACGGTTGCATTGGAACACGATTTTCATTAAAAAAAATCTGGCCCGGCACAGTGTCAATACTGTCTGGGATACCCGGTGCATAGCAGATGCTCTTACATGCGTGAAAGACTGTGAGCATGAAGGACACAAAATGCTTGGCCAAATTCAAAGGAGCAAAAGGAGCCTGGTTCAAGTTCTGTCGATCAAGCTCATCCAACTACAGTATCTTGAACTTCTTGATGTTACATGATGAATATTTTCAAAGTTTAACGCAGATAGAGAACGATCAAAACTTGTTCAAAAATCCAGAGAATATTATAAAAGCTTCAGCATAATTCTACGAGGGGTATAGCAGGTAACAACTCTCGATCACTGGTGGTTCTTCTGGCTTCAACACCAGTGAAGAAGCGAGAGAGGAGAGCCAGGCTCCACTTGAGAAAGAACAAATGTGACATGAAGTACCTTAACGTAATGACTATACCGTATTTGTCATGTGATCCATGAACTTCAAGTAAACACTATCCTTGGGAGTCCAAATAACCTTTCTGGAAACACCAATCCATCCTACCCCTGAGAACTAGCCCAATCATTGTTGCAAACTCTGAAATCGATGAAGAATGAGGCTACTGGTCTCCAGAAATCGCTCTGCACAATTGGTAGGACAAGACGATTCACTAGAACTGAATTTGCTTCCTGGGGGTGGAAGTTATGCATTTGTCCCAGCAGACATCCGTCAACTTGCCTACGAGCTCATTGAGCACAGCTTTTTGTTTCTCTTGCTGCAAAAAAGGTGAGTCTAATCAGGAGATGAACCACTCCAAAAAAGATGCAACTCGGACAATCCATAGCATAAACATTGTCGACGATTGATCAGAATACTGCATATACAAAGTAGAAATGCATCGTAGCATACCTCAAGAAATTAGCGGCCTCCATAGTGAGTATTAACCTGGAATAGATATGTGCACGACATTTTAATTAAAAATTTCAAATAACCTCCAATGAATTTCGATGTAAAGTAGTTAACCCTAGAGCGACCAGACTCATTGGAGAAGTGGTATGCGGTCAGAAAAGTGCAAGAACCACGTTTGCAAACTGTTCCCCAGGATGGAAGAAGTAACCGTAGGATCTTCAGTCTTAGCATCGAAATACTTGGGATACAAATCCAAATTCCAGAAAATCATACTTCATGTCTAGATAAGAGGTTTGACCGCCGAAGAGAATGTGCACACTCGTCATTCAAGGCTTCGGAATTAATGAAAACACTCAAAGAGACATTTTTTCATAACACTGGCCCGAAAACCAATGTGAATAAAGAGGCCATGAGGGGTGAATAGAGAGTACGTAGACAAATTTCAATCTGAAGCTATCTTTGAAAGTAACAGTGAACGACATGGCATCCTGGCTTTCAAGAATTGCTATACAATCCCGGAAAGCAGTAAATCACATTCAAAGGTGACTGCTCAACGTGGAGGATGAACTTGGACAACTCAAACTAGGGCAAGCAGCAAAGCGTTCTATGTCTTCCACAACACTACCATCATGCAACGCGCTCTAGAAGGATCGTGCTCTTGATAGCACCTCAACAACAAACTACAAACAACAATCATACAATGCCTTCCCAACTCATTTCCCAGCACAAAATCCAGATGATCCTACAGAGTAAAATAATATTTAAACAAATGTAATATTCCCTGGCAATTCAAGGAGCTACAGCATCTACTTTACCGAAACGGAAAATCAGAACTCCCCACAGGCACCTGCCTCCAAGCTCCATGTTGGTGTGAACACTCCCCAATTTTTTAATTTTTTAATAACGAAGTTCCCCGTCAGGGGAGCGTCAGCGTCTCCTGATAGGGCCCATAAAAATCCAATTTTGTTATGATCTTTTATTTTAATTTTGTACTTTGATCTATTACTTTGATTTGTACTTAGATCTTTTACTTTGGTCTTTTACTTTGATCTTTTACTTCATTTTTTACTTATATAATAGACACATATGTCTTGTTGAATGTATTGGAAGAAACCGTCTCAAACATCTAAATGTGTAGTTGTGATTTTATTCGATTTCATTTTGTTGATAGTGCACTACATTCTTGAAAGTTACATTACCTATTTCATCTACAATGGAAAATCGCTCAACCAGAATTGCACCCAAAGAGAATGAAGACGAGGAACAAATTGCAAAACACATGTTCCTTGAACTCAACAAATTGCAAAGCATGGCGATGAAGAAGCAAGCCTTAGACCAAGAGGTCGAGAAAATGAAAATGTTGGTACAAAAGTCTTTGGCTAAAAATAAGAGGCAACAAGCATGTCTGTCTACACAAATGGCGGAAGAAGTGAAGGAGGCCAACAAGGCTGGTGAACGAGCTCCAACAAGGACTTTATGCATTTTGCAGGACCAAATGGACCTAAGATCCAAGGCAACTTCAATCCATGTGTCCAACATTCTTCAAAAAATACATCAAGTAGAGAAGAACTGGAGAGCATGAAAAATGAAATTTTGCATATGCATTCATACTATGAGGCGGGCTAAATTGTGGAACGTAAAAAGTGCTTGGAGCTCGACATTGTTGTCATGCAAATGCCTTATCTTTACTCTCCCTCATGCAATTTGCATAAACGAGACACTTGAGTTTGAAAAATGGAATGGTTCAAGCTGCACTACTTTCCTAAAACTGTAGTCTATGCAACCCCTGTTCAATCAGTTCAGGGAGTTCAATCAAGTCCACACAGAGAGTGTACCTTGGAGACTACCGTTGCCACCAGTTCAAGGGAGTACTGGGTGCCACAATCAAGAAGATGTTTCGGTGCTACTTTTCGGTCGAAATAAAATTCTCCACTTTCAAGCTTTGTTCGTGGTTGCAAGCTTAGCCAAGTAATGGTGTCTGCGCCTCCATCCAGGGTTCTAAGTGATGTTTGAAATCTGCGCAAAACGAAGGAAAAAAACATTCAAGGTACAAGGCACAAGGCACAAGCTCAGCAAGTCACAATCTCGTATAGTTTAGGTAGAATGCTCTACAAGAGACCATTTAAGAAGCGACTATTTAAGACCGCTCTACCTTTTCCATAGCTTTTTGGGGACAAAAGTATTTTTAGATTGTTTTTCAGAGAATGAAAAATAGATGTGAAATGCTTTGAAAAATAGATGTGGATTTGTATTTTTCCAAACATTTGAATTACTTATAAAATTTCAAAGATTTGAGGCATAGACATATATTTGTGATCATAAGTCTCTCAAAATCTGTCCACTTGCAACTTGTAAAGAAATGGATGGAAATCAAAGACAATGATTGGCTCTTGCAATAGAATTTTTTTTTGTATTCATTCAATTGCTAAAGTGGTTTAGATTCAATCAAATTTTGAAATTTTGAAAAAATTGAAAAATTGAAATAGTTATTGCAAATGCAAGTTCCAAGTGTCAAAATTCATGTGATACCATATTGTGTCTTTTTCATTCGAGTTTTCTTCTTTTAAATAAAATAAAATTTAATTTAATTACAAAATTATATTTTTCATTTTAACCTTCATTTATGGTAAAAAATCCTAGATTATTATAATATATATCAAGATTTTATATCATTTTATTTCTATCTTTTACTTTAGATAAATTATAATTATTTGATTTTTCCATCAAAATTTATTAAAGAAACCAAGATCAATAGAATATTTACATGTGAAAAATATCAAGATTCTATACATAAAATATAGAATAGGATAAATTTAGCTTGATAGTGAAATTTGACTTGGAGGTCATTGTTGTGTGTGTGTTGGGGGTAAAAAATTAAACAACTAATTGAGAGTTCTTCATACTAATCTCCATTACTACTTGTACCTCTTGAACTAATTTCAAATTATAACTATGACAAATTTTCATGAAACAAAGTGAAAATTTTCATAATGATTGACAATTCATAGTGTCACATAATAAAAATATAAAATTGATATTTAAAACACAATTTAAAAGTGAAAATTTAGCTTTGACATGATATTTGCCTATTTCGCAATGGATCTCCTCCTTTAGGGGTTAAACATTTTTCTAATTCTCACTAAACATAACTCAACATTTTCAAACCATTGCTTCTCCCTTGATAAATAATTGCATTGAAATGTGCGGATTTTGACTTGGAAGAAAAGAAAGGAGAGAAATTAACATACTTTGCGTGGAAACCAGGCATGCTTTTCTTAACGCCTCCTAGTATGAGTGCATGGAGTAGAATCCCACCGCACCCTTATGCTTCTCAGCCCAATTCTCTGTCAAAGTGACCTGTAATAATATCCATGGTAGTTTGTCAATTCACTCAAACAATGGCCAACTTAGGTCGTTGTTGCAAAACTAGTACTACAACCTACAATACGACATTCTAGATTGTTGTTCATTCATGTTCATGATTAGAGTTTTAGGGTTTAGGACCCCTCAACATTATCATTAGGACCCCACTTGCATTTATTCAACATGTCAGAAATGATTTCAATGATTTTACAAATTGGGCCAAGTCTTTTGGATTGTGACCACTTGTTGTTTTATTGAAGTTGCTTTGTTAATTAAATTTAGATCATGGCTAAATTTATATTGTTATGGCTTATTCCAAAGTGATATAGAATTTCATGCCTCAGTGATGTGCCACCACCCTTGTAATTCTAAACCCTAAAAACTGAAGAACTAAAAACTAAAAACTGAAACTGATGGGTATTTCAGGGGAGGGTTTCAAACCTGCACGCGCTTGTTTCGTGCATATTGAGTTGTTCCGTCAAATGTTTTCTTGTCTTCATACTGCACATTAGAACGGAGAATCCAAAATGTTATCCAACTTTAGAATATGAAGATTACTTGCAACAATACTTTCCATGACAATAGTATTATAGAAGGGGGAGAATACTTGTAAGTTTTCGGTAAGGTTTTCAATGTACATGCCCATGTATCCAACTGAGATGACACAAGCATCAGGCGACGCCCTTTCAATGCAAGCATCAGGAGCTCTGTCAATGCATAGACACCAGCTACGTTCATTGCAAAGTTCATCTCCAAGTTGGATCCACAAAAGCTATCAATAATGGCCTTTACAGTGCTGATAAAAGAAAAAGACCAAACTAACAAGTTAATTTTTTACTCCATTGGTTTTTAATGAAAACAAATTTATGAATTTTTAAATTTTCATCCAAAAGGTTCCATGCAGACACTAAATGTTTTTCAATAAAACATTATGAACTTCATTCACTCCATTGAAAACCTTACAAATGGATGCCCTAGTCTCTTACCCATCGACATTTGGAGTGCGTTCGCCCGTCATCAACCCTGCATTATTCACCTGCACCTATTACAACGTCATGCCATGTCCAACCAAAACAATCTGAGGAACCCAGATTCAAATCTCACAAATTTAAATTTCCAGCACAGGAATATTACCAATATGTGAAGGGGCTTTTTAGTTGATGCGTACTTAGAGGCAAAGTCTTTGACTTGCTGTACTGATGATAAATTACAGACCTGCATTCAGAATACAGTCACTAATGGCAATGACCAGGTAAAATTAAGTTGTTTCAGGCGCTTTTAGACAACATCATAAAGAGAATCTTCATCGAGATTTACGGAGCAGGTCTTTCATGCTCAAATAGGATACATCCTATGAATCAAGGGGAAGATTTCTCTTTACAATTTTGTCTAAAGGTCTTGAAACAATTTAACGTTACAAAGAACCTTGTTAAGTCCACTACATTGCAACAAAGAAATGCTTGCTTGAAATCACACTCAATGTGAGAAATTTTCCACGCAAAAGTAACAGATAGGTTTGTTTGTAAGTCGTCACTCTTAGACGTTACAACAAAGACCGCTTGATCTTAACATAAAATGGAATAGCAAAAGAACAAGTATAACTAAGTTAATGTAATTAATGTAATCTCAACGCAAGTGAATTGACTTGACATCAATTCCAGTCTCAAACTTGAATTCGTAAATATATCATCTCTAAATATGTCTACCCATGAGGACCGCTTTTTGAAAAAAGATTTATTAGACCCTAGACAGGGTGGTCTAGTTATCATTCCAGACTTATCACAAGCACTTCCCACTCCACTTCAGATAAGTTATAGTATCCTAGATGTCCTCCCTCTAGATCCTCTATAGTACAAACTAGCCCAACAATTGATTTTCAAACATCAAGAAGGGATAACCCTAATTTCTCACAAGATCATATTTGAAGAGTAGTGTACTGAAAATCATTTTCAGGAAAGTGAGAGAACATGCGCAAAAATAGTGCCTATTTGCAAAACCCAGTACTTGGCCGCCAGAGCTTCAGCCGAGGCAAATCCAATGCCTTGATTGGCACCTGTCACCATGCACTGTTTGTCTGTCAAGTCCACTGCCATATCCTCATTCTGGAACTCCTTTGAGTGCTTGTTGCTCAAGAATATCACCACCCATAAAGAATACTAATTTCGATGCCAATGAAGGAAACAAAGGAAATGAACTCTAAACATAAAACACCCTAACCTCCTTAATCTGACTACGACATAATTTGAATGTGTGTGACAAGTGTACAAGATATTCCAGAATCTCATTTCTCAAAAAGTCGTACTAAAGAGATCGAATATAGCACAGATCAAAGAAGCCAAGACAATTAGGTTTTTCTTGAACAAACCTTAAATTACGCCAATCAAAGACTTAAGCTAAACTGCATTGTATGCAATGATGAAATTGAGTGAAAAGAGCTCATACAGAAAGGCGCCTTTCGTGAAGTTCATGTACCCATAGGAGATGAAAGCAACGGTCCTATATGCCTACAAAGGAAAAGAAAGACACATTCATACTCATGCCAAGAACATAGAGGATTTGCAAATGCACTGCTAGATAATCTGCGTTGAAGTTTTGAACACGCCAAAACACTTTTTGCATGGTTCTAGATTCTTGCCAGCTTGATTCTTTGGGCTGACTAGTGGTCCAAAGATTCATTGGATCCACTCCTTGCCAATTTGAAAAACTCAAAGATACAATTTACAATTGAAGATATTTTGTGTGCAAACAAATCAGATTGAGACTATGTACACCTATCCACTTTCCCAGTAATGGTCACAAGTCTGATTTTCAGTGCGATGACTTGCCTTCAACCACAATGACAGACACCATTTACCCAAAGAAGGAAACTCCTCTTCCACTATTAGAACTAAAATGCCATAGCTAGCTCACTCCACCTCACCTTGTATTGTCAAGACATTCCAGGCGACTTCAAATAGTATCACAAACAAAAGATTGACACTAGTGTGAACATGAATTAGCAAACTTGCTGGAGAAACATTACGGAAGTGGGATTCTGATTCGTTAGTATCGGTTGGAGTAGAGGTCAGGATTGCAAATGCGAATAGCTAAGTTTTAGTTTTGTAGTGATTAGTCGGATCAGTATTCCTCCAGTTAACCCTTAATTCCTACTAAAGATCAACTTAGAGTAAACTACTCCGGAATCGTTTTCACGAGGACTTGAGGCTCATGGATCTAGGCTAACTCGGTCTAAGCTTTTCCTTTCTCTCCTACTTTCTAATCCGGACCAGAGGTCTAGTCCGGCTACTAGTACAAGATGGGTTCCGGAAAAGTCCGGAAACCGTTCGGTTGCTTCTTCCGGGATTCCTAGATTTAGTTGACAATTGGTACATCCACCGTACGGATATTTACTGTGTTCGGAAACACTGACTCTCTCTCTCTCCCTCTCTTTTGACCTCTACTACTAATGCTAACTTAACTTCAGGGACCGGAAATATCCTACTGTTCCGTCACCTCACAAATCCGGAATACTTACCGGACCAGGTCACGTAGGGATGGTCAAGGACTACAACGACATTCTAGCATTAATCCAACACTGAGCCTCCCATCGACTAGGTGGACATCCTTGCACTTTCTTGGATGTACACCGGGGCTTTGACTCCGTCTATAGGGGAATTCCGGTATTCGGAATTCGGATCACGTCTTACAAACTCTTGTACACGGAAGTTGCTCTCAGACTCTCAGACATCCTCATACACAAGGCAATATCCTCCCCTCAAGCTATACCGACATCCAGGCAGGTAGTACATTAACACTTCCTTCAGAACAATCTGGCCGATCTCCCCATCAATCCAGTGACATCAGGAACCACTCACAACATCGACACTTGCTAATCAAGGTAAGTTCTCAGCATCTGGAAAAGGCACGAATGGACCCACACACACAAAAGTATGCACCAAGTATAAGAAGGAAGAGAATGGAATGCCTCCAAACACTTTGAATTAAACTCAAAGGTACACATTGAAAATCATGTGGTGAGTGAGTGACCAGAAAAGTCCATCAAAATCTTACTTATACTAAACCAATCCTCATCTCAAAATCACACAAAACACTCCTACTAGCCCGCTAGATTTCCGGTAATCCGCTAGATCCTACTTTTCCGGCTTGGCGACCAGACTCCAGCACTATTATAAGTATGTATAAAACTACTTCCTATTCTTCTGCATCCTTTTCTTTAGGGGGAATAATGTCTTTTAACAAGTCTAAGTATATCTGTTTCCGGCTACTCCTCAGAGGAAACACACTAGGGACTCTTGCTCTCCAACTTGGACCTGCAACGATATCGGTTCCTCTGTCTGCACTCTGGGTTCCGGCTATTGGAACTTCCGGACTTCCTCGGGAATCTCTCCGGGTAAATTTCATGCGGGGAGAAGAATGAATAGACTGAGTCCCCCTTGTCTCCGGAGGAGTACCTGTAAGGTCTATGACCGGATTCTCTTGAAGGAGGTCCTCACTTTCCTTAGATACAATGGTACCTCAATCCACTCCTGTTTTCTCGGGTGGAGGTGATAGTTCTGGGACAGGAGGTACCACCGGCGACACCTCTGCAACAGCTATTTCCGGAAGAACAATTTCCTCCAGAACTGGCAATGTATGGGTGGGAGAGGAAGGAAGAGGGTCTACCGGATTTGGCTCTGCGGTTGCCAAGCGCGCCACCAATTCCCGCATCTCTGCTCGCAATGCGTCCATCCTCTTCACCTACTCCAGCAGACACTTGATTATAGGCACCCAACTTGAGCTTGCGGCTATGTCGAAGTTGGCTTCAAACAACCGGGCCTTGTTGATGTAGTCCGCCGGGATCTCCAAGGAGTTCCGGAGCTGGGTCACATCCCGGCTTAGTGCCTCCGTCTGCCGGCGGTGCTCTTCCTCCATGACTTTGGCCTTCTCTTGGGCCGTCCGCAACTTGTTCTCCAACTGGGCGCAATTGGACTCCGACCCTTGGGCCCGTTCCAACAAAGTCCGGTTCTCCACTCGTAGAACGCCCACCTCTGTCACCATCTTCTTTTGGTCTTGGATCAGAAGGTCGTTTTGCTTTTCGGTCGTCACCAGAGCGTCCGTCCTCCAGAAGATGGCGTTCCGGTCGGTCAGTGCCATCTTCTGGCACACCTGTTTGATTGTTTGAAGGTCTCCTCATAGTTGTGGAGAATCTTCATGATGTCGTCAGCCCACCACACGATGTGCTAGGCCATCTCCGTAATATCCTCGTAGGGCGCCCCCCTAGTCGGATCTCGGTCCTTTCTTCCTCCTCTTCTTCCGAAGGATTTGTCCGAGAGGGACCGGCTTCTGTCCGGTCCGGAGCATCTTCTATCTGGTCCGGAGTGTCTTTCTCAGTTTGCTCTGGAGCGGAAGGATTCACCGGTGGCATCACCGGTGGCAACGAAGCTAGTATACGAGCGTAGAGCAAGAGCGTAGAGCGTAGAGCGTGGAATTGGAGCATGGAGCATGGATTTAGGGCCTTTTTTTGTAATTTGGTGCGGTTTTAGGGTATTTATTTATTTATTTTGTTAAATTTGGGTGTTTACTTTCAAAAGTCGACTATAAGTTTTGGGCCTTTTTTCCATAAATCAACATACTTTGGGGGTAATAAAAAATCCAGTCTAAAAATTTGGGGATTTAAAAAGTCTAACCTCAAAAGTTTAGGGTGGACTAATATTTGAATACGTGTGAAAATATTTTATGACCATTGACCACATGGAGGGAAGGGTTATATTGATTGAACTTAGAAGAATTATTTGTTATTGTTGGTGAGTAACTTCAACAATGACATTGGACACCTCTACGGTGGGATTATGACAAACCAATTTGTGTAGGGGATCGGTCTTTTAATGCTATATCAATTTATTGGTTCATGTGCCAAAGCTTAGTGGCCTATCTTTTGAGTGGATAGTGAGAATGTCTCACTATCCACTCCCCAAAAAAAAATGAAATTGAATTTTTCTACCTCCCACCAATAAGGCAATAAGCTCAAATTTTTGGTATATTAAATTTCTCGTTTCCCCCTCTCCCCCCCTTCTCTAATTTTCAGGTGGGACTAGGGGTAACATTTGATATGGGATATATCCGTATCCGTACCTCATATTTTGTATCTACATTGTATTGTATTTATATTGCATTTGAACTATATTCCGTATTTCATATCTGTACCGTACTATATTTGTATTGTATTTGAACTATATCTTGATTCTCGTATCCGGATTGGGTCTATATTATATCGTATTTGTCTGTGTATAGTATCCCTACCCATATCCAGATCAACGGCATGGGAGGGAGAAAGGAGTTTGTTTTCTTCAAGGATTGGCCTTCCAAAGTTTTACAAAGTAGAACATGATGACTTTATATTCATGCCCCCATGACCGTGAAAATGGACCTATCACCGTGGATCCAAGACAGGGGACCCGAAATCTACACCAAAAAGATTATTTGGGTGTGAACCTATAACCGTGGTATCAAGCCACATAATATAACCTTTCACCACGGTTTTAGGGTTTAGGTGTGCCCCTATAGCTGTGGTTTTAAGATTTCAATGTAATTGTGGACCTCAGACTGTGAACTAGTAGAACTGCTCCTTTAAAGGTGAAAGAAAGGCATACTTCTAGGGTGAGGGTTCAAGGTTTAGGGTATTTATGATTGCCTTCATGGCCTGTTTATAGAATATCTGTTAAATTTTTTAGGAGGATTATATTTAGGGTTTAGGGTAACTTTCTTTTGCTGGATGGACATCTGCTTATTGTATTGTTAAATGTATGGTCAGGTGAACAATTTAACTTAAACTATTGAACAACTGTAGTTAGAAGGCTTGGAATTAGGCTATCATTTCCATGTGATAGGGTAAAAATGATTAATTAAGTTCATCCATGCGCAACCACTTTACCAATTTATCATATAAAAGACATTAGCATGTTGCCAAACTTCCTATTGATAATAATGCATTTCAATTATGTTTGCAATCATGTCATCAATAATTAGTACTCATATGTATTGCAAGGGAAGCTAACTTCTACCAATGCTAGCATGAGATAGTGCTAATAAAAAATGGGTTTACAACCATAGCAAGTTCAGATAAATGTTGCAGAATTTTGAATGCATAAGGTGACCACCTCTAGGTTACTTCTCAGTACCGAGAGGAACCTTAGAGGTGGTCACCTTATGCATTTAGAAGTTTGGCATTGTCCTACTCCATTCATTGTGAAAAGGGAATTCAGGCAAGGTCATTTTTAGTGGATTGGGACGAGGGAAGGCCATTTTATTTTGTTGCAATTATCAATAACAATCTAAACAACCCTCTATGAATATTTTATATCTAGATATATATACAAATCATACTAGAGAGTGTGGATGGACAATCATGCATGAATGCATGATAGTGCAAGGTGCAATGGACAAATGACAATTGAAATGAAGTAGTGGCCCTTTTAGTCTCACTACAATTCTTACATGAAACAAGTTTGGAGCACATCATCCAAAGCTACACTACAATATGCTAGCACCAACCGGCAAGAAGTAGAAATGTATACTAATTGGATTTAAGCTTCAAGATACCACTCTGAAGTATGCATTTCACTTCGTTAAAGCTAAAGCTTGGAGCATGGATAAAAAGATCTACTTCTGCATCCAATTGGCAAACTCCAGTGAACAAAAAGTACAAGTGCTTGCAATTAGCCCATTGCCCTCTTTTTTCTAGAGCCTTTGTTGCCATCTCCTTGAAATAAGGGCAAGTGCATTCAGGGAATGCACTTACAGTGATCATGTAACGTTCAATGGCAGGCGGTGTACTTGAGTCCAGGGCAATGATGCATCCGAAGCCTGGATGCGGTACCATAGTAACTTCACGAACCACTGCTTTCATTGTAAGTGCGGAGGCGCAATTGTTTGCTTGCTTTGTTGTAGGTGCTTTTGGATTCCTCTGAATCTTCTTTCCTGACCGTGTGCTAGGGTACTCTGCAGGTGACTCAAGAACTTGAAGTCCCAAAACATCAGGTGGCAGATCATGATTTCCAAATAGCCTACGAGGGGAAATTTCAAGACGCTGCGGAAGACAGAACCCTGCATTTTGAAGATCTAGGATCTCTTTGGGCGTAAGATTGGTTCCAACTTGCACTGGCCATATGTCTGGTACTTCCGGTTTTGATAAAACCCATTTCCGTCGAGAACCTTTGATGCACCGCGATATATCATCATTGCAGAAAAAGAATTGCATTCTCTCAATCCTATTTTTCTTATAGTTGTCCATGCTGCCGGTATATGTAGGTGCAGCTGTTCCCCTATTGCCTTGCACTATCTTTGCAACACACTTTTTTCGCGTAATGGCCTGCAATGCAAAACATGCCTTTGAAGACGTCTTAGGCAAGCGGGCAATATGCCATTCAAACTCATCACAAACTGTTTCTTGAACAATCCTCACATGGGAGGCCACCTCAGTTGAAGGAATTGACCTTGTCTTAGGTGATTCCAACAAATCCGGATAATCTTCATGCGTCACAGGCCATGATTCTTCAGAAATCCGATCCAAAGAAATGACCGATGTGGGTGCAGGGGTGGCCCTTGTTCCAACACGGGGTCGAGAGAAATTCACTTTGTCGGGACGATGTGAATCATATTCAGAACCAGGTGGAAGATTGGGCATTCGCTTCTCAGATCCAAAAACTTCCTCGCCTTCCAAATGGGGCTTCCTAGTGCAATACTCTTGAACACCTGGTACAGATGCCATGGCATCATTCAATCATTTCGGATTACCGGTACGTTGGGCATATCTCTGTGCTACACGAAGCAAGAGCTCTTCTTTTCCTAGACCAGTTCCCGGCTTCTCACCTTTTAGAAACTGGTAATATCTAACCATTTGCATGAACGCCCGAACATAGTCATCCACAGTGGCGACATACAAATCAGAGCCACGTTTTCCAGATTGTTGCAACCATTTGTTATGTACGGTCTCCGCGAGGTTGCAAGTAGGAACAAGCCTGAGTTCATCTTCAGTGAGTCCCTGTTTTGTAGAGCATGGATTAAAGCTATTACAAATAAAGAGTACCACTCTTTCCTTGATTTAACGCCTATAGGGCAGGGTTGTTACATAAAGTACTTCAATAATTGAAGACAGGAAGCATTCATGGAAGAAACGAATAGCAATGATGTAAGATAACCCAAAAATCTGAATCCTAGCTTGGCAAAACAAACAAATGAAGGATAGGATGATTAAGAATCTTACAGTGTCTATGAATGCTCCCCATTGTCTATATCGGAAGTGCCAAAACGCTAACCACAACTCCAAACGGCAAAGCCCCTCTTCGGTTGTGGCTCCAGATGAATGCCACCACGTTCGAATTGCATGAAACCTAATCTCTGCCTGTGCTAAGGAATTTGCATCCTTATATTGTTTGCACAACTTTCGATGTTGGTCTTGAAGGTCACTGCGAATGTCTGCTTTTGTGTGTTTCTCCATTGACTGAGTCCAATGAAATAAACATGTACGTTCTCGATTGGGCATGGGCTCTGTTGGGTCACCACTTCCGTAAACAATGTGCACCGCATTCCAGTTTGCTTGTGCCGAATCAGCCATGAAGCCTTTAAAATAGGGCAAGGTGTTTCCATGTCTACCCATCACGACGTTTAAGTTTTTCCAGAAGTCGCATTGGGCAACTACATCTTCTGATTGCATATCGCAAACCGCAATAGTCATAACTCGGCAATAGGTCGTGTCATAAACATGACACGCAATTGTAGTCCAGAGCTTCACTCGCCTAACATGATCAAACATGATCCATGCGTCCTCAAGGTCACCACTAGGTTGCATATGTGATACCAAGTCCACGCCACTTCCAGGGCCAACCTCCGACATTTTGAACACGAAGACTTTGTCAGAGTCAGATCCTTATCCAGGGAATTTGTTCTCTTGTACAAAAGCCCAATTGCTGCAGCCACGAAGCTTTGTGATGCTGTCCATGACTCCAAAGCGGCGGAAGTACTTGAATGTACTAACTTCATTGCGAATACTTGGGGAACTCATGAATTTGCATTTCTCCAAAACAGGCATTAATTTTTGTAATCCGAATGGGGTAGGCGTAGCTCCTTCGGCTCGAAGTAGCATCTCTCCAAGGAACTCCTTGCTAGCCTCCAAGACAATAGCGGAATTTGTTCCAGAGGGATTCCGCTCAACTTGGTTTGATATCAAGGACCGAGTTCTCTCCTTGGAGTTCCGGCAGTCTCCATCTTTCACAGGGTGGTTGTGAATACCGAAATGAACACAAGCCCGAGTCATGTCCTGTGACCCAACTACATAATATATTTCCGCAAGACAACTACCAATACACGATGGAGCAGTCGCACAAATCTTGCATGTGATAGTGGAACCAATAGGAGGAATGGCACAAACCTCAAATGGAGCAGGAGAACAACCATCCCATTCAGTCTCGTTGATAAGAGCTACACGGTGCTTTCGAGTTAGGTAGTCACAACTCGGGTTGTCGCATCGTAGGTGGCCCACGCAAGATGCCAACCGAAATGTCAGACCGTCTGCATTCTTTATATTTGTCGTATGAAGATTTGTCCAAACGTAACCATCGTAGCGTTTTTCCATTCCGGTGAGAAGCTTAGCCTGACTGTTAATTCCCGAAACATCTCCGGCGGGTGGTAATTCAAATATCACATCACCATTGAACAAAGGTGGAACAAATTGGACTACACAGACTCTAATTGAGTTCTAATCGACCTTCTTAAACGGATTCCTAGAACCTTTGGTGTAGCACAACTTCTGTAGACATGAAATAATAGAGGATCCACGAGAAGTTGAGGATGGTGTCCCTAAGACTAGAGTAGGCGAGATAGATGAGGATGCCCCATGAACTCCTAAAGGCAGAGTTGGTCGTAGAACTTTATAGGGTAGCGATGAACCATTAGAATCATCACTATCAATGGCAATGACCTCAACACTTGGCTCGATCTTTACAGTGTTAAGCAACGCTGTCTCAAAAGTACTAGTGCTAGATATTTTAGTGGTACCTTCTGGAGTTGGTGCTCCAACCATGGATTTGGATAAGCCATATGCTAAATACCTACCCGGATGCAGATGCCACTGCCTCAGTGGGGAAGAGACAATCGGCTCTTGACCTATAGTATGCGTGAGTTCACCACTTGAACTATCAAAAACTTCCTCATCAATATCCAACGAGTTTTCAGTAAGAAGAAAGCAAGCACTTAGTCGAGAGGAACTCACAACAGCGTATCCCAAATCACCAATCGGAAAAGAAATTGGAACCCCTTGTCCATTTGCCCTAACAGTTGCCATTTGATTGTATTCCATTTAGACGCTTCATGCACTCTACTTCTGAAGCACAAAACTGCAT
This sequence comes from Climacium dendroides, assembly GCA_950106755.1. Classification (NCBI taxonomy): domain Eukaryota; kingdom Viridiplantae; phylum Streptophyta; class Bryopsida; order Hypnales; family Climaciaceae; genus Climacium; species Climacium dendroides. Next base: position 12,722,978 of record OX467086.1, read on the forward strand.
CAATCGCATACCGCACGAGCTACAATAATCATACGACAAGGAACTCAGTGAACCTGAGTGTCACTGCTTCAGTTGCTTTGGTATTAACCAAAACACCCTCTAAAACACGTAAATCCGCTGAGAATGTAGGGAGGACCGCTAGAGTTGTAATAAATGAAATCCGTGCAAATATACAAAAATAGAATGCAAGATTAAGAGATGTTCACTTGGCGCTCTCAGCAATAACTAACATTAAAAGTACAATATTTCATTTCAATGAGAATCAACCATTTAATATTTTAGACTAAATTTGTGTATCAACGGCAACAATCATGACGGTCATTGGCTTTAATGACTGATGAAAAGAAGGACAAGAACCACCAATGATTATGAGAACAAGTACGATGAAGAAGCCGCTGCAATATGAGTCAGGGAGCTGAGTTCAGGAGTTTGGTAATGTGGTGCTCATACATTCAACGAGATCAGGGTTTCAATCATCACGGTAGATTGTGTCTGGAAGTATACAGTGTCAGTTAGATTGTAGTGTCCAGTAGATCGCAATGTCCAGTGATGGATGCTAGATGTTTGAATTGATAATGTCCTGTACGAAAATATTACCTAGCACAATTTTTTGTTATTGATAACTTGCTCACCATGTGGCAATGGGAATTTATATTGAGCACAAGTGTTAACAAACTTGGAGAAGAAATTTATTAAATGCCCACAAACACCGCCACTTTAAAGCTAATAGGGCAATGGCATTAAAATCATAAATCCACTTCAGAAAGAATATGGAGAGTAAGACGACCAAAAATCACAAAGCACTTATTAATAGGAAACATATAACATGTCTTCCAGTTGCAACAGGAAAATTCCAAAATACATGAAGACTAGGAACTATACCAACGTTGTAGGGGATCATATTCTCACAATGAAGTAGTAGTTCCTGCCTAATGATTATAGTTAGATGTATTCTATTCCAACAATAATTCCAAATACCGAAATCAATTTTACAATTCACATAAGCCTTGAAGTACAACTGAGATTCACCAATTTAATTCAAGAACACGATAATTCTGAAAATATAAAATAATATATAATAAACCTCCACATGCCCAACCTAGAACACCACACAAGTTCGTTCCGAACTAGAAATCCAACCCTCCCAACTACAAGACCTAATCGTGCGACCCCAAACTAAGAGACCCAAATAAAGAAATCCAATCGTACACCTTCAATCCGAAACTCCCAGGTAATGTCTAAACATGAATTTTTATATCATTCTTGTGAACCCTATGTTGGTATTCGTCGTGGTCCTGCTCGTGTCGCATACTGGGGGTGCCCCGAGGAACCTCTCGGTGCCGAGAGGCATCTGGGAGGGGAGGGGGGCATACACCCTATCCCCAATAATTAACTTGGTTTCATTAGGTGTTTACAAATTGAATGCAATGGAGAAAACCTTTCAAACCAATCTAATTGTAGGTCATTAAGTTTGAATAATATATCATTGAAATATCATTAGACACGAGAAGCCCCATGACAAATTGAGAATTCTGAGTAATACAATTATTTCATATGAACACAGAATACTAATAGGCCTTATATATGATATAGAGTTGAACAAAATGTATAAAAATTCTCTATACTAGTGCAATTATATGTATAAATAATGCCTCCATTTCAAAAATGTAGAATCCGAGTTCGACATTGAAAGTAATCAAAGCATCAATGACCAAAAAAATGAAGACAACATCATGAGGTCAATGCTAAGCACACAATAACAGTGATGTAGTGTATACAATACATCAAATAGAGCTATTCGACGTTGAACTATCCTCTGTAGCCGATGAATCCAAATCTGTCTCTATTGCATAATCATCTATAAATTCTAAAACTCGAGGTTGCACTGAACGTGCTCGTGAAGTTGGATTTGGATCCATTGCCACAAAGTCTCGTGACAACGCCTCAGTATACACGGGTAGGTGAAAAGATTTGGGAGGACTTGGAAAAAATCCTGGTCTTCCAAAAAAAGGCACATGCTGGAAGTTCCTCACTTCTTGGGCTTGCCTTTACATCCAAAGAAACAGAAAATTAGACAGAAATTCCCAAATTGATTATATAACAAAAAATGCATCAATAGCAAGATAGACTTACTTACTGAATCGGGTTGTCTTCACGATACGATCAGGAACAACCACTTCTTCATCCACGTCAAATGTTGAAGGATTTGATTGGGCTGGTTCGGGAGGTACCATAGTTTTGCGCATGACAGGTGCAATGAGGACATCAAATATCAATTTATCCTCCTCAAAGGCTATTATATGTCGTCGAGTTGCACGACATGCTTGAATAGTTGAACCTGAAATGAACCAAACACAGATAAGAAAAATATAGTATGAACACATTTCAAATTACATAAGAGTCCCACAATTACTAAATTCAAAGAAGGAATTACCTGTAGCTGCTGCGCAATCCACAACAACGTCGCCTGGTTGTGATAGCCCTTCTATAAGCATTTGCATGAAGTGTCGAGATTTTTCCCGAGGACCTCGCCACGGAATGTCTCCATTCATGGTTACATCATCGCGGTTGCAAAAGTTTTGCAAGATGTCATCACGAGCAATATTGACACCTACCTCTTCATGGGAAGGAACATGTTGGAATGGAAAATCAATATCAGTCTTTGGCCCAGATTCCCTCACAAGAAGAGAGATAGAAAATTGCATCGTCTGCAAAAATTCAGAAGTTAGAAAGTAGCACAAATGCAAATCAATTGTAAATCAAAGGAAATAAAATATGAGGTTAGGATTAATCATACCGTCTTCTTTGGATCAGTTGGCGATGTCAAATGCAGATGATTCATCCCTAACCATGTCATGATTATTCTAAATCCGTAGGTTTCACAACAACCAAGAAGAAAACTTTTGTGACGAACAAAAGCTACTGGATACATGATAAGAAGGCCCCCCTTGTCATGGAGATATTCCTGAGCAAAGTCGAAAATAGGAACCAATGAATCTTTTTTGAACTCATTCCATTTTGGAATAGGGCTCGGCGGAGCTGAAACGGTTGGAACATGAAGGCCTTCGGGGACATCCACGATGATGAGGTCCACCGCCTGCTTTGTGTTTAACATACCATCAAAATATCTATCCTTATCGCTAGAATGCTGTAGAAGACATTAATGTTTAAATATCGTTAGTTCCAAATGAATAAGAAACTAAAATAATATGTAATAAAGCACATTTGAATTCTAATTGAATTTGGAAACTACTTGACAACAAATTAGAACACAATATTAAAAGTATACGAAATAGAAACATACCATGTCTAAGAATGTCAAGACAGCATCAAAGGCCTTATTATCACTCGGGAGACTCTCCACCGATAAGTTGAGAATGCACTCGTCAATATCAGGTATAGGGCCGAAATTTTGAATGGTTGTTGTCAGACCATATACTAAAAGATCCTGTGTGAGGGAAAATCCGGATGAAGTATCTTTCATTCCAATGCCACTTGTTGCTGGTTCATGCACCGACTCCTCTGCCTTTCGTTTTGTGCCTTTTTTCTTGGACTTCTCCTCTTCTCTATCAACCTTCTTGGCCAAGCGCTTCTTCTTGTTCTCTTCCATCCGCTTCTTTGTCTCCTCCAATCGATCCACTTTTTTTTTGTCAGCTACTTCTCGTCTGATTATAGCTTTGGCTTTGGTCTCCGGGTCCAATCCAGCAAATTCATCGAACTCCGGCTCTGTAATAGCATTCTCTGTCAATGTCTTGAAGAGAGCTTCTTCTTCAGCAGGAGTACATCCTATATTGCATTCCAAGTACCATGGGCAAGCTTGGAGATGTGGAGTCGTCCAATTCCGTAGCTGATAAGCCGAGAACATACAATCCGATGATGATCTATCTAACCATGTTGTAAGAAAAGGTGGCAAATCCTTCTTCTCGATAGCTTTCTTGGCGTACAACTCAAACTTGAAATACCTATTCATATTAAATTCAAAATCAATTACCTAAATAAAATAGTATATAAAGTCCATAGAGATTCCAACATAATTATTCCAAGAATATGAAAGACAAGAACTACATTAAACAATGAAAGCTACATTGGTTAAAAAATCAGAATCTATATTCCAGACAATATTTCTTACAATTTGACGTCCTACTAGCTAGTTCATCTAGATGTGCCTGTAATCCATAACATCAGCCTCAAAACATAAGTAAGTAAAATGGCAAGTTTTCAAACCTATATATCAAGCGCTTGACAGCGAGCATAGCCCCTTTGAAGTCTTTGAAATTATCGGATTTTTTAAAAGTATCTCCTCCCTTGAAAACACCTGTGTAAGCTGTCTCCCAAAGTTTCATTCTCCAACCTTCAATATACTCCATCAATGATTCTGGCTCGGCAGGAACGGACATGTTGATTGGAATATTGTCAGATTGAACAATATTGTTGAACATCTCGCATGATGCCTCTTCCATCTAAATACAAAGTTAGACATCAATTTTAGGTCATTCCTGTACGTTATACACAATCATACTAATATAATTGAAGGATATTGAAATAAAATATAATTAATAATTTATCAAAAGAAAACTTACCCCAGCATACCAACAAGCCTTTGCCAAAAATATCATTAATTTTTCTTCATTGACAGGACGAGAAGGAAAGCATCGGGCCTCTCTAGTAGGACTAGATGCATTCATCCACTTGAGCCACTTAATCTTGTTTTCCGCACTTGTAGAGGCTGTGGCTATCATTTGTAATTTTTCTAAGGTTAATTTCGGAGTTGCAAAAAGGTTCCAATGCCTTTGGATCTGCAAGAATGCAATGCATGAGAATTAGAATTTAATATACATCATGTATGAAGATATGAGCAGATTTGATCAATGATGGTTTAGGCATACCTCAAGAAGCTAGTCTTTTCCTAGAGCCGGATTAGCAACAGCCACCATCTTTGACATTTTTTTATAAAACTTCTCGGTGGAATCTTTGATAGAGCTCCTCATTGCGGCTGCAACACCATCTGACGTCACCTCTTCACAAGGAGTGTCCTCTTTGTATTTACGAACAGCAATATCGGCTGCTGCAGATATGTCTTGCTACAAAATTGCAAATAGACACGAAAAGAACATAAACATAAACATTTTTATATCGACATATAAAAATTCATATAAAAACACTTGAAATCATTACAAAAACATGGTGGAAGTAATACCTTGAAAATGAATGATGTGAAGACTTCGAGGGACATAGAGTACCACTTAGACCGGGTAACCATCAAACATGTGTTCACATCTTCCGGTGATAGAAGTTCTTTAAACTTCTCAATGTCCATGACACCATACTTCTGAACTCGATATAACGTGTGTACGAGATTGGTCTTCACATGATAACTCTCTGTTTGTCTGTCACACCATGGGAAAAAATCATATTATATCATATTACAATTCATAGAATTTGAGTACATCATAAAAATGCAAGCATAGTGGAGAATGGAACACTCACATGTTAATATCATGCATAGCCTGCATCGTCAAACCAATTCGATTCCGTGTGTCTAAAACGATTGAATCCATAGAGATGTGCCATATTTTCTCTGTTGCATGCAATCGCATAATGTGATTCATCCATGCAATTCTTCTATGATTTCCATCGCATACGTAAAACTTGTGATCCACCAAATGTTGCAATGCTGCCTGTGACATGAGGTAAGTGTTGAAATCATGGTTGATTTCATTCCAAATTGGTCCCCACTCGTCCTTCTCGGCAGGTGTGAAAACACCACTCTGGCCATCTTCGTTTGATATAGAAACATAGAAGACTCTAGCTCCTTCCTCGTAACCTCTACTGAATTGATTTTCCAGCAAAGTCAAGTCACAAGCAAGAGTAGGTCGCACCATTGGCATTGGAACCAATCTACATAAAGGAATTTTCATTCGAAAAGTATCATTAGACGTCAATCTCAATCCATGAAGGATGGACACAGTGTCAAGCTTTTCGGACCGCCTAATGTCATCTTCCATTGCATCCTTGGGCACTCCTTGAATCTCATAGTCCTCTAACTCATCATCGGAAATAATCTCCGGTTGGAGACTACCCTCTTGCAATATAGATCCAGACACTTGGTGAGAAATTGGCATTACTTCTGAGTCTTCGGGGCGTCCATCATGCACCATTGCTTCAGGTACCACATCAATAAGTACTACTGGATGTTCCTCGGCCACTAGAGCTTCAACCTACAACACAATCCAAAACAAATCATTGGCCTATTTGTGATTATCTTGGACAAATGCAAATATCAAGTGTTTCAAATAGTCTTCTCCGAAAGAGGCCTCTCGGGCCCGAGAGGCATTTCAAAGGACACTACCCTTTGCACATATCAAGGCTTCAAACTAACAATAATCACTTTTCAAGCTCTACATAATGATCCAAATAAATACATAAACATCTAGTGAAGCTCCAATGATGTTCACAACACAAGCTTTCAGCACCTTCAAAGCTCCACCTTAGCTAGAATCTTCAACATTAATCAAACAAGACACATTCTCCAAAACTAGGCCTCCCGAGAAAGGCCTCTCGGTCCCGAGACGGTATTGGATGGTCATTAGTGTTTACGCATGGACTAAAATCAGATTGAGAATTAATTTTTTTGATGTTATATATGAAGCTCCGATCATCAATATTGTGCTGCATTTGACGCTATGACAAGGCTCTCATCTAAGACCTCACATCTCATAGACAGATGCAGAAGAGAGTGTGCGTTGAGGCAGACCCTTAGAGAGAGCCCTCTCTGGACCGAGAGGATACTTTATTGTCTCCTACCTTCGAGCATTTCGCAACTAGAAGCTTAAAAAGAATTTGTTATTATATCCCAATGCACCAAAACCAATCATGTAGCTCTATCGAAGGTTCTTTATATTTTGAGAAGGACATTTCACGAGATAGGGTTGTCCGTGCCTGACTCCCCAAGAGAGCCCTCTCGGTCCCGAGACGGTAACCTCAAGGCAGCAGACTTTGCGCAATATTGAACCCAAATACTTTTCACGAGACAAGGTTGTCCGTGACTGACTCCCCGAGAGAGCCCTCTCGGTCCCGAGATGGTATCCTCAGGGCAGCGGACTTCGCGCAATATTGAACCCACATACTTTTTAGAAGACATGGTTGTCCGTGCCCAACTCTCCGAGAGAGCCCTCTCGGTCCCGAGACGGTAACCTCAGGGCAGTAGACTTTGCGCATCATCGATCCCACTTACCTCTGATAGCACGTTGGGAGCAGTCTTCTCCGCTTCACCGCCCTCTGCTAGCACGCTAGGAGCAGTCTTCTCCGCTTCACCGCCGGAAGTTTCCCCTCGTTGCGCGCTCCTCGACCTCAGGACCCTCTCCGCCATCTTCAGGAAAATATCCACAACTAGCCCTATTTGAGAAATTTGGAGCATGTACACGGCAGTCCGCAGTTGAATTTCGATGGCCGAAGTAGAGTCGGTGCAAGAGAAGAAGAAAGAGGTGGGGAAGGGCGGCAAAGCAAGTGTAAGTCAAGCCGTAATCGTCGCATGAGGTTAGGGTTACCTGAAAATGGATGAAGTCTGTCCCACGTCTTATTGCGGTATCTTACGATTCCTACAGCTTGAGTTCCACTTCAATAACAATTCAAAATAAAAATTATATTCAAATTTTTTTGAAATTCGCTTGAGGTGTGCTTGAAATTTTCTTGAGGTATACCTCAAGCACACCTCAAGCACGCTTTTACTTTTGTCTTTGCATGCAAACTAAAAAAAATAGGGTGACACTTTCAAATAGAATTTATAAAATTGCTTGACTTCAACCACACCTCAAGCAAACTTTTAATTTTGTCTTTGCATGCAAACTAAAAAAAAATTAGTGTGACACCTTCAAATCAATTTTTATTAATTTGCTTGAGGTGTGCTTGAGGCATACCTCAAGCACACCTCAAGCACGCTTTTACTTTCGTCTTTGCATGCAAACTAAAAAAAGTTAGGATGACACCTTCAAATCAATTTTTTAAAATTTGCTTGGGGTGTGCTTGAGGTGTGCTTGAGGTATACCTCAAGCACACCTGAAGCACGCTTTTACTTTTCTCTTTGCATGCAAATTAAAAAAATTAGGGTGACACCTTCAAATCAATTTTTTTTAATTTGCTTGAGGTGTGCTTGAGGTATACCTCAAGCACACCTCAAGCACGCTTTTACTTTTCTCTTTGCAAGCAAATAAAAAAAAATAGGGTGACACATTCAAATCAATTTTTTAAAATTTGCTTGAGGTGTGTTTGAGGTGTGCTTGAGGTACACCTCAAGCACACTTCAAGCACACTTTTTTTTTTCCATTCCATTTGAGTTAAAAATGAATAAATTTTCAATTTAATGACACATTCTATTCAATTTTTTTATAAAGTATGCTTGAGGTGTGCTTGAGAAAACAAATTTGAATAGAATGTTTCACCCTATTTTTTTGGTTAATTTACATGCAATGAGAAAAATAAAAGTGTGCTTGAAGTGTGCTCGAGGTATTAATACCTCAAGCACACTTTAACTCACTTTGTTAAGAAAATAAAATTTAATACACTTTTTCAACACAATTTGTTTTTAAATTTTAAATTTTAAGAATTAAAATCTTATTTTTTTTATTTTTTTATTTTTCGTTATTTTCAAATCAATTACTCTTGATAGAGAAATTTAAGTTTAAAATGTATAATGCATTATTTATAAGTTAACTTTTGAAGAACCAAGCTTCGTTTCTCATTGCATATGAATCAAAATTAAAAATTATAATTTTTTCATTAAGTGTGTGATTGACTTTTTTCCCTGAGCTTTGTGGCCGTGAGCTCGCCAGTGAATGCGTGGGGGTCCTTCCCGGTCGAATGAAACCTGGAAGGAGCCAGGCCCGGGCCACCCATACTTGGAGCCGCATGGGCCATGAATGAGTGGAGATGCTCTAAGCTCATTATCCAACTTAAGAAATCCATATACATGATTGAGAGCCGAAGTGGCAGAGATTGCATAGAAGTGCACCTCAGCACCCAGTTTTGATAGCCGCTCGATCAGCTCCAGAGGTGTCCCAGCTCCAACTAGAGAGGCAGCCTCTCTCTCGTTGGGAGAGAAAATGTGACCCACGGAAACCAAGGCCCTGTCGCAAAAGCATATTACTTTAGGATGTTGTTCTTCTACTCAACATCTCGTTTTCATTACAGTTGACAGCTCCTGTGCAGAGTCTAGCGATAACCCTAGGGCTTTGGAGGAAGGTAAACAAACTCGAGGCAAATCACTCTAGGAAAGACCAAGGCAAGGTCAAAGTAAGCTATGGCTACTATAAGCTTGGGGGGCTCCCTATATGTTAGGCTTAGAAAATACATATGTCCAATCATAGGGGCCCAATAAAGAAATGGTGGAAAAAATTTGAAAACTATTTTTTTAATCCAAAAGTACCAATAAAGCCATTCATACAATTACAACTTACAAAGGGTATTTTAAATAGATGTTGTTTTTCAAATTTTATAAGCAACCATTTCATTCAAAAATGTTAATTGACATCATCTAAGGTTTATAATTTTCTATCAAAATTGGGTTTGGAGGGGGGTAATCTTATACATTGAATGTATGATGTTGTAGTCATCAATTGCTCAATGGAGGATAAGGCAAATCTACAAATGATTTAGAATTGTAATAAAACTACCACCATATTATCAAAATACATATGCAAATTTAATAGTAAAGTTATATATTGGAAAATTAGTGTTTTTGTTTTTGTAGTGAAGTTGTATATTGGAAAATTAAAAATTCAAACAAATAAACAAACCTTCACTTTTAATTATGCAATTTTAGCATTTTATGTAACAAAAAGGTACTTTATATAATATTAAAGATAATAATAATATCCCCTTGAAATACCCTTTGGATGCAAGTAGTATGCAAAATTTGCATAGAATGAGTCCCTTGAAACTTCAAAACTTCATCAAAACAACACTTGGAGTTCATGGAAACAAGGAGGGAAATCATTAAGTATGTCACAACATGGTAGATTAGTATTCTTGACCCTTGCAAGCAAACTTTGGCAGAGTATTGCACATTGGTGGTGAAAATGACCTTGGATTCTAAATCCACTGATCCTTTCAAGAACTCAGAAAGAACTTGTATTGTTACTTGTATGATTTGAAGTACTTCTTTGGATTGGCTTTTGACTGTGCTATTCATAAAGGCAGTCCAATACCTCATGAAGTTTGACCAAATTTGTAATGTGTACCTTAAAGACTTCACTACAATTATGGTTATAACTTGTCAATGAAAGATCTAGGCAATGTATTTAGATTCTCAAACACAATTTTGGTCTAATGCTTTTTGTTAGTATAGAAATTTATGCAATCAAACTTCAATTTCCATAAAAATGAAGTAGATCATTGATCTTAACATGGAATGGAGCACTTATTCTTTGAAAATTTACATGTTTTTTCCAACATTATATATACTACATATGATGACACAAATCTTTCTATGGTCCATGTGGTCATTGCAAGAAACACTTGTCCTATTCTTCATCATAGTTGGAGTGATTTTTCTCTTTTGCTATAACTTTTGAATCCTAAGTCTCAAGAACATGAAATAATTAGTGGACTTGTCTAACTTGATGGCACTCACATCCCTTATTTTCTTAAATAATATTTTTAAAAACTATAATTGAATATTCATAATTTATAACAATTTGAGGTTTAGAGGTTCTTACTACATTCATTGTATTTAAATTGAATGATCTAGATTTGAAATTTTGGTAGTCTATTTCCACAAAAGGTAGGCATAGGCCTACCAAAGGGCATCTAAAAATGTATTATTTTATTTCCTCTAAGTCTATGCAAGCCACAAGTTATGAGCAGTTTTAGTATGCGGGTAGATAAGGATTCTACACTCTAAAATGAACTTTGGAGTTCTTTATTTAACTCAATTTTTAATATTTGTTCAAAATTTGAAGTCTTTGGGTTTTGATTTTTTATTAAAACATCACAACCATTGGGTTCGGCATTTTTCAATTCCATAATTGAATTCTTAAGAAATTAGTATTTTGAAACATTCTCTACTTCTATCTATTCTCTATTTTTTTCCTATATGTTTCACAATCCTAAATATTGTGGAATTTTTGGAGCAACTACCCAATTTTCTAAAATAGATCAAAAGAATTCAACCATTTTGGACTTTTTTTCATTCAAATGTGACCTTGTGAAGTGCAAGCTTCTCAAGTTTTTGCAAGGACTACAAAAGGTACTTTGGCAATTCAAATGTTAATATCTTGAAATCTATATAGTAGAAATTTCCTCACCTTTTAAAACTAGTGTACTACAAGTTCCTATAGTCACATGTGTCCAATAGTAAATTTAAAAAACTATTTGGTACTTGTAGTAGAAATGGCAATTTTGAAGTGGTTTTGATAAAAACATAGTTAAGAACCTTTAGGGGTTAAACATTCCCACGGTGATAGGATCCTATATTACTATGGACTATGGCCTTGTAGTATAAAAAACACCAAGTTAAATTCAACAATGGGAATGTCTTTAACCTTGACTGATTTTCATCTATTTTATTATATACTTTCATCCAAATTTTCAATCACACTCACCCACTTTTTCATCCACATTCATCCAAAATCCCAATAACTTTCATCCATTTCTCATCCATGTTCATCCAAAATCCAACTACATTCATCCACTTTCATCCACTTTCATCCAAAAATCCAACTACATTCATCCATTGTCATCTACTTTTTCATCCATTTTTCAAATCCACTTTCATTCCTTCTTTCATCCACTATCTCATTTTTTTAATCCTACTTTTTTCTTAAACCCATTCTTTTTTCTTCCAATATTACCACTCCTTGCTCACTAATGCCCGCTTCCAGCTCGCCGCTCATAGACCCCCGCTCGCATACCAGCATTCCCTTCACCGGTGGAGTCGCATTCCGCTGGGTCTGTTTCTTTAGAGGAGTGGACTGCTCCTCTTCTTCCGTCTCCTCATCATCTGGACCGTCCCGGTGAGAGGGTTCTTCTCCTCCGTACTTCTAGAGCTGAATCAATTCTAGATAGGCTTCCTCCTCATTTTCCTTGAGTAAGAAATGGTGGGAGTATAAGTGGGAGACATAAGCTGGAAGAGGACTCCCACCTTTCTTCCCCTGCCTGAGAGAATGCACGAAATTCCCTACCAACTCAAAGATGATGAACGCCCAATCCATCATCACCTTCCCCTAGAGGCTTTCCAGGATGGTAGAGGCTACCTTGGCCACCATTCGCCTCGGCTTGGTCGGGTGGAGGATAGGGTTAAGAAACGCTACTACATCCTGATATTCTGGGTTTACCAAGTTTGAGACCTGGTAACCTTCCTTTGGATTTGCTGCCGTCCGAAACTCACCCTCCATGCATTCTGGATTCTTTTCCATCACCTTGTCCGGTGCCACCCGGAACCCGTAGACGGCTCTCCACTCGTCCATCGTCCACTGCTCAGGTTTTGCCCGGAGGGTGGTATCCAAGATACCACTCTTTGGTCCAAGCAGGTCCGCCACCAGACTCTCCTCCTGGATGTCCTAAGGGACATCCATCAATCCTACGCACCCCATATTAGTGAGGTTCCTCCGGAGACGCTCCATCCGGACTTCATCGGTTGGGATTTCCGGCACCACCTGTAGCACTGGAATCGTTTTCATCCGTGGTTGTGGCATTGGAGTCGGCTCGTCTGATTCCTCCGGCTCCTCCCTCAATCTGCGCCGGCTCGCCCTGGAAGTCATCACGCACACGCGAGGAGCCTCTCACAACCTCTCCCTAACTCTCTTTGCTCACAAAAGGTCACTCCGGAACACACCTGCACAATCGCAACTCACACAGTCCCTCAATCTACCGAAAGTTTTAAGAGCTAGGGAGGCAGGAAAACAAAGATGTAAGGCAACAAGAAAGCAATTGTGCCTTCTACCAGCTATAGTCCTTTTCTTATACTGGTCTAGACAGATGGACAGTCGGACGGATGAACGAAAGTCCGGAAGAAATTTTGGCGGCAAAGCCTAACCCTTGTACGGATCCGATTTCTGGCTTTTAGGGCCGGTGCCGTCATCCGGTTTCCGGAACTTTTTAAGGTTCCAGAATTAGGTTTTTTACACCTAATAGGATTTCTCCGGATCCGGAGTTTCGATATTTCCCAAATCCTACTAATCTTCTATTGGAACTAAAAACTTTCCTATTTAAAGAAATAAATTTTAAAATTTCCCATCTAATGCTAGTCTTCTGGGTCTAGCATGTGGGATCACACTCCTACAAGTTTGTTGTCCGAATGGCGAATTTGTGGCTTCTACTTGAACTTGAGGGGAGGGAGGCACTGGAGAAATTTGTATGATGCTTGGAGAAGCGTACAACTGTTATCCTACACCTTTCTGTGTTTGAAATTTGGAATTTGAAGAAACCAACTTCGGAGGTGAAGTGATTGGCACTACAAGCTTTGATTTTCTTCTTGTTGCCTGGAATTCGAGGAAACTTACCGGAGTTGGACGGAGCAATTTTGGCTGCGAAAGGGCGTCTAATCGTGGCCATGGATGGGAAAGTCAAGCATGAGTTGGCAAGTCAAGCTCCGTTGCAGCAAAAAAATGTAAAGTATGTATTTCCTGCCCTGTAGCATTGCTACAATCAAAACAAAAGTAAAAGGAGCTTTTGGTGCACAGCTAAGGTCAACACCATATCATGTGCTACTATCATCTCTTTATTCTTTATTGCAATTTGGGCAGGCTCTCAGATAGGGGTTGCCAAGTGTAAGAGTGCGATGATGCACTTTATGTGGTCTGGTTCGCTTCACCGTTTGCGTGCCAAAATTGCTTGGATGCAGTGTTGCCAAAGCAAGGAAAAAGGAGGCATTGGACTAATTAATCCAACAGATGTTTTGACTGCACTTATGGCAAAGTGGATAGTTAAAGCATGTGAACCTAACTAATCCAACCTTCACGTCTTCCTCCGCTATAGGATCTCATGCTTTCAACCTTATAGCAGTAGTAGGTGGGCACGAAGTATGGAGTAAGTATTCTTTACTATCTAAAGATTCTAGGCTAAACATGGATCAAAAACTTGGAACCGTGCTTGTGCAGCATGGAGGAAGCTAGTTGGGTGGTAGTTGGTCCTCCGAGTATCCCAGAGGAACCCCAGAACGAGTCTTTGTGGTAGTTAGTACTCTCAGGACAGATTGGGCCAGGGTTCTCGAAGAATAGAGCGGCAAAACTTCACCAAATCGGCATGTGTAGGATCCGGGATATCCGTGTTGGGGGAAGGTTCCTAACCGGTGTTGAAGCAGCTACGAAGTTTAGACTACTAGTCGATGAGTTTGAGGCTTGGGAAGCCATGATTAGAGCTCTACACCGCATATGGGGTACCCTTCTAGGGAATTTTTCTTCCTTACCGATTGCAAGGGAATGGTTAGGCTACTTCACAACGGACGCACACCTCATTCCAAACTGCATGATTCAAGTACAGTGTGGATCTAAACTAGAGGTGGGTGGTCCAGCCCTGGATTGGTCCCTCCATGGTATTGAGCAAGTGTGGGAAGTGAGAACTTCTTTTGGAACTCTAGCTAAGCATTACTCAAGTACTCCTAGAGAGGTCGAAACTGGTCGTCACATGCTTGTTTTTGGAGCTTTCCAAAGGGTTTGAGTTCATATGGTACAAAGGGGGTCCAAGAAGGGTGAGATCTTATTCTTCTTTGGGTGTATTGAGCGTCTTGACTGGGATCCACAAAGGTTTATGTGGGCGGGGAGCTAGGGCCTAGTCCCCTTCTTTGGCTTCACAGCCAAATTAGGTCGTGAGTTACTAGGTAAGAGGCAAGTGATCCCTTATGTTATTGAAAGGAAGTGGCAAGGAATCTTACCCCTCTCTTATTATCTAAGGTGGAACACAATTTGGGTGAAGACCCGTATTTCCAAAGAAGTAGGGCTACTTTGGCTTGTTTGGCATTGGGCGGTTGCAATTAATGCATGGCGGGGATGGATTCATCATTCAATGGATACCAGTTGCCCAGTGTGCCTTGCTGGATCTCATGAATCAGTCTTAGACAAGTTCTCGGAGTGCAACTTCGTCCAAAGGGGTTGGCAATGGGGGATTTATATTATAAATATTCTTATTATCAACAAAGAGGTTCCGGGACCATGGTGACTACTTACTTAGAAACAAGGAATTTTTTCTAATCGCATTCCTTATAAATTCCACCCCGTGAGTAGCATCTAGGTGGCGCTTCACACAGTCATCCTTTGGACTCTGTGGATCGATCAAAATGACACGGCTTCCAACGACATCAAGTGGCATCTAATCAAGCTTATACGACAAATTTGTCTTGGGATTATCAATTATGGGCGGATGGAGTGGGATGTAGTTCATCGTCTTCAAAGTAGAGGTGCTTCAAATGGTGAGGAGGCTAGAAAGAGGTTTGTTGGGAAATGGCTCTATAATGAACTATTTGCAGTTTTGGTTAGTGACACTCCTTGGTGGGTCTTAGCGGGTCCGCGTGCCAGGTTTGTCTTCCAACCACCGTAGAGTGGATTTCTCCTCTTGGGGTGTCTTCGCCTAGCGCCTTACTTGTACTTTTATTTTCTTTTGGTTTTTCTTCGGCTACTTGCAACTCCCAAACCACTTGTGGCTGGGCTATATTTACTTTTCTTCTTGCAATAAAGGTATCCCTTTATTTGTGTCAAAAAAAATAAAAGTAATTTTCTAATTTTTTTAAAACCAAAAACAACTCAAAAATCCATAACTTTCTCACTATGAATCGGAACGCCACAAAACCAAGCCAGTGCCCCCCTCCTCGTCGAGGGCTTTTCGACGGTACCAAGATTACAACCAAAATATGAGAAAAAGTAATTTTCTTATTTTTCAGGATAAAAAATAACTCGAAAATGCACAACTTTTACACCGTATGTTGAAAGGCCACGGAACCAAGCTAGTGCACCTCTCCTTGCTGAGGGCTTTCCGACAGTACCAAGCACGCAACCGGGGGACACACGGTCTGGGAGATCTCGACGTGACAAACAAACAAAAAAAAAAAAAAAAAATGCTGTCTTAATAGAAGAAATCACTGCCTCAAATGGGAAGCTTATATTTGAATCAAAGGGCATCATTTTTTCTTAGACATCTATTATATAAGGTGTATACAATCAAAACATTCAAGACAACATTCTTAATCCTAAAAAGATGGACTAGTGATTATGGAAATCATCCCTTTTGATACCGTCTGAATCATTGGCTTAAAAAAATGTTAAAGCACTCATTAGAAGTCAAACTAGTGTACAAGACTTCCCCTTTTCACACAAAATTCTAAAGATAAATCATTGCAATTCTATCATATACAGAAGGATTCTTAATGTCATTCAATGAACAAAAAATAGCCTTGGCATCCTTTAATCCCTGAGCATGTTTACCAAAATCCAGACTCTTCTAAACTCATTCCAATTGAACTGTCACCCAAAACGAGATCCACAAAATTTGATTGTAGAAATTGGTAGTGGAGATAGGCCCAAAATTGTAGGGAAATGATAAAATGTTCTTATCGTATTGTTGAAAAGATTGTAATAGTCAAACAAGACAACCTTTTAGTTATAGAAGGCCATATTTGAGGTGCTAGAGCACTTAAAGGTTAAGGATTAAACACTAGGTACTTGACACCTTTCTTTTGGCCCTGGCCCCATTCCTCTTGTTTTTTCTAGTTTAAATTAAGTTCCTTTATTCCTACCAGTCTATTACAACCTATCATGTAAGCTTATTTGGTATTACAAGAGCCATTTAATTTGGCCCTAAGCCCACTCAACATCTCGGAAATTTGGAATGCAAATTTTCCTCCAATTTATACAACTGACACAAATATATTTGTATTACAATGCTTCTATAGAAGAGGTACCTTGATGCTCTTGTTCAAGAATGTTATGAAATCTATAAGAGTCTAGCTACCATTGGTTTTGAGTACACTTGTTTTTATGCTATTGTGGCTAAGTTCCCACAATTCAAAAACTTGGAGGAACTTGCAACCCTATAGACTAGCTAAATTTCATTCAATGTTGTATAATTAAGCCAAAATGTTGGAAATTAGGCAGAAAATATATGAAATAGATTTAACCAAAAAAACTTTCATATTTATCTTTTAAAAAATTATGGAATAGAAGGTGGCACTTGACAAAAGAAAATTCTAAATTGCCAATAATTTTGATAAGAAATTGAGAATTGTAAATCCAAATGGTGAGAATGTTCTAGTAAGCAATGCATATCCTATGTTGTGTTTTTATTTATGCTAAATTCAAATGATTGTATAATATTCTACTTCTTGCCATCTACTCTGGAAACCTAAAAAATTGCTAAATGAATAATAAAAACTTTGCATTAAAACTTATAAAGGATTTTCTTCTAGAAACCTACAAAATATGATGTATTTGGAGGGGTTGGGTCTCCAACGACCAATGCTTGTTGCATTGTATCCATTACCTAGCACAACCCCATTTGCCATATAGTGGATGTAGACGGTTTTTGTTGCTCCTTGCCATGGATGTCGCTCCAAATTTAAGTGCAATTTGTTTATTTAGATCGTGGAGCTCACTGCACCATCTTGTTTTTGCCTACTCCTGCTTGCTAAGTGCATTGTGCTCTACTCATTTCTTCAACATTTATCTTCAACCTCTACATTGTTGTGTATTAAAGTACGTACTTTTCAATAGACATTCTGAAATTTCAAAAAGTTTTAAAGTAGCAATTTGAGTTGATGTGGGAAGACAAATTTTGAGAAGATTATTGCATGGATGCTATGTTGACAATGAACTTGTATTTATTGCAACAAATACTTGAAGACAAAGATGAAGAAAGTAAAGATGAAGAAGACAAAGAAGATGATGACAATGCTATGGATCAGTTGCCACAAACAATTGAAGATGAAAATAGTACTTTGGATTAATGTTCAAATAATAATGATTGAAGATGGGCTTCTTTGTGGGGGTATAGGTAGGATTTTAGTGTGAATCTTTTGAGATTTAAGTCTCATTTCAAATGCTTTTCTAAGGTTTATACAATGGTAAAAGTAGGGAACTAAGAATTGCAGGCCAACTAAGTTTGAAATTTCTTCTATGTGAGTTTTCCTAGATACATTTCTTGGATTCCTGGCACTCTCTTGGATCATTGGCTTGCTTTACAGAAAACGCAGTATGTATGCACAACAAGGCGTATGCATGCAAGACAAGGTGGATAATGTGGCAAAAGATTTGAATGGAAAAGGGTGTTTGAACAATTCTCCACCTACTTTACTTTCAAAGCCCAAAGAGTATACAATCTCCAACTAGAAATCTTAAGGAAATAGTGCTTCCAGATAAAAAGAAAATTTCATCACCTTTGATGCACTTGCATGTACTTATCAACTTGATCAAGAGCACTTCAAAGTCCATGTCTCTATTCTCATAGGTCTTGCTATGATTCAAAGATAAACTTTAATATCTAGTGCTCAGCATTCTCTTGTCAAGATCTTGCAACAAAAGCAGTGTTTTATGACTGCAAAATATGACTGCAGTGAGTCGTAAAATCAAAAAATACGACTCACGCAGAAATCACTGTAGATGACTCGGAATATGACTGACTCCAGTCGTTTAGAAGCAGTCACTTCAGACATCAGTCATATTGGCAGTCATATTTTCCGAGGGGTATAAATACCCATTTTTAACCATAGTATGCCAACATGGCGTATACTTTGACTTTCCTAGGGGAGTCTTGACTTTTTCTTGAGTTGCCCGGGCAAACAAAAAAATCCTACGTGGAATATGACTATGGTCAGTCATATTTTTGAATGACGTGGAATATGACTGCAGTCAGTCATATTTTTGGATGACGTGGAATATAACTGCGGTCAGTCATATTTTTGAATGACGTGGAATATGACTGCAGTCAGTCATATTTTTGGATGACGTGGAATATGACTGCGGTTAGTCATATTTTTGAATGACGTGAAATATGACTGCAGTCAGTCATATTTTTGGATGACGTGGAATATGACTGCGGTTAGTCATATTTTTGAATGACGTGGAATATGATTGCGGTCAGTCATATTTTTGGATGACGTGGAATATGACTGAAGTGAGTCATATTTTGCAGTGATGTAGAATACGACTCTCGTCAGTCATATTTTATGGAATATAACTGAGGTGAGTCATATTTTGTAGTAATGTAGAATACGACTCTCGTCAGTCATATTTTCGTTAGTCATATTTTATGAAATATGACTGAGATGAGTCATATTTTGCAGTGATGTAGAATACGACTTTTGTTAGTCATATTTTATGGAATATGACTTCTGTGAGTCATATTTTTGGCTTCATGAAGTTGCAAGTAGCTTCCAATGTCTTTGTTTCAACTTTTGATGCCTGTATATACAATTAAAGAAATGAGAGGTTAGTTTTTAGTGATTGAACAACAAAGCCTAACCTTCAAAGACTTACAAAAACACAAAATATTTAACTCAAGTTTAGGATAGAAAGAATAAGATTAATGATGGAAGAAACAAGAAAAAGAAGATAAGTATTAAGAGTTAACAAGAATCAAAAGTTAAGATGCAACAAGGAATAAAAAACAACAACTAAGCAACAACTAAGACACAACAAGAAACAAGAAGCAACATAAAACAAGAAACAACAATTAAGACACAATATGAGGCAACAATTAAGACATAAGAACAAAGAAAAAGCACCAACTAAGACACAAGAAAAAACAAGAAGCACCAACTAAGACATAACAAAAAACAACAAGAAATGAGAGTATAGATACAACAAGAACAAA
Source organism: Climacium dendroides (assembly GCA_950106755.1). Classification (NCBI taxonomy): domain Eukaryota; kingdom Viridiplantae; phylum Streptophyta; class Bryopsida; order Hypnales; family Climaciaceae; genus Climacium; species Climacium dendroides. Next base: position 12,742,769 of record OX467086.1, read on the forward strand.
AAAGAAGCAAGAACTATAAAACAAGAGGAAACAAAAAAAAAGAACTAGGAAGAAGAAAGAGTTCAAATGCAAGAGAAAGAAAGAATTTAGATGCAACAATAAGAAACAAGAAGCATGAACTAGAGAGCAACAAGAAACAAGAGTTAAGATGCAACAAAAAGCAACAACAAGTGAGAGCTAAGAGACAATAAAAAGTAAGAAAGAAGAACCACAAGAAGTGACGGCTAGGGTTCCAGAACCCTAAAAAGTGGCGGTTAGGGTTTCAAAACCCTAAAAAAATGACGGCTAGGGTCTCAAAACCCTAAAAAAGTGGTGACTAGGATTCAGAATCCAAAAAAGTAGGTGACTAGGATTTCAAAATTTTAAACAATGACTTCTCTATATTTTTTTGGAATTGCCTAAATTTTTCTTGAATTGCCCAAAACAAAAAAAATCAATATTATATGAAAATATTAGTGATAATATGACTCAATGTTCCCAAACATGTTCCCAACGTTCCCTATGAAGTACTTTGGTATTCCTAATAGCCGTATAGTATACGCTTGTGACGTACAAGGCGTAAAAATGACTGACAGTCATATTTTGCAGTCATATTTCTCTCCAAAGTGTTGGCCTTCAAGAATATGACTGCAAGTAGTCGCCAGTCATCCTCAGTCATAATTCTGTAGTCATAAAACACTGCCATTGTTGTAGTGAGAGCGCATATCATCAAGATCATCATCTCTAATGTGGTATGTTTGAAAATTGTTATATCCCTAGCTGTTGTTATTTTTGGTTCGTGTCTGGACTGCATCCTAGCTACTGAAAGACTTCTCGATCCATTGCATGTATTGATGGTCATGTTTGTGTGTTCCAAAGCTCCTAAATTGTGAATTCCAAGTGTCAAAATCTTGAAACTGGGACCGGATTTCATTTGAGTTTTGCAAAAATGTCAATTTCTTGAAAGTTTGGTATTATAATGAATGTTGACGTTGTATTGAGAATCCAACAAGGAAAATAAAAATGCCCTCGTAGGTGAAAATATCTTCGTGGGTGCTATGGATCTATAGAAGCAATGATATGAAGCTACCAAGTGGAAGTTTGTCACTGTGTTCCAAAATGCTTGTGCAAATTCATTGCCAAAAATGATTGGGTGTGGACTTTATAATTATATTAGACTAAAGTAGGAAGTCCATTGTGGATCATTGTGGATCCTATTACATTTCTACTCGTAGGTTTCAAAAAAAAGAATATGCAAAAGAAAGGTAAATCAGGGAATATTTGTAAATATTTTGGTTAGCTCATTTTTGAAAAAAGGAAGTTTCACATTGTGGACAACTATTCTTGTTTTGGAAGATGCAAATGCGGCTCTCTTTATCAATTATACCCTCCACAATTCCATTGGCAATCCAAAAGTGTCCTTTGAGATTGTAGAAGTTGCATGGTGGTGTTCATTGAATTCATATATGGTGACTTTTCAATCCAATTTCAATCCTTTCAGCTCCAATTTTATAATGTGTGCAATTTATTTATGCATGAGAATGTAAGAAAGCAAAATTGTTTACGAGCATTACGTACCTTTAAAGTTAGAGATTTATACTTGTAGTACAAAGATTTATTTTCAATTTTCCAAGGTAGTGCAATCTAGAATCTTCTTTTGAGTAACAAAGCTATTTGCATTCATCCAAATATGTATGACAAATATGAATGACTCCCTCTATTACAAAGTGCAAAACTTTCAAAAATTTGGTTTTTGCATATCTAACCATAAGATCTTGCACTTGAAGAAGTATAAGAAATTTCAAATACTTTGAATACATAGAGTGCAAGGTATATATGTTTAAAGTGCAGAAAACAAGTTCATTTTTGCACCTTGTGTGACTAGATTATAAGACTTTCAATCTTTTTAACTTATAATTTTTGCATTAAAGATTTTGAAATTAAATTTATTATATATTGAATAATTGGATTAAAGTCTTTTTTTAAACTTGATTTTTATTTTATAGAAAAATGTTATATAAAATTGTTCAAGATAGAATGGAAAACCAAATCTTTAATAGTTCTATGATGGAATTGAAAGACACTAGTTTCAACAATGAGATTGTTCTAGCAAGACAACTAACCATATTGAACTTTTATTTTTTGAAAATTGTGACAATTGAATTCACAAAAGAATCCAATATGTTATCTTCTTGGTTATCTTTTCAATACAAGACGATGTAATTAATACCTAAAAAACAAGAAGCTCCATGATTCTCAAATCACTAATTCAAATGAATCAATTAAAGCTTATTATGTAGAAAAAATATAATCTATCAAAGGCAAATATTAAAAAAAAGTATTTCAAGTTCTTTTTTTGTTATTGTTGCTTGGTTGAAGCATTTTGAACTTTAGAAGGTATAGTTTTTGCACTTAGTAACCAATTGAAATAAAGATTGTTTTTTCAAAAATCTAATGCATTTTCTAACATTGAAAAAAAGTTCCAAAAATCATGCCAAAAATCAAAGTTATAAGAATTCACACAAAACTTCAAGTGTCTTCAAAGGAAATACTTAAGACTTTAGGGTTTAGATTACCTAATTTTGATTGGATTTTGTTGGAAGTCAAAAGGATATTGATTTCTAGATTCCCTTCTTATATATGCATTTATTGAACACGAAAATAATAAGCTATTAATTTTCAAAGGTGCTAAAAAACATTTATTTTTCAAGTCAATCCTAGGCTCTTAATATGAGTGGGAATATAATTAAAGCAAGAATTTGTAGGCCGGGGTTGGTTTTAGGAAAAGGTTTACAATTAGATGTAGTCATTTTATATCTAATTGCTAATATATACACTTTCAAATTACAATCCTACATATGTTGTCATCTAGGTTCCTTCAATTATTAATAGAATGTCGAAGTAGACAATGGTAGAATTGTAGACACTAGCTTCAAAATCTAATAATTTGATAGATTTTAAGCTTTTTATATTTAATTGTACATCCCGATTTTGGAAGCTACAAAATGTACCACAAATCATGAATACATGGGATTCTTTATTACCAAATCTATAATAGGACAAGTTCAATGAATATCATTTTTTCAAATTTTTCTATTTGGGAAAAAAATAAAACACCAATGTGTAATTTAGACATTGCTTATAAATCTTACAAGTGTAAGGCTTAAACTTTACTCTAGTTTATACTATTAATAAGAATAGGTATAAAGTTTATGATTGATCTTCTAAAAGATTTTGTTCCTTTATTTTAGTTCTTAGACAAAAATTCATTATAAATTCTAAAAATTAAAGTCTTGTGTATATTAATCCCTAAAGTCCCAAGGTCATTTAGTTTCTGCCTAGAACCACTAATAACTGCCACTTTTGTTGTATTAATCTAATGGAGTAGAAATATATTTTCTTAGAATCTAATCATAGGATTGTATACTTCACTTGCCTCAAATCATATTAATGGTAAACATTTCATCAAGTTTGATAGTACAAATTAGAAACCATATTAGCATTCAAAGTTGGACAATTTTTTTTTAATGTAGATGTTTAGATTGCCTAAAAAACAAGATTTTCTATAACTTTTTCATTACTAGTACAAATTGAATGAATCAAAGATTCACATGTAGAAAAAAATACTAGTATTTTAGCATTTTTGAAAAAAACACATTTTGACTTTTGTGATTTTTTTAGTATCCATCAACCTTTGTTTTTGGCTTCCTGTGCCATAACTTTAGCTCGCAAGCACCAATTGAAATATAAATTATATTTCTAAAAATCTAATATATTTTTCTAGCTACTCAAAAAGCTAAGAAAAATCACAATGAATATTGAGACCCTACAAACCTATCCAAAGTCACACTTGAATTAGCCCTTGTAGGGCCAATGGAATTTTAGAGGTTAAGAATAAAATTCATTGTTTTTAAAATAAAAATCCTAATTTTACTTTTGTATTTCACTTTAAGCTTCACACATGTATATATATATATATATATATATATATATATATATATATATATATATATAAACATTTCATTTGTGAAGAGCGCACTCCATCCTTAATAATAATCATACAAGAACATGGAGAAATTGAAATATCTAGCACGAAAAGTGTTGGGTATAAACGGGACACAATTCAAAGCACTATGTATGGAAGAAGCCAAAAAAGTGAACAATGCAAGAGAACAAGGTGTAGCAATGGCGTTAAGCTCTATGCAAGAAAAAATGGACCGCAATTAAAAGGAAACTACAACTAAGGTGTCCAACATTCTAAAGAAAGTAGAGGAGAAACTAAAAACTAACTCCATTTCCATTAAAGAAGTGCTACACATTGAAGAAATGCTACAGATTGATGCCATGAAGGATGAGATTTGTAAATTGAAGGAAGGCACACAAATTTTGAATCTACAAATGAAACTACAGGAGAAGCTAGAGGATGAGATTATAAGTATTGTAAAAGATTACATGAAGAATTGTGAGAGTAAATCGTGGAGTGAATTGAATTCCAAACTACAATCAAAGATGGATAATAATGAGGAAGAGATTAATATTGTAAAGGAAGACATTGAGAATGTAACCAATTATTTGTGTGAAGTCCAAGAGCAGTTGGAGAGCCACGAGAATGATTTGATCGATGTCAAAAGAGTGGTGAAGAGTCTCAAGGATGTACTAAAAGATGTAACAAAGGAACTCAAGAGTGTCAAGGATGTAGCCTCAAATGTAGCCTCCAATCTCAAGAAGGATGTGATGTGTGAATTGAGGAATGTAAAGGAAGAATTAAGAGTTGTAAAGGATACAATGAGAGTTGCAAAGGTTGAAGGGAAGGATGTAGCCTCAAATCTAGAGAAGGATGTCAAGTGTGAATTAAAGAATTTAAAGGAGGAATTAAGGATTGTTGTAAAGGAGAAATCAAAAGATGCAAACGTTGGACAAAATAAAATGGTGGACCATATACAAGAAGAGATGTTGAATGATTGCATAGAAGTGATGGATAATGTGTAGAGTATGTGAAGCATGACCTTTGGGATGTTGGAGTAGAAATCATAGACGTAGTCGAGATGGGTGTGGGTGGTAGATTGCAAGATGCCCAGCATGAGCAAAAAAATATTGGGCATGAAAAGAAGGTTGCAAAAGATGAACAATAAGAAATTACGGATGTAGATTCAAAAACGAAAGCAATAACAAAGATAATGTGGGATGCAAAATTTACTTTTGATACAGAAAGAAGTGTATTGACATATCATATACCATTTACTTTGAATACAGTAAAAAGTGCATTAACAGATCATGTACTATTTACTTTTGATACAAGAAGTGCATAGATAGATTATTTACCATTTACTTTTGATAGTGCACGAATAGATCATGTACAAAATGTAAGGCCTACCTTAGATGACCTAAGTGATTATTTTACAAAAGCAATGACTAATGTGATCAATAACAAGAAACGGAATCAGAATTCAAGGTATCAAACCTCCAAAGAAAACAAGAGGTTGCGAAAGCAAAACCAACTGTAGTGAGGAAGGAGGTACTACTTTTGTTTACAAGCATGTTTGTATATTCAAATTCTACAAGTTATTCAGATTCAAATTGGAACACATCCCCATTGTCTTTAGAGTTAGATTCAAGCACTTATTTATTTTCTCTAAAGTTAGATTCAAGATTACATTTTGAATTAGTTTTTTATTTAATAAGTTCAACTTCAGATTTCTATTAAATCATTATAGAAAAAGATGAAGATTTGAATGCACAATGTATATTTTAGCATGAAAATTGGTTTAGTACGTAGTTGAAGATGGCTTGTTCTTGTTGTCAATTATGAGCCTATTACTTCTATCAAGAAGGTATGGAGACACATTTTCTATAAAATGTCAAAGTTTCAAATTTAACTATGTTTATCTCTACCCCTCCAATCTCTACTCCTATCAAAATTGTCATTATGCCAAAGTTCCATATTTTCCATCTAGTCTTAGAATATTCTAAGAAGTCTTAATGCATGTTTCATCAAGCCACTAGTACCTCATTAACATTTTTTACCACATTGATTTGAAGCATATCATTTAAAATTCATCCTCATCAAATTTGTAAGTAAAATACAAGTTCATGAAATGCCTAATAAAAGATAAATGAATTATGTCTTTAAAAATTACAAGAAATAAAAGAGAATAGTAATGGAGATGAAAAAATAAGAAGTAAAAGAATTAAATAAAATATAAAAATAATGATTTGAATCTTTCTGATGGAACCTATGCCAATATGGGACCTCATTGAGCATTACAAACAATCTATATGTTGCAATTATTTGGGTGGTTATTGGATATATGATTGTAATTATATGCTTCATGAATAAATACTAAAATGTTGGAAAATAAATTTATAAATATTGAAGTAATATTCAACCACCACTTATTGGCTTAATATTGTTGGTATTGAACTTCTATATTAGAAAAATTTGAAAATTTCACAAATTACATTCTATATTAATAAAATTCAATAAATGAATGTAAAAAAAGATCAATATAATAATTAACCCTTACAAGACACTTTGGCTATTTTTCAATTGATGAATGATAGAAAATCTTTCTATATAGGACAAAAATACAACTATTCATCCTCAAAATTTTGTGTGAAAAATAGAGGTCTTCTATAAAGTGGTTTGACTTTCAATTAGTGCTTTTGAATTTTTTAATTCAATGATTTACACAATACCAAAAGGGATGATCTGTACAATCATCAACTCATCCTTTAACCCTATAGTGTTGTTGCAAACACTAAGTGTCTAACGGATGACTTCACTTGGCATTGTAGGATGGAAAAAATGATTTTTTCATCCAATTTATTTATTTGGAGGATACTAGAGTACATTTTTAGTAAATAGTATTGTAAAGTCCCTCATTATGATCTTATTGACTTTTCTAAAGACAAAGATGCATGGATCGGCAAATCACCCTTGTAGTGTATTTGGGCCATTTATTGCTATTTACTCTTGATGTGAATTTAAGCCAAAAAAATGACACTTTTTGAATTTGAGTCCAACTAATAAAATAAAGCTGACCAAATTTGGTTTCTACTCCAATTGAAAATTTTGAAAAATTAATAAATTTCAATATTTTATAGCTATATGAACTTTGGACCTATAATCATGGTTTGTCGATTTTCTAATTTTAGAGCGACATGGTAACTTGGATTTATACCATGGTGTTCTAAACTATAATATACATCTATGGCAAAAATTTCATATTTTTTGAGTTTATTTTGTAATTGATATAAATTTTCTTAATTGTTTTCTTAATAAATTCATAGTAGTTTCAATTTTTTTCCAAAAAATTTGAAAATTTTATAAATTATATTATACATATGACTTTATCTTTGAAAAATAAATAATTTTTTTTCATTCATTTCTAGTTGCAAAATGGCAACAAATAGAGTGATGAGAATTGAGGCTTGAAATCAATGGTCATGGACCCTTCTTTTAGGGTTAACAATTAAGCAAGTAGTAAACAATTATTCAATTAATGAGGTCCTTGGGATTCACAAGTAGAAGGAAGAGATGAACAAAGCAATAAGATAGTTTGCTTTTAAAGCAATCATTTAAGAGCTGATTCCTTTTACAAGGAAAGCTAAACTCCTTGAAACAATTTCCAATAAATTTTGGTAGGAAGAAAAATGAATTGGCATCAATCCATGACGTTTTATATTTTTTGGATCTTCATGGAATTAGTTACATATTTTTGAAGTTCAAACATAGTGATCACTAAAAGTAACCACCTCCTAAAATATACACTATTGGTTCATTGAAGAAAAAAAAATGTACCTATATGACATGGTTACTTTTAGAACATGGACACTTTTAAAGTAGACTACCTTATCACACATGTCACACATGGACCAATGTTGGGTCCAAAGGATGAACAAAGAACTAATGTATACAAATATTAGTTTAATGAAAGAATTTAACGATGCTTATAACTTACAGGTGCAAAGAGGGATTCATCGTGTAGAGAATGCAAAGGTTGAGGAGATCAACAACAAGAAACAAATTGAAAGAGATTCAAGCAATCCAAACTCAAAAGAAGACAAACAAGAGATAAAAAAACAAATAAAATTTTCATCATTTCCAACACATCTATACATCCAATTGCTTCAATTTTTGGCACATCTATACATCCCATTTCTTCATGATTTTTTGATTGAAATACATCTCCAACTTCAAATTCTTTTGATTCATGTTTTTCCAATTCTAGCTAAATCTTGATAAAAAAAAAAGATAGATTTGAATGTACAATATATTTCTTTAAGCCCAAACTATTTAGTATGAAAAGTGGTTTAGAAGTAGAAGATAGCTTTCTCTTGTCAAATTTGGGCCTCTAGCTTCAATCAATACACTACTAGAAAATTTCGTTATTCTGTTGTTTTGGTCACGTTGATCTGGTCAAAATTTGACAGAAATCTATTGAAATCAACAGATTTCTGTCACATTTTGACCGGATCAACACGACCAAAACAACAATTTTTTTTTTCTAGTAGTGATATGGCACAAGGATAGACTAGTTTGGGATGTTTTCTTTTGAATTGTATTCATAAACACATTTATAAAATGTCAAATTTTCAAATATAAATACACCTTTTTTTGTTGACACAATATTCTTCTATCAAAATTTGCAACAATGCTAAAGTTCTATATTTTCCATCCACTTCTAGGAGTCCTATTCAAAGCATACAATTAAAGATACCATCAATAATGCCAAAGTTTATCAACAACTTTAAGAAGTTGTATAACATCAAAATTGGTATTTAATCATTAATAGAATTTTGTGTGCTACACCAAAAATGAAAAATACATCCAACTTAACCTTCTACAATCCACTTCTCAACTTAACCCTTAGAATTTCAAGGCCTCTTTTCCATCAAAAACCACTCAAAATTGCCATTTCTATAGCAATGAGCAAAAAGTTTTTTCACATATCTAGCAATAGGATCTTGTACTAGACTAGTATATATATGTGTCGTAGAAATTTCACAAACTTTGGCCTTATAGATTGCAAGATATTTGTGTTTGAAGTAAAAGAAACAAATTATTTTACACCTTACTCAACTACATTATTTGGCTTTAAACCTTTATAACTTATATTTATTGCTCTATGGATTTTGAATTTATAATTTTTATATGATAAAAAATTGAGTTGAGATTCAAAAAAAAATTCGAAAAAAACACATTTAATTTTCATTCATTAAAAAATTATTAAGTAGAAGTAGGTTCAAGATTGAAGGAAAATCTAAATTGTTGATAGCTCTAAGATGGAATTGAAATACACTAATCTCAATAGTGAGATTGTTCTTGCAAGAGATATTAACCTTGTGAAACTTTTTTTTGGAAAGTTGTGGAAATTGAGGTTAGAAATGAATTCTATAAGTTATTTTTTCAAGAAGATGCTCTAATTGCCCAAAAAACAAGATTGTCCATAACTTTTTTATAAAGAATCGAAATGGAATGAATCAAAGCTTGACATGTGCAAAAAAATATAATCAATACAAAAAAAAAATTTAATTTTTTTACTTCTAGTATTTTTGAAGTTTTGTTTTTGTTTACTAAACAAAAAAGGGTTTTTTGTCCCATAACATTTGCTACTGGGCTCCGATTGAAATAAAAATTATATTTTTGGAAAGCTAATGTGTTTTCCTATCTTCACTAAAAGATTTAGAAAATTACAAAAAGTATTGAGACCATAGGAGCTTGCCCCAAAACCATTTTGTCCCTTGAGGGGACAATGGAACTTTAGGAGTTAATTCTTAATAATCTTGTCGATTTGCAACACTATAACTTCAAGTAGAATTCCAAGTTTTGGTTCTAACACTTGGCAATTGGGAACTTCTCTTGCAAGCACTTCCTAGAGTACTAAACAACAAGGAAATCAAACCTCATTTGTAGCTAATAATCACCAAAAGTTGTAGACAGATCACACAAATGCATTAATTAAGACTGAAATAGGTTAGGTACCTTATTCTTTATTTTATTTTTTATTTTTTGTTAGTGAGAGAAGTAGAAGTTTGTGGCAAGATGATAACCTTGTCCCATGAAGTGGGACTAGTAGGATGAAAATGCAAGAATTTTATCCCAGAAAAATGTAAGAATTTTTTATTTTTCATACATGAATATTTTTTGCAAATTTTGAATTCATATTTGCAATCAGAGACTCCAAATTAGCTAGGTGAGGTCTAAAGCATACCTTGAACATGGCACAAAATAGGAGACAAGATTTTACTTCCGATTTTATTTTTATCCCTAAGAATCTATATTTTCACCTTGCTAGTTTTCTTTGTGGGACAGATATAGCATCTTGCAAAGTTTGTATACCTTGAAAGCATCAATAGTTCACTTTTCACAAATAATTATAGACAAAATACCACATGAATCTATCACCAAGTTTTTGCATAATAGAGAAAACTAAATAATACAATAATAAGTGTGAGGTGTCTTTAGATTTGATAGATTTGAGTACATCAAAGTTTGAATTCAAAGTTTGAATCTTGTGGTTGAAGGCCAACCTTGTTGGATGATGACAAGGTTGAGGGTGGATTTTGTGTTTCAGCCACTATGAAAGGTAGCCCTATAAGCTAGAGTGATGATTTAGCTTGTGGTAGTTGGCCATAGAGGGCCTCATAACTACTTGTTGTACCCGGCTTGCTTGCTTTTCTTTGTTCCAGGTTGGATTGTAGTATCATATTACGTTGAGGTGGGTTTCTTTTCTTGCCAGGCCATTTGTGGCTAGCCGATAGGTACTTTTTTCTTTGCAATGGAATTCTATTTCATTTGTGTCAAAAAAAAAAAAATTGAATCTAACAATGTAACCGCTAATATCAAAATCTCTGAACCTAAATATTCCTAATTTTATGATGTAGAAGTCAACTACAAATCAATGAATGGGAAGTGTTGTGTGCTTCTAATATTGCAAAGTGCACGAGGATGCCAATTTACATCAAGTTTGATAGTACAAATTGGAAGCCATATTAGTATTTAAAGTTGGACAAAAAGGATTTTTTTCGCACACATGTTTAGATTGTCTATAATTTTCTCATTACTAGTCCCAATAGAATGAATTAAAGCTTAACATGTAGAAAAAAATACAAAATTATTGAATTTTTAAATAAAAAATTATTTTGACTTTTTGTGACTTTTTGTAGTGCCTGCCAACCTTTGATTGGGATTTATTGTGTTATAAATTATGCTAATGGGAACCAATTGCCAAATAAAAATTATATTTCTCAAAATTTTTTACGTGAATATTGAGACCATACAAGCACCCAAAGTCCCACTTTGGCCCCCAAAGGGCCAATGGGACTTTAGAGGTAAAAAAATACAAGTCTTTGTTTTAAAATAAAATCCTAATTTTACTTTGATATTTTACTTTGATATTTTACTTTCTTTTTTCACATGTGTATACATATAGAAAGAGAGACATACACATCCTCATTTTTTTGTATGTAGTGCAAGAATATATTTCAAAATTATATACATATATATATTGTTCATTTCATTTTGTAAAGAGTGCATTTTGTCATTAATAATCATATTACCTATTCATCTACGATGGGAAACTTGTTGCCCAAATTGAAACAAGTGGAAAACAAGGGCAAGGTGGCATTGAACAAGAATATGGAGCAATTGAAATATCTCACACAAGAATTGTTTGGTATAAATGGGACACAATTCGAGGTATTATGTTCATGTATTATGGAAGAAGCCAAAGAAGTGAACAATGCAAGAGAACAAGGCATAGCGATGGCATTACACTCGATGCAAGAAAAAATGGACCACAATTCAAAAGAAACTACTACCAAGGTGTCCAACATTTTGAAGAAAGTAGAGGAAGTGGAGGAGGAACTAAAAACTAACATTTCCATTCAAGAGATTCTACAAATTGAAGCCATGAAAGATGAGATTTGTGAATTGAAGGAAGGTGTATGTGTCTTGTATCTACAAATGAAACCACAGGAGAAGCTGTCGAAGGATGAAATTATAACGATTTTGAAAAATCACATGACGAATTTCGAGAGTGAATTGAATTTCAAACTACAATCGAAGATGGATGATAATAAGGAAGATATCTGTGCTGTAAAGGATGGTGTAGAGAATGTAACCAATGACTTGTATAAAGTCCAAGAGCAATTGGAGAGCCAAGAGATTGAAATGACAAATGTCAAAGAGCAATTGGAGAGCCAAGAGAATGAAGTGACAGATGTCAAGACTACACTAAAGAATCTCAAGGATGAACTAAAAGATGTAATGAAGGAACTCAAGAGTGTCAAGGATGTAGCCTCAAATGATTCAGTCAGAAAAGTACAGACAGATCATGTACAAAATCTAAGGCCTACTTTAGATGATCCAAGTGATAATTTGAGGGAAGCAATGACCAATACAATCAGCAACAAGAAACGAAAGTGGGTTTCGAGGTATCAAAACTTAAAACAAAACAAGAGGTTGAAAAAACAAAGCAACTATGGTGATGAACGTGATACTACTTCCGTTTCAAACATTTTAGTATATCCAAGTTCTACAAGTTCTTCATCAACTTCAGATTGGAGCACATGTCCATTGTCTTTACATTCGGACTCGTTAGATTTAGATTCAGACACGTTAAATTCAAATTCATTAAATTCAAACTCATTAGATTTAGACTTGAACACATCTCCATTGTCTTCAGAGTTAGATTCAGATTCACATTTGACTTAGTTTTTTTTTCTTTAGATTCAACTTCAAATTTCTATTATATCATTATAGAAAGAGATGAAGATTTGAATGCACAATTTATATTTTGGCATGAAAATTGGTTTAATACATAATTGAGGATGGCCTTTTTTTTTTTTGTTGATTATAAGCCTATTACTTCTATCAAGAAGGCATAGAAACACATTTCCTATAAAATGTTGAAGTTTCAAATTTAACTATGTCTTTACTCATACAATCTCTACTCCTATCAAAATTGTGACCATGCTAAAGTTCCATATTTTCCATCCAATCCTTGAAGTCATATTCAAGCATGCCATTAAATATGCCATCAATAATGCCAAAGTTTATCAACAACTTTAATAAATTTTATGACATCAAAATTGGTAATCATCAATACAATTTCCATTGCTAGGCCTGAAATGAAAAATACATCAACTTATCCCTCTACAATCCACTTCTCAACTTAATTCTTGCTAATCTTGTCGATTTGCAAGACTGGAACTTCAAGCGGAACTCCAGGTTTGGGTTCCAACACTTGGCAATTGGGAACTTCTCTTGCAAGCATTTCCTGAAGTACCAAGCAACAAGCAAATCAAACGTTATTTGTAGCTAAGATAATAATCACCACAAGTTACAGACAGATCACACAAATGCATCAGTTAAGACTGAAATAGGTTAGGTACCTTAATTCTTAGTAATTTTTTAAATTTCTGTTGCTATTGAGAGAAGCAGAAGTTTGTGTACCTTGAAAGTATCAACAGTTCCTTTTTCACGGACAATTAAGGACAAAACACCACGAGAATCCAGCTCCGCGTTCTGCATTGTCACCAAGTACCTGCACGATGGAGAAAAAAAGAAATAATACAATAAACAAGCGTGAGGTGTCTTCGGATTCGGCGGATTTGAGTACACCAAAGTTTGAATCCAATAAAGTTTGAATCCAATAATGTAACCGCCAATATCAGAATACTTGAACCTGAATATTCCTGACTTTATGATGTTACAAATCGATGAATGACAAGCGTTGTGTGCTTCTAATACTGCAAAGTGCGTGAGGATGCCAATTTAAATCAATTGCACGTCTCCTGGATACAAAACTCTGTAGGACCATATGATTTGCTAGTAACCCACGAGAGAGCTCCGTGTCCAGTTACAAAACATTGGAATAACCTAAAAAACAACAATCCACAGCAAGCTTACTTGGGCTGAAGAAACTTGGCAAGTTGCACGGCATCTTCTTGTCCAGAAACGAGAGTGTAACCAGGCAGCACTTGCTTGTTCACAGGCGTCACAATGACATCCGCCCTCTCTTTATCCAACAATGCCTTTCCAAACACACAGTGAGGTTCGTAGTATACAACAAATTCGGGGTCAGGAACCTCTACGAAATACCTGCACACGGAGCAGCACTGTAAGAATCAGAAATCGTTCCAATATTTTATGTCCTCATAAGCGACAAGAACTCAACCCATAACTCAATTTACATCCAACAAAAGGGTATTGGGATTAATATCAGCTGCATTTCAAGGCATGAATAATGGTCAAAACGACATCGATATCGTACCGACAGATACCCAATCTACAAGATCGTTACAATGATTCCAAATGCGAGTGCCGTATCATAGTTTCTTATTTCAAGACACCTGATGAGCATGGACAAATGGTAAGGGGAGGTGGAACTCCAACCCGTTCTCAGGTCGTTGCCATGGAGGTCCTAGCACAGGCCCTGCACTTGCACGAATGCGGATATCGCCCAACATGGTGGTGCTTCGTGGCTCCAGATACGTCACCTGTTGTAAGATCGATGCATTACTTCGACAATTGTTATAATTGGCACTCCAATTGGACAGGGTTTGGTCAAGTGCACTAAACCCAACTCGACAAATTGACTTGCACTGGATAAATGACGATACAGGAGCAATCGCGAGCAAACCCTAAACCCAAAACAGCGGAAAAGAACGCCAAAGGCCAATGAAATCTGATGAACGTACATGTTTGTAGCCGATTTTCCCGATGATTGGCTCAGTGTTGGGTGATGCAATGATTCGCACTTCCCCAAACTTCTCTACCATAGCCGTCAGTGTCGACTTGTGACAATGATCATCGTACCCTTGGGTAATCAAAATGCAATCCAGTTTTGGTAAGTCGTCCAACTGCACCAGGAAACCATTCCAAACAGATCTTCAGAAGGCATTCAAATTTTTAACACTGGCATTTGAATAATTAGTTGGTGACAGAATATTCATGTTTGAAAACATTCTTGATATTAGGAGGATGAAAAAAGTGGAGAGCATATTACAGTAAATTCCTTCATCAGCTTCGACTTCTTTGCAGCATCATACAAATAGGGGATGCCGAAATCTAGATTTCCAACAAGAACTGGATCCACCAGAATGTTAACACCGTTCAATGTCCACAGCCAGCTGTTTCCCTGTAAAAATATCTTCACGAGTTAAAAAACCAACCCCTACAAAATTCAATAGAATCAAGGCACTGGTGGATAGGAAGTTGAGACAAATACCAAATTAATTGGTTGGCCGTCGCCATTCAACGGCAGAGTGCATGTCACGATCATCATCAAGCATGCACATATAAAAGGGTGGTGGAAATATTGCTACCTCAAGGTAAGTCATTTCCAAGGGAGTATTGCCAGAGGGCATTTCGAAGCATTTCTCAGATTCCTTGACTCCGGTTTCAGTGCTACCTTGAGCTGAAGCGGCCATTGATGACGATCTCCTGGCTCCAGAAAGCACAAAATTTAACTAAATATCTGAAAATAACTTTCGTTCTGATGAAATTTGTACCTAATAAATCATAGCAATTCAAAAATAATTAGACACTTAAACTTCGATCATTGCCTACGCCGATCCGTTAATTCCTTTCAGTAGTATGATCCATAACAAATCTCAGTAATTTGTGATGACACAAGCAGTCAAACCTTCGGCAGGATTATGTTTGAAATGTTTTTTTGTTTTTGATTTTGTTTTCACTTATTTCCGCCATACATATATCTTTCTCCCTTTTGAACTGTTATATCGCTGACAGTCACCTCTTCCATAAAGGAAAGACTAAAAAGATATTGCAAAGACTAAGTTCATATCTAATAACAAAAAACAAGAACAACAGCAATTGCAAAACAAAAGTCGTAAGATTTGATGATGCCACTAAATACGCACGGCGTGAGGGGAATTAAAACGTTTACAGCAGTCTGCTGTCTGCAGAGGATTCGAAAGAGAGCAAGAACAAAAAGAGCAGAGCAGCTCTCCTTTGGAGAATCAGATGAACTTCCAAGGAATCTCGCAGGTGATCTGAGGTGAAAAGATTTTTATACTTGTGAGGTAATGATTTCCAATTCTTTGAGCTTAACCAAGACCCAACTAAAAACATATTTGTTTTTTCTCTAATTTCATTATCTCCTTTTTAGATTCATTGTGTCATACAAAAACAAGAAAAAATAAAAATGAACTATCAAAACAGTTCATCCAATGACCTACTCTGAGTCAATGGGAAAAAATTCAAGCACCTACTCAACTGAAGAGAAATCTACATTCTTGGCTTAACTTTGATATGAACTACCAATGCCCAGCAAGGAGAATACTCCGCTTGCAAGCCAAGAAGCACGACAAATTAAATATCCGCGAGGATATTTGAACTGCACTCACAAACTCACCTCCCAGATGGTTGCGAAATCTGCAATTGAGCATCAAACGCAAGCCGGGACGCTGCAGATGAATTCAAACAGAAAAATTGCGAAGGCCGCGAAGCGCAAGAACTGACTCCGACGCGGTGACGAAGAGGCTGCTGTAGGGAAGAAATGGATGCCACGCATTGCCGCAAACAAGAAGCCATTTTGACAAAGATCTCAATGTCAGCTTAGCTCGCCGTCGGTGAGGTCGAAAGTTGGGTTACGTTAGGGTGCAAGAGAAATTGGAAGAAGACGGAAAAGCGGCAAGCCAAGTGGCAAGAGTGCATGTCATGGCTATGGAGGACAGTAGAAGTGGAGACGTCGACATGGCGTTCGTTCCAGCGGCGGAAATTGTGTGGCGCAGAAAGGAAGACGACGGACTGATGACAACTGAAGAGATGGCAAATTGGCAACTTTCTGGTGCCTGTGGCTGTGGCGGGTCAGCTACGAAGGAGGAAGACAGTTGTTGAGGTGCGACGTTGTATCACAACATAAATTCATGCTGGTGATGGCGATGACGGATCGGATGGATGAGTGCCACTCGTCTTTGTAAAAATTTAAAGTAACTTAATTTCTTCACAACTGTAGCCAACCCAGTACAAAACAGTAGCCTTGTTCAGGGCCCCTTGGCCGCGGCTCACGGTTCACCGCGGTCGCCCATTGCCGTGCCTTTCCAAGCTCTGAGCCTTTAGTCGGTGAGAGAAGTTGAAAGGCTTTACCAATATCCTCGCTTGAGAGGTTTTCTGTTTTCGCTATATTGTGCTGAATAACTAACTCATTTAGCGTTACTGGGAAAGAGCTGAACTTTTACTTCTAGGGCAGAAGTTTCGTTAGCTTCTGTACTTTCTCAGTTTGAGGGTTTTCCACTTCCGAGTTGAGGGTTTGTTGTTTGAGTTTCGTTGCTGATGGGCTCAGATGACGTGACAAAACAACTGCATGTGAACATTTCGACATGGACCACCTTGTGAAGAATTTGGAGAATGCTTACTCGGTATGCTTTGTCTCAATCAAAATCCTCCGATTAGGGTTTCTATTCTGAACTTTTACCTCACTAGACGTGAAGTTTAGACATGTTTTCACTCGTCACCCGGAGTTTAGAATCCGTGGAGAGTATCGATGGAGACGATTTCTTTGTTGCTTCAATTCTATATCTTTGTGCATCAAAGCTCTGTGATTGGTTAACCCGCTAACCTCGACTGAATTGCCTCTTTGCAGAATTTAGTAAGTGCGGCATCTGCTGTCTTGGAGGCGAAGGAGGTTTCTGATATTGAGTACGAAATTTTATACTCCTTCCGAACTTGGCAATTCAACCTTGTGTAGAATTTTTTGACATAGGTCTCGTACAAGTTTGAAATGTGACACTGGGTGCCGGTACAGAATCCTGAACTGAATTCGATCATTTTAGGGTTTCTAAAGGTAGAACCATCAGCGTCTGAGATTGATTTCTTGGGCGCCCTCATAGCAAGGCCTAGGGTTTACCCAAGTTCTTTTTTTTTTCTTTCAACAATGCAGACTCTATTATTAAATTCTGTCCAGATTTCTAATTATCAAAGACGGACGATGCATGGACTTGGCAATGCACAGGAGAAGTGCAAAGACGGACGATGCATTGGAGCGCTTCTACAACAACTTGCAGCTGTTCCACGCTGCCTGTGATCAGACTCAAGAGTTCGTGGTATGTTTTCATTGCCATGTGGACTAACAAGGCTTTGAATTCTGTGCCAAAGCTGATGCGATTGTTTGCGTGGCAGGAGTATTTGCGACTCAGGATAGGGTCCGAATGTCTGGTGGACGAAGCAACGGGTCCATTGACAGCCAAAATTGGCAAATCTGGTCAAGACGGGGCAGCAGACAACAGGGTTGCCATTCCTTCCTTGAGTGCTCTAAGGCTGGAGCAAATGAGCAAAGCAGTACGATGGCTGGTCATTGAATTGCAGCAAGGAGCAGCCTCCGCAACTCCCCGCCCTGAAGATACTAGTGGAGCTCTAGACATCCGACCAGAAGATGATACACATCAGTAAGGTAACAGCACCTAAATGCTTCCAAATATGGGGTTGAGCAGGGTTCCTATCATTGAACTGTAAGAGCTTTCATTGAGTCTTGGTGGTAGTTGAAAGAGGGTTCTACATTCTCTTCTTACGCATTTCTTACGCAATTTTTGGACTCCCTATGAATAAAATATGAATTATAAAAATTGCTAGAAATGGGTGTACTTAAAATCCACTTAAAATCCACCCTAGGTTCTCCTGTATGTAGCTGTACATTTTGGGAATAGGACGGTTTTGCAAACAGGTCACTCACAATTAGGTGTTGTTCCCTGAAGTGCTCATGTTTTTTTTCCCTCATATGCTCATAGTTCTTTTATTGCTGAGATGATTTATTGCATTCAAATTCAAATTTTTATGGTGCTGATCCGTCGTGAAGCTTACGGAATTAAGCGTGAGGGATTCACACCCCAGACGGATTGCCTTCTTCTGGCTTTAACAGAAATAGTGGAGCAGATGTGCGACGTTCTGATGTATTGTACTGAACATATAAGAACCCTTTTCTATACATTTTGATACAAGCCATGACAATTCGTAATTCGTGTACATGAAATGAATGGCCAGCACTTTTACAGAGAATTACTGAAGCTCTGTCTACAGTTCTCTTCTTAATTTGTTCAAATACACTGACAATTTGCTCATTCTAAGCTCCTCTCTAGAATGGGATCACGCATCAGGACTTATTTGGATCTGGCTTCTGTAACATTCTTGGAAGGAGCTCCCAATGGCTTGGACTCATCTGTTGATTGAGGGAAGATTCAAGGTGTCCAAGATGCCCTGATTCTTTGACATCATTTCACCTTGACACACAGTTCAAGACTTTTGGCGAATGAACCCTTTGACATCAACTGAACCACTTCGATAGCTCCTTGATACAAGCCCTTGGATTGGAAATAGCTCTAGGCTTGACATTTGTGAGCCGGTAAAACGACCATGTTGCACACTGTTATCATCAGAAGTGATTGAATCGTATGTTGTCAGTTGAATGGTAAGATGGGTGCACTCGCAGAACATCAGAATTTTATGGTGTATTTATAACGACGGTTATTTCTTACTACCGGTAGTGGTACTCCACATTTAAAGAAGCCATATGGAAGTGTGCTGTTAAACGGACCATCTCCTTGAAATGGACCCTAGCTTTAGGGCAGAATGGAGATGAGGTGATTCTTGAATGGACCACTTTAGTTGGTTGATGTCGAAGGGACCATAATTAATTTAGGAAAACTTATTTTTCTATTGCAAGAGCCAATCATAGTCTTTGAATCTGCACATCTCTTTACAAGTTGCAAGTGGACAAATTTTGGGAGACCTACAGTCACAAATAGGTGCCAATGTCCTTAATCTTTGAAATTTTATATGTAATTCAAAAATGCTTGGAAAAATACAAAACCACTTGTGTTAGGTTCCATGTCTATTTTTTTTTCTATGAAAAATGATATAAAATACTTTTGTCCATGGAAACTTATGAAAAAGATGGACCAGTCCTTGAATGGTCACTTTTAGAGTATATTGCCTTATTTGGTAGCATCAAATATTCCTATCTACTGAACAATTGGAGCCTATGTCTCTTTTTTTCATAACAAAGTCATTGTGTAACTTAAACTTTACACATAATACTAAGTCTTTCTACTCAATCAAACCTTCTAAAATCACAGTTTTGGTTTAGAGTTTAGGGTTCAACATGTATAAATAGTGTACGTTTTAGAAAGTGGGCATGTGTGCTTTTAGAACCTCCTACTTTAAAGCATATCTATTTGCAGAATCTACTAAACAAAGCAAAATACCAAACTTATAAGTGCAATTCAATCCGAGTGAAAATGATGAAAACAATGGAGAATCAATCTCACCTATCAAGATTCAAATTTGACAAGATGGATTGAATAGGTTATGAATTTTTAAAGTATTGTCTCTAGTTGAACCATAACCAACTCTAAGCTTTAATAGACTTTCATGTTTTGATTGTGTACATCTTGCATAATGAATATTTTAGAAAAATTGATGGTTTTTGGTTCAAATGTAGGTGTTGAATTTTAGATAGTGTTGATTATGGATGTACACACCTTAGATTTTTTTTTATGTTGATATCATCCATTTTTTATCTTTCAAAGAAAACTCATACAATAGAAGCAAAGAATGGATGCATTCATGCATTCTTAAAGGACTATCCTAAACACATCAAAAAAGGATTTTTAAAAATACTTTATGTTTGGTGGAGTGGAACTCAACTTGAATAAAATGAATTTTTAACCCCTATATGTCCAAGGCCTTTTTTGAGCATTTAGGGATTTGCTCTAAATCAAATAAAAAGTCAACATTTTGATATCACTTTTAAAAAAATTGTAACCATACAAATTCAAATTAGATATGTTAGAAATCACATAGGAATAGAAAAGAAAACAATATTATTATATAGATTGAAAGATTATAATGTTTGAGCATGAAGGTGTTAAAACTACAAAAGCAATTTGAAGGTTTTTTATTTTATTTTTACATGTCAAATCTAAAAAGTTTTTCACCAAAAAAATATGAGGATAAAGGTCCTAACATGCATAACTCCAATCAATTTATGGCTTCTCAAAATTTACTCTACAATTTTTTTAAATGAATTTCTAATGTGATTTTTTCTCTAAGATTTGGTGTATTTGAGGTTCATTTTAAAGACCCCTCAATACTATGGAAAGTCAAGATTGCAATGGACACTCTTGTACAAAATCTTGAACAAAAAATCATAATCAATCATTTTCAAAATTGGATTTTTGATGCTAAAACTAGACTTCAAAGAGAATTTTCCAAAAAAATATAAACTATTAAAAATAGCAACTTGTTTAATTTGTATTTTAACTTCAAAGTATTGTTGACATCCAAATTTGGTGCCTCGAGCATTTAGGGGTTAAAGATGAGACTTTTTCAATTGTAAAGTCATCTAAATTCCTATTTTATATGTGCCTCTTTCAACTCTTAATTTATAATGCATTAGCATTCTTACTTACTTGAATTTTTTTAGAATGACAAAAAAATATGTTTGCATTTAATCTTATCACATTGAAGTGTCTTCTTCCTAAATGGAGATTTAAATCCCATCATTGCAAAAAGATGGGATTAAACACAAATAAACATCTCAAGTGCTACAAATATATGTGTGATTCCTAAACCTTTAGTTAGGAAGAAGACAACTTAATGTGATTAGATTGCATGCAAATATGCTTTGTTGTCATTCCAAAAGACATCAAATTGGATTAGACTTTGTGTGCATTTGATAATAAGTAATGAAAAGATATATTAAATAGACTTTTTTCACATTACTTTACAATTAATACTAATATACACTTGATTTGTTTTGTTTGTCATGACTCTTGTATCCAATGTTTAGGGTCAACAAATATAAAATGTATTTAATATTATTTAATAAAAATTATATCAAGAAAAAAAAAAATTTACGCATCTTTCAAGTTACAATTGCCAACTTTATTTCATTATTCAATATGGAATGTTGAACTTAACTACCAAATATGTTTTGATTTAAATTTTATATTAATGTTGTCTTCGAATGGTGGTATTCTAAGTACTATCAATCCTTGAAGATGTCTATATTGAATAATTAAGTCAAACTTGATTGTAGCATTCAAAAGATTCATAATTTGTAATTGGTTTAAACAAAGAAAATGAAGCTCAACAAGTTTGGATTCTAGTCCATTTAAACAATTCCATAAATTGTTGCCATTGCAAGCTCAATGTGTTGGAATCAATTATGTAATAGCTAAATTTAACTTGAGAATGAATGATCATTTCACTTAGAAGGCAATACTAAGTGTTTATAGAAGAAAATGTGATATAAAACTACTTAACCCTTAATTCCTAAAGGCCCATTGTCTCCTTGAGGGATAAAATGGATTTTGGGTAGGTTCTTATGAACTCAATTTTTAGTGAAACTTTTTAAACTTTCTTATAAGATAGAAAAAATTATTAGTTTTGTGGGAATATTATTTATTTTTCAATTGGTGCCTAGGAGCTAAAAGTTATACCTCAAAAAGTCCAAATTTTCATTTAGTCAGTAGAAAATTAAATCCTTTAAAACTTGAAATTAAATTTTAGATTTTTTTTCCTTATAGATTATATTCTTGTCTACATATGAAGCTTTGGTTCATTCCATTTGGATTCATTTTTAAATGCTAACTATATCTCTCAATTTGTATAGTCAAAATTTATGAAATTTTTACCATATGATCTTAGACAAGTATAGTACAAGTTCCTACTGTTAGATTCTAAAATAAATATTATATTTTTGTTTCCTTGAACAAGATAGCCAAAAAAAATGGCCTTAGGCCTTCAAGGGTTAAGGGATAGATTAGTAACTGTGGAAATCATCCTTCTAAATATTATAGAATCAATGGCTTACAAATATGCAAGAATATTCATTGAAAGTCAAATTCCTATAAAAGACCTCTCTTTTTCAAAATAAAATTTAATCGATGAATAGGTACACTTTTTGTCCTACATAAAAGGATTCTTTGCCATTCATTAGGCACAAAATGCCCATGGTGTCATTTACGAGTCAAGAAATTTTCTCACTATTATAACTAAACCATGAGCAGATTAAATTTCAAAATACATTGAATTCACTTTTTACCACCTTTTTAAGTTTTTCTATAATGAGCACATTTCTCCAAAAAAGTATGATATTTCCCATATTGATAGACAACACATAAGAGTCTCACATAGTAAAATTCTAAAATCCACACTCAGACATATAATTAAAAAGTCCAAACTGAGCTTTGAAACAATACAAATGCTACTACAAATGCTACTACAAATACGATACCAAATGCTACTACAAAAAATGTAAAATACTCGTCTTACCAACATCCATGTACTCAACCAAGACTCTGAAACAAAAGGGTGGAGGCCAATTACATCAATCCAAGCTAACTACCTACAATGAAGTGAGAGTTTCAGTAGGTTCTAATGTGCAATATTTCCTTGCTATTAAAAAGAACTAACCCAAATCTCTAACATGAACCAAGCTACATCTATGAAAGGAGCTACAGATCCTCTTATCTGCAGTATAAGTTATACGAGCGGCTACAATTTACATCTACAACGCCCTCATTCAACAATAAAATAAGTTAAACCTCTCATTGTTGGTTTACATACATGATTACCCTACAAAAAGCTCCAATGGTGGCGTTTACAGGTAATTCCTCATTAAACTAAAATGTGCTATAAACTAATCAATACAGATCCACCTCCCTGGTTGCACAGAAAAGACGAATCATCAACCTTGTGCAAACGCTGCCTCATCTGCAATTGATGCTGGAAAGAACTCCACTTGAATCAAAATCTAGAAGAGAATGCAATTAGAGATGTTAAGCTGGTGAGCAACTGTGCATGCATCCCCTTCTCAATCTGTGCCAATGTAAAAATAAAGAATATTAGAACATTGACAAACAATACTCCACATCCAACATCCAAATCACACTCCTTCAAGTAACACGGTATGTTGGAACCCAGTTTTACTCGCAAGAAGAACACATAAATGTTTAGCTATTCTAAAAGTAAGAACTATGATTAGCATTCAACAACATGATTTCTTTGTCACAGAAATCATTACAGAACATCCATCAACTGAACTTCGATCATCAACAACGTTCGCATACAGAATCCAAATACCGCATTCTTGGGTGCATTGGAATCCTCTTTCACTAGCCAACACAAAAATCATAAAAATATATCGGAATTCGAGTGTCTTGACCTTAAAAGGGAATGCAATTCGAGATGCTGGGTCGAACCACCATGGCAGGCTGGGACATGATGCGCTCCCCAGTCTTGTGGTTGCAGCACCACACTGCAGCTCCAACGGGCCACTCGACTACTGCGGCCAATACGAAGCCGATGAACCCCAGCGTGGGTCCGATGATTTTGCACCGGCATGGGTTGTCGGTGTTGCCGCACTCGATGCAAAGCGGAATCGGAATGCACGCCATCTTTGAAGTGCACTAAAATTAATTAGAAGCTCACAATCGCCGATATGAAGCGCACCTGGTATCAATCAAGCATTGCAATGATCTAGTCATGTCAATAGAGGTCATTGCAAAGGTAAACTAGGCAACGCAATTTTTGAATTTCACTGGGAGGTTCATGAATTCGTCTACGGTTTCTAAGTTGTGCAAGTAATTTGCGGCATGACCGCTAAAACACAAACACCCAAACCACAAAATAGAGCTACAACAGAAACATCCTGAGAATCGCAAAATTGAAGTGCACCCAAAATCAATCAAGTGCTGCGATGATCAAGACATATCCATGGAGGTCATCTACCCGTAATCTAGGCAAAGCAATTTTGAAACTCACTGCGACATTCATGAATTCGTCTACGGTTTCTATGTTGTGTAGGGTTTCTAATTGACCGCTAAAGAACGATTACCCAAACACATACCAGTGTTACAAATGGAAATAAAAGAGTGAAATCTCACAATTAAAAGTTCTCACATCCTAGCACGATAGCTGTTTTTTATACTGGGATTTGGAGACTAAGAATCGCGCAGGGCTAAGAAAGAAGAGAATCTTGGCACAATCTGACACCACTTACTCCGTCCAAGAAAGATCGTAACAAAGTCACTAAGTTTCTGAGTCTCAGCATTAATTTCAGAAGAACTCCGCAACACTACAGGAACAAGTCCTCCCACTACACAGTAAGGAATCCCTAGAAAGCATTCACCACTGACCCAAATTCTCTTCAAACACACGACTGAAACAAACTCAACAATCGCAATCTAATGCAATCACAAACGCTTACCGAACAAAAATTAAGACTCGAGAGCAGATCAATAATTCCACCAGAAGTCTCAAAATCGAAAACTCCGTCACGCTCTGGTGCAATCTTTCAAGTATGATTGAACTAAGCTTAGGCAAGTCGATGGTAGCACCGGCCATGGAAGGTCACCGACATTGCCAGATGTCGATTTCAACGTGACGTTGCGCAGCGTACTTGTGACAAATGGCAGACTGAGAGGGTTCTTCCTGCTCTTTGTCCGAGACATTGATTGCGGTGATTAGGGTTGCTGAGTGCTAGCTCTCTGAGTGATGAGCATTTACAGGCTAAATCAATTCTCAATTGGATTCGAGGGCTAACATATTAGGGTTGCCAAATCTCTGCAAATTCTGCTTCACAGTTTGCAGTGGTTACCAAATTGAACATGACGCGATTCTTTGGTCTCCTGAACGAGCTCTCGTACATTTCGAATGGTGATTCTGAATCGTCTTTTTCCGCGGAGCCTTCTTTGCATCCCTGATATTTCTGAGTTGAGATGCTTGGCCTCAAAAGTCTCATGGAACCACTATGGAGAACGTTGCTCAAGGAAGCTTAATCTACTAGACCCCTTCATTTGTGCTGTTAAATGAAGAAATCAGATCCCGAACCCTAAACACACGAAGAGGTCAAAAGCTATGATCTCAGAGAGATGCCAGTGGACACAATTATATCTTATTATCTTGATAATTTTTTTGGCAGCTTGAAATTCTTCGGAACTGAGTGCAATCACTTGCATCGTCAAGCTCGGTGGCTCGCACAAACACGATCAGTAGAAAACTCCGGCACAACCCCCGGTAACGTCAAGAGATCCGTCCACAAAAGCGGCCACCGATCCCCCTCCCCTCGGTCCTCCACCATCTTCACCTCTCCCAGCAACTCCCACTTCCACGGCGTATACGTCAACACATCCGCCAACATACAATGCAGAGCTCTTCTCGACATCCCTCCCCCATCCCCACTCTCTTCCTCAAACCTCTCCAGCATCTCCTGCGTGGTGATTCCCGACCACCTCCTCCGAAACGTCCTCATCTTCTTCTCATCAGGTTTCCGCACTCGCGTGTGAAGCCAAAACGCGAACTCCACGGCTCCTTCAGGAGGGTAGACTCCTCTTGAACCTCCGCGCGCACTGATTTTGCCTTCGATCCACGCCATGAGCTTCTTCCGCTCGTCGAGGCTGAGCAGGCCGGAATCTGGCCATTCGGTGATGTTGGCCGGGAGTTTGCCGAGGGGTTTGGTGCGAGGATGTCGCGGGCGGGGGATTCTTGGAGAAGGGAGATGGGAGCAGGGGAGAGACAGGGGAGGAAACTTTTTTAGGTTTAGGGTTTGCCGGCTTCGGCTTCCCGAAGGGATCCACGGGGGTTTTGTGGAGGTGTAACGGAGGGATCCCGTGGATGCGAGCGCGAGAGAGAGCGGCAGGGGCTCAATGGGTTCATCAAGCTCTTGCGCTAACCATCCGAAGCACGAGGAGGCTTTCGCTTGCGTTGAGAACAAGGGCGGGTTATGAG
The DNA here is from genome assembly GCA_950106755.1 of Climacium dendroides. Lineage (NCBI taxonomy): Eukaryota > Viridiplantae > Streptophyta > Bryopsida > Hypnales > Climaciaceae > Climacium > Climacium dendroides. Next base: position 12,769,506 of record OX467086.1, read on the forward strand.
ATTTTGATTTTTTGGGAGTTTTTTTGCTGGATTTGCAGTCCAAATCGTGAAGCTTTCTTGCATATTGCGTTGCCCTTTCCATGCACTTCGCATGGCGAGCGACGGACATGGCGTCCGTGGCGCGTTTCACTGCTACTTCGATGTTGTTGCAGGCGATTTGAAGCTTGTCGTTCTTGTCCAAGCGGCGGGTGATTCTCAGTTGCTGGGGGATGGAGAGGATCTTTTTTGTTTCGGCGTCCATGGTCTGGATTTGATCCTGGAGCGTCTTCTCCTCGTCGTCATGGAAAGTTTGGAGACGGTCGAGCTCGTGCTTGTAATGGAGGATGCTCCTCTCCATGAGTTTGCTGCAGGGGTCGGCTATGAAGCCGCGGCATCGATTGGATCGGCAGAAACAGAGCTCGGCTGCGGGGCCGTCGATGACTCCCGTCCATCTACACACATGTTTCCACCACGATTCGCCTGTTATGCATTTCACAAACTCTTTGGCACACTTGCAACGTGCTCCTAAACCCTCATTGATGCAGAATCCATTGGGAGTTGAGGAATGCCCTAAACACGCAAAATCTATACCCTAATTCGTTGACTGTAGCCAAACCCTCGCACATTCATGCAGAGTCTAAACCCTAATCTGTTGATGTCGGTGAATGCTCTGTTATTCATACAGAATTCAAACCCCTAATTTCTCGGCTGTCGGTGTGCAAGTCACTCACTTGTAATCGAACGTGAGCGCTTCTTTGGAGAGGATTCTGCGGAGAGTCCTCCCGACAGCATACACCTTGCCGTTCGCCCAGCTGCATGAGCCACAGACTGTCATCAGCTTGCACGTCTGGGTACGTAATGTTTTTCGATCTGCCAATTCCAAACCCAAATCCTCCAATGTATCAAACTCATGAACTTGTCAATGATTTTCCATCAAACATTGTGAGCAATAGACTTCAAAAATTTTCTTGCATCAAGCTCATGAATTTGATCTCCGATCTCATTCATAATTTCCCAACAACTCTAAAACGTTGGCGTAAAGGGAGCACAAGAAGCCTATCATCGGTCTCCTCATTCAAACATTGCGAGCAATCATCTTTAGGGTTTTAGGGCTTGCTTACCACGGGCTAACAGCCGTGTTGGGATCGCAGCTGTGGTTTACCATTCCGGAGATATGGTTCCAAGGATCCACAACAAATTTGACTTCTCCAGGGTCCCCAGCAACGTCCTTGGTGTACCCAGGCCACGAGACTCGCACACCGTAGTAACATCGACGAGGGTCGATCGTTGCAATATCATGAAACAGCGATTCGGCGAGAGTCTGCCCACACACAACGAAGGCGAGTTTCTGTTGAGTGAGGGTGTCTCTGGTGTACAATTCCTGTCCCAGGGCGCCTTCTCGCACGTCCAGCTTCGGCATGGTCGCGAAGCTGTTGCAGCAAAACCCATGACAATTGCACGTGACTTCACAGACCTTCATGGCCGTGCGACACGCACAGGTTCCGGAGCAGGTCTCCTTCCCTCTCACGTAGCAGTCACATTCCCCTTCTGCCATGGCCTGGTTGGTCTCGGCAGTGGGGACGGAGAGAAGCGGAGTGCCGCTCATGTGCGCATCCACATTCGCTTTCACGGCGTGATCGAGCTCGGCTTTCAAGTAGCACAAGTTTATCCTCACTCCTGATGCTTCACTTTCTACATAACTCCTTGCAGAATTCCTCCTTGCAGAAAAACATCTTGCAGAATTCATTGCAGAAATCCAAACTACGCAATGAGCTTCATCGACGGAGTGATTGTGAACCAAGTAGTGACAAGGTCTTGAAGCTCCCTCTTTGGCACATCTTGAGAGTGATCATCACATATGCCTTTCCATGTGGGCATCCGCATTCGATTTCACGGCATGATTGAGCTCTGCTTTCAGGTTCATCATTACACCCAATGCTTCACTTTCCACACATCTCCTTTCAGAATTCATCGCAGAAATCCATACTCCGCGATGGTCGTCGTCAAGGCAAAGGTTGTGAACAAGTGGTGACATGATCCTTTGAGAATGGTCGTTCATTTTCACGTTCATTTTCAAGGCATGATTGACCTCCATTTTTAAGCGCCGCAAGTTAAGTTCCCACACTCGATGCTTCACTTCCCATTCAAACTGTGTTGTGAATTACTCCTTGCAGAATTTCAAGCTACGTGATGAGCGTCCTCGAGTCTAAGATTGTGTATCAAATGCTTGAAGCTCCTTCATTGACACCTGGAAAGTGATCTTCACATATGCCTCTTCATGAACTCGCACCTTTTGGATCTAATCGATCCAGTCAATGATAATTTCCTTGCAGGGTTTCGCACCAAAGCGTCGGGTGATGGAATTCGTCCGCGCAGACTGGCAGGACAACTCCTCGGCATTTCAGAACGAAGCTTCTTCTCTGCGAAATCGTGTTGCGCATCAGATATGTAACAAGGATTCGACTCTGAGGAAACGGTGATGTCCGGCTGAAGCTCCTCCTCTGCTGCATCCTTCAGCTCCTGCTTACGAGCGAACAGCGAGCAAGTTCTGCACGCGAGCTCTCTCAAATGGCGACGCTCGAGGTTTATTCTCTTGCGGAATCTCCACCACGTACGTCGTCGTCGCTGTTGATGCATCTGCAAGCGAGGCCCTGGAGCGAGTCACGGCAGCCAACATCACCTCAACGTCGGCTTCCAGTTTCGCTTTCTCCTTCTCTTTCTAGCCGAAGCCGCTCAATTTCTAGCTCTGCATCATCATCAGACGACCCAGATTGCTCCGTGGTCGCCAAGGTAACGCTCTTGCAATGCCGTCTGTGCCTCCGCGTGTTGCGCTTGCAACCGAGCGATCTCGCCTTCGTGATGCAAGGTGCTCACTTTATGGCCTGCGTGCGCCCCTTCAACACTCGGCCATTACTCCTTTGTGTGCAAAGGCTTGCATGAGCAGTGCGGCCTTCAATCTGAGTGACAGACTCTTTTCGGCAAACGTAGGTCAGTTGCAGGTCAGATCTCTCGTCAATCACGTAGCTCCCTCCTGTCACGTGTGATTGACCACCCTACAAGCCCGACTCTGTTTTGCCCCGTCCACAACCAAACGCAAATTGCAGTTTTTCCTATTCCCTCTGGTCAACATGCGCAACTTCTCTCGCAGAGCTCGTGCAATTCGTAGTCCATGACTGACGAGGGATTTTCATTGCACGCCAAGGTTTCGTAATGCATCTGTCGCTAGGCCATGCGGGCATTTTCATTGATGCCAGTGCTTTGCCTGTGCACCGAATCCACGACGCTCTCGCCATCTCCTGATGGAATGTGTGAGGTTCTAGACTGAATTGCCATAGAACGTGCCGGACAGTCGCAGATTGAACCCGTGCATAAGATGAAAGAGATTGGATTGCAGCATGCATTAATTCAGTGTGCGAGCTTTGTAGAGGTCGATGTCTTTTGCTTTGAGGGACTCGGCTACGTGCAGTGCATGTTTTTTCCCGAAAGAAATGAAGCCAGCATCCTGGTTTTTGAGTTGAGGAGCGGAGAGCAGCGTGGGCCGGGCAGAGGGCAGGTTCACTTTCGGGAGACCTTTCAGCCCAGGGTTCCCCAGAGCAGCGGAGTCGGAGCAGGGTCTAATAACCCATAAGGTTAGTCGTGTTTGCCTGCAGCGTGTGAGTATATGAAGCCGACGTCCTTCCGCTCTGATCACTTACCTGGGCGGGGTCTATCCATGATCACTAAGGTGGATGGCCTAGGGCAACTGTCTCCATTGCACTTCGGTCATGGGAGCTCTAGTATCTTCCTACATGGAGGCATACACGTCATAATTTGTGGCAGCGGGGGCTCGCGTTCGCGCGGCCCTCACCAACTCTCAAACCCTAAACAGGAGCACATGGTGAGTGCATCTTTGAAATCACCCTGGAGCTCTAAGAGTTTCATGTGTAATCAATCGACCCCACTGTAATCAACCTGGATGTGAACTGTATTTCAAGGGAATGCAATTTGTGAAATTCCCACTTAGTCAGTTCCATGCAATTTGTGCAAAAAATGCTGAAGCCCCAAAGGATGGGGGTGGCTATGTTCCAGGGAGACTGTCAAAAAACGGAGGGTTGTATGTTATTCAAAATTCAAAATTGAAACTTTTGTTTGAAACTTGAACTTTACAAAACTGATGATTTTTTTTACAAGAATGTGGAGAAAGCTTCAGACCGTTTGACAGTGTTAATTGAATGACTGTGATGTTTGAAGTAAGAAAATAATTTTTTTTTTCATTCCAAGTTATGAGACTGGATCAACAGACTTCGGGCTTTGGGGGAGTATATTATTTGCTCTCTATGAAAATGAGAATTTAGACCATTCATAAGTATATAATTTTGGATTCACTCATGAAGAATTTGAAAAGCATATATGGAATTCAACTTATTCTAAATCACTTTGCAATTCAAGGAGGTTAAGTGAATTGGCAAAACATTAGTCATTTTTTGATGATTTCTGATGCAATGAGGAAACTTTTTATTTGTAATTGAAAGGGTGAAAAGGTAGAGACAAACATTTGGAATAGGTGAAAAAACTTCCACAAATTTTCAGTTCACTTGAGTGTCTAAGTGCAAGATAATAGGATTTGATGTTAGAAAAAAATGTCTTTTCTTGAAACCACCTCAATATAGTTAATAAACTTTGACTTCTCTTAAAATGTGATTTAAGGACTAAATGTTTTTTTGACAATTGTATGCCATATTTATTAGTTGCATAGAGTAAACTAACCCTTCACCGCACACATTTAAGAATTGCACAACAACCTTTTCCAATTATTACAATAATAACTGCACGATTTAACTACCAATTCAATTGTGATGGGAATTTTTTACTAGATTTTAAGTACATTACCTTTAAATTGCAATAAAATTTGTAGCAAGAAATCTTCTTGCACTTTGCTTTTTGATGGTGAATCTTAATAAGACATTTAATAATCACACCAAATTTCAAAACATACAAGTCTCTACATTTATGTGGAGAAGGATTTGAATTATGTCTACGTAGTGATTGGCAAGTTTTCTATACATGCCAAATTTCAAAAGTTGATGAGCTTTCTTGCAAAAAATTATCAAAAGATTCCTAAATTGCCCAAGCTACCCCAATAGTTCAAGGTAGCATAACTTTTGATCTAGGCACTTGATAAAAAAAATAATTTTTCACCAAGAAGGAACATGTTTAAACACTGTGTTCAAATTTCATGAACATCTAATAAAAAATGTCTTTGTAGGAACCTACCCGAGATTTCTTGTGTACGTTCAATGGACACTCAATCCTTTAGGGGTTACATCCTATTTCATAGGCCTATACGTGTGATCTAGTTATAAAAACACCTTAGCAATGAGCATTGAAACTCTTGTGGTTTAGGTCAGATTCTTATGTTTCTATTATGGTAGAATCACCCATAGCTAATTATTTTTCTCATTTAGGAATCATGATGAAGTTTTGATGCCAACTAGCCACAAGCAACCTTACGTGGCCATCCTCATCCTCATTCAATAAGTGTTCAAATTGGTACGAAAACTCGAAACCTCTTTGTGGGTTCATTTTCCTCCTCATGGATTTAGTGGTGATTGGAGAGGGTGGAATCAAACTACAAGGGCTAGCTCCCCCAAAGCCCGAAGTCTGTTGATCCAGTCTCATAACTTGGAATGAAAAAAAAAATTATTTTCTTACTTCAAACATCACAGTCATTCAATTAACACTGTCAAACGGTCTGAAGCTTTCTCCACATTCTTGTAAAAAAAATCATCAGTTTTGTAAAGTTCAAGTTTCAAACAAAAGTTTCAATTTTGAATTTTGAATAACATACAACCCTCCGTTTTTTGACAGTCTCCCTGGAACATAGCCACCCCCATCCTTTGGGGCTTCAGCATTTTTTGCACAAATTGCATGGAACTGACTAAGTGGGAATTTCACAAATTGCATTCCCTTGAAATACAGTTCACATCCAGGTTGATTACAGTGGGGTCGATTGATTACACATGAAACTCTTAGAGCTCCAGGGTGATTTCAAAGATGCACTCACCATGTGCTCCTGTTTAGGGTTTGAGAGTTGGTGAGGGCCGCGCGAACGCGAGCCCCCGCTGCCACAAATTATGACGTGTATGCCTCCATGTAGGAAGATACTAGAGCTCCCATGACCGAAGTGCAATGGAGACAGTTGCCCTAGGCCATCCACCTTAGTGATCATGGATAGACCCCGCCCAGGTAAGTGATCAGAGCGGAAGGACGTCGGCTTCATATACTCACACGCTGCAGGCAAACACGACTAACCTTATGGGTTATTAGACCCTGCTCCGACTCCGCTGCTCTGGGGAACCCTGGGCTGAAAGGTCTCCCGAAAGTGAACCTGCCCTCTGCCCGGCCCACGCTGCTCTCCGCTCCTCAACTCAAAAACCAGGATGCTGGCTTCATTTCTTTCGGGAAAAAACATGCACTGCACGTAGCCGAGTCCCTCAAAGCAAAAGACATCGACCTCTACAAAGCTCGCACACTGAATTAATGCATGCTGCAATCCAATCTCTTTCATCTTATGCACGGGTTCAATCTGCGACTGTCCGGCACGTTCTATGGCAATTCAGTCTAGAACCTCACACATTCCATCAGGAGATGGCGAGAGCGTCGTGGATTCGGTGCACAGGCAAAGCACTGGCATCAATGAAAATGCCCGCATGGCCTAGCGACAGATGCATTACGAAACCTTGGCGTGCAATGAAAATCCCTCGTCAGTCATGGACTACGAATTGCACGAGCTCTGCGAGAGAAGTTGCGCATGTTGACCAGAGGGAATAGGAAAAACTGCAATTTGCGTTTGGTTGTGGACGGGGCAAAACAGAGTCGGGCTTGTAGGGTGGTCAATCACACGTGACAGGAGGGAGCTACGTGATTGACGAGAGATCTGACCTGCAACTGACCTACGTTTGCCGAAAAGAGTCTGTCACTCAGATTGAAGGCCGCACTGCTCATGCAAGCCTTTGCACACAAAGGAGTAATGGCCGAGTGTTGAAGGGGCGCACGCAGGCCATAAAGTGAGCACCTTGCATCACGAAGGCGAGATCGCTCGGTTGCAAGCGCAACACGCGGAGGCACAGACGGCATTGCAAGAGCGTTACCTTGGCGACCACGGAGCAATCTGGGTCGTCTGATGATGATGCAGAGCTAGAAATTGAGCGGCTTCGGCTAGAAAGAGAAGGAGAAAGCGAAACTGGAAGCCGACGTTGAGGTGATGTTGGCTGCCGTGACTCGCTCCAGGGCCTCGCTTGCAGATGCATCAACAGCGACGACGACGTACGTGGTGGAGATTCCGCAAGAGAATAAACCTCGAGCGTCGCCATTTGAGAGAGCTCGCGTGCAGAACTTGCTCGCTGTTCGCTCGTAAGCAGGAGCTGAAGGATGCAGCGGAGAACAAAACTCAAGGTAATACAATACTTGAGACCCGCCAAGACCGGGGCAGTACCGGGTAGCCAGGTGCCTCACCCGACGGATATCATCCATAGTTCTTCCCCTCGCCTTATCTAACTTCCTTCTCCCGTCGCCTTATCTAACTTATCTAAACGGGAGCGTAGTCTTCTCACTCTCTTTCTCTTCGTTGTGGGGGCGGGCCGACTCTAGCTCCAGGAGAGCTTGTGGTTGATTGCAAACGTGAAGATTTGCAAGGAAAGGTGAAAGTTCTGCCAACAAGACCAAGAAATTTGGGGGTTAGGGCTTGACTTCAGAGTTTTGGAGATTCAAGGTGTGTCCCTTTCATTGGTTTTTCTTTGTGGATTTGAGGTCTCTGTGTGTCGACGCAGCTGTGAATTTGAGTTTCGGTACTCGAGCATGACGTTTCAAGTGGCGAAGTCTTGCACTCCTCGTATGTTTTTTCTGGGAATTTGGCGCTCTCTTGTCTTTCGGATTTTATCGCAATTTCTTTTGAATAACCTGCTTTTGAGCTACATTTGAAAAGAAAAGGGTAATTCGCGTCTTTCGGAAAGCTCGGGAACTTATTAGAATGGACACATTGTGAGAGTTTGCTTTAGATTTTACGGTTGGAGAATTTTTTAGAGGGGATTATCTGTAGGTAGTTGTCAGAGGTGGGAATTATTCGCTCAGAGATGGAATGGCTCATTCAAACCCTAATTAGGATTTCAGTTAGGTTAGTGATTTCGCAATGTGTAAGAAGCATAACGAACTTAATGTTGATCTCTTCAATTTTGATCTCTTCAAAATGTCTACGATGCCGAAAACGAGGATAGCCTTGAACCTTTTCGAACTTTGGTTTTGCCAGAGACTCGCGCTTTGTAGGCCTTGATTGTGTTGTTCTTTGCAGGCCTTCCACCATGGCGGCTGCCTGCGGAACCGCTCTCTCGGGTACCAGATTGGACTCGAAGCTGGCGTCGTCGTTCCTCCCTCGCACCGGCGGGTTGTCGTCGTCGTCCTCCTACGGACTCAACAATGGCGCATTCCGGGCTGCTGCCGTGGTTTCAATGCCATTGCGCAAGTCATTGCACGTCGTGTCCATGGCGCCTCCCAAGCCTTCGGGAAAGGCTAAGAAAGGTATGAATTGCCTAGGGAGAACTAGGGCATGAGGAAATTGAGCTTTCGGTGGGGTTTGTTTCAGTTGTTGGCATTGAGGATGTTCATTCGTATTTTAGGTTATACACGCAAACTGAACCAGCCATGGTTTTTATTGGGTGTGGAGGATTGCAGTGGTTGGAATTGTGAAGCTGGCGTTGGAAGCTGGAAAGGCCACCCCAGCGCCTCCCGTTGGTCCTGCTCTTGGTTCCAAGGGTGTTAACATTATGGCGTTTTGCAAGGAGTACAATGCCAAGACCGCTGACAAGCCTGGCTACGTTATTCCCGTTGAGATCACTGTTTTTGATGTATGGACTCTAATGCCTCGTCAATTTCCGTTGCCTCAATGCTAGTAAGCCATTTATGTGTGCATTGATCGAAGATTTTGTTAATATTCTCCTCAGTAAAGTTCTAGATAAATTGTCAAGTGAATTGCATGCTTGTTAAAAGTAGTGAACCAACTCGCGTGGTTTTCAGTGGTTTCTCTATTAAGAAAGGAATTCTTTCTGAATGTGGTTCTTGTCCTCATTTTCAAGAGGATTCCGATGCTCTAAATTAGGTCTAATGTGGATAATGTATGAATTCTTTGTGAATTTTCAATGTTCGACTCTCAGGATGAGTTCAGCTGAGTGTATGCTTAAGAGCTGGAGCTCTTGCACAATTGTCATATTCAATAAATTCTAAATACGTACTGACCTAATGCGACATGTAGTCTGTGACGAGAAAGGATTCAGTACTTCATTCTTGAATTGATCGACGTTCTTGTCAGTATTCCCCTCAATCGAGGTAGTATCCATTAGTAGATGAATCGAGGTAGTATTCTTTCTGTGAAGTGAAATTTATGCCAGTGTCGCTAATTGGTAAACCTGTAATTCTGATTACAGGATAGAAGTTTCACATTTATCTTGAAGACACCCCCAGCTTCAATTCTTCTACTGAAAGCAGCAGGTACATGGATCTCCTTTCATGCTCCATGTTTTTTTCATTGCTGTAACAGTACTCTAGTTCCTTGGATTCTCCGTCATCCTGTATAAAAAATCATACTTGGTGTGCAGGTGCTGCCAAGGGCTCCAACGACCCACAGAAAGTGAAGGTTGGTAAGGTCACCATGGACCAGCTTAGGGTAATTGCACAGGAGAAGATGCCCGATTTGAACTGTACGACAATCGAGTCCGCCATGAGAATTGTTGCCGGAACAGCAGCCAACATGGGAATCGATATCGACCCCCCTCTGCTCGTGAAGAAGGAGAAAGTTTTACTCTAAATTGTTTATTAGGTTTCTCACTTTTCACAATTTGTAACTGTTGTGTACACAACGCTTCAAATTTATTTAAACTCGAGTCCCTGCATTCAGTAATTTAGCCAGCTGGTCAATGCTTATTCCATTGCTATGGTGTAGACATGGATTGCTCTTGTGCGCCAAGCGAGCTTTCTGTGGGCCGAGAAGCTGTGTCCTTGAATTGTATCAGCGGGTGCCATAGTCAATGAATGAATCACTGGTGAATGGAGAAAAAGAAGCAATAGCTTATGAGAACCACTTAACTCTAGAAGGATGCATCAAGAATGTTTTTTGTCCTTTGGATGGTCAATGGGCTGCTTTGTGCATATTGAAGAGTGGATGATCTTCATTGATTTTTTTTATGCAATTTCATTGATGTTGTATCCACATCATTGAGTTGAGTTCAAGACATTTTAGTTGTTTTTTAATTTTATATGGGGTTGTTTGTTTGTTCAAAAAATGGTACACTATCTTGATAGTGTGTTTTAGTACTTTGAATCTTTTTTTTCCTTGCTTTTAACATTCAATATTATTTCTTTTGCTTTTAAGCAAAATTAACAAAATGAAGCTTCTAATTTCTATGCCACTTGGAAATTTTGAAGAATTTTTTAAAATAAGCATTTTAGTGAAGTTTGAACCTGAGGATCTATAATATACTTCTATTCTAAAAAAAATAGATTTTTTGGAATATGATTTGTATTTCATATGAATTTTCTTCAATTTTTCTTCAAAAATTCTTGGTAATTTGAAAGTTTTATAGAAAATATGAGTTATATGATATCATCTTTGAAAAATAAACCCCAAAAATTTCATTCATAAATAGAAAAAGAATGGAGGATATTGAGTGAAGGATTTTTAAGTTTGCTTATATGGTCATAGGCTACATTCTTCAAGGGTTATTCAAGGAATCTCAATTTGCCTATATAGTCATATACTATGTCCTTTAGGAATTTCATATGTATTTTTCTTGTTGTCCTTTAGGAGTGTCTAAAATCCATAGAAATAAAATTTCTTGAGTTTAAGCCTAACTAACAAAATGAAGGTCATCTACTTTAGTTTCTACTCCAATTTGAATTTTGAAAAAATTCCTAGTATTTTATTACAATTGAACTTTGCATGTATTTTTAATGTCTATTGAATTCTAATTACAGAATGACATGGAAATTGAGTTCACAATATGATGTTTTTCATTGTAATATATTTACATGGTAATATTTTTAGATTTTCAACACAGAGTAACAATTTTTCAAAATATACTAAAATAGCATATTTTGTAATTCAATTTTTTTTTAAACTTGTCATTTACATAAAGATAAACACTAGAAAGATTGTAATTTCAAATCAACTCTTTATAAACCAACATGAAAGGTCAACAAGAAAAATATAAATGAAAAATGCTTTCAAATTCTTTCCAGCACATTGGATTGTCATCCAAACGCCATAGAATGGTGCTTGCGGCATTCCAAGGTAAAACGTAAAAGGACTTGGCCCCCTATTACCAAAATAGTCATAAAAATATTTAGATTATTGAACCAATAGGTACATTCTTTGTTTTACAATTAATAATGAAGTCATCCAATGGACCATTTTTTAGGTAATGGAGTCTTTATAAGGTTAATTCTAAAAAGACAAGACCTATCAATAAGGAACTTTGCCAAAAAATAATTTCATTTATGGACCAGTAGTTGCATTCTTTATCTCTACAATAATCTTGAAAGTCATCCATTGACCATTTCTTGGTTGTCATAGCATTATAGAGGTAATAATCAAAAAAATTGTCATTCATGGGGGTAATTAGAAAGATGATGTAGCATCTTTATCCTCTTTACAACTTCCCTTTTCTACCCTGGTAGGATTCAATGACTCCATTCAACAAGACACCTTTTTAATACAAATATACTACATCCAACATTATTATATATAAACTTCATTAATTCCTACAGTTCTTTCATGTTTAAAGGCCCAAAACTCCTTCAAAATATTAGCCTCAAAAACAAGGCTAAAATCTTCGTCTATATTTATTTTTTAACAAATTCAACCATAGGATCCTTTAGCTAACTTCTTAGAGTAAATCTTCCTAAAATTGCAGAATAAAAAAAACCTTACCAATTGCAAGATCATGATGTTTGGGTTTTTAAAAGAAATATTTTCAACTCCTCCCAAATGATTAGATTTCATCTTTCAAATATTTTATCTAAGAATGTGTAGATCCTACAATTTGCAAGCCTCCATAATATGTTGAAGAAATAAGTTGGAAATACATATTACAAAAAAATTTAAAAATGCTTATTCACGCTTGAAAAAATAGTAAGTAGAAAGAAATAGAGAATGGTTTAAAATATAAAATTGTTAAGAATTTAGTTAAGGAATTGAATAAATAATGCCATTCCAATGGTTGTAATGTTGTAACAAACAATCTATATCCAATGATTTTATTGTTTTTCAAAAATATTGAAAATTGAGTTAAATAAAAACTTCAAAGTTATTTTTAGAGTAGAGATTCCATAAGTGCCTACAAACTAAAACTCTTCATAACTTTCATCTCATTAATCAAAATGACTGCTTTCCATATATATATATATATATATATATATATATATATATATATATATATATATATATATAACCATTTTCAAATTTTTGTTTCTTTAAAAAGTGACTCTTTTTTAGTTGTCCGAGTTGTTTAGGTTGTAAATAAAATTACATATCATTTTGTAATTATAACTTTCTAGCCATGTAGTCAAAAGTTATGAAAATTGTTGCACTTTAAAGCTAGTCCTCATCCATATGTTGTATGTAAATTTCAAAGAAAAAACCCGGAAGTTCCATTCTTATTGAGTTGCCTCAAATTTATGTATTGCCAAAAAACATTGTTTGGTCTTTTAAAGGTTAAACTATTTATTAACCCTTAAAGGACAGAATGGTGACCATGGAGATCATCCATTTTAGTATTGTGTGAATCATTGGTTTAAAAAATACAAAAGTACTCATTAGAAGTCAAACTATTGTAGAAAACCTCTCCTTTTCAATTTTCATACAATATTTGGAAGATGAATAGTTGCACTTCTATCCCATATATAAGGATTTGTTGTTATTCATTGCCAAAATCAACCGCAACATTGTTTATAGAATAAAATCCTCTAGAGGTTGTTGATTGATTGTAGATTCAATGATGTGGCAACTTGAAATTATTAGATTATTCTTGGTAGGCCTTAGAGGTCATCGAGGGGATTTTAGTGGTCATTGAGTGCACATATTTACTTGTTTGTAGCAACTCATAGTTGTTGCATCATTTTGTTGAGAAGATGCAACTTCTAAAAATCTTGTTGACTTTTAAAGACAAACAAATATTGTATAGGCCCATGTTGAGACTTTTGCAATCATAGTTGTTTCTTATATAAGATGGAGGGTTGGTGAAGTGCATTCTCCACCCTCTTCAAGTCATAATCCATAATCTTTTGAGGTTGTCTTGTAATCTTGTCCTTACCATAATAAATTCTTGATTGCCATATGTATGTTCAAAGATTCTTTGCTAGTTTGTATCCTTTGACACCTTTCGGCACCTAATATTCAAATATCTTGAATTTAAAGGTTCAATAGAAAACATTTTTTTAAGACTACATTTTTGCTAGGCAAGAAGAACCAAACCATAGGCTCAATCATTTGCTAAGTATGTTGGAATTTTATTGTGGTCTACCATTTTAGTGAAGATGTTGTAGATAATATAGATCCTTTGGATGATTTCAAAAATGATGGTATGATGGAGAAAAAAACATTTTTTCATCAAAAAAGTCTTAGGAATTATTTAATTGCATTTTAAGTGAATAGTATTGAATATTCCTATTGTGATATTAATATTTTGAAAGAAAAATATGCTTAATTCAAGCTTGTTTCTTTCTCACTACTTAGATGCCACATTTAACTACTTTTGGACTTTTGAAAGTCCAAAATTAATATTGGTCATCTAGAAAAAAAAATTGATCATTCGAAGATAATGCAAAACATCGAGAGATCAATGCAATACATCAAGAGATCATTGCAAAGCATTGGGAGATTAGTAAAAAACATTAGGAGATTTCAAAAACATCAGGAGATCTTCCAATGTTATTATATGTAGATCTCTAAATGTTTTATCTAGAATTCAATGAATAGTCCAAAAGTAGTTAAATGTGGCATTTAGATGAAAGTCATCCTAATTTGTAAAAATATTTTATCAAATTGTTATCCTATCTAATGGTTGGATTTGGTGTTATTAGAGTACATATCTTTTTAAAATTACAAATGTGGAAGTATGTCACGTGATTAACAAAGCCAAAACTACATTGATCTTAGTTCAATACAAGATTTGCAAAAATGAGGCCATAGATTTAAAGAACACAAAAATTTCAAAAAATCACCATGTCAAGAGAACTTCATTTCAAATCTTTTCCAAAAAATTCTACTCAAAAAATGATAAGCTTTTGATTGTAATTGAATTTGAAAGGAATTTAGAAACTTTCCTTTCAAAATTTATAAAAAAATATTGCTGATAGTGCAAGTGAATCTAATCATAAAGAGGGAATCTAAAATTCAAAATCTACAACTTTTATATGTGCATCAATTCCAAAATATTCTTTAAAATAATACTTTATAATGATTTTCCTTCAATTGTCAATTCTGAAAAATATTGTGAACCTTTAGGAGTTAAACAATGTTGTAGAATGGTGGAAAATTAAAAGAGGCTTCTTATGATTTGAATTATAGTGGAACCACTTGTAGCCAATCACTTAGGCAATTCCACCCATGTTTGGGAGTAATGTAAGGCAATGTTTAGGAGCAATATAAGGTAGTTCTATCATATAAAAAGATAAAAATCACTAAGATTGCAATTCTTTTGGTAATTTTATGTCTTGAATTGAAATTTTTATGAATTTTAGAAGCCCAAAGTTGGTTTGAACCTATACCAAAATAATGTATAGAGTATTCCAATTTCAATCATTCAAAAACTAGACTATTTTCTACTTTTTTGCTCATTGCTTTTGGACACGTGTCATGACCTTATTAGTCCCAACCTTGAAAAGGAGTAAAAAACATATTCCAAGCTTTGGTTGGAAATTTGTTCCAGCCTTGGTTGGAAATGGTTGCATCCTACATGTTGGGTTTGGGTCCCTCGTCGGGAATGGGTGGTTCTATCATATGTTGCATAGATTTGTTTGTCCAAGACTTAGGACTTAATGATAATTGTTTGAAAGCCTTGTGTACTTAAACCTTTAGCATCTGCACATCCAATAAGAGGATCCGTGTAGATAGGCCAGTTGGTTGTTAAAGCTTCCAATTTTTGGTGTTATTTTTGAGTAAAGAGAGGGTCTTTTTGATGTGAATGTTGAGTTTGGGAACCAAGTTGGGTGTTTTGGTGTGTTTGTTTTGCCCAATTTGTATTCTTTTGTATGTGTCTTGTATTTGGCTGGTGGTAGGTGTGAATCCAAGTTGGGTGTGGTCGAGTCAATTGAATGTGTTTTGTTTAACCAAGTTGGAAGTCAAGTCAGTGAGTGTTTTAAAATTAGTTCAAAATTCCAATTAGTTGAGTGGTTTGGTTGGTGGATTGTTAGGTGTGTCAGCCGAGTTGGATGAAAGCAAGTGAGAAATATTGTCCATGGGATGTGATCCAAATCGGTGGCCGTATTCAGTTGGCCTTCTCTGCCGACTTGGTAACTGTCTGTCGTGTGTGATTTCTTAAGTCCGATTTGGGTGTCATTCTTCTTTACCCACTGTTGAGCGTAACCCAGTGTGAGTCCTAGTCGGAGAAGGTTGTATAACTTTCGTTTTCTTGTGTTCGTGTGTGCTTGTGTTGTGTGTGTGATTTGTTAGTTGGAAGATGTGTCAAAGTCAGTCCTAATGTCTTGAGTGTGGAGTGTTTGAGTAATGTCCGAGTCGGAGTGTTTGGTTTGTCATTAAATGGCGGTGTGATTATGTTAAGTGTGCAGATGAAGTAATGGAGATGAGCCAGATTGGAAGATGATTTGGTGTGTGGAATGGTGAATTCTTTGAAGTTTGTGATTAAATTTGGAATGCAGTGAATGCGTGAATCCAAGTCGAAGCAAATTGTTAGATTTAGTTTTAAGCTTGGAGTGATATTTGTGAAGTTATGTGGAATCTATTGGGAAGAAATTATGTGCGGTAGTGTTGAATTCAATAGTTGGATACTTTGAGTGTAGATTGAATTCTGAGCCAAATTGTAATACGTTGAGATAATGTGCTGATCTTAATGGGGTGTAATTTTTAGTTGTTGAGATGATAGAGTAGTTTCTTTGTGCCAAAAGTGATATTTTTGTGAGCAAGAAGACTGTTGAAATTCCAAATTGTAACGGTGATTTTGATCACCAAGTCAGAAATAAATTGAAATATTTTGAGAAATTGATTTGAAGTTGTATTTGAATTTATATGGAGGTCATTGTAGTATGATCATAGAGAATTCAAATTGCAAGTCAGACAAGTTGTTCATGTCATATTTGAGTGTATAATGCTTGTATGTGCATAAAGCCTGAATGTGTTCTTGAGAAATCCGATTCGGTGTATGGTCTGGCTTGATAGATTGTGGAATGGAATTAAATGTGTGATTGAGCCCAAGTTGTTTCTGTAAGTGTGTTTGAAGTTACCAACTAGGAGTGTAATCTGGACATGCATTCCAAGTGAGATTTGCGAGGAAGCATAATACTAGGAGGATCTGGCTTGGTTTCCAATTAGGGGACAAAAGTTAAAGTAAATAGATTTATGCCAATTTAGTGGTACAAGTCTTGTCTATGAATTGTAATTGAAGCCAATTCGGGAATAAAAAGAGACTGGTAGCTGTGTCGCAAAGCTGTGATGATTTCGATATCCAAGTTGGGAAACTAAAGATCCAAGTTATGCTGAATGGAGAAATAGGCAAGAGAAAAGTTAATGAAAGACAAAAGAAAAGAAAAGAAAGAAGAATAAGGATAAAAGATTATAAGGCTTAAAGAAATTAAGGAACAATTAAGTAAAAGAAAAGATAATTAAAGATACAAGTTGGGAGTATTTCTTACCTTTGTGGCCATTAAGAGTGGAGTGACAAATTGTGTAATTAGTTTACCACGTAAGGAAAACATAGATATAGTTGGTTTAAGGAACTTTATTTTTCTTAAAATACCATGTTGCAATGACTCATTAGAAATTAATTTCGATTTATTTAGTGACAATCCTATTAGAAAAGCCTCCCTAGGAACGAACTTAACTATCACCTGGATAAATCCTATAAGGTCCCGGGATAATCTACAATCCGCCTTAGTCAACCTTGATTGTAACTTTAAAAATATTCATTATTGGTATGTATTTTAAACTATGAAAATGAAGCTTGACAAGTTTTAGCTCTATATCTTTTGAAAATTTTGAAAATTTTGAAAAATTCAAAGAATTATTGTAATTGCAATCTTCAAGTGTCAAAATCTATATTACACCATATTGTGTGTTTTTCATTCAAACTTTCTTATTTAAACTTTTTTTACATTTCTCATTCTAACCTTAATTTATGGTAGAAATCCAAAAATATTATAATATATATTATAATTGATATGTAATTTTATTTCTTTTACTTTCAAAATTTATAATTATTTGATTTTTCTATAAAAATTTATTAAAAAAATATCATCAAAAAATATGATTTTTCACATATAAGAATATCAAGATTCTATATATCAATTATATAATAGGATAAATTTAGTTTGATAGTGAAATTTGACTTGGAGGTCATTGCTAAGGTGATTTAGATGTAAAAGATAAAATAACTAAAGGAAATTTTTCTATACTAATCTCTCTTGCTATTTGTATTTTTTGAAATAATTTCAAATGAATTGGACTGTTTTTGCTATATTTATAAATTTATTTTCACTTCTAGTCACAAAAATTATAGCTATGACAATTTTTCATGATACAAAGTGAAAATTTTCATAATGATTGACATAGGGTCATGTAATAAAAAATATAAGATTGGTATTTCAACACAATTTAAAGGGGAAAATTTATTTCAAATATGATATTTGACTATTTCACAATGAATCTAGTCCTTTAGGGTTTAACTTACTACTTGACTCTTTTTTTTTTGAGACAACATCAAATCTTGTTCAATTAAAATCTTATCTATTCCAAATCAAATATGTGGTGCAAATTGGAACTATATTCATCATAAAGTAAGGTTTATAAAATGCCCATTTAAAAGCTGGAAAATAATTTGGAGAGGTTATACTTTTTGAAATAGTTTTTAATAAAAAAAATTTGAAAAACAAATGGAAATGGCATCTAATCCACATTGTCTTATTTTTTTGGAGCTTTGTAGAATTAGTTATGAATTTTTAAAGTTGAAACACAATATTCACTAATAAGATCCACCTCCTAAAATGTATACTACTTGTACATTGTTCAACTAAGTTGCTATTCTTAGTAGTTTATATTTTTGACAAATTCTTTTTGAAGTCTAGTTTCAAAAATCCAATTTTGAAAATGATCCATTATGATTTTTCTATTAAAGTTTTTTTGGAAGGATGTCCATTGTAATCTTGACTTTCCATAGTGTTGAGAGCTCTTGGAAATGAGTTTCAAATACACTAGATCTTGGAGAAAAAATCACATTAGAAATTCATTTAAAACAATTGCAGAATAGATTTTGAGAAGCCAAAAATTGATTATAGTTATGTATATTAGGCCCTTCAACCTCATATTTTTTGGTCACCAACTTTTTAGATTTGACATGCAAAAAGAGAGCTGAAAGATTTTTATAGTTTTCACACGTTGATGATTAAACATTATAATCTTTCAATTCCTAAGTGATATTGTTGTGTTTATTTTTTTATGTGATCTCGAACATGTCTAGTTTGAATTTGTACAATTACAATTCAAAAAAATTGATACAACTTATCAAAATGTTGACTTTTTGTTCAATTTAGAGAAAATTCCAAAAAGCTCAAAATAGGCCTTGGGCATTTAGAGATTAAAATGGACATTTCCTAACTTATAGAGCCTACAACAATGATCCCAAAACTAGTTTATGGAATTTAGTGCAATATGCTACTTAGTTTATCGAATTTTGTGCAATATTCTACCTTCCAAACAAACAAGCATCAACCAATTAGCTACCTTAAGAGTGAGTAGCATTATAAAAGTAGAAAAGAAAGGATTTTGCAAGTTGTAAAGGATTATTGGAAGTACTATAAGTCTATAAAACAAAACTAACTGAATAGATGCCAATTCTAATGTGGAGGAAGTTGCGAATTGGCTATCAAATTCTATTATTTAAATTGTTGCACGCTTGGCTAAGATCTAATTTTTCCAAGGATTTTCTCCAATGTACATTTAAAGTATGTTTTCACTTGACATTTTGAAGCACTGGTGAAATAGCCTAAAAATCAAGTGTAGTTATAGAGGAAGTCCCTTTCACAGTCTTGCAGGGTTACTATACAGTTTCCTTATCATACGTGGGTAGAAAAGAACATTGTGTCTACACATATGAGGTTATGTATTTCTCAAATTCAATGTAATTTTCCAGTAAAGCAAATAGGTTTTCTTTTCAATGGTTAATCTCACAATTGTTTTCCTCTAAGCTCCTGTTTCTTTCTATTTTGTTGCACTACAAAATTGACGACCATCCCCTTTGTATAAATCTAAACTTTCACCTTCATTTTTTGCACTTCTATATTTTGCTTGAAGCCTTGAAAACTTTGCTGCCTTTTTCAGTGTCCCCGGTGACATTGACACTTCTCTTGTGTTGTGCACCTTTGCATTTTTCCTTCAACATCAATTTTTATGCAAGAAGGCTTTGGACCATTGCTAATTATTTCATATTGTTGTGCACCTCAAGGTACGTGGACTCCCATTCTTATGCTTGTTGCAAATTTGTGCTTTAGCTAAGGTGACTTTTCCACCCATTGCAGAGCTTGTATTCAATTCATTTCTACCTGATATAAAGGCAATCAATATGAAAAACATGAACTTACCTCCTTGTGTACTGCATTGTGATTGTTTACTTTAGTTAATGCATCATTGCAATTTTTAGAGAAGTTGTATACACCTTTTTAGAAGGGACAACAAAATTTTGCCAAATGTGGTCTTCTTCACATGGAGTGGTTCACATAATGCTAAGACTTCAATGTAGAAGTCTTAAATGTTGTATGCTCCAATTTACTTTAGGGATTTCTTTAGCCTTTTTGACAATGTATTTCTTGTGTCAAAAGAGATGCAATATTATAATTTTAAAACCTTTTTTTGTTGCTATGCAAACAAATTAGATAGCTTGTTTATGACCTAACAAGACGTCATGAACACAGAAATGAATATCCACTCAACACTTGCTTTTGTTGCTCGGCTACTTTTGCAATTGTTGAATGCACCACAAGCTTTGTACTTGCCACCACCATGTGACGAGGAAGACGATGGATGTGACCAATATGCGGGTTGCTCTTCATAACTTTCACTTGTGTACCTCGTTTAACCTATTCGATGATGATTTAGGATATATTGGGTTAAATTGTGTTCCTTAACATGGTTTTCTAGATTTCTATTTAGTAAATATGATGACAGAAGATGGGTACAGATGCTTCGCATGACAAAGCCAACGGTGCTCGCATTAGCTAATCTCTTGAGGCTTGTTGTGCAAAAAAAAGACACAAAATATAGGTTGCCCATCTTGGTTGTCATTTGCGTTGTTGTTGTCTTTTTAAACTGACACATGGAGCTTCACTATTTATTTGTAGTGAAATGTTTGCAGTGGGTAAGAGTACCGTGTAAAAAAAAATTTTAAAAAGTTGTCCATGCCATCAACAATACATTGGAACATGAATTGTCTTGCAATACTTGTATGAAATCCAACAGAAATTCTTCAACCTATGCGGGTTGCTTGCAGTAGTAGGAGAAATTGACGACACACATATTTTCATTTCAAAACCAGCACATGTTCCAGCAAACTACTTCTACTTTAACTTCTAAAGGACCTTGTCCCTTTGGGGGACAAATTGGATTTCGGGCAGGTACCTACGGGCTGAAATTTTGTCATAATTTTTTGAAACTTTTTTCGAGGATATAAAAACTAATGATCTTTGTAGGAATATAATTTTTTTCACATTCAGTGCCCAGAAACAAAAGTTATGACCAAATAAGCTCAAAACAGGGGATAGGGGGCAGTTCGGGCAGCAAAAAAAATTTGCAAAATTTTGAATTTTTTTTTTGAATTTTTTCCCTTGTAGATTATATTTTTTTTTACATGTAAAGCTTTGATTCATTCCATTTGAACTTATTATGAGAAAGTTATGGACAATCTAGTTTTTTGGGCAAGTAGAGCATCTTCTTAAAAAAATAACTTATAGAATTCATTTCTGATTGCAATTTTTACAAATTTTCTAAAGAACAAAATATTATATGATTTTGTTTTCTTGCTAGAAAAATCTCACCATTGGGATTAGTGCATTTTAATTCCATCTTAAAGATATTAATAGTTTAAATTTTCCTTCTTTCTCATACCTACTTCTACTTAACAATTTTTTAAAGCATGAAAATTAAGTTTTTTTTTGAAATTTTTTTCCCCTAAACTCTCAACTCAATTTCACACAATAAGGATTTAAAGCTTAAAACTCTGTAGTGCAAAAAATTTAAGTTAAAAAAGTTCAAAGTCAAAAAATCTAGTCTCGCAAGGTGATGAAAAAATTGTTTTTTCACTTTAAACGCAGATATTTTTAATCTATGTGGTCAAAAATTTTGAAAATTTTTCCACACATTTTCATACTAGTAAGGTATAAGATCCTATGGTTGGATGTGCAGAAAAAATAATTTTCAAATTTTTTTACTCTTTGCTACATAAATGGCAATTTTGAGTGTTTTTTGGCAGAAATAAGGCCTTGGTCCTTTAGGGGTTAAGTCTGGCAAGTACACTATCAACTACCAAGTAGTTGTAGACAATGACAAGCGCTTTTACGAACGACTCACACATATTGTGGTGCTCCACTTTGTATGATTTGGATATGCGAAATTCTTTTGGTTCTTGAACAAGATTCAATGCAAGGTTTCACAAGTTACCTAATTGGTGACTTGGGCTGCCCCCTCCTTCTGTGGCTCATGGTCCCACATCGAGGAGGTCACCACTTGTCTATTGCAAAAGGCCTCTTCAACAAGAAGTTCAAGAGGGGTCGAAGCGTAGTTGAAAATGCATTCGGATTTTTGAAACAAACATTCAAGGAGTTGCTTACAAAATCTAACTTGCGTGTTTCATTTCTACCTAATGTTATTGTAGCATGTGCCATTCTATACAACATTTTTCTTGGGTAGTTACACAACAAAGTTGAAAATTTGCTTCAAATTCTGAGGACTGAGGAACTAGAAGGGGAAGTATTGGATAACAATGTAGGTCCTCAGGAGGGCGGAGGTCCCCAAGAAGGTGAAGATAAAGTGCAGGACATGGACGTTCTAGATACAACTTTGGACAAGCAAAATGCACTTGGACTTTGGTTGACCACTTGACGCCAACATTACTAGTAATGCTTGAGGTTTGTTTCATTTTTTCATGTACTACCTTTGTATGTGCTATGCATATACAAATATGAAGAAGAAGACAGTACTTAAGAGCTCTTTATGAACTAAATTCATGAATGCTAAAGATTGTGTTGTCCTATACTAATTTTTATGTTTTTCATTTTCATTTTTTTTGGTTTTATATATGAATTTCTAATAACATTCACAATTGTTTTGTTTTTCTTTTTCAATGTTGTTCACTAATGAAAGATGAAGTCTAATACTTCTTTGTCTATAAAATGCAGAAAACTAGAAGAACTTGCAGTCACTCCTTATCATTAGAGACAACAAAGAAGACATTATAGTCCTCAATCAATATTGTTATATTTTGGATATGTAGGAATAAAGGCAGGAGGTAGCACTTTGGAACTACTGGCCAATATTGTAGGAAGTAGATTGTGGTCCTTAGTGTCAGTGGTAGCTTTCTCTCCTTATTTATCTTCAGCCCCTACTATGAGATTGTAGCTCATTGTTTGATATTGGAAGTTAAGATTTGGAAAAGAAGTTGGTATAGAGGCTACCATTGGGACACTTGTATAGAGTAGCATGGGTGTTGTTATGTCGTCCCTAACTGCCATTTGTAGCATATGTGGGACAACATGACTAGTGCTCATTAGCAAGCTCTTACTCAAGATATCCGATAAATTGGCTAGGCAGTTCACCATCTCTCCTTGCTTCAAAATGAAAAGTCTTACATTTTCATTTGCTGCCATTGCATGATTATAAATTCTCCGATCTTTTTTCTTGTGATATGCCATTTGCTTACTAAAAAACTTCAATTCCACCTTGATTTTTGAATGTTCCAAATCACAGTTTGATTCCGTTGTGTCTATGACAACTCCTAACATGACAACTCTTGTTGTTTTAGTCGCCTTTGCAATTACAGTATAACCAAATGCACTTTTTCAATGGATGTCGGTATTCCTTGGACGCCGCTTTAGTGAGAATGAAGATGTATCCGAAGAGTTGATGACATGAGGACTGACACCTAGTGGTAGACCTTGGCGAGGCTTCAAACTCGGTGTCCTTGTGAGCTTTAAAAGAACTAGTCCACATGATGGTGTAGAAGATGTCATATGGGAAGATCAAGGAGGTGTGTTATCTGATGACGGTTCCATGGTGTGTGATAAAATGAAATTCGTAGGGTCTTTCGTGTTTGGTTCACTTCGATCTTCATTACCTTCTCGCGCTTGATTGTCTTGAGTTGTATAATTGGTATCATTTGGAGTTAGTAGATCACAGAGAGAAGTGATCAGTCCCAGTAGTCGGGTAATCTCTTCGTTCTACTTAAATAATCAACAATGTGTTTATAGTCTAGTATGAGCTGATTCCACTTTATTTTGCAAGTTTGAGTAGCTGGCGCGCATAACTTTCTGCAAAATTCAAATCCACTTTGTATTGTTAGGAGTCATGAGGTCCCTACCATTGATAGTGTCCAAGTTCTCAAGAAACATTTCGTGCTTTGCAGAGATGAGGATAAGGATTTCTTATTGTATCTAGTTTGGGCCGCGGTCCTTTCTAGCACAATTGGATTGGTTGTTGTTGCCATTTTGGATGTTGATTGCTACCAGGCAAGCACTACTTGGAGCGCCACGATTGATGAACATGGGCCAATTGTATTGAAAACTTAGAATCTAAGAAGCTCTTGTTCATGTAAGCAATGGTCCATGTTATTGAAAATAACTTGCATTTCACGTAGGACTAATTGTAAATTTGACTTCTTCTATACAAGTGTATTGAAACATGAGCGACTCTACATACAAAACAAACAAGGAAGTCGGCAAGAAGAACAAACAGAGGTAATGTATAGACTAGTAACTATAATGGATAAATTCAAGCGGACATATTCTTATTTAGACAACGGAGTGTGTCTATAGTGTGCAAGTCTTTTGTCAAATAAGTTTTTATAAGTATGACAATAGTGACTACGGCATTGGATGAGATACAAGGTATAAGTTAGGTTGAATGCATTGAGTTGCATGATCTACTAGTCCTCTATTCTTTAAACTACATACATGCAAAATGGTTGAAATATATATAAGAAGACATCCAATACAAGTATACAACTATATATAGCACATGTGGAAGTCAACAATACAGGAAGTGAAGGCTCATGTCTATGAATGCATCTTGAAGGATCTTTAGGAACTATAGCATTTGAAACTAAGTATTTTTGTGCATGTCTACAAAGTAGGAGAAATGGAGGCGATTGATAAATCAAATTTACTTGTTATGCAAAAAAGTTCTAAAATTCTATTGTATATATTACATTGCAAAGAAATTGAGTGTGTGAGTGCAGAATGTATTCACTGACAACTAGCATTGTTGTAGGATGGAGTGGGGTGCTATATATATATAAACTTCAAGTCGGTTTTCCATGATAAGGTTTTGATGCAATCTTAGAGAGAACCACCACCCACCCTCGGAGAAAAAGTTGGAAGTTCATTATTAGTAAAGAATGGAACATGCAAATATGAGCACTTGCATGGAAAAAAAAGAAAATGAAGTCTAAACATCTTTGAAAAAGTTTGCATGGCAATGGAAGCACGACCTAGAAGAACTGAAATTAACAAAACATAAGGGTACAAAAATTTCAACAGTTTTGAAGTGCATGCTCTAGTACATTGTAGTCCTAGTAGTTAGTAGCCAACACTATAATATCTTTTAGCTACAAATAAATTCTAAGAATAAAAAAATCATAGCATTATAATAGAAAGGCGTGAAAATTGCGGAATGCAAACTTCCAATTCCAAGTACCTCATGAGAGAGACGACGAAAGCAGATCCAATAGTGAAGAAGAGGGGAGGGGGAGACAATCATACTTGAAGAGTTCCAGAGGTTGTCA
This sequence comes from Climacium dendroides, assembly GCA_950106755.1. NCBI lineage: Eukaryota > Viridiplantae > Streptophyta > Bryopsida > Hypnales > Climaciaceae > Climacium > Climacium dendroides. The sequence continues at coordinate 12,794,726 of OX467086.1, forward strand.
ATGGAAGCACAATTCAAGTAAATCGGAAAACAGCAAATTCCATATTTATTTTCCATCGTTGTTGCCTCCTTGTCTTCCTTCATTCTTTCCTTGCGTCCATTTTTGGTGAAGTGCAACTAGAAGTCGAGGCAAGAAGTTTGGCGAAACTTGCGATAGCGATTTTTGGTAATTCAGCTTTGCAATGGCAACTACAAAACACCGCACATACACCGCCAAAATCTTCTCAAATGTTCAGTTTTGGTAGATTGGTTAAACATATAATAGCAACTCTTAACCCCTAAACGTCAGAGGTCCAACCAGGCTTAAAAACTGCCTTCCTTTGCAAGTCTGAAAAGTTAAAATTAGAGTAAGGTATGAAGATCTCAACCGTACAATAATTGTGGTGTGCATGTTGTAGATGGTGTGGAACAAATTTGGGGTCATTTGACCGTATAGATTGAAAGATTATAATGTTTTAGTGTTGAAAAAAGGTGTTGAAATTTTCTTAAAAACACATTTGGAGGTGAAATTCGATTTCTAAACCTACTCAAATGAAAAAAACTTAAACTAAAAAGTGATTCAAAACCAGAGTATATACAATTTGATGAAAAAAATATCATTCAAATGAATCATTGTGTCTGCAAAATGGATTTGAAATGTTAGAAAACAGTGAAAAAAGTAACAATAGATCACATCTATGACTGAACCTCCTTCTACTAAAATGATTCTCAGTCACTCATAACTTCTTGGATTTCTATGAAATTTTAACCACACAAACTAGACGATTATGCGCAACTTCTACAACAAGTTTTATTGGATTTGGACATTCTATGAAGAAGTTATAGGCCGCCGAAGTTCACTGGAATTCACCAATGTCTGGATTTTGAACTTTGAATTGCTCCCAATCATTTGAAACAACTCGGATTGACATGAAAACTTTACCACAATAATTATACTTCAGTAGAAACAAAACCCAACAAATTTTTATTGAAAACAAACATTAGATTACAAAGATACAAGCCCCCAAAGTTGCAGCCATCAAATGCAGTTTGGTGAGCTCAAATTGAACCTGTGAGCTTCGATTGGCTCCCAAAACTATTGTACATCTTGAATTGATCTGAAAATTTTATCACACAAACTAGACTAGTATGCGCAACTTCTCCAACAAGTTTTATTGAATTTGGACATTGGATGCAAAAGTTACGGCCCTTTGAATTTGACTTTTAGATTATGAGGACGTTTTTCGTCCCCTGTGACGTTCAAGGGTTAAAGCTGAAATTATAGGAAGTCAATGAAACCCTTTTCAGACCAAAGCCTCCACGTAGGTTCGGGGTGTAAGTGTGAACAAGGAAGTTTTAACACCCACCAACCACCGCTCTCCCATCTTGCCTAACGCCAAGTGAGAACACACCTTTAGCTACTGAAAATTTTAAGTAGCAATGCAGCGCAGTTCTGTGAACAGTGCTCGATTGCCTGGTGGGCGCCTTGTTATCCACCTTGGTGGCCAAACCTCAGCCTGCCACGAATCGTAGATTGGATGTGACCTGGGGAGCGGCGCCTTATTACGCTTTCTCTTCGTTGTGGGGGCGGGCTGACTCAAGCTCCGGGAGAGCTTGTGGTTGATTGCAAACGTGAAGATTTGCAAGGAGAGGTGAAAATTCTGCCAACAAGACCAAGAAATTTGGGGGTTAGGGCTTGACTTCAGAGTTTGGGAGATTCAAGGTGCGTCCCTTTCATTCGGTTTTTCTATGTGGATTTGAGGTCTCTGTGTGTCGACGCAGCTGTGAATTTGAGTTTCGGTACTCGCGCATGACGTTTCAAGTGGCGAAGTCTTGCACTCCTCGTATGTTTTTTCTGAGAATTTGGTGCTCTCTTGTCTTTCGGATTATATCACAATTTCTTTTGAGTAACCTTTCTTTGAGCTACATTTGAATAGAAAGGGTAATTCGCTTCCGTCGTAAAGCTCAGTAACTTATTAGAATGGACACATTGTGAGAGTTTGCTTTAGATTTTACGGTTGGAGAATTTTCTAGAGGGGTAATTGTCTGTAGGTAGTTGTCAGAGGTGGGAATTATTCGCTCAGAGATGGAATGGCTCATTCAAACCCTAATTAGGATTTCAGTTAGGTTAGTGATTTCGCAATGTGTAAGAAGCATAACGAACTTAATGTTGATCTCTTCAATTTTGATCTCTTCAAAATGTCTACGATGCCGAAAACGAGGATAGCCTTGAACCTTTTCGAACTTTGGTTTTGCCAGAGACTTGCGCTTTGTAGCGTTGAGTATGTAAGTGTTTGCATTTTGTGAATGTTAAGGTGTGTTGCTGTATCAACTACTCTGTCGGTCTTGGTTCTATTGTCGCGCTTTCAAAATTTTCATTGCCCTCGAATTTGAATGGTATTAGATTATCTTTTGCTGTTAGTTGTGTCACCGTTGACTCAATGCCATTTGTGTGTGCATTGATCGGAGATTCTGTTGATATTCTCCTCAGTAAAGTCCTAGATAAATTGTCAATTGGATTGCATGCTTGTTCAAGGTAGGGAGCTAACTCGCGTGGTTTTCAGTAGTTTCTCTAATAAGAATGGAATTCTTTCTGAATATGGTTCTCGTCCTCATTTTGAAGAGGTTTCCGATGCCCTAAATTAGGTCTAATGTGGATAATGTATGAATACGTTGTGAATTTTCAATGTTCGACTCTCAGGGTGAGTTCAACTGAGGGTATGTTTTAGCGTTGGAGCTCTTGCACAATTGTCATTCAATAAATTCTAAATACGCACTGACCTAATGTGACACATAGTCTCTAATGAGAAAGGATTCAGTACTTCATTCTTGAATTGATCGACGTTCTTGTAATATTCCCCTCAATCAATTTAGTAGACGAATTAAGGTAGTTTCCATTAGTAGATGAATCGAGGTAGTATTCTTTCTTTGAGGTGAAATTCATGCCAGTGTCGTTAATGGGTAAACCTGTAATTCTGATTACAGGATAGAAGGATCACATTTATATTGAAGACCCCCCCCCCCCCCCCGGCTTCAATATCCACTCAAAAGAGAGCCATGAGCATCGAACCCTCAATTACTCAATTGTGCACAAATTAAACTACCACTCTGGCCGCTAGGTCCTAGGCGCAGACTCCAAAATCCTCCCTTCGTTGTTTTTTTCCTTCTCGCACCTCTCCTTCTCACAGTGCAACTCTCTCTTGGCGCAGATTTCGCAGCTTCTTCTCGGCGCAGCGCAGAGGAACTCTCTTCCGGCACGGCACAGGTCTCTCCAGGCTATCCTCTCTCCCATCGTTAGCACGTTGTTCTGTCCCTTTAATCTGTTCTGGATCCAAGAGCTTTTGTATTTCTAGGGTTTGTTTTGGCTCTGGTATTTTTCTGGAGTTTCCGATGAGGAGGTCGATTTCTTTTGTTTGAGAAGCGATTGTTTGAAGCTTGATTTGGAAGCTTGTCGAATAGCTATCTTTTTGTACTGTTTCGCGTTGTTTCCGTGAGTTTTTAGGGTTCGTCTGTCTTCGTTTGTGCGATTTGAAAAGCAATTGATGCTTGTTGCTTCGTTTGTGTGCTTGTGTCTGTTATTCGATGTCTTGTTGTGGCCCTGAATCATTGATATACAGAGGAAAAAGAATGAATAAGATAGAGACCCCAGGAGATTGCTCGACCTCTTGTCGGAAACCAGTTTTTTGGTCCCGTTGTTATCTGAAGGCAACACTTAAAACGTAGTTGGTTAAGCAGTTGCGATTTAGGTTTCGTCTGGTGAGAAATGGTGTTGCGAGTGTTCGTATTGTTTCTTCGATACCGAAAGCTTCATACTGTTGTTTGTTGAAACCCAAATAATAATTTTAGTGCCTTGCTGCCTGCAAACTGATACTTCTGAATCCTGAATATTGAGAATTAGGAGATCTGTAATGGCTTGTTAGAAGGACATTGTTCATTGTTTTACATGTGACTGGTGTACTCTCATGTGGATTTGTTTTTTCATTGTATTAAAAAAAGATACGTGTACTTACTGATCGGGGTTTTTTCAATTGATTTTGATTTATCAGAATTTTGGACACGCAAAAGACTATCCACTCAAAAGAGTCATTATCGCCTCCATAGTTTCAGTCCCGAGCTCTGCATCCCGATTTCCAATTGTTCTTTGCAGGCCTTCCACCATGGCGGCTGCTTGTGGAACCGCTCTCACGGGCACCAGCTTGGAGTCCAATCTGGCGTCGTGGTTCCTTCCTTGTACTGCTAGGCTCTTGTCGTCGCCCTCCTGCGGACTCAACAATTTCCGTTGTCTCAATGTTAGTGAGCCATTTGTGTGTGCATTGATCGGAGATTCTGTTGATATTCTCCTCAGTAAAGTCCTAGATAAATTGCCAAGTGGATTGCATGCTTGTTGAAGGTAGGGAACCAACTCGCGTGGTTTTCAGTGGTTTCTCTAATAAGAATGGAATTCTTTCTGAATGTGGATCTTGTCCTCATTTTGAAGAGGATTCCGATGCCCTAAATTAGGTCTAATGTGGATAATGTATGAATACGTTGTGAATTTTCAGTGTTCGACTCTCAGGGTGAGTTCAACTGAGGGTGTGTTTTAGCGCTGGAGCTCTTGCACAATTGTCATATTCGATAAATTCTAAATACGTACTGACCTAATGCGACATACAGTCTCTAACGAGAAATGATTCAGTACTTCATTCTTGAATTGATCGACGTTCTTGTAATATTCCCCTCAATCAATTTAGTAGACGGATTAAGGTAGTTTCCATTAGTAGATGAATCGAGGTAGTATTCTTTCTGTGAGGTGAAATTCATGCCAGTGTCGTTAATGGGTAAACCTGTAATTCTGATTACAGGATAGAAGATTCACAAAGCATCCTGCAGGTGCTACAAGACGCTCTTTTTCTCCATCTTCAAGTCATCATAGTAGGGGATTTTCTCGAGTAAGAAGAAACTTTTGGTTGCGGACATTTGAGACGTCAAGTAAACGGGCATTGCGAGATGATACTCCAGCAGAGGTCGTACCAGCTGAAGATGAAGAGGATTTCACTGAAGAAGAAGATGCCACCCTTGAAGAATCCACATCTTTCGCATCATCAACTGAAGACTTCCGAAACCAAGCTTGGAATCATAAGTATTTACTTGCGCTTGCTGGATTACCCGGAATTTTTTCAGGGTTGGAGGGCTCAGGATCTGTAATACAATCAATAGCAGTGTTGGCAGCCGTCATCTCAGTGCACGAAGCCGGCCATTTCTTAGCAGCCAGGCTTCAAGGGATACATGTAACCAAATTTGCTATCGGGTTTGGACCGACCCTTGCAAAGTACCAGGGCAAAGAAGTGGAGTATTCCTTGAGGGCTATTCCTCTAGGAGGCTATGTAGCATTTCCAGACGACGATCCAAATTCGGGATTCCAACCAGATGACCCAGACTTGCTGAAGAATCGAGGAATCCCTGCTCGTGCCCTTGTCATATCAGCTGGTGTGATTGCCAACATCATTTTTGCATACTCGGTACTGTTTGGGCAAGTGCTTACCGTTGGTTTAGTGGAGCAGGAGTATCTGCCTGGGGTAATCATTCCAGAAATCATCGCCAAGTCTGCTGCATCTCGAGGCGGACTTGAGGCTGGAGATGTGGTGTTATCAGTAGGCGGGCAAACTCTCGATAAGAATGTGGGTGCAGTTTTCGAGCTTGTGGATACCATCAAGGACAATCCAGGGAGGTCCCTTGATTTTGAGGTTCGTCGTGCAGGATTTCCCGACCTTTTAAACATTAAAATTACTCCTGATCTGGCCTATGATGGAGCCGGCAAAATTGGAGTACAGCTCTCAACAAATGCAAGTCTGCACAGAGTGAAGGCCAACAACCTCGGCGAGGCCGTCGCAAAATCATCCAAGGAGTTCATGAGGCTCACAACCACTGTGACAGAAGGGCTGAAACAAGTATTCTTCAATTTTGCACAGACTGCAGACAAGCTCTCGGGGCCGGTGGCAATTGTGGCAGTGGGTGCAGAAGTGGCACGCTCTGATATTGCAGGGCTTTTCCAGTTTGCTGCAATTGTGAACATTAACCTCGCGGTTGTAAATGTGCTCCCTCTTCCGGCTTTGGATGGCGGCTATTTGTTTCTCATTGCGCTCGAGGCTCTAAGGGGGAAGAAGCTCCCAGAAGGCGTGGAAAAAGGGATCATGTCGTCGGGGATTCTACTCTTGCTTGCGTTTGGTGTAGTGCTCATGGTGCGTGACACGCTCAATCTAGGGATAGTGCAGCAATTGCTGTAGGTGTATCAATATGCAATGCCGAAATGGCTCCCAAACTAGACTTGTACAACACTATTACTTTACCTGCTTAGGGTTGTAAATTTGTAATTTTATACCCATTCTATCAATAGGGAAAGTCTCAATTTGGTTGCCTCCAAACCAGCCGTGTGGCTATATTATGCATTTATATCACCTCTTTGGGTGTTGAAGGTGTCTTTTCTTGATGTTGATGCTAATGTTGGGTGCTACCGTACTAATTGTTTTCCGCAGAAACTTTGCTTGCTTTTTTACCATGCGACTTTTTTGCATCATGAACTTCATGAATTTGCGTACCTGACCAGCTGCCCAGACTTTGTGTAGCCAGCTGGTCATTGCTTATTCCATTGCTGTGGTGTCGACATGGATTGCTCTGGTGTGCCAACACGAGCTCTGGTGGAAATTTTGCTCTAATCTGGGGTCTAAATTTTGTTCCGTAAGTGCTTGCGAATGCATTAGATTGTTGCGTTTGTTTCACTCTTGTGCTTTGGAGAGAATTGGGGTCAGTGGTGAATGCTTTCTGGGGCCTCTTCACTGTATAGAGGGAGGTCTTGTTCCTGCAGTTTTGCGGAGTTCTTCTGTAAGTAATGCTGAAGCTCAGACACTCAGCGACTTTGTTACGATCTTTCTTGGATGGAGTAAGTGGTGTCAGACTGTGTCAAGATTCTCTTCCTTCTGAGCCCTGCACGATTCTTATTCCCCAAATTCCAGCTATCATGCAAGGATGTGAGAACCCTAGACTTCTACTGCGAGATTTCACTCATTTATTTCCATTGTAGCTCTCTTATGTGTTTGGGTAATCGTGTTTTAGCGGTCAATTAGACACCCCGAACAACTTAGAAACCGTAGAAGAATTCATGAACCCCCCTTCAAAACTCAAAATTGCTTTGCCTAGCTAGTTTACCATTGCATGACCTCTATTGACATGACTTGAACATTGCAATGCTTGATTGATACCAGGTGCGCTTCACATCGGCGATTGTGAGCTTCTAATTAATTTTAGTGCACTTCAAAGATGGCGTGCATTCCGATTCCGCTTTGCATCGAGTGCGGCAACACCGACAACCCATGCCGGTGCAAAATCATCGGACCCACGGTGGGGTTCATCGGCTTCGTGGTGGCCGCAGTAGTCGAGTGGCCCGTTGAAGCTGCAGTGTGGTGCTGCAACCACAAGACTGGGGAGCGCATCATGTCCCAGCCTGCCATGGTGGTTCGACCCAGCATCTCGAATTGCATTCCCTTTTAAGGTCAAGACACTCGAATTCCGATATATTTTTATGATTTCTTGTGTTGGCTAGTGAAAGAGGATTCCAATGCACCAAGAATGCGGTATTTGGATTCTGTATGCGAACGTTATTGATGATCGAAGTTCAGTTGATGGATGTTCTGTAATGATTTCTGTGACAAAGAAATCATGTTGTTGAATGCTAATCATAGTTCTTAGTTTTAGAATAGCTAAACATTTATGTGTTCTTCTTGCGAGTAAAACTGGGTTCCAACATACCGTGTTACTTGAAGGAGTGTGATTTGGATGTTAGATGTGGAGTATTGTTTGTCAATGTTCTAATATTCTTTATTTTTACATTGGTACAGATTGAGAAGGGGATGCATGCACAGTTGCTCACCAGCTTAACATCTCTAATTGCATTCTCTTCTAGATTTTGATTCAAGTGGAGTTCTTTCCAGCATCAATTGCAGATGAGGCAGCGTCAGCACAAGGTTGATGATTCGTCTTTTCTGTGCAACCAGGGAGGTGGATCTGTATTGATTAGTTTATAACACATTTTAGTTTAATGAGGAATTACCTGTAAACGCCACCATTGGAGCTTTTTGTAGGGTAATCATGTATGTAAACCAACAATGAGAGGTTTAACTTATTTTATTGTTGAATGAGGGCGTTGTAGATGTAAATTGTAGCCGCTCGTATAACTTATAATACTGCAGATAAGTGGCTTGGTTCATGTTAGAGATTAGGGTTTGGTTTTTTTTTGAGTTGCAAGGAAATATTGCACACCAGCTTAACCCCTAAAGAACTAAAAAAAACTTTTCTCTACCAAAAAGCACTCAAAACTGCCATTTTTATAGCAAAGAGTGAAAAAATGTGTTTTTTTTCACATCTAATTGGAGGCTCTTACACCTAACTAGTATGAGAATGTGTGGAAAAAATTTCAGAAATTTTGACTACATAGATTGCAAGATACCTGCGTTTAAATTTGAAAAACAAATTTTTTAGCACATTATGGGATTAGATTTTTTGACTTTGAACCTTATTAACTTAAATTTTTTGCACCACAAAGTTTTGAGCTTTAAATCTTTATGGTAGAGAATTTAGTTGAGAATTTAGAGGAAGAAAAAAAATTCAAAATAACTTGAATTTTATACTTTAAAAAATTGTTATGTAGAAGTAAAAATTGTTATGTAGGTACAAGATTGAAGGAAAATCTAAATTATTAATATCTCTAAAATGAAATCAAAATACACAAGTCCCAATGGTGAGATTGTTCTAGCAAGAAAACTAAATCATGTGGGACTTTTTTTCTTGAAAAATTATAATAATTGCATATCCTACAAGTTATTTTTTCAAGGAGATGCTTCAATTGGTAGAAAAACAAGATTCTCATAACAAATCCAAATGGAATGAACCAAAGCTTTCCATCTAAACAAAAATATAATCTATGAGGGAAAAAAAATCAAATTTTAATTCAAACTTTTGAAATTCTTTTTGTTGTCCCCTCTCCCCCCTTTCTTCCTTCTCCACTGTTTTGAGCATAAATTTTGTTGATTGAAAAAACAATTATATTCCCACAAAGCTAATCAATTTTTCTATCTTAAAAAAAAATTAATGAGGACAAAAAATCTGATTGTAGGTACCTGCCCAAAATCCCACTTTTCCCTCAAAGGGACAAAGGGTCCTTTAGGGGGTAACATCTTCAATTGCATTTTCTTCTAGATTTTGATCTTTCAAGCATAAATTGCAAATGAGGCAACATTAGCACAAGATTGATGATTCGTCTTTTCTATGCAATCAAGAAGGTCGAGGTGTATTGATTACTTTATAGCACATTTTATTGTAATGAGGAATTACCTATAAGTGCTACTATTGAAGTTTTTTTTATAGGATAATCATGTAGTCATGTAAACCAATAATGAGAGGTTTAATTCCTTATAGTTTAGATTTTGCCTAACTTACAAAATCTCAAGACTATAATATAGGGTTTTTTTATGGCTAAAGAATGGTCAAATAGTCTAAGGTTTTATAGCTAAAGTCACTTATAGTCTAAATTAGAAAGGTGTATTATACTAAAATGTGCTATAATATATATTCAATTTTAACAATTTTCATACACTCTTGTTTCCAAATTTATATAGTCCACCCCTTAATGTCATTGACCATGTATAGTGTCCCAGTTCTATCTAGTAAAATTGACAAGTACGTACAACCCTCAAATTGATCATGCAAATGCAGATGCTCTATAATATAATCATTCAACAAATTATATATATAATAATAATTTTTTAATTACCATGATGTTGTTTAATCAATGGACAAATTGTCTTAGCTATCATTTACTAGCCTAATTACTAATTTAGGATGCTCAATCAAAAATTCTAAACTAAATCAATTTATTCCTAGCTAATGCAAAATATAATCTAATTAAACAAACTGAGCTACCGATTTGTCTTTAACCCATTAATTGGGTCACATTTGATAGCAACACAGTCCAAGCCAAATACACAAATACACCATTGCCAACTCATTTGATCCGTTAGGTTTAAGTCACTTTTCAATATGATTCTACATCAACACATACTAATTAATATACGCCAAATGCTAAACTCAGTTTATTCAATCATGTGCCAACTACCTAAAGCCCAAATGTATCAAAACTTATAACTTACTTTGTCTATTTGCTTTATTAACTATTTCATTCAAAGTATGGCCATCTATAAATAATACAAGGTATACAATTTGTGAATTAACATACACCCAAGAATCCTCCAATTAATAACCCTCACAATTTTGGATGTATTTTCAATGTGTTTAAATCATGAACTTCTATAGTTTGGGGTATGGTATGCAGACCGACCAATCAAGTTATTCCAATCGGACAAGCTTTGAATTTTCAAGACTACTAACTGAGAGTTCTATCAAATGGTTAGTCTGTGACTCCACATAACTTCAAACTTAAACCAATCAAAGTTAATTTACAATTACATAGCTCATCCTCAAGTTGATTGTATACAAATTTATGATTATGCACACATAAAGTTTAATTAATTCATCCATCCATAAGATCAAATGAATTAATCTTAGACATATGACTTAGGATATGTTCACACTTGTTGATGTTTGCGATGTGAATTAGGTCTAGAAGTAGGTCTAAATTTGTTCTTAAAACCCTCAATAACAATACTCTTAACACCAATTGAGAACATACCTTAAATCTAGTAATCAACTCGTGAATTCTCACCCCGGGTTTATTTTACCACACCAGTCAAACTGGCTACTCTTAAGCTTATTGATTCTTTGAGTTCTTCTATGATCACACCAGGGATCACACTAAATGATAAGTTTCATTAAAATGACAATGATTTTTTTGCCATTTTCCATACTCCATGTGCCATTCTAATGGAATGCCGTGTCATCTTTGACATATTCAGTGCCATTTTAATGGAATGCAGTGCCATTCTACATGAATACCGCCATTTTCACGAAATTCACCATCTAATCTTCATAATTAGGCTAGTCAGTACAATCTCAAATCAATCGATTTAATTGCCCACCACCCAGCTTGCCACTCAGTTGTAAACTTTTATGAACTGGTTTTAGTTTGATCAATGTAAAGGAAAATTCTAGTTGAGATTTGTAAATGTAATCACTGTCAGAGACCATCTCTGAATGATCAATCATTCAGACAGATCTTCCCACGTAAATATATTACTCATTCTTCCGTTCCAACTAATCCTAACTCACATATTCATATAACACACACTTACAATTGAACCCTTAAGCGCCACTGGTCTTGCTGAAGAGTAAAAACAGGTAGAGAACTTGAAAATGTTTTCAGAGGTGTGCTAATTTTTGCAGGAAGGAGATGGGAAACAAATGAACCGTATGATTTTGACTGCAGTGCTCACTGCAATCGATTGGGAGAAGGGTCGATCGAAAATGCTTCGTCGATTGGCAGATTATGAGGTTTAACTACGAAATCTTGGGCGGCAGTGCCTTTGAGGTTCACGTTGCTCCAGAAATTCGTGGAAAATACGAATCTTCAAGCGCAGCATGTCTGCATTCGAAGGAAGGAAGGTTACAGAGCACAGAAAGACAGCATCGATTCACAGATCGTGTGCACCTTGCAATGGGGACCGCATCTTCTCAGTGCTCAAGGAATGACTCTCCCGATCCGCTCCTTGTACGCTGAGCTGCCAGCATGACCGTCGAAAATAACCGTGAACAGGAACGGCCTGCCCCCACTGACCACTTTCTCCCTTTGGCGCTGGACCTCAACAAATGCGACAAAATAGATGATGTCCGCCTGGTTGTACTGCACGTCTGAGCTAGGTGGAGAATGTGCATGTTCCTTAATACTACTCTGAGTACGCAGAATGTGATGCGATCGGCTGAATTTATCTAGATTGAATATAAAGGCTCCCTTGTCCGGAGGTGACAAGTATGCGCCACGTACGATCGATAAGCCATGAAGTTCTTCGTCCTGGAGTTTCTAGAAGTGCCTTGCGCATTCTACTCCTGCAGACGCACATGCAAACAAAACCAAAGCGTGAGGACCTAAGCTGACGTACGTCATGAAGCTGCATTGTCACGCATTGCTCGGAAGGACGGATCGCTTCTCGAAATTTCTAACGCTGCTCTACAGTAGTTTTCATCATTGGGCAATCCAAAATTTCTCCATTCGCAGATACCTCTTGCCCTTTCGATTTCTCAGAAGATCAAAACGGAGTATTCCGCTGCCGGCTATCCCTGTATAGAACCCCAATACCGAACCGAACTGCAGAAAAAAGGATGGATGAAAAACTGCGATGGCGCCTGAGATACATCAGGAAAGTACCCCCATTGCAACAGTATTGTTTCAACAATATTGCTTAAACAGTAGAGTACTAAAAACATACCGTTGCAATGCTGCAATAGTATACTTTCAATGGATAGAGTACACCCCCATTGAAATCGTCCAGAAAATGGACGCCGGCGCACTTAAGGCTTAACTCCCTACCCCAAGGATTAATTCTTGTTTTATTTATACAGTAACAATCATTCCAGCGCAGGTTCGGTACCACATACCAGCTCCACACACAGACAAACTATTTCAAGAGCAACACAGTCTGTACTCATACACCCAATCGTTTCAATCAGTCTTATGTATTTTACGAAATACGAACACATAGCTATGCACATTTCTTTCCAGTAAGTTCTCTCCCGGTTGATCAGATGCATCGCACTTAACACCCACAATCAAGATACTTCTAAGATAGCAAGCTTTTAGAATTCCAATTTCATTTAGTTTCTCACCCATTTAATAATCATACATTTGAATAACTTATCTCTATACATGCAAGCACCTATGCATTCCAACTTAACCACAAGAAATCCCTGGTCTTCAGCCGATTCTTATCAGTGTGTCTCCCACTTCAGTGCCAATTTGTTTTCAACAGCTCCACTCGCCCGGTATGCCAATTTGATCACCACATTACATACGGTATAGCAAACACGGAACACCAGTAGACTCACACTACGGAGCCAATTTGAAAAGCGAAATTATATTATAAAGTTGAAGAGTTTAAAGACATTCAAAGAGTTTAAAGGCACATATGTAAAGAACTTTATGCTCCAACTGAGAGTCAACTTTCCTATAAACTACTCAAAAAGACATCAAGTTCGATAAAAAAAAAGCCACAATTCATCTTCCCACCTCTTCCAATTTCCAACAATTTGAACCGTTTGCTATCTATTTGGTTTTTTTTAACTATGTATTAGTAATTAGCTCAATTTGTTATAGTGTAATGGAAACAAGGTGTGAATTTGACCTCATTTCCATTGGATAGCCTAATAGACTCAAGATTAAAAATGAAATTGTCTACACCCCTAAAGGATCATTTGTTCCTTTGAGAGACAAATGGGATTTTGGGTAGCTACCTATGGGCTGAATTTTTGTCATGACTTTTTGAAACTTTCTTTGAAGATAGAAAAATTGATTAGCTTCATGGAAATATAATCTTTTTCAATCGGTGACTAGGAACAAAAGTTATGCAAAAATAAGCTCAAAATAGTGGACTGAGTGGAGCAAGGACAACAAAAAAAAATTGAAATTTGAATTTGTTGTTTAGATGGAAAGCTTTGGTTCATTCCATTTGGATTTATTATGAGAAAGTTATGGACAATCTTGTTTTTTAGCCAATTAAAGCATTTTTTTGAAAAATTAACTTATAGGATTCATTTATGAATGCAATTCTTAAAATTTTTCAAGAAAAAAGTTCCACATAGTTTAATTCACTTGTTAGAACAATCTCACCATTGGGACTAGTGCATTTCAATTCCAGTTTAGAGATATTAATAATTTAGATTTTCCTTCTATCTTGTACCTACTTCTACTTAACAATTTTTTAAAGTATAAAAAAAAATTTATTTTGTATTTTTTTCTACCTCTAGATTCTCAACTCAATTCTCTATCATAAAGATTTAAAGCTCAAAACTTTGTCATGCAAAAAATTTAAGTTAAGAAGGTTCAAAGTCAAAATATTTAGTCCTGCAATGTGCTAAAAAACTTGGTTTATTTTCACTCTATGCATTCAAAATTTCTAAAAACAATTCCACACATTCTCATACTAAATACAATAAAACCACCCATAAACAACTGAATAAAAAACTATAAACTTGATGTGGAGTGCAGTAACAAATGACATATTTCCACATGTGTAAAGATAGAAATGAGGGAGATTGCCAAATTTTGGTAATTTTATTGCTTGAACTGAAATTACTATGAATTATGGAAGACAAAAGTTGGTCTGGACCCATATTCAATGTGTAGGCTATTCCAAAACCACTCATTTAAGAAACAACTACTTGTTTGCTTTGGCACTCCAAACCAAGCAAATGTGTCATGAAAAGAATAGAGGAATTGATGGACAAAAATTAAGAGCTCATGGTTGGAAATTAGTCCAAGCCTCTTTTGAATTTTAGCCCCCTATTGATTGCTAATGGGACTATGGGTGGTAATGGGTGGTTCTACTTTCCTACAATTATATGTTCAAAAATAGTTTTCAAAGTTTTTTAATCTTTGCTATAAAAATGACAATTTTGAGTGTTTTTTGTCCAAAAAAAAGACCTTGCATCACAAAGTTTAGACCCTACAATTTGTCAACAGTTATCATGTGGCTATCATTATTTCATAGATTCACACGTTAACTACAATTTATCACATCATTACAATGCATTATTTCGCATCATTATTGCATTGTTACAATGCACGAGACAATGCATTACTTACAATTGCATCATAATGATGTGATAAATTATAATTAACGTGCGAACCCATGAAATAACAATAACCACATGATGACAAACTATAGGGTCTAAACTTTGTGATGTGGTCCTTTAGGGGTAACTTATATTATTGTTGAATGAGGGTGTTGTAGATGTAAATTGTAGCCATCCATCTCATGGAAGAGGGATATTCTGCATAATTATAAGAAGATCTGTAGCTTCTTTCATAGGTGTAGTTTGGTTCATATTAGAGATTAGGTTTATTTATTTTTAAAATAGCATGAAAATATTGCAGATTAGGACCTATTGAAACTCTCACATCATTTTAGATATAGCTTGTATAGAGACAACAAAAGTCTTGGTTGAATACATAAATGTTGGTAATGTGAGAATTTTACATTTTTTGTAGTGGCATTTTGTATCACTTCCTCATTGAAAGTATACATGCAATTTTTGCTCATAAAGCAAGCATTTAAGCCTATAGAACTCATCAATTATTGTAATACATATTTCAAGAAACGAGTTAGTTAGTTCTAGATAGAAGACACATTTAGAACATGGTCACATTGGGAGTTGGTGGGAGTTGATTCAATGCATTTTTAAAATGAATAGTATTGAATATTCTTATTGTATTATTAATATTTCAAAAAATATACTTATTTCACATATTACCTTTGTAGTGTATTTTGGTCACTTTTGTGTTATATTTTTAAGTGAATTTTAGCTATAATAATGATTAGTGTGCCCTGTGCCATTACTATAATCAAAATAAAATAAAAGTAATTTTCTGATTTTTTAGTTCATAAAAACTTCAAAATTCAATAACTTTCTAACTGCAACTTCAAATGCCACGAAACAAAGTCTTTGTAGCCCTTCTCGCCGAAAGCTTTCCGATGGTACCAAACAAGCAACCAAAGAATGTACAGTCTAAGAGATTTCAACGTAACAAACAAAACAAAACAAAATAAAACAAATAAAACAAACAACCAAATTCAAGGTATGGATATTAATTGAATTTGTGCTCAACTAACTATGAAATGAGGATTTTCAAGTTTAGTCTCTACTCCAATTTAAAATTTTGAAAAATTCAATGTTTTATTGCTATTTGAATTTTGGTCCTATAACCACATTTTGTTGATTTTACATTTTTATAATGACTAGTTAACTTTGATTTATACCATGATGTTATGAACTATAATATATACCTATGTTGAAAATTTCAGATTTTTTAGCATATTTTGTATTTGATATGAATTTTTTCATTTTGTTTTTAAAGAAATAATAGTATGGTATCAAATTTTCACAAAAAAATTTAAAATATTAATGATTCATACTAGAAGACATGTAATTTATATTTGAAATTTATTGAGACAAATTCTTTCATAAGGTAGAACCACCCATAATTGACCAAATAAGCAACTTTAAACATGATCTGGAGTGTAGTAAGTTAAAGGAAATATTTCTATAGGTGCAAAGATAGAAATGAGGGGGGGTTCCAATATTTGGAAATTTTATCGCTTGAACTAAAATTACTAGGAATTTTGGAAGGCAAAAGTTGGTCTAGACCCATGTCCAATATGTAGACTATTTGAAAACTACTCATTTAAGAAACTACTTCTTGTTCATTTTGGCACTCCAAACCAAGCACAGATGTGTCCTAAAACAAATGGAGGAATTGATGGGCAAAAATCAAGAATTCATATTTGAAAATTAATCCCAACCTCTCTTGAATTTCAAACCCCTTGTTGATTGCAAGGTTGATTGCTAATGGGGTTGTGGTTGGTGATGGGTGGTTCTACCTTATATAGTTGCAAAGTGGGTGCAAATAAAGTGATGGATTGGGAGGCTTGATGTTGTTGTGGACCCATCCTTTTAGGATTAAGCTTTAAACTTAGAATTGTTGTCCAAATTTACAATCTCTTGTCTCACATGCTACATGCACAAGAATTCTCATAGGTGACACCAAAATTGGAGACAAAACTTAAAGAACTTTATGATGGATCAAATAAGAGGTTGATCTCTAGTGTTCTATTTTTGCTATTCAAAGGGAAAGAAACATTGGATTTTGTCCACTATACTATTAATTTTGTAGTATACTCACTTTATAAAGAAAAGATTAAAAATTATAATTTTTTCATATAATATCCAAATAACATGAAGTTTAATATGTTGGGATCTTCTTAACCCACAATGACATATGCACCCATTTAAAAAATGATGTCTTTCTTCAAGCAACATTTTAAGAGCAAGAAAAAATAAAATTTTATTTATGTAAATCATAAAGTAAATAATCATTAAACAAGTGCTTTACAAATTGAAATTACAATTGTTTATGAAGAAATGAAGAAATAAATTTTAAAAACTATACAATAATATTGTAGGATAATTATCTTCTATTAGATGGAAGTAATCATGTTTCCATCATTAATATCTTATCCATTTTGTGCTATTCAATGCACTATGAAATTTCCAAAAATCATAGAAAAATAAATACATATGCTACAAATCTAATTGGTATTTTTATTGAAAGGTTAAAGTGAAATGTTTTGTTATCCATAGAAATCTAAAAGTATTTTATTAAAATTGATTACATATATCATTTCTACTTATAGAGCATAATATATTCTCTTTTCATGAAAACTTCAAAAAAGTTGAATAATACATTTTTATAGGAAATATAGTTTTATCAAGAATCATAAACAGTTAAACATGGGAACAAAACTTGTAATTTGCATAACATCATACCTTTTTTGAAAGCCTCACTATTTGCTCATAATAAACATTTGAATATTTTTTGCTTTGTCTTTTTGAGCAATTTGCCACTTGGTTGATTTCCTCTTAAGTTTTGGACCACATTTCAATTGAAATTTAGCAAAGAGTAATCCAACAATTGACTTTTCAATACTTCATTATTTTGTGCACATAAGCATTTTAAGATTCAATCACTATTTAATTTGGTGCTTTGAGTTTTGTTATAAAGTCCAAAAAAATGGGATTAAAGAACATTCAAATGTTTATATGCTTACATCATTCTGAAAAGAGCCATATGAAGAAGATCAGTTCATGTTTTTAGCTAGTGATACTACATGCAAACAACCTCCAATTGATGGCAATTCCTTCACAAGAACAAGAGTCCACCAAAAAAATGTTTACATTTATGTAACTCCAATTTATAACTCAATTTTGTGCAAAGGAGTAAAACTGACAAAAATGAAGGATTTCATGTCTAGTTTTGAATTTTTGATTGGTTCAAAATCTTTGAAAAATTATTTAAAATGATTAAATTATTGCAATTTGAAGTCAAGAGGTGTGACATATTGCATAAAATGATATGGAAATTGGGTTGCACTATAATGTTTTTCACTATTTCTTATACATCTAGTCACATCTTCAATGATTTCTTTCACCAATGTGTTTGTATGTTGGTTTTGAATCACTTTATAATTAAAAAAAATTTCATTGTCTTTTGTCTTGGATATAACTTTAATTTCCTTTTTCTTTAAGTTTCAGAACAATTTTAATGTTCACAAATGTAAACTACCTACAAACTAAAATGTGAAGTTGTACTTTACAAGGTCATGTTTATATGACTACATTAAATTTCACATTTACAATACAAGATTATATGTCAAAGCAATTTTAATGTCCCAAATGATAGTGTTTCTTTGGATTCATTCTTCAAGGCAAATTGGCTACATGTTTGAAAATTTTCAGATCATTTGGAATTGTACAATATATAGGAAAAAAAATAGTAAGTAGAAAGGAGTAGAATGTTTTAAAATACTAAATTGTTAGCAATTGATTTATGGAGTTGATAAATGCCTATCTCAATGGTTTTAATGTTGTAATAAAAAATCTAAAATATACCTAATGCTTTTATTTTTTCTAAAAATATTAAAAATTGAATTAAATAAAGAACTTCAAAGTTTATTTTAGAATAGAGATTCCATTACTCAAACTAAAATTCCTCATGACTTTCATCTCATTAATCAAATTGAAATGATTCAAAGTTTTCCACATACATATAAATCTAGATAACCAATTTCAAATTTTTATTTTTAAAAAAAAGTGATTTAAAAAAAAGTTTTTTTAGTTGCTTGGATTGCTCACCGAGCAATGAAAACTACATATCATACAATTACCTTTTTAACCATATAGTCAAAAGTTATGAAAATTGTTGGGCCTTAAAGCTACTCCTTGTTCTCATGTTATGTGAAAATTATTTTTAAAATTAAAAATAAATTAAAAAATAAAAATCCATTCATAATGAGCTATCCCAAATTGCTATGTTGTCCCCCAAAAAATGTAATTTAGGACTTTAGGTGTCCAATAACTCCTCAGCCAACCCCAATCCTTCAATTAACTTCAAAAACCCCTCCTACGTATCTATCTACCGAAGCAGAGTAACCTACTTCCCATCATATGGAAGACCAAATTGTCTTCAACAGCTCCTCATCCATCCTCAGTCTTTGAATAAATAACCGTGTAACCCTTGCTCCCAAAAAAACCGGCTCCTCATCCATCCTCAATCCTTGAATAAATAAACATGTAAGACCCTCTCAAGTATCTAGCATAGCATGGCACATGCATGTAAGTACAGTACCTTCACAGCATGGGGAGGACCAAATTGTCTTATACGGTTCCTCGGTCCTCCCCCAATGCCCTTAAATTAACATAATAAGTCCCTCCCAAGTATCTTGCAAAGCCTTCCACCTTCAAAGCACTAGTAGCAGAGGACCCATGGCCTGGTTAAACAATGTCTCGTGGGGACGGTGCAAAATTAAAGCAGCCTTCCGTCGTGAATGTCAAATATGAAAGACCGGGTACGTCACATAAGTTAGAATTGTTTGCGTTGGGACTCGGATTCTCAAGACTTAGAATTGTTTGAAAGATAATTCTTTGATAGCCTCGTGCACTTATTTTAAAACTTATGACTTGGCTTTTTGTTTCCTTCGAGAGGAAACTCAGATGCTGTTCAATTGTTATTATCCATTGGGTGAAAGCTTGCATTCGGTGGCACACTGGAACTATTTTTTTAATGGGGAGTGGGAGTGGGAGTGGCAGACACACAAGCTTTTTTTTTGGGTGTGTGTGTGTGTGCTAAAATGGGCATTTTGTAACGGATATTTTTGGAATGGCGGGTCATGTTTGTCAACAGTGCTCCCCCCTCCTGGAGAGAAATAGTCGAGAAATGTGCTGCGGTAGGGCTAAGTGACACTTTTCTAGGTCTACTTCATCAAAAGGTCGTACTGTGATCCCCCAGAAAAATGGAAAAAATTATTGGCAACCTCGAGGAGAAACGCAATTCAATGCATGTGGGGTTTTGCAGTTTTTGATGTTGTAATATATGTAGTATTTTATAAAGAGCATCCACACCACGACTCAGCAAGTGAGACATTTTGCAAGTTTTTGATGTTCTAATCTATTATAGTAAGTAAGGTAGAACTACCCATTACCATACAGATTTGCTATCTAGGTACTTTGGAGAAGCTATTTATGAGCTCTCATATTTTTCAGAGATTGAATTGTTTGAGAGAAGTCAATTGTAAAAAAAATGAAGACATTCTGACAAGAATTGAATTTTTTGTGATTTTTCAAAGCTGAAATGTAAAACTGTGAGTAGACCATTGGTAAAGCATGACCAGACCATTGTTGAAGCGTGGGCTGATGTATCCGCTCCCCAGTGCATTGCCATCATGATCATGGATGAGTAAGATTGTGGTAATAAGATGGGCCAGTGACAGAAATGGGAGGAGCCTGTAGGTGGGGGAATTGGGTAAATGGTGGTAATGGGTAGTTCTACCTTATAGATGGTCACAACCCTTATCAGAACTTGATGTCACAAAAACGGTCATACTTTCATCCCATTTTTTCATCCCATTTTTTCATAGTGCCCCTATCATATAGTATTTTATAAAGAGCATCCATACCATGACTCAACAACAGGCTCCATTCTCATATATAGTATTTTATAAAGAGCATCCACACCATGACTCAACAACAGGCTCCGTTCTCATATATAGAATTTTATAAAGAGCATCCACACCACAACTCAGCAAGTGACGCAAACCTAGTGATTGGCTGAGCACAGACATTGTGAGTTTTCCTACACCAGGCATGGTGAGGGCCAAACAATGGCCGGTCACAACCAAATGTGCTGAGCAAACGGCCAAATGGGGTGGGGGTGGGGTGCTGGGGCTCAGTAGAAGGAGTTTACACTCTTCCTAACCCCAAGCCCCAGGTAGAAACCCTCAATTGGCGCTCAGAGATGTGCAAATACATTTTTAAAAATAAATTTGGGAGCCCTAGGTAGAAACCCTCAATTGGCGCTCAGAGATGTGCAAATACATTTTTAAAAATAAATTTGGGAGCCCTAGGTAGAAACCCTCAATTGGCGCTCAGAGATGTGCAAATACATTTTTAAAAATAAATTTGGGAGCAATTGAAATGCTCAAGGGCAATTTCATCTAAAAGAAAGGAAACTTTTCTCGAATTCAAAAGTAGATTTGATATAGGTGATCTATTTCAATTGGATTCTTAACAAGTAAGAAAAGCTCTTTATATGTACATGGAGTGGTAGGAAGTAGAACAATTCATATGGGATGTGTCACTTAGAATTAGTAGGAGTTTGAGAGTTCGTAGTGAATTCAAATTAATATATCCCACATGAGTTGTTCTACCTCCTACCACCCTAAGTAGATATAAAAAACTTCATTTCCACCTCCTATACTCTATGAACAAGTTGGAAATGCACGTGAAGCTATGTGAGGTACACTAAATAGTGAAATAGGTTGCTCCACACTAAATTCTCGACATTCTACAGTATATAAATATGTATAGTTATTGTAGATGGATGCAATAATGTAGGAACCATGTGTGTTGCATGGGTTGGTGCACTAGTTCATGGCTCGGGTTTAGAGAATTGCTTGTGCCTCCATCTGGATGAGTGGTGAGTCATGAGGTAACTTTCTTGAGTGAGGCAACCTAATTGTTTAGGCAACCTAATTTCACTATTTAGTGTAGTTTCCAATTATGGAGTCAAAGTTGAATTTCTTAAATTTCAATTTACAAACAAGAAAACTTCTTCAAATTGTATACTTCACTTGGTACCCCCTCATGGTGCGTCGGCCGTGGGGCACAAGCCTACTGTAGTCTTCAAAAATGTGCTACAAGTGCTGACTGGCTATCCTAATCTGCTGAGTCTACCATGGGGATGCTCTAAATTCTGAAAGTTGTGAACACATGTATGTGACCATGTGTTATCATACAATTGTCGCTGCACAAAATAGTGAAATTAGGTTGCCTTAAAAATTAGGTTGTACTATAACCCCCCAGAAAAATTGGAAAAATTATTGGCAACCTCTGAGAGAAACACAATTCAATGCATGTGGGATTTTGCAGTTTTTCATATTCTAATATATAGTATTTTACAAAGAACATTCGCACCATGACTCAGCAAGTGACACATTTTGCAAGTTTTTGATGTTCTAATCTATTCTAGTATAGATGGTCATGACCCTTGTCACGACTCAATGTCACAAAAATGATAATACTTTCATCCCATTTTTTCCTTGTGCCCCTATCATATTGCATTGCTGTTGCATTACAACGGACTCCATTCTCATATAAAGTACTATATAAAGAGCATCCACACCATGACTCAACAATGGGCTCCATTTTCATATATTGTATTTTATAAAGAACATCCACACCACAACTCAGCAAGTGACGCAAACCTAGTGATTGGCTGAGCCCTGACATTGTGAGTTTTCCTACACCAGGCATGGTGAGGGCCAAACAATGGCCGGTCACAACCAAATGTGCTGAGCAAACAGCCAAATGGGGGGGGGCTTGCTGGGGCTCAGTTTACACTCTTCCTAACCCCTAAGTACAAAACCTCAATTGGCACTCAGGAAAGTGTAAAAACATTTATTTATTTTTAAATTGGGGAGCAATTGAAATGCTCAAGGGCAATTTCATCTAAAAAAAGGAAATTTTCTTGATTTTAAAAGTAGATTTGATGTAGGTGATCTATTTTAATTGGATTCTTAACAAGTAAGAAAAGCTCTTTATATGTACATGGAGTGGTAGGAGGTAGAACAATTCATATGGGATATGTCACTTAGAATTAGTAGGAGTTTGAGAGCTCGTAGTGAATTCAAATTAATATATCCCATATGAGTTGTTCTACCTCCTACCACCCCATGTAGATATAAAAAAACTTGACTTCTACCTCCTATGCTCTATGAACAAGTTGGAAATCCATGTGAAGCTATGTGAGGTAGTTTCCAATGGAGTCAAAGTTGAATTTCTTACATTTCAATTTACAAACAAGAAAACTTCTTCAAATTGTACACTTCACTTGGTGCCCCCTCATGGTGCATCAGCCGTGCGGCACATGAGGACTAAGGGTCTTCAAAAATGCGCTACAAGTGCTGACTGGCTGTCTTAATTTGCTGAGTCTACCATGGGGATGCTCTAAATTCTGAAAGTTGTGAACACATGTATGTGACCATGTGTTATCATACAATTGTCACTACACAAAATAGTGAAATTAGGTTGCCTTAAAAATTAGGTTGCTTTACTTTGAAAAGTTATCCTTGACTCACCTTGTGTACACGTGGCGCATATGTCTACCTAATCGCTTGATATTAGGGTTTCACATGGTTTAGGGTCTTCGAGGCTGTTAATTTGTTTTTTTTGTAATGTTAGGCCGCCTCATTGTTGTGGCCAAGTCCGCACAAACCAAGACTACTAGTGCAGAAGATTCGTGTAACATTAAAGGGTTTATGAAGGCTAGCATTACATTGAGAATTAGAAAGGTGCGTTAGTGAATTTGTTTTGATTTTGATTTGATTTTCCCTTCTTATTCTTGCGTAGGCATTTCATCTCTTGGCAAGTAGTACCTATTTTATGTTGTGTTTAAATATTTGCTTTTCTATGTGAATCTGAATTTAAGAAGTCGCATTTCTTCTTTGGTTGTTCATAATGATTGGATCTTCACTTGTATTACCAATTGTTATATTGTATATGGATATTTTACTTATATGACTAGTCTTCAGTTGAAACAACTTTAGAATGGATTCAAACAAGATACAATTTAATGTATAGGGAACAAAATTCAATGCTTTGACCCTTAAATTCCACATTTTGATCCCAATGCATACGGCATCTTACTGCTATACAAAGTTTCATTCTTTCTTGGTGTATGATTGAGCAAGGTAAACTAAACCCAAAAATTAGTAGCTAATGGTAAAATAGTAAAAAGGTAAGTATCCAAAGTTATTTTGTTTTGCTTTGCAATAGAATTACACAAGTTCATTTTGGCTCCTTAACATGCCAATTGTTTTGTTTACAACCTTGCAAATTTTCTATTAGGGGAAATTTGTCTTGACAAGAAATAGAATTGATAATGAGACAATAATTTTTGAATGTTTGATACATGGTTGACTATTTCTATTTTATTTGTTGTAGATCAAGTCTCCAACACAAATAGCCAAATTATCATAAACATATAAGGTAAGTGATATTTTAGGATGTGGTTCTTCTCTTTTGATAATGCTACTCATATTTTGATTGCGTGGTAATTTGTGTTGAACTTGTATACTTGGATTTATTTTTTGGTATTGAATGTACCTTTTTTTTCATTACAATATTTTGTCCATTCAAATGCAAAAAGATGAGAATTATTTTTCCTCAATATTTTTAATTGAAATTGCAAAACAAACTTAATACTAGAGTAATTTTTGAATTATTTGCAAGTTGGACGAGAGATACTCAATATAGCATTCTAGCATGTTAAGCAAAAAGTGAATTGATGAAATGGAGAAAAGTTTGCATGAGGCTACTATATTATAGCTGATATGAATTTTAAAGGGTCACTTAGAGTGTCCATTAAAAATCATGTGTGAACAAAACTTTGGCCCCCTATATACTTTTTGAATTTTAAATAAAATTAAATGAATAAAACATGAATAGATTTTTCTACTTTGAAAGTTTATGTTTTGAATTATTGATATTTTTATTTGTTAATAATAATTAGTTACAAATTTTTGAAGTAAAAAGATACACTATAGAACTGAAAAATAACTTTCACACTCCTATATTATATAAGAAAAAATTGTTTAAAAAATGAACAAAAAAATTCTAAAAATAAATCTCTATTGAAAGCTCATTTTGAGTTGAATATTGATGCAATGGCCATCTAAATGTGTTCTCTAAAAATATTTGAGTTAAAAAAACATGCCATTTTAGTGCATTTTTAACCTCTTTTAGAAATCATTCCATATTTTATTTGAGTTTGAAATTTTGGGAGTAGAATCCTATAGTCATTAGTAAATAATGCTCAAAATTTGAAGTTAAAATTATAGTTTATTAAAAACCACTTGTTCGCACGTGGTTTGCTGTAGTAGAATTAAGTGCCCCCCCGAGGTATGAATTGTCTTCCTCGTCATTCTTGATTTTGACCTTTCAACTCTAAAATTCTTCTCTTTTCACATAGTCAAGCCCTAAATTTCTAATGAGTATATTTTGTAACCACTAGTAAAAGTATTTAGTTGTATATAATAGAATATTTTGAAGAGATGTCAAATTAGAGAATTTCACTTGTAGCGTTCATCTTCTTTTTGTTTATTGAATAATTGCCTTTTTTAATTTGGACCTCATAACTCTTATTTGAATTTCTTGTGTAATAATTTTGTACTTCATTTCTTTGACTAGGGTGAAGAACTTATCCTTCAAAAAATATACCTTGCTTTATCCTATCTAACAACTTTGTTAATGTAAATTGAAGCTATTGGCATTTTGGTATCTTGCTTTAATAATCCATGATTTGCTTTCAATAACATGAATTCACACAATTTATTATTGTAATCATTACTAATGTATTCATTTTATTTGAAGTTTTTTTAATTCTCAATTGTCACAATTGAATTTTAAAATATTGGATATGAACAAAAGTAACATCACTAGCTTGGGCTACAAAGCTTAAATTTAATCTTAAAATGAAACTAATCACTAATTTATCTAATTTATCTAATTTCTCTTAGTAATAAGTAAGTTCAATCTGATTTTTGAGTTACTAATGATATTTGAATTTGTTTTGTATAATTTCAAGAGCTCAACAGTCACATTAGAGAACATTCATGTCAGAATACAAAGTTTTTTTCAAGCGAGGACAAAATTCAAAATTCACAAGGTATGTATTTGAATTTGTTTCTCTTCTTAATCTTGTTTTGATGTTTCAACTCCTAAAAAGACACCAAGCACAATACAAATGCAACCTTTAATTTAAATTGGATTTTGGATTTAAAGTAGTCTTTGAATTTTTTCGAGGAGAGGGGTGCTTTAGGATTCCAATATTTTATTTTTATTTTTTTGCTAGCTATGCCGAATAGGGAGTCAACTCAACATATTTCAAAAAAGGCAATATGGAAGCATGTAATTCCAAGTGTAATTCAATGGATGATAAACACATAAGCAAGAAAAGGTGAAGCTAGTCTTATGGGTAAATGTTTGAAGGAATTTCCTCAGCATTTTCAACATAAGAACTACCATGAAAACATTACAAAGGCTGGTAAATGGTGGAAAGGGTGATCTGATTTTTTTCAAAAGTTGGAAGAAGAAGGAAATCATCATTCAATGGTGTATTCCAATCATGCAATTCAACGGAGGATGAATGTGAAAGCCCTACCTTGTCGTAGAAGAAAGCCAGTACCTTGGGTCATGTAGCTACATGAAGAACTCAAAGGTGAATTTTTGAGACTCAAAGATGCTGGTGTCAAATTCTCTACAAAGCTATTGCTTTTTTTAGCACGTCATATTTTGACAACATCTCATTGCCATTTGTTCTCACCACATCACCGAGAACTAGGGTCAAGAAAATGTTTGTTGAATTTGTTGGATCTTTCTTGGATCCAAGCATTCATGGTTTGTTTTAATATTGTTGGAAGAACTCAAATAGAAAAGCTGTTAGTTAGTCCCACTAAACAAGTCTACATAGAAAAAATAGTGGCATAGCATATGGATGAGTTGAAGGAGGGGTTTGATAGTGGTGAATTGAACGAGG
Source organism: Climacium dendroides (assembly GCA_950106755.1). Classification (NCBI taxonomy): domain Eukaryota; kingdom Viridiplantae; phylum Streptophyta; class Bryopsida; order Hypnales; family Climaciaceae; genus Climacium; species Climacium dendroides. Next base: position 12,821,546 of record OX467086.1, read on the forward strand.
GCCTCATTGAGAATGTTGATGAGACTCACTTCATCATCAACATGGATAATAGTAGGACATTGGGATTTCAAGGAGATGTTGGTGCAAAGTATGTGGACATGGTGTCTAGTAGAGTTGGAATTACGATGGTGGTGCAAATATCAGGGGATGAGAATGCTATAATACACAATCCTTTTTTGATATTTGAAAACAAAGATGGTAAATATCCAATTCGAGGTTGCCTAGATGATGTACCAGGTGTGAGCTATTGAATTGCTACAAAGGGCTTCATGACAGAAGCTATTTGGATTGAATACTTGAATGAGCGAAGAGCCATTCAACCAAATTCATTGGGGCTAAGGAAAGTGATCTATGTGGATAATTGTGCATCCCACAATGATTCTTTCCAAGCACTTTTGACTACAGATAACTCGAATATAGAAATTAGGAAATTTCCTATGAATGCAACTGGTCAATTCATTTGTCATTTCAAAAATCAAGGATGCATGGTCATTGTGTTGGGAAGTCTACAAGTTACATTGTGTTCAAACTTGGCAAGATCAAGTGCATGAAGATGGTAGGGCATTGATAATGTTGAAGAATCCTAGGAATCTTTTTTTATGGAGATGGCAATGGCTGCTGTACAGCATGTGAATGAGTAAAAAGATGAAAGAGGAATAAATTTTGCCCAAAAGGCCATGATTTGAACTGGCCTAGCATGAAATCTTCTCGATGGATGGCATATGGAAAATTTGACTCCAAAGCTTCAAAGGATCATTGAAAAGTATCCAAACCATTTCTATAGAGCACCAGTTCCTATCCTTCTATGATGGTATATCTTTTAAATGATTGATTATTTGTATCATTTGTTTCAAGCATTTCATAAGGTTTTTATTTGCAATTATAGACATTTTCATTGTTATATGGTTCTTTATCAATTTAAGTGCATTAAACCTTGTATGGTATGTGTATTTTCTAAGAAATAAGCTTAGAACTTGCGATTGCATTGTTTCATGGATATATCTTTTGCTAATTGTATGTGTGCCCAAATCTATGATAATTAATTCAAATTAGTGTTTGAAATTTTTATTTTTAAAATATATTTATTGTAGTAATTATTGTTGAAAATTACCGCAATAATTATAAATATTTATATAGTGTGGAATGTCAAGAAATTAGTGAAGGACAACCTAATTTCACTATTTTGTGTAAATGCTTCAAGAAACTCCTCACTTCTCATTGGTTGCATTTGGAAAGTTATAACATAATAGGCCCAAAAAGCGAGCATCTAAGGGAAGAAAGACTCCTGTGCAAAAATGAGTGGACCTAAAAACTTTTTGCTTTTTTGTGGGAGAAAGATAAATGAAGAATACAACAGTGCACATTTTAATTTTAATTTTATGACTTAAAATGAATAAGATATGATTTTCCAAAGTTAGAAGTACCTAGGTCCTTATTAATGCTCATAGGTACAATTGTAATGAATCAAAACATGCCTTTGAATGGAGCTAGTGTGTTTAAGAATGATCTCAAACATATTTTTGAATGGATTAGTGAGTCTAAAAATGATCCATTGTACGTTTCCATTCAATTCACTCCCCATTCATACTACTAAAATCATAAGTCCCTCTGTAATATCACAAATGCTACCATTAATACTAGGGGTTCATGCTTGCTATGCTACACATTCATTGTATCACATATTAGTAAAAATTTGATATATTTGAATAGAATGCATGATAATGATTTCAATAAGTCTTTAAAATAATTATTTTAATTATTTTATAAAAATATTTCCAATCATACATACATAGAAATCATATTTTCACATAATGTGATATTACTCAAATAGAGTAGCACTTCACAATCACCTCTATAATATCACTTTTTACAAAGGGTTATATTATAAAAATAATATAATTGTTGCAATTGAGGTGATATTAAAAAGGATCAATATGGTGATATTATAAAGGTAGCAATTTCATTGCTTTTCTTGGCTTTATACTTCTTTTGCTTTTCTATGATTTTATGCTTTTGTGAGCTTTGAGCTTCTGATTTCAATTTTCTATTGCTACTACCAAATGATTTGAGAGATTTATTAGATTGAACCGATTTTGGATTTCACAACAATTAAATTGTTCACAAAGTTTTTGAGATTTACAAGTTTTTCTTTTAAATTCTTCTATTTGGGTTGGCATTGTTTGTAACAATTGAGTCAAATTTCTAATGCATTCTAATGTATGTGTATCTTTTATTGTATTCATCATTGCATGTATTTCATTCATCATTCATTAAATTTCTATTGTTTATTTCAATATATGCTTATTTATAAAAAAAAATTATATGAAGATTTTAGTAATTTTTATCTAAAGATTTATTGAAATTCTTACTCCGCATTCTATCTAATACATAAAAATTCTAATGAAATTCTAATGGTGAATGCGTAGCATAGCAAGCGCCAACCGCTAGTTATAAATAAAAATCTATTGCAACTCCTAAATGCCCCAATGTCCTCACATAGTTTCAAGTCCAATTCAAAGTGCTATAACTTTTGCATCCAATGTCCAAATTCAATAAAACTTGTTGGGAAATTTGTGATCTCTCTTCTAGTTTATTCAATATAATTTTCAGATGTACTTATTTTTTGGAAGCCAACCAAAATTCACAGGTTCAATTTGAGGACACCAAACTGCATTTGATGGCTGCAACTTGAGGGGCTTGTATCTCCTTCATCCAATGTTTGTTTTCAATAAAATTTATTGAATTATCTTTCCCTTGCACTCTAGTTATTGTGGTAAAATTTTCATGTCAATCCAAGTTGTTTTGAATGTTTGGGAGCAATTCAAAGTTCAAAATCCCGATGTTTTTGAATTACAATGAACTTTGGCGGCTTGTTTCTTCTTCATATAGTGTCCATTTCCAATAAATTTTATTGGAAAAGTTATGCATACTAGTCTAGTTTGTGTGGCTAAAATTTCATATCAATCCAAGAATTTATAAGTGCCTGACAATTGTTTCAGTAGAAGGAGGTTTAGCCTCAGACATGTTTTTTGCAATTTTTTTTGACATTTCAAATCCATTTTGTAGACCTCACCAAATTTAGCACTTTATTATGAGCAAAAATCATATATGATAGTGCCCCATGTCACCTGCTCAATAGCCTAAATCCACACATATAGAATGGCAGTTTCTCACCACACAAAGACACTTCCATTTCTACATCCATGTGCACTATTTTAAACACTTTTGTAAGGGTAGTTCTTAATGCCCAAGCATTTTTTCGAGCCCTCTCCTATAATGGTCATTGGATTTCTGGCATCATGCTTGCTTGTATAAGGTAGCAACGTCCATAAGCGTCAATTTAAGTGCATAAAAAATTTCTATGCACTTTCAAATGTAGTTTTAGACACTGTAAGTATAAATTGAGAAATTTTAAAGAGTCAATCATAAATGCACCTAATACCAATACTAGGGTTTGATATTCAGATGTAGTATGTCTTTGTAATCACATGTATTTACTTCCCCAAGATTTTTCAAGATTTTTGAGGAGATGGTTATGAGTACAATGACAGTTATGGGTGTTGATACTTTAGCTAGTTTGCAAGTGACTAACTTTCCTCATGGTGGTGCCTAGCCTTTGTTGCTCTTGTGTAAGTTTTTGTTGTGTGTTTTTAGATTGTGAAAAAAAAATATCTACCAAGGGCTTATTCCTTTGGTTTTGTGTACTTTTCTCCCTTCATCAATGGAAATTGTCTATGTGTTTAAAGAAAAAAAATTGTAGCGGTTTTGAGTCATAGAAGTGTTCATCCAAGGCTATTTTTTAGGTGTTGAAGAATGGACATGTTGTAGTTAGGTGCTTCTGCTTCATATAATGAACTTGAATGAATAGAACCAAAAATTGCCCTATAGAACTTTGGAGGGAAAAATGTGAAAAATGGGCTAAAAAATGAATCTCTTAAGTTATTTTGTCAAGAAGATGCTTTGATTGCATGCAAAACAAGATACTCTAAAACTTTCTCATTACTTATCCATATTGGAATGAACAAAAAAATTCCATATAGACAAAAATAGAATCTATTAGAAATAAATTTTTGAAACTTTATTTCATGCTTTTGTGAATTTCTTTTGCTACTCAAGCACAACTACTTTGCAATTTAGGTGGCATGTTAACTTTTGCACCCAAGCACCCATGGAAATAAAAAAAATCATATTTCCTTCTATATTAAAAAAAAGTTTCAAAAAAGTTTCAAAAAAGCATGCCAAAAATTGAGATCTCAATTTGGGTAGGTTCTCAAGAACCTACCCAAACTCTCAAGAACCTACCCGAAAATCACCCCCCTGGAGGATGAAAAAATGGGTCGATCACCTTTTGAGAGAGACGATGTTTTGCGTTGAAACTCGAGTGCTTTGTTGACAAATGCTCTTTTGAAGTTGGAATTCGTTGAGGCCACTTGCATGGAGTTCGGAGCAACTGGACGGAGATACTACTGGCTGTACCCCACAAGCTGCTTTGGTAGAACAGATTTTTATTTTATTTTTTTCTACCATGACGTGTGGAATCCCGAACTGAACGGCTATGGTCCTGCGCGTTTTTGAATTCTGTAGCATGTCGTAGAGAAGGAAATTGACAATTTCTACTGGTGAAGAGCTAGGGGGTAGTAACCGTGTTCCCTGTGGGATTGACATATAAGTTAGCTAGTGGCGTTGCCATTTTCATTCAGTGCGCAGTTTGCTCCTTCAGTACATCTTCTGCTGTTGTAGGCTCATTGCATAAGACCAATTGTTCAAAAACTAGAGCTCTTTTCATCATCGGTTCATTGCGCGCAAGTGTCATCACTCTCTATCTTTTTCTGGATTCCGCTTTTGAAGGCTCAGTGCATCAGGACAGAGTTCACTGGACAATCGGTTGTGGTGTGTTACACACTTGATTCAGTAATTCAGTCGACAATGTCGGTACGTTTTTGCACCAGATTTCTTGTTTGTGCTATAATTAAGAGGCTTTTCTGGCAATTTCTGGTCCCTTCTTGTTTGTTATGCACGGTTTGAAATCGATATGTTCTTAAAGGTGGTCTGTATACGATAGTCGCACATTAATTGTTAGGACAGTGGGTTAATGCACTTTGTACGATGCTGAAGTTTCTATCGCTTCCTTCTATTTTTTCTGTTTTCATTGTCCTCATTCTTTGTGATTTCTTTGTGATTTTCCAGTACAGGGAAGTTTTCGTCATGGCAGACAAGAACACACTCCGGTTGTGTGAGTTCCTCTTGGAGAGAGTACCAAGGGAGGTTGCCAGGCCAGCCCAAAACCCGATATGGACGTTTCTGAAGGGGATTGAAGGTTTCAGCACCACCCGCGTTGCCGAGTGCCTGGGGCTGCTTCTCGATGCGCAGTATGCCTCTATTAGTGATTTGAAGCGAGCTACAGCACAAGATTTGATTGAGAATGCGGGTCTGAGACCAGACGACGCTGTCGAAATAGTTTATGCTGCCAGGGATGCGGTCGTTCATGTAGATCGCCCTACTGTGCCCGCAAAATCAACCCCAACCGGCTTCGCTTTACCATGGGCCAATGAATCGTATCAGCCTTTTGTGCATCCTCAGAGCTACGTGAAAACATGGTGAACTTCTTGTACGGGCTCTTTCAAATCCTTGCTCAATAACCAGGACATAGCAGGATCTGTAATCACCTGGTCAACTAGAGGTAGCATGTGCATAAGTGTGCATAAGTGTGCATAACATTCTTTGGGCTGCCTTCACAGGCAGCCTCAGGTATCATTCTTTGGGCTGCCTGGGAAGGCAGCCTAGGTGAAATCGTTCTTTCCTGCGCCGGATGTGAGGAAAACACCCTCATCAGGACAGTCAGGGTGTAAAGCTTGAACTTTTAATGAAATCATTGTATTCAAAAAATGTCCAGAATAAGACCTCGATGTTCCAATTCCATAAGTACGTCTTCCTCCCATAAATTGATGGCAAGTCAAGAAGAATCTAGACTCCCATGCCAGCAATTGTTTTTATGCTTAGTTTAGCAGGTGTGACAGTCCACAAATTACCAGAACTTGTTGGCATTTTTGAAACAGTCTAAGTTGAAGCTGGATTCATTGATCGAAACATCAAGTAATCGAACCGCAAACTCTCCAGCCGACTAGAGAATTGATATCATAATCCCTCCATGGAGTTCATGGCAGATTTCATTATTTTGTAGCATGCTTTGCGTCCTCCTTTCTATCACATCCTCTGTTCCTGTCAACAGGCCCTTGGAAAACGGGTGTTTTCTGCAGTTGAAAGCTCTCTCCGAGTGGCATATAAGGAATCCAGCTAGAGTGAAGAAGGGCTCGGACCACCTTCGTACTAGTGCAACCTCAAGTACTTTTCTAACCCTGAAAAGGTCACACGGTTCTCACAAAAGAAAGCTGTTGTAACACTCAGTGGAAATTGTACATAGTATTTAAACCCTGAAAAGCTGTAACGCTCATTGAAAATTGTACATAGTATTGAAAAGTTCAATTGCACTATTTTTTCGGTGGTTTCTATGGATGATGCACCGTCTACCTTTAACCCTTAGAAGATGAATAGATGACCTTGGAAATCATCCCTTTTCATTTCCATGTGAATCAATTCATTTGGCTTTAAGAAATAATAAAAACACTTACTAGAAGTCAAATTACTGTAGAAGATCTCCCCTTTTTGCAACAAAATTCTTAGGATTTCCTATCATCCACCTGATGTCAAACATCGAGTTTAAGGGTTTAAAAAAATCCAAAAGTACTGACTAAAAATACAACACTATATTGTCTCAATATGAAGAGTCTCCATATCATAATGTGTATATTTTAGATACCTCAACTCTTGAAGTATGGCTTCTATTGCTTAGGAAGGATGGAAGTAGGATTTTTCTTCTAGTAGTGTAAATTCTCAATTAAAAGAATTTCAAATTTTTGGTAAAATGGATTGTAAATTGAATATTTGTGATTTTTCCAAGAATTTTTTTTTTTCCTTCGAGTTAAAATGCTAAGTTCTAATCATAGTGATTTTTGAAGATTTTTACTTTGCTTTTTTATTGAAGTTATTTTAGAAGGGTTATCTTTTGAATTGAAAAAGTTGGTTTTAGAGGTAAAACCTACAATATCCTTTAGATTGTAGAATGTTTGCAAAACAAGTCTTTAGAATCTAAACCATACATATCAGTTAAAGAATTAAGACAAGCATCTTTTAAAAAGTCAATGAATGAAAAATACAATTTTGTGTGCATGCATTGGAATGTGTTTGCATTCATTTGTTGTTCAAAATTCAAACATGTACTGGTCCTTAACTGAGTAAGGACAGTTTGACCACCTTGGAAATCATCTTTTTTGATCCACTATAAATCATTGACCTCATAAAACTACCGTACAAGACTTTCATGTTTTGTAAGAAATTCTAAGGATGAATATGTCCACTTCTGTCTTACATGGAAAGATGGAGTTAAGGAGTTAAAAAAAACAACTAAATGACAAACAATATCCAACAATGACAACTTTCAAAGATAGAAGTAGCTATTCTAATCCACTATTATGAGAAGTGCCAAAAGTATGTTAATAGGACAAAAACCTTGACAAACTTGTTAAAATTCAATCGAATATATCATCCTTACTCTATCCATACCTTACATTTGACTGTTTGTTTTGTTTGTTATGTTGAGATCTCTTGGATTGTGCGTCTCCCAGTCGTATGCTTGATATCATCAGAAAGCCCTCACCGAGGAGGGGTGCAATGGCTTGGTTTCGTGACATTCAAACGTACAATATAAAATTTATCAAATTTTGAAGTATTTTTTGGATCTAAGAATTAGAAAATTACTTTTACTTCTGTTTTGACTGTGGCAACGGCCCTTAGGTGGTTAACAAATCCCTCTTCAGGAATTTTTGATGTAAGGCCCCACTGCCCCACTGCCCCACTACCCAACAGGGCACACTAGTCAATATAAAAAATTGGAGGGTTAGGTGGCAAGCTCTGATTCGCTCTGCAACTTTCAATGATTAGCCTACTTCACCCAGTTTGTCAAGGAGGAAGACTTTGAGGAAACCACCAAATTAATGCTGTCCCTATTTCAACGAGAAATTCAAAAGAGAAAAGCGTCCTGCTGAATTTCTTGTTCACTGTACTTCCCTCTCTAGGACTTTTTTTGGGTTTTAGGTGTCAGTTTTTGTTTTTTTAAGGGGTTTGGGTTTTCTAGGGTTTGAGGTTTTAGGTGTCAGTTTTGTTTTTTTAATGGGTTTTGGGTTTTTTAGGGTTTATTGATGAGAGCATCATCCTTTCGCAACCCAACTGTACACCCCTTCGCACCTCTTCCTGGATTGCGTGCAGGACTCGCGCCGACTGCGAAGATTTCGGCATTGGTGAGAAGGCGAGAGACAGCCATGGATTGGGACGGGCAGAAAATCTCCGAGCAGCTCATGCAGTACCTTCTGCTGGCTTCAGCGTTGGTGGCTCTCCTTTCGGGCTATGTCGCCGGTTCTTTCCGTTCCATGCTTCACATCTACCTCGCGGGAGTGGCGGTTACGTTCATGCTGACCGTTCCCGACTGGCCTTTCTTCAATCGCCATCCCTTCGCATGGGTGGAGCCTGTGTCTACTCAGAAGCCCAGCGCTCGTCCTCAACAGGACGGCACGAAATCCACAATGTAGGAAGGTCTGGCAAACAAGTTTGGTTCTAATGTGAAACTCTCGTATAACTTCGCGATTGCGACACCAGTTAGGAAATACAGTTCTTAATTTGGTCTCAGGGTTGTAAACCTAAAACTGACATTCTAAGCACCAAGCTTTATTGTTGTGTATAAATGTAGCTGTTTAGCAGAGGATGATGAAATTTTTGTATGTCCTTGCTAGCAATTCAAAAGGATTTCAATGCATCAAGAAATGCACAATTTTTACTCCGATGCAATTTTTATTTTTATGAAAAATTTATGAGTTCGAGGTATCCTTCACAGATGACCTAAATTGATTGGTGAAACCTTGTTTACGTGGTGCAGTACATCCTCATAATCTATATAGCTTCATCGTCTAAATTTTTACAGTTTGTTATATTTAAATACAGTGTTGGTTTGGGGTCTGCATACCTTAATCTGGGAAGAAAAAGGTTGGATTTAGGGCTAGTGGAATTAGGCGATTGTGTTGCGGATCTACTTGCTAGTGTCAGAACCCCCAAGCCGAAGTCTGGTTGTGGTGGTAATCAATGATTCCCTTGTTGAACTCGGATTGCAGGGAACTCTCACTCTGCATTCAATGCGGATTTCTCGTTTCTCGATGATATTGCCCATTGTGAAAAGAGATGGATACCTGTTTTCTTGGGACTGTGGAAGGGATATGTTACGTATCTCCATATTCTGGTGACTGACCAGGTGTGTCGTGCTATTGGAAATGTTATATCATTGTGCAAACCCTAATTGTATTCGGAGTGTCACAGTACCATTCCACAGGGGACGCTTCTCAACTTGGAAGATGAATCGTGAGTGCTGTATTAGCGGATTAGGGTTTCCAGTGTGATCCATTTGACAGAAAAGACTGGGATATTGTAAGTTGAAAACTTTATCAGATGCATTTCGAGATTTCTCCATTTTCTTTAGAAACATATGCTAACAAAACTATTGAAGTGGGATGCATCAAACTTTGCCTTGTTCATCAGACTGCTGTAACAGATGTTCCGAGCTTCCATGGTTCCACTCACTCGCTAGTCAATCGAATGCAACTCTAAAGAAACCCTAACACCACACTCTCACAAGAACTACAGCACAGGACTGGAAGTCATCGCAGTAACATATTTATCACACTATTGAATTCAACAAAGTTTCCAACAATAATAGTCATCCACAGAAACTCTACAATATATGCCTTTGGTGGAAGTTTCAAAAAATTGGTGAATTTCGTATTTCATATGAACTTAATTCACCTTTTGTCAAAATTGTACAATAAATTCGATTTTTCATAAAAGAATGTGAATTTTTTTATATTTTAGGAGCAATGAGAGAATATTCATTGTTAAAACAAGAATACTTTGTAAGTGTAGTACAAGAGAAGGACTCAAAGGACCTTGGTGACAATTGAAACATAAAATTGAGTTTAATCCTAGATATAACTTTACTACCATACTCATAGGGCTGGGTAGCACATTGATGCCAAATAATTAATTAAAGTTGTGAAAGTAGTTTTGGCACTTTTCAATCTAAATTTTAAGAATTTGACATTGTATTTAAAGAAATTTAATAGTCGTTACTTGAGATGTGTGTTTAGTTGAAAAGATCTTTGTACAGATTGAATGGTAGGAGGTAAAACAACCTATGTGGAATATGTTTAGTATGACCCTCTTTTTCAAATAGTCCCTGTGAGAGTGTAACAAAAAAAATTCAAATATTGGTTCATATTTTGACAATGAATAGAATAAGAGCCAAGGTGTGTTCACTTAATTTTTCTAAATGAAAAATTAGTTGGCCAATTGCTTTCTTACAAATGCTAAAGAATCTTACCATTATTAAATTTTGCTTTAATAATGGTTGCATTTTGGAAACTTGTGAATTACTTTATGTATGCCGCAATGCTTTTGGATCAAGCCATATTTTTTTTTCAAACATGGCATGTATGGGTTTTGCAAGGCCTGAGATAAAAAATAGGCAACTACCGTAGAATTCTTTGGAAATTTGTAAGTAATTCATAAATACTTTGAAAAATATGAATTCACTTGTATTATATTCTGCATCAATTTCTCTTCAAGTGAAAAATAAGGAAAAATATTTTTAGGCATCTGAAAACCATCAAAAGGCCAACCAACCCTTAAAGGGGCGCCTTATGAGCATACTACTTTAAATGGTTAGGATTAGTAGGAGCTCAACCGCTTGTAGTTAAGTAAAATTTCAAACCTCATTTAGTTATTGTAGAATAATTTTTTCAAAAATCTTTGAACTAAGATAATATAGGAAATCAAGATAGCTTTCATCTTTAAAATTCCATTTGAGATTTAGAGCCTTAACCCCTAAAGGACCAAGGCCTTATTTCTGCCAAAAAACACTCAAAACTGCCATTTCTGTAGCAAAGAGTAAACAAATTTGAAAATTATTATTTTTGCACATCCAACCGTAGGATCTTATACCTTACTAGTATAGAAATGTGTGGAAACAATTTCAAAATTTTTGACCACATAGGTTAAAAGATATTTGCGTTTAAAGTGAAAAAAACAATTTTTTCAGCACCTTGCGGGACTGGATTATTTGACTTTGAAATTTTTTAACTTAAATTTTTTGCACTACAGAGTTTTGAGCTTTAAATCCTTATTGTGGGAGATTGAGTTGAGAATCTAGAAAAAAAGAAAATTTGAAGAATAAGATTAATTTTCATGCTTAAAAAAATTGTTAAGTAGAAGTAGGTATGAGAATGAAGGAAAATCTAAATTATTAATATCTTTAAGATGGAATTAAAATGCACTAATCCCAATGCTCAGATTGTTCTAGCAAGCAAAAAAAATCATGTAAAAATTTTTTTTTAGAAAAATTGTAAAAATTGCATTCAGAAATGAATTCTATAAGTTATTTTTTCAGGAAGATGCTCTAACTGCCCGATAAACAAGATTGTCCATAACTTTCTCATAATAAGTCCAAATGGAATGAATAAAAGCTTCCCATGCAGACAAAAATATAATCTACAAGAAAAAAAAGAAAAAAAAAAGAAAAAATCAAAGTTTTGCAAATTTTTTTTTGCTGCCCAGACTGCCCCCCGTCCCCTACTTTGAGCTTATTTGGTCATAACTTTTGTTTTCGGGCACCAAATGTGAAAAAAATTATATTCCCACAAAGCTCATCAGTTTTTCTATCTTCAAAAAAAGTTTCAAAAAATCATGACAAAATTTCAGCCCGTAGGTACCTGCCCGAAATCCAATTTGTCCCCTGAAGGGACAATGGTCCTTTAGGGGTTAAATCAAAAGTTATGAACAAATTTCAAAGAGGGACATTTTTTTGACATTTTCAAACATCCCCTATGAATTTTGTCCAGAACAATTTGGGAGAGGCTCAAAGTCACAAACATTTTTTGGGAAATGAAAGTTAAATTGATTTTTTAACTTTTTATAGTCCAAATTTTTTTGAAAAAAATTATTCTACAATACCAAAAGGAGGTTTGAAATTCTACTTTTAACACAATTCCTACACTTTGACAATGAAAGGTCAAGCTTTCATCTTCAAATTATCTCATATCCTTTGAGAGTTTATAATAGACAATGAATTTCCTTATAAAAATAATCTTTCTATCCTTCATTTTTACCAAATGCCAATAAAAATTTTTCTATGATTGGCCATCAAATTTTTTCTTGATAGTAGATGTTCTTTAGACCTTACTTTCAATTTTTTGACTAACATTGAACATTTTCCTTTCTTTCAACAACTTGGCCATTTAATTTTTATTAAACTTGGCAATTTTTCATTTTCATTTTCTTTATTATTTGGCATTCTTAAAAATAATTATTTTTTGCCAATCCTATCCTATGGCTATGGGTATTCAAAGAGAATCTTTATAAACATAAGGTAGAAGGCTCAAGAAATGGCACATCTAAGGGGAAAAATAATGTGTGGAAGAAATGAGATAGCCAATGATTTCTAAATATTTTTATACAAAGAGAAATGGAAAAGAAACAAAAATGCAGTTTAAATTATAATTTTTTGACTTAAAATGAATTTGATACAATTTTCCAAAGTAAAGAGTCCATAAGTTGCTATCAATGGTGATAGACTTTAGTAGTAATGAATTAACATGTACTTCTAAAAAGAGCAAAACAGTCCCCCAATAGATGAATAGGGAGCTTAGTAAGTTTTAAAAAGTTCCATAATGCATGGATGCAATGTTTTAAATCGAGCAAGAGAAATATGTCCTTTGAAATTAATATCCAATGCTTCTTTCTTATTGTCATTTTGAATTCTATATTCACAATTAAATGATGCATTCATGATTTATACATCACACATAATAGTGGTCCAAGAGCACTACTCACTTTGAATTTTGTATTCACAATTAAATGATGTATTTATGATTTATACATCACACATAATAGTGGTCCAAGAGTACTGCTCACTGGCCTAAAATCACTCACTTGCAAGCACATACTTTAAAAAATAGAATTGATTTGAGCAACCACACGCACTAATTATGGACCTTTCCTAGGGTCGATTATAAATGCCCACATTATTTGAGGACCTCCTCCTACAATTGGTAAAAATGTTCATTGAGAATAATATCTTGTAGCTTTTATAAATCAATTAGTGTGGTTATACTAAATATCATAATTAGTGTGTAGAACCCACTTCCGAATAGGATAACATAACAATGAATATTTCTCCGACTAAATCATGAAGTGCACCAATCAGTCACTCCCGAAACGAACGAGAAGACCGATCAATTCTCATCCGTCCCTCATGAGCGAACTTTTCATCCGTATTTGAACGATTCAGCTTGCAGACGGAGAGCCAGTGACAGTTTGAGTGACGGTAACGGGTCCCCATAGAAACGGTAACCGACGACCATGTGCTCGTGGTCTTTCCTCTTCCATTCTTGCACAACAAGCCTCGACGTGTTTCTTTTCAGTTTTGCCGTAGTCTCTCAATCGTTCCTTCGTCCCTGAAGTTGGAGATCATTTACATCGGCACCGTCTTTCTTCTTCGGTTACTTGCCCTCTCGAGGAACCTCACGCATTTTCATTCGGGGGTTTGAACGCGGAGATCGAGTAAGGTAGTGTCGATTCCGAGGTATGCTCCGATCGATGTTTCCCTCTTTGTGTTGGCTTCATTGTTGCTCTTCTCTACAAATTGTTATTACTCTTTGTGTTGCGGATCAGTGATGGTTGAAATGGATTTGGATTTGATGTCGGTTGCAGTGTCGGTTGCACTTAGGTTTTGTGCATTTTTAGGATTTGTTTCTGGTTTCGACCGAATGGTAGTCTGTGCTGCGTTTTAATTTTTTGTTGGATGGTTGGAGGATGTGATTGAGGAAAGGAAAGATTTCGAGAGTTTTGATGAATAGGGTAAGATGGTGGTTGTTGAGTTTGAGTCTGAGATCAGGCGTGATGATTAGGGTGCAGATTAGGGTTGTTGACAGCAATCATGAAGCGCGGGGAAAATCTGCAGCATGCGGCGGCTCCTTTGAACAACTACCAATTCGACTTCGGCCTGCCAGGTATGCCGAAACCGAGTGGGAGCTTGAAAGACCAGAAGGCTCAACCGTTGAAATCCACGCCGCAGGCCTCGTCTGCAGGTTGGTCCGCCTCTCCGGGAGGCTGGGGGTCAAGCCCGTCTGAGGCCTTCGATTTTCTCGGCAGATCTAATGCGGGGGGCTCTTCGAACCCTAATGTAGCTGCTCAGCCTAGGCCGCAAACGGGGGGGAATGTTTCGAGTACGTATGATTTTTTAGGCAAGCCTGCTCCCGTAGGAGCAGGTGGAGGTTATTATGGAGGCGCGAGGCCTCAGGTAGGTAATGTGGCGGGGATGGGTAGTTTCTTAGGGCAAACCGGGTCACAATCGAAAGGGGGAGTGGATCTCTCAGGGAAGAGCTGGGGTCAGTCTACCTCGGCATCTAAGCTTGCATCAGCAGGGATTCCAGGCTATAAACCGTCTAGTAAAGAGGATGTGTTTGGGGATTTGCTGGGTGGTGCGTTAGGTGGTAAGTCATCCGCCCCGTTGAAGCAACAGCAGGCTGCCGCATCTGCTGGTGCTTACGGAATGGGCAACTTGCAGTCCGCCATGCCGGAGGTCTCGAAAGCTCCGGTGCATGAGACGAAACCGGCGAAGCCCGCACCGTTTAATTACACAAATATGTTCAAGAGCCCCACACCACCGGCCCAGAAGCCTGCACCCAAGCCACAGACTCGGGGTGGTGTTCCTTTTCCCGACATTTCGTTTTCAAAGCCTGCAAATGGCCAATCCAGCGATCCATTTGAGTTTGGCATGAAGAAGTCAAGTGCCCCTCCTCCTGCCCCAGCAGCAGCGGCAGCAGCCAGGGTGCCAACTGCAGATCCATTCGGAGGTGACCAGCTTGATTCTATATTCGGCGTCTCTAGTTCTCGTGCTCCTGCTACCAAGACAACTGCACAGGTTCATGATGGTTGGGGTGATGCGTTTGGAGCGGCTGCAGAGAGCCACTCGTTCGAGAATGAAACCTTCACCACGGAACTAGAAGGCGTGGGTTCTGCTCCTGCAGGTGTCACTGGGATCGCAGCATTCGAAAAGGGCAGCTCTTTCTACAAAGATGGTCAATTCCCCAATGCAATTAAATGGTTCTCATGGTCTGTGGAACTCATGGAGAAGGAGAAGGGAAGCACGGATACCGTAATTGAGGTGCTAACAAAAAGGATTTCATGCTTCAAGGAGATTGGTGAAATGAAAAAGGCAATAGCAGACTGCTCGAAGGTATGGCTCTTCTTGCCTGGAGCTTAATTCTGTATCAAATTTTAACGAATCCATATGCTTCATTAATTGAGGTTCTGGTGTCCTGTTTGTTCTCTGAAATCAGACCTTTTGTATCATAAATTTGTCCATATGTGCCTTGTTTCTGGAGGAACGTGATTCGTAAACCGTTAACTTTGATTCTGCAGGCACGCATTTTGTGGTAACGCACAACTGCATTTCTTAGCGATTCTTAGATCACTGATGCTGACAATGTTTTGGTTTGCAGGCATGCGATTTGAAGCCTGGAAGCGTAGAACTTCTGATGCAGCGAGCACACTTGTACGAGAGCTGTGAGAAAATTAAGCTTGGGATCGTAGATTTGCGAGAAGTGCTTAAGATCCAACCTGGCCACCGTTTGGCCTCTCAGACGCTGGCAAGACTCGAGAAGATGCTGTGATTATCCTTGAATCCTGTATCTTTAGGCCTTTTACTATGACTAGAATATTTTCTGAATATTCACTTGCTTTAAGTGCATCATTAATTGTTCGAAACTGCAAATGTTGGGCCAATTCTGTAGGTCGAATGTTACAAAATAACATACCAGGTTATAGTGTGCGTAACGTAATTACTGTACCGATTTGCTGTGGATCTCGTTTACGGCAAAGGAATTATGGCGGAGTAAACCATGCATCGTGTATATTAGTTCCATTTGTTTTCCAACTACAAATATCTCAGATCGGGGATATTAGCTGCAGCATGGACCCTTGAAAAAGCCATTATTACATTCTTTGATACTCGTATGATTTAGTTGATCTACCTTCGATCCCTCATGTTCGCGTTATCCTCTTTCCATATTGTCAAGGTGGATTTACCTTCCACTCAACCATCTTTAATGCCGTTGCCTGTAGGGGACAAATGAACTTCTAACTGCACTCTTGCATCTGTTGACTGCTTGACATATGGAAGTTGACTGATCTTGACCCAGATTTTGAAGATGTGTAATGCAGAGTTTATCACTCAAGAGGGTCCAGGAACCCTCATCACTTACTACTTGTGGATGCTGTTCGACACTAGGTCACATTTGTTCATAGGACATGATAAGATGGTAAGGTTTTTGAAATTTATGGTTAAAATGGATATATTTTACTTTTTTCACATGAGAGATGATGCGCAACTTGGATGTTCAATTCAATACTGTGCTGTTACCCAAGTGGGAGGAATGGGAACAAGCCTATCATAATAGAGAGGACTTCAGCGTGTAACTTGATGTTTGATTCTTGGCTACTACAAAACGAAGGATGTAGAAAACTTTAGTGGCTAGACTTTTTTTTTAATGCAATGGTTCTTCCATTTGTTAAAAAAAACTAACTTTACTGGCTACTACCACACTGCCACTTGGACATCATTGATCCATTAAGGACCGTGGTCAATCCTGGAGGTAGGCAAGACGTTTTCTAGTTTTGGGTTGAACATGGAAAAAAATACCAAACTGTGATGCATTCTAGAGATGTGTCCACACCAATTGAATTGGTGTGAATGCTTGGATTTCCACAATAAATGCATGACACATTCTGCATTGATTTTTGTATTAATTTCTATATTGCTTTTGGTATTTTCAGTCAAATATATATATATTTTTTTCAACCCCAAAACTTCATGCTAGCACAGACTGTTCTGATTCTTGTCCCAATGCATTTGGTTCCCAATTCCCCACACCCATCCCCTTTTGTCCCCTTTTATTTGTATCCAAATTCATTCTAAAACTCTAGCTACCAATGGAAAAGTGTAAATGTCCTTAATGGGTTAAAGCTTCACTTTAGAATTCATTGCATTGAATGAAGTACAAAATCCAGTAACTAAAGATGAGCCCACTGTGGGTAGCAGGCTTTGCCCCCAATTGAGTGTTGGAAAATTTTAATTTTTCTTTGTTACATTTGGATAAATGGAAGGAAAGGTGATCAAATCTGAAATGATTATTTATTAAGAACATATGAATTTGATATGGAGTATGAAATTTGTGAACCAAATAGCCCATTGATATTGGTCACCAATTGCACCTAAATTGGTCACAGCATTTTCCTAAATGTGGGTTAGATTCAGCAAAAATTGTCTGAATAGAATTTCCATGTCAGATTTTGATAGGTCCATGTTATCTTTCACCAATCACAAGATGACATGTATTACTTTTTAATGAAAATGACTTAATTTTATGTTGAATCTTACTCTCATCTAGGGGGGCCTTAAAGTGCCAATATAAGGTGAATGATTTGACTTTCTTGTAGAAACAAAGAATACACCTATTGGTTCAATAATCCAAGCATTTTAGTGACTAGCTACCTTGGTCCTAGGGGTCTATGTCCTTTAATTCTTAAACATTGCATGAATGTTTGGCATCCTTTGGATGAAAGGGAATTCTTCAAATAGGAATAGGATAGAAGTACAACTACTCATCCTTGGAATTTTACTATGAAAAGGGGAGGTCTTCTATAGTAGTTTGACTTCCAATGAGTGCTTTTGCTATTTCTTAACCCCTACATGCCCATTGTCCCATGGGGAGACAATTTGGAGTTTGGGTAGGTTCCTATCAGCTGAATTTTTATTTGATTTTCTTAAAACTTTTTGAGGATGTGTAGTTTTGCAAGAGCTTTGTGATTACATAATTTTTATTTCAATCTAATGCTCAATGAAGAAGTTGTGGGAGGTTTTAGGCAAATTTCAACTTGAGGGGTGGCTTGGGTTGCCATTATTTGGTTGACTCAGGCCAAAGGGAGATGCATATGCTGCACTAGTCAAAAAGACAAAGCTAGGATGGACAGCAGATGAAGATTGGGACCACAGGTCAACTCCCCAACATATCAAAGGCTTTGAAATTTCATACCATGGTTTCATAGAATTTTTTTTAGAATTTTAGAATTAAATCTACAAATAAACAAGATATATCATTGTCATTTGAAAAACTTGTCATCAAAAAAAAACTTCTTGTCAAAATATAGGTTTTGCTTCATTAGCATTTGGATGAGGGGTTGGGGTGGAGAGGTTGTTTTTATAATGAAATCCATTGTCCATTACAAATTGTCAAAGGGTATGGGATAACTTGAAGATGAAAGCTTGATCATTGATAGTCTAAACTAAAGAATTGTGTTTGAAGTAGAATTTCAAACCTTATTTAGGCATAGTAGAATAAACCTTTTTTCAAAAAACTATGAACTTAGAGAAGTTGGGAAATCAAGATAACTTCAAAGTGAGATTTAGATCCTCCAGTCAAAAGTTATAGACAAATTTAGAGAGAATGTTTGAAAATGTCAAAAAGAATTTTCTTCCAACCCTTCTCTAAAATTTGTCCATAACTTTTGATTGGAGTCTCAAAATCTCAAATGGATTTTGGAAGATGAAATTTATTTTGATTTCTCAACTTTTCTTACTTCAAAGTTTTTGTAAAAGATTATTCTATTATACCTAAATGAGGTCTAAAACTATACTTTAAACATAATTCCTACTTTTGACTTAACTCTGAGAGGTTGAGCTTTTACTAATTCTAATTTAGAAATCCCACATGAGTTGTTCTTCCTCTTACCACCCCACATGTATATAAAGAGCTTTGATTCTTTACTAAAAATTCAAAAGAAGTTGAAAATGCTTTTGAAGCCATGTGAGATAGTTCTCAATGAATTTAAATTTAAAATTTCTTTTAGTTCAATGTTCAAACAATAAAATTACATCACATGACATACCTCACTTGGGTCCCCCTCTTGATGTGGCTACTATGCAGATGCCCTGAAGGAGGGTGGATGAAGGAGGTCAAGTTTAGAGTTCCCAATGGAGGGGACAGATTGGAAACAACCTAGGAAAGCAAATGAACCTATTTTCCAAAGGTTGTCCAAAGCCTTTGCCTACATATTATTTACATAGTCCTTCTAAATTCTATAGGAAGTAAAGTATTTGTTTTTTTCCAATAAAAAATTTTAGTACTTGTAAAGCATTAGCATATCTTCAATTCTCCTTCTGGATTTCCAAGTTTCAAAATTATGTGGTGGAATATGTGCTTGAAAAGTTATATTGTGCATTGTAAACTCTTGAACATTGTCGCATTGCAAGATTTTTTTGGATACACTCCACATCTTTTTTTCACTTGAATTTTCTTGAAGACATGACTAATATCATTCTAAATATGATAGATTTTTAAATTCAAAGTTTGTACTACAAAAATTTGCCCCAATCAATGGTCAAAGGCATCTAAAATTGTCAAGCATAGTGAAAAAAAAATGAAACTTTCCCTTCAAATGATAAATGCCATATTTAACTACTTTTGGACTTTTTAGGAAATTTTGGACTTTGTCCAGGGGGAGATCTCCCATTGTCATAGATATCTAAAATCTAAACTTGTTGTACATTTTTCAAAACAGTCTAGATTCCTAAACTCTATAGAAATCAAAGTCTACAACTGTCTTAGATGTCCCTTTACCAATTTTGGACTTTGCAAAGTCCAAAAATAGTTAAATATGGCATATAACATCTTTCAATCCATACAGTCAAATGTCACAAAATATTTACCACTTCTTCTATAAGTCTACTACAAGATCATGTGGTTAGATTTTCTAAACAAATATTTTGTCGAAAATTTTGATGAAAGCAATAGTAGGGATAATTTTGAGTGTTTTTTCATAGAAAAATGGCTCAAGCCTTTAAAGATTAAGCAAATGGTTTACACAATAATGAAATGGGATAATTTCCAAAGTCACCCATTTGCCTTGTAAGGGGTAAGGGTTAAAACGCATTGATAGCTAATTCACCTAAAATGGTTAAGTGTCATTAGACCCACTATACCCACCAAAACCAGAACTAGTTTAAAACACATCAATAATAAACATCTATTTCCTCTAAAATGGTCACAATATTTTCCTAATATGATTACAAAATCTAATTTCTAAAATACTCAGGATTTATCATCCAAAAAGTAGAAGCCCTTATTGTGGTCATTTTAACACAATAAGTAGAAATTCCTATTGTCATCAATTTAACACTCCTTTATTGTCACTAAATTTCTTAATTTTGACTAAAGAAGTCATTCCACTTGGAGCCAAGTCTCATTCCAAAATTTTGTCTCTAATTTCTCACCATTTGTATTTCAAATAAAAAATTTCCTCATTGTATTAGAAATCATCAAAAAATTATTTGTGTATTGTCAATTCACATAACATTCTTGCATTGCAAGGTGATTTAGTGTAAACTAAACATTTGAGTTGCTTCTAAAATTTTTCATGAGTGAACCTTACATCATATACTTTTTGAATAATTAAAATCATCATTATTTTGTAAAGCAAAAACTTTACTCCAAGAGGGTCCAAAGTTTGCTAACTTTGTTTTGTAAGAATGAAAAAAAGTTTTTTTTCTTACTTCAAACATCATGGTCTTTTGATGATCAAATGGTCTAAATTTTTTTCCTCACTTTGGTAAAATACTTTTCCTCGGTTTTTTAATGTTTAAAGTTTAAAAAAAAAATTCAATTTTCATTTTTGAATAACATAACAAAAAATTGTAGTTTTTGAAAATGTTCTTTGGGAATAAAAAAACTGTCCTTTAGGGATTAAAATAAAAATAATTTTTTGGGTATTTGGTCATACCATGTTGTTAGACATTCAACCTTCTTTAGATTAAATTTCATACCAAAGATTTTGAATTCAAATTATTTTATAGTTAAAAATTAAGTTGAGAATTTAGGAAAAAATCCCAAAAAATTCTTGTTTAAAATATCTTTGAATAGAAGTAGGTATAAGATGGAGGAAAAAACTAAATCTATGATAGTTTCAATCCAAAATGACCTTGAAATACTTCAATTCTAATACAAAATTATTCTAGCCAACAATCTAAACCTTTTGCAATTTTACTTTCTTAAAAAATTGCTAAAATTGAGTTGAAAACAAATTTTATACAATTTTTTCAAAAAAATGCTACAATTGCATGTAAAACAATGTTTTCATAACTTTCACATCAATGATCCAAATGGACTAAATCAAAGGGTTTTAAAGAGACATAAATATATTCAATGAAAAACAATTTTGGAAATTTTTTCATTACATTTTTGGTTTCTTTCATGCTAATCTAAGTTTGGGTGGTATTAATTTTTTCCATAGTATAAATTATTTGATATAAATTTTGCCAATTTATTCTTCGATCTTAAGAAGTTTTGAAAAATTAAGTAAAAATTAGGGATTACTAGTTAATGAGCTCACTTTCAATTGTTTACCCGAAGGAGTAAAGGACAATGGTCTTTTAGGAATTAACATAATGAAGTGCTATTTCAAAGAGATATTAGAATAAAACATTATTGACAATGAATTGTTAAGAAATAATTAAAGAAAATATGCCCAAAATAAAGTAAAGCATGAAATATATATACTATTTGTTGTGTTTTAGCAAAATTTGAGATCTACAATTCAAGTGAGTATTGTAAATAAATATGAACCACTTTTGCAAGCAACCAAGTTTTCAAATTTCAATAGTAATATGAACATTCTAAATAAATCTCTTATATTCTTCACAAGTAATCATTTAAGTATTACAGGTTGTTAATGCAAACCTTACATGACTATGGGAATACATGGTCTATTTTTTTCATTGAAAATACAAAGTGTCAACTCTACATGAATAGTAATATACTAATATTCAAAGTGATGATGGTAGTTTCAGCTGTTAGAGGAATTTTTTTAGTGATATTTTATTTTATTCTTAAATAATACAATTTTTTCACCATATGGTTATTCTTAAATAACATATATTCTTAAAAAACATGTATGTAGATATTGATTTTAACCTATATTATTTAATCACCATCACCATCACCATCTTAACCTATATCATTTAATCACCATCACCACTTTGTACACATCTCTAAAATTGATATCTACATACATCAAAGAAACATTTATCAAAACAAACCGTGACCCTTTATAACTTTTGCATATGATATCCAAATGTTGAGTTCTTTGGTACGTTGGAACCCCACCAAGAAAATAAGAAAGTATGAAGATTTGAAAATTTGACCAGTCTTATAATAGTAACAACTGAGGCACAGTTAGTAGCAAATAGTGTGTGTGTGTGGGGTATCCACTTTACACGCCCATCAATATATTCCAAAGCCAGTTGACGTCATCAAAGTCCAATCCCACATCTCTAAAAGGCTGACCGAACTTACATCGGTAACTTCCACATTTCAAACAACCCCCAAAAGAAAACATTGAATTTTCTACAAACCTGTTGCACCGAATCATAAACCAGAAAATAATAAGTATACCCCATTCAATCAAAACAAATGCAACTCCAGAAGCGCATTTATGTCAGTCGATCCAAACTACAGTCCATAATGTGTCCATGGCGGTGCGTGACAGCAATCAGTTTTTGTTTGCAAGCATAGCGCTAGCGATGGCGAAGAGTCAAATCCATTAATCCCCAGACAGTCCCCGCACTTACGTCCGCAACTTCCGTTGTCCTGATTGCCACTAGAAACAACAAAAACTCGCGCAGCAACTGGAGTCTGATTTTCAGAATTGCACAAGGAGCATCCAGTCATAATACGGTACCGGTAGATTCCAAACTGAGAAGCTGCTTCTCAAGCACGTTAGTGCAGCATAAAGTCTCCATGGCTCGCTGCACGAATTATACCGAATTTGTACGCGAACCCAACTCAAGCTCTGGATTCGAGGTTCAGTTGGGTTTCTGATTAGGTTTGGATCGAGTTCTGGTTGGCCATAGCGATGGCGTCCGAGCATCATTACGACTTGGAGGGAACCATCCGAGCTCGCCACTCGACGCGGAAGTTCCTGTCGACGCCTGTGCCGCGCAAGTTGCTCATGGAAGCGCTCTCTCTTGCGCAGTGCGCGCCTTCGAATTCCAATATCCAGCCTTGGCACGTTGTAATCGCGGCCGGCGCCCGTCGCGACAGGCTCAGGGAAGCGCTTCTGGACGAGGCCAAGCGCGTGCCGCCCGTGGTGCCGGCACTGCCGGAGGAGTTCAAGCATTACCGGCAGGAGCTTGGGGCCGTGGTGTATGGCGCCATGGGGATCAAGCGGGAGGATAAGGAGGCGCGGGCGGCGGCTGTGCTTCGGAATTGGGAGTTTTTCGGGGCGCCTCTCGTGGCCATTGTATGCATTCATCAGGATTTAGGAAGAGAGGATTCGATGAGCGTGGGAATGTATGTGCAGACGCTGCTGCTGGCGCTTACTGCTCGTGGCCTTGGCAGCTGCTGTGAGGTTTCCTTGGCGGCGTATCCTGATGTTATTAGGAAAGAGCTCGACATTGCGCCGGAGTTGGTTATCATTTGTGGCATAGCCATCGGGTACACTGATGAGGCCTTCGCGGCTAATCATCTGCATGTGGAACGTGCGCCAGTGGAGCATAATGTTATCATTCTTGATTCCGTTTGAATCTCGTGGTATGCTGTACCCAAATTCGAACGCATCCAGCGCTGTCTGTTTCGTTCTTAGGTAGAAATGCAATCTAGCATGCATCGGACGAGTAGTTCGGAATGCAATTTACTGTATACCGGTTAATTATGTGATAGTGTTTGAGATTCCTGAGAGCGGGGTGGCGTTTAGTGTTTCATTGGCATAGTTCACGTACATCCTGGTGAATGCGAGGACGATGTACGTGACTCCGCAGCTTGAGCATCTGAGAAGACAATCTTCTCTGGATAAGAAATTTGAATTTGATTGGAATCTTGACTAAAGAACTCGTCTTTTCAAACTCTCAATTATTGAGCATTTAGCTTTGACTCTTCAATTCGCAATGTTTCAGATGAAGGACATGAATTCATTGGCACTGTCTGCGATTCTTTCTGCGCGTGGATCCCAATCTCGTCATACATTCTCGATTTTGAAGCACATGGTATGCTGTGCAGTTTGCTTCGTTATTACTTTGAAATTTCATCATTTGCAATCTGACGAGATGTACTAGAGTTTAGGAATGAGTTTTTTTTTTTATATCAGTGACTACCCAAAGCCCATTGGATGACACTAGTATTCTTTTATTTTAGTTCAAAAAACAAAAAGTCACTGGAAGTATTAACAAGATGCGTGGGCATAGAGAATCACCTAAAAAACAATATTATATGTGTACATCAAAGAACTTGTTCTCAACAACATGTAGATGGGGATTATTTGGTCCTAAGAATTGAATAATATTTTTTGTGAATCCTGGGCATCACCAACATATATCTATTGTAACCACATGCATTAAAGAGGGTATTGAAATGGGGGCTATCACATACTTGGAATACTTAAGGTATATTCTAAGTATTAGTATTTGAAAAAAACTAGTAGCTAGTTCAAAGTTAACCAAAGGAATTTGGAAAAAATCTAGTTGCAATTTGAAAACATTGGCAAAAAAAAGGGGTGAAAAAATCTATATAAAAAAAGTGAAATAATTGAACTCAGTTCTTCAAAAACCGGTTCAATATGAAAACTAAAGGAAATTAATTGGTAAAACTCAAAAAGTTTCCTGAACACTAATAAGTATATTATAAGCATACTCTAATTATATTCTCAAAATGTAGGGCCAAACAATATAGAATGATTGTGTATATTAATAGTAAATAATTTCCAACAATCAAATGGATTGACAAGCAATTGACTCAATAAGTGACCAATCAAACAATATTGTTCGATGTCACGTTCCAACTTCATGAAGATCTACACCCTAAACCCTAAAAGTTCAACCAAATACTATTGAATCTTAAATGCTTTCACCTCCAATTTTAAGGATCTCAAATTTCAAAAGAAATCAGTGATTTCTAAGGTGCACAACCTTTGTGATAACAAACCAACAATGACAAAACCATACCAATGTCTTCCATTAGTTATATATGTATTAGAAGCGGAGTGTTTTGTTTCACAAGTACAAGCAATTGTTCTCAAAATCTAAAATCATCCCTAGAGATTCTAGAGCATCAAAATCTCTTTCAGAACTAATTTCCACCATTACACACTACAAAACCACATTAGATATTCTCACACTTATAAGATATTAAAGAATCTAATTCTAATTAGATCTCAAGGAATATATAGAAAATCAATGCTATAGGGATACAAGATAAGGTCATTAATATATTGATATATCTTGTATCCCTATAGCATTGAAAAGTTAACTATGTCTTTCTTTATTTACACAATCTCTACTCCTATTAATATTATAACTATACTAAAGTTCCATAATTTTCAATCCACTCAAACAACACTCAAAGAAATCTTAATGCCATATTTCATCAAGTCACTTCCACATTTGAGTTAAAATTTTGCTAAACTCATTTGAGTTAAAAAATTTCTAAATTCATTTGTTGCACACTATTTAAAACTCATCTTCATCAAACTTGTAACTAAAAGAATATAAGTTCGTTAAACACCTAGTAAAAAGGTAACTAGAATTAAAAATAACCATTAAAAAAATAACAATTTCATTAGCACTTGAAGGTTTTTGATGGAACCAAGGACAGAATGTCATGACCTCAAGTGTAAGAAAAACTACTAAACAACAATTCTCAAGTAGTCCTTCAATAATTAAAAAATTGGAATTTTGAAGCCAAAACATTCAATTACTTATAGAAAATGAACCCAACTAGAATGAACACACAAATTACATTTCTAAATTAGCAAATAAAAATGTGCATTCAAAAATTGAACTTATGTATTCAAACAAGTCAAAAAAACAAACCACATCAATTGACCTACACCTCAAAAATTACAATTTAGTTTATTTAACCATTAAATGATGTTGTAGCCATTTGAATGACAAAGAATCTTTCCATACATTACAAAAGTGCAACAATTCATCTTTAAAATTTTATGTTAAAAAGAGAAGCCTTCTACAATAGTTTTGACTTCCAACAAATGCTTTTGATTTTATTTAAACCAATCATTCACACAACACCAAAGTGGATGATTTCTATAGTTACTAGTCCACCCTTCAAGGGTTGAGGATTGTTACAATAGATATTATGATATTGACACCTTAAATTGTCAATATAAGTAATTCAGTGTTTTCCTATGGCTACATTGTTAAACTTTCATTCAATTACAATAGCAAATTGTAATGAAAGGTGCAAGTAAAATTTGAATTTTTTGTTGCTTATATAAATAAATTTTACATTATAAATTTCAATCTACAATGGTCACAGATTCTGTCATAAACAGCACATTTGTAACCTTGAGGTGAGTACTAGAAATGAACAGCAACACCCTTGAATAGCTTTTAAATAGTAAATTTGGTTTGCTAAGACAAAAAATAGTTCATTTTAGGTGTAAAAAGTGGCTTCATTAAAAGAAATACATTATTTTGCAAACTCATTTGAATTTTCCCATTCTAATACACACCTGATCTCTCACATTATGAAAATACAAAATTGAAAATTGCAATAAATACATGATTGATTTGGTGAGCAGAATGCCGGTCCTGGGCTTAATCAAACTTTGTTGTTGAAACTCCTAATCTCCTTGCCAACGTACGTTAAAGATACGTAGATTTTTTGGATATAAAAAGAAAGATTACAAATTCTGCTTTGATAACAGGAGAAAGGATCTGCACACCAAAGATTTTACAAACTCACTTTGATCGTGAAAATATAATGAAAAAAAATAGAAATTTCATGAATCTCAGATCATGAGAAAATGCTACTCAGAGCTCCCCGAAATATCACCACTAAAGGCACCGCTGTTACCTGAGGTGGACCCTGATTGCATTGAGGAACCACCTCGAGCACGCTGAAGCTGCCGCAACCTAAAAACATCGCGTGGAGGTGGTCGATTCTGTGGCCCAGGCGTCTCTTCGTCGTCTTCCCCTCCTAAAGACAAGAATTTCGAACATTATTGCAAGTAACTCGAGACATAAGAAAGGACATGATAAGAAAATGATCCACTCCTACGATCACAGCTACTCCCTCTGTTTCAAAATAAATCCGACTAGTTTCCCACTAGAGACCACGGATTTATTTTGAGACGGAGAGTACAACTGAAGAAAAAATTACTCCTATGTGCCCATATGGTGAGAAAGTGGACACTTCCATACAATCGTAATAAGAAAGGCTTACTACGACTTCCATAATAATAGGAAGCTTCAAGAAAGGTAAGAAAATGAACAGAAGGAAGAAATCATACGCTACAATTTAACAATACTAATATGTTTTAAAAGTTAATATAATCGACTAACAAGCCCACAGTGAACTTCCTCTTTAAAGCGCAGGCACTAGAGGGTTAAGAAAAAAACTTCCTGAGGAACTTACTTTCAGGATCTTTCCTTTTGGGTGGAAGTCGTGATTGTCTAGAATTTGAACCAGACGCATTTCTTCCTTCAGAAGCTGATTGATTGCTATAATTGGTCCTAGTATGATTGTTGTTTCGTTCTTGACTTTGGGCAGCGCCATGTCTGTCCCCAATCACAGCAGGGCTTGCAGGTCTTCCACCAGTCTGGGCTGTTGTAAGGCCCTCTTCTTGCATCATTGCTTGAAGGTCAGTTTGCAGCAGGTACGCCATAACCGTGTCGGGATCCGGATATGGTCCTACGTAAAAATAACCATGGCAGCATTCAGTATCTCAAAAGATCAATGCCACTCCCTGGTATGATTTCTTCCTTGACTTGAATTCTAGAAATCTAGTATTCAAAATTGAGGATGGAAAGATGATGCACGCTTCAAATCAGGCCAACTGTATTTTTCATTAAAATTAGATTACTTCAGGAACTATTAGATAACATCATAAAGAAATTCTTCCCTGTAAGGACTCACAAGGATACAGAGGGAGGCCTCTGTAAGATCAATAGGAGACCTCATGAATCATAGGAAACGTTCCTGAAACAGCCTAATGTTATCGAAAAATCAAATGCAAAGGCGTAGACGAAACGTGAGAATCCACAGGACGAAAAGAAATTAATAAGTCAAGGACAAGCTGAGATCCTTACCACTAACAGATCTTGGAAGGCGAGTAAGAAAAGACCCAAGAGAGGGAGGCAGAAATTTCAAGGCATCATCCAGTGCTTTATTATTTCCACCACCTTCACCAGGTGGACGCCCTGGTGGAAGTGGAGGCGGTCGGGGCCATGCAGGCGGAGGTGGATGCATTGATTGCATAGGGATAGCTCCAGTACCCATCATTGGGACTGCACCTGCGACACCAAAGCAGACATCTTAAGCAGAGTCTTTAAATAAATTGCACACGCAGATAAGTTATTGAATACCGGTAGTACAATATACGTCTCGACAAGACTCAATGCGGCAAGGTGCAAAGTCGCAGTCAAAGCGACCTGCATACGAACAATCCCTCGCCTGACACTACCTTTCCCAATCCGCAGAGCATTCCAGATTTTGGGAAAAGAAATTAAATAAAAACACAATGAAATAGATCCAGCTACTTGTAACGCATATGGACAAGAACAAAACCTTGTAAATGCTGTGGTGCAGCCGGATGTAGTCCCAACAACGGGGGTCCATATTGCATGCCTGCACCCATCCTTCCAATAGGTTGCATAGGTCCTAAAGTTTGCCCTTGGGTGTTAACTCCTGCAAAAAAATCAATGAACCCGATCATAAGCAGAGACGAGCCCTTATTTCTCGAGAGTAAATGCATCTTCAAATATCAGCATAAAACCTGCAGTGAACAGAGCAGAGGCATACCAAATCCTTGTCGAGAATCATAGCCCATCGTAGCCGAAGAGTCAGGTCGAACAGTATTAGTATTGGAACCTGAGTTCCCAGCTCCTGTTGATGAATTCCTTTCAGCTGCTTCAGATAGATTAAAAGATTAGAAACAGTTCAAAAGGATCATTCTGTAAGAGATATTCAAGAAGTCATCCGAGTGCAACAGATTTATCAGACATCGGTTTCATACTTGCATTCTCATGACAAAGTTTCACCTGGAGGTCCAGAGTCTCGGTTGCCTTGGGTTGCACTAGACTTCTCCAACTTTGACGATAACTTATGAATAGGCGTCTGTGGATAAGAAACATAAGGAGTCAAATGTGGAGCCACAATGCGCAATACAGAATTTGTAGACGAACTATGCATCTGCAAATTTTATTGGCACTCTTTTCCCATCAATACTTGAACCACTAAGAAAGAAATTATTGTACCTGTTTACGAGACATGAGATCGAGATCTAAGGATGAACATGGCCAGAGGTCAAGGAAGCGGTATCTATTGATGAGACGCTGCAGCGAGGATTCAGCCGCAACATCGTCCCCAATTTGTGACAGAGCTTCTTTTCGCCGCTGCTCAACCTGGAAACAATCCACAACAAGACAAATAGCGCGGCCCCCCCCCCAACTGATGAGATCAATGAAATAGAATCGTTCATATCATGACAATACGAGCTTAAACAGATGCTAAAGAAAGGAAGATGTTCAACAGAAATAAACAATGACTGATCAAACAAAAAAACCTGGCGTTAACTAGAAAACCCAAGAACTAAAACCCAAAACCTGATGTTGACAATGAGTAGAAAACAATGTTAACCGCAGGAGATTATTAGGTATTATTATACCTTCAGAGTGCTGGCAAGATCTCCATATATTTGCTCAAAAGCCAAAAACCGATTCCAAACCTGTCTCAACAAAATTCGTCAAACTCTGAGCATCTTCAAATATTCTTTCATCACAATATGAAATGACATAATGATATTACTCTTCCTGCAATAATCAAAATTCCAAGACAAATAAGAGTTCACACCTCCGCAGACTCTTCAGCAGGAAGGACACTGAGAGCACGCTCAAAAAGCACCCGTACATTTCGCTCGTCATTCATACGACAAAGAAAATCTGCATATCTGAACAAAGAAAATAAGGACAGAAAGTGTTAGTCACCTTTGCTTCTAAAGATAAAGGTACAAACTCCAGATAACCGAGAAATTCTAAGCAGTTTTGCAATTCTCAGACTAAAAATCATGGTATTAAATTAGCATCTCTTGAGATTAGAACTCACTCTAAAACATATGGAGCTTCATTAAGGTACTTCTTGAGCCCTAGTTCAAAGATATTTCGAGCCACCTACAGGCAAGAAGCCACATGAGTGTAAACAAACAAACTGCTGTCGAAAAGAGATACAACTTCTCCTGGATATCACCCACATTTGGATCACACGACACAGCAATAGATGAGCTTAATTCAAATACTGTTATTCAAACAGATGCACTACGTTATTGCGCTGCAAAACATAGAAATCACGATAGGACTAAAACTTCTGTTCGAAAGTGATGATCCCGTTCTATTGTTTTCAAAGTCGTTCTACCTTGGGATCTTTATCAACACAGAGCTCCATGGTGGCGGATGCCACATAGACATGGTATGTGCAAGCAGGAGATTTGCGAGCTTCCATGAAGATTTTGCGAGCTGCTTCAATTCCTTCTGTTCTCCTCACGAAGCGCATCAACTGCACCACTTCGAAGTATTAACAACGCACGAAGTCTTCTAACCTTCATTGAAATTAGCAATACCTGCTGAAATTGAGGACGGCGGCCAGATTATTCGTGGCCTGGGTTGACGGTATTCATGCTACAACCCATTACGTAATTGTGAAAACTAGACCGATTACCTGAATGTATGCTAAAGCGTTGGCCGTTGTGCCGTTCTTGATGAGGGTCTCGTACACTGCCTTGGCTTCCTGGCCCAACCCAAATTACATTCAAGTTACTATCATTCAAACCACAAGCTTCCAGCAGGTCTTGAAAGAAACAAACTTCAAGCAACTCCCTATCACCAATCAGCATCTCGTGAACAAAAACAATTTTCTACTAACCTTGATTCCACCCCGAGCTTCTTCAAATTCAGCGTAGGCATAATGTAATACTCCCGTATCTGTCAGTCACAACAGAAGCTTCTTAATAATGTCCATACCCATACAGCTTCTTAAGCTGTATGGAAACAATCACTTAACCCGACTTCAAGCATCACTATGCTCAGACTCTGGCACTACTATGCTCTTGAGGAGCTAGATTATGCTACAGGCACTGTTCTCCAGCTCGCTGGCAACAATATTCTTGAGAGGACACTACGCAATAGGGAAACCTTGTCCAACTAGTGCAAACCATACACAACAAAACAAAATAATTTAAATTAAATCTGTACCAACCGCAGTAAGTCAATCACGATCAAATTACTTCAAATTAAACAGCTGCTTATTATTCCTGAGAGTCAATTTAGTTCATTTCCCAGATTAGGTCATAAATAGACAAACTGGGATTGAGTTGGAGAAAAGTTCAAAGGGTGTTCGACTGCCCGGATACACACCAATCATAGTAAAAGACGTAAAGTGTACCTGGCAGAGCTGTCAATGCTCGCTGAAATATAACGGCTGCAGAATCAGGTGACCCATTTTGAGCATGCCAAGAGGCATAGTCATACCAGATGTCTGAATAATGATAAAGATACATCAAACACTGCACAAACACACAAAATTAGATAATGAACCTAATTTGTTGAGCAATTAGTTCAGATCAAGCTCATGGAATATCTCTCACGTGAATAAGAACATCACATGTACTTAGCAAGTCCACTAGGAATCTAATCAACACGATTATGTTAGCTTCAAGTAGAGTTCTCTTTGGAGCAGTACCAACAAGACTTACTAGAATCAGACAGATTACCTGCTCATAAGTGAAGGCCACATGCTTGGTCAACCCTACTGGATCCAATCGTTGAGGATTCCCCCTGGCAATATTCAAATCTTTCAACCATCAATGAAACTGTTCGCTTGTACTCCCAGCAGATGATATTTTGAAAGAACTCACCGCTAAAACATGTAATAAAGCAACACTACGGACAGACTTGCACGAGGTCATTTCGAGACGACAAGATGAGAAATTATATCAACAGCTGTCAGAACTAGATGCTTGCTTCAAAACAAGAGCAGTTCCAAGACTATCAAGGCGACTCTTGTGACTCCACACAAAATTTAACAACTGCAAAGCCTAAACTCAACTAAAAAACTTGCAAATACTTGTCCGCAAGAAGTATCTTACTTCTCAAATGTCAATAATTGCTTCCAAGCTATGCACTGCTGCTCTTCCTGAATACATGCACGCTACAAATCATGTCAGACTCCACACTATGGTCCCATCACAACTCAGTCAACGAAGAACTCACTTTGCTCAAGAAAAAATGAGTGACAAATCAACAGAGTAAATTTAATCAGTGGGCAGGTGCTTCCTACAAAATGTATGACAGTGTAACACATCACATCTGATCAACTGTATACACAACTTTAAACAAAAGCAGCAAATGCACAATCACAAAGCATGCACAAAGACAATCAAAGAAAAGAAAGCATAAAACTAGTACACTTGAATGATACAATCACAGGATAGGTACAACGCTAAGGCCTGCAAAAGATGCGACTAGAGAACTGATATGAAATCAGGACAGTGAACACCATAAAACAAGTTAGCAAGGAGGCAACAGCATGCAAGTACATTTGGACATTACTAGACAAGTTTAACGTGAAATACATAGCGTACATGGCTGATTCCTGTGGAACCTAAAAGGTGATCAAATATTCCACAGAGCCTTCCACTGAATACACAAGCACCCCTTAATTGGTGAGGAAGATTCAGAAACAATTGCAAACTCACTCCAGGAGCATTCAGGTGTTCCATATGGTCACTCAAATGACACCAAGTTTGAAGTCACCAAGTCATCTTCAAAAGCCAGACTCATCACGATGGATCTCAGGATTGCAGATCAATAACTCCAAGCACAATACAAAAAAATGGTGACAAATTGATGGAATCAATGAAGGGTAACCAGTGTGGAAGCAGAATTAAGGAGTCAGGGAATGAAACTTGCTTTGTACGAGCCCGTAAGAGGCACTGCAAGCATGTGTGTATCAATACGATCACAGTACTTCTTGCGCTCCCTATAAACAGCCCTGGCACTGAAATGCTTAGGTTGATACTCTGCCAAAAGACCCTTTGCCTGCATAGACAGTGCGATTCAGCCCTTAGATACACTCAACCTACACCATTGAAGCTCCTGAATCAGTCTGCTTGAGATTCAATCATTTGTTGGTGCAACATTAGGCTTGCCACCACCAAACAGCAAGAGCACGTGCGTTTGTCCATTATAAAGCAACAGAATGTGAAAATAGGCCAGATAAAAGGTGAAAAATGTTCAGCCATGAGTCATTGAGGTACAAAGACAAGTTATACAATACTCAAAATCAGAACAACAAGCATTCATAAACTGCACAGTGAACGAGTCATCCACAATTCACAAAAAAATCTGGCACTCTGATTGACAAGACATCTCATACCACCACCCTGACAAGCCATGGTACCCCGTATTGAAGCATGTACAACCCAGACAAAGGATGGCCATTTGAAAAATTCAATTTTATTGAACCCCATAAGTGCATCACAATTGGTGGCTGTTTCACTCCTAGACTCTGACTCTCATAAAAGGGCAAGCAGCCAACCAGGGCACGGCTGACGGAATTCTCAAAACTTTCATATTCCTTCCAAATCTGCTCAACCATGTGAACAGGGGCCAAAATAGCTTTCTGATAAGCCTTACGCACTGTCGTCATCCTGAATGACTCTTCTTGCGGAGTCACAGCCTGCTCATCACATTGATCCAGTACCAAGATCAGATTTGTGAGGTAGCTAAAATCCCTACATCGGGATAATTAAGAAACCAGAAATGGATCTCAAGCTACCTGACGAGAAGTGGAAACAAAGAGAAAAGTTAAGAAGAACCAGAAGAAATAGTCAAACCACTTTCAGGCAACTGTGAACTTACAGGGGCAGCTTTCAAAAATGATATATATTCAAGCCAAACGGGACCTGCATTAATATCAAACCCTGTTTCACATCCACATATTATTCTCGTCAGAATATCCCACCGTACGCCACCCTGGTAAAGTTTCTATTCCAGAACTGGAAACATAATATTCAAGTATATTCAGATGCCTGAGAAAAAAACATCGAACTTGCAAAGATGAAGAACGCACCAATATGGCCAAGCATAAACTCGAATGCCTTTTTCATCTCGTCGCGCCCTTCGGTACCTCTACTGTCGTTCACTTTCCGCATATACCGCAGATACGCTCTCCTGGAATACCATCAAATCAGTAATTCACTTTCCCTCATTGAATAATTGCAAGACGCCCCAAACAACATTAATAATACTCATATCCAAGGTTTAGAGTTGAAGGTCCAATTCTGACTTGAACTTCTATGAGTAATTCAAATGGAAAACACTCGGGAACTTGCCATATCAAACCACTCTAGCAGACCCAGGTCGCTAACAAAAAATATGGCTGATAAAGTCAGAAGAGAGGTTCCCAAAACAGCGACACAACTTCTAGGACAGGCAATGCTAAGAGTTAATCTGAAAGATCTAGGAACTTGCTCCGGCCATATCTAGTTCATATTCCATGACAAACGCTCATCTACAAACATCGTCACACATCGTAGACCTTGAAATCTAATGATTTGGAGTAAGCTTCATACGAGTAGTTCAGAATTAGATTTCAATAAGTTAAAGGGAAAATTGGAGAACGGAACTAACCAAAGGTCCACGTGCAGACACTGAAGCAAACATCGACTAAAAATCTGCTTGACAGCATCGTCATCGTTTGCTGCAAGTTGAGCTTCCACATAAAGTCTCCAGAACTTCGCCTGCAAATAAACCTTTGTGAGTCTCATCTAATCTCCACTTTTTCTAAAACAAGTAGCTGCAAGTGCTCTTCCAAGAGTTCATGCGAGTACTTCTAAGGTTAAATCTCTGATAATGTTTGCTGCTGAACAATCTCCTCAAATAATTGCTTATTGAATCGCAGACTTTGGACATGACAGGTGCATGGTAAAATATGTAGAACTGTACCGATGTTGGGAATCTGGAAAGCAACTCCTCGTAAATTGGAGCAGCATCACCAATCGCCTTTGTCTGCTCAGACACACCATTCGAGTTGTCACAACCAAAACCTCATCAAATCAAAAAAAATGCACGAATTACCTCTCGAATACATTATAAATCACGAACAAATGCACGTCAAATCCGGCCAGGAGTGGGATGCAATGGCACAATCATTAAATCTTAGGTGCGCGCACACTCTGAATTTAGCCCACTTCAAAACCCTCCAAAAAATGATCAAACAGCACAGTTCACCAGTCACTCAAATTCATAGCAATGTTCAAATCTCTTACCTGAGCTTCGCTACAAAGTCCATTCAAGGCCTCCAAATCGTACGGGTTTGCTTCAAGAGCCTCCCGAGCACGACGCTCCTACCATAACCAAAAGCAAAAACACCAGATCATGAACCAAACTGATTACCCATACCTCCAGCTTACTCAGTAGTTTTGCTCAAATAAAATCCGCACAAAATTCATAAAAATTCACAAAATCTCCAATCCGTTCCACATTCAAATAGCAGTTTTCTTGAAAATTAAAAGCTCTACAAATAAAGATCTTTGAGTGCCGCTCAAACTAAAACCAAAAGCAACCACGAAAAACACACAAACCAACTTATCAACACAATTATTACACACCTCCAGCTCATTCAGTACTTCTGCGACTCAAAAATCCTCACAAAATTCAGCAGCTTGACAGAGAAACTAAGCCCTCGCACATTAAAATCAGAAACTGCAACTCACATTTTTTGACATATAAGTCGCGCTGTTCGACACTACAGAAACTCCTCCGCTCGGCGCCAAGGACGTAAGCTGCCCTTCATCCGCCGGAGGCACAAAGACATCTGCTGCTGCAGCTTCCTCCCCTGCCTCCGACACGACTACGACAGGTGAGGCAGCTGCAGGAGACGACCCTGGCGAAGGCGCAGAAGATGCTGGCGCGGGCGCTGCTGGTGCTGGAGACCCCGCGGGCGTGGCATTGCCATCATCTTCTTCTTCTACCGGCACCAGCAATGGAGCCACGGCAGGACTGTCCTCGCCTATTACCATCATGGCCAGCACCTCTTCACTCAATCAGTCACCAAAAATTCGCGAGTCAGGGTTCGCACTCGCGGAAGAAAGACAAGGTATCAGATGCGGCTGCTAGGTTCTCCTGCAGGGGAATGTCATGCCGTCCGACGACATAACGAAAGGGCTGGCTATGCGAGGATCGAGCTTCTTCGAGGACGGGAAGAAGAGGCATTTGGACTGTGCGAGTGGTGTTGGTAAAACCCTAAGCGACGACCGGGATGACGACGGTCGACGAAGACAGACGGAAGTCGACCTCAACAGCGACGAAGGCAAGGGCCGGGGACGACGACGGACGAGGGGGACGAGTCAACGTGAACCCGTCCCGAGCGAATTCCTCAAGGTAACATCCAATTAATATGGGAGCAACATTGATCTTAGCAAAAGTGAAAATTCAATCTTATTTCAATATTTATTCCATTTTGATACAAAAGGTAATGTTCATGACGTTCATTTTTTCCCTCTAAAATGGTCTCACTTAATTTCTTAAAATGGTCCCACATCAACAAGAATTTTTTGAAGTCACTTTCTTTGATGGTTTTATACCCAAATTTTAATATGAACAACCATGGATCTTCAAGGAAAAAGATTGTGCAAAGGCTTCATGAATTTGAATCATAAATATTCTTCTTCATCTTTTATGTCAAGAGAGTCTTGGAGGAAGCTAAATGTAAATCTAAATGTTTATGTAAAACAAATTATTTATAGCTTCAAAAAGAATCTAAATTGCATATGATATCTTTTTTTTTTTTGGCAAGTTTTCCTTTCTTTGTCATCTCTATTTGAACCAATTCAAAATTTAGTACAAGAATTAAGAATTATTGAGTGACTAAGCTTAATGACATGATTGAAGAATAGACAAAAAAAAATATTTCTTTATCAAATTTAATTGTATTTCATTTATTTGGTGTAGCTCTTTATAGCATGTCCTTAAAAAGGCGCACAATCTATCCAATGCTAACACTTTAAACAATAAGATGTCTAAGAAATAATCAAGCATAATTTATCATGAATCAAAAGGTATTTTTTGTATATACATAACTCTTTGTAGAGGATGTATAGTATCTTTAAATTTGATAATGTTAAATTGATTTTTCTCTTAAATTATAAATTTAGACTCTAATATTATTTTTTCTTGACAATATTAACCCTTTAAACCCTAAAGGACTAGGGAATAGTCCAAATTTCCAAAATTGTAAAGATGTGTTATAAAATATAATTTAGAATGATAATTTTAATAATGACTCTCAAACAATAGTTGTAAAATATGACCCATAGATCATATCCGTATGACTAGATTAACTAGTACACAATCCAACATTTCTCAATAATATTTGAAGTCAAAATTAAAAATTCCTTCAAAACTCAATTATTGATTGAACATTTGTCATTTTCATAAAAAACATTTAATTCCATAATTTTAAATTCTAATCATAAAGATTTTTAAAGAATTTTTTTTTTATTCAAATCATTTTTAAAGGGTCATTTTAAAAATCAAAAAGTTTTTTTAGGACAAAATTACTAATACCCTTTGATTTATAGAATAATTGCAAAGCAAAATCATCAAAATCTTTATTGTACAAATACTAAAGACTCAACACAAGGATCTTTCCAAAAAATAATAGATAAAAAATGCATTTTAAGATGCTTGGGATGTGTTTGCGTCCATCTATTGTTTAAAATTCAAATGCCATGTCTTTTAGGGATTGAGGACCAAACATTCAAATTTTGAACAATGAATGCATGAATTTTTAACAACAAATCAATTTACAAACCACTTATTTAAAGTTATTAATAGAAATTGAACTTCTTTAAAGGTAAATTTAGTGCATCCAAATACATGCAATTATACATATTTCTATAAAATTGAAAATCTATTATGCACTAATATAAAAGTAAAATTGATGTAGAGTTAAAGGATCTTCATCTATTATATTAAGTACATAAGTAACACAACTTATATCACAAAATCCATCACATTTTCATCCACTTTCACCCTCCAACTAGTGGCACGGAAACAAAACTTGCGCCTAAAATTTTTTTTCAGTTTCATTTTTTAAACCAAATGAGTTGCTAAGAAGCTTTGTGTAAATTTTTGACAAAAGGTAGTCAATTGACTATCAATCTGCTCAATAATGTTTTTTTTGTTGTACGATAGCAGAAAGTATATTTAAGTCTATAGACTTCAAGAGCTCATGTTCATATTGATTGATGCTCAAAATAGGAAATTTGATCTAAATAACTTTTGATAGCTGCATAAATAATAACTATTTGCTTTTTAATAGAAATTGGGCATAACCCAATTATTTCATTTGACATTCATAACGAAAGCCTAGATCGCAACAAGCATCCTTGTGATTCATTATGCACAAGTTTTTCTTGTCTCTTGCCTTTTCCCTACACATAGATTTGGCTAGTATTAATATTTATTTGTAGAAGTAACATTTTGATATAGAAAATTTGTATCAATTTAAGCCAACAATCACTTGGTAAAGGAGGTAAATGCCTAAGAGACTATTTTATAGATCTCAAATTTTGAACACAATCTTTTAATGAGAAATATCTTCTAAATGACAAATGTGGAAAGATGACATTCTCAAGCATACCAATTGGAAACAAGCATTGAAGGTCATGCCTAAAGGAGTCATGGTAGGAGAATTTATATCAAAAGAAGACCAATAAGCATTTCAAGAATGAGAAGATCTATGCATCTCTACAACATGAATCTATACTATAGCAACTGCAAAATACAAGTCTCAATCTCATAAGCAAAAAATATGAGCAATTTTGTGTTATTACTTAGTTGCTTTCATGTAATAGACTATTGAATGACTATCCTTCTTATCAACATTTTTTTGTTTTTTATCGAAGATATTATGTTTTTGACACAGTGGTGCATTGCATTTGCTTGGTCTACTGTAGAGAGCATCTACTATATACTTTTGAAAAGATTAGAGAGTCCTTGAAAGTATACTAGTTCTTTAGCATCACTTGTGACAAGACTACTTACTACCATTGACACCATTCATGGGTGATTTTAGTAGACATTATGTTGTCAAAAACTTTGCCCAAAGTGCCATGCTCTTGAAGCTTGAGAAAGGAGATGGAAGAGGAATGGCACACAACATCATTTAGGTCTTGCTTAAGATGTTGAGTAAAGTTGGTGGCTTGTCATGAAAAGATTTGCTCTCCAAGCTTGTTTGTTTTGGAGTTGATGGGATGAATGTCTTTCAATGATGCAAAAATGGTGACACTATGCAACTTGAGAGGGACCATGCTCCTTACATGATTGGTGTCCATTATATTGTTCATAGGATCAACTTTGCAATATATGAAGTCTCTTTTGACTTTAATTTGTATTAATGACTTGAATTGAAGATTGGTTCAATGCCATTATGGCTATTATAAGCTTGGGGGGCTCCCTATGTGTTAGGTTTAGAAAATACATATGTCAAATCATAGGGGCCCAATAAAGAAATGGTGGAAAAAATTTGAAAACTATTTCTTTTATCCAAAGGTACCAATAAAGCCATTCACACAATTACAACTCACAAAGGGTACTTAAATACATGTTGTTTTTCAAATTTTATAAGCAACCATTTTATTCTAAAATGTTGATTGACATCATCTAAGGCTAATAATTATCTAGCAAAATTGGGTTTGGAGGGAGGTAATCTTATACATTGAATGTATGATGTTATAGTCATCAATTGCCCAATGGAGGATAAGGCAAATCTATAAATGATTTAGAATTGTAATAAAACTACTGCCATATTATCAAAATACATATGCAAATTTAATTGTAAAGTTGTATATTGGAAAGTTAGTGTTTTTGTTCTTGTAGTGAAGTTGTATATTGGAAAACTAAAAATTTGAAATACCCTTTGGATGCAATTAGTATGCAAAATTTACATAGAATGAGTCCCTCGAAACTTCAAAACTTCATCAAAACAACACTTGGAGTTCATGGAAACAAGGAGGGAAATCATTAAGTATGTCACAACATAGTAGATTAGTATTCTTGACCCTTGCAAGCAAACTTTGGCAGAGTATTGCACATTGGTGGTGAAAATGGCCTTGGATTCTAAATCCACTGATCCTTTCAGGAACTCAGAAAGAACTTGTATTGCTACTTGTATGATTTGAAGTGCTTTTTTGGATTGGCTTTTGACTATGCTATTCATAAAGGCAGTCCAATACCTCATGAAGTTTGACCAAATTTGTAATGTGTATCTTAGAGACTTTACTACAATTATGGTTATAACTTGTCAACGAAAGATCTAGGCAATGTATTTAGATTCACAAACACAATTTTGGTCTAATGCTTTCTGTTAGTATAGAAATTTGTGCAATCAAACTTCAGTTTCCATGAAAATGAAGTAGATCATTGATCTTAACATGGAATGGAGCACTTATTCTTTGAGAATTTACATGTTTTTTCCAACATCATATATACTCCATATGATGACACAAATCTTTCCATGGTCCATGTGGTCATTGCAAGAAACACTTGTCCTATTCTTCATCATAGTTTAAGTGATTTTTTTCTTCTGCTATAACTTTTGGATCCTAAGTCTCAAGAACATGAAATAATTAGTGGACTTGTCTACACTCATGTCCCTTATTTTTTTAAATAAAATTTAAAAAAACTATAATTGAATATTCATAATTTATAACAATTTGAGGTTTAGAGGTTCTTACTACATTCATTGTATTTAAATTGAATGATCTAGATTTGAGATTTTGGGGGTCTATTTCTACACAAGGTGGGCATAGGCCTACCAAAGGTCATCTAAAAATATATTATTTTATTTCCTCTAAATCTGTGCAAATAGGGCTTCTTTACATGAGCACTTCTAAACAGTAAAGGTGGTGTCAACTGTATTTTTGGGTGAAATTTGATCACCATCAAGTCTTCACAAATGGCCTATTTTTCATTTTTTTGTTCAAAATTTTCTATTTAATATTAATTTATACCTAATTGTTTCTATTTTTTGTGACAATTTGTCTTTTTTTCCCATAGTATTGTTTTAATACTCACAAGTAGCCTCTAGTACTTGCAACAATACTTTTAGCCATTGATTTTTTTAACCAATGAATGAGATGGTTCTACTATATAGTATTCATAATACATGAGGGCTAAAATATAGATTTTGCCAAAGCACTACAAAAAATGGAGAAGTTGGAGAACATGCCATTTTAGTTCATTTTTCAACCCTTTCTAGACAATATATCTTATGTTTTTGGAGTTGAAATTTTTGTCAATAGAAACCTTTAGTCATTGTTAAACAAAGCTCAAAATTTTAGGATGAAATTATAGTTTATTTAAAAGTAAATAGGGGGTCAAAAAATCACTCCTCCACACGTGGCTACCTCAAATGTAGTGAGAGTGTCCTCCCCGTGACAATTAGTTGTTGGTGATAGTTGATGTTAGGATTAGGAGGGTAGGGTTAATCAAAGGCTTAGTCACCTTAGGTTGTAGTTGGTTATTTAGAGGCAAGGATTGGTCCCTTGTCTTTCTCTTGGTTCTTGGTGAGTTTGGAGGTGTAGGATGCACTTGCATACTAAGTTATACATTTGTTCACTTAGTGATTGATTATTGACAAAAGTATTAATAAGAGGAATTTTGTGTTGTGTTTGATAAAGTGTTTGTTTAAAAAAATTGGGGATATGAATTTCAAGAATAGTTGGTTTACTATGATGCCAAGTTTAAGATCTAGATCTATTATAAAGAAGTACTGAAGTAGATATGAAGCTTCAAATGCAAGTGTTTGGATTCAAAGGCAACCAAGGGGAGATTATTAAGGAGTTTCAATCTTATTGAGTTTTTATAATATGGATATGAAACTTAAAGGATATTTTGCTTAATTTATCTATTAACTAGTACTAAAAACTTAGTTACAATGACCTTGAGATATATGAATTATGTATAAAATACAACTAGGGTGTGGAATTCGTGATGGGTTAGAAAATCAATAGTGGAAAAATGTTCACCAAAGTTGAGCAATATCTTAATTGGAATAAAAACAAATATGTGAGTATTTATTTAGGTAGTTGATTTGTACATTGTGGTGAAGTTTCAAGATATTTGAAATGACTATCTATTATTTATGCTAGGTCAAAGCTAGCTATAGCAATTTTTAGATTATTATAGCAATTATAGGATAGAAATTTGGAAAAAAGAGAATTTGGGAGTATATTTAGGATCCTTTAAGGAGTTAAGGGTATAAAGAGATTAATATATGCAAAGCATTCTGTAGCAAAGGCTCTTTGCTAGTTTAAACCTATTTGCAAAACTTTGTGATAATATAGAGAAGAAATTTTGAGCCAAACAATTACTTTTGTAAAGACAACTATGAGAGGTGGATGACTCTTGACTTTCAAATTTTTTCCTTTTAATTTTTTATTATTTAATTTCCTTCATGATTTTTTTTTTTAATTTTGTTTTAGGCCTACAATCAAAAGTTTCATATGTTGTTATCTAAGTTTAGTACTTCCTCTATTTCTAAATAGTACCAGTGTTTTCTTTGTGTTTTATAGAGGAAACACTAGTATTATTTAGATACAGAGCCATGAAGTAAGGTGGGTACATCTAAAATTGGACTGTGGGAAATTTGAAGCTTGAGAAGTAGAAAGTGGGTGTGGAAAATGACAGATGTCAATTGAAATGTCAAAATTCCGTAATTAATTTTGAAATTTTAACAATTACAAGACCACATTAGGGGAATTTAGTTTTGACAGTAGAGTGATTGAAAGAGCTCATAGATAGCCTTCAATGCAATATTTCACATGTAGTAAATCCCCTAGCCAAGGTGGAAGAAGGAAATGCAAGATAGCTAGAATTTGCTATTCATAGCGTACAAACCAAGAAAGATTAATATTAAAGAAGAGAATTCAAAAAGGATGAATGATTGGAAGTGTCATGTGCAGTTTGCTAAAAAGCTTTTTGGAACCGTCAAAACCAATTAGCAATTAAAACTAAAATGAAAAAAAAGAACCCATTGTAGAAGCTATTTACTATGGGTGGATAAATAAGCACTCACACAAGTCAAGAAGAAAACCCTAGCCATGATACTATCCATAAATGCCAATGCCATTCAAAAGCACAACTCCAACATGAGGCTTGCCAACAACATTCTTAAACTATTAAGTTTGTTCCAATCCGACCTTCCTAGCAAAAATTATGGGCGGATGAAGTTTGACCACTAATTGGTATATCAAACTTCATCCACAATTTTAACCTGGTTCTCTAATTCAAACTAATTTGAAACTTTTAAGATGTGTTTGAGATGATTGTTTCTATCTAAATCTAGAGTTTGATTTTAATTGGATACATCTATTGAGATTTCATTCAAACTTAGTCTAAAATTTCAACCTTTTATATCTTATGGATTTTTTTGTCTTTTCTTGAGTGGAAAGTACCTATGGGCTCTACTATTCTTATTCTAGAAATCTATGGGACTAATTTCCTATTCTAATTCAACTTCTAAGTTCTTGCTTAAGCTTCCTTATTTTTAAAGGCTCGG
Source organism: Climacium dendroides (assembly GCA_950106755.1). Classification (NCBI taxonomy): domain Eukaryota; kingdom Viridiplantae; phylum Streptophyta; class Bryopsida; order Hypnales; family Climaciaceae; genus Climacium; species Climacium dendroides. Next base: position 12,865,384 of record OX467086.1, read on the forward strand.
TTTAACTTCTGTCAATTTACTATTTTTAGCAATTTGGTATTTTTTCTTGTAAACAATAATTCTAACTTTTTAAATTGGCAAGGAACTTACTAATCAGTCCTTTTTACTATAAGTTATTGTTGGATGAAGTTTGACCGCTAATTGGTTCTTCAAACTTCATCCACTAATTGTCCACAATTTTTTCTTTCACTTATGGACTCTAGATTTGACCTCTTCCTAATTTTCTCAACTTGTTCAAGAGTTTGAGGTTCTAACTAACTTTCATGTAGTTTTAGCTCTAAATTTCATCCATTGATAACTTCTTCGTCAAATTCTTAAGTGTGAGATACTTCCAAAAACCTCTAGATTAATTCTACAACATTTTAAATCTAAAACTTAAAAGAAAACTATCTTTGCTACTCTCACTTGAGGTTACAATTCGGCCACTATATTTTAACAAGTTAACTTTGGAAATTAATAGCAAAAGGTAATATTATGTGCTTACCTCAGGAGGGACATCGCTTTGTAGCTTGTTTATGATATCTTCCCATTCCATGGCGTTTTCCATGGTTTGAGTGGTTTTACAATTTTTGCTCACCGCTTGAAAGTTGTTTAATACAAGTAAGATGTGGATTCCTAATTACTTCCTTTTTTCTCTTCAATTTCCTTTTTTTCTCTTCAATTTCCTTTTTTTCTCTTCAACATTATTCCTCTCAATTATTTTAGTGTTAAGGTTTGACTTTGAACTACTAAATAATTATACCAACATTTAAATAATAATTGACTTTTGATATCCTATGAGTCAATTATTATTCTATTTAAGGTTTTAATGGATTTAAGTGGATTTCAAAGATTTCCACCTAACCCTCTCTAATTTGTTAACTCCTCAACCATCACAACAAGTCTTCACTTCCAACTCTCTCTCTCTTAGTATTAGTGAGTTCTAAGTGTTTTTACTCTACTTGTGATTTTTGTTGCAATGAAAAGTTGTTCTAACTAGGCTCTATTTCTACTTCATGTCTTTCGCCTTTCTATCTAATTTCTCCTTCTCTACTTTTTTATTCCCCAAGAGACACTCTCCTACTTCTAAAGTTGTATTCCCTCTCTGATTTATTTTACTTTAATTTGAGATTTGAGATTTTTCCCAAAGGAAAATCTAAATTTTTTAGTCAAGGCCATGGCTTGAACTTGTACAACCAATTCTGCACATATTAGTTCAGAAATATAGACAATGAGAAGCACAAACAATTGGAAGCACATACAGTTGAAACAGACCAGTTCAGAATCACAAACCAGTTGGAAACACAAACTAGTTTGGGCCCGGTCCTTGCTTCCGTGGCTCCCCTGATACATGTCGGCTCATCATTCGTTGGATCCCTTTCGGTTGGGGTTATGTGGCGATGGGATACGGGTTAGACCCCTCATGCACGGCTTGGTTAGGCAATTCAATCCTCAGGTAGTTCAATCCAAAGAGTCATCCCTTCGCAGTCGTCTAGGTAGTTAAGCCCTTACGGGCTCTGGTTCACTCCCCTTGTCTAATTTTTTTGGATTTAAACCAAAAAAATTAAACTTCTTTGAACTAATTAAAGTTCTTACCATTCTACAACTCTTCTAAAAATTTTGGAACCCTTTCACCATCTTTTGGACACTAAATTTAGAATTCTAAAACCATGTTTTGGATCCTAAATTTAGTAGTTAATTGAAAAACTTTCTTGTTGGCAACATAACTAATTTATATGATTTTCTTCTATAAAACTTAAAATCAAAGCTTCACCTTGTTTTGAAAATACTCTAGAGACAAAAATTCAACAAGACCCTTTTTAGTATGATCACAGAAGAATGTAAATGAGGTTAATACAACATGAAAACAACTAACATATATGTTAGTACAAAACGTGGAAACTGTCTAAACACAACTAGTATTAGTATAAATGAGTTAATAAACCAAAACACTCAAAACAAAACACTAGAGGTCTTTCCTAAACAGCATCGCCAATCATAAGGAAAGAATTATCTAGGATTAGTACTAGTGTTAAAAGAATACACAAAACTTCAACAAAAACAAACAAACTATTACACCAAAACTTCAACAATATACACAAAACTCAGATAAAGACACAAATGAGAGCTTGAAATGCTCCAAAAACACATGTTTGCAACTTTGGTTTAAACTTGACCAAAAAATCCACATTAATGGACCAATGTGTTGATGTGCCAAAATTATGGCTACAAGGGGTGAGAAGAGAGGAAAATGGATGTCCATTTATATCCTTCTAAGGGCACCCACCTCCTTTCATTTTGTTGAGGTAAACTTATCAATTAGGATTTTCATCCTAATTCTATCAATTTTGACTTTTTGCGTTGGTTCATTTTTAACTTTTGATGATTAACTCCAAATCATAAACAGATTGTGCCATTGGCTTTAGAAGGCCATTTTTAGTCTAGAAGCCAATTATCCCTTTTTCATATGCTAAAAACTCAACAAATCCTAGTGCCAACTTAACGATCTAGAAAGACAAAAATCCAACTTTTGGAAGTTGACTTTTCTGAGAAAAGTAACTAGTCTAAGTTCATTATTAGGTGTATGGGAGTAAAAAAAATCTCACTTGAACCTCATTCTGATGTCGTATGCTCCCAAATTGCTGATCAATTCCACCGTAATTTTTTAATTTTGCCAATTTTTGAGGAATCCTTCAAATTTGGGCACTTCTAGCTATCAAAATGTCTTGAAACTTATTAAGTGTCTTATTAACATAAAACAAGCTATTCTAATTTTTAGTGAGATTTTACTACAACTTGAGTAATTTCTATAAATTTTTCATCGTAGATTAAAGTATTTGACCGTTCAGAAAGGCAATTTTTTAGTATCAAAAAAATTTGAAACTTTTTGTGGAACCTCCTATAGAAACCCACAAAAGATATATAAGCCCATTTCCGGACTCTATATAATTGTCAAAGGAGAATAAAATCCCATACCATCCTTTAATTACCAGGTTCTAGAAAATCAATTACACGGAGAGGAATCTTGGCAAAGCGACTTGCCATTGAGTTCCTAGTGCAATTTCAAACCTAAAATATCATCCTTTGGCCGTAGATTCCCTCCACTAGTCCATCGTGCATTTTTCCCAACCTATAGGTTAACAATTGGGGTTTCTATGAAAAATAGGAATTGAATGGGAACTTGAAACCTATCCATGAAGTTGGGCTCTAGAATTCTCCCTAAGTTCTCTTGGACTAATTTTAGCCATTTCTTGTCACACACATGGTAGATTAAGCCATTTTGGCAATTCTACTAAAGGTTGGTAAATATCGTGATTTGTAGTTTCTAACCTATTTACAAATGGGATTTGGATCTACTTAGGTAAAAACACTCAAAATATGACCAAATATTGAAATACTATATTGTAATGTAAAATATCTATTTTGGTTTTACACTCTTTTTTGGCTTTTTGTACTATTTTCTATACTATACTTTGCAAAAAATCGAAAAACAACAACAATGAGTCCTAAGTGATAAAATGGGAGCTCATGTAAAGCAATTCTCAAGGTTATCTTTTGCTTGCATCCGTCATATGTGATGAATTCCACTTCCAAATCCATCTACAAGTGTCTTGAACAAATAGACTTTCTTTTGCCCTTGTCCCAAGAATATATTATAATAGATACACTTTATTTTAGCATGTTCGTTCATGTCAACAATTTGATCAATCTCACCACCATCCCTGTTGTTGTTGTTTTGAAAAGAAGATATCATATTTTATACATTGGGCGAGCTAAGTAGCTGAAATTTATCCATGATATTCCACTACTAGAGAATTTCGTTTTTCTGTTGTTTTGGTCGCATTGATCCAGTCAAAATCTGACATAAATCTGTTGAAATCAATAGATTTCTGTTAGATTTTGACTGGATCAACGCGTCCAGAACAACAGAAAAATGAAATTTTCTAGTAGTGTTCTCTAATATATTGTTGTAGAGAATTTCCTTTGATCTGAGTCCATTCTAAACAAGGACATGTCGAGGAACTCTTTGCTTGCCGCCATAGTAATGGCAGAAGTTTTGGTGGTTGGAGTTCTTGCCACTTTATAACAATCAATCTAGTAATTGTTTAAAGAGACTCTCTACATTGGTTATTGTAACGGATGCAAGAAAAACAAGACAAGATAAGTCTTTGAAAACAAGATTGCTATTAAAATGAAGAGAAGTACAAGACTTAGAGCTTGAATCAAGAAACTAACATTTAAAAGATGTGTTGTCGAGATTGAGGACTACTTCAATCTCGACTTCTATATATACAATCAATTAGGAAGTTTTTTTAGAATCTTTCACTACTTAGTGAGATTTTCAAGAAGGTTCTCCTACTCAACGTGCTTTTCAAGAAGCTTCTTTTAGTGTGGACCTTCTTCAATAAATTTCAAGGAGATTCTCCTAATTAGAAAGTTTCTCAAGCTCTAGCTTTTGACAGAAGATTCTAGACTATGTCTGTGACATCACCCCCTTCTCTAATGACCACTTCCCCAAAAAAGTTCTAAATTTCATCCTTTTATAAGAATTCAAGAATGCGTTGAATGATACGAGCTATATACACAATCTGTTCAATCCTAAGCAAAAGATGGACAAAATCCTTCAACCAACATTGATGACCAAGATTACCTTCAATTAGAGAAATCTTACAAAAATAATGCTTTTTGTTAGGTCCTTCAAAGCAACTTTTGAAAAACACATTATATCCACTAGGTCTAAGTGAGCCTTGAGATTATCACCTGGGACTTAGCTCTTTTTTTACTGCTTTTGCTCATATTTATCCTTAATTATTAACAAAAAAAATAGAAAAAGAGAGTTAGCATTGTATTGGAGGAATTTTCTACAAATATAGCATTAAGTTCCTAAACACATGGAAGTGCTTAAAACACTTCTAAATTCTTGATTTAGAATCCAATTTGGTGAATTGGAATCCAGTAAGAGTCTAATGGAAATTGGCCCAATTGGTATCCCAATAACAAATCATTCAAAATTGGGAGTAATTCGATTCTACAACAACTAACTGCAACAAAAGGATCGAATTGGAGGATAAAATCTAAAAGCATCTTCCTTAATATTAGAAATCTCTATCAAGGCATTTTCATTAAAGGTCTCTATTCAATTTTGCAATTGCTAAACATTGCCTAAAAGATTTTCAAAATTCAAGAAAGAGCAATTAAGGATTGAGGTTAGGTGTTTTTAGCTTAAAGACATGTTTGGAGAATAATGGTGGAGTTGGTTCGCCTAGATTCCCTTGTATGGGGATGATTCTTCCCCGGAGGAATTAAAATTGAGAGAAGTAATTTTGTTTCTTTTTCACCAAGTACATTTGGATCTTGCGACTTAATACAAAGGACTTTGGGACTTCCTACAAGCTACCCAAAAAGTTTCATAATTTTCTAAACTGCAAAAGATGACTCCATACACTACAAGGGAAATGGGCCCTAATCTACAGAATTTTTGACAGAGAAGTGTCCCAAATGACAGCCTAATGTCCCAAATGACAACCAGAACTTCTTGTCGATTTTTTTGTCAATATTTTGTCAATTTTTCAATCAATTTTGACAAACAAGGTGAAAGTCTTCTACAAACACAGCAAAATTTTACATATAATTTACTTTATATTCAAAATGATGAAAATATATTTTACTGACACTAAGAGAAAATGTACTTCTTTGCAACCTTTAACGACTCACAACCAACACCTTCAATTCACATATCAATTCATCTGAGCTCCCTCTATATATTTGGCGTGGTAGGAAATCGACCAAACAATTGTTGAAGTTGTGAGGGCTCGTAGTGAAGTTAGAAACCCGAAATTTTGCATTGAAAGTACAATTTCAGACCTCATTTAAGCATAGTAGAGTGTCTTTTTTTAAGAAACTTTAAACTAAGACTAGTTAGAATATACATTGAAGTTTCAATTACAAAACTCCTTTTGACATTTCAAGTTTTCAATAAAAAGTTATGGACCGATTTCAAAGAGCATTTTGAAAAAATATAATAAGAACAATTTCAAACACCTCTTTGAAATTCCATAACTTTTGATTTAAAGCTCAAAATGTCAAAATTATTTTTGTATGAAAAACTTTAGTTCATTTTTTAACTAATATTAGTTAAATGTTTAATGAAAAATCACATTATACTATGCTTAAATGAGGTCTGAACTCCTATATTTAACACAGAATTTCGGGTTTCTGACTGAAAACACTAAGTTAGAAACCCGAAATTCTGTGTTAAATATAGGAGTTCAGACCTCATTTAAGCATAGTATAATGTGATTTTTCATTAAACATTTAACTAATATTAGTTAGAAAATAAACTAAAGTTTTTCATTCAAAAATAATTTTGACATTTTGAGCTTTAAATCAAAAGTTATGGAATTTCAAAGAGGTGTTTGAAATTGTTCTTATTATATTTTTTCAAAATGCTCTTTGAAATCGGTACATAACTTTTTATTGAAAACTTGAAATGTCAAAAGGAGTTTTGTAATTGAAACTTCAATGTATATTCTAATTAGTCTTAGCTTAAAGTTTCTTAAAAAAAAGACACTCTACTATGCTTAAATGAGGTCTGAAATTGTACTTTTAATACAAAATTTCGGGTTTCTAACTTCACTACAACTTCAACAATTCATATATCCCATATGGATTGGTTGACCTCCTACCTCCATATGTGTATGTATATAAGGAGCTTCTCTTCCCCATTCTCAACATTGAATACAAATGGTTCATGGAGTGAAGTAATTTAGTAAATAAATTATCTCTGGGATTTTATTTTGTTTTGGTAAATATTCTTGAGAGATGATAAAAAAAAATTAATTTTTTTATTCATTTAAAATGATTTGATCTAAAAGTATTTCAGTCATTTGATAAAATTTTGTCAATGAAGTGACAAAGTATTGATTTTGCAACCAAATTCTGTCCTGTGATTGACAGAATCTTGTCAATGGAGTGTCCAAATTGAGTGGAATCAACCCCTCCTAATTGACAAAGGAATTGATGAAATTCTGTCATTTTTTTGTCAATTTGGACACAATTCCCCTTGTAGTGATAGGAAGTCAACCTTTTAATTTGTGCTAGCAAAATCATAGAAGTTCCCTAGATATTGGTAAAATCCCAATAAAAATTAGAATAGTGTGTTTTAGCCTAAATAAGCATCCACTCAAATCCCATGACATTTCAACCTCGGTAACTACCGAAACTAGCGGCGTTAACGATTTTCAACGGAATTTTAAAACATTTGAAATGTTGACTGGCATACCAAGAACATATGAAGTCTGAATTGGTTCAACTTGGACCTTCCAAACAACCTTGGCTAGTCAAAATTACCAAGAGATGCAAATTCCAAAAGTTGAGTTTTTCAACTTTTTTTTAGGTTGGAAAATATTGTCTTTTGTAAACGATTTAAGCTTGGAAGTTGGGGGTTCGAGGGCCTTAGGCTAAATTGGGTTTTTGGAGCCAATGGCATAGTCCGTTTGCCAATTGGACCTTTCCTCCAAAAGTTATAGCAACATTAGCAGTAGCATAGAATTTGGAGTAGTAATAGTTAGTTTTAGTTAATTTTCATTTTACTTAGGTAGTTTAGAGAAAATTGGAAAGGGAAGGAGACCTTGGAAACATATAAAAGGACTCCCCTCCTCTCTCTTTGCACCTCCTTTTTCTTTTTGTAAACTTTGGCCAAAATGCAGCCTTGTTGTTGGAATTTTGTCCATTTGGCCAAAAAACTCTTGTTTTGAACCACACATGGAAGCTCTGATTCTAATTATTGTTTTGAAGTTCTTTTTCGTTCATTTTTTGAGCCCATTTTAAAGGATGTGGGGGGCCCTTTGAAATGCTTGCTAACCTTTGTGTTTTTTGAGTCATTCTTGAAGTCTTTGCATATTTTTGAGTCTTTTGTACTAACCTCAAGGATATTCAAGCCAAATTCTAGCAATGCTGTTAGTTTGAATACCTTGGAGTTTGCTTGTTTGTGGTTTAAGTGGAGTCTATACACTCAAAATTCTCTACCAAGTTCTTTTGTGTGGGATTTCACAAGCTTGTTGTAAAAAAATCCCCTTGGAATCTAGATGTGGAAGAATACGTGGTCCAATTAGAGTCTTAATAGTTTTTAGAGAAACTTTGAGTGGGATTCAAAGTTCTCAAAGTCTCATTTGTGCTCATCTACCATCTTCCTTTAAGAATTTGAGGTTATTCCCTCTAATATGGCGAAGCTATTGCCAAAATTTTAAAGTTTTATACTAACATCATTCTCTAGAGTGTTAGAAAATTGAGGTTAATCTCTCTAATACGGTGAAGCTTCCGCCCTAGTTAGAATTTTCCAAATTCCTTTTGAAATAAAACATTTCCCCTTATGTTTTAAAATTCGGACCTAAACCCCCCAAACAGCAAAGCTTTGCCCTTGGTTAGAATTTTCCGTCTTTGTTTTGTTTAAAAGGGTCCCCAATAGGAGACCTTGGTGTTGGTTTTAATCTCAAATTTTGGGAATTAAAAAACAAAAATTGGCGGGCAATAGCTAAGGATTTTGGAGTGCAGAATAAAGAACCAAAAATGTGAACAAAGGCCAGCCAGCCAGCAACCATTGCTGGCCAACCAAGTCAGAAGGCCTCTAGGGCCTACAAGGTTGGTATAATAGACATCTAGATTAGGCAAGTTGCTTGATTGACTGGTTAACTCATGTGTCAACATACCATCTCATTCACAAAACTCTGAAACGATGCTTGAGGGCCCCAATTTTGAGTTTTTATTTTTAAATTGGAACCATTGAAAGAGAGAAAGACTACTAGCAAAGTCCAAAGAGGGTGAGCAGTAATTTTCACCAAAATTTCAAATTACATATGCTTGGGAAGAGTAAAGGCTAGGCATAGAATTTATATCACTGCCAATACTTCTCAAGGGGGTCACTTAGAGTGTCCATTAGAAACCACATGCGAACAAAACTTTAGACCCCCTATATACTTTTTGAATTTTAAATAAAATTAAATGAAAAAAATATGAATAGATTTTCCTACTTTAAAAGTTTATGTTTTGAATTATTGATATTTTTATTTTTAAATAATTATTAGTTATAAATTTTTGAAGTAAAAAGATACATTGTAGAACTGAAAAATAACTTTCACACCCCTATATTATATAAGAAAAAATTGTCTAAAAAATAAACAAAAAAATTCTAAAAATAACTCTATTGAAAGCTCATTTTGAGTTGAATATTGATGCAATGGTCATCTAAATGTGTTCTTTAAAAATATTTGAGTTAAAAAAACATGCCATTTTTAGTGCATTTTAAACCTCTTCTAGAACTCATTCTATATTTTATTTGAGTTTGAAATTTTGGGAGTAGAATCCTATAGTCATTAGTAAACAATGCTCAAAATTTGAAGTTAAAATTATAGTTTATTAGAAACCATTTGTTTGCATGTAGTTTGTTGTAGTAGAACTAAGTGCACCCTCCAAGCAATACTTAATTACACAAGAATTGAGGGTGTTCTAAAGTCAAAAAGAAAAATTATAGATTGTGAAGGTTTAATTAGCCTTCATACCATCCAAACTTAGCCAGAGTGTGAAAGAGAATATATTAGTTCTAAAGTTCAGATCAAAAGGCTTGAGTGACTAAACCAAGTACCAGAGAAGGTGAGGAATTTAAAAATCTAGATTGTAAAGGCTAAGTGAGTGGAAGGGGGCTTGAGATCAGATTATCAAAGTCAACCAAAATTGACCAGAGGTTCAGAGAGCCAAAGAGTACTAGAGAGTGACCAAGAGTGACCAGGTTGTGTCTAGAGTTGTAAACATCACAAATCAAATTAACAAAAGCTCAGTTAAAGAGGATGAGGCCTTATAGAGCGGTGATGTGTTGCAATTACATACCGGATGCACTAAAAATTCCCATCTATTGCTCATTAATTACATCCCAACATTGACAAAACTTGGTTTGGAGACAGAGCTACAACTTAAGCAACCACAAAGTTCACCAAACAAAATACAAGTGAAGCCAATGAACGGGAAGTACCGGCATTTAGTTACAAGCTAGCCAAATTTTTTTGAAGATTTCCGAATGACATTGAAATGATTAGGATGAAGTTCCAAATCAAAAAAATAAGGTTTCAGAAAATAGGTCGGTTAAGAAAAAAAATCCTAGTCATTTGGCCATTTGCCCTTGGAATATGTAGGAAAGTGACTAATTGAAATTTCTCTTTTCTGGCAACTAGCAGACTAGGCATATACTTTTTAGGAAATTTTTTTATATATACATACTACAAAGTATACCTATAAATCTTATTAGTGACACAATTATGCCTCCCTATGAACCACTCCTACACAAATAGACTTTTACCGTTGGTTAATTGTTAGTCTGGCATTTTGGCATTTTTGGGCGTCTTGGCAATTTAGCACCATCGATGAGGGCCGTCTTGATATTTGATCATTTAATTGTAGCCGTCGATGAGAGCTAGGGTTGTCATCTTAGGGTTTAGGGTTTGGTTGATGCAATGACGCTTCAATTCCTCAATGAGTCGACAGAACTGTAATTTCCTCTCTCTCACGCAATTACACTGTCATTCCAATTCCTATCCTACAATTTCTTCTCTATCTCATGTTGCCATCCCACCCTAGTTTCTCTCAAACTCTTCGTTTCTCATACTATCATGCTCATGCACTCACGCAATCAGTTGTGGTTTTGTACTCCCATAGTCTCGTATATATATTTCAGACTCTAGTGATTGCATTCATTTCCGGGGGCGCTTGTACCGTGCAACTCAGCATTGCAATTGGCTTTAGATTAGATATGTTTGATTAAACTTTACACTCTTTTTCTTCATTGACTAAAATGTAGTTGTCTCTGTTGTCTTTGAAGTTTAGGGTGTAGTCATGGGTGTTGCTTTTGTTTAGGGTGCAAATTTTAAAAAATTCCCTCTCCATTTTTTGTAATACTGCAGTTCTTTGCAGTCATTGATTTCGGCCTTATTCTTTGTTGTTGGTTGTTGATGTAGTATTTATGGCCAAGAGGCAGAGATCCCTTGCCATCTTCTGCATGCAACAGCATTAGATCGGGAAACACTTTCTCTTCATGTGCAGAAGAATCCCCTCCTCTCAAGCAAAACTTGCATGAGGTTTGTGGAAAGACCAATGGTGCTCACAATTTGAGTGGCTGCAATTTTCTACCAATGTTGGCAAAGTTTTTTGCAAAATCTGTATGGAGAAGGGGGGCCGCTCTATTTTTGCAAAAGAAAGGTCAAAAAACTTGAAAGTGTCAACTTTCTTGGATCACTCTCGCTCAAACGAACACAAGTAACTTGCTTGGGCTTCCACCAATGGCGTGAAAATTATGGAAAAAGCCATTGTCAATAGCCAACGTGCTTGTGATCAAGTACTCCTAATTTTATTCAAGGCAACCTATTTTACATAGAAGCAATCTCTCCCTTACAGTAAGTTCCCTGCTTTGTGTACGTTATTTACATTAGTGACAGCCCCTATGTATTAGGATAAAAAGGCTGATCACTGCCACTATGTATTAGGATGAAATGGCTTGTGCAGACCTAGTTTGTTGTATTTTAGTGGTATTCATCACAAAGTTTAAACTCTACGGTTTGTCAACAGTTATCATGTGATTATCGTTGTTTCATGAGTTTGCACGTTAATTATAATTTATCACATTATTACGATGCATTACTTTGCATCGTTACAATGCAGTTGCAAGTAATGCATTATAACGATGCGATAATAATGCGAAGTAATACATTGTAATGATGTTATAGATTGTAATTAACGTACAAACCCATGAAACAACGATAACCACATGATAATTGTTGACAAACCATAGGATCTAAACTTTGTGATGTTGCAAAAAAAAATCATTTGTAGAGTCCGTAACTCCCCTTTCTTTAGCATTATGGTAGACAAGTTCACAAACATTAGTATTACTAGTCATCTTGTTGTTTTTGCAACCATTGTTAAGGAAGGGTTGCCCATCATACTCTTTCTAAGCTTGCTACAAATAAAGGGCGGCAAGAAAGACGCTACAATGATTTTCGATACTCTACTTTCTCATCTCCGAGCTTGGAAGTTGGACTTGTACAAATTCGTGGCTTTTGGCAGCGATAGGGTAAGCACGATGGTCGGTAGCTAGGGCGGTGTGGCAATGAAAATCAAACTACAAGTTAACTCGTTCCTCCTCTCGTGTCATTGCGTTGCTCACTGCATGAATCTAGCAACTTTAAATGTTGCTAAAGCCTTGAATTGCAAGACCCTGTTTATTGAAAATGATTATTTGTTGAATTCAGTTTCATCTTTTTTCAACAAATCTAGCAAGTGCAAGCATGCGCTCACATCTTTGCAAGAAGAATTTGCAAATGCCAAGAAGTCCATGAAACAATATCATAAAATCCGTTGGCTCAATCAATGGCAAGCTGTTACTACTTTGTGTGATTTTCTAGAATCGGTTTTATTCTTTTTGCAAACTGAGGATGAGAAGGATTCAGTTCATGCCAAGGCGATATTGCAAAAATTGGATCAATTCAAGTATATATATATTTTATACTTCCTAGCTGACATCTTGCATTCTTTGGCTATGCTTCCTAAAGTTTTCCAAAACAAGTTTGTTGATGTTACCACCATTGGCAGCATAATTCGCAATGAGATTGCTCAATTGCGCATGTTGTTTATTGTTGAATCTTGTGACTTGAATGCTGCTACATTCAATGAGGATACTGGTTTTCATATATTGCCAGAGTATGACCCTCATGAGGGTTACTTAAGGAGGTTGCAATCTGAAATTCATGGCAAGATGTTCTATGGTTTTGAAATGCAAAGGTGCAGGCTGATAATAGACCTAAGAGAGGCGCTGGATTTTCAAAGGTCTTTTGCTAAAGCTATTTGTACAGGTTTAGATGCCTAATTCAAGGATAATGACCTCATTTCTTGTTTTGAAGTTTTAAACCCTACTACCATGTCTTCAAGGCAAGTGGGCTTATAAAATTGATTTGTTGCAGAGTTGGAGACTTTGTTGGCCTATTTTGGTGTGAATCACTCGCATGCAGGTTTTACTCTCCCTACCCTTGTTGATGTTGCAACATGCAAGCGGGAATTTCTTTTTTTTAAATTGCAGTGCACTAGCGAATGGGGGGACAAAAATTTTAGGGACTTGTGGAGTATGATCACATGAACCATTCATTGCAAGTCCGCTATCCTAACCTTCTTATTCTTGCTAAGTTGGCTACTATGCAATGTGTTTCTATAGTGACTTGTGAGCATACTTTCAATATACAGAATCTAATCAAAACTAGAGTAAAGAACAAGTTGGGTAGTAAAATTTTGAAGCAATGCTACAAATTGCATTGGAAGGTCCAGATGATGAGATAGATGATGTTCTTTGTGATGCTATCCAGTTGTAGAAGAGCGATAGCAAGTATCAATTTTTATATTCTAATCCTTCTTTGCATTTGAGTGGTGTAGGTGGAAATAGTGTGAGTCATGCATCTTGTTCATCTGAGGTACTTGAGACTGATGGTAGTGGTTCTTGACTTGTAATAATAATTGTACTAACCAGCCTCCAGAAAATACTTGGATCCTCTTTTGGATCCTTTTATTTTCCGAAGGCTACATCCTTGGCCCTAGGTTGGTAGGGGCTTGGCCAGGTTCAACTTCTACCAAAGATACTAAAAACAAAATGGGGAGGGAAAGAAAAAACTCCAATGATCCAAAAAAATGGGGAGGGAAAGAAAACACCTCAATAATACAAAAAAATGGAGAGCTAAAAGAACCCCCCCAACAAAAACAAAAAATCGGCTCCATTTTACACAGTAAGGAAAATGGCCAAATGGAAATATAGAAATCTGGCAATTTACCAAATAAAATTTCAAAATGGAGGATACTAACCGAAAAAAAACTTCTCAAGTTAACATCCGACTGAAAATGTAAAAAACCGAGGCAACCTTAGGAAGCACAAAAATTGTCCATTTTCAATTTAGAAACTTCCCGAACAGTGAGTGAAGCAACTAAGTGTTCAAGTAGGAGATTCAAAAGAAGAAAGGACTTCAAATTGCATGTGCCAATTTCTTAGAGAATATTTGTCCATTAAACAAGGTTGGAGTTTTTTTATAGGACAAATAGAAAAAACAAAAAGAGAGAATAGTTGACTTTCCAATATCACTATTAGAAAATGCAAGTTTTATGACTGCGAAAATATGACTAAGGATGACTGGCAACTAGTCGCAGTCATATTTTGACCTTGTACTTCATGGGAGTATAGTATACGCCCGTTGGGAACGCCAAATACTTGATAAAGAATGTATTTGAGAACATGGAGTCATATTCCACAATCATATTTTTTTTAGTCATATTTTACAGGCATATCTCTATAGTGATTACATTTTTTGTTTTGGGCAATCCAAAGTAAATTTGGGCAAGGAATTTGTTGAAAAAGTGCTCAATCATATTTTAGATTCAATTATATTTCCAATCATATTTTTTAGGGAAGTCTACAAAAAATATATGCAATTCAAAAAAAATATGGTCAAGTCATTGTTTTAGAATATTGAAACCCTAGCCGCTACTTTTCTAAGATTTTGAAATTCTACCCGCCACTTTTTTAAGGTTTTGAAAATTCTAACTGCCATTTTGTTAGGGTTAAGAAAATCCTAGATGCCATTTTTTTAGGGTTTTAAAAACCCTAACCACCACTTCTTTAGGATTTTGAAAACCTTAGCCACCATTTTTTTAAAGTTTTGAAACCCTAGCTGCCACTTCTTTGGACTCTTCTTCCTTGTCTTGTGTTATTTCTTACCTTTTAATTCTTGTTGCATCAAAACTCTTTCTTCTTCTTGACTTTTAGTTTTTGCTTTTAGTTTTTTTGTTGTTGCATTTTAACTCTCATATCTTGTTTTTTCTTGTTTTTTCTTAATGTCTCTTAGTTGTAGGTCTTTGTTGCATTTTAACTCTTGTTTATTGTTATTTCTTAACACTTACTATTTTTTCTTTCTTTTTCACTTCATTATCATTGTTATTCTTCCTACTTTAAACTTGTACTATATATTTTATATTATTGCAAGTTTTTGAAGGTTGAGCTTTGTTGTTCATTTACTAAGAATTAACCTTTTATTTCTTTAACTGTATGTATGTAGACATGAAAAGCTAAAACAAAGTTGTTGGAAACTACTTACAACTCAATAGAACCATTTTCACATAATTGTAAGGAAAATAGACCCTATTGATTTGTTTAAATGCTTCATTGTGATATATACATATATATTGTATTAGTAACTAGTAAATATTATTGAAGAAAGTCACATTTTTTCTTGCATGATTGTCTCTTATAGTCATATAATGCTCATAGTTATGCACACCAAAAGGTGACTTTGCACTTTTAAAAATATGATTGCAATCAGTTACAAATTACCAATCACATCCACGTAAACTACTACATCAACTATAAATATGACTCACAAATATCATATTTCACATGAGTAAAAAATATAACTCACGAGAGTCATATTCCACATCATTCAAAAATATGACTCAAGAAAGTCATTTTCTACATTAGTAGAAAATATTATTTACAAGAGTCATATTGTACATCAACAAAAAATATGATTGTATAAAATCATATGCCATGTCAGCTAAAATATAACTTATTGCAGTCATATTTCATATTAGCCAAAAATATGGTTCATTCTAGTCATATTTCATATCAACCAAAATATGATCCACCACAGTCATATTCCAAGTTATTCAAAAATATGACTCATTGCAGTCATATTCCACGTCAACCAAAAATATGACTATATGGAGTCATATGCCACGTAGGCTTTTTTTCCTTCTTCCCGAGTGGCTCAAGAAAAAATCAAGCCCCAAAGAATAGTCAACATATATGCCACATTGGCAAAAAATGGCTAATTATGGCTAATTATACTCCTCAACGTATATGACTGCTAATATGATTGATGTCCAATATGACTCGTCGGTAATGATTGGACCCACTCATGTTCGGAATCATCTTTAGTGATTTTGGCGTGAGTCATATTTTGAGATTTTTTGATTCATTATAGTCATATTTTGTAGTCATAAAACATACATTTTCTAATAGTATATTCTAAAAGTTAGTTATTAGTTAGTAGATGTCAAAGTGGTTTGTCTTCAAGCATTTGTCTTATTCTTGAAGATTAAATTTGATAGGATTCCCTTTTCACAAAAAATCTTGAAAGAAATAGAAAACAATTAGAAGAAAAGGAAGAAAAGAAGAAAAAGAAGTTGATCAAAGAAAAAAACTTTGGAACTTTCCAAATACCGTTAGAAGTTTATAAAACTAGTATCAAATTATAAAATATTAGACATGGAGTTGGACTATGCAATCAACAACATCACAGCAGTACTGAACAAAGATGGAATCAACACCAAGGTTAGTAATTGAACTTTTTACTGAATTTCTTGCATTTTCACCAAAAACATTCAATTAGGAATTGACTTTTGAGATTAAAATTAGATTTAGGATTAAATCATAGTAAGTTAGAAAATCAATTAGTAGGTTGAAGTAGTTTAGAAATTGCCATAATAGTTTTATGATGTTTTTATCATAATAATTAAGATAATTTACCACAAATTATCCTTGAGAAAAGTAGTAGTGAAAATAAATGAAAATTTAGAAAATTACTACAAAAAATCTTTATTAGCATCTATAGTAAAAGTCAAAAGTGAAAATAGAAAGTAAAAATAATCCTTTCAATTCAAAGAAAAAAGATTGAGGGGTAAATTTTGATGAACCGATTAACGGTCAAAAATTATCATCAAGTTACTTTTATTAGAAGGTAAAAAATAGTGAATTTTACCTTGGAAGAAAGAAAAATCAAAACCTTTAAGATAAAATTACTCAAGTAAAAATTAAAGTAAAAATCCAAAATTCTCAAAAGCAGTAAAAACTACTAGAGAATTTACCTCTTAAATCAAAAAGTATTTAAGGAACAAGTTAGAGATAGAAATTTGAAAAGAATATTTTTTGGGATTCCAAAACTATTTATACCTAAAATTTGGATGAAAATTGAAGAAGTTAGAATAGGATGAAAGTTTAAACCAAAATAGAGTAGAATTGGATGAAAGTCAACTAGAATTGACCAAATTAACTCAATTTCAGAATTCAAGTAGAAGACAAAAATTAGAAAATAACCCAAAAATAAAAAGTGAATTTCGATAGTTAGATTGCTAGAAATCAATGGATGAAGTTTTAGAAAGTAATTTTACTGTCTAATTTCATCCGTGAATATCTTTTAGATACTTAGGTCAAATTTCAACTTCTTTATCATTTTGGAAAGGGCAAAATCAGCCCTACAACATAGGACACTCAACTTTTCTTCTTGACTTATGATTATGGGACCTTGGTTTTGACTATTATAGTTAAAACTGGCCGCAATTACTGATACGTGGTTTATTTTGCATAAGTAATTTACAAGTGAATCAATTAGGAATAAGACAACAACAAGATCCATTGTTTGGAAGGCGTAAGTGGATTACACGTAGTTAAACACCCATAGGATATCATTGACAAAACAAGTAAGAATCTAGTTGTGTACACTTTATTCCAAGGGTGGAAATAAAAAGCCCACAATCTATACTTTCATATTGTAGTAAAATCACCAAGGCTTGATTATCGTCTTGAATATTTCCATGCTAGAATTGGTCCAAGCAAGGTTTTTTCAATTGCTTAGAAGATCCTACATCTCTTTATTAATGTTCTTGTGGTAGCAAAAGATTAGATGATTGGTGGAGTTGGTCTAGCAATTGAGATAATGAAAGTTCAGGCTTTTCTTAAGGTTCGGGGTCTAAAGACTCTCTAAAAATCCTCTAATTAGATATATTGAAGACTACAATAGCTACCTAAAGATTATTAAATTTTTTCTAGAAACTAGAATGAATATTTCTTCCCATATTGACTCTCCATTCTATATATCAAACTCAAGATGAGAATTTTTTTTAAAAAGCTACTGTGGATTAGTAGGGTAGAGTTGGTAAAACTCATGTACCTTTTGCAACGCATTGACTAAGTTTGTTGATGATTCTCACGTTCATTTGTTGATTTTGTATTTGTACCAATGTACAAGATATTCTAACTTGTCATGTCTGCGTTATGAATAAAGTACTTTCTCTACCTTGTATTTTTTGTGATTGTTGATTTTTATTAAAAAAATGGTGGCAATTGACTTCAACCGGAAAGATCTGACTCTTTATATGGCTTAAAAAGAGAAACATGGAAGATTGGATGTACTTTTACAGTTGCTAGAAGCTCTAAGTGGATTGACTTGCTTTGAAATAAGAAATGGTCCTAACTGGTGATAGTTCAATTTGTTACATGGTTGAGTAGTTTTGATATTGCGCCAAAAGAGCCAAACCTTATCACTAATTTGCAAACGCGGCAATGCCTTGCATAATATGTTTGCCAATGTTTAGTAATGTTCTTCAGTTCTTCAGTTTTTTGGAGATGAAGCATCATGATTTCTTGAAGCTCTAATAACCTTAACATCAAATTTTAAGCTGCCAAATTATGAAATGTTGAATAGATGAAATTTGATATGATATCCATAATTGGTATAGAATTGTGTCTGACAAGTAAAAGTATAAATGGTGTTGTTATAAGCAAATTTCGGTAAGGTCAAGTGTGAAGTCCAGTCATCTTGTTGATAGTTAATGGTGCAACGTAAATATAGTTCTAATACTTGATTCACCCATTCTGTTTGTTCATCAATTTAAAGATGAAAGATAGAAGAAAGTTTGATGTCCACCTTCAAGGTTTTAAGGAAAGACTTCCAAAATTTGTAAACAAATTGTGGTCCTTAAGCAAATATGATATCATCGAGTAGACCATGATATCGATAGATAGTGTTGAAAAAGAGTTTTGTTGTTTTTTCGCTAATGATTATTTTTTTGCATAAAAAAATTTGTCATTTTTGTTAGTTGATCTATAATCATGCATATGGAATCAAAAGATGTTAATGGAAACAAGTCTATAGTAAAATCTATGGAAATTGTAGACCATGGCTGCTTTGAGATAGGCAATGGTTGGAGAAGTCTATACAGCCGATGTTGTAGATTTTTAGATCTCAAGTAGGTGTCATATGAAAGTACAAAGTCCTTGACGGCCTTCTATATTTAAGGCCATCAAAAATCCCAAGACATGAGTTTCAATGTCTTATTAAGTTCAAATGCCCAACAATAAAAAATTGTATCGAGTTTGAAGAACTTGAAGACGTAAAGGGCCTTCCAGAATGTATAAGTGTTCTTCAAATACAAGAAATTGTTCAATAAGTTGAAGTTATCAGCATCATGATGGGACCAATGTTTGATGTCAAAAATTAGAAGATCTGTTTTTGATGTTGTATGAACTTGATCAAGAAATGAAGAATCAATTATTAGTATCATAGTTGTTGCACAAAGCTAATATTGTCCAAGCTTCAAACGAGTCATTTGATGTAGGTCATATGCTATTTTTGTTTTTTTGTGTACCAGATATGATCTTCGAGACAAAGCATTTAATAGTCTTTGCTGTTTTTCAAGACAATATGTGATGATGAAGTTGAAATGAGATAACGGTATGTTCCAATGAGCTTGATGTCAATTTAAAACACACGTAAAATATAAAATATTCAAGATTTTTATGATTTATTTATACAATCACTTGATGTGACGCTTCCTCAAACATATGATGCCATTCTTGAAACGAATCCACAATAGCAAAAAGTTCCGTGTCGTGAATCTCATAATTAATCTTAGTAGCTAAAAAAATTCTTGAGTAGAATGCAACTAGATGAAGTCTTCATTTTTCTCCCATTTGCGAGAGTATTACTTCCAATATAAAGTTTAACACATCTGTTTCCATATAGAACGGCTAAGAAAAATTCGGATAAACCAAAATTGAGGCCATTGTAAAAGCTAATTTGATTTGTTGAAAAGTTTTCTTTGCCTCAAGTCACCAATCGAGCTTATTTTTGCATGTTAGTCGAGTTAATGGAGTTGATATTTGTAAATAGTTCTTAAATAAAGATATGATAGAAGTTGATAAATCTAAGGAAACATTGTACATTGCACACTATTTGAGGAGTTTCCTAGTTTGTAATAGCTTGAAATTTTATTTGCGGAAACCCTTTGTTGAAGATGATATGTCCAAGAAATTTTATTAGCGGTTGATGAAATACATTTTTTCAATTTGGCATATAACTCAACATCTCGTAGCTTCTATAGTACAAGCTTCACCCGTTTCTCATATTCTTCAACATTTTTGAAAGAAATCAAGATGTCATCAGAAAAACATACAACAAATTAGTTCAAGAATTTGCAAAAAAGATCATTCATTAAATGTTAAAAGATAGCTAGTGCATTTGTAAGACCGAATGGCATGATATTATACTCAAAATATTTGTATCTTGTTCAGAATGTCATCTTTCAATCATCTCCAACTTTAATACGCACCAAGTTATACGCCCCATAAAGATCAATCTTAGTATAGATTTTGGCTTATCCAAGTTGATCAAGAAGCCCAGATATCAATAGTAATGAAAACCAATTTTTCACTGTTATTTTGTTTAGGCCACGATAGTCCACACACATTCATAAAGAGCTATCTTTCTTCTTCATAAAAAGTATTAGCACTCCGGCTAGGGGTTTGAAATGCTAAATGAAATTTTTTGCAAGATTTTCATTAATATATATTCTTTCAATGCTGAAAGTTTATTCTGTGATAAATTGTACATCGGGCCAAATAGTAGTTGGACTTGTTTTTCAAGATTGATGGCACAATTGTATGATCGGTGTTTTGGCAAGATGTCAACATTTTTCTTTTCAAATATGTCACAAAATTTTGTGTATTAAATTAAAATACTTGACGAAATACTGCTTTTTTAGCATCAAAGTTGTGTAGATAATATGACAATCACTTTTTTGCATCTTTTATAAAAGCTTTAGCTCCAATAAGTACATGCTTGACATTTGAAGGCGTTGGAGAAGATTTTGATGTAAAGGCTTTTGATGAAAGTGATAAACTTTGTGAAATTCAATCTATAATTAGATTATATTTTTCCAACCATAATAGCCCTAAGATCATAGGATTAACTGGGGTTTTGATTACAATGAATGTAATCATACTTTTATGTTTCACAAATGAAACCTTTAGTGGCTTGGTTTCATGCGTGGCATCCCCTCAAAGATAAAATTTGATCATCAATAGCTTCCACATGTACACAAGTTGAATTCTTAACTAAAGAAATTTTGAGGCGTTTTGTATACAAACAAGTTGAAGCTCTGAAGTCTAAAAGGGCTTGAATTTTTGTTTTCTTTTTAGGGCCCAACTGCAAAAGTATGATGAAGTAGTGAGAAAGTTGAGAAGAAAGATAAAGACCTTAATTTGTCTATACAATAGAAGACTCAAGCCGTATAATTCTATTATAATTGAACATCTTTGTTTTCTGATATTTATATACTTCTTGTTTTAAGAGGTTGTTTATATTTCTTGTTGTAATTGATTGCCTTATGGCCAGAATCTTTACAATACAAGCACAGGCCTTCATGAAAATGTCGTTTCTTCTTTTGTATAGTGAATGATTTTAAACTTATTGCATCAATTTGCATATCCTTTGGTCCTTAAGAAAGTATGCTTGTAACATAAACTGCTTTAATTGTTGGCCAAGGGTATATTTTTGATGTTAGTGCGGTTCAAGAATGTCGATCTTAACGCCTTTGGAATAATCAGTTGTCACATTTAATTTACAACTTGACTTATTACTTTATTCAATGTTTGGGGGGTAGGAAATGATAGCAAAAAATCTTTCTCATCATCTCGTAAGCCCCATTGAAATTGGCTCATTAGTACTTCTTTGTTCTAGTTGATATCATAAACAAATTGCCAAAATTTGGATGCATATAATAAAGTTGAGCGTAATTTTTGTCATAAAGTGTGGATCTTGGTTGTCACCTAGTGGTTCTTATCATGCTCTCCGAATACCTCAATAAAAGCTCCTAAAAATGTCTCGAAATTACTTAAAACAAGAGACTTAGCTTTGAATAGCGGTGTAAATTAAAACATGGCTTGTCTAGTGAGTAAGGTTCCAACCAAGTCCACTCATGATTTGTCTGTAGAATACCGTTGAGGTTGAAAAGTAGTGATGAGTTGGACTCGATTCACAAATCCTTGAAACTTTGAGCAAAAACCATCAAACTTTTTAGGAAAACTAACCCTTGGTTGCTTCACTACTGACAGATTCGATTCAAAACCTTGAGTAGGCAACATCATTCTTAAAATTGAGGCAATTGGTATAGATTGAAGTACTTTGATTACTTCTTGATTTGTATCAACTTTAGTGGCAAAGTCTTCAAAAATATTTGTCTTTATGAACAAAGATTCAATGGTTTTTAATATGAGGTCTAATTTACTGTTTGTTGTATTATATACATGTTTATTTTTCTATTCTTTCTACATTTTTTTCTTAGTAGTGTTGCCTATAAGACAGGACCTAGTAGACAATAGATTCAAAAAAAAATATAGTCGTTAGTCATCTATGTGGAATCAAAATATATAGTTGAAGAATTGTAAGGCTGACAAGATTTAGAGGTAATAAATGAGAAGCAAATCACTCACCAACTATTTAAAGTACCAAAAGAAACATATCTAATGAGGACAACTTCTAGCACTTTCACAACATAATGAATTCAAAGTCTTCATCGTAGATAAAAAGGTGTGTACTTAAAGCTAGTTATCAGATAACTATTAGAATCAGTAGATTATATAAACATAAAAAAGTGTATGCCTAAGAGATTCTTTTATGGTGTTGCATTGTTGGACACTTGAGTTTTTGATATGTGTTCTATATCATTAGTCTATTTACAACAAACAGAACCCACCTCAACTGTTGAAACAAAACAAAGCTTACATGTTGGAAAGTAAGAGGTGATTAGTTTTTAGATAAAAATAAGGCAATGGGTGGATTTAGACATTGTCCACAAGCTATTTAGTGAATCTGAAAAGCATTCCTATAGACTATACTCAAGCATCAAGCAAAGATAAAGGTGAGAGTGAAGTGTATTAAGTAATTGAGCAATTCTTTAGACCATATTTAAGCAGCATAGAAGGAAGAGGGTGAAAATGAAGTGAATTGAGTATTACAAGAGAGAAGCTTGCCGCAAGATTCAAAGAGAGACTAGAGCTCGTTGAGAAAGACAACCTTGACATTGGCACATACAATTGAGCATTTGAGCTTCATCTAGATTGGCATACTTTAAAATTAGACTTTTCAAAATTTCTTGGCAATGCTCTAATGAACAAATATTTGTAAAGTATTTGAAGTACATTAAGAAATATTTTTCTACTAAAAAGACGTAGGAAGAAAAAAATTATGTGGAAAAACAATATTTTTGAAATTTTCACTATAAAAAACTTGTGTTTAATGTGACATTTTATAATTTTAACAAACAAATTTTAGGTGACATTGAATATAACAGCTTGTATTTTTATGTCAATAATAATGTCC
Organism: Climacium dendroides; assembly: GCA_950106755.1. Taxonomy (NCBI): domain Eukaryota; kingdom Viridiplantae; phylum Streptophyta; class Bryopsida; order Hypnales; family Climaciaceae; genus Climacium; species Climacium dendroides. Next base: position 12,888,873 of record OX467086.1, read on the forward strand.
AATATAATTTAGATGTTATATTGGATGCTATATTGGATGCTATATAATCTAGATGTTATATTGGATGTTATATTGGATGTTATATTGAATGATTATATAATTTAGATGTTATATTGGACGCTAATACTGACAGAATAATATAAATTGTTCTATTTGACGTCACCTAAAACACGGGTTTCTTATAGTGTTTGCCATGTAAACATCTTGGAATTGAGTGCAAACATCTAGAATCTAAAAATTGATTAAATAAAAACATACTTTTTGACCAAGTTATCCCTTGCTAAAAAATCATCACTATTATTGTAGATCTTTGCCAAATATGTGATGTAGTTAGAAATATGTAATGTAATTAGAAATTTGAATGTAAATCCTAATAGAAAAGCCTTTGTTGTATTTCATAAAAACTAGCAGAATTTTTTTTTCTAAGGTAAAAAATCAAGTACTTTTTAGTAATTTGTAATACTATGAATATCTAATAAAGGTAGTCCTAAAATCTTCATAACATGGAAGAGCATTATAGAAAACTTGAACCCTACAAAAGGCCTATTACACATGTTTTAATTTTTTCCTAATCATTTACAAAACTAACCTACATGTAGGATAACCCTTATATATTGACTATGTAGCTAGTTTTTATTCTCAATTCAATGAAATTATAGCATTAATGTGAATCAAATTTGGTAGTAGAAATCCCTATTGTTATACAAGCATATTAAAAAAAACATATTCAACTAGTTGGTGATTCAATTAATTATGAATTTTTTATTTCTTGAAAAACATAAAACAACAAATCAAGTATAATTTTAAGAAACAACTTTTGATTTTGTTGCATATTAGAGATTTATTCTGAGAATACTATGAGATTTTGGAAAAATTAAGATTACTACAACAAAACCTTTTACATAAGGGTTGAAACTCAAATTAATCAATAATTTTCAGTATTAAAAAAAAATCACCATTATATTAGGTTCTGGATTCTCATCAATTTCTTTTTTTATTAAATTTTTTTTAATAAAATTCATGTACTAAAAAAACACTATATAATTCATAAATTTTTATATCCAAATGTTCCAAAATTGATTTGACAAGATTCAATTTCTAAAAAGGTTAATTAAATGTATAAATCATAATTCTAATTCTACATTAAGTTCTTAAATGAACTGTAACTCCCTAAAACCACAAACATGGACTAAAGAAACTATCTTAGCCTAATAAATAATACATTAGAACATGCTTTAACCCTTAAAGGATGAATTAGTGACTAGAAATCATCCCTTTTTTGGTGAATCATTGCTTACAAAATTGCAAAAGCACTCGGTGAGGAGACACATCAACGTATGGTTTAGCATGGATCCACCCATGCTTTACCAATTTTGTCTCAAAAAACTTTAAAAAACCACAGAAAATTCATTTTTTGTCAGAATGTATTCATTCTTCTTGCAAATGGATTTTCTCAAACTTCTCAATCTCAAAACATGTGAGTCGACGAATAGCTTCTCCAAGGTACCTGGATTTCAAATTTGCTTGGTAATAAGCATGCTACATTACAATGATCTTGCTACAACAGATTGCAGCTTTCAACTTTTCAATTAGTAGTCTCTCAGCATCAAAGGTTGTTTTTTTGATTATTTCTCCTCTGGAGCACATCATGTCTTGACTCTTGAGTGACCTTGTTTCCCCCAAAACCTGCATCCGCAATCAGATGGTTTTGAACCAGAGACTGAGTTTTCTCTTCCGGTATGACCCCAGCATGAGGCAGTAGTGCAAATAGTGCACAATTCTTGAAGAAGCTCAAAGTAACGCACTTCCTTTTCTCCTCAAAGACTGACAAGAGGAACTACAAAACGAGACTGAACTGTGCGACTCAGCTCAGAAAAAGCACTCACGCGCTCCTTTCCCAAAACAAAGCTTACATGGGGTGCAGAGATTTTCGGTTATCCACAGCCCGTCCGTCGCTGCTGAAAGGCTTTTCAACGAGAGCCGCTGAGCCGCAGTGTGCGGCACTGTTCTACATTATACTGCATGCATGGCCCCGGAGACAGTGGAAAATTCCGCGCACACGTACTGTGTGTCCATTTGCGGAAGATGGGAGGTACTAACTTAACTTAACAGGGCCTGGCCTCAGTCTTTGTGGGGCCTTCAGTTCTCCTTTTTCTCATGGATCCCCGCCCTTCCCACAACTTTTAACTTACTGATTGAGGCTGGTGCCAGGAAAGTAAATCAGTGCCTGGCTGCCGGCACACTGGACGGAGAGAATCATACGTTCTGGACCCAGTCCTGAGGTAAGAGCGAGCACCCATAATTGCTGCTAATTGTAATTGTCAGTGACAACTTAGCATAGTTACAATTATTAAACAAAAACATGATTTTTTTATTATTAAATTGTAGAGTGAAAGTAGATTCCAACGCACTGTAACATGCATTGTTTGGATCCGTATGAATAAATTATGATTTTTCTAAGGATTGTCAGTAGGTAAACTGAAAATCAACTCCAGATTCTCATAGTGGCTCTCATGTTTTGACCGTGCTCATCTAGCTTAACCGATATGGTCCAAATGTAGGTGTTACTTTTTAAGTATTGATGATTGTGCATGAGGGACATTTGCATAGTTTCCATGTCCCTATGTATTACTCCTCATTCTTTCTTAGGGTTTCAAAATTTCCCAAACATCACCCACTAAATTCTGACCTACTATTTTGCAATTTTTTTTTTAATGTGAACAGAGCATCACGTCACCTACTAAAGAAGTAAGAACGATTTGGAATTTCGTGAAGAATATTATCTGATTAGTTTATTGAGTAAAAGACTGTCATACTGCACCAGTACCTTAGCAGCCGACTACTAATAACAACAGATGCATGTCTGCTACAGTGCTCACTCATCATTCACATGATACTCCGTCTCTTCCAACGCCGTCGACCGAGTCTTCCACCGAACTTTTTTTTCAGAAGGGCTGCTGCAAAAGGTTCCTGTGACTGTTGCTGCTAATAATAACCCAATCTACACGGGACAAGGAAAGCAACGGCTACACTGTTTTTCTACCGAAATAGTGCGTGTGATACCAATGTACCAAAGTCACATTATTATGAATTAGTGCAGGTTGAAATTTAATATAATACCCACTGGACCCATTTCCACAAAACTAAACTAAAATTTTGCAGTGACACTCCCTCTCACTCACACTATTAGGACAAAGCAGTGGCAGTTGCAGAACCGATCACACACTCATCACACTAGTCCTGACAATTCCCTCAATCAAGCGCCTACGTCGTCAGTGACGACAAATCGTGGGGCAGCACATCGAGATGCTGGTGATCGGAACTTCGACCTCCAATTATTGAAGCCAACCTCATTTGCATTGGGAACTAGCTCAACCTCGCTCCCCTTTTCCTCATTTGCCATGACAGCCAGCAACCCTCTCCACTCCTGAATCCTTGCGCATTCAAGTGGAGACCATCACTGCATTCAGGTACTTGTAAACTCGATTTCACGCACGTCTTGAAACCTGTCTTGCAAACACGAGCTTGACGAGTCTGGTTATGTTTGCGCGCTCATTCACTCAGCTATGGCGAAGTGGGTGTAAATTTGAAGAGTTCATGCCTAGAGTATTACGAAGGTTTTGAGTGTCTGCCTGGGTGTGAATGTGAGGAGTTCAGAGGTAGTGTGCTATGAAGTTTTGGTGAGCCTGTGTGGGCATGAATTTGAGAGTTCACCTCTAGAGTATCAGGAAGTTTCTGCACGTTTTGTGTGGTGTGAATTAATGTGAGGAGTTCACATTTACGAAGTTTCTGTACGTCTGTGTGGGTGTGAATTTGAGGAGTTCACATCTAGAGTATTTGGAAGTTTCTGTAAGTCTGTGAGTGCGAATTTGTGGAGTTTACTTACATTTGGAGTATACTAAGTTAAAGGTTTGTGTATGTGTGTGTGTTTTGCAGGAGGGGTTGAGGTGAAGCTCCAGCTATGTCGGAGACTCCAGTGGTGATCGTGCCGAGGAAAGGCGTGTACGTGGGCGATGGCGATGGCCGCCACCACTACTGGCACCGCCATCACCGCTCTTTCCACGCTTGCACCAGCCTGCTCCTGCGTCTCTTGACTGCCGGGGCTACTGCAGCGGCAGTTATCGTCATGCTGCGGGCCACCACCCATCGCTACACGGAGTATGGTTACATCCGGGGTCGATGGAGGGACTACCCCGCTTACAAGTAAGACATGGCTACGAAGAATCCCAGAGCTGCGTTTTCATATAATTTCCTAACTAGTTTTGCATTTCTGTGTATTCTAGCAAAATCCAGTATTCTTGAGCTGTAACCTCCGAAATGGCCTGCTTTGATCAATTCCTGCAAGTCGTCGAAGAACTTTACGAGCTGAGAGAATTAAACTGGTTTTGGTGATGGTGCTGCAGGTGGTTCATCATTGCGAACTCCGTGGTGTTCGTATATTCCGTCCTGGCAGCCATTGTGGCCTGCGCCTCTTTAATCGCGCGCCGGGGTCCTCTCAGCTACTCCGGAACCGCGTTCCTCACATTAGTCGTCGACTTTGTAAGTGAAACATTCTCCATTGCAGATATATCCTAGTTAGCATTAACATTCTCTATCTAATCTATTTTACACCCTAAACACACAGCTTTCTATACTAGAGCCAGCAACCCCTCTTTCGCCTCCTAAAAATTCAGGACCCCACCACGAGATTGCCAGGAATTACCACTACAGTCACATTTCCTAACCTGGAATGCAAACTTAATGACACTCAAACCTTTGGGCGACAATTTAGGACACAATTTCCAAATGTAAAGTGATAACAGGGTCGTATGTGGTCTAGAAAAGTTGAGTAGGTTAGAAATTTACGAACTGAAGGTGTTTGTATGTAATGGGTTCCCATTTGTGCAGCTCGCGGCAGCGGCGATCATGTCTGCGGCGTCTGCAGCGTTAGCGGTGGCGTTAATTGCGCGGAACGGGCAATACACGGGCGCCCAATGGCCCACGTTTTGCAACTACGTGACGCGCTTCTGCGATTACGCGCAAGGCGCCATCATCGCCAGCTTCATCGCCTTCGCGTTTCTGGGGCTGTCAACGTTCCTGGCGGCCTCAGCGCTGCACTGGCTGGCACGGCTACATCGGTATTAACGAGAATTAGGGTGCAGTGGGCCTATCATTCAAATAAGAGTTCAATTGTGCCACGATGTATGTGGCGATTGTAATATATATAAACATCGATCAGTACAGACAATTTGATGTAAGATAATCGATTACTAGCTTGCTGTTATTAAATATGTCTACCGGAAGCTGTAAGTATAAAACCTCCCTGAGGAGATCGACGTGGGACTGAGAGCAGTCTGTGTCGTTTCGAGAATAAGTAGTTGGATCCTTTTGCCGTTTGCCTGTGATTTGACAATGAAAATTTATCGTTTTTAGATTTCAATCTCTTGGTGGGTTCGGGAATGGATGATACCTGTTGAGCTTTTGTGGCTTTGGAGCTTACTGGTTTCAAGGCGCAGCCATGGCTAGCTAGCCCATGTGTGTCTGGTGAGATGCCCTCAGATCTAATGTGAACATTCTCCCTTCGTGGAAATTGAAGTGAACACACAAGTCTACCTCGTTCTGAGTTGTGTGACGAACCTGCAATAGTTCACCTCCAGTAGTAGATTCTTTGACTATGCACTTGAGGGACTCCCTTTGTCTACACTCACGTCAATCCTTCACAAGGTCCCATTTTCAACTAAGTTTAGGGTTTGCTGAAGTGGTCTCACATTGGAGCATTCAAGAGACCGCGACACCAAGAGGCGCACCCCCTAACCGTATCAGTGCTGGTGCGAGCTGCATTGCTAGAGTCGATTGAGGTTGCTCTAAAAGATAATCCCCTTGGTGTGAATGTATTCTAATAAGGGTTGTCATCAATATCCTATCCTACGGTTTGATAAAAACGTAATTTTTCTGCAGAATGTAGTGAAAATTTGAGGATATGCCGCCGCGTTTGCAAATTCAAATCACTTTGTTTGTTGGGTGAGCAGCTTTTGCAACATCATCAAAGCATCTGAAATCTTCTATTCCTTGCACTCATAAGTTATCCGATGGCAATGAAAGTGGCTGGCATCGTATGTTGCGGTTGGAGTGTTATGAAAGGTGCTTCTCATTATTACTCTGCAATGAAATTTGTGAATAAAAAAAGGAAAGAAAAGAGAAAGAAAGCGCTTCTCAGTCATTTCTTCCCGTTGGGCTATTTCTTCCCTTTTTGTCATACACATTTACTAACTTACTTAACGCTTTCTACAAGGCAGCATAGTAACTGAAGTCTCCGATGCCGCCAGCTCAGAGTTCGTACTGAAATAGAAGCCAACTAGCCCTGTCACAAACAGTATTCCATAGAGTAGTTTGCTTTTCCTGCCCAGTGCAGCTTTGCAGAAACCCTAAAACTTATCAACTGCCTCATTTCCTAACGATCCCACGCTCCATTAATGTCCTTCTGAGCCCCTGTACGCTCACACACCCTTCCAGGGTTTTTTATTTCATTTATTTTTAGGCAATGCAGAAAGTCATAAACACTGCAGGATGAAGCTATTTACTTCCATGAAAGTGGATGAAACTTAAAATTTATAGATGAAATTTCATTTATTATTCCAAAACAATGTACTTTCATCCAAAATAGAGCGATACTGTCCCAGATTTGGTTGCAAATTGGAGATTTCATCCACTGAAAAGCAAGAATATTTAGCCCAAAATTCCCTACCAAAGAAAATCACCGCTTTTCAGCTAAAAAATCGCTCAGATTAAAAAACCCTGCACCCTTCATCAGTAGTCGTGACTCCAGTTTCAAAGCTATTTCGACAGACTCGTATCCTTGACTCTAGTAGCACGAGAGGGGGTGCTTCCAGAAGCCCTAATTTTGATGGCTAATTTGCATCTGACGTTGAGGGGTTTGATCTTTCCTTGAAGGTGTTGGAAAGTAGTAGTTGGAAAGTCTTGTAATGACAAGTCATATGCTGAATGATTTGTATTCGGAGCTTTTTCGAGTATGCACAAGTAAACCCTAAAATCTCAACAGTGACTGTGATGTTGGTGATTGTATTAGTAGCATATACTTATTAGCCTTTCTACCATTTTTTGAAGTTAATAATGTACTTTGCGCAGGTGCTTTCAGGTCCTAATATGGATGGGAGAATGTCCATTTGAGAATCATGCAATTAGAGGTGTCAGGGCAATGGAAAACCTAATTGACAGTGACTAACATGCCAAGCTGCCAAACATGCCATGCTAACATCCCTTGGCATTCGTCATGCGCAATGAAGGAGAGACAGAGGATTCAACGCAAAGATGAAATTGATCAAAAAGCATCGCAAATCGAAGGATTTGAACGAGAGCCCTAGCATCGACAAACCTCCAGCCCCCACGAAAATTTTCGGAAATGTCGAACAGGTTGAAAAAGTGGAAGTTGTGACCATTGTGAAAGACAGAGTAGAGGAAGATCCACCTCTTGATGATTTCAAGGTATGTAAGCTGTGATGCCCATGGATCTATACCTTTGGCATCAAAGATAGAGATGCAAAGGCCAGAAAGATCATTTGATTGATTGATTGATTGACTGATTGATTGAGCTCAAAAAGTTTATTTTCAACAGGGGAAAGGTGTGGCCACGACATTGGATCATACCTCTGAAGCTGGTGTGAGTGGGTCTGACGCATCAACCCCTGAATTGCTTGCTCCTAAGCTCGTGAGTTTAAATCCCTCCCTGTTTGTGCATTCTGCGTTTCTACACTTGTTTTCTTTTGAGAATATGGCCTTTTGTCTCACCGCTAAAGTGTAAAAATTTCTGAAATGCTTCATTGAGAGATTCCAAAAGCGGTCAATCTTGCAAAGCGAACAGTATGGAATAATACGCATCCATGATATTGGCTGAAGACAGGAGGATCATAATGTTGGAGGACCAGAAGGCCATGCTGTTTTATACCACATTGATGAACCTCAACAGAGTACGATCCTAAGAGACTTGACACACAACTAGCAAACATTTATGAATAATGTAATCCAATAGGTTGCAACTTTCTCAGCTAAGTAAGGACAGAGGGAGATGTTGAAATCCTCCAAAGTTTTCCCACTGGTCTAGTGATATTAACGCATGTTTGTTTGCCACCTTGTAGGAGAATCAAGCAGTGGAGTTCTAGGTGGTTTGAACTGGTGTATATCAACAGTATCAAAATTCTTCTTTTCAGTGATAAGTATTCCGTATCAATTTCTTGTACAAATATCGACCATTCTGTCTAGATTGGTATCCCTGTACTCGGGTCTCCGCTCTGACCCGCATGAACCCCTTCAGAGGAGGATATCGCAGTTAGAAACTGAAGTTGATAAACTGAGGCCTTTACAGGCTCAGAGATTGCCGAAGCACTCGGACCCTGAACTTGACCCTGATCAAAAGCTCAGCATTCTTGAGACCGAAGTGGCGAACACCAGAAAGGTGGGTTCCAATCTGGTTGGATTCAGGTCTAATATGCCCTACACAGAAATAGAGACCTTTCGTTTGGTACTAGAGTTGAAATAATTAATATGATTGAAGTTTGAAATGTTTTGCAGACCTTGAGTTCTGTACTGTCAAAACAGCAAGAGCTCTATGCTGTGTTAGAGCGCATGCAAGGAAACAAATGCCTGGTATATATCACAAGCAATGTGACTCTCAAGTAGATGATTCAATAATGAAAATTCATTGTATAGGTAATCATGAGCTCAATTTATTTTGAAAGTTCGGTTTCAAATTGTTTCCTCAGCATTCGTAAGCTACAAATAACGATCAACCGTAGGTGCACTTACATCAACATGCTAAACGTGACATGTGGTCTGTCTTACAGCATGCGCAGGAAAATTGTTGGTGAAACGTGCAGGGCATCTGTAAGTCAGATGTAAAAAAGTTTCGCTTATTCATTCGTGAAAGGTAAGAAGAGGTTAGATATCAGCGACAAGCAGGTAATGTAATGTAGCAACTCATGTTTTTCATTAAAAATTTCTTCAAACTCTTCACTCTTTGAACAACCTCATGGAAAGAAGTAGCGCCATGTATTTCAAACTGGGATTGAGAAACTTTAGTTAGTGGAAGTACTTGTTGACAGGGACTCTGCATTCACTAGCCATTGAGGCGAGGCCAATTATCTGTGTGCTCTAATACCAGAACTGCCTGGCTTCAGTGTGTAGTTGCAAGCTCGCTGCAATACAATGCCATCTATGAATGCGAGCTTCTGTACAGATATAACTTTCTTCTTTTAGCTAACGATGTCGACATTCGAATGACGACCAGCCTCCATTCCCTGGCTGCTATTTTGTGATAAGAGGACACTGTAGGGAATCAAAATAGGGTCGGAATTGACCCATTTTTGAGGGTTCATGTCAGATAGCCCTGAAATGTCATGGAGGTGGAAAACACTCACATGAAGCTAGAGAACGAGAAATTGTTATGCGGCGCAGAGATGGAACCGAGGTGAAACTTACCCCTCAGTTTCGAGGCTTAGCATAACCCGGGCCATACCGGTCGAAATCAGGGGGCAAGGCAGACTCCACCCTCTTTTCGTCAGAATCGCCGGACTCTTCAGGGACAGGAACCACCTTCACTGCAGGAGAGTTGCCAACACCAGGAAGTAAGACAAGCGCATCACCATCCTTCACATCCACGCTCATCAAGCCCCACACGGGAGTTGCGGTGTCGATCTTTTGCTCCGCTTGGGTGATGCCAGCCTCCACTTTCAGACTTTCGCCATCCACCGGAATCTTTGCTGCATTGTACACCGTCACTGCCCCCTCTGTCGCAACTACAAGGAGTACCGCCATGAGGACTGCCATGAAAACTCCTGGAAACATCACCTTCTTCTTCCCCGAGATCGCCCTGCTGGTGATACACTGTTACTTGCACTTGGCGCTTATGTTTTTATTTAGCTGTCCAGGGGTGTCTTCTATGACTTGTGGCATGTTTCAGTAGGCAGCTCTGAGAGGACAACATTCAGCACTTTTAGTGTTGCGATTGCTCACTGGAGGCGAATGGTGTGGCCAACAGAACGATCGTGCCATGAAAACTACAGTACAGAGAAGAGATGAAAGAAACATTGAGATCCACCTCCAAGTAAGCCGAATTTCTTGGTTTAATTAAGTTCAAGTTTCAGAAGATCAATTTCATTTGTACCTGTGCTTGAAGCTGTGGTTTGCAAGACGTCGTTACATGCTTCATGTGGATCTCAATGCTTCATTCATTTTAAGCTGACGCGTGCAGAGTTAAACTCTGATGTTGTGCAAGGTAACTCTATTTTGGAGCTTTCTTGTACACATTGAGCTGCACAACCAGAAAGGATATTCCAAAAGCCAGCTTCAAATTTGAGTTACCTTGCAACATTCAATGAGAACATTACAAGATTAGGTGATTCAATTAAAGCAAATGTTGAATAGAAACTAGAACGCGGGGAGTGATTTTAACCTATAACCCGAACTATTCTTCTCAAGTGGCAGTCTGTAGATTCCAAGGCCTTATTCAGAGTCTGGATTAGAGGTTGGACATCCAATAATTTTAAGGCAAAAGTAACTGACAGATGGATATCAAATTGTTTAACCCTTGGAAGGACAAGGCCTATGACCAAGGTAGTCAGCCAAAATGATTAGATTCTTGGTTGAATACGTATGTGCACTCTTCATTTCTACAATTTCTTTGACAGTCTCCATTAGCTAGTTTTCGGGTCAAAATGTAACAAGACTTGTAACAATTTATTTCATTTGATAAATCCAAGTGATTGGTAGAAATCAAATCGAAACTATTGTTCGTATTTGAGCAGTGTGGGCAAACATGGACTCCAATGTGTTGTGCTCAACGATTCAGTCATGACTTTAGGAAAACTTCCTTTGTCTCACAACCACCAAAGAGACGTGTTTGGATTCATTGGCATAGTTCCCTCATGAGCACTGAGGGTACTGAATGTTGTCAAAAATAGAAACAACAAATGTCACACACCATCTGTAAGAAAGGAAGAATGACTGTCACAATGTCCAAGTGAGTTGCTCCTTCGTTGGTTGATTCAAACCTGAGTCTTTTAATTGAAGATTCAAATACAATCATAGATTGGACAAGCTACTAAGGTAGAAGCACCTAAATGTGACACTTATTCAAGATTTGTAGATCTTGAGGGTAGGGGTAGAATAAATGATATGCGCTTGTTAGGAAATAGTTTAGGAAACCAACAAAATTGGTTTCATATTTTTCCGAGTTTGTATGAATATAATATGAATTTGTGAAACCAAGTATGTAGATGCACCTATTATGAACTACCACAAAAGTGGACATGGAAACATAGACTACCACAAAGGTGGACACGGAAACATCCAAAAGTGACAGCCCCTAAGCTTGTATCATGGTTGTTTTATTAGTCAAGGCAAAACCCAAACCCATCATTGTGACTCATTCATGGAAATTCACCTATCAACACTGGGTCCACCTATGCTTTAGTTTAGGTTTATTCTAAGTATCCATAAATGACTCCTATTACATTTGGGTGCCCATACCTTATTCACATCAAATATCAAGCTCCATTTTGAGGACATTCAAGTGAACTTGTTTGGGAACAACTTACAACAATTTTACTCAATTCAAGTTGAAAGGAGGCTTTAAGTACTGTGTTTCAATGTTAGAGTTTCATGCCAAGGGGCCACAATCATGGGCTTGAGAATAATGCTTTGAAACAACAATTTGGTATTCTAAGCCATTTTTTCTAATAGTGAACCTAACCTTTAATGTCATTGCTTCTTGGCTTGCTTCCCAAGGCTATAGAATGTGTATGATAATATGAAAATTTATCCCTTTATAACAATGTTGCTTGAAAAAATAATGTTAACCCCTACATGGCTACAAAGCAAATAGATGACTTTTGCAATATGTTTTTTTGCACCCTTGGTCCTTTAGGGGTTAATACAAATGTACTTTGATTTATCCTATTTGTGTGTGACCTTAATTCACAACAAGATAGTGTTGATTTTTTTAAGCAAAAGTAAATTTTGAGATTTATTTTTTATTATATTATTGTAACTATAAGGCAGGACTAGTACATTGATGCCAAATAATTAAAGTTACCAAAGTAGCTTTGACATGTCAAAATTTAATTTTTTAAAATTCAACTTCATATTAAAAATATTCAAAATATTTTGCCATAGCCTTAAAGTCACTTACTTGAATGCCCACGGGGATACACTCCCCCTTTTTTTTTTATATTAGCGTACAAACAAAACTTTGGACCCCTATATACTTTTCGAATTTTAAATAAAATTCAATGAAAAAAATATAAACAGATTTTTCTACTTTGAAAGTTTATGTTTTGAATTATTGATATTTTTATTTTTTAATAATAATTAGTTACAATTTTTTGAAATAAAAAGATACACTGTAGAATTGAAAAATAACTTTCACACCCCTATATTGTTTAAAAAATGAACAAAAAATTCCTAAAAATAACTCTCTATTGAAAGATCATTTTGAGTTGAATATTGATGCAATGGTCATCTAAATGTGCTCTTTAAAAATATTTGAGTTAAAAAAACATGCCATTTTAGTGCATTTTTAACTTCTTCTAGAACTCATTCCATATTTTATTTGAGTTTGAAATTTTGGGAGTAAAACCCTATAGTTATTAATAAATAATGCTCAAAATTTGAAGTTAAAATTATAGTTTATTAGAAACCACTTATTTGCACGTGGTTTGTTGTAATAGAACTAAGTGCACCCCCCAAGCTTGAATGTGTGTGAAGGTGAGAAAGACAATCTCTTTGTACAAATTGAATAGTAGTATGTAAAACAACCCTTGTGAGATATATTAATGGTCAAAATTAGGAGTTGAACCACTCATTGTTAAGTCAAAAGTAAAAATTGTGTTCAAAGTAGAATTTCACACCTAATATAGGCAATGTAGAATAATTGTTAAAAAAAATTGAACTAATTGAATGTGGAAAATCATTCTATCTTTTATCTCCAAAAATTTATTTGAGATTTTAAGCCTCCAACCAAAAGTCATGGACAAATTTCTAAGAGTTGGAAGGTATGTTTTCTTTGACATTTTCAAACATCACTTATGAATTTTGTCCATAATTTCTTTTTGGAATCTCAAAATCACAAACGGATTTTTGGAAATGAATGTTGGATTGATTCATCAACTTTTCAATAATTGTGGTTTTCCTAACTTCAAATTTTGGTCGAATGAACCCTTGCAAACTACCAACCACACAGAGGCTACACCTCAAATATATTTTCCAAATCATAATTATGCTTTCTATTGATACAAGAGTTAATTTGAAGAAGTTTGAAATATTTTCGTACAACTTGGTGAGACGTTCTAAAAGTGCATAGGCTCTAAAACTGCCCACCTAATGAAATGTATGCTATTTGTACATGTTGCTTTTTCATAGCCTTGAGCAATGTACAAACACTGTAAATTTTAGGAGGTGGACAATTTTAGAGCCTTAGGCCATTACAACTTCAAAATTTCATAACTAATTTTACAAAGTTTCAAAAATATGAAACAACTTGGGTTAGATGTCAATTCCACTTGTCTTTCAAGGAAAATTTACTGAAAATATTTCAAGAAGTTTCACCTCCCCAAAATTCAATTCCAGCTCTTAGGTGGGAGATTTATGGACCTACTACCTTACTGTCAAAACAGCATTGAAGAGCATAGATTACAAGAAAGACTCAGACGCCTTGAATAGTCTATCACAAGTGATCATCCTGGCTCTAAACCAGGTAAAATTCCATAACGAACTGTACAAGTAAACTTGAAAAAAAACAATTTATTCCTTCTGCATTCCATTCGTAAGCTTCATGAACAATGGGCTGTATGCACTCTGACAAGAACCTAAAGCTAAACATGATCCTGTTGTATGTGGTCTGTCTGTCTGTCTTGCGACATGGGCAGGGAACGTATTGGTAAGATGTATTTGCAGCACATTTGTATATCAGATTAACCTGAATGATTAGCTACAGTCACATGTTCAAGGTGCTATTTTTCACAAGTATTGTGTAACACAATTGTTAAGAGCTTCAATTTCAGCAGCAATCGAGTAAAGCAATCGGAAACAACGTACTCATGTTTTAATGGAAAATAGAATCTCTTCGTAACGAACTCTCACTGAACAACATGGATCGATGAAGCAGCACATGGCATTTCAAACTGGGATTGACGAAAAAAACGAGTGTAGGAAGCTTGCATTCAATAAACAAGCAATGAATGAACGCATTCCACTATTCCAATTCCAGAGCTCCATTCCAAATCAAACTTCATATGATAGTTATCGGGCTTTTAGACAGCACCAGAAGAACTAATCTTTTCCATTATTGTACGGGAAGTCTCCCAATGGTTTCAAACATCTGTTTCAGGGATGTGTAGCCAACATTCTCTCCAAGGTGAGAAAGGAAAAGAGATCACTTATTAAAGCTTCTGGGTCACCGACCAAACAAGAACTTCGACCCTCACAGTCTCCGGCCAGGCTCCTCATCCATCGGGGCCGCCTGCACTGCCGATTTTCTTAATTTAGGGCTGCGCCAGGGGCTCCCCTGCCAGGGAGAAATCACCCGGGACAGGGACCACTCTCACGGAGCCAGGAGCATTGCCAACAAATGTTTCCGGAACTATGATGAGCATATCACGATCGGTCACATCTAATCCGATGATGCTGCCCCCTGTGAGAGTTGTGATGTTAATCTTCTGCTCCGCTTCGGTGATGTCAAAGGACATCACGTCGGACTCCACTTGCACACTCTCACCGTCCACGAGGACACTCACGGGAATCCTTGTCGGGTTGTAGACCGTCACGGCCCCCTCGGTCGCAACTGCGAGGAGGACCGCCATGAAAACTCCCAGAAACATGATCTTCTTCCCCGAGATCGCCATGTTGGTGATTAATTAGTACACTCACTTGCACTTGGACTTGATTGCTAGCACTGAGAAGATATCAATCAACGTTGGGTGCTGATGTTCTTCGAGCTGTCCCAGATGGTGCCTTTAAATAGCTGTTTTCGAAAAGACAACAACACTTGTAGTGTTGGTTTTGCAAGCAGCTGGAAACTGCCGGCCAACAAACATGGTGATGCTCATGGAATCGGCACACAGGAGATGGCTTAACCACGACTCCAGGTGAGCAGAATTTATGGTTAGTCTTTTCAAGTCTCTAAAAGCTCCCCAAGACTCCAGCAGGAATTGAAGACTAAATTTCAAAGATTAAAGATGTGCTCTCGTAGTTTATAAGATTTCGGTACATCCATGACGATGAACTTCAATGCTTCATTCGAATAACTCAAATTTGGAGCTTGGTGTCACGAAATAGAAAATGTTGAGCCATCATGGACGAGGGCACTAAGGTAAGGATGTAACAGTCTTACTTTTTCCTTAACCAAGTTCCAAATTTCCAGTTACTTTGGATAAATCTCAACAAGGGTGCTGCACTCGTGGGTGAGGAGAGCAGGCTTTCCGCAATACGAGATTCTAGGATTTTGGGATTTGAGCTTTTGAATGGTGAAAATGGAGGATCAAAGCCCGTCCAATTCCCTCACGCAGAAGGAACTCTCTCACGACTCGTCAAGAATGTTCTGTACGTGAGCAGCGTAGGCAAAAGGAAATTGAAACTCGAATTCCCCACGAATACAGTACTGCACTAGCTTCGTCGTGTTTGAGCTCACAACAACCAGAGTCATGTCGGTTTCATTTGCCACAGTTCCCTCATGTGTCCTACTTAGAGTGCAGTGTTGTCAAGTGTGGAACAGAAAATATCACACATCAAGAACCCGAGTCTAAGGAGGGAATGACGATTTCATAATGTTCAAGGCGTATCTGTTGCTCCTTCAGGATCTGATAGAAACCTGAACGACAATTTTGGCAAAATTAATCTATCTTTCTGAGGATTTATCTTTGGACAACTAAGGTGGGTACCCCGAAAAAACCGTCGCTACTGTGCCTGGTTACTATTATTAGACTGTTCAACATTTCATACTTTTTGGTTGCCAAGTGAAAGGAGGCTTGGACGCACCAAAGGATGCAGCATTTGGATACCGTATGCAAAAGTTATGAAGGATCAAAGTTATTTTTGGTAGAAGTTATGAAGGATCAAAGTTATTTTTGGTAGAAGTTATGAAGTTGTTTCTTCAATATAGGTACATATTGGTTTTGGAAGATGTATGGAGAGTGATGATGGCGGTTTAGGCAAGGTGCAATTTTGGGTGTACCCACCTTATCCATTTTACTAAAACCTTGAAGTGATTATAAGTCCGAACTTATAGGTTGAGTATAGTTATGACACCTTCTCATTGAATTAGAAAAGGCCTGTTCTTTTCCAAAGATAGGGGTGGTTGAACAATTGATATGAAGTCCTTCATTTCAAATCCTTGATTGAGCATGGTTAATCAAGATGTAATCATTGAACATTAAGATTATGTCCAATAACGGAAAGTCAAATCTCACTTTTAGAAATAACATCCTTCACATGTGACTCAACAAATTATTTCTCATAACAAGACTCTATGTCTATGTCAATTGAAAGGAAATGTTATCCAATAAATAAGGTAAACTAGCCCATCATAGGTTGCAAAAGACTCATCATATACACCTAAGGAATGATCCATTGAAGTCTTGTATGAACCTATGGCAACCTTTTTTTTTAAATGAAATTTGGTTTGCATTAGGTTGAGTTAGTGGCTACAATCAATGTCATGAATGACAACAATGGAATGATTAATGACTACAAAAACAACTTCCACCTTTTGAGTACAAATTCATCATAAGAAGTGATATTTGTAGGCCTTTTTCTTGTGACTATGTTAAGAAATATTGTAATCACTTTAGGTGAGTAAGATGACCATTATTATGGATATACTTTTTGTTGATTTTGGGGTAGTTTAGAGATTCTTTTGAGCCAATTGGGCAAAAATCACACTTCAAAAATTTATAACAAATTCATACTTTGTCAAAAAAAATTTAATTCTTCTTTCCATTTCTCACAATTGTCTTTAAGTAGAATTTTTTTCATAAAAAATTCTAAAATGCCAACAGGGCACACTAGCCATTTTGTTTGTGATGCATTAATTTACCTTACATTATACCAACTTGAAATCCGTGAGAACCTTTGCACTACAAACGTTTCACCCCTACTCCCCTTGTCACTACCATTACAAAACAATGAAAATGGTCACATGATGGAAAAAACAATCATCATGTTAGGATAGAAAACTTTGATGTGAACAAATATTTTATGTGGATGATTAAATAGAGATAATCAAAAAAATCTACAAAGACGTATGTATCCAAAAATTAAGTGTAAATGTAAGACATTGACCTCAAGTGGTAAAAATTGTCACATTTCATAAATAGAGAGGTTTACTTTAATAGGTTAAATAAATTAAAAATTGTACAATATAAGACTTATAGAATTTATAATCAATTTAACTTCAATCTTTGTAGTTATATGTAATAAATATACTCATATTGAATGGGATGTTTACAAGATAGTTTCAATGAAGATTTTGAATATTGTTTCATGGTAAACTTGTTATAAAATCCTAATAGCTAAAAGGTATTTTGGAAGAAGAAAAGTCTAAAATTGTCAATTTTTGATGCATTGTCCAAAATAATTTTCATTTTTGTTTCTATTTTTAATTCCAAACATACAAAAGTGTATTAAAAAGTAAGACAATGTGGAAAAACTTCAAGAAAAACTTTCATCCCATTTGACCATGATTGTGGATTGAAAAATTTTAATGTTTGAAGTATGAAAAAAAACCCTTTTTTTTATTTGAGAGAAGCAAGGTTAGCAGACTTTGAGCCCCTCTTGGAGTAAATTTTTTTATCTACACAAAAATGAAGATTTAGACCATTCATAGGGATAAATCACCCTATAATGCAAGGAGGTTAAGTGCATTGGCAATATAGTAGTCATTTTTTAATGATTTCTTGTGCAATGAGAATTTTTTATTTATTTGACATACAAATGGTAAAAAAATAGAGACAAACATTTGAAATATGTAGGAAAATTTTCAAGAACCTTTGACATCACAAATTGCAAGCTAGTAGGCTTGCAAGCAAAAGAAAATGTCTTTTCTTGGAGTTGCTCCAATATAGTTGACAAATTTTGGCTCTTTTTAGAATGTAATTTGAGAATTAAATTTTTATTTGACAATTTTATGCCTTGTTTTATTAGATACATACATGCCAAAGGGTGAGTGCAAGAAAGACTAGTCCTTTCACTACTAGAAAATTTCATTTTTCTTGTTGATCCGGTCAAAATCTGTTGAAACCAACAGATTTCTGTCAAATTTTGACCAGATCAACGCGACCAAAACAACAAAAATACGAAATTTTCTAGTAGTGTTTTTTGCGTCACACTTCGAGTAATAGAGTTGTCATTGGCCACAACTTTTGGAGGTTCAAGAAAATGAAGTTGAAATTTTTTGGGGAGGTGGAGAACTCCATAGCCACGAGAGGCCATATTTTCTAAGAATTAAAAAAAATCAAATTCTAATTAATTTATAATTTAGCTAATTTGTCACACTTTGTAGTTTAGGGGTTTTTAGTACTGGGGAGTATTCAATTTTGATCATTTTGAGCTGAAATTTTTATGGGCTCTTCCTATAATGTTTTTGCCAAAGGATTTTAAAGAAAACTCAATTTCAAGTGTGTCACGAGCGCTCGAATAAAGGTCACTTGCGCGCGCCATTTTGAACAATATAGATGATTTTTTTTTTTTGGGGGGGGGGAATGTAATGAGGACAAAGTCTATCAAAATGGCCATTTTTTATTTTTAAAAATAATGGTTCTCTTCTTTTTCTAAAAATTTAAAAGTGGACTTCACTATTTTCAGTGAGAAACTGGGACACCATGCTACAACAATACTATAAGACAACATCTAGTATTTGGTAATACTCCTATAGCTAACCGCCTTCATCAAGTTCTGCCCAAGTGTACAGTAGCTAGACACTTGTCAATTGTAACCTCAATCTGCAGTTTTATCAACGGTCCACAATGCTTTCTAATTCTGCAGTACTATATTGTAGTACTCATAGTATTGAGTCGCTGAAACTAGGTACTAAGCAAAACGCTACGAAAACTGGTGAGTCTTTCTTGCACTCACCCCAAATTTCAAAGTTGATGAGTATTTTTACAAAAGATGCCCAAATTGCCTTGGTTGCAAAATAGATTCAAGGCAAGATAACTTTTAATTCGGGCCCTCAATAAAAAGAAAACTATACTCTCACTATCGGGATACATGTTCACACTGTTGAAGATAATGAGTAATAGTCTTAAGGAACTCTTATAGGAGCTCTATGTATGGATTGACCTTAGTTAGGAGTTGTTTGTAGCCAATCAAAGTGCTATTAGAGAGGGATAACCCTCTAGTGTTCCTATATCCCATAAGGTTAGTCATGGCACTTGGTACTAGAGTTGTATAAGAGGGCAACCCCTTGCTTGAGCTTTTTATCCTTTTCACACACTTATTTGTGAGCCCCCTTTCATTTGAATACAATGACATGGTGTTCTTTATCTCAATACACACCTTATGCCAAAATTTCATGAACATTTGACCAAAATTGACTTTATAGGAACCTATCTGGATTTTTAATTGTCTATTCAATGAACAATTGATGATTTCACCTTTACAAGTTCAAAATTGCCATTTGGTCAATGGCACTTTAATTGAATTGATTGTTATTGGTCTCATAGTGTTTCCCCTACACATGTACGTAGTAGAGGAAAGGAAAAATTTGTGAAGAAGGATGAGGGCATACAAAAATTTATATATTTAAATTTTATATGTAAGATAGCCCTACTTTAAAAACTACATGAAATAAATTTACAAAAACCATAGGATATTGAAAATATGCCTCTTGTAGCTTTTTATGTAAAAATATGGTCATCTTAAATGCAATAATTATAGTAAATAAACTCTTAACTCAAGTATAGACCTTAAATTACAAAGAATGATCATTCTCCCTGAGATTATGAAATGAAACTTATAGCTTTGAAGAACCCCTTAACTACTAAGTTGTAGACAATTGAAAGTGCCACTAGTTTGAAGCAGAGTTCTTGTCAAATGTCCCATGCCCCATATAGGTACATGTATATTCCTTACCAACCAAGAGTGGTTGTAGCAATTTAACATGATAAAATGGCATCTGAATAATTCATAATCACCAAATCTTTAATTATTTAACCCTTAAACATTCCAATGTTCAATTTCTAAACACTAACAGATTGAATCTCAAGTTTGATTCTCATTATTTATTGGATGAAAGTCATTCTAATTTGTGAAGATGCTTTATCACGTTGTTGTCTTATCTAATGGTTGAATTTGGTATTACTAGAGTCCATATTATTCTAAAACTACAATTGTGGAAGTATGTCAAGTGTGTTCCTTACTACATCTCGTCAGATTGCAAATGATGAAATTTCTAAGAACGAAGCAAACTGCAGAGCATGCGTTTGAATCGAATTTATCAGGGCAAAGCATACCATGTGCTTCAGAATCGAGAATATATGACAATATTGGGATCCACGAGCAGAAAGAATCGAAGACAGTGCCAATGAATTCGTGTTCATCATCTGAAGCATTGCGAATTGAAGAGTCAAAGCTAAATGCTCAACAATTGACAGTTTGAAAAAGACGAGTCCTTTAGTCAAGGTTCCAATCAAATTCAAATTTCATATCAGAAGAAGATTGTCTTCTCAGATGCTCAAGACGTACATCGTCCTCGCATTCAATTCACCAGGATATACGTAAACTATGCCAACGAATCACTGAAACGCCCCGCTTTTAGGAATCTCAAACACTATCACATTAACCGAAAGTCTAGGGTTCGTTCTTAGTTAGAAAGTCTAAACTCAATCATCGTCCGATGCATGCTAGATTGCATTTCTAACTAAGAACGAAATAGACAGCGCTGGATGCGCGCGTTCGAATTTGGGTAAAGCATACCACGAGATTCAAACGGAATCAAGAATGGTAACATTATGCTCCATTGGCGCGCGTTCCACGTACAGATGATTAGCCGCGAAGGCCTCATCAGTGTACCCGATGGCCACGCCACAAATGATAGCCAACTCAGGCGCAATGTCGAGCTCTTTCCTAATAACATCAGGATACGCTGCCAAGGAAACCTCACAGCAGCTGCCAAGGCCACGAGCAGTAAGTGCCAGCAGCAACGTCTGCAAATACATTCCCACGCCCATCGAATCCTCTCTTCCTAAATCCTGATGAATACAGACAATGGCCACGACAGGTGCCCCGAAAAACTCCCAATTCCGAAGCACAAAAGCCGCCCGCGCCTCCTTATCCTCCCGCTTGATCCCCATGGCGCCATACACCGCGGCCACAAGCTCCTGCCGGTAACGGTTGAACTCCGCCGGCATTACGGTATCCGGGGGCGGCACGCGCTTGACCTCGTCCAGAAGCGCTTCCCTGAGCCTGTCACTACGGGCTCCGTCCGCGATAACAATGCGCCATGGCTGGATATTGGAATTTGAAGGCGCTCGCTGCGCAAGAGAGAGCGCTTCCATGAGCAATTTGCGCGGCACAGGCGTCGACAGGAACTGCCGCGTCGAGTGGCGAGCCCGGATAGTTCCCTCCAAGTCGTAATGCTCGGACGCCATCGCCATCCCCGTCGCTAACTATAACTCGATCCAAACGTAACCAGAAACCCAACTGAATCTAGCTAGCTACCTCGAATTGATGCATGCAGAGCTTGTTCGCATCCCAATTGAGTACAATACGTGCAGCCGTGGAGACTTTATATATGCTCCACTACGGCAATGTGCTTGAGAATTCGAAGCAGCTTCTCAGTGTGGAATTTGTTATCTTTTCATGACTGGATCGATGCTCCTTGTGAATTTCTGAATAGTAATCAAACTCCAGACAGTTTCTGTGTGAGTTTCTGCGCGAGTTCCGTTGCTTCTAAGTGGCAGTTACAACGGCAGTTGCCGACGTAAGTGCGGGGACTGTCTGGGTATTTGCGGTAGAGGAATGGGTTTGACTGCCATCGCCATCGATATCCTTGCAAACAGAGCTGATTGCTATCAAGCACACAGCACTGTGGACACAATATTAGCTGTAGTTTGGAACGACAGTTGCTTTTGTTTTGAATGAATGGAGTATTTCTTTCGTGGTTTATCATTCGGTGCAACAAGTTCTTAGAAAACTAAATATTTTCTTTGTGGGGGGGCGCTGTTTGAACTCTTAAGTGTGGAAGTTGCTGATGTAAGTTCGATCAGTCTTCAGAGAACGATGTGGGATTGGACTTTGGTTGACTTACGAAATTTTGGAATATATTGATGGATGTGTAAGGTGAGTACCATCCAGACCGCCACCTTTGACTCCTGTACTTACCATCATCCAGCGCTCATGCGAGGAACCCACCCCAGCACCCGCCATCCGCCATGACACGTGGCGGGGCGTGAGTGGCGGGCAGTTCCGTTAGAAACAGAGTTCAGAGGCCTCCCCGCACATCAGAAATTGAACGCCACGCACTGCCACTGCCAAGGCAGGTCATTTTTGAATTCCCAGTGATTTCCTGAGCTCCTGTACGCGGGCTGAGTACAGGGTTGTTTTTCTCCAAAATTCTCTCACTATTCGATGGGATTTTTGCTTCACCTCCATCTTCCCTTTAGTTTTAGTTCAATGTTTGGGGTGATCGTTTCCAAGATTTAGATTCTCCTCATTCATTTAAGTTTAGGGTCTCAAGGTTTAGTGTTAAGTTCAAGCATTGAAGATATGGCAAACCATACCCTTCTTGTTTTCTTTGCATTTCTAGTGGTATTGTTAACTTTCCACAACCATAGACGTCGACGCATAGTACCCACTGTTGCATTTGATCTTGCGGGAGGGTTAGGAGTGCGACGTTTTCTTCCAATTTTTGCAGCAATGTCATGGAGATATCGCTTTCCACAACGCATGTGGTGGGTTGAGCCGCGCCAATACATCCACCACGACGTTGTAGAAGATGATGTATGGCACACATCTCCACAAATGTTGAATATGAGGTATTGGCAAACTTATCGTATGGATTTTTTATCATTTGAGGCATTGGTTGATTTATTGACTCCCTACTTACGTCCCACTGCAGCTACATTTGTGAGACCTCCCATTCCGGTTAGAAAACAAGTAAAACTTATTTTGTACTGATTGGCACATGGTGTAAGTAGTACTAGAATGCACAATTTATATGGATGTGGTGAGTCCACTATTAGGAAGTACACTATGATAGTATGTCAGGCATTGGGAACAATAGAAAATGTTCTATTCTTCCAATTCATTCACACACCTCATGGTGATTGACTACAAAACATCATAGAAAGTTTTAGGGATATTACTAGCTTACCAAATATTGCTGGTGCAATAAACGGCACCCATATACCTTTAGCATGTCGTCCTAGTAAACGTCACACTCCTATGCCACAAGATTTTTTTAATCGAAAAAAATTTCACAACATTGTTTTATAAGGAGTGTGTGACACAAATAGGATGTTTTGGAATGTTTGTGCGGGCCAACTTGGAGGTGTGCACGATGCTGGTCAGTTTGTCGTGTCTTCCCTTGCTACTCAATTGAACACAAGACAAATTCTTGCAACACCGGTCATTCACTTGAGTGGAATGAACATAAGACCATATTTGATTGGCGACACAGCTTATCCAAGTAGACCATACATGCTAAGAAATTACAAACCGGGTAATTCAGCTATGGTGGATCAAATTAGGTATGTTTTTTTCCTTAACTTATCCATTATTTGTTGTTCATCTTCAATTATTCCTAATTGTATGTTTTACTAAAAGAAATTTGTGGTTTGTCCAGGTTTGATTCCTCTGTCAATAGTGGTAGAGTTGTTATCAAACAGGCATTTGGGGCTCTCAAAAATCGTTGGCGCATTTTAAAAGCATTCAATATGTCTGTCGAGAAGGCCCCTTTGGTAACATTAGCTTTTTGTGTTCTCCACAACTATTGTGAGTTGCACAGGCAACGTGTGCCTATACCTACAGATGCTCGACTTCGAAATGATCCTTTTGTTGGTTTTCATGTGGGAAGAATGAATCTTCCCCGTGAAGGCTTAGCTGCGAAAGTGGCAGGAGAAGCTATGAGAGACATTCTGTTTGCATCTTGGCTAGAACGGAATCCATTGTAAAATAGTTCTCTAAAATACAGTATCCCCTTTTTCTTGAATAGTAGAAGTAACTAACTTTTCCATTGTAAACTTCTTCAATTCATCTGTTTTGAGGATAATGAAAATTGCACAAAATAGATCAAATCTTCATTTTCAATACAATTTTGAAATCATTCTTTCCCAGTTAATTCATTACAAAATGGTTGCACAACACTGATTGACTTGGATTCTTCAAATTCTAATATATTCATGAGGATTTAGGGTTTATAGTGATTGTGTATTAATTGAAATAATCATTCTGCTATCATTGCCTTCTTAGACTTCAAACTCTTTACATAAATCAATTAATTGTTTAAGAAACATGGTCATAAAACTCCACAATGAGTATTAACTATTGACATTACCATTGCCATTGAACTTGAGAGACTCATTATAGGAACCAGTCACTAGTAAAAATACACTTGCATTTTATTTATTTGTTTATTTATTTTTTATTAATACAAATGAAACGGATTTTCATTGCAAAAATAACAAGCATTGGCCTTCCAACATGAGAAATTAGAAACTAATGCAAATAAGTAATTACTAAAACAAAATGTCGTTGCCTTTCAACTTCAAAAATTAGAAATGAAAAGCAATAAGAATTCAAATATGTCACTAATGTGCATCAAGAACTTTTTAAAATAGTTCAATTCAAAGACTGTGAGAGGTTTTAGTGAGTAGAAAAAAAAATCGTGCAAGATCTGAACTTCTTCACAAAATGATTCATGTTTTATGCAAAGGATCCATTAGAAGCTTAGAAATTGAAAACAACACATTCCTTGGTATTATTTGCACTTAACAGTATTGGCAAAAAACAACACTAAACGACATATAAGAAATACTATGCTAAGGAATGAGAAAAGCTTACTAAACAACATATAAGAAATACTATGCTAAGAAATGAGAAAAGCTTGATAGCTATTATGCATTCTTTCTGACAACGTCTGCAAAAAGAGATGCCATTCTCTCACCACTAGCCTGTTATAATTGAAAAAGCTCAAGCTCCATTTTTCGATTCTCCTGACGTTCAACCAAATTATCTTTGTGCATCGTTAGAGCAGCTTCAATCCTCAACTTCTCAATTTCGGCAGTAGAGTCAGCCATTCGATCCAATGTATCCATCAAATTTCTCTCAATCCTTGCCTTCTTGGTGGGTTTCGAGCTAGTACCTTTTCCACGACATCCCACTAACACTATAAGAAACCCCTGTTTTTTACTGCGTTACGCTGTAACATCCCCGTTATTTTTGACGTCACTACGTTTTTGGACGAACGCACAGATCAGGGACAATTTTTTGTGACGTCATCTGAAACGTCATAATAGATGTCAGGAAATATAGGGATGTCACTTTGAACGGACGTGTTTTTCACTATGTCAGAAAAAATAAAGGACGTTTCAGATGACATCCAAA
Organism: Climacium dendroides; assembly: GCA_950106755.1. Lineage (NCBI taxonomy): Eukaryota > Viridiplantae > Streptophyta > Bryopsida > Hypnales > Climaciaceae > Climacium > Climacium dendroides. The sequence goes on from OX467086.1 coordinate 12,914,460, forward strand.
AAAACACGAATCGGCCACGTCAGCCACTGGTGCGTCTTTCACTGCGGGCAGGTGCACTGCTGTCACTGACAGGGCAGGGGGGGTGCTGCCCTACAGGGAAAACACCTGATCAGTATAGGAAAGAGCTCCAGGCTGTAAAATTCAGGCTTTCTGGGAGGATGTGAAGTCATGGGTACAAGGTAGGATGAAAGTGACATAGACACATGTAATGACTCCACAAATGTGTTTTGGTGTTACAAGTCTAGGGTATGCCAAAATTAAAAGGATGTACAGAATGAAATATTTTAGGTCCTAAAACATGAAAGATGGGAAATAAAAATGGAGACTCATTGGGATAACCTTATCATAGAGGTGAAGTTACGCAATATTATTTGGAGATGGGTTTTGAGAACAGAAAATGGGGATTACTTGGGAGTGCTGGGATCAATGTGACATTATTCCATTGGCTTTGTAATTGCAAATTAGGCCCCATAAAATGGAGAGTGACTTGCAGTCCCCATAGTGAATTCCTTCCAATATTTTTTGGATTTACGGAGTTGGGATAAAATTAAATGGGGAGAAAATTAAATGGGGAGAATATAGGGGTGTTTTGTTCAAATTCATTCCATTGGGATGGGGCTTGGGGGTCCCCCCCAATATGGGGGGAATGGTAGTACGGGGAGTGCGAAGAAGTGCTTTCCATTGGGGGTTCGTGGATGGCCCAAACAATTTGGGAGTAATTTGAAGTCCCCACAGTGAATTCTTCCCAGTGCTTTTTGGATTTAGGGAGTTGGGAAAAAATTTAGATGGAAAGAACATGGGGGGGTTATGGCCAAGTTCATTCCATTGCGTTCGGGCTCGGGGGTTCTCTCCAAAAAATTGGGGTGAAAGCACATTACACCCCCCTACAAAGTACGTCAAAAAAGTACTTTTTCAAGATGTATTTATATAACGTACTTTTTCTTAGATAAAATAAACATTATTTTCACTTCTCAATTGATCCAATTGGTAGGTATCTATGTAGAGAAGCTGTTCTACCACATTCTAATCCAATTTAGTGTTTCATCCATCCTCTACAAAGTACTTTACCAACAATAAAAGTGTGTTAGGTTTGCAAAATAATTACAAATGACTTTGTACAGGCCAAATGAATGATACAAAAAGCACATTAGTTTGTACAAAGATAGAATATATATACTATGCAAGGGCTTCTTGGTGATAGTAGAACTATAATTACAATATCTATTGGAATGTGGAAGTCAGATGGGCATTATCTTTTGCAGAGGAAAAAGACACAAAAAATAATATTTACGTTCAATTTTTTATGAGTAAAGCACTACATTCACATACTGTAGCATGGCTACTGCTTAAATCTCCAAAATTTTGAATATTTGTTTGACTTTTTTCCTTGCTTCTATTCGTGAAGAATTACTTATGGTACTTCAGGGTAGTTTTAAACTTTCAACTTCATCTCCACTCTTTGTTTTCAAATTTTAAAACACAAGTTCTTCAACACTACTAAAGAGATTTCTGAAGGCAAGGGAGGGGCATTTCAAGGTTGTTCAATTTCCCTTTGTTGCCTAAGAATTTCGAATTAGGCACTGCTGTCAAATAATTTTAATTACTTTCTTATAATTGAAAATATTAATTTTATTTTAAAAATTACAATTTTATTTAAAAAAAATTATGAATTAATATTATGTACTGTGGCATGGTTTGCATTAAATGCTAATGTGGCGAATTCCCACAATCTAGGAACTTCAAGGAACTTCTGGGTTTTTTTTGGCTTCGTTTATCTTTTAATGTATTGTACAGTTAAAATATTTGACTTTGAATATTAATCTTAATCTGAAATTTGGGTACTACAGAGTTATGAACTTTAAATCTTTATGTTGGAAAATGGAGTTGAGAATCTAAGGGAAAAAATTCCCACGTGGCACTTCATTCTCATTTTCAAAAAATTCATAAATAGGAGAAACATCAAGATACAAGGCAAATTTACATTATTAATACCTCCAGGATACCTTTCAATTGCACTAATCCCAATAGTGAGATTATTGTAGGAAGTAGAATTTGCATATAAGTTTTCTAAGGTTCGAAGTGACATGAAAAACTAGAAATTGTGTTAACACACTAAAATGCACTTCCAATAAACTCAAGTTCAAATGAAGATGTTCATTAAGAAACTATTGTCTATAAGTATGTTACTTTGTAATGGCAAGAATGTACGAGCATCCATTTAAAGTTTCCTTAAGTTCTAATGGTACTTCCACCAAGGTACTTTATATACTTCAAGTACTTCATGTCCACTTGAAAGTACTCCTAATTTTTGACGAACGTGTATTCAGTGTTGTGTGCTGTCACCCCATAGTGCATTCCTTCCATTGCTTTTCAGATTTAGGGAGTTGGGAGGAAAATTAAATGGGGACAACATGGGGGGGTTCCGGCCAAGTTCATTCCATTGGCTTCTAGGTGGGGAGATCTTTGCCTACAGAAAAATACAGAGCACATTATGTACTCAGCCCAATCTGATTCATTACTATTTTCCACTCTTAAAATATGGTAGAACACAATAATTACAAGTACAACTCCTCTCACTACTATGGAACATGAAGTGTGACATTCCATTCTATACAAGACATTGATAATCCTTCTATTCAATGCATAGACGACTTCTTCCATTGCATCACCATGCTCCACTAAACAATCTTCCTAAGATCTATGAGAAGGTCTTGGGCTAGCACATGCAAGTACCTAGACTTGGCTCTGGGGTGAAGGCAACAGCAAATATGGTGTTTGAGACATTCTCCATGCAACTTTCACCTCAGAACTCCATGGGAAGGAAACAAAAAACTTTTTTACTGTAGCAAAAAGAACATTCAGAATGGAAGGTGCCCCAATTCGAGCGAGCATGCCTGCGACCTTGGTTTAAATGTGTCCATTGGAATGTTATATCCAACGTCCTTTTCAACAAGCGTGTTAGAATGGGCGTCCTCCTTGACATCCATTCGCACATCATGTGCAATGTCAACATCGACAATGAGTGTGTAGTGGCCGTTTCATAACAGATTAGCCTCCATTTGCCTACTGCCGTCCATCTCTCTCCTACTCACTTCAAAACCGCATCCACGGTCAAATGTATGTGCCACCATCTTTGGCCGGTTGCCTCTGAGGCTCCACGTCCACCAACTGAGGTTGCAAACCGGGGAAGTCTGTGTCACTGCCAACATTAATTATGGTAGGCATAGGTTGGTTCACCTGTACCTGCCCACGTCTGCCCCGGACATCTGTGCGACACACAATTTTCCAACCTTGCCTGTGCGGATCATCGGAGAAGAATACTTGTTGACAATGCAATGGGAAAGCAAAAGAGTCAGCGTGGACTCTGCCATCCATGCGAGTGAAGTTTGCTCTTGTAAACCCATATTGGTCTTTGCGGATGTTTGTATATCGAGCATCTTCATTTGATCGAACCCAATCGCACACCAGCACTGTCGTGCAATGATTCCGGTAGTCCAACTCCAATATCTCTTGAATATACCCCACGCACTCATTGGTTCTCTCTATGGGTCGCCCATTGCGAAGCCCCCAACGCAGTTGCTCAGTGAATGAGGCCACAATTGCGGAGTCGCATGTAACACGGCCCCTCTCTGCACTACGAACACGGAGGTGCATGCCAAACGCATACATTTGGCGATGTGAGACTGCATACCGCTCTGGAGGTTGCCCGTACTCTACAACATCGGGGTCAACATGTTCACCGGCATGTCGCAGACTCTGAACTCTTTCACTCAGCCACAATGCAAACGGAGGCAAATCGGAGAGCTCGTTGGGATACCGCACTAGCACTGACGGATGTTGACGCCGAAATTGTCTTCGAAAGGCCTTCCTTTCTTCCCAGATGTGGCCTCTCGCTAACACATACTCCCTACAAGGCATTCAGATCATGCATTGTTAGACGACGCTTACAGTGCCAAGGCACAGTGAAGAAGCATTGTGAAGGTACCATATGTCCAATTCGACGTGGACTGCAAGTTTTATGCATTGACAGAGATGTTCACTGTGACGTCGACACGAACACGTATATAGCTGAAATGTTATAATAAATGTTTATCAAGACATGATCTCTGACATTGTGCACATTACCGTCTAGGTCCCTAGACAACAGAAGTACAAATATGATCTCATAGTAAACTCCAGGGAAACAATGTCAAGAAGGTTGAAAAGAGTACTCACTCCCGCCATAGTTCTAAGCATGCTGCGTTGTCTAGGACGAAGGCATGCGCGTTGTTGCGAAACTCATTGGACATTTTCCGCTTTTGCATCTTCTTGCTTGAAATAATTTCATCAGTCATGATGGGTTCCTCGGTAGCATCCCACACCCGTTGCGTTGTTGCTCCATACTGCTGCATGTACTCTGTGCAGAATCCTAACGTCTCATCCATTCGATAGCCTTCAGCAATGCTACCCTCGGGGTGTACATACGTCCACACATAGTCTTTGAGTGTTTTCATATATCGCTCAATTGGGTACATCCACCGGCAATGCACAGGACCGCAAGTGAAAAGTTGCTCTACTAGGTGCACAGGCAAATGAGACATGATGTTCAAGAACGTTGTCGGAAACTCCTTCTCAATCTCGCATGTCGCCATGACAACATCGCGCATCATGTCTTCCTTGTCATCATGTCGCACCTCCTTTGCACATAGCCTTTGGAAAACCCTGCTCATTTTAATAATAGCTAGGCGGACCCTCTCATCTAATATGTTCTGAACCGCAATGGGAAGAATCTGCAAAACATGTGGACGCACACAAACAAAGTTATTGAATTGTTGGATATTGTCGACATTGACGTGTACACCAAGAAAGGAGTGTAGGTGGTTCCCTCACTTGTTGCATGAGGACATGATAATCATGTGTCTTCATATATTGCAGCTTCCCGTCCTCTAAGCGCTTGTAAATGCTACCCACATAGTTTGTAGGGGTCCGAATGTTTGAGACAATGGCTACAAATTCTTTGCGCTCATTTGGTGTGAGTATGAAAGGTGCACGTGGCATGTAGTATTGATCATTTTGCCGTCGTGGAGGTTGTAGCCATATCTCTTCTCGAATGCCCAATTCCTCTGCATCTACTCTACTTCCAGCACTGTCCTTCATGCCCAACAAAGTTTTGACTATGTTTTCACACATATTTTTTTCGCAATGCATGACATCCAAGATGTGAGGCTCCAACAGATGCTGCCACAAGCAAAAAAAAAATTGGGAATTAAAGAAAAGAAAGCAGAGTTCCAAAACATGTGTACCACTACTGTCAAGCATGTACTGTTCAAGTGCTGACGTGCTCTTCACTTCTCAAAACAGAGTGCTGTTCATCGAAGGCAGTGACAACTACGTTACTCCCAATGTCTGATATAACGTCAACCATAATGTCCCAATAGACGTCAGGAATAACAACTGGGACATACAGATGGTTAGAAACCCACTGACCTTCCAATACAGCAACTGGGACAAAGGACACAGGTGCTTCACCCCAGTGACATGAACTGGGTCATCAGGCCCATTTTCTCTGCTCCTAGATCCAAGTACGATTGCCGCCACGCTGCGTATGCGATGGTTTCCTCGGTGGTTTGTTTCCGGGGCCTATCACGAGGCTCCGTTCGACCATTAAACCTCAAATTGCGTCGGTAAGGGTGATGCCGCGGTAAATAACGACGAACACCACCATACACAATCTTTGAGCCCTTTGTTCGCTTGTTAGGAAGAACGTCTCCCAGTTTAGCCATCCTTGCATCAGTGTCTTTTCCACAACAAGGACAACCCTTGTATCCCTTACAGCACAAGTCGGATATGAGGCCCAAGGCCGGAAAATCAGAGATCGTCCACATCAAGACAGCGCGTAAGGTGAAACTGCGACTCCCTTGTACTTGGGAGAAATCAAGGGCTGGAACACCTTGCCATAATTCTTCGAGCTCCTTCAGCAATGGACGGATGAAGACACCAACGCCTTTAGATGTAGGTGAGTGCTTTCCCAAAATTAGTATGGATAGTGAAATGAAAAATTTCTTGGTCACTAACCAAGGCTCGAAGTTGTATATTAGAATTAGCACTGGCCAAGTCGACCAATTACTATTGTTCAACTTGAATGGATTCACACCATCTAAAGCTAGAGCCAGCCGCATGTTTCGGACCTCAGAGCTGAAGGTGCCGAACGCGACGTCTGTATCGATGTGCTTCCAGGTAGGACTATCGACAACGGAACGCATGATCCCGTCATCACTAACATGCTTGAGGTAGCCAGTCAACATCCGAGCTATCTTTGGTGAGCGCCACATTCGTTTGAGTCGAGGAATGAGTGGAAAGTGCCGAATGACCTTGGAGGGAATGTTATTTGAGCCATCCATCCACCGGGAGCTACTACAATGGGGACAAATCTCCAATGATGAATATTCATCTTCAAAAAGGATACAACCATTTGGACACCCATGCACGTTATTGTAATGCAAGCCTAATTTTCTAATGGTCTTTCGTGCTTCGTAATGGGATCCTGGCAGCTTATTACCTCTTGGGAGTAAGTCCACAGACAAATACCGGAACAACTCATCACTAAACCTATTGCTCACCCGAAACACCGTACACATGTTCATAATTATGATGGTGGCTGAGACAACACTTGTCCCTGATCCATTGTACAACGGGGTAGTAGCTTGTCTGTAAAGGTCCTCCAATCCGTCCACACTATCACCACCAACGTCATCGTTTTCGGGAAACTCCACACTACCTTCAGCCTCTCCGTGTAGTGCGTCTCCTCTGTCCAATGCCTCAAGGACCTGCCGGTGGACTTCGTGATATACATCTAAAGGGATGTGGGGCTTCGAATCAGCTGACCCTGCATTTTTAGGTTGTGCGACATTGTGGTTGATGTCAGGCTCAATGTCAGAGGGAGCATTGTCAATGACATCATCGTCATAAGCAATGTCCTCTACCCACATTCCCCGCCATGGATAGCCCTCGGGGGGGTCTCCACCCAGTACTGATTTTGTGAGAAATGGATCCCGACCAACCTCTCCGTGGTGCCGGCGAATAACCTGAATGGTTTTTTGTAAACCGCCCTTGCAATCCCTGCAGGGACACCTGAATGATCGAATGTTTTCCTCTGTGGCGACTCTCAACTCAGTGTGCAAAATCAAGTCACCAAGTGGAATGTGGCGTAACGTGCGTCCGTCTTCTGAAATACGGATAGTTGCACCTTGTCGGCGGGTTTGGGAATTGAGACGCCACGCCATCTACGAAGTGAATACAAGGTCGCAACCAAGTGTTAAAGAGTGTTTAGGTTCAGAATGATACAAATGTGACTGTGACATACAACGCACATTGCTTCCATGGCCAAGTTCCGTCATTGCAGAACAACCTCAATCTTCAAATCACAACTAAAGACGTGCGTTAAGATTCCTTCACAATTAGCGTGCCTTTCTCAATACAAGCATTACTGGAAATGAGTTCATTGTTTTACTTCTAGGCCCATACTATGTCATCCAAGGATCGAAATGTAAATTTCCATTGATGGCACTTCGAGCCCTATATTGACTGTCAAAGAGGATGTCAAAAGTGACGTCAACAATGACGTCAACCTGAGTTTGTATAAACACAAAGTGCAGATGCCTCATCCGAAGTCCTCACAGAGCATGTTGTAAGTGATAGCATTGTGTACAAGAAGACATATTCTTCAACACGAAAATGACAGGCTGGATGTCCATTGTGACATCATCGACAACAGGAGTCCGTACGACCAGAGTCCAAGCTTAGGACTTTCCCCACGTGTTTAAGGGCTGGCCCACAATGACAGAGGTGACCACATTGCCCATGACTACTATCTTCTGTGTCTCATGAGTTGAGGGCGCACCACCTTATACCATAGAGTGTACACGTTCCTCACCAATATGGCCGTATACTGTGAAGTGCCACTGCGTCGTAGGGTTGTACGCTTTGCGGAGCCTTGCCAGGAGGCGTCTGTCGTCCCGGCGGAAGACTCTAAGGCGGCTTCGTTGCTCACTAGTCTTGTCTGTGGATATATATGTACCAATCTAGAAGGTCAGTCTGTGAAGACTCCACGAAGAAGTACTGTTGGAGGAATCCTTCGACGCAGCTCTCGCCACACCGTCTAGGATGCTCTTCCACTTCAAACATTGCCTCCAAGGCATAAGGGCATTCCAAAGGAAGGTGCCGTCCAGCAGGTACTTTCCAATGTACACAACTTCTTTCACGAAACGATGAAATATCGTGTAATTGGGATAATGGCGAGCCTCGCAGGTCGCATTAGGGTTTGCAGGGAGGACTGCCGCTGCCGCTCCGCGTGGAGTTAGGGTTTCCTACACGGGCTTCCGATGGCGCGGTCGCGACTGAGGCCTGCGCCGTGACGGCCATAGGGGCTCGTAGGGGGCTCGTAGGGGGGCCACCTCAGCTGTACGCGGGGGCGGGCCTTCAATTCCACAGCACACTCACTTCCACCACGCTACGTTGCTTTGAACGTGCGGCCTTGCACAACCCTGAAATTTCAGCGTTTGTGTAATCCTTCAATTGCGTTCGTCTTTGGAGCCAGCCTTGCTAATGTGAGAGAGGTGAGGTAGGTGCTCCCCAATCGGCATCGGTTTTGTAGTTTGAGATTTTCATTTTTGTGTCAATTTGGCAAGGGCGGCGTTCTTACATGCAGTTGCAAGGGGCGCAGCTCTCCACCGATCTGGAGCAACAAGGGTTCCAATCTTCCGCCACAGCTTCATCGGAGGCTAGAACACGCCTTGCACCAAGTCGATTGCGCGCAGGTTTTCAGGTTGCCAGGATGCCTCCCCAAAGTGTGACCTTTGTTGTGGACGCTCATGTGCGCGTTTGTGTGTGAGGAGGGTACAGAACGGTGAGTTCTACGTGCAGTGGAGAGGGGCAGGTGCGGAAATGCCTCGCGCTCAGGCCCCTGCGCGGAAGAGGAACGCGAGTCAGCGGCGTGAAGAGGACTCCAGCGAACATGAAGAAACGCCGCCGCCAAAGCCAATCCGTATGCACGGGGAGCATGAGCGCCGCTCCAAGGCCAGAGGAGACCCTTGGCCTGCTGCGTCGGCGGGGAAGGGACGAAACCGGGACAGCAATCCTCCAGCGAAGAGGAAGAGGACCCCTCAAGTGCAGTTGGACTTGTCGGAGGAGGCAGGGCACGACGCAGAGGAAGAGGAGGAACTCGGAGAGCAGTCTTGGAGGTAAGTTTGGGAACAGACATAATTTGAGTATAGAACCACTGGTATTCAAGGTTTTTGGGGAGGCGCGCGTTGGTACGGACGTCAAGTGCAACGCACACCATGTTGCTTCTGACGTCGACTCTATCATGTTAAACGTCATAGACGTTTAATGTGACGTCCGCATAAATTGTGTGACGTTCATGTCTGCGTCACGAAGGACATGTTCTTTGAGTTGAACTCTGTATAAAGAAAGGTGATTGTTTGTTCCTCAGAGAGCAATCATATTGAATTCCGGAGTGATCAATGAAGACATTCGGGAGTCATCCCTCTACAAGGGTGGCAAACCCTAAACCACGGCGGCTTCCCAGTTTCTATCAAGAGGAAGTTCCTGTCATGTTCAAAACAACGTCCAGGCGTGTTTACATTGACGTTAGGTTCAACGTCGTGAGCAACAGAGTCGCATGTACAGAACTGTGAAGCCAAAAATAGCGTATGTGGATGTCTTTTGCGGGGGTCCAATTGCGGGATTGATTTGTTTGTACTGACGTAGCCCCATTTTCTTCCCAAGCTGATAGTGCATTTGACCTTTTTACAGTAAGGGCTACAACACAGGGTCTGATGAACCAACTTCGGATGCTGATACTGAAGAGATGATCGAGCAGCTGATCCCCGAATAGTCTCGCAAAAAAGGCGTAAGCACTGTAATGAAGAAACCTGTGGAAATCGACCGACAGGGGGAACCATTCGGACCTATGAGGGTTCCTTTCTCCAACGACATTAAGAAATATGCGAGAGACCTTGACCCCAGGTTTGGATGGGAGGGTCAGCCCAAAAAAGACAGATGGCGCTTATTTAGGCGCCTCTATACAGGTTTGTATTCAGTCCTTCTCTGTGAAATGAAGACGACTACAGACCTTGTAGTTCACTATTGCATGTAGTTCAAAAGACTGTAAATGTTGTGGAAGGTAGCTCATTGGCCATGAGGCGGGGCAGTGGATGTCACCTGTAATGTCCACAGCGACGTCGAATACAATGTCACGCCTGACGTCAGTGCAGGATCCTCTACAGTGAGGGGTGCTCCCTATGGTCGTCCGCACCACAGGGACGTGCAGTGAGTTTTTGGAGACATAGTAGTGTCCATGTAAATTCTCTTGTTATTCTTTGGCACAACAATGTCATAAATAATACAGAGGTAGCTATACTAAGTTCTCTGGCTTGCAGATTGGCGTATAGAGAGAGAGTCCGAGCGCGTGTCGGAGAAGTGGATGCAGCCGTTCATCACAAAAGCGCTCATTCATGTTCGTTGGAAGCTCAATCGATTGATGGATGGATGAAAACCCAAGCCGATGGGAATGGATGACGATGTGTGGGAGGCATTGAAGGAGGCTCGTGCAACCGATGCTTCCCAAGAGAAGTCAGCCCATATGTCTGCCATTTCTAAGGACAAGGCATCCAGCACAGCCCAGCATAAGGCCGTCGAGAGAGAAGTCATCTCGAGGCTGGTAAGTATGTAGTAACTGACGTCCACCTACTTGCCCAAGTCGACACCACTTTCATCACACATGTTGCGTTTGTTTTTCCAAAAAATGTCCGCTCTGGTGGTAGATGTGGAGGACTGGGCCTTCTTCTTTGCACGTGGAAGGACCTTTGTGGGGTGGCATTGAAGCATGTAATCATTGCATCTGAACTGTAACTGCATATTCTTCTTCCCCTTGTCGGGTGGCATTCAAGCATGTAATCGTTGCATGTGGACTCTAAGTGCATATTCTTGTTCCCCTTGTACGGTGCCATTGAAGCATGTAAGCTTTGCATGTGAACTCTAAGTGCATATTCTTCTTCCCCTTGTAGACTTTGTTGCGGAACAGAGCACCGTTTGAAGCAGAGGTGGACGCAGAAATGGCCAAGGAGTTGCAACGTCTGGAAGAAGAGAAGCGCAGAGGTCAAAGTCCCCATGGCAAAGAGCTGCAAGATATGCGCAGTCGGCTGGATGAGCTTGAGCTCAGTGTAATTCGCCTTACTGAGACCGTGAGCACGTCCCACAAAAGCATGGAAGAAATGCTACGTCAGATCCTCGCAAGTCAGTGTAAAGCAAGTGCTGGGGGGACCCCGGAGCCATCCTCGCCAATGGAGGCAGGGAATGCACCACTTCTGACGTCACCTAGGGCAGAGGCATCGAAAATGGCACAGAAGGACTGTCCTGTGCCCGTGTTGCAGCCCACAGCTCCTGTAGATGTCGTTGAGCCAGTCCCCATAGCTGTCCAAAGCAATGTCGAAGACGATGTTCTTGTTGACGTTAACGCCGACAAGCGGGCTGTTGAAGACGATGTTGTTCATGACGTTGTAGCTAACGCTGAGGAGGAGCAGGTACAAGGCGCTGGTGAAGTTGCCATCCCTGAAACTGCTGAAGGTCAGCAAGGAGTGGAAGATGTGTACGCCATAGTGAAAGACTCCGGGGTGCAAGCAACATCTGAGAGGCGAGAAAATACGATGGAGACCTCCACGGAGCAACAGGTGATGCAACGTTTCTCTTTCCATTTTAAGTGCCAAGTGATTGACGTGAAGCACTCCCTTTGTTAGGCTAGTGACGTTATTTCCATGAATTGCCTTATATGAGGATGGTGTCATAGCGTAGTAGCGGATGCCTTGCAATGCTTCAATTTTTTTTTACAAGTGCGTGTCAAATTGGACATCCAAGTGAACGTCACTAGTGGCAGACGCTGATGCACTCTAGGGCTCAGCCTGTTCTTTTCAAAGCCAGTACATCAAAATACTATGTAAGCAGAAGTCGAAGTTTCCTTTCAGTCCACCATTCCATTGAATGCGCAGGAATGTTTTACAATAACTATGTGCATCTTACAGGAAAGCAAGTGCCTCAATGGTGCTCAGGTAAGGCTAGGAAGTGTAGGTGATTAGAGGATGTCAGAAGTGAATAATAATTGTGTGATGGTGTTGCAGGAAGACATTGAAGTCCTTGGTGAGTCCTCAAGCCGGCCTCGGCGTGCTGTGAGGACCACGCAAGGTGCGAAGGGCATGAAGGCTACACCGAAGGCAGCAATTCCCAAAGCGGTGGGTCTTCCTAAACCTACCCAACCCACTAAAAAGGTTAGGAAGCCTGCATTCCATTCACCCATACTTTCATTTGTTTCTGTATGCAACTTAAAAAAATAATGCAAGTGTAGCATTCCTTGACATCTGTTGTGGCTGTATAAGAGTCCCATCAATAAATATGCATGAGTAGGTACTGCTGGTTTTGACTTGGTGTGGTACGATGCAGGCTGCTGTTGTCAAGAAATCGGATGCACCTCGGAAGAAGTGAGTCTCTATTTGCCACAGCATGTCCAACTTCACATCGCATATGATGGTGAAGCATGTTATTCAGAACATTGAGTAGAACGCACCATGTTTTCATCGAAAGTGCTGTAGTTAATGTTGTTGTGGATTTCTTCATAGTACTAGACTATGGCATTTTTGTGCAGAAGTTGGCAAGTGGCCTTATAATCCCAATGCCATTGAAAACACAGGCTTCTATGCTTGGACATCTCTTACAAAGACACATAATTCATCTTCTAATGGCATATCTCAATCTTCCATTCACTCATGTGTATGGGTTGTAGAGTACATCGTCTTTGATGTTGAGGTTTATGATTCACATTGTTCATTTCGTTCAAGAAAACATCCTTCCTCTCGCATTGTATGTCTTCTGTAATGCTCAAGAAAACACTGCAGATGTCACTGTGCGTGTCAAACGGAACACTGAGTGCAAAGCAATGCATACCCCAGTACACGGGTTGCTCTACTTAATGTCACAATAGACGTGTATGTGGACGATGTCTGCGATTTCAGCAAAGAATAAATTCCACAATATTATCCACCCAGCTCGTTTCCTAAAGCACATTCTCGTTGACTCTGATGTCATTTAAAACATCCTCCTGTCAAATGTGACGTCCCAGAGAACATCACACAGAACACCGGCATGTACCGCAGAAGAGTGCCACGTCAGCTGCCACGTAGGCTGCATGCACCGGAAATTATTTTCCACGTCGGATATTTAGGGGTCCACGTCATTGGACACGTCAGAATGTCGGTGGATGAAAAAATTGTCCAACGTGTCCCTGCCCATCGTTAAAAATCCTACGTGGATGCCAAAACCCCTCCACATGGCACTCTCAGAAACTCTTGGGTGACCCTGTTGTTTTCGATGTCACAAAAAATTTAAGCACGTTTCAGCACATAACATGGCACGTTTTGGGCCCGTTTTTTTAAACGGATTTTTTTAGACGTCACTATAGGCATCGTCCTTGTTAAATTAGACATCACGGCACGTTTTTTCCCTTGTTAAAAAAAACACTGATTTCTTATAGTATAAATTCGCCGCACGTGTCCGCGGGTTGCTTTTGGTGCTTTCATGGCCAATGCCCGTTGAAGAAGTTGGAGCTGAACATTGTGGTGACCTTGGAGATGATGGAGCCTCTTCGTCATGTTCCTCTATCAAAATCACCGGTGCAGTGGACGTCCTAGTTCCGGGCACAGGTGACCCTTGGTCCATCCCACCTGGTACACCATTGGCCTTAGCTGTAAGGCTAAGAATTTCATCAATGGCATCGTACCAAATGAATTTTGCGCCATCCTCTCGTATACCAGCACCTGTTTGATTGCGGAGCTTCTTGATCTTCGAATACGTGCTCCTAAGCTTCTCCCACTTGTTTGACAAAGACTTAACCTTCCTCCCAGATTCTTGAGGAAATTGTGCGATCAAGAGCTTGTGGATCCTCACCCACTGGTACTGTCACATTGTAACTGTGTTGTGAGCCTCCACATGGTCCTTGCATTGTGACAACAGAAACCTCACGGCCGCGTTGCTCCAATGTTGCTCTTGTGTTGTTGTTGTTGGTGCTTGTGGAGGTAAACCTGTAGAAACACAAGAAACAGGGGGAGAGGCTTGAGAAGAAGATGCACCAAACAAAGGAGGGGGGGAGTTTGTGAGCAACAATCGCAAATACTGTTCTTGCTCCATTGTAAAAACTAAACTGTACCTCTCCTTCCAACCATGAACTCCCCCTAATCAAACCCTAAGTACAAGTACAATACCTTGCTAAACTAATGAAGTAGTAATATGAAACCCTCGAAACCCTCAGCACGCACACAGACAAACCAGGCAAATGCAGGGTGAACTCACCTGGGAAGACGAAACAACACCTTCCTCGAAAGAAAGGTTCACTGAAAAGATATCACTATCCTACCACAAGATAAAACCTGCACTTGGAGTTACCTGGTGTTGGTGCTGGCGGGGTTCAAACCCGCCAGAGCCAGATCCGCCAGGCGCCGGACCTGCTCCGCCTTAAACCGCTGGCACCCGCCACATTTTAGCGGCATGTACGTGGACTGCATACCTACCATACCTGGTCTATTTTCTTGTGAAAAGCGGTTCCAACGCACCATAGAACTCAAGATTTGGATACCATATGCAAAAGTTAGGAAGGAACAAAGTTTCTTAGATGATTACTAGCGGTTGGCACTTGCTATGCTGCGCATTCACCATTAGAATTTCATAAGAATTTTATGTATTAGATAGAATGTAGAGCAAGAATTTCAAAAAATCTTCAGATAAAAATTACTAAAACCTTCATATAATTTTTTTTATAAATAAGCATATACTGAATAAACAAGAGAAATTTAATGAATGATGAATGAAATGCATGCAATGATGAATACAATAAAAGATACACATACATTAGAATGCATTAGAAATTTGACTCAATTGTTACAAACAATGGCAAAAATTGTTCAAATAGAAGAATTTAAAGGAAAAACTTGTAAATCTCAAAAGCTTCGTGAACAATTTAATTGTTTTGAAATCCAAAATCGGTTCAATCTAATAAATTTTTCAAATCATTTGGTAGTAGCAATAGAAAATTGAAATTAGGAGCTCAAAGCTCACAAAAGCACAAAATCATAGAAATGCAAAAGAAGTATAAAGCCAAGAGAAGCAATGGATTTGCTACCTCTATAATATCATCATATTGATCCTCTTTAATATCACCTCAATTGCAATGACCATATTATTTCTATAATATCACCTTTTGTAAAAAGTGATATTATAGAAATGATTGTGAACTGCTACTCTATTTTTGTAATATCACATTGTGTGAAAATACGATTTCTATGTATGCATGATTGAAAATATTTTTACAAAATATTTAAAATAATTATTTTAAAGACTTATCAAAATCATTATCATGCATTCTATTCAAATATATCAAAATTTTACTAATATGTGATACAATGAATGCATAGCATAGCAAGCATGAGCCACTAGTATTAATGGTAGCATTTGTGATATTATAGAGGGAGTTATGATTTTAGTAGTATGAATATAGATGTTTTGAAATTGTTTCTTCAACACATGTACATATTGATTTTGAAAATGTACAGAAAGCGATGAAGACAATTTGGGGCATTACAAAAAATTTCAGGCCTCTAGAAGGCTGTTTGTTAAGGTTTTGATTTTTGGCATGTTGCAGTGCAAGTACAGGAAAAAATTTAAAATATTTTTTTTGAATATTTTTTTTTAAATTAAAAAATTAAAAATATTAAAATATTAAAATATTAAAAAATACTAAAAACCTGACGTGGTACCAATAGTGCCACATCAGCTGTTGTCATTAAAAAAATAATAAACAATAAAAAACAATTTTATTTCCTCTATAATTGCTCCAGGGGGATTGAAACTAACAACATTTTGGAGGCCTAAATTTTTTTTAATGTTAATGGTGCATTTGGAATGGTCTACTTCAATATATTCCATTACCTAGAGTTTTTTTATTTTTAGCAAGGAGTTTTTTTCATTTATTTTAGGTAGTGCAAGAAGCAATCTTCACTAGAGTGCTACAATTCCTTATATCTATATATTTGGATGAAATGTGCAAAATTTGGATGAGATTTATATTATGCATTCAAAAGAATATATATTTGTCCAAAAAGGACAATATCATTCTAAGAATATGTAGTAATTTAGCAATTTCATTTACTAATAATCGAAGAATATATTATCTAATATTCTCCAAAAAAAATTGTATTATTTTGATCTTAACAATAAAATATCATTCAAAAAAACCTATTGGTCCTTAGGCACCTCATTAGAAGATGGGATATCCCTCCCTGGCTAGAATACATTTACACTAAGGCACTACACCAAATGCCCTCGTTAGGTTGCTCTATACTATTTTCTTACTCACTTTCAATCTCAACCTTCCATAGTAGTGGAGCAATTTTGTCCATTTTGAGGATAATGATAAGTCCCTTTACTAATCGAAAAGAGGGTTCATGTGGATTAGGGAAATGATTACAAGTAGATTGAACCTTTGGCAACAAAACTTACTAAGATATGAACCTACAAGTATAAGCCTACGAGTGTTGAGTGGAATCTATATTAGTGGTGAACTTAGAAATTTGAAAAAAATTAGAAAAGTCAATTAAAATTTTTAGAAATATATTTTATGCAAAAAATCAACCAAAATTTATTATTTAAAGAAAATTTTAGGAACTATTATTGTGGTTCATTAGAATATATATTGATATTCTAACTTTCAAAAAAAATTGTCTCCAAGAATGACTAATATTTTTAAAGCAACATGTGTAAGTTGGAATTCAAAGCTTTCAGTCTCAATTGAAAAGCATTCATGGATTCTTAGTATTCTAAAATTCTCATTTGGAACCTTGATGATACCAACCCTATAAGCAAGTGCTTCACTTTGTTGAAATTGAAGCTTGGAACATATATGAACTTATCTTCTATCAAGTTCATCTTGCAAAAGTAACAAAATAAGTAATGAAGCCAATCCACTTAACAAGAGACTAAGGAAAAAACAAGAAATCAACAAATAAGTGCAATCTAGTTTGGACCTTTTGCAAAATTGTGAGTTTTTTATTTGATACCTTTCTCCACTAGTAGAAAATAATTTAGAGAGAAACAATATATCCTATAGTTATCAAGTTTAGAAACGTTGTGTGAGAACCATATCCAAAAGACTAGTAGAAATGACAACCAAATGTTTTCTAACCTAATGGATGTTGTATTAGATGTTTTCACACTGCTAAGTACAATTGTTTTCATTTTATAAAGAGGTACACTACATAGTATGTTTAGATAGTACATGTATTCAAGCCCTTATTATTTGCAAGCTATACAGGTAAATTCTTTGAATTTCTATAGGGCTATATGTACGTAAAATTCTAAATTCACCTTACTTCATGTACCCTATATTTCATTTGAATTTTTTTGTGTTATATTTGTATACCCTATGTTCATTCTAAATACAAAGCATTGGCATATTTTTTTCCAAACATTTTTTCAAATACTAAGGTCATATTGACCTTGGAGAAAATCTTCAACCACAATAATCAAAAGGCAAATATAAAACATAGAATTTATTTCAATAAAAGCGCATAGCATAGATCCAAATCCAATTGTTGAGTGGAAGGAAAAGTCCTCACTGAAAGCTATTCATTCAGAAATTGTCCAAGTACAAATTGGTCCTAAAACCAAGTGGTTAGAAATCCCTACTACACTCTAAATCGTCTATTTGTAAATTTTGGCCATAAATTGTGATTGGGATCCAATTGAGACACCTACAATACATTTACTAATCTTTTGATTTCTTTTTTGGCAATCATAATACTAAAATCATAAGTCCCTATGTAATATCACAAATGCTACCATTAATACTAGGGGCTCGTGCTTGCTATGCTATGCATTCATTGTCTCACATATTAGTAAAAATTTGATATATTTGAATAGAATGCATGATAATGATTTTGATAAGTCTTTAAAATAATTATTTTAATTATTCTATAAAAAATATTTCCAATCATGCATACATAAAAATCATATTTTCACACAATGTGATATTACTAAAATAGAGTAGCAGTTCACAATCACCTCTGTAATATCATTGTTTACAAAGGGTGATATTATAGAAATAATATAGTCGTTGCAATTGAGGTGATATTAAAGAGGATCAATATGGTGATATTATAAAGGTAGCAATTCCATTGCTTTTCTTGGCTTAAATTTTTTTTTGCATTTTTATAATTTTGTGCTTTTGTGAGCTTTGAGCTCCTAATTTCAATTTTCTATTGCTACTACCAAATGATTTGAGAAATTTATTAGATTGAACCATTTTTGGATTGTACAACAATTAAATTGTTCACGAAGTTTTTGAGATTTATAAGTTTTTCCTTTAAATTCTTCTAGTTGGGTTGCCATTGTTTGTAACAATTGAGTCAAATTTCTAATGCATTCTAATGTATGTGAATCTTTCACCATATTCATCATTGCATGTATTTCATTCATCATTCATTAAATTTCTATTTTTTATTTCAGTATATGCTTATTTATAAAAAACATTATATGAAGATTTTAATAATTTTTATCTGAAGATTTTTTGAAATTCTTGCTCTGCATTCTATCTAATATATAAAAATTCTAATGAAATTCTAATGGTGAATGTGTAGCATAGCAAGCACCAACCGCTAGTGCTATTATAGAAAAATAATAAATCCAAATTTCAATATTTTATTTTATCCTTCATTCTTTCTAAGTTTATTTCTAACATTTTAGATATGCTATTTTACTTCAAAACCTTTTCCAAATTTTAGGACTAAGTTAATTATAATACCCCTTTATTTGATCACACGTAAATCCAAAAAAATGGGAATGCGCCCCCTAAGGTCATTTTGAACTAAGATTAGAGTTTTCAATTCATAGTTCAATTTGCAATTTGCTAAGATAATTACACCTAAAATTGCACAAATAAGCAATTCATCATGTAATTCATTTATATATTGGATTTTTTGTGGAGTCTTGTTGATATTCAACAGAGGATTCTAAATTTTTTTAGAATGTATTTTTTGGATACTTTAAGAATAAATTACAAATTTTCAAAGTGTTGAAAATAGGTGTTTCTAAAACAACCATAGACTCTCATGAACAATGAAAGCACATTTTAGGCTAGAATTTAGAGTGGTTGATTTTTAAAAGTGGTCAAAATTAGGTGTAGTACTTTTTGTTGTTCTGAAATGAATAGTTGAGATATTTCATACTAAGGAAAAAATAAAACATGAACAATTTTTGTCTATCATATCACTTATTATACAATCATAGACCAAACTTTGTGCCATCACTAGTAGAATGATGGTTTATGGACATTGAAGTTTAAGACTACAAGATTTGTAGCAATCAACTCACAAAATCAAAGAATCTAAAGTTTTATAGTAACTAACTTACAAATTAAAGAATATAATTTTAGTTTGTTGTCATTTTGATTATCTCACCTTGACACTTTTTTTTTGACACAAATAAAACGGAATTTCATTGCAAAAAAAATGAAATACAAAGTCACCAGCCATAGGTGGCCTAGTGAGAACGACAAGTACAAATACCCAACAAGACGACAAACAAGGGACAAAAAGAGCAAGGTTGATAGTCAAGAGATCCAACACAGAGAGAGGCCGTTGAGCCTCTTATGGCTAGTTGTGAAGATAAAGATGTAGTAGCCTCGTTGGCTCACTAATGAAGCCTTTGAGAGGGCTAGAGGCTTTCCATCTTGGTTGCTCCGCCTCCAAAGTGGCAAAACATATCCTCTCTATATTTACAAGCTTAAATTGGGTAGCTTGGGAGCACCTTCTTGAGTTGCACACATTGGCCCACTCGGCCCTCCCATAGTCAATTATACCTCTTTAGATGTATTGGATTAATCGGTAGGTTGACCACAGACAATTGTTGAAGATAATGTCATTCTTTTGGATCCAAAAGGATCACATGATGGTGATGTGCAACTCCAACCAAATTCTTTTAATCAGATTAAATTTGCAAGGGATATTAATAAAAAAAATACCCTGTCTCCAAGTAAATGGCCTCTATGGGCCTTGCGTGTCTCTCTATGCAATAAGAGTATTTAGTAAGTGGAAAGACCATTGCCAAGTACACTACGCAATAATGTCACCATGACACTTTGATGCCACAATTAGAAACACTAAAATCACAATATGTGGTGAGCCACTATGATAGCATTTTTAAACCCTTGTGGAACATGCATTCAAATTTTCAACAATGGATTAATACAAACACATTCCAAGCACACAAAAATGTGTCTTTTTATGATCCATTGTTTTTTTGGAAGGTTCTTGTAAGTTGGATTTTTCTTATCCTAAAGCCAAAACCCAAGGTTACTAGTATAGGTATTCTTATTGAAGAAAGGTCCATTCGGTTGTCGTTTAAGTGACTAGGGTCAGTTTTCAAGTAGGATAGAGTTTAAAGTATATTTGTCAATTGCTTCCATATTCTTATAGCCCAATTCAAACATCCTCACAACCATAAGCCAAACATTAATTCATTTCACATTCTAATTCCAAGCTTTAAATAAACACTTCAAACTAAATACCAAAAAGAATTCTATCATTCTATTGGTCCATGAGTAATTGTTTGTGAATAGATTGTAGCATGTTGCTATCCAAGCTACAAGTCTATGTGCCTAAAAAGCAATTTATCTCAACATTTAGCAATATGAATTTATGAATTAACAAATTAACATCTATTTTCTACTTAGCCGCATAGTTCATGCCAACAAGTTGTCTTTTATGTTCAACTTGCCTAGTATTGAAACAATATCAACTAACTTGTACCACATGCATACAAAATATAAAGAATGGCCATTTCAAAATCACAAAATAACTATTCACAACAACAACAATTCAAAAAGTCATGACTTATCTTCTACACCATCTCCACTTGTTGATTTGCCTGACTCTTTCGTCTATCTGGCAATTTGACTTCAAGACCTTTGTGGTCATCACAACATCTTTAATTTAATTTCTCCTTCAATTAGTCCTACAAATATATTGACTTATCTTTGCCGTGCACAACAATTTGACAAGCCCACTTGCCCGACTCAACCGTCAACCAGGCAACTTCATTTCTAAGTCTCTCCTAGACTTCGCCATTCGCAAAATTGACATATTAATTTGCCAAGTTAATATGCCAATTCACTTGCAAGCAAGTCAACTTAAAAAGATGCTCTCCTAGACCTTTCACAGGCTAATGGCATAAACAATTAATTGACGATCTAAAAACTATCAACATTAATTTCAAATTCTCAACTCATATACACACACAATTCCACGCCATCACATAGGCAACTAGCTTCACACAATTTCACAATTACAATTTTGAAAATAGACTTTTAGATTGAAGGAATATACTATTACAAGATCGTCAATGAGCCATATACAAATGATTTGAGACTTTGATATGAACTCCCCCCCCAAATCCATTTGCGTAGCTATATAGCTACCAAAAACTAAAAGACAACTCGTCTAATCTGATTTAAAAAGACATTAAGGCTATTTAGTTCCTCTACATATCTTGTCCATTTTCCTCTTTTATAATCTAATTTAAGTTCTTTTTGTATTGAAGTAAATTTTTTAGTCAATTACCCTTTTAAAACTAAATTGAAATGACATAGCTAGTATAAAAGGACATAAGAAGTCTAAAGACAATTTGCGTGCAAATTTAGGTGTCTAAAGTTCTCGTGTTAATTCTTCAACATTTATAAAGTGTAGATTTTAAAGACTTTGCTTTGCAAATATTCTATAATTCAAAAGGTATTGGTACGTCTAGTCTCACAAAATATCTTTATTAGTCCAAAAGGTGATTCTTCAAAAACAACTTGAGTAAAAATTCAATAAAAATCTTCAAAAATATCTGTGCTTAGAGAACTTACAACAAAAACATTCTTCTAAAACTCACAAATATTCAAACTACAATTGATTTTAAAAGGAATTTTCAATTTTTGGCTTTAAATTTTAATAAAAAAAATATTAGTTTGTGAAATAGTTGAACTAATTGTATAGATATGATCTACAAATCATATTCTACAACTATTGTTCAAGAGTCATCTTTAAATTATTATTCTAAGTTGTATTTTATAATACATTAATACATCTTCACAATTTTAGAAATTTGGACTATTCCTAGTCCTTAAGGAATTAATTGAGTTGTTTGTTTGTTTGTTTATACAAGTTCTTATGAACTCAAATTTTCACAATATTTTTTGAAATTTTTATGTAAAATAAGAAGTTTTTTTGGCTTTTCAATAAGTTATTTTCAAATGAAAAGAAAATCAAATTTGTGAATGGAGATATATACCTATGTGTGTAATGGTTTAAAAGTTCTATGTAGGCAAATGAATTTGAAATATGCTTCAAAAGCACTCCTTTTATATTATGGCCCATCATTATTAAAAATTCATTTCTTATGTTTATTAAAATTGTGACATGTGAATATTTAGGAGAAATAGCATTGAAGGATTATCACATAGAAATTTCTATTTTAATATTCAAATAGAAGATTGTACTACAAATCATATGAAAAGAGACATACAATTGAACTACACAAATCAGTGAAATTAGGTTGTCTTTACAATTAGTTGCCTTATATCAAGAAAGTTACTTTATAAGCCATCAAAGTCAAAAAATATTTCTAAAAATATTTTCATTTGTACACACTTAGAGATTTATGAGTCCCAACTACAGCAATAATTAATTCAAAAGTAGTACATTCCTGTACAATAATTGAAAGTATTTATATAATGTCAAATGTCAAGAAACTAGTGTGGAGCAACTTAATTTCACTATTTTGTGTAGCACATATTTATTTGGGTAGAGATTTTTACAATTTGATGTTTGTTTCTATAATCTTTTGAATTTTCAAAATAAATTTGTTGGACTTGTAGAATAGATCCATATCTACAAGAAAAACTTCTATTTATTCCATAATTCCAATTAGTGAAAGTAAAAATTATAAAAAAATTTGTTTCTAAACAATCAAGAAATAATTTTGGGAAAAAGAATCATTTGGAATTACTTTTAATATAGTAATCCTGGAAGTGCTAACAAAATAGACTTTGAGAAATTGGTACGGAAATAAAAATATAAGCCAAATACAAGATTCTAAATTAGAAATTTTCCAAAAGATTCAAAATTTGCCTATTTCACCTTGTTTTCAATGTGTATTGTTTGCGCCAATTTTGCTTAAGAATACTGTAAGAGTTAGAGGAGTTTAATGTTAATATATACAAAATTATAGCATGGCTGTACTTATTATCAAGAATGATGCTAGCAAATGATGTTTACTTAGTGATATTAAAGTATATTCTACTCGGTGTTAAGAATAGTATTAGCTAGAGCATTGCCACTATGGAATGGCAAGATTGACAAGCCTTTGAAACAACCTCTTCTATAGTACTTAACTTAAGATAATATTACATAATACCACCATCCATCCAATTCTGCCACCTATAAGATCCTCCCAATTGTGTCAGTGACCCATCTATTACCACTATTTTTACAACCCTTTATCATGATGGCAATGCACTTGCCTTGGGGAATAGATACATCAACCTAAGCTTTAACAAAGGTCAGCTCATGCTTCAACAAGGGTTTCACTATTTAACATTTTAGCATTGAAAAAATCATAGAAAATTCACTTCTTGTTAGAATGTCTTCATTCTTTTTGCAATCTCTAAAAAATATGGGAGCTATTAATAGCTTCTCCAAAATACCTTGATAGCAAATCAATGTGATACTACATGTAAAGCCAGTCTGACCGACATACGTCCTGCACCTCACTTGGTGCAGCTAACCTCTAATCTACATAGCCAAATTACCCAAGTTAGTACCAAGAACTTCACCACACAACCGGTTAATTCCCACTCTTGGAGTCTCACACGCCGCCCCCCTGGGCTCCCATGCCTAAGTACTTTAAGGCAAGGGTGGGGACTAAGTTTCCATCACCTCATTTATCTCCGCGACGTTGTCCTGTGCACCGTCATGCGGCGCAAACCTTCCTACCACCGATGTTGGTCCCCCCACCCAACACCGTCCAACCGGGGTTTGTCCAAGCTCTTCTTGTGTTCATGGCACGCCACGCCACAAACCCAAATCCAACTGAGCTTCAACCAAAGGAATATTACAACTACATATCGCATTTTGTTGCGTTTTTCATTGTTGCAAGCGCTAAGATATCTATTGCTGAGAGTTGTTTGGATTATATGTGTTTTATAACTCACAAGGTAACCAATGCCGCCCTCATTTGCAAGGTAAGCCAAGACAAGCGGACAAGACAAGTGGGACGTCACTCCAAAATACCTTAATAGCAAATCAATGTGGTAATGGGCAATTCTACTTTAATTGTCATTGGCCCTTACCATCATCCAACCATGAGGAGATATAATTTTTTGAATTCCTGGGTTTGAGCACCTCAATACCTTTGTCTCACTATCTATAATGTGTGTGTCGCGATCCAAATGACACCTAACAGCTTCCAGCAGCTCCCTAGGTTCACCACAACCCACTTACAGCATCACTTAGTCATCAACTGCCTAACACTGCACATGCCAAGCACACACAATGTTAGTTCCCATTTCCAACTCATTTGCCAAGTCCTAGTCACCGAGACTACTAGCACACACTCTCATCATGACACCGGGCATGTCACTTAGTAATATGGGGCAGAACTTCCATCTTAATGTGCAAGGACCTATGGTGGCACTACTCACCATGGTCCTAACTACCCTTGAGTGTCACCCCACTCCATACTAGCCCTTTTTGCATTTACTACTCATCCACTAGAGGTAACCGACGCTCACAACTTGGGACACATCCAAGGAGGCCTAGCAAGGAGCGGGACTCCACCCAACCGATGCCACGAGATACACACAAGTGTCCCATGGTGCCTTGAAGTGGTGGTGAAGTCACCACCACCAACCATGAGTCACCGGGACTCATCAAGGCTTTCAGAGGGAGTGAGGAGGAAGACCAACCCCTCCTATAGTACTCTCTGTGGTATTCGACAGACCCCCCCGTCCTAGGTCGAAGGAAGTCCTTGGATAACCTTGGGTTGTGGAAGACCACCCACTTCCAACCCAAATCGTCAAGTTACGTCACCGTTTGGACTCCCGAACTTCCAACCGGCGTAACTTTGCGCTCAGAGCTTCAAATCCAACATGCGAGACCATTTTAGACATTCAAGTGACGAGTAGATGCCGATGGACTACTCACTCGTCCCATTTGGACAAGTTCTCGCAAAGTTATGACCCTCTAGAGATTCGGATGCATCGGGGGAGGCGTCACGCCTTCACCACGGCTCTTCTTTTGGCCATAACTTTTGACTCATGTCTTAGAACCTCGTAATGCTTGTCATTCTAATTTCATTGTGTTCATAGTTTTCCAATGATATACCACATGCCATACTTTCTTGTGGGACTCATTAAGAACTCCTTACACCTAGCCCTCAAGTGTCCGGGCGCCCCTGGGACACAGTCAACTTTGATCAGCCATAATTTTTAGCTCACAACTCCAAATTGCGCATTCTTTGCACCATTAGACGCGTATTGTCAAGAGATTTTCAAGCATGTATGACACTCTCATGTCCACTTCAAAACCAAGGCGCCATTGCGCCCTATTTGATCGGGAGTCTCTCCATTCTCCCTACCTTGTCTATTGCAAGGCTTGGGAAGTCACCCCCAAGGTCCCCCCTTGCGCACTAAGGTTCATTGAGCACCCCAAGTAGATAGGGGCGTGACAGTGTGGAAGAAAGGGCTACACATTATTTTGTCCTTCTCATCTTTTATTAACGTATGTAGCTAATTTAAGCACGAGTTACAAATCAAAATTGTGAATAAATTGTAATTTTGTGGAATTGATGCATTGTCAAGAAATGGATGGG
Organism: Climacium dendroides; assembly: GCA_950106755.1. Lineage (NCBI taxonomy): Eukaryota > Viridiplantae > Streptophyta > Bryopsida > Hypnales > Climaciaceae > Climacium > Climacium dendroides. The sequence continues at coordinate 12,940,440 of OX467086.1, forward strand.
CTTGTAATCCTTGAAGGACAAACTAGTCACTATAGAAATCATCTATTTGGGTACCGTTTGAATTTTTGGCTTAAACAAATGAAAAAGCACTCATTAGAAGACAAATTACTATAGAAGACCTTCCCTTTTGACACAAGATTTGGAAGTTGAATAGTTGCACTCCTGTCCTACACGGAGAGATTCTTTGTTATTCATTAGCCAAAAAATGGCCTCTACATCGTTTATAGGTTAATAATGGTCTATTTGGGATTAGATTTAGAGATGCCAAATTGGTATTTGCATTGAAGTGGCCACAATAGAGACCAAACAAGTCGTGTCCATATTCTCTCATCATGCGGATTAGGTTGGAGTACTACAATGGCAATGTTCTTAGTGGGAATCATAGAAATGATTCTTGATAAATCTACAAATTTGGATTGAATTTCCTTTGCTAACAATACTCTTAACAATGCTTATGAATAAGCTAGGGCATCAAGAGTAGAGTTCACCATCTAAGTTCATGAGACTAAGGTAAGGTAGAACTATCCATTACCACCACCCATCTAATTATGCCACCTAGGGAACCCTCCCATTTACATCAGTGACCTACCCATTATCACGATCTTACCAACCTTTTATCATAATGGCAATGCACTTGGAAAGTGAACACATCAACCCACGCTTTAATACAAGATTATCCATACTTCAACAAGGGTCTATTCATGCTTTAACATTTCACCTTTAAAAATCACAAAAAATCCACTTCTTGTTAGAATGTCTTCATTCTTTTTGCAAATGACTACTCTCAAACTTTTCAATCTCCAAAAAATATGGAAATTGGCAATAACTTCTCCAAAATACCTAGATAGCAAATTTGTATGGAAATATATAGTTCTACCTTAAGTCCATGAGGCTTAGGTTGTTGTACCATTCCGAGCAGACACTTCATTCACGCTAGTCTTTCAAACCAAAGTTTCCCTTCTTTAATGGATCTAGTGAAAAGACGTACACAAATACGTTCCTCAGATCCTCAATAGCACCAAGTGCAAACAAACATAACCTAGAATGCTCAATTGATACCACCGAGGAGCCCAATTCTAAACTTTTTTCTCTCTTTTTTTCAAAATTCACACCGAAGTAATAACGGGAGGAGTTTGTGCATTGAAGTGCAGATTTGCTTGTGAACTGCGAACTCAAGCTGTCGCATTGAATGGTCAACCAACAAGTTCGACCCACTCAAATTACTGCCCAACTTCCATCACAAGTCAAGGGAGCCAGGCACCAGGAGCCCACGATGCCCTCATCACTCCACTATCAGCTATTGATTTTCATGTTCGCTGCAGTGGAAAGAACTTACCAAATTCATGCCAAAGTCGGTTATCCAGTTCACGTTCAAAGCCCCGTGGAGTAGCATTTCAACAACTTATCTTACAAACTTAAATAGAACCAGTTGACATGATTCTAAGTTACCGAAAGTACGAAGCTCAATCTCGATCCCATCCTGTCTGTCTATACGCTCACCTAAAGCCTGCATTCAGATCAGAGGGAAAGATTCGCAAAGTGCAAGAGCAAATGAATGAATAGCTTGACGGAAGGTACCGTAAAACCAGTCCATCACCACCATTCACTGTCCAATTCCGTTTCCCTAGTTTCAGTCCCCATTCTACTCACCGCAACATCTAAATCCGTTCATTTTCCTGACAATTTCAGTGCACTAATGCTAAAAGGGGTAATGTGTCAATCCTTCATTGGTGGGAACTGAAGGGCTAATAGATACATGTTAAGGCGATAATGGGTTGTTTAGGGGACATTTTTGAACCCACTGTACAAGTGGTTTTGTAATTTCAAGGCAACTCACTTTAGAAGTCTATAGAGATTATAATTTTGATCGGAAAATTATAATTCCACATGGATTTGATTTGTGAAACAAGCGCATGCCTTGACAAATATGTGCCCCTCTTGAAATTGGCCCCAAGATATTCGGATTCCAAATGAAAGTGGTAATATTAGGCTTGTCTACATAACATCAGGTTCTTCATGGAAAGGTCAAACCTCAATCTACCTTCATTGTGCTATGGTTGGTCCATTTAATTGTGAACGCATGAAAGGACATTTTGTGTCTTTTGAATGATTTTAGAGAAGTCTACAACATGGAGACTTTTCAGATGCTTTTTAATATTTCATTTGGAACCTTGATAGTTCTAAGGCTTTTTTCCATCAAAAATACTCAAAAGTGCCGTTTCTATTATTAGTAGCATAAAAATTTGAAAATCTTTTTTTCTCCATATTTAGGCATAGAATATTGCACTAGACTATTATTAGAATGTGTGGAAAAAATTTCAAAAGAATTTGAGTGTATAGATCAGAAGATATTCTTCTTAAAGTGAAGACAACAAGTTTTTTTGCACCTTGCTTGACAAGCTTTTTTGCGCCTTGCTCAACTAGATTTTTTCACTATGAATCTTCTTAACTTAAAATATTTGCACTACTAATTTTGAATTTTGATTTTTTCATATTGAAGAATTGTATCGAGAATTGGGGAAAAATTTCAAAAAATACTTGATTTTCATTCTTAAAGAAATTGTTATGTAGAAGTAAATCATTAATAGTTCTAAGATAGAATTGCAATACACTAACTCCAATGGTGAGATTGTTCTAGCAAACAAAGTCAATTATGTGTACCTTTTTTTTTGAGAAATTGTAAAAATTGAGCTAAAAAACAAATCAAACAAGTTATATTTTCAAGAAAATGAAATGAATGCCCATAAAACAAGAAGTTCCATAACTTGAATATCACTAAATAAATCCAAATGGAATGAATCAAAGCTTCAAATGTAGATAAAATTATAATCTTCAAGAAGGAAAACAAAAATAAAGGAATTAAATTTTTGTGATTTTTTTGTATTGCTTGATGAATTTTCCTTTTGTACTTTGGGTGGTATAACTTTTGGATGCCCCAAGGCATCAATTGAAATAGAAATTACATTCCTAGTCCAAAACTTATTTGATTTTCTATTCTCAAAAAATATTTACAAAATTATGTCCAAAATTGAAGTCTCACCAATCAACTCTAAATCTAAAGAATTTCTTAAGAAGATTTCAGGACTTTAAGAATTGAGAAGTTGCTTGAATGTATTTTTAGTGAATGGAATTGAATATTTTCCATACGTAATATATTTCAAATTTTTACATAAGAAGATGCTCAATCCATAAATCCCTATGTAGTGTATTTTGACAACATCAAACTTTTTACTCCTGAAGTGAATTTAAACCATTTTAAAAAATTTTGGCCCAACTAATAGAATCAATTTGATGAAGTAAATACTACTACTCAAATAGTCCAACTTGACAACTAAAAAAAATCCTAAATTTGAATGTCTCATTGCAAGTTGTCTTTGGGCTTATAACCACAATCTTATGATTTTTTTAACTATAATAAGACTCAATAAATATATTTGTTCTATGATATCCTAAACTACTATATAGAAATTGAAAAGATTTTAGACTTTTGAGGGTAATTTAATATTTGATATGAGTTTCCTTCAATTTATAAAAATATTTGCAATAGATTCAAATTTCAGAAATACTTTGAAAATATTTCAATTAATAGAAGTCATCTAATTTCATCTTTCAAAAATAATGTATGAATTTCAAGCATTAATAATCACAAAATGGGTACATATAGAATTAAAGGAATTTAACATTCAAATTTTTGGTTATAGGCTAATGACTCAAAAAAGGCTTACAAATGACTTGAAACAAACATTAAAGGATGATGAAAAACAGTTTTTCATCTAGCCCATGCTTTATAACTATCCTTAATTGTACTTGTACCATATGCTAGTAGAATTTTTTTTATTCAAGTATTATTGACTTCTCTATGGAGAAAATATTTAAAAATGGATTACAAAGACTCCTTTTGAGTATACTTTGACTATTTTTAATTCTTTGTTAACTTGTTGTAGCTCTAAATTCTAAATAAAATAGATAATTTTTGAATTTTCATCCAATTGATGAATTTAAGTTTACAAAGTATTGTTTCTAATCCAATTTAAAATCTTATAAAGTTCCTAAAATTATATCTTTTATTGCAATTTAATTTTTGAATCTATTACTACTAATTTTTAAAAAAAAATTATAAAATAACATTTAATTTGCTTGACTGTATAGTATAATCCATTTGTATATAGTAAAATGAAAACTTAATGTTTCTATAGGCCTTTACATCGTAAAACTTTAAGATTTTTGAATCGATTATTGTAATTTATACAAATTTTTTTCATATTGAATCTTTGAAAATGCATACTATTTTCAAATTTTCAGATGATAAAGATTTCATTTAAAGTGACCAAGAGAAATCAAATACTTAAGTTTGACTACTAAATTAATTGGTGAAATGATTAAAGATTGTCAATCGATTTATGGTAAAAATAATTGAGTTTGAATAACTATACTATATGCAATTTGTTAAAAACAACAACTTAAAAGTGTTATATCTATTATTACATGTGTTTAAATATGAAAAAACTAAAGGGCCTAAAGGTGCAATGTTTCAATAGTGGTACCAATGAGGGATGTGCAACATGTGCCATGTAAATACTATAACTACCTATGAATGAGCATTGATGTATCATTAGAGGTGACAAGCAATGGATAGTAAATTTTCAAGCAATAAAAGCTTCTAAAATTGATAAGACCAAAAAATGCACCTTTATACTCATAGTTTTAAGTCCTATGTAGATAATGATGCAAACAAAACATTTCCCTACAAGTGGCAAAAAATGTTAAGTTTTGATTCCCCTAGAATTGTAGTTAGACTCATCTTAAGAGGTTGTCTTGCCTATAGTTTTAGAAAACCTTGAGGCAAAAAAATCTCATAGCCAATTGTTTAACTTTTAAAGTCCCATTGTCCCCTCCAGGAACAAAATGGATATCAAGCTAGCTCCTACAACCTCAATATTCATCACTATTCATTAGATAAAATTGAGGTCCTCAACAAGATTGCCAGATTGTAAGAATCTTGGGGATTGCACCACATCAAAAGTTTGACATTGTTGGATAATGACCACGTTAAATGATAATATTTGATTATTATTTAATTATTTAAATATATTGACAATAGTGGTTGGTTTACAACAAAAGGAATGACCCTCCCATGCCCCCAAATCCCCTCTAATGTTTTGAAATTGTTTGAAAAGATAGAAAAACACATTAGCTTTCTGGGAATATAATTTTTATTTCAATCAATGCATAGAAGCAAAAGTTATGGCACAAAAGGCCGTAGTGAGTAGAAATCTCCTCACACAAAAATAATTTCAAAATCAAAGCTTTTTTCTTCACATAGATTGTAATTTTATCTATATGCAAAGCTTTGATTCATTCCATTTGGATTTGTTATGTGAAGGTCCAAAAAATCTTATTTTTTGGGCAATTAGAGCATGTTTTTGAGAAAATAACTTACAGGATTCATTTATAAATGCAATTTTCACAAAATTTCACAAATGTTTCAATCCCATTGTAGAGCTATTAATGATTTAGTTTTTCTTTCATATTTGGACCTACTTCTATTTAGCAATTCTTTAAATAATGAAAATCAAGTGTGTATTTTTTCGAAATTTTTTCCTGGACTTTCAATTAAATTTAAAGTTTGTAGTGCAAATCTGTCCACCAATGGTGGTCAAAGTCATTTGAAATTCCAGGCCAATGTTCAATAAACCAAATTTTCCAACTGTGAATGCTAATATCTTTGAATTTGTATGGTTAAACTTTATGAAATTTTTACCATGTGATTAGAGACAAGCAAAGTAAAAGATTCAATGGTCAAGACTTCGGAGGTTAAAAAGAATTCAATAATGAAATTGCTCTAACTTAGAAAATACATGAAAACAATAAGTCAAATATTTTTATACCTTCTTCTCACTTTACACTACCTCAAGGGGTCAACCACTCAAAGATAAACCTTAGACTGTGAGATATTTTCTTCAAGGCTTTTCAATTTGAATGTAAAGAGGGCCTAATTTGTTCATTTGCATTGGATTGGCATTTTCAATTCCTTAAATGAATTTTTAACAATTTAGTATTTTGAATCATTCTCTACTTCTTTCTATTTACTATTTTTTTCCTATATGTTGTACAATTCCAAATGATCTGAAATTTTCAAGCTTGTAGACAACTTGCCTTGAAAAATGAATCCAAAGAATTACAACCATTTTGGACATTTTTCCATACTGATCTAACTTTGTGAAGTACAGCTACTTAATATTTTGCAAGGCCAAAAAAGAATTTTTGTAACTTCAAGTGCTAATATCTTGCAATCTACACCATGAAAATTTCTGAATTTTTTCCACATCTTCTAAAACTAGCGTACTACAAAAACCTATGGTTCTATGCATTTAGAATTTTTTTTTCCAAAGATTAGATACTTGCATTAGAAATGGTTGTTTTGAGCATTTTTTTGGAACGTAGCCAAAAACACTTTAGGGGTTGAGGGCTGATGCGTATTGTTTCACTAAAGAATGAGGATTATTTCTCTAAAAGCGAGCGGCCTCTTCAAATCGCCCCTATATTTAGGTTTGAAATGGATAGTAGGTGGTCCTTAAATGGACCTCTCAAGCCATTGAGAGAATCGAGAGAAAAGCATTATTTATTGCAAGAGCCAATTGTTGACCTTCATTTATTGAAATCACTTTAGAAGTTGCAAGTGGATGGATTTTGGAAGACCTAGGGTCACAAATAGGTGCCCACAACAATTTAAAAAAAAAAATTCACAAGTAATTCAAAAAATATGAAACCACTTGTGTGAATTGCATCCATTTTTCTTCCTCTGAATAATGATCCAAAAACATTTCTATTCATGGAAACCTTCGAAAAAAGGGGTCAGCTGGTAAATGGTCGCTTTAAGGCCATACTACCTTATAGAATTAACCCAACAAACTCTTTATTCGCAGTGACAGTAGCTACAACGTCATTACTCAAGCAGTACCAACATCTTGCAATTCAACAATATTGCTTAAATGAAAGCCTTGGCAAGCTGATACTAAATTCTTCCCCTGACTGAGTGGACATCGTGACAACTTTGCACGAACCCAATGAATACAATACGATACCGGTACCCGTCACCAATATTTTAACACTTCACGGCCCACAAAATGTTCTGTCAGCCATCTATATAAATTTAAAATAAGAAATCAGTAATATAAAATTCTAAAAAAAAATTCTAAAAATTAAAAAAACCCAACCGATTTCGCACGCCAGAATCCTATTCTATTCTACGCACCCATATTCTTCTCACTGCCTGCTGGCAAACATAACATTCACCATAAAGTCCGCACCAACTGTCGAATGAAACCACTTCACTGACTGCAGTTCACAACCAGAAAACTCCTAAATTCCTAAATTCCTAAATTCCTAATGATGTGCAAATTTTCAAACCAGAATTACCAAACCACTCAAAAAAAACCCTGATCGTCAGTCCTTCGTCAACTGAATCCAAAGCCAGTTGCATCAAACTGAAGATTCACAGGTTTTCGAAAGCAAAAAAAATAGGGAAAAAGGGCACAACACGAACATGACACGGAGCACGGCCAGGGTGAGCTTCCGGGGGCGACGCACATGCCGACTCCGCAATCGACTGAACCCCCGCAACGTCGAACCCGCACAATGTCGCTCAGCCACCCAAAAACTCCTAAAACATTTGACGGAGCCCGGATTGATTGTTTGTTTTCTCCTTGTTTTTCTGAAGGCACCGTCACTTTTCAAAGAATAAAACAACCCTTCGAAAACATTTAGAAAAAAACATTTCCAGCACAACAAAACATTTCCAAATAGCATTTCCGGTCACAACTTCCAAACAACACTGGCACACAACATTTCCAAACAACATTTTGAAAGGTCATTCCGAACAACATTTCCGAAAAATTTCTAATCATTTAAAAAACAATCCCAGGAAATTTTCAGAAATTTATGGGAATTTAAGGGAATTTATGGGAATTTGCGGGAATTTTCAGAAGTTTACCCAAGTTTTTCTTAAATTTACAGAGATTTTACAGAAATTCGCAAGAAATTTACTGCGAATTTGCAGGAATTAACCTGAAATCGAAGGCCAGTCCAATCGCAAAATCCGGCGATGCCGGTGATCCGGTCCATGTATGCAATTCCCTGGATTCTCGCAATGCCGTGCGAGTGATTTCGGTCTTGTGCGCTGGCCTTGATCTTCCGTTCCCCCGCTTGAGTTCGCTGGCTCCGCTCTTCCCGATCGCGCCAATGCGCACAATGTGGTTTGCTCCGCCCCTGTTCCCCAGGTGGCCACGCCATTCCTGGCGACGTGCCTTAAATCTAGTCAAATCACATCCGTCCACTCCAACTCCCTTCTGTTTTGAACCTTGCACCTTTCAGTTTGCTGCTTCCAGTTTAGCAGCTTCCAGTTTCTCGCTGCATCTGGGCAACCATTTGAATAGTTGCGGGTGAATCCTAGGTCCTTGAGGATGATGGCGATGGCGATGGCGTCCCGTGAGATGGGGAATGGATTGTTGCTGAGTTCATGGTTTGCAGGTTTTGGAATATTGTGACAAGTTTGAGGTTTAGGGAGAGGTTTGTGGGTGGGGAAGGAAGATCGTGAGATTCGTTAGGAAGAGAGGAATTGGGGTGGTCGTTTGGGATGCAGTGGAATGGGACGCAAGATGAAGATTTCGAGTCCAGTGAGGGCGGTGGGGGTTGCGGTGGGTCGCAGGGATCATGTGATTGGGACGTCGATGAGCTCCAACAACAGAGCGCAAGGGCAGCCTCGCGCGGTCAGGCCTTCGCAGGAAGAGTACTCCATCGTCAATCCTGTAAGTTCTGTCAAATCGCCTTGGCATTCTGTCGAGTGTTGGGGTACTTGACTCTTGGCATCACAATGCGTGCTTGTTTCGAAAGCAATTGATTCAGGAACTCCATCCCTCTTGGAGACTGAGCGATCATAACTGGAGTCTAGTTGAGCTTGAGCATAGTTTTGTGCCTTTCGACTTGAGAAAGATTGAAACGACAGATCCATGCATTTGTGCTTTCAGAGTTGAGAATGGTTATTAGTTAGTGCTGCGCCGGTTTCTCTTAATTCCGAATCCTTGGAGAATGTGTGAAAATCAAACTTTCTGGAGGGAGTTAGTACTTTTGCCTCGTCGACCTGCAGGTGATCAATGACATGAAACTCTGAGTTTGAACGACAGAAACAGGTCGGAATTGAGTTTTAAATCGCTGCATTGCAAGGTAGGAGATGAGATGTTCTCTGAGGATGTGTGGGCTGTGGAATTAACCTTTCATGTTTCCTGTTGTAGGTTCTGTGTCCGGCCGTGGTGAGTTGGCTGAAAGATCCCGACGCGACTGAGCAGAACGTCGAGGAGGCCATCATCACGAAGGCGATGAGCTACCGGAGCGCCACTGGCGAAACCACGTTCCACGACGCGGAGATGGACTTCTCCCCTGCGCAGTGGAAGGAGATTATGGAGATTCACACGGACATCCCCACTCACAACCCGCAGTTCGAGCAAATGCATCCCCCTCCTTACATGGACAGCCACAGGTTGCTCACCCCAGACAGGTCTCCCAACCGTAGCGGGCCTTTGACCCAACCACCAGTTGTCGACGAGCACAGCAACAGCAGCACGTCGAAAATGGGGAACTATAATCCTCGCACACCAAGTGCTAGTGGCGCGAGCTCCCCCCAGCATCCCAGCACATGGGGAAGCACCAGTCCTCGCCACCGGAAGAACCTGCCCCCCTTGGAAATGCCGAGTCCGTCGCCGCCCAAGCGGTTCGGCTGGATGACGCCCACGCGAGCTCGGCGACGAGCTCCAGAGCCTGCGAGTCCTGATTTTGCGAAAGCGAGTGACCCTCCGGAAGAGAACGTGCCGTTTACTCCTGCGAGTGCCACGAAATCGGGAAAAAAAGCGACGCATTCACAGCAGCTGCCGCCAATGGGAAGCGCCTCCCCTGCGAGGTCCAAGGTGGAGAAGTTTGAAGGAAAGTCGCCTGCGAAGGCCTGGAAGAATCTGTCAAGGTCGATTTCGCCGTTGTTCGGAGGACGCAGTAAGACGACGGAGCACGGATTGGGAGGGACGTTGAAGGCGATTAGTCGAGATCTTGGGGCGTCCTTTCAGGGGAGCCGACGACGCGGCCCGGCGAGTGTGGCCAGAACTCCTGCGGCTGTGAATATGCCGAATTGGAGCGGCGATAGCTCCATGCTTAATCCGGATCTGGAGAAGGACACAATAGGTATCATCCTCACTAACATGAAACAGATACACCCTTCAAAAGAATTCTACATTTAATTATTAAAGGACAATTACTCGTGCATGAACAAAATCACAAGATCACAAAATCATAAAATCACAAAAATCACAAAATGCCGTATCTGAGAATATCTTAAATCAAGATTGCGTTTCACGTCCTGCAACCCTCATTGCACCCGATGCTGTCATTTGCGAAATTTAAACGAGCATTTTTCACTGCATACGGTGATTTTTGAATCCCCTCTCTGTCCATGCATCCCTGAATCATAGTTGTTAAAATTAGGGCGGTGTTATAATGAGGTGTTGTTACCTTAAACCTTAAAATCTGTTGCAGCGTCCGAGATTGGCTACTCCTCGGAGCTCACAAGGCAAGGAAGCATGAGGAGTACGAAATCAGGTTTGGGAAGCGGCTCACACGGCAGCGTGTTCAACATCCTACACTGGGGGAGGAAGAAGTCCAGCAACGGAACGAAGATCAACGAGCTTTTCCAAGTGGTCGACCAAGGAAGCATAAAGCTAGACTCCAACTCCTTCAAAGTCATGGAATACACCATCAAGACGCTCCACTACAAACTCGAGCAAGCGAAAAAGAACGAGCAAACGACGGCGGAGGAGTTCAAAGCGTTGCAAGCCGCCATGGACGCCGCCGAGGGCAAGTGCCAGCAATGGCAACAACGGTGTCAGGAGCTCGAATCGCAGCTCGGTGTGCGTCAAACCGAAACCAAAGACATCGAACTCGATTACGAAATTGCGAAACACAAACGGGAGAATGTCAACAACGGCGTAAATTCCACAACAACACCTCCGAAGGCACACCGTTTTACCACATTGGACGTCACCCCGCCGATGTTTCAAAAAGCGTTCGAAGACTCCAAGCTTTGTACGAAAAGGCTCGCTTCTGCGTTGTGTATCCACATTCGAGATTCGGGAGAATCTGCTACGCAGGTCATCACGTCGCTCCTCGCGCAACAGAAAGAATCTTCCCCGAAATTGATTTCGAAAATGCCACGCAATGTTATTGTTCTTTACTTCGAGGCTTTCCTGAATACGATTCTGTACGAGTCCTTCGAGAATGTTACGTTTGAACCGAATGGCGCTACTCCGATCTACGACCCCGACCTTCTGCGCCAATCGTGCTGCCGGGACTACCACGAGCTGAAAAGACTAGACTGGGCCTCAATTGAACGATCCCAGGACATTGGCAAACCGCAGGTTCGGAAATTCATCACTAATTCAAATTTGGCTCGAAAAATTTCTACGAGAGTTTCTGAATTTGAGGGAAACCTGTAGGTTTGGAAATTCACAGCTAATTTGATCCAGAAATGCATGAATCTAATTGCGTTACGTTTCATATTGTCTTGATTAGGTTTAAGGAATTGTTAGCTTTCCGAATTCGTTGGCTTGGAACCTTTGGAAATTCATAACTAATCTTGTTCCAAATGACTTGATTTTAATTACGGTGGAATAAATTTCGTCTTACCGAAGTTCAAGCAAAATAAAATTGCTATCAGAATATCTTATTTTCTGAAGTTGACGGGAAATTGCAGTTGCAGAACCTTTTAAAACTCCTAACAAATTCAAATTGCTTCACATAACATCATTTCACTTGCATCACGTTCCACTTTGCATTGCTTAAGTTAACTCTGAAACTCGGCAGCAAAAAAAAAAAGAAACAGAATTGAGAGTTTCTGAATTCGACGAGAAAATGTAGGTTCAGAACCTTTGAAAACTCCTAACAAATTCAATTGGTTCAGCCGACACGATTCACTTTGTGTTGTCACACTCTTAAACTTTTCAGCAAAAATTAGTAAGAAACACAATGAGAGTGTTTGAATTTGACAATTAACTGGAATAGCTGCAGGTTCAGAACCTTTGAAAACTCGTAACTAATTCAAATTACCTCCAAAAAACGTGATTTCAATTGCGTCGCGTTCCACTTTGCATGGTTTTAACTCTCTAACTTGGCTGCAAATTTCAAAGACAATCCGCAATGAGAGTTTTTTCCGATTGTGACGCAACGCAGGGCGCCATGATGATCGTGAACCCGGTGTTCCACCGCTTCTTCGTGATCCGGATGGAGCTCATCCTGTCGCAGCTGACGAAAGTGGCGGAGCAGGAGACGTCGATCTCCTTGCTGGCGGCTTTCTTCAACGCCTTCAAGGCCGTGTGGCTGCTGCACCACCTCGCGTTCGCGCATGAGCTTCCCGTCTCCATTTTTAGGGTTCCAGTGCGGGCGGATTTCGACCCGCGCTTCATGGAGCAGGTCAGTGTTATCGTTGTTGTTTTTTGAGCTTTACCGCCATTATCCTTCAATTTCCATATTCAACAGTTTTTCAAGGACCTACCGGTGTGAAAACTGGGTTTTGGAAGGGGAAATTCAAACCCTATTCTCCTGTCTCTCAAATTGTAACTATTTATACTAAAATTAGTGTGGAGTTTGTTGCAATGTAATGAAATAAAAAGATTTCGTGGGTTTCATTGAGAAGGTGTTGAGATGTCATTAGTGTTTAGTAAGAACGGATGCAAAAAAAACTACATGAAATGAAATTGTAATAGATGAAATTGTGAAACAATTTGCATTGAACCTTGGAGTGTTAAGGGTCGGTTACCATGGAAATCAGCCTTTTCAGTATCATGTGAATCATTTGCTTAAACAAAACCCTAAACAATGCAAATTGGAGGTCATTGGAGGTCAAAGTATTGTGTAAGATCTCTCCGTTTCACACAAAACCCCAACAGTGAACATTTGCACTTTTGTCTTGTATGGAAGAATTCTTTGTCATCCATCAAACACTTTTAGGCCGATGTGTCATTAGAGGATTAATATACCTGCAACAGATTAAATCTCTAATGTGATGGGTTTCTATCCTAAAATCCAATTGGTTACTATTCCATTTCTATTGGCTCACTTAGTTTGTATTAACTTATGTTGGATCAGGTGACGACCTATGAGGAGGAGGCTGTGCGCTCCAACGTCAGCGTCATGGTCAACCCCGGCTTCATTGTAAATCGACAAACCATCAAGTGCCAGGTGTTCTGCAGTAGTAAATACCAGTGACTCACTAATGGTGAGTTCATTCCTTGCAGCAACCCATTGAAGAAGTCTATTCAAATACCTCTCCTCAAACCCTAAATCAACGTGGATCAAGAGTTTGTTGGCTCTGATTTGACAAAAGCTACACGACAGGAAGCTTGGGTATGACCTTACTTGAGAAAAGTGAGCAAGTGCTACATGGCCAGAGCTTCTCGTAGTGTAGTTGCTTGTTTGTTTGAGACCCCATTTGAGGTTGGGATATTACCGTTACATTACCGCTTTCGAAGGTTGACGCTATACTGTTGATTCATGGAGAAGCACTACTCTGGTTTCATTAGGACCTTTGTATGGAAGGTCTCGTACTGGAGAATGGCAGGAACTCGTGAGAATAGTGGACAATGACATTACCTCGTGCAGAGGAGGATTCTTATACGATTATTTTATTGATTCTTTTCGGAGGAGGGATACGGTAGTGAGAGGATTGGTAGGTTATAGAAACGGGTGGGTCGGTTCGTATTTTTGTGTGCGTTCAAGGCGATGGTCTGAGAATATCGGATATTCTGGGATTCTTAGGAGCCATGAGACGAGAATGGGCGTCTCATTGGGCGGCTGACCTTCGGTGGACTGTGCACTTCCATTTGTGTTACCAGAATATGACCAAAATTTGTTTGGTTACAATGATAAATCCGTTTGTTGAAGAATTTGAATGTTTAGTGATTTCGTGGTGAATCCTGTTTCCTGGATTATGCAGGACATTTATCCATGTGCATTTGTTCATACAGGGCTGTTCATACAGTGTTATAGACGAGAATTCAAGGCGCATGTCGGTTTCTGCTGCTTCTCATAGCATCCCTTGGCTTGACTTCGTAATGTTCGGCTTAGAGCATCTCCAATGGGAACACTGTATACGGTACTTGAAGTTGTGAGAGGCGGGCCAGCCCTTGCCGTTTAGGTTTAGGTGCGTGGCTCCCAATGCTTCGCCTCATCTTGTCACTGCAACCACGCTGCAAAACTCTTTTTTGCTTTTCGAATCCGGGAACCATAAGCACGTGACGCCATCGTACTGTTCCGTGCTCGGCAAATAGTCCAAAAATGCAGAGCGGGGGTTGTTTTTTAAGAGCCCTGGAAAATACCGTTGGTTATAATGTTTGCATTGGGGAGCTACTTTTTACACTTGAACGTTATAAAGCCCGTTGGGACTGTTACAGCGTTCTTTCCAGTACCACATTGGATATGCTCTTACAAGTATTCTGCTTAAGGGAGTGAACTCAATTTTCTGCGCTTCAAGCATTTCAATTTATGTATGAGTGATTATTTGGAGAGCGAGAGCGAGCTGTGAAGTGGAGCATAATCTGTGGAGATCAAATTTTTATCACTACCGTATGTGTGAAATCATGTAATCTGAAAGTGGGAGGTTGTAGTCCGATTTAAGTGCCCGCCGACAACTGCATTTCTATTCAAAGATAAGGGGCGATAGACCTCTTTTTTAAGTCAGACCTGACTCCACTAGCTAGTAAGTCCAAACAAGTGAATAGATGAACTGCTGTTTGTATCCAAAGCCAGTATTCGAGATTGGATCAGGTCAATAATGATTTAAGTATCCTCTACCTTATCTGCTGCCAATATGTGGGCATTTAGCCCGTGTGATACTACAACCTTAAAGGTTTCAACCTCATGTTTCGCCCGAAAAACAACAACGTCCACCAGTTGCATCCTCGTATGAAAAGATTTTCTGTAGATTGGCCACAAACTCCTGGTCTAAGAGCAACATTTTAGCATGCTGAAGCATCGAGCAAATAGCTTTGAAATCTGGGCGCTTCAAATGATCTGTACACCAGCAGCTCTCCACAATGAACTGTACATACCGCGGCAAACCATTTGGGAGTGATGGTCTCTCGCCGGCTTTCAGCTTGGCTTGTGCATCCCTTGGATGCGGTACACCAAATATCTCCGACGGAGATTTCCACGTCAAAAGTTCTGCAAACACCATAGCAAAACTAAAAACATCGCTCATAAACAGAGTGTACCCCACAGCATCGAACTCCGCCTTCCACATCGCAGGGTCCATATACCCAGAAGTGCCAGCAGGTCCCCATTCATTAAAAGAGAGATTCGGCACATACTCCATGGCCTCTCCAAAGTCAATAAGCTTGACAATAGCATCTTCTTTCACAATGATATCTTCAGAATTCTCCGGCACGTTCACATTTCTGCACATGATATTCCGAGGCTTCACGTCCCTGTGGACTACGTCCTTCCCATGCAAAAATCTCAGGGCCTTCGCTATCGGAAGCATTAGGTTGATTGCCTCCAGCACTGGGAATCCTCCTCTGATTCCCTCGCGTAAGGCTCTACCTCTATCCATGAGGTCCTCTAAGTCTAATTCTAAATTTTCCATTAGAAGAAACGGGCACGAATAGACTGTGCGTGTCAAAGGATTCCAAGACGACCATGAATCCACTTCCCAATATCCCACCACCCCGACTATGAACGGGCTACGATACTTATCTAGAATGTCGAACTCTCTCTTGAACGTTTTTTCACTGTGCTCTTTTGGGTGACGCATCTTCACAACAAATTCCTTCTCATACACCCACAGGAATTTCAATATGGCCCCGTGTGCCCCTGTCTTACTTGAGCTCTGCAATGGAGCAACAAAGTTGCTGTAGATGAAAAAGCTGTGCCTCCTCAAGAATGGTGGCTCCCGCAAATCCCGATTCTTGAGACGGTCTTGCAGCAAATGGGCTAATTGGTGTTCTGGACCATGCACTACCAAGTCCTTCTCTCTCAACTTTGCGCAAACCTTTTTATCCAAATTGATCTTGTCAATCTCGTGATAGTCTTCGTAGAGCAATCTTGCCACACCATTTCGTTCCCGGCGAGAATTAAGCAGCTCCTCAACAACTTTCCTCCATTTCTCTGACTGCTCGATGTTCCCAACTCCCAAGCTCATGATATAAGCTGACCAGCACAAATCCAGAAGAACCTCCACAAAGTGCTCCGTGCAATCCCATAGCTCCACTGCTTTCAAAAGCCACGCATTGTGGGAGCATTCTCTCATTAGACACTCGGCTTGTTCTACAGCTGCTCGAAACTCCCTCTTCGTTGAAACAGGTACGTTTGTCTCGGCGATTTCCTGTACGGAGATAAGCCAGTCCGGCAGATATGCCCATTTCATTTTATTAAGATGCACAGGACTTGTCATGAATTGCCATTCATTCCCACTTCCAAGCAAATTACGTTGCATTCCTTCACTGCTAGGGTTTGGAGCTTCTTCAACGTTCGGTTCGAAATTACTCTCACCAGCTTCACAGTGTGTGGATGGATGTTGCAAGTCACTGACATTGCCATCCGGGTTTGATACAGCTTGGTCTCCTGTTTGGCCCAAAAATATATGCTTACAAAAAATTACGATTTCCAAGCATAGAAAGTGAAAAGTCGTAATGATACCTAAGACCCCAGAACTACTACATACTCCAAGACTAATAACTTGGAGGACGATAAAACAACGGATAATGAAGATTTCCACAAATCAAGTTGTCTATCCGACACCAATATTCATAATGTCATAACATCAGTAAGCAAGTCAAGATGTTTAACACAGTAAATGACTGATGGCAAAATATTTAGCATTTGTCAGACTCTTAAACCTTTGTCTCAGCTACAATACATTCAGCAGACCCCCCATCTGCATGAGCTAATATAATGTTACGGCATCTCTAGTAAATCAAATCAACATCTGTAGAGTCTACAATATGGAGCCTTAGAAAGCAGGAGAAACGAAATTTGTAATCGCGACATGATAACTGATGCGAAGTAGATTGGTGCTTTGTTTAGGAAGAACAAGGGAGAAGGATATGTTTTTACACCTTTTATGTGGGATGTTTGGGATTGGTCCCCATCTTCTCCATGGCCACTTCATAACAGAACATGACTAAATGAGGAACTAAGATTGTCATTTGAAGAACTTACCACTGTGTTCGTTGATGAGAGGCGTCCTTGACGAAGATGCAATGTTCCTCTCTCGACTTACGCCGGCCTCACGACGAGACTCGTGTTCGACTTCTGCAATGCTCCTTGAATTCGTACACTCAACGTCTCCGCAAGTAAGGTTTCCACGCAAGGTTCCCTGTAATCACCATATCTGAGACAAAACGCTTCGAAATTGTTCGTGCTCGCAGTGCCTGATTGCTTACACATATTGCAACAAGCTGCGGTGTTCTGCTATGGCTAACAACTTACTGAATATCTTCGAGAATGTATCCGACTAAGAGCATCAACAAGTTGAACATCTGTGACTGCAGTAGTATGGCCGCGGAAACAAACTAGGCTACTTAGAAACAAGCCTTACACTGCTGCTGCTGCTATTAACTCCATGCCTCCCTCTCGCCGTTTTCACCTTCTTAATCTCCTTCCCGGTGAATATTTTCCGCCACCCCGGATCCATTAAATCTCAAAGCCAATGAAAGCAGGACTATGATAACACAAATCCAGCCATTGACATAGAAAATCTCATGTCCAGGCAATTGCTCTCGTACGAATTGTAACTGACTCCCACTAGCATAGCAAGGGCTTCTTCGTCGCTTTCAGGGTTTCAATAAGCGCCAAACTTGACATGAGAACGATAAATGCGCTCATTCTGAATCCGAACTTGCCTCGCGGAAGCACAACAGACCTAATGAGTCGATTGTGTATTCGTCTTCCATGTGCAAATAGGAGTCCAGGAATGTAAATGAAACCTTAGGATTACCTCTACAACATTGCAACGCTTACTGTTAGGAAGACCGAGATGGAGCTGAAATTTGAATGAGTAAACGCCACAATTTGCGCCCTCCGAAACCTCTCGAGCGTCGGTAATCCCAAGCCTCAAGATGAGCGCGACGGTGCCCGACTGCCCGGGTGCCTACCAATTCGGATATGCATACAGTATCTCCATCCAGTATTTCCCGCTCACCACCTCCCGTCTTCCTGCAATTAATATTCTATATGCTAATAATATTGAATGTTCGGAATATGTCCTGTAGCTCGCTTCCACACCTGTACGTCTTGTGTCTCTACTGTTTAACCGCAGGTTCTCCCCGATCATTGCGGAGAGAGTATTGTGAACGGATCAACGGAATGGGAATGGATTAATAATTGGACTGAATTTGAAACTGTAGGAATGAAAAGTACCGATCGAATTTCAAGAAAATTTCAAATTCATAGAAGCAACAGCCGGAGTAGGCCAGAGAAAAAGCTGCTGAATATGGGAAGGGGAGGATAACTACCGGTGAAGTCGAAAGACTTCATCTGGAACGCTGTTTCTCCATCCTCTCTGTGCTTCGAGTGTCGTTTTGGCTGCGGGAAACCAGGAGCGTTCTCCCTCACCTTGGATGCCACCAGGAAACACTGCAAGTGGGATGCTGTGGCCAATAACGATATGATCTTCTCGACATTACCTCGGAACGACAGAATATTGTCGTTCCAACGTGTTTCCGTCGACATCTTCTTTACGAACGCCATTCCCAGTGGCTCTGTTGCTCACGGCCCCTTCTTGTATGAAGATGTAGAGACTAACGTGTGACCTACTACAAGCACTCTCGCTGGTAACAGGTCCAGAACTAACCTTAGATCATTCAAAGGCAGATGTCGCAGGACAGAGTGGATTTAAGGAGATGTTCCCTAGCGTAAAAGTAGTGATGGCTAGGGTTTATAAAGATCTGTAATGTAACTGTAGCGAAGTCCATTTTTTTTCTCTCTATCCAATTTTGTTGTGATTACGTATCGACTTTGCATAGACGGAAGGCTTCTACGGAAATCTATAAGAGATGTTCGCGCAGAAAACCCGTTTATTGCTGAGTGGACTGTTTTGGTGCAGTGAAGACTCCGAATGTATCAGTTGCTGAACAACTTCATAAATTTCTCTAGGAGTATCGAGGATTGCCAGTGACACAAGCGATGTAGGCTTTCGCGTTTCCAATGCAACATGATACCGGGGAATCGGTATTTGTTAATGTGTTGCTTTCTCTCTCAAATTCATGTCGTGGCACAACTTCAGAAATATACTCAACCTCGGAACTCACTTTGCGGAGCGTTTTGGATGTCATAGAAATGAAGCGAGAGGTTGCAGGTACATTTTTCGCATGTGATTTTTTTCTCATAGACTTTCTTGGAGCATCTTACAAAAAGATGTGTGTCCTCTGTTGTTCTGGCAGTTGGAATTCCATGTTGTTAGAAAATCCTTTACCAGATAATTTATTCAACTATTTTAGCTCTCTTGTTTTTTCTTTGCTATTTACTGCTCTCAGCAATATTTGTCTTTGGAGGCATGCACGAATAGGGTTTAAGGTCTCTCATAAAATAAATAAAAAATTGAACCACTTAAAAGAGGGACTCTACTTTGATTGTAGGCAAGTTTTTGCCGCAGAGAGAACTAAAGCGCCTCTACTCTAGATCACATCGACTTCTTGACCCTGTGAATTATCTTGGGAAATGGACATTTGAAGAAACTCAGTTCTTTATAGAGTACGTGAAATTTACCAGATGGTGTGAAGTTCTGAAACCCTTGTTCAGGTTTAGTGGAAGTGCTATTGCGGTTGTGAGTCACTTCAAGCTATAATTCTTCATATTTTTAGATCAATCATTCTTGTTCTAAATCAGCTGGTCAGTATGCCTGTTGTGAGTTTATGAGTTTATATATTGTCAAAGTGGCAACGCTGATTGTCATGTTTCAAATTGGGATTTATTTTTTACCATACCTCTTCCCTAAATCTTCATGATGCACCAGTACTGTAGTTTCTTATTGAGTAGTACATCCTGATTTCTCTGACGTATGAATAAACAATCAAATGTGATATTTGATGTTGAATTTTCACTTGTGCAAGTTCAGGAGTACTGGAATGGGTGAAGGAGGCTACGCTCACGCCAAGCGAGACTCTGCGGCATGTGCGCTCGGTCTTATCAATTGGTAGAACTTTTCGAAAGGGCGATGATATCTTGATATTGTTCAACGAATAGGAACTTTTTTGCTGAATATTTGGTATGAGATCAGGCGGATCAGAATTCCTCATAAATTGCATACTTTGATATTGTAGCCAATTTGGCAGCACAAGGAGTAGGTCCCTGGATCTTATCATGGGAGTCATACAACGGTTAATACGAGATGTCAGGCCTTCCACTGGCGACAACATGCAAGGAAATGACTCGGAGTCCCATCTAAAATGGCTTATCCTTCTACAACTCCAGAGAACGAACAAGCTTCTTGTTGATTTTTCCAATAAGCTTGTCTTGGACTGGCACGGTCTGATTTATGAAGAGATGTCCCGGGTGGTGACAACAATAAGCACTCTGGTACAGGATATTGCTGACATCCCAATCCCGGCAGAAGCAAGGGAAGAGTATTTCCTTGAAGCTCTCTTGGACCTACGCTGGTGGACATGGGTAACTGCACTCCAGGTTGAAGACTTTCTGTCATACTTTACACCCTATGGTTCTTACTTCGACGAATTTGAGGGCCTCTCCGTGGCCAGCTTCAGGACTCTTTCCCCTGATCGTATCTCAATGACAAGACGCTTACCATCATATAGTTTTGAGCTATGGCAGCAGAAAACAAAGGGACGTTGGAGAGGAATACTACAGCCCAAAATTATGGACTATAAACTAAAGGGGGTTGAAGGAGAAAATGAAGCAGACATGTTGCTTACCGAGATTAGGAACGCGGAATTGCCAGACTTTGAAATCAAGCAATTGGGTCCGGTAAAATTTCGAGATTCTGGGAAACTAAGTTCAATCCAAGACCACCTCGAAATTGATCTGACTCAGGATCTACTTGGGGTTAGCCCTACTGGGTACGTCATCAGAATTCCCTTCCCTAATGGACAAGGGGGATCGATTTATTGCGCATTGAAGAGGATCGATAGAATGGACGAGAACGAACCCGACCTTGCACGACTCTGTCATCCACATGTGGTGCATTTAACGCACCACTGGAGGGAAAAGAGTGACCCTCATGATGAAGTTCGTGGACGGATGCCGTCGACTACGTGCATGGCATTTTTGGTGATGGAACTTATGGACTGTGATCTTGCAATGCTCATTGCACGCATTAAGAAAATTGGAGTTTCTCCGTTCTCGCTTCTTGTAGCTGTTGACTTAATGTTGCAAATCGCCAAGGGCATGCTTTACTTGCATGAAATGAATGTGTCTCATCCCCGCCTCAAGTGCGAGAATGTTCTGTGCAGAGTTAAAAGCGAGACGCTCGCATCTATCAGAGTAGGTGATGTTCTTATTAAACTGGGTGGGTTTGGATGTTCAAGGACTGCAAATGAGGACACCAAGAACCGGGACGTAATCTGTTTCGGATTGACCTGTCTTGAGATTCTTACCGGGGACGATTTGTCTGAGGACATTTCTGGAGTTGACAAGTTTCCTAAGCCAAGCATTCCGGGGAATACGCCGTCTATCCTGAAGCATTGCATTGCAAGCTGCTTGAATACAAATCTCACATTCTCCGAAGTTGTGATGCTGCTTCTGCTGGCACAGTGTCAGATAATGCAGACACGTAACGACAAGATGATGTTGTGCAGTAAGAATGTACACATTGGAAAGGAAAAATTCAATAATCAAGGTAATTATCCGATCATGGTAGGGATGTAGTGCTTACGTGATCACATGTGGCAGATTCATTGTCTTTGATGCGAGAAGCCTTATAAAGCAATATTCTATTCTTTGTTCTGGTTGAGAACGACGAATGCTTACTTCTGAATATTGTGTTTTCATGTCATATTGTAGGTTTGGCATCCTCATCCAGATCGAAAACTGACTTTCAAGAGGTACTATTTCTTCGCCCATTTCATGAAAATATTGGTTTCACGGGTACCTAGTGTTTAATGTGAATCCAAGGGCTTCGCAATCGATCAAACTCTTGGTATGCAATTTTATTTCATATTAATCATTTATTTGCATTGGGTTTAGTGACAAGATTCTTCCATACTACGGATACGAAAGCGTGCTCAGTTGTCAGGCTTTTCGACAATTTAGTTTGTACTGTAATGGAAGTTACTATGTAGAGCCTAATCGGTGCGAGGTCTTTTTGTGGGAATCAGATGTTTCAAGTGCATCAGTTACATCCGCAACTGCTTGAGGGTCAAAATTCCGCTCAGATGACTTTGATCTTCTTCCATGGGTTTCCCAAGGTTTCAGAGGACTGGAGGATGACATGGATGACTCGGGACAATAAGCTGGTATGGCCACAAATGTGGCTGCCTGAGGATTTAGGCGCAGACATACGTGTTCTCTCCGTGTCTTTTGGTGATAATCCGAACGTGAGCAGCACTCAGTCAATCATGGATTTGCTTGAAATTCTGGTTATGAGGTAATTTTTTAATCTCACGTGACCTTTAGCACACAGCGTACAACATAGTGACGTTGCTCGTATCTGATCGATAAGTTAACGCTGATGCTTTTGGTTCAGAATGAAAATCAAAGATTTGCCATGGGGAACATCATTGCCATTCCAAGTCTCTTAAACTCCTCGTCACTTGCACGTATTCTGCAAGTTATCGTCTTTACTGTAGGATACATTCGTTGACAAGTTTCTGTTTTTGAAAACTTAGTTTATTTGTTAATATTGCATCATCTGCTTAAATCTTTCAGTCTTGAACATTTGGGTATCGACCAAATTGAATGTGCATGCACAGCGCTACGTGGAAGATTGGTGAAACCGAACAAGCTATCATCTTGGTTGGACATAGCTTTGGAGGTTTAATAATCAAAGCCTTGGTCACCGAGGCTAACAGCTTAGTTAGACAAGCAGTTCTGCAAAGAAGTGACAGAGAAAAAATGATGAAGTGCGAGAGATTCCTAAAGAGTCTGGCAAGCGTCGTGTTCTATAGCGTGCCTCATGCGCTCACAAATACAGAGTTTGAGAATTATATCTCAGAATGTAGCGACACTCGGGTTCTACAGAGAAGCTCCTTGCTGAAATCTCTTCGTGGAGACTCTAGTTTTGTTCCGAGGATGATTGAGCTGAGCAGGGATTTTGAAAGCGCGGTTGCACGTAAGACGAAGGTCCTTGCCTTTCTGGAAGGGTCCAAGTCTATGAGCGAGGTAAAGCGCTTTCCCTTATGTAATAGGCATTCCAGGATAACCGTCGCAGGGAGTCTCCAACAGACCAACACTGTCAATAACGTCAATTTCGTTAAATTGGCAACGTTCCTAGAATTGTGACAGAGATCTTCACAATGGTCTAATTTCAGGTCACAAACCAGGACAGGTACAGATTTGGGTTCAGGCCACGCGGCCTGAACCGCGTCAAAGTCATGGAACATCGCCAATTTAACGAAATTGAATTGACGTTGACTACTGTGAATTTACTTCGGTAGATAGCGGGTATTGGTCTATTGGGTGGCTTGTGCTCGCTACTTGCTATCTCATAATGTTTTAATCTGTGTACGTGTTTTTGGAATGTTTATGCGGCAAACAGGAGTTAGTCCTGAGCATTGATTTCAGAGAAATGTGTAGCTCTGCAGAGAAGAGATGCAGTTCTTCTGTATCTTGGTACTTGGAAATTCATAATCATTTCTTTATGACATCCTTGCCTACCAATATCGCTTTTAACAGTATCGACCTACCTGAGCAGGAAAAAATGTTTGTCAGAGAAAATTCTTGTGGGGAAGAAACGCCCAGCTGGGAGTGGCATATGGTTGATAAGGACAATCATTTCGAAGTTTGCAGACCAGATTCAAAGAGTCATGCTGGTTACGAGATTTTATTGAACCATCTTAAGCAGAAAGTGTTTTCTCCATCTGCTATTACTACTTCAACAATTGATGTACGTGATGCTGTCGACATCTGGAATTACAGGGTTCTCTTTGGATAAGTTGTACATGTCACGAAATATTTGTGCATCTCCATTTTAAAAATGAAGTTGTTGTAGTCGTTGCTTCTAATTATCTTCCAGTTTATCTTATGCCTCATATTTACCAACTAGAAATATTTCAGAATGCATTGCTATTGATAATGGCATACTTTATGCGGTGGAAAAATTTGAGGTATTAATGCTTTTCTAGTATTATTTTTCAAGTTTTATCCCTCTCCAGTTGCAAGCTTATTTTATGATTTCAACATGCATATTTCCGTGCATGATTGAGTTATCTTGCTGAACCTAAACCTGAAATTGAGCTCGCAACAGAAAATGAATGTCGTGGCGATCGAGGAAGCTCCAAACACGATGCATGACATCACTCCGCGACAAGTAGATGACCATGACGTGAGGATTGATTTGGCATCGACGTCGGAGGTGGTTGACGGGGAGATTCCTATCTCAGTGAGTTTTTTTATACTACCGCTGAATTTCTGTGTGAGGGTCTGCGTTTTACAACGCTTGTGTAGCTTCGTTAGCAGGTGATCGCTACATGTTATGGTCCTTCACGTGCCTGTAATTGAAGATTCATTGGCTGAAATTTCCTGAACCAGAGGCAGAATGTTGTGGAAGGAAAGAGGGATCTGATAAATGCAATTGCTATCTTTCTTGTGGGTGTTCCTTTGCTTGTATGGGAAGTTTCGTTAAAATGGCGGTATTCCATACGCCATTTTCCATTCATTTCCTTCTAAAGTGTAGGACTGGTATAGATTTCAGAACGCAGTCTAAACGCACGGCCTAAAAGTGCCAAAGTTTGTGGAATACCGCCATCTTAACGAAGTTTTGATTTTGTGTCAAATATTGAGTATCAAACAAAACCTGTGGTACACTGGTACTTGTGATATATTTTGTTCAACGAAGTGACGTTCTCAGCGTTATTTTTTATTTTTATTTTTATTTTTTGTAACAGAACTTCTCTGAAACGAAGCTGAGAAAACCTTCACCGAAGTTCGGCAAAACTCTAACAAAGTCGAGAAAAGATTCAATGAAGTCAGGAAAAAATTCAAGGAAGAGGGATGAAGGTTCAACGAAAGTGATGCGAGCAAGGAGTGGCCCGAATGCTGCGAGAAGCAAGACAGAACCGCCATTTTTTTCTCTTGCTTCTCGCCTTCGAAGCATACCTAACTTCCACCAAGTTGAGGAGGTAATTTCAGGCATTTTATTCCAAGTTCTTGCATTGCTTGCGACGTATAGAAATAATTTCACGTAGTCCTTAATTGGTTAGAAAATGAGAGACCTGCATGACGAGGGACGTCATTAAGTGTGTTTTGCTCACAATCTGCCATTCCTTCACTGAGGCAGTTTGATGAGTCTACTATTGTGAGGGACCTCATCACCAAATTGTCCAGCCAAAAAATGGAGGTACATCGGGATGCTGCCAAAAAAATCAGGCACCTCACAAAATTGAACAAAGGGAATCGAAACCGCATCACAGAACAAGGAGGCATAGCGTTCCTGATCCACCATTTACAATCACCTGATAAGATGACTCAGGAACACGCCATCACCGCCTTGAGGAACTTGTCCTTAGAGGAAAACGTCAGAGGCCGACTTATGATTCGGACAGGTACATACACACTAAATTTTTCATTTTCGTAGAGTAGTATACTCACGCAGGAGCCTGATCTTCAATTGTCAGTTCTGAACATTAATTCCATTAAATTGGCGATATTCCATGCGCCATTTTGACATTTACATCAGCTTTTCGTGCCGATAGATATGCAAAGTAATATGTAAATTGCATTCATCTATGACACTGTGCTCCGCTAAGCTAAGATTCCTCCCCCTATCCCGGCTTCTAAAATCATTTCACCTCCTACCTTTCTTGAGTTTCCACTGCGCCATTTTAATAATATTTTGTCCACTATCGAAATTGACATTTTCTCTGACAAAGCCAACCAGTGAGAATCAATTCAGCCCTAAAGTTGCATAGATTCCAAATGCAAACCTCGAAAGCTAGGCCAGTTACTAGAACTGATCTAGAACTGACTAGAGATCTCACTGGTTGTTTTCACGTGCTGGCAGAAGCAATAGACAGCATCGTCCACGTTGTTAAGTTTGGGCACAGCATGGAGGCCCGAGAAAACGCTGCGGCAACAATTCAGTGTCTCTCCTACGAACATGAGAACAAGACGTCCATCGGCAATGCAGGGGCCATTCCTGCACTGATCGAGTTGCTCCGTGTGGGAACTCGACAAGGGAAGAAGGCTGCAGCTACTGCTCTATGCAGTCTCATGAGCTTTCATGATGGCAACCGATGGCGCGGAGTGGAAGCCGACCTGATCAGTGTCCTGATGGGCATTCTGCACTCGGACCGCTCTTCAAACGAGTTGGAAGAAATTTCTCTCCGTACGCTAGCGAATCTGTCGCTTCACCCACATGGCCTCATGCACATCGGCATCTCGGAACCCACTGCCATGCTGGTCGATTTCATCACTTGGGGATCTTACAAAAGCAAGGAGCTTGCAACTGCACTCTTGTGTAAGCTCTGTTCAGAAGACCCTCGCTTTACTGAGAGAGCGTATGAATGTGAAGCCACTAGATCCTTGGCAGCTCTGCTCAGGGATGACAACTCCACAGATCGTTGTAAACGGAACGCCAAACAACTTCTAGATCTTTTAACGCTAAGTGCAGACCGGGCGCTCTAGAGGGCATCGGAGGCTACGGAGTCCTATCAATTCAAGTATAAGGGACCTGGTGGACAGCAGCTGCCGGAGGCTAGAGGCCGGAGAAATAGACGGCCTTCTTTGTGGTAGCCTCTGCTGGGAGCTAACTCAAGGCGTGACATTGACAGAAACGGATATTTCATTAAAAAGGCGATATTCTTCCGCCATTTTTCCATTCATTTTCTAGGACAGATCTAGGACATGTGTAGACTTCAGACCGCATGGTTTAAAGTCTAGGACTGGTTTACATTTTATACCACATGGTTTGAACCTAAAAGTGCCAAGTTTGTGGAATATTGTCATTTTAATGAAATATCCATTCAAACTATAGATTCTCGTTTTGTGGTCCCCTAACAATCAACTTGTGGAAGAAATTGGTCTATGTGACATATAAAAGTTACTCAAGGTTTTTTCTTGAACTTCAACCTTAGTCCCTTGGACATACCACTAGTTGAATCTAAATGAGGCTGGCTCCCTCCTCTTTGTTTTCGGAATGGCAACTTGATGTCCTAGGGTAAGAGAAACCCTAAAACAAGTAAAGTATGTGTGCCTAAAAGAGACATTCTTCTAATTGTGCTATCTATCTAAAGTTCAAGTTTTTTAACTTAGAGAGCTAAAATCTAAACTATTAGAAGAGTGTTTGTTTTAGGTACACATATTTTTTAGGTGGGTTGAGTTTGGAAGTGGTTTAATCTTGGATTTTGGGTGTGTTTTGTTTTGTTTCTTAATTCCTTAGCACTCTACTAGTCCTTTAATTTAGATGGTGAACAAAGTGCTTCAAAGTTGAATTCTGTCTAAATAATCTCTCATTCATCATTGAAAGCATATAGTACTTGAATTTTAAAAGACACCCTTCTTTTATGATGAGTTTGATGACTTTGGGTTATGAACAAGAGTTGAGTTCCACCCAAATAACCTCTCATTCATCTAAAATAATGGAGAATTTCATTAAAATGGCAGCATTCCATGTGCTATTTTCAGACCACCTGCTCTGAATTGTAAAAGTGACATTTTGGATATGTATAGTTTTTAGGAATCTTGAAATTTTATAGATTTAAGAAATCTATGTCTACTATAGATTTCAGACTTCACAATGTGAATTGTAAAAGTGACATCTAGCACAATTGTAGATTTCACACATTTAAAAATGGTGTAGATTTCAGACATCTAGGAAGTTTGTACACTTTAGACCGCTTGTACTAAATTGCTTTGTTTTGTGGCGTTGGGATCTATGGTGTGAAAGTTATTAAATTTTGAAGTTTATATGCATTTAAAAAAACTAGAAAATTACTTTTATTTTGATTTTGATTGTGGTGATGGTACAAGGCACACTAATGTAAAGTTACATAAGCTAAGATATAGTGTTGAAGAATTGATTGCTAATAGTTATTGAACATTGACAATCCAATTGCCCAGCACCGCCACATGTACAAAGAAATAAAAAGGAATTGTCTACTTCGGATCATAAAAGTGGATCCTCTTGATTACCCAGGTTGTTATCAAACATTCCAAGCCTTCTTTTTTACAAAATTTGTTAAACATAGTTTGTTGTACAATGCACAGTACAGACAACCCTTTTCCCAACAAGTTCTCTCCCATTTTAGAACAGCCCCACAACAACATTGTAAAGGTTTTCCACCATTGATCTTCTAATAATGAAGAATGTCTTCTATTGATTTGCTTCACAATGTTGTTTCAATGTGTTGCTGTGGGACTACTCTAAATGCTTGCATATATGGTAAATCCCCACTAGAAAGTTTTTTGTACAATTGTTTGGTGGATTATAAGTCACAAAGGCCTAGCTTTAGGTTCCCCATTCAAACTCTAAAGGCATTTGATAATCATAATTATCCCTTACAAAATTTATCCTCAAACTTGGGTTTTTCCTTATAAAAGGTACCTTGTGTAAGGTGTTATGCATTTGGGTCTATTTAAAATAAGATCCCCTTTGTCTTTGGGCTTCAAGTTTAGGGCACCTTATTTTCAAAAAGGTCCTCAAGTAACCATCGGGTTTCACAAGGCATTATGTGGTTTTCTTCTCAAGGTAGAGATACCATAAATTGTGATGGTATCATAAATGATTTCAATGTTCTTGACAATGACAAGAACAAGTACATTGAAATTGTTTATAGTGTTAGCATGGTTTATGGTATTCCTACCTTAACCGTGTAAGGATGGGATGGTTACTATGGAAATCATCCTTTTTGATATAGTGTGAATCATCTACTTTAAAAAAAAGAGTACTCATTTAAGGTCAAACTATTATGCAAAATCTCACAAAATTTAATGGATGAACAAGTGCACTAGAAAGGGTTTTTTTTGTCATTCATTGGTCGAAAAAACAGCTGCATTGTTTAAACGTTAATCAAGCATTATGGTTTCTTCATCTAGAATATTTTTTGTTGGTTCAAAGCACTTTTTATCATCTATTTTATTTCCAAAATCCTTTGCTATGTACTTTCGTGAGATCCATAAGTGGCTTCGGGTGACCAATCGGGTGATCGATGCTTCTAAGAAAGCAGCGCGAAGTCATATGGCTCAAATTCATCGATACCAACTTCACAACCCAAGTTCAATCCAGCTTCCTGAATCTTCAGAGTCTCACTAACTGAAAATTCTCCTGAAGTGGACAAAAGTTGTAGTGGAACTCATATACGATGTTCTTTGCACATCCTACTTGGGAGTAATGTTAGAGTCAATTTGAGTCCATCAGGTTCCACTGTGGAGTAGCCAACCTTCAAGTTAGAGAGTGTCCCTTCTGCAACTCTCTGTCAATGTACTCAAAGAGATCAATTTTTCGATCAATTGGAGTCAGTTATGTCAATTCTGAACTGCAACAACTAACATTCTTCAGGCATTACAAATTTTAAGCTGTGAGGATCGTGTCTGTAACAGGCTGTGTCTGTAACAATGCTTAGAGTGCTCACATTCTCAGGTGCACACAATTGCGGGAAAGGTCAGTAGATTAGATTCAGCAAAATTCCAAACAACAATGGTGTAATCGGCCATAGCGCTTTAAATGACAACTTCATTTTTCTATTTGAAAGACTCGATAGGTGAAGTGAGAACTTCATAATCCGCAAGATCCACTGGCACACCTTGATACAGTGGTAAGTATTTTCTAGCATGCAAATGACTCTCGAGTCTCGTGAATCCTTGCTTTAGGTTTGAAGGAAGAGAGAATCAGTGTAGTGCCCTCATGACATGCCAAATCTTCTGCAATTATTCAAAAGAAATTCTTAACTCATAAACCAGTTACGACCATACGATTTGGCAATGAAACTAAGGTGTGTATATATATGGCTGCTAAACGGCACGCAACCAGCAACTATGGCATCCGTTGTCTAACGACCTGGTAGTTTCACTTCTAGAGGTGTCTCACTTTTGTGGAGGCTATTCTCGGTCACCAATTGCTGGGTTGGGGTCCGGTACCGCGGCGAAGTCGTCGATGGGACGTGGTGGAGGCTCACCGAGGCGTTCCCTTCCTCCCATGAGGCTCGCAGGTCATCCGTTCATGGGATGCGATTTTTGGTCACCAATTGGTACGTTGGGGTCTGGTATCGCAACGGGGTCGTCGATGGGACGCGGTGGAGGCACCCACCGCCAGGGTAGCTTCCTTCCATGAGCGTTGGGGTCCGGTATCACGAAGGGGCCGGCGAAGGTCGTCGTCCCACCAGCCGGCAAAGGGGTCGTCGTTGGCGTTTCACTATTTCTCACCCCTTCTTTTATGACTCTGCCACCTTCTGGCCCTCTCCTCCATGCCAGCCCTTCGCGGGCCTCAATTCATGAACCGTAGTAGCTGACAGCATTGATGTCCATTTTACCTTGCGGTTTTTACCCGGCAGACACTTTCCGCGGTAAATCACAATCTCTGCAAGAATGTGTTTCACGTCCATTTCCGCACAGTACTTGTTTTGGAAATGACTCAGTGTCCCCAGTCAATGTTTCAATGTTTTGGGTGTTTTAGGGTTTCGGATGAAGCAGCTGTGTTTCTGGACCAAGGGTTTCAGGCGGCTAGGGTTTAGAGTCATTGATATTTGTTCAATGTCCCGAGTCAGTGTTTCGGCTTGGTTTAGCGGTTTAGGGTGGACCACCTCTGTTTTTGGAGGCGAGGGTTTCATCTGGTTAGGGTTTGGGGTGCTTGTCTGGCGCCTTTGGTCGACCGTGCCCACGGTTTTGCTTGAAATTGAATTTTTTGCGACAGATTGCCGCTTCGGTGGGCTACACTTCTTGTTTTGCGACGGAAGGAGGCAGCAATCGACGGGCTTAGCACGTAGGAAGGTTTAGGCGTGATTGTGGATAGGCTTTGAATGGCTTTAGGCTAGGAATTCCAGCGGGAACTACAAGGTTTAGTAGCGAAGTCGTTGCAGCAAGGCCCATTCTGTGAATTGATGCACGCGTGATAGCAGTTCAGGGATTAGGGTGCATTTTCTTCTTTTTTGCAAATCCATTGTACTTCTTGGGTGCATATCCATCGATCTTCTGTTGGGCCAATCTTCAATGGAATCAGTGTTTAGAGTGCATTTTCCCACATACGGTGTAATGCGCAGCAGTACGTCCTCGTACATCAGGAGCATTTAAAGAGGATCCTTTCGAATCCTACACGAGTTGGGAAGGGAGCTCAGGTTTACGCTGTACTACCACGATTTTGACATGGTTTAGGGTTTACGGGGGGAGAGGGTCTATGCTTATGCTGCAAATAGCCCTTTTCCAGGTGGTTTGCTTCTAGGGTTTGGGGAGGTTGCTTTTACTCGATAGTGCCTTGTTTCAGTCCTTCTATGGCTGAAACAAAATCACCCTTCGCAATGAATGGTCTTGGTGGAGATACAAAGCTTGCTCCTGCTTCAGGAGGAATCAAGTACGCAACAAGGTCAGGTCAATAGGCAGTGCAACTCGAACTTGTCCAGACTAATGTGCAGTTTCCTCCTGATGGGCCCATCTTCGTGCATTCCTTGCTGTGGTGCCTTCATGAAACACGACAGGTACGCAAAAGACAAGGGAAGGACACTAAGAAGGTAGCGGTTGTACAACAATGTTTCATCCCCACTAGTAGAGTCCAGGACTTCATCGTGGGCATGGAAAATACAAAAGGCGATGTAACCAGCAAGTTTGTGAAAATACGAACAAAGCCAATGAAAGATGGAGAAAAATACTTTGCAACTAAAACTACTGCAAATGAGGTTACACGGTACACAACTCTTCCTTTTTTTACCTCCTTTGTAGTTGAAATTCATACTTTCCAATGGACATTCAGTCTCTACTCTGGCATATCTTCTGTTCACATCATTTAGGGACCGCGATCACCTCTTACTCCATTTGCTCTCCTACTTACCAAGTGTTTCGAAATATTGTACACCTATACCTTGGGTTTTGCAGCTACCATTGTCAATTCGGTCCACAGGACCACTCTGCAAATGTAAAGACAATAAGTTCAATGTTGTTTAGGAAGAAAAGACCAAAGGCTATTGTTGTTGGAGCTGTGAAGACAAAAGGCAAAGCAAAACAGAAGATTCCTCTTGCGGAAGGGGAAGTGCAACCACCAAAACAGAAAAAAACAAGAGCTAAGAAGACGTCAAGAAAAGGGAACGAGGCAGAGGGTGCTTCCAAGCCCAAGCGGAAGTGTGCCACAAAGAAGCTTCCAACAAAGAAGCTTCCAATGCCGTCGGGTGACATTGAACTTGGCGTGGGAGAAATTGCAGACACTGTTCGTCGCCTCAGTATGGAAAGCGGCTGCAAGACGTCTCGAAACACTGTCATGGTTGGGGCATTTGCTGCAGGAGAAAACACTGTACCGCCAGTTAAGCGCCGGAGTCAGTTAAGCGCCGGAGTCAGTTACGCCCGCGCCGAAATGCTGCAATTCCAGGTGCCCCTGAAACCGCATTACTATCCACGGATCCGTCCGCTATTCCTTTAAGTGACAAGCCCAAGACACCTCGAGGATTGAGTATAGACTTGAATTTACCAGCTAACAATGCTGAATCATCTCGGCTTCCACTTACCGAAGCTGAATCCAGAGTATTGCGATGGCAGGCTTCAAGTGCCATCAAGCTCCAAAAGAAAACAAAAAAGGTTGTGTATAAGCATCCTAAGGCGCCGAAAAAGACCCCCATAACACTGCCGGCTACATTCTTGGAACTTGACTTGAATGGCCCGCCCCCTCCCCACTACGACTACTTGGACGTGGCATTATTGACCAACAATGTTGGGGAAGCACGGCTGCCTCTTGCACAATGTGCAACTGTAGTAGAAAGCAGTAGGACTGAACGAGACGCTTCTAGGCAGGCTATTGAGTCTCACACAAGTAATAATGTCCCTGTGCTGATCACCCTAAATGAGCAGGAAAACAATGACTTACAGACAACAAAGCTAAGTGGGACCAAGAAGAGTCCACAAAGACCTACTGTCCTTGGGAAGCCAAGAGATTCGCTGAAATAGTGGGGAGGTGGTTTGAAGCGGAGGTGCTTGGCGTCATTTAGTGTGAAAACACTATATTTGCTTCCACATGTCACGGAGAGAACACTCTACCAAAGTGACCATGTGAATGAAGCCGGTATTCAATGCCATGGCAGTTTGAACAATACAAGAGACCGAAGTGCATTCACATGGCACTTGTCAGAAGAAATTAAAGAATTCGTCTTGAAACTTCTCTGGGATGGACACAGTGTTCCACAGATCATGTCGAAACACATTCAGATTGTGAAGGACTCCCTTAGCGCAGGCAATGGCATTTCGAGGGACATGTTCCTACATGAGTGGGATGTCAGGAATTTGGCTACAAAGGTGGCACGGGAGACGTATATGCTGCACACTTTTGATGCAAAAAGTGTACAAATGTGGGTGGAGCAAAACCGAGGCAGTGTTTTTTTTTACCAAGAAACGGGACTGGTCATACAAGGTACACTGACACACTCGACAATGCCCTTCACAATAGAAATTCAAACACCTTGGCAAAAAGACATGTTGGTCAAGTTTGGCCACGAGAGTGGTGTTTCAATTGATGCCACGTTTGGCACTAACGAGAATAAGGTATGCATTCTTGAAACACTACCGTCACAATTAGGCGGTTTAGCTCTAATAGTTCCTGCCTTACCTTGAAATTTGAGAAAGGATTTAGGGTCAGCATATTAGGAATTTCTGAGTATGTCTGATTCTGCAAGTTTAGGGTTGCGTATCTTTGCTTACGGATGAGTCTTCTTATTGCTGGAAACATTGTTGGTACGTATGCACAGTTTCCTCTCTACACGGTCATGGTGTTCGACGAATGGCACAATGGAATCCCGGTGGCTTTTATTATTACATCGCGTTCAGCATAGGAGGATCTCACTCCCTGGATGCGGGCGTTGGATGTTGCATTGAGACGAGATATGCCGAATTGGAAGCCCAATGCATTCATTGTGGATTGCGCACCAGGAGAAATAAATAGTTTGAGGTATGTTGTCTTCCCACTATCTAATATCACAGTACGATGGCCAGCTTCATGTTTTTGGGAAAAGGGTGAGTAAGGTAGAGTGGAAATGATTGTCTAGGTTCAAACCAGTCACTTGAAGGACATGCACGAAAAAAACCTACTTTTTCAAACAGTACGTGCTGAATTGTGGATTTAAGAAGAAACAATGACACCAATGAAACACTGACTTCTGCGTCCTTGTCTTAGGGTGGTGTGGCCAAATACGGCGATTTTTCTATGCCTCTGGCATGTCCATCGAGTATGGCAAAAGCAGGCATGCATAAAAATTCAAGACATTGACACTTGAGCGGCCATTTTGAGGGGTCTTTGTTCTATCATGTATGAGCGGAGCGATTTCAGTGAAGTTGCCGCTTCTGATTGGGCTACCTGGAGATTGCAGCAACTTCAGTTCATGAACCCTGCAGCGAACGAATTTTGGGATTATGTGAGGGAACAATGGCTGCCGAAGGTGCCTATGTGGGTGGTTGGCTACCGCAATTTGCCATATGTGGGACAAGACACGAATGCTGCAGTGGAGAGTTATCATGGATACATGAAATCTGTGCTAAAGGCGGAAAAGAGTCGAATGACCGGGCGTTGAGTGGATTGGTGCATCCACGTGCTTACAGGTGACGTGCTCACGCACTACTGGTACCAACGAGTGCGCAAGCAATTCGGATTCGTTGACAACCGGAAGGAACGGGACATTGTTGTTTCCACTCTTATCCTAGCGCGAGACATACCTGACATGGACGTAACACTACCGGAATTTGAGGGCGGGCCAGCGTTTATTACGTCTTCTGCATAGTGCCATTTGTGCTATGTTGTGCACAATCTAGGAGAATTATGGGCTTCTTGCAATTATGTTCATGCACAACGAGGAAACACTTGCAAGCACAAGGTGAAAGTTCTAAGACTTATGCAACCTGAGCTCGCGGAGGGGATTATTGCTAGATTTTGTGGAGCACAAAAGGGATTAGGAGTGGCGGGAACAAGTGAACTACTTGTGCATGGTGGAGTCCAGGTCACTCCGGTGCAGTACAGAGTTGAGGTAGTGCATGAATCGGCACGGAAGGTTGTGGACTTGTACACCACGGTAAGTACCTTAGTACAAGAAATTCTGGATTTCAGTAAGGGAAACGACATCTTGATGGAACATTTGCACGCTGATTTGCACAAGCTACAAGGAAAGCTGAAGACACTGCAGGCTGATATTGAGTCGGGGATTATCCACCCAGTGAGGTCCTCACCAGTGTTTCAACGTGTGCAGGATGGATTGGGAATGGGCTTGGGACGATTGAGGGACATGCTTGAGACAAGAAGAAGGCCTAGAGTTTACAGAAGACTACGTTTAGGTGGAGAGGCTGCGGCTTGATGGAAGGAAACCTAATGAAACGCCTTGGGAGGAGACGGTTCAGTGTTTCATATTTTTGAGGAGTAGAGGCAACGTAGGTCGCCGCAGTGATCAGAGTCCACTGTTTTAGTTTTAAGTCTTCAGGATTACCAGGGAGGGCTATCATATCTTTAGAGACTGAGTTGAGGATTGGTGTACTAGGCCAATGCCACAAGAGTTATTGCTTCTAAATCCAAAGAATGTGTAATAATTTTATTCCTTGCAATTTGTGAACTTTGAGAATACCAAGAAGGTGTGATGCCTAACTTTGAAAGCATCGCAGTCATGCATTGTGTGTGATCTATGGACCATATCTTCTACCTTGTCATTTGATCTAAAGTTGAAATTATATTTTTGGGAATGAGATGAATCACCCACTTGGAAATACAAATGGGAAGTCACTTGATCTAAGTGTTCCAAAAAATATGTAATGAGATGAAACACTGACTTGTAAATTAAAATGGGGAGTGATTTGATCTAAGGGCCCAAGAAATTATGGAATGAGATGAATCACCCACTTAAAATTACAAATAGAGAGTCACCTGATCTAAGTAACAAAAAAATAAGAAAAGAAGGTAACAAAGAACCCTATAAGTTCATTAGGAAATGGAAAAAATCACATACAATAAAAGAAAGAATGGCACATAGACCCAATCAATTAAAAAAAAGGAATTATAAATTAAAAAAATATGGAATTAAAAAAAGAAACGCATCAAAAACCATAGAAATGGATAGATCCAGAAGGGGTGAAAATGAAATACTTAAAAAAAAAATAGAAGAAGAACAACTCCTTCGATACACTAAAACCTAATATATTAAAAAATGATATTAATGAAACACCAATAAACGTTAGAAAAATAAAAAAAAGGAAGAAAAAAAGGTAACAAACAATGAACCCTATAAGTTCATTAGGAAATAGAAAAATTCACTTACAATAAAAGAAAGAAAGCCACATAGACCAAAACAATGAAAAAAATTAACTACCAAAAAAAATATGGAATCAAAAAATTGGCACAGTAAAAAAGCCAAGACATGGATACATCGAAAAGGGTGAGAAATGGAATAATTTTAAAATAATTTGAAGAAGAACAACTCCTTGAATATGCTAAATCCTACATTAATAAAGGATATTAATGAAGCACGTAAAAGAAAAAAAAATAGGAAGAAAAGAACATAACAAAGAATGAACACTATGATTTTCTTAAGCATCGCAGTTATATATTGTGTGTGATCTGTGGACCATATCTTCTACCTTATCATTTCATCTAAGTTCAAAATAAATTATGGAATGAGATGAATCCCCCACTTGGAAATACAAATGGGGAGTCACTTGATCTAAGTAGCCCCCCCAAAAAGGAATGATATGAAACACTGACATTTAAGGGACATGCTTGAGGTTTGAAGAAGAAGATTACGTTTGGGTGCAAAATCACCATCTTTAGATTGCCTCATCTACAACCTCGTGCACTAATGCCTGACAAGGTCTCAATGTTTCGGTGTGGGCTTCTTATTGAACTTACAAGGAATCTGCAGACAAATTTGAGTCATGTACTACGATTAGGATATTGGAGAAGGACGCTGAAGACACTTTGTTTTTCGGGGATACGAATTCCCGCGAAGTCTCATAATCCATTTCATGAAATTGGGGACTTTGCAAAAAAGAAATATTTTACTTGCCTTGGGAGTAACGCAAGCTGACCTTACTCGCAAACGTCAATATTTTTTAACCCTCTAGGATGCAGATTTACTGAATTCTTACTTCTTGTTTTATAGCACAAAAACATCTAAAGACTGATGAGCGAGTTCTGCAGCCCTAATACAAAGTGGAGATTTAAGAATGCACAAAACACTAAGATTTGTATTCCAAAACAGGGCTTTCAATGTAGTCAAACAAGAGGCGCAAGTATACAAGTGGTTTGGGGTAGGAGCCCATTTGAGTTGCACCAAAAGTACAAGATAGGATTTACTTCAGAAATAAAACAGCCCTGCGTACTTAGATTGTCAAGAACATTATAACAACTCAGCTCCATTGATTTCACAAGTCACAGTTACTGGTTTTGGCAATCAGACATCAAAATGGAAAAGGGACAATTCAGCTGCAATTAACATTTGGGTTCAAATGTTGATATAAGTGCAACCCCCCCCCCTAAACCGGTAGTGATGCCAAAAATCAATCACTGTAATACAGTGCTGCAGACGAGGGCAGAGTCAGGATGCTCAATGAAACACTGTTTGCATTATTCTAAGCAGGGCTTTCAATGTCTGTAGAATAGCTTAATCTATATACATTTGGTGGTCTAGGTAAGAGCCTAATATAACTACACAAAATTTGAAGGACCCATAAGAAAAAATAGAAAGCAAAATCTACAGAGTCCCTATACACTATACAACCAGAGGAGTGCACTTCCATACACAAAGCCAGATACTAGCATCATCGCATGTCCTTCCATTCACTTTTTCTTTAGAAGGGTAAACCCCAACAACAAAGTGTCATCCGAGGTGTCCTTGCAGTAGGTCACTCGGAAAGGAGGCTCATATGGCTGTGAAACATCGGTGGCTCCTAGTTCATCTGCAACAGCTGCTATGACATTCTTCTGCAGGTCACGCGGTTTTGCGGAGGATGCTATCTGCGACTTGAACAACTCCTCTACAGTGTTTTGGGACGTCAATGTGGCCTCACCATGGAAAATACGGAGGAAACACTCCATGTTTCAAAGGACACAGAAATCGCATTCGTGATTCCCGGTTTGGCGATGACAAGGGACATCTTCCGCCGCTGGAGGCAAGCTTAGTCGTGGCTCGTGTAATATCTCCCACACATGACGAACGCAGTTCACATACTCAAGGTCCGAGGCGTACTTATGCGTCTTTGCACTATCCAGGTGCTTCACGCCATCACTGTTGAAAATTAACAAAGACCAATGCAAATCCGCAACGTACGGAACCAGAACGGTCATATCCGGCGAGCAAGTTGGATACAGACGCGTGGGGACCAGGTATTCACAGCCCCACTTCAGAAGTGCCTCCTCCGTCCCGGCGTCCCATGCGGACGGTAGTGCTGCTTGCATAAAGGACGACGCCACATAAACATGATTGCGTGCTGACTCGGAAAGGCTCCACCACAATCGACGAGTGAGGAGCTCCAAAACATTCTGCCCGAGAAATCTTTTGGTGGACTGCAGCTCTCGAATTTGGCAGATTGGCATGGGCAAGGAATCCCACTTACTTGTGTAGAAGCAAATGTCCTCTCCATCCGCATCTCTCGAACCTTTTCTGCAAGGAAACCATGGAACCAAAACACTATTAGAGACCTTGTCAAGTGGGCACATATGTACTTGGACGGGCTTGCTAAAATGAAAAGATGGAGGATATGGATTTAGGGCAAAATGGCGAATTACCTGGGCAGCGCCTCGATTAGGTCTTCTACTTGTAAAGTCGAGAATGTCCGAGCAATGCTGAGTCGTTCCCATGCCTTCGACTGACGCTCTAGAATTGGCAAGGGCTCGTAAGTTACGCTCTTCCGATGTTGCAAAGACTTAGGTCTGGCTGAGTCAACGGAGACCACCTCGTCACCAGCCTGAACTTCGTCAGCGCTATCAGGCTCATGAAGAGCATAAGGGTCGTCCGGTGTATTGATGATGGTCTGAAATACGTCTTCCAGGCTGCGAGGGGTGCTGTCCACGAGTTACACATGATGCCGCATTGGGGAGTTAGAATTGCTGATAATGGACGCTCCAAGAGGCGGAGTGCATTGTGTGGGGAAATTGGACATGTCCAGATCTTGAGTCTGGATATCGTCAATGCGTAGTGATGGAGTCTACTGCGAAATCGGAATACCGTCCTTCGGAAACACTGCGTCATGAAACACTGCCGCTGCACTTGACGATTGACCTTCTACTACCTCATGTACATGCGAATCTTGACTAAAGGAATGTAGACCGGATAGTTTTACCACGTCTGCAATAATAACTGCTCCTTCAATACACAATGTACCTCCAGAAGCCGGTACCGATTGTAGTCCGCTGTCTTGAAACACTACGTCTGGAACACTCGATCGGCCGTCTGTGATCAACTCGACCTGCGAATCTTCACTTAAGGGTTTAGGGACGTCCCTCAAAAGCACGGACTGCACTAATGACGCGCCTTCAATTGGAAGTATGACCTGCAAATCCTGCACGTTAGGACCAGGCGCGGCACTGCTGGTGCTGCCAAGTTGGGTCTGCCAAGCTACCTTGTCGTCGTCCTCAATGGCCGAGTCCAACGACTGGACCAATTCCTTGATTTGGCGACGGGTCTCCGCCATTCGTGTTGCCCACTTAGGGGCATCCTCGTTCGACACCCATCCGATGTCGAAGTCTTCACGTTGACGCAGACACTTTACCCAAATCACAAATTGTTCAGCCCACTGGTCGGGTTTTGTACTTGTCCAACAGGTACGAAACATTGCCAGATGATGGAGCGCCAAGTCCTGCAAGGCACGAACACGGACAGCCTCTGCCCAAAAGAGGACCCTATTGAGCACCCCGTCATCCTTACCAGCGGAGATCAGCTGGGCATCCTTCATCACCTCATCCTGTATAGCCTTGGGCTCGCAACCCATCAGACCCGCAAAATGGAAAGGTGCTTCGAACGCGAACAACGTGACAGCTCATCGCATGTCGTCATGCTTCTTGCAGAGACTACGAACCACCGCCCGTGTAACCCCAAATATCGGGTATGTCATTACCCTCCACCGACCATACACTGAATTCATGGCGATGCGAAGTACCTTGACCAAAGGAGTTGCTGACATCCGTGGAACCCGCTCGGATAGCAGTATGCGGCGCACCTCATCTGCCTCGTCCTCTTAAACACACCCTAGATGACTTAGTAAAGTGTGGACCGTGCAGAGTCTAGGGAGCTCGTGATCTGTGTCCCTAAACCTACGAAGAAATAAAGAGGAACTCGGAGAAGGTACTTACCGTCATGGCGCCAAGGCATCGGAGGAAGCTTGTGGACGACTGTGGGAGCTGAGACAACCCACCAGATTGGACACCAATTCCAACGGTAGCTCTCACGCCTGAAGGCAGTGTCTCGTCGGAATGAATCTACCATCTCCTGCACAACTCGCTCTTGAAGCAAGTGTAGCTCCGTTGCCGATTGTAAACACCTTGACTCATAAGTAGCTGAGTCGCTCAGAAATTGAAGGTAATTCGATAGCAAGTCCACATCGGGGGGGACTTGCTCATACTTCACAGAGGCGCATATGATTTCACAGCCTTGCCAGCCGCATCGGCCACATTGGGATAATCCTCCTCCTGTGCAATGGATGAGAATGGATTAGGAGAGAAGGGAACTGACTTCAGCCTAAATCATGAAGTTGAAACACTACAGTGTCACACGTCCCGAAACAGTACAAGGAGATTACTGAAACACTACAGCGTTATCCATGCTCTCCACCACTTTGAAGCCACCAAAGTTCTGGACTAAATTACAACAGTGACACAGCACAGAGGGCGTCGGGTTTTAGGGAACGAGAATACCTTGGCCTCACACAACCACCACATGGAGCATTCCCGCGTGGCGGCTTGGAATGTTCCTATGGTCCACGACTTCTGAAAGTGGGACTTGAAATCTACTGCGGTCTGGCCCTTATAGTCCCAATCCAAGAGTGTTGGTCTAATCTGTACAAGGTGAAACAGGTCAGGAGGGGGACTATGGACAGGTTTGGATATCTTCTGCTAAGATGCGGCCAAGGCATCTAACTTAACCCGCACCCGCTGCTTCACTTTACGCTCATCAGCCTGGAGACGGTCATTCTGTGAGTCAGTCTCTTTTTTCAACTCCGGATGATATACACGTGGCGGCAGAGGACACTCTCCGCACAACCAATAATGCTTCAACTCCGCGTTATCCAGACCTGGGCACCTCCAGCAATGTGAATTTGTCGGGAAAGATAGTGTTGGACTATTGTAGGCGCTGTCCTTCACGTTGCACTTCGAGTCTCCAGCAACCATGCTAGGAGACGCAGTCTCAGCATCCTGTGGATCTGATTGTTCCCCACAGAGCTCGCGGTGGAAGTCTGCCACGTCATCCTCAGAATCCAGTGTTCCGCGGTCTTCACGACCGTAGTCTTCAGGACATGGCATCTGTGTCACTCCACCCAACGTCTGCCATACAGCTCGTGGGTCGAATGGAGACTGTATCGGAGTTGGCTCATGCCCTGACTCGTGCACGGCTGAAGGGCTGCCATCCTCAGAGTTTTCGTCTTCAGAACACACGACTCTGCTACTAGGGCGCCTCGTAGGTAGAGACCCACATGCACTTTGAGTCTTTGCCGGGTTTATTGTAGTGTCGTCGGTAACAAGAGGCTTCACTCCCTCAGCGCCATCCTTCTTGGCCTTCTTTGCCGTTGTTGCCGCTGTTAGACGTCCCAATGCTGCAGACCGTGGCGACAAGAGGGATCGCTTTGGGGCACTTTTAAGGGCCGCCTTCGTCTTCAAAAACCTCACCGGCTTCTCCCCGAAAACGACAGGATGAGGTTGCTCGCCCCAAACCGGATCTGCTTGCTACGTCGGCGAACAAGTTGCCGCTCCTTCTAGTTCTTCACTTGGTGGTAATCGTGTTTCTTCCTCGTACAAATTCTGGGAGTCTACTGAGACTTTTGAAGCGTGAGGTACTCCTGGATTCACTAGTTGTTGCAAGACCGCGGCCGCTTCAACTGTTGGAGACACATCCGCCTCGATATGGTCGTCCCCTTCATATGGGATCTCCTCTTTTGTCCCTCCCTCATCCGCATCACTACCACGCTCCAAAAATCGTACCTTCTACTTCTTGGCAGTCGTCTTCCCGGACTCCACATGTTTCCGCTTCTGCGCGGGCTGCGAGGGCTCCTCATCATCACTGGATAGAGGGAGCACTTCGGTCACCGCTACCGTCTTCACCCAGGCCTTGCTGTCCAATGTTTCGCGAGCTTTCTTCGCGGGTGCCTTTTTCTTGGTCGACGCCAAACTCGTTTGCGTTGTCCGTCCTTCAAGTCCCTTAGTCAGTGTTGCCTCCACGCTCTCTCGCTGAACCAATGCGAATGCACCTGCGTGAACCTCATCATCGGAGTGTTTCGCACATTGCTTGTCCTCGTCACGTGAAACACCAGAGTGTTTCAGTAGTTCTTCTGCCGTTGCACCTCCATCCGGTTGTTCTTCCTCTTGCACAACTTCTTCGGCGCCCTTCGTGACCGCCATTGCTTCACTTGGCTGTGCAGACCTGGTTCCACCCTTCTTAGGCTTTGATTTGCCCTTACTCTTGGCTTGCTCTTCCGCCGTTGCACCTGTCCGCAACATCTCCGAACTCTTTCCCTGTCCGATGCCCTGGTCCGAATACG
This sequence comes from Climacium dendroides, assembly GCA_950106755.1. Lineage (NCBI taxonomy): Eukaryota > Viridiplantae > Streptophyta > Bryopsida > Hypnales > Climaciaceae > Climacium > Climacium dendroides. Next base: position 12,983,484 of record OX467086.1, read on the forward strand.
AAAGTAAGCGTTTCGGGTTTCCCATTTCATCCTGTACAGCCGGACACTCCGCGTCCCACCTGTGCTTATTCAAGCACATTTTGTTGGCGAAGTTGTCCCTCCCGTAGTGGATGCATTTCTTGAACTTCCGTTTTGGGTCACCCAGCTTTGGAATGGACGTGCACACTTGCAGTACGTATTCGTTCATGAGTCGACTGTACTCCTCCTCCGAGCCGAAGTTCACATTCAACCGCTTCCCGTCGATTATCAATGGGCGTCGAAACTCTGTCCGAGGTTGTGCGCTGGCAGCCTCCCTCACCGTTGCTACCAGCTTGTTGGCAACCTCCCTCACCGTTGTCGCGGGTTTAGATGGTCCTGTTTCAAGTGCCTTCTATAAAACAGCACAACCTAGAAAAATTAGTGCCACCCCAAACCCCTTTCAATTCTACCTTACTAATCCAAAATCACTTGAAAATGAAGAAAGCAACATGCTCGCAGAAACACTTACCCCTGAATCATGGGAGTCCTCTCGGTCCGCATTACCAGCAGCCTGTCCACGCACTTCTGCAGATGCGTATTCCAGTGCCGCAACCGTGTGCTTGGTCTTCGCCATCAAACAACAATATTTGACTTTGAAACCCGACTCAACGAATCCAAATCAGTTCCTCCAACCAATGTGCTGGCCCCAATGAAACACTGGCTGATAATACCAGCACCGCTCCGGGTATTCAAAGGGTGTCCTATACCAGTCATGACAGGATGGAATAAGTAACAGGACATAAAATCAGTTAACTTGCAATGCCTAAATTACAGACTCCAATAGGCTGTTTGAACGTGCTTGGCTAAAATGACATTTGCCATACGCTAAAGACTCTGCCGCCATCCTTTTCGGTGCCCCTATCGAGTCGACACACCCAAATTTGGAGTCACGGTAACTCAACAATGTCGAGTCGACAAATCCAAATTAGGAGTCAAGCTAACTCAACCCGGACAGTCTTACTAAGTCATGAATTGTGCGCCCTACAAGAACCCGCATTGCATGAAATTCTAAACCCTCACCCATGATTCTCGTTCATTTTGCGCCTTCGTCGGTAGCTTGCACCCGGCCCTTAACTCTGTCCTATGCTGAGTAATGAAACTTCGCAAATTTCTCTCAGCAAATGCTATACTGCACCTGTGTTTCTCCGCACCCCCATAATCCGCTCTCCTGCACCCGACACTAACTATGTTTGCCCGAACTTCTGCACTACCGCACAGGACAACCAAATTACCATTGTCGTGTTGAGAGGGGAGCGCTTTGAGAATACACGAAGTATCTGACTGCAACTGTAAATAGTCTGCTAGGGAGTTCAGTCGAATCTTCCGTCTTCTGTCTTCAATTTTCTTGTCTTCAGTCTTCAATCTTCTATCACGTCCTTGTTGGCCTATCCTGAGGTGGCTCTAAAGGGCCAAGATAAGGGTGTGTGATAAGAAACAAGTTCTAAGACGGGTAAAACGGGACAGCCAATACGAGTGACCGTCCGGATGATGGGCTCCTAAACTTCAAACCCACGGTGACCAAGAAGCGCCTTTCACCGGTGGGAACAACATAAAAGATCGACCATGTGGGCCATTAACCCCACTTCGTCGCCACAAACACAAAATGGAGCGCTTACTGGATAACCACGGCTCGCAACAGTTTCACAAAGCTGAAATTGAAATTGCAACTAGCCTCCAAAACCGGCTTGGAATAACAAATGAAAACAATCATGTCGAACCACAAGTCACAACATATACAACACCTCCAAGGTTCTTCAAATCTCCAAAGCCTTGAGTCTTAGAGTCTTTCTTCACCCAAAACTTGAAGAAACTCCAAATAGTTTCAAAAGAAACTTTTGTAAATGGTCGTTGTCTTCAAACTAGTACTACAGATGTTCTACACACTCAAATGCTAAGTGCTATAGCATTTTGAAAAGCTAACAACATAATACAACTACCCTAAAATTTTCAAATGAATCTAAGATACTGTCCAAAAGTTATGAACAATCAAAGTCTCGGCCTTCTCTATTGAAAGGCAGCAGACCTCTCCTATCTCAAACTCTCATAACTCCTTCAATTTTTGTTCAAATCACAAGTACTATAGCTTTCCAAAGAGCTAAGATTTCAAAATAACTTCACCTTAAATCTCAAAACATTCTAAACAACTGTTCAAAAGTTATGATCAAGCAAAGTCTCGGCCTTCTCATTTGAAAGGCAGCAGACTCCTTATAATTTGACAACACATAACTTTTGACTCACAACTTCAAATGCTTCAAGTCATATGTCTATAGAAAGCTAAGAAAAACTCTTACAGTGATTAAAAATTTCAAAGAGAGAAGATGAAATCACAAACTGTGGTGATCGCCCGAACCTCCGCTCCTTTTCGATGGACCCTCCTCCACTCACATGCTTGTAACTCTTCACTCACAACTCCAAATCAAGCAAGAAAGGTGTCCATAGAAGCGCAATTTTATAAGGAAGAAACCCTCAAATTTTCATTAACAAATTCCTCATACAACAAGAGTTCTTGCCGAGCAAACATTCGGCTCTTCACCCACATACTCCTAACGACCTTCCCCAAAACAATTCTAACTTTCCACCACACAAAACCCGACTTGGAGGAGCAAGAAGATGCCCACCTATCATCTAGACCCCTAAGGTGAGTAGGATCAGCCCATGTACACCTCACATGGACCCCCATACAACCATTGGCCCAAGGAAAACATCCAAAGGTAAGTTCCTATTCATCTTTAAAGCCAATGAACCTTTAAGGTCAAACTAGGTGGTAATTTTCTTCTAAACCCCCATTCTTCTATTTCTAACATACAAATGAACCATAAAAAATATATATTATAAGCTAAACTCCAACTAACAACCAATGAAGGTAAAAACTAAAGTCGATGAAGAACGCTACTCCATCTGCAAGAACTTGAGGATGCGCTTGATAGTGTTGGCCACGTAATCTGCACGTTCAGCCTTGGTTAAAGGATTCACTGGTCCTTTCAACCAACGTTGATGGCCAGTACCTTCTATGTCTGGCCTCTTCATACAAAAATATTGGTCTTCATTTAAGCCCTCATAGCTTGCTTCAAACATCACATCATGCGTACCAGGCTCAACACATCCTACTTGAAGTAGGATCACCAAAGCACGGGCGTCTCTATCAAGATTTCCATACCACCTACGATGCAGACGAGGTTTCTTTAACGAACGAGAAGGTCCGGCCTCATCTGTGACAGAGGTAGGCAAAGGTGTAGAAATCGCTAGTTGAGATGGCTGACGAAGTAGCTGTGACAAAGAAAGCTCTAGCTTTGCCTCCGGATCAGACTCTACATCTTGTGACTCCATAAAAACCCTCCAGTTTGACATTTTAATATCGAACTCTAAATCTAAACATAAACTCTAAAACCCAATGGAATACGTCGAACTAATGAAGTTTGTTTAAGGTTTTCACCTTATACACAATTCCATTGCTAACAAGCGTCAGCTTGAAGCTAACGGAAGCGTCATCAGTAAGTTTCTTCTCCGAATCAAGAATCTTCTAATACATATATTATATATGTATTCTATACAGTGCATGTATTTACAGCACGACACCGTGACCTGAGTTCTGCTGCAAAAAATTCCTGCACGACAGGCGCAAAGCTAATCTAATATCACCGACCAGCACCGCAACAAAGGAACTCATCAGTTGCGCAATGGTGTGCACGTCAGAACTGTTGTTTCTCTAAAGCGCTGTCACATACGCCGCACTGCCATTTGAATGCGCCGCACCATCCTAAACCGTTGAAAAGAAAATGAGTACTCCGCAAACCGCTCATGCCTAAACCCTAAGCTTCCGCAAGGCAAGACATCGTGCCCTCGTAGGCTGTTCATTGCGCCCGGCCGTCTCAGTCCCCTGGCAAGCAAAATTAAAAAATGTCACCCTTCCTAAATCGCAACTTTCTTCCGTGTGCGCAGCAAGTCGAAGTCCGCCCCTACTCACAAACTACTTCACAGCTTATGTTTTCTCTGAAATCGTGCAATGATACAATCTCAAACACCTGAAACACTAGGAACGCTACGCCAGACAGTACATGCAAGCACTTAAACCGCAAAAATTATCTCCACTCAAGTTGGCTAGAACGCATGTTTGCTTCACATCTGGCTCCTTGGCGAGGGTTAGTTCCAAACGTAAACCCGTACCTACCACAAAGGCAGCTCGTTGTAAAACACAAGCCCTAAAACATTCCGGCTTGGTTGCCATCATGACAGGCCTATGTGTGAAACACAAGTTGGGTAATTATTGTTTTTCCCTACATGTCACTTCCTAAACCCTAGATTATTTTAATTGTTTATATTTCTTAATCCCCCCATTAAGTGAATTCTTTATTAGGTTCTTGGAATCTTCATTTCATTTTTTGAGTGCTTGATGTTTCATTGACTAACTTTGTAATGTTGGTTTTAGGCTATTGAAGGAGTTGTTCTTCTTCATTTTTTTTTAATATTCCATTTTTCCCATTTCTTGATGCCTTTTTCATTTTGTTGTTTATATTCTTCATTATTGCATTTTTTTATTTCTAATTTCTAATTTATTTTTTTTAAAATTGGGTCTATGTGCCTTAATTTCACAAATTTGATGTGCCATAATTTGTGTATTCAAGGAGTTGTTATTCTTCTTTTGTTGTTAATATGCTATTTTTTCCCCTTTTGGATCTATCTACTTTTGGGGGTGTTGATGTGTTTCTTTTTTGAATTCTATAAATTTTTTTTTCTAATACCATTCTTTTTCATTGTTCCGGTCTATACCACTTTCTTTTTGTTATTGTATGTGATTTTCTCCATTTCTTAAAGAACTCATAGAGTTCAGTCTTTGTTGGCTTCTTTTCTTCCTTTACTTATTTTTTTGCTTATTGATGTTTCATTTAAACTGTTTTTAACTGTAGGCTTTAGTAAATTAAAGGAGTTACAGTTGTAGTTTGTTTTAAATATTCCATTTTTCTCCCTTCTGGACCTATCCATTTATGGGGGTGTTCATGTGTTTCGTTTTTAATTCTATTTTCTTTTTCTAATTTCTTTGGTTTTTATTGTTCTGGCCTATGTGCCTTTCTTTCTTTTGTTGTAAGTGAATTTTTCTATTTCCTAATGATCTTATAGGGTTCATTGTTTGTTACCTTCTTTTTTTATTTTTCTAGCGTTGATTGGTGTTTCATTAAATAATATCCTTTTTTCATGACGGTTTTAGTGTATTGAAGGAGTTGTTCTTCTTCCATTTTTTTTGAAGTATTCCATTTCCCCCCCTTTTAGATCTATCCATTTCTTGGGTCTATGTGGCTTTCTTTCTTTTATTGTAAGTGAATTTCTCTATTTCCTAATGAACTTATAGGGTTCATTGTTTGTTACCTTTTTTTTTTTTAATTTTTCTAGTGTTGATTGGTGTTTCATTAAATAATATCCTTTTTTCATGATGGTTTTAGTGTATTGAAGGAGTTGTTCTTCTTCCATTTTTTTTAAGTATTCCATTTCCCCCCCTTCTAGATCTATCCATTTCTGGCGGTTTTATGTGTTTGATTTTTTTATTCCATATTTTTTTTTCTAATTCTATTTTTTTTTATTGATTGGGTCTATGTGCCTTTCTTTATTTTATTGTATGTGAATTTTTCCATTTCTTAATGAACTCATACAATTCATTCTTTATTATGTTCTTTCCTTCCTCCTTTTTTTTAAAATTCATGTTCTTCTCTTTTGTATTAATAGTTTTAGTTTATTTTATATTACGGACTTTGATTTTTTTTAATTGTTGTTGTATATAGAAGGGCCGCAACCAAAAAGTAAATCACAATATCAAATATGGAGACATAGAGAAACACTGAACGCACTGTGCAATACCAGGCTAAACACTAGACCCAAAAACTTTAAAGACAAAGAACACTAGGCTCGGATTGCCTGTGAAACACTATCCCAAAACACTGCCTACGAAGTGTGAAAACACTATCCCTGAAAACTGCCTAGGACCTGTGAAACAATATCCAAAAAAATTACCCAAGGACCTGACATAGGGTAAATAAAGGGAGCCCATTGCTAGGAATTTCAACCCAACTACCCCTATCGAAAGAGGGCAACAGTGCTACAGCAGTGTACTTCCAATGTACTTTCTGTGGCAAGCTTTAAAAGAAGGGGTGAGATTTAGTGTGGTCCTCGTCGTTGGGGTCCACTATCACGAAGGAGTCGTCCCAACCGGCTAAGGGGTCGTCGTTGGGGTCCGGTATCGCGAAGGGGTCGTCGATGGGATGCGATTTAGAACTAAACCGGGAGAGGGTATGCCGGATGATGGAGTGCTTCCTTCCATGAGGAAGCTTAATTACATAGCATTCCTTCGTGAGATGCGATTCTTGGTCACCAATTACTGGGTTGGGGCCCAGTATCGGGTCCAGTATCGCGGCAGGGTCGTCGTTGGGACGCCCCAGTATCGGGTCCAGTATCGCGGCAGGGTCGTCGTTGGGACGCTCCAGTATCGGGTCCAGCATCGCGGCAGGGTCGTCGATGGGACGCGGTTGAGACACCCACCGGGAGAGCTTTCTTCCATGAGGAGGCTCAATTTCGTAGCATCCCTTCATGAGATGCGATTCTTGGTCACCAATTGTTGGGTTGGGGTCCAGTATCGCGGCGGGGTCGTCGATGGGACGCGGTTGAGGCGCCAAACGAGGTAGCTTCCTTCTCTCATATGAAGACCTTATCAGTTTGTGATTTGAGAGGAAGAAGGGACGGGCACTATCTGGGGCTCTCAGAAGTGTCACCTTCGGAAACAACATCCCAGCAGGCTGCTTCGTGGAAAACCCTCCAAGAGACTCCTCAATGGGTCTGATCACAGCAGGGTCAGAATCTCTGAATTCGCCAATCCTGACAGACGACAATGTGGTCTCGGAATCGTTCGGAGCCTTGAGGTTCTGCTGTTCCAGCGATACCGAGGGACGCAAAAGAAGATCCGACTGGAAAGGCTGCAGATACTCGTGGATTGGTCGAAGGTGTTCTCGGGAGAACCATCTCTCAATTTCATTCGGCACGTGCTGTACCCAAGATTCGCCTAAAAACTCCTGAAGTGACTCCTGAAGTGCTAATTGGAACCATTCGGTATAGCTAGTGGCTTCAAAATCTTCTTCCCTCATGAATTCCACAGTCTTGCAATTCATTTCCAACATCTTCTCCTTGCCCTTCGAGCTGTGGGTTGATTTGAGGGACAAGAGGAATTCCCTTGTCAACCGCGCCAACTCCACCGTCTTGTTCTTCTCCTCAAACAACTCCCAAACCGCATCCTCTATTATTCCCTGAGCATCCTGAAAATCAAACAGACATTCAAAGGAAAGGAAACATTCAAGACAAGACTCACCTCACGCTCAATCAAACTACATCAGCACGCTTCAGAGGACATCGTTCAATCTTTACGTCACTCAAAGGCATCTACCGCACTTACACGCCTGAACATTCTCGGACACTATGCCAAATCGAGCTATCACAAAGATAAACACTTGAAGTCACAAATAGACTCAAAACGGCAGCATAATTGGTGAGTGACTGTAGTGGCCGAGTGGCCTCACTCTTGCACAAACTTCTCTGGATGCCAAGTCATGAAGATTGTATCATTATCTAATGAAGGAGAATATACAGTCATTTTGTGAAGGTCAATAACATTACGATATGGTTCCTTCTTTGCTGTATACAGGACATGAGGAAAACCGGCCAATAAAAAGTAACAAGTAGTATACCAATTTCTCTTTTTTTAATTTCAAGATGCTTGAATATTTCACGTTCAAAGACAAATAGAACTTTTCCAAAGCAGAACCATATTATTATTCAAGATTAGGAATGAATCACGTACATCTAGTGTAGGAGAAGTAACATCAAATGGAGAAGAGTCGAGCACTGCTGGAGATGGTTCTTGACACTCTTGTTGCTGTCGTCGATGCTCTCCAGAGTCCAAAGGACGTGTTGCCGGATTACTGAAGTGAGGTTCCCAGGCAGAAGCGAAGGCAAGGCTGTGCCCCTTCCACATCAACGACAGCATGCACTCATCGACATCATTCTTCATCCACCAACTGTGATCCAAAATATCCCGCAAAGCCGACACCACGTCGTGCCCCGTAGGCAGCGGCAGGAATCCGAGGCGTCTCATGCGCTGCATCCACTGCCTCTTAGACTCCAAGCGCTCTATGCGACGCTCACCTTCGCAGGTCACAATATTCTCAATCTTCATTCCCACAATCTTTTCATACTCCTGTCGTTCTTTGTTTCTCGACGGCAACAACGTGGCCATGAAGTCGAAGGGAATCCACTCGTGCTCGTAAGCCTGTTGCACGCGCTTCACGAAGTCTGTGGAAGTTGCATCGCAGTCTTCTTCGTACAAGGTGACGATGGTGGGGTTGAGGGAGCGTATGAGGTGGAGGAGGTTGTCTCGTGGGCACCGAGGTAGAAGTTGCATTTCCAATGGAGGTGGGTAATCAGGTAGTCCTGCAGATTCATCGGCGAGGTAGTGTAATCCGAGGGAAAAATTGACTCCTAGGGCCTCGCCGTCTCGCACGTCGAAGTCGCTAGAGGAGAGGCGCTCCAGGGGCAGCGCCAGGACGTTGAACTCCAAGGGAACATTTCTCAGGCGGGCATATTTGGTGAGGCGATGGCCGATTTCTTCGTAGGTGGAGTGTGGTACAATGGGGAGGGAAGGTCCAGAGAGAGTGAGACGGAAAATGGGAGGGCCGCCCACGCGGTCAGCAAGAGCGTCAATGAAAAACCGCCACTGCATGCCGTGAGTGGTGCTGAAATCTAATATGTGGATACGTCCCATCCCCTTAAACGCTTTGAGCATGGCTCCATTCGCAGCTACGTAGCCGAAGCGAACGTAAGGAGAGAGGTCTACAAAATTCGTCAACACGTCCAGCATCCACCTGCTCGCCGGCTCCTGCTCTTCTGTGAAAAAATCATCACGTTGATTTCTTCCATCAATACGTAGCTAGTTAACTCATTATCCTATCATCCAATACAATCCACTGCAAATTCTGGAAACATTTCCATGGGAATTTGAAGCATCAAACCATCCAGACGTGTGACATCTACAATATGTCATAAGTCACCATAAGTCAGAATTGTTTTCTGCGGCAAGAGCTAGCAATTATGAGTTCATTAGATGAGTTCATAATATTGTGGTCTTAGAATTGAAGAGACTTAGGTTGACTGGATTAGATGTGTGCTCACCACGAGAACTGGGAAGGTCAGCTCCGGAAAGAAATTTTGGACCCAGCATTGAGACACATCTGCGCTGGAGAGCCTGTAAGAAGTAGGCAGTAACTCGCTCGCTGGGCTCGCCATTGACTGATGATATATTCCGAAGGGCAGAAACTGTTTGTTTGATAGTGCAGACATCCTTCAGCTCTATCGCGGTGGCACAAGTAAGCAGAAGCTCCTTCGCAGTCATGCTATCGATGGCAAGAGACACCTGCGCATCATTTGAGAATGCCCAGTGACATTCTTTATAATTTTAGTTAGATCGAATCCGGGACTCAAACAATAAACTTTCAACGAATTATAGTGACAAGCAGAGTCTGCGCCGTTTTCCACCTCACGATGACTGACACAAAAAATGACAAAACCTGCCAAGACTAGGAAATAAGTAAGAAATAAATTTCACCTAACACACGAAATAAAGACGTCTGTACTTCACCATCAATATTAATCGAAGCAGTGACAAAATCTATATGCATCCAAAATTCCGGATAATTGCCTGAGTAGTGGCTGTGGAGTGTACACAATCGGTGGCGACAACTTAAATTACAAGGGGAACAACTGTTCTGCCGTTACTAAACACCAAAGGTAATGAAAGATGATCAGTATCATTAAATGTTTAACAAAATGAAGTAAACAAGTAAGGGTTCAAGAGCATTTTACCATTCTATATCTGGAAAGCACCTTCTTGAACTTGCATATACAAATCAATACTGTACCGATCACCTTCCAAATCCTCCTCACCTGTCCGGTAATTGAAGGAGTCATGAGTAACTCATGGTCATAGTCGCATGTTTCAGTCCTATTTATGTGCACAAAACTGGAAGAATAGGACTGGCACTGATCTGAGGTTCCAAACAAGCATTCGCAAAGAAAGATATCTTAATATCTCCCCATATTAAAGAATGTGGCGATGTTCAAGCCTAAACTAGTTCGTCAATCGTCAAACCTGTCAACTATTTGAAGATTTAAACTTCACAATTCAAGGGTGTAATTAAATCTCTAAATCTTGAAGCACACATTAAGGAGCAGTACGTAAACATTGACACACACCTCTATTCGAGTTCCTTAATTGATCTATACAAGACATGAGATCAAATTAGAGCTTAGCAAGAATCAAGAGTAGAGTGCTGCTCAAAAGTCCCCCGTGTATGTTCTATGGAGAGGATGTACCAGAGGTGCACACTTGAGGGGGAGGAGTGTCCTGAGCAGCACTCATCCCAAGTACTATATGAAAAACTCCTAATAATGCAAAACTTTCAAACAAAAATAAGACATACGAAGAAAGTATCTACAGCGAAATACCAGTACGCAAGATGCTGAGACAGCAGATGGAGAACACATATGCTGCTGAAGATGGTTCAACAAAACCTTGTAACCAATATGACTCTTTGACACTGGTCGGCAAACTTCGAAGTGATTGTCCCTGTCAATCTTATGCCACTCCCAGCTGGGCAATAGCCCTTCCCAGGAATTTTCTGTAACAAGAAGGGATTTCTGCACAGGTAGTTCAAAAGTGTTGAATTGATTATTGATAGGTCAGGAAATTGGCAAAAATGATCTAATAATCCTACGTACTAAGGAGGTACAAGAGCTGCGACTTAGCACTGCAATGCTGCACATGGCCGTGACACTAATGCCGACGATTGCCTCCAGTTTTCTACACGAACATCCTATGTAAAATATACAAACATAAGCCACCCCATGATCGCTTTCTAAATGAACGACAATATCCAAGGCCCCTTTAAACGGTCAAACTTGATCTTTCAACATTATGAAGGTAAGCGGTTTACCTTGCTCATTGTCTTCCCTTCCAGAAAAGCAAGAAGTTTCGTCTTCCGTGGAACCGCATTTTCAAAAGCTCTGCTCAATTGAATCATTTTTGATATGAAAACACTGTCTCTACGCAGAGCTTTCAGTAAGGAATTTCTTTGTAAAACTCGTGTGTTGCTACATCCCGAGATGAAATTCTCAAACTCCATGTTCGCGAAAGCATGCGGAACACTGTAGAACACAATACTTGCTAGCCTCTTCAAAAATGCTTTGCACTTCAGGACTTCTTGGAATTCAAACTTGTTGACGACTGCATTGTCGGCTAAGCATTGAGCCGCAGCGACCAAGGCTTTGATTATCACCCCTCCAAAGCTATGCCCAACTAAGACGATTGCCTGATCGGTTTCACCGAGCTTACTGGTCGCGCTGCATATACACCAGGATCGAACCCCCAATGTTCAAAGACTAGACACTTAGATTGTCCTGTGCAAAATTAGAAAAAGAAGTTGTCGCATGGTACTCGACAAAAATTGCAAACAAGATAATTGCTGACAACATTTGGATGTTACATCAGAATGAAGGATTCGTTGACAACATTTGAACGTTCCTCATGGCGAATCCTTCATTCTGAATCAAACACATATGAAAGCTTATTGTACGCTGAGTATTGAAGGTCACGTGAGATTATAAGATTACCTTACAACCAGAATTTTAAGCAAATCCAAGATTGACTGAGGGCTGCTCACGTTCGGATTATCATTAAACGACACTGAGAGGACACGTATGTCTGCGCCTAAATCCTTAGGCAGCCACATTTGTGGCCATACCAGTTTATTGTCCCGCGTCAGCCATGTCATCCTCCATTCTTCTGAAACCTTGGGAAAACCATGGAAGAAGATCAAAGTAATCTGAACAGAAGTTGCAACCTCACCCAATTGTGGATGCAACTGATGCACATGAAACATCTGAATGCCACAAAAATTTCTCATAACGATTAGCCATAAGAAAATGTACGAGGCTACCATCTGAACATGAACTACTGAGTGCAATCAGCAAGTTATACACAGTCGCAAATTTAGTAATACCTCCGTTTGGAAATAGTGTATCCATTCTCAGTGTTATTGCTTCGTGAAATGGATACACTATTTCCAAACGGAGGTAGTACATAGTAGCACGCCTCGAATCACCAGACAAGTCCAATTGTCCGCTTCGGTATTCTTACAATAGTATTGTTTTCTCGTCAGTAGCTAAAAACTTCCAAAATGCTACAAAGCATTCAGTGAAAAGCCCAAGAACTGGGCACGCTTTTGACTCCATAATATGAAAGAATTATGCCCTTGAATATAATGCAAGAAAATGATATCTGGAACATGAAATTCTGTACCAAGAGCATGCCTGATTGAAAAAAAGTAGATCATTAGGTGCCAAAAGCAAAATCTTGATCACAACAACCAAGAAATTGTACCTCTTGTCGATCACTTTTCGATGTGGATGATGATGCTTTGTCTGCAACATGATGAAAGAACAACCGTGTTCAGAAGCCAAGGTTTATCGTTCTTTACCCGATCGAAGTGCACATCTCCTCACGCATCTTGCACCAAAGATAATAAATTCGACATGAGTTTAACTATAAACAACGACTATCCTCCCACCATACCTTGGTTATTGCTTAGCGTGCTTTTGGTGTCTAGATTGACACTGTACAATACCATCTTGTCTTCACACGTCTGTATAATCTGACTCTGTGACAGCAGAAGTAGTGTAATAACTTCTGAAAATGTGATTTTTGTATCTAAACAGCTCGCAATACAATCCTTCAGAATACATGGTGTGGTCTCTGGAATGCTCGGCCTCGAAACCTTGACAGCTCCATAAATATCTTCAAAACACTCGGTCCCGGTAAGAATTTCCAAACAAGTCAATCCGAAACAGAACACGTCTCGGTTCTTGGTGTCATCATTTGCAGCCCGTGAACATCCAAATCCCCCCAGTTTAACAAGGACATCACCCACTCGAAAAGGAATCTGAGCCGTGCTCTTAACTCTACAAAGAACATTGCTGCACTTGAGGTGGGGATGAGAGACACCCATTTCATGCAAGTAAAGCATGCCCTTCGCGATCTGCAACATCATGTGAACAGCTACAAGGAGGGAGAATGGAGGGAATCCAGTTGTCTTAATGCTTGTCAAGAGATTTCCAAGGTCACCATCCATGAGCTCCATCATCAAAAATGTCATAAAGGCAGACTTTGGCATCCATTCATGAACTTCACCATGGTCAATTTTTTCCTTCCAGTGGTGGAATAAGTGCACCACATGCGGATGACAGAGTCGTGCAAGATCAGGTTCGCTCTCATCCATTGCATCGACCCTCTTCAGTGCACAAGAATACCGTCCTCCTTGTCCATCAGGGCAAATGGTTCTGATCACATACCCTCTAGAACTAGCCCCTAGCAGATCTCGAGTTAGATCAATCGGAAGGGAGTCTCCAATTGAAGTTGGTTTCCCCGCATTCCAAATTTCTTTGAACTCTAACTGCACTTCCGGTTTACTTTTATCGGTGTAAAAAACATCTGCTTCAATTTTACCTTCACCCCGTACTTCATTGGTGATGGAGACATAATTAGTCAACCCTGGTAATTCCTGCAGCCAGAGCTCAATACTACCATAAGTTCATAGCAAGCAACTCGCATCTGAGTCACTAAGAATAGAGGAATCCATGTTCAAAGTGAACCAGGTGTGAAAGTATGAAATGTGGTCAGTAACTGGTACCGGTGGGGGAATGCGTGGAGGATGCAATTCTGGTCGTTTTTCCTTTACAATTGCCCTCCGCACATCCAGCTCATGTAGTGTGGAAAAACTGCCTGCCACTTTGATGGACCCAACCGATCTTTTATCCACGAGCAGATCCTCTGTTCGTATCACAAAGTCTTTTCGAACTGCTTGGAGATTCTCCTCTAGGTTTATGAATACTGACAACAGCACCCTGTTAATGGATAAATAGAAATCACTCAGGAAATATATTTCGCTGTTTGGAGAATCGCACCATAATTACAATGCAATTTAAACTCCGGTAGAAACGACAAAATTGGAGGTAAGCTCAAGAACATAAATACCACATTCCACTTACTTGCATTCACCAACCTGGAATGCACCAGAGTAGATGCAGATTTCGAGGACATTAACTGGTTCCCAAGAGTTGATTCTGAAAGTGAAGTGTTCATGCCAAACGAACTTGTTTCTCTCACCTATCACGTCTCACAAAAATAATTCATACTGCATCAGGAAACATGCACAGATGAGATATGGACTGGTGAGATGAGATCTTCAATACCCATAAGAGTAACTCAATCTGAGTACAGTGGAGCTGTCTTAAAACTTACCTCTGAGAATACCAGTTGTATATGTTGTATGCTTGTAGATGAGCTTTGCAAACACCCTAGGCTCCGTACTAGCTGCAGGCGAGATAAGCACCAAACGAGTTGTTGATGAAGAAATTAGAGACTTCCGTTCAGAGATATTTTTCATTTGACTTCAAGAAATCTAATTCAAGAAATCACATATAAAAAAGAGACTCTCAACCTTCAGATTTCTCCCCTACAGAATCTGCATACGGCAATGGTTCAGATATCATGTACAAAGAGTAAAAATATCATATTACACAGGTTCTGTATAGAAGTAAAGAGCAATAAAAACAACTTCTATTGAGTACAAAAAAAGTGGAGTCTCAATGGAGATCAAAGCGAAGATAACTTACTACTGATAGAGTTGATGATTCCTTCCTGAAGCACCACATTTAGGTTGCCCAGTTTTCCCATAGCCTGCTCCACAAGGAAATTCAGATCGATGAGAACCAAATTGCACAGAAATGATACGGTGGGAACCATAGGAACTTGCAAAGGTGCAAATGACATCATTCTAACATCTCCTACCTGCTGCCGTTTGATTTGAGCCGTTAAGGCTAAACTTCCATAGGACCAGCGGCGACCCAATGCAGACACTGGCAAGGTCTTCAGTTCCGGATCTTGCTCCGGCATCATCTTTGCAAGCCGCGCTAAGTGAAGCCTATGTGAGATATTGTCTCGAAAAAATTAGGGAAAATGTGGTCCCAAGTCGTGCAGTCGATTTCTTTTGAAAAGCGGAAATAGAATTTAAAGCAACGGAACTAGCTGGCAGGCCTAATTCAGAACGATCTCCTATTCTTTGTGAACCTGAAATCCACATCTTCAAGCTTACCGCGATATTCCAATACAGATGTGGTCTCTGTTGAACAGTTCCAGAGTGATGTCCTCACTGTTATCCTCATAGGCGAAATGAAACACATTGGTTCCGTCGTTGCCCCACGTATGATGAAGTTCCACATTTCCTATACCTATAGCCAAGTCCGAACAGTCCATCATCGCCGGTGCCCAACAGGACGTGTCTTCATGTTAGATCACGGTGTACACATTTGAGTATTTATCATAGCTAGATTACGATGATGGACTATATTCTCAGATTCTCAACTCTGTAATTTCCTTTTAGAACTGAGTGCAATTCTAACTCTCCGTAGACTACTCGAACTCACACATCTGAGACTAACCCTTAGGTCAGGAAGCTCACCGACTCAGGCTACTACCCGATAGGTAAATTTCAACACACCAGAATTCTCATAACTAGGGCAACAGACAAGGAATAAAAACGAGAATTCCATACCTTCTACCACATTAGTCGTGTAGACAATATTCTTGTATGAAGCCTTAACATATACCATCCTCTCATCCACTGCATTCACATGCAAAACAAGACGGGTCAATCCTTGACCAAACTTGTGCGCCAGAGAACAAACTAATTTTTTCTTAATAAATGCAGCTGTGACAGATTTGAACGAAAAGTAAGAAAGTTGCCGCATACATATTCAGAATCGAAGAGAAGAAATAAAACTACAACTGAAGCGCTCACTTACTGGAACTGCTCAAAGGATCCATGAAAGTGACACTTTGGAGCATTACTTGGAGATTTCTTACAAACGCCATGTTTGCTGCTGCTCGTCCTTGGATCTGGAAGTTCCAACAGCAGGCAACGAATCTCAGCTTCCGGTAGAAAAATGCCAATTCTACCGACAGCTCCGCGAAACAGGGCGACGTGAAGGCTCAGAGTTAACGCAATCACATCCAACGCTGTATTCGTTCGGCAAGGATTTCCATCTGCTCACAACCCTAATACCAGTTCCACCTACCAGCGAATTGAAAGCTATTACATGGCACTCCACCAAGCCAGCAGGGATCCCTTGTCACCGCACCCGATCGTCAAGTTGAGTTGATTCGCTTCGTTGTCCAGAAGCTTGAATCTTTCCTCTACTCGAGCAACTACATGGGATGTAATTGCGTAAAGCCAAACCATGATGCGAGAACGACGACACCGTATCGTATCTAGGATAAAAGGTGATAGAACGTAATACATCAATGTTGATAAAATCACATAAGTTGTGTAGACTAGAGACAGTCATCGCCGTTCCTCGCACGAAATCGAAATTTCTTCTCTGTCGCGCAAAAAACTGTCTCGAACTGGAAACGATACACTGTAAGGCAGGAAACCTGGCCATTGGGGTCTAGCATTTGCATAAAATATATGATTAACTCTGAAAGGACGGGCCTCTGACCAAAACTTGAATGGGCCTCTCACTTAACTTCAAAATCCTTGACTGCGTATAATCCATTTTGCCACTAATATGGATGCAAATTTATTGCTTTTAGTTTCCAAAGATGAAAGCACATATCTTCAATAAAAAAATTCAGATTCTTTTGTAAAATTTGAAATTACAGAGGAAGTTTGAAGAAAATGTGAAGAAAATTCACATCAAATTCGAATATGCTAAGAAAATATGAAAATTTCATCAGAGGTGTATTTAACATAATGGATTACACCAGATTTCCATGTCATTTTATATTTGGGAATGTGCTAATAGGCTCTCAACTTCAAACTACAGTACACATTTCAAGTTTTAAGGCAGAACAGAAATTAGACTTAGGAAGATTCGTTATTAGTCCCTCTCCAAAAGTAAGACTTCCCTCTTGAATGTCATAACCAAGTCTTAACAAAAAGAAGGCGAAAGAGCTAAACTACCGACTACATAGGTACTCCTTAAAAAAAACTAAACCGAACAAAATACAAACAATAATCGATATGACTAGAACTAACTCAATTACGTTAAATACCATTATCAAAGTCAAAACCACTACAAAATTGTTTTATTTTGGAAATTTCAGCCTAAGGTAAGTTAAATATCTAACAATCAGTGACTCTTCGTAAAATTAGTGTCACATGCACATGTAGGAATAACCAGATTACGCATAATTACGTAATAAAACCTAAAGATGCTTCAACTTCGCAACTTGATCAGAAGTTTCAACTAAAATCCAAGTTCCTCTAAAATGGAACATCAAGATGTGCTGCGTACTACCTGAAGAGACTGTAGACAGGCCAAGTCATGAGTGAAATCTGAAGCTCTATTTCTTATCTGAAGCTCTCTAGATGAATGTGATTTGCACAGAAGCAGGGCCTGCGCTTCACAAGCCCTATACAATTTATCATCCTTAAACTCTCCAAAAAAAATTTCTCCAATAGTTTAAGATGACTGCACCCAATTGCGACCTGTTTGTAAGCTGACCCCTACAATTCTTCCCCGGAACACGAGAGGGGGCAATATCGGGAACACATATAATCAGCACTTTGAAAATTCAGAGTTTACTCACACGGTGTCCGAAGAATACATTCTATTCAAGAGCATCTCGAATCTCCTTTCAATTACCAAGAAGATGCTACAAAAACGAAGATCGTGCAAATTATTGGAACTATACTCAACGCTGATTTGGACAACTTTAGGTACTGTTTTCTTAACGAACTCACTCAGAAAAATAAACTCTCTCCCGAAACTCCGTAGATAGACGCAAGAATAGAGCAAAGGCTGCGGTTACGTTGCAATTAAGTTGAGCGAGAGACGCAAGAAACGAAGTAAGGCCCGTGGCAGCAATGATGCAGTTCAAATACCTCAGCGTGAAGAAACGGAGCTGCGAGGTCTACATTGAGACCACACCTAATCCATCAACGAGTCGCGCCTGCTCTTCAGATCCACCTGAACAGATACACATAATGTGAGATGCGCATCAGAACTGTGTCTATATCAAGTTTTATATCTCACCTAGGGTTTGTCCATTTAATGTCGGTACAAGTGAACATAGCTATTCGAAACAATGATCAGCAACATGTGTCAGTAGGATTTGCTCTCCATGGCTCCATGCCATGAGCTGCACGGAGACAGGGTCCTGCGCATAACAAAGCCCTAAATTCTAACCCTGACTTGCGGCTATGTCAAATTCATCTGCAACACCGTAAACTGAGGCTATGTCTTGTCTTTACCCCTTAAATTTGGATGTCTCTACCTCATTAGTTTACACCTACTGATACGGCGCACCGCGACCACACTCAGATGGAAGTTACTCGACATTCAGAGCACTTCCCGATCCATGCTTGGTCCATTGGCGTCGCCAGCTAAAGAGCTTCGCCCCCCTCCGCAAGATATGGTTGTCGGTACAACGCATTCGTCCCAAAACAAGCATCTACCAGAAATGGATACCGAATTCTGACTCTAAACGTGCTCAGGAGTCAAGACAACATTTAACCCTTGAACGTCGACGCGGACGTCTGACGTCCGATGAATGACAAAAACCTCTGGCTAGAGTATGCATCAGGAAAGTATCCCCGATTGCAACAGTATTGTTTCAATGCTTGGACAATAGAGTACTAAAAATATAGTGTTGCAATACTGCAATAATATATTTTCAATGAACAGAGTATACCCTCCATTGGAATTGTATTGTTGCAGTATTGAAAACAGTGTGTTTTTAATACTTTACTGTTCAAGCATTGAAACACTATTGCAACAATATTGTTGCAATGGGGGGCTTTTGCCCGATGTAGATGTAAGAAGGGGGGGGTTCATCCATTTTTTTAACGCAATGATAGAGACGTATTCTATCGTGCAAGTCCAGATATAGGCTCTTTCAAAACTTTTTTATTTTCAAGTGTTGCAAACTATAAATAGATGTCACGGAAATTCACTAGGATGGTATTAGAGCCCTTACTGCCCTGTTTGCAATTTTGTAAGGGCAACAAGCAATGCAGGCTTTCAAAACTTCATTCAAAGTGCAAGAACATTGCCTTCTCCTCCAGTCAACTTGAAACATGTGCACTATTCACAAATCACTGTATTTCACAACCACCAATCTAACATTTAAGGGTTAAACCTATAAGGACATAGCCTCCATGACCAAGGTAGTCAACAAAAGTCTCCATTTAATGAACCAATAGGTGCATTCACTTTTTCTACAGTGAACAATGAAATCATTCATCAAACCATTATGGACCATAGCATCCTTACCAGCAATCTTTAAATGGGCTAAATTTGAAATTTCTCTCTACTTCTACCAAAAAAATTGTTGCACTTAATGTTTATTGTGGAAATGAAGGAAGAATTCAAATTTTGAGCACATTTTCACACCTTATTTACAAAGAGTTGTAGTTACGTGTATTCATCCAATTTCCCAATAGTATTCATCTATTACAAGCATTTCATGCGATAGTTGAACTTCAATCTCAACTATAGTTTTCTAGTAGAGGTGGTTGCATTTGAGAGCTACCGTTAGTAAGGATAAGGGCTTAGGATTGTTGGCACTCCTTTTCTCCAATAGCATCTTCACTACATTTACTTTGAGAATTTTAGCATTAATGACACTTGCTTGCTTACATACCCATTTAGCATTAAATTCAAGCATTGTTATGGTGCCATCCTAGTGTAGATAAACTTTTTTAGAAACTTTTTGGAGTTTTTGGAAATAGAAGTCAAATAGACTAATTGAAGATAATTAGAAGTTAAACATAAGTGTGAAATCAATCAAATAGACATGTAGATATGGAAATGACTAATAGACAGTCAGTTAAGGGAGTTACCTAGGTTAGACAAATAGACGTGGTAGTTAACTCCCAGTTAGTTACAACCAAGAAGTATAAAGATTAATAGACTACTAGTTCTCTCTCTCAACATTTGTAGTGATTGATTATCTTATCTATTGTACTTGTGTATTCCTTTAAGCTCAATACAATTTGTTTATTCGTCTAATTTTCAATTGTACAATTTCTTTTTAACTAGTGATTGGCTTGGTCTTTGTTTGGAGCAATTGCCAGTGATTGGCATTGTCTCCTTCTTTTCTTGCATCTATCCAATAGTTGTGAGTTTGTCAAACTATCTTGCTTATTTTATGGAGTATAGTCTTTTTGAGTGAGCTAAGTGATTGATTTTGCTAGTGATTGGTTGATTTTAGTGTACAAAACAATTAGTCTATGATTAGTGTTTTTCATTTGGTTGATAGACTATTAATCAAGTTGTAAGAGCATTATTGAAGGAGATTTTGTGTGTGTAATAATTTTTTAAATTAAGCCAATGATTGGCATGTCTTTTGTTGATGTTTAGTCTATTAAACAAGTTGTAGTCTTAGCTGTAGTTGGAAGCTATGTTAAGCTTATTATGTTCTATCAATTTTGAGGTCAAATGAACAATGTTGTAGTAAAAAGAGCAATCCATGATCTATGTATGCAAGAGCATTATTTTTGAGTCAATTAATCAAAAATTATAGATTGAAAGAGTAAAGCCAAGGAGTGGCTTTACTTATATTATCTTCTTTTAATTCTCTAATAGACCAAGAGAGTGTACTAAGAATTTGGTATTGCCAATGATTAGCACAATGGATGTTTGGGACAAATAACCAATGATTGGTTTGTTCTTGTTTAAGTTTTTTGTTTAATAACCAAGTTGGTTAGATGTTATTAACGATGTTATAGACTGTTAATTGTGATGACAATTGGACAATGTATGTGTAGTCTGTTTTAGTTTCTTGAATCAATTCTACATGTGTGTTTTGATTTGGAAAGTCAATTAGACAATGAGCATAATTAGAATTAGTAGCCACTAATTGGTAGTGATTTCCTTGGTTACTTGGTTTAGTAGTCAAATGGGTATAAGTTGTCAAGCAATTATTGAAATATTTAGTTTAATTGCCTATGTGTGTGAGTGTACTAGTTGTTGTTGTAGTAGTCCAATTGTCTCAAAGATAGAAAAAAACTATGATTAAGAAGTTAAATCAGCAATTGGTCCTGCAGATATTTGCCAAGTTAATTGGTGTAAGTGAATATTTTAGTTGTCAAATAGACTGTAGGAATGTTTGATTAAAGCTATACCAAGAGTGGTGAATTAATTGAGTATAGTCTATTAGGGTGCCGTTGCACTTGACGTTAGGGAGCATTGGTGGTACTGAGATAAAATAGTAAAAGCATGGAGACTAAGCTTTTGATTGGTGTTAGAGGAACCAGAGCTTCGAGGCAGGTGCTATTAGATAACACCACGGTGATGAGTGAGGTGTTTATATACAGAAGGTTAAGGGGAGTTTAAGTTGGCCCAAGTTGTGAAAAAGTAACTCATAATTATAGGGCGTTCACATCTGAAAGGAGGTTTTACAGTGAAAGTGGGCCCATCTTTGTTCTTTTACTATTTGCTTGCATTGCCTAATGAAGGACATGGTGTCCTTTTTTTGAGCTAACTTGTCTTCTATACTGCATGGAAGGGCTTGAGTTGAAGGTTTGCGTGAAGTATAGTTGTAATTTCTTGTGAGGGATGCAGGGATGCAGGTATAGGTGATGTTGCCTGATGCGAAAGTGAATTCGAGATCTTGTCAGAGGTTATTTTAAGGTGGTGGAGAAACAACAACAATAGGCTTGGAGGAACAGCGACTTCGGACTTCCACTCTTGTTGTTCCTCATCGATGAAGTGCATGAAGTGGGTACATGTAGGTATTACTCCTAACATTGTTTTTTCAAATTGGAAGGTAGAAATTTGTTTTGTTGTTCTATATACTAGCGGTTGGTGCTTGCTATGCTATGCATTCACCATTAGAATTTCATTAGAATTTTTTATGTATTAGATAGAATGCAGAGCAAGAATTTCAATAAATCTTTAGATAAAAATTACTAAAATCTTCATATATATAAATAAACATATATTGAAATAAACAATAGAAATTTAATGAATGATGAATGAAATATATGCAATGATGAATATGGTAAAAGATACACATACATTAGAATGTATTAGAAATTTAACTCAATTGTTACAAACAATGGCAACCCAAATTGAAGAATTTAAAGGAAAAACTTGTAAATCTCAAAAGCTTTGTGAACAATTTAATTTTTGTGAAATTCAAAATTGGTTCAATCTAATAAATTTCTCAAATCATTTGGTATTAGCAATAGAAAATTGAAATCAGAAGCTCAAAGCTCACAAAAGCACAAAATTATTGAAATGCAAAAGAA
This sequence comes from Climacium dendroides, assembly GCA_950106755.1. NCBI lineage: Eukaryota > Viridiplantae > Streptophyta > Bryopsida > Hypnales > Climaciaceae > Climacium > Climacium dendroides. The sequence goes on from OX467086.1 coordinate 13,005,902, forward strand.
ATATAAAGCCAAGAAAAGCAATGTAATTGCTACCTTTATAATATCACCATATTGATCCTCTTTAATATCACCTCAATTGCAACAACTATATTATTTCTATAATATCACCCTTTGTAAAAAGTGATATTACAAAGGTGATTGTGAACTGCTACTCTATTTCAATAATATCACATTGCGTGAAAATATGATTTCTATGTATGCATGATTGGAAATATTTTTATAAAATAATTAAAATAATTATTTTAAAAATTTATCAAAATCATTATCGTGCATTCTATTCAAATATATCAAATGTTTAGTAATATGTGATACAATGAATGCAGAGCATAGCAAGCACAAGCCCCTAGTATTAATGGTAGCATTTGTGATATAACAGAGGGACTTATGATTTTAGTAGTATGATAGAATGACGTTGAGTGTATAGGATTCTTAGAAGCACAATCAAGAAGTGCTATTGTCAATGCACAATCACATCTAGCACTAGCCAATATTTGGGTTGTTTCAAGATGTAGAATCATCCACGCTGCAATGTTGAGCAACATTTTTTTTGTTTGTGGATGTACGCCTTCTTTGGTTTTTAGTAACTCGTGTGCAATTTCTTGAGTTTTTTGTCTACTCATTGTAAAAAAAATTTAATTAAAAGAACTTTAAATGCTGATAATGCTTTATTGTTGCAATTGACTAGGTGAAATGAATAGGTTGCAGAAAATTAGTAGATATCTCCAGAGAGTATCAATTATGGATCCATTTGAAATGACATCCGAGTTCATGTCAATAGTTTCCTTAATTCTGCTTCTCTTGTTGATAACTCATCAAGCGCTCTCTCTTTCACACAATGACAATATGGAGAAGGAGTTTACAGATGATGAAAATATGCTTACTCTATTGTCTAATGGTCCAGTCCTAGATGTGCATGCTATTAGTAGGGCTATTTTGGCACACTTTTGTCTCTGAAATACACTTGTTGTTTTAAATGACGATCTGGGTTTCTAGGTTTTTGGATGAAACCTAGGTCTACAATTTAGTTTTCCAAATTTCTGTTGGAGGAATATGATGACAGCCATTGGATGAAAATGTTTCGCCTTACAAAGTACTCTATTTTTTTGTTGGTACATCTACTAGCGCCTGCCATTGGGAAGAAAAACACAAGATATCGTTTTGCTATTCCTGTTGTAGTGAGAATGGCATGTGCTCTTTTCAAACTCAATCACGGTGTGAGCTTATTTATTTATAGCGAGCTCTCTATTACTCAGAGGGATCATTTGGAGTGTCCATTAAAAACTACATGCGAACAAAACTTTGGACCCCCTATATACTTTTTGAATTTTAAATAAAATTAAACAAAAAAAATATGAATAGATTTTTCTACTTTGAAAGTTTATGTTTTGAATTATTGATATTTTTATTTGTTAATAATAATTAGTTACAAATTTTTGAAGTAAAAAGATACACTGTAGAACTGAAAAATAACTTTTACATCCCTATATTATATAAGAAAAAATTGTCTAAAAAATGAACCAAAAATTTCTAAAAATAATTCTCTATTGAAAACTCATTTTGAGTTGAAAATTGATGCAATGGTCATCTAAATGTGTTCTTTAAAAATATTTGAGTTAAAAAAACATGCCATTTTAGTGCATTTTTAACCTCTTCTAAAAATCATTCCATATTTTATTTGAGTTTGAAATTTTAGGAGTAGAATCCTATAGGCATTAGTAAACAATGCTCAAAATTTGAAGTTAAAACTATGGTTTATTAGAAATCACTTGTTCGCACGTGGTTTATTGTAGTAGAACTAAGTGCACCCTCAAGCTTTGCTGTGGACAGAAGTATGGTCTCCATAATTCTTAGAAAAGTTGTGCATGAGATCAATGTGGTTATCTATTCTGAAATAAACTGGCCTTCTAGAAATAGAGTGGCAACCACTACTGCAAACTTTCAATCAATATGTGGACTTCCAAGTGTACTAGGCGCGATTGATGGTATGTACTTCGCAATTTCTAAACCTCAATTTGGCTTAGTGGATTACTATTATTTCAAATCCAAAGATTTTTTTATGAATTGCTAAGCTGTTGTTGATAGCTCAAAACATTTTCTAGATCATTATGTGGGCATATTTTGGATCAACAAACGACTTCAGAATGTTGCATAGGTCGACGTTATACCACAAAGGTTAAGAGAGGACATTGTGAGATGGCAAATTTACTTTTTCAAGATTCTCATCCTATTTGCTTAGCGATGGAGGCTATCCTATTTTACCTTGGCTTTTGGCCTCTCATCGACAGTTTCAGACCTTAACATTGGCTAATCAACTATTTAATAGAAGACTCTGCAAAGGCCGTTCAGTGGTGGAAAACACATTCGCTCTTTTGAAAGGAACTTTTAAAGAATTGCAGAACATTCAAGTCCAAGTTGCATGTGAAGTTTCTTCCAAATGTCATCACATGTTGTGCTATATTGCATAATCTTCTTTTGAAATAATCTCAAGATGAAATTGAACATCTCCTTGAAATGCTACATACAGAGGGTTTCAATCATGAGTTACTACAAGAGGAAATCGCTACAAAGAATAGCAATGTCTCAGCTCTTGACAAAGGTTGATGAACCAGTTGGCCAACAGAAGTGCAAAGATCTCGATGTATTCCTGGCTTAGCAACGAGTATTCCCAATCTAATATATAAAAGTAATGATTATACATTTGATTCCCTTTTTTTTGTACAATTCTTTTTTCCAAGTTTTTTGGGTTCGTACAAGTACTAGTCATAAAGAAAATGTAAATTCAAGCTTAAATGACATATTATAAAGTTCTTATTCTATGCTGGTACTCTCAAAGATATCGAGTTCATTACAAAATGTAATCACTGATTAATAAGTACCAGTTGCACATAGGTTGAAGCTATGTACAAAGCAGATGATAAATCTAAGTACAAGGAGGTGTAGGAACAACATCAGAGCCACTGGAAGGGCCAATACTTGGAGTGCAGTAGGTAGCTTCTTTGTAGTAAGGTTGCATCAATTCGTCGTAGTCAGTAGTTGAGCGCACACGTGTTTTTTCATTCCGTTTCAGATTGGAGTTGGTGTCTAGTAGTTAAGGCATAGGAAAATTTTGCTAGACACTGAACCACTTGCCCTTGTTTTTTAATTCTCATTTACTAAACGTGCATAGTCATAGAGACGTTTGTCCTTCTTCCTTTGGTAGTTCATCTATTCGATGAAGAGTCGCAATTGTACGTCAATTTTGGATTGTTCTACTTTGTGACTTGCTTTTGCCATTTCACGCATCTGCTCTGCTATTGTGTCATTAGTAGTGCACGTCGCCTTTGCGATCATTAAAGGACCAGATACATTCTTTCTACAGATTCTAGTATTGCCTAGACGACGTGTTGTTGCATCAGTAGTGTCCAAGGAACTCAAAATTTGAGGTGTTACACCCAATGGCAAAGAGCCTTTTCAATGAGTTGTGGGTGAATCGCTATCACTGAGACGCATGAGTCCTAACAAAGGTCTTGCTCTCGCACTATTCATTTGCATCATTGGTGATTGTATTAAAGTAGTGACATCTTCACTATCCTCTGTAGCAGCAACCATTATCATAGGGTCCTCATTTGCATCATCGTTGTCTTTTTATTCATCTGTTTTTTTGTTGCATGAAGTTTAATAGTTGCTGTCATAAGCAGATATGATGTCGCGGTTGTGCGGAAGCATTATTAATGGTCTCGTGTTGTACAAATTATGAATCTGAAAAAAAAAACATCTTGAGGAAAAAACCTAGGCAGGCCATTTGCCTTGCGCTGATTTGTATTGAGGTTCAAATATGCTGCTTCATTAGTCCCACTATGAGCAAGGAAATCTGCTATTCTTTTATAATTAAGATTCCATTTACTCTTACATGCTGGACCATCATGTTGGCAAAGAGAATAATCAGTGCTCACGACAAGTGTACTTATGTGTAGCCACCAGGCGTCATGAGCTTTCTCCCATCTACGATCTCTGTGAGCGTTTGTTTACCCACCCTTGATAAATCAGCATGCACAACCAAATTTTAGTAATCATGGTTAATTCCTATGGGTGCAAGTATGGGTGCTTAACGTTGGTTCATTGTGCCTTCTAAGCAATGCATCTTTCCTTAATGTTATACTAACTCTTTTATTTTAAAATAACCAATGAAATCCAACCAAGTTGGGAATATTTTATCTTATACTAACTTACTTTCTAAGCTACAATGATTTTTAGTGAAGGACAAGAAAGTCAAAAATTAAACACCTAAGTTGGAATAACAACTCATGTCATTTCTAAAATTGTAAAATTCACCTTCCTCTAACCTTCCTATCAAAAGTTACAGGCGGATGAAGTTTAACTTTTAAAAGACTCTGAAAACTTTATTCAAGGTTTTGGACTTCTTTCCTATTTCAATTTATTTTGAAATTAAAACCCTATCCTTATATTATTATCTTTTTACTAACTTCCAAGTTTCGACCCTAATGAATGATTTTTATTCTACTTCATCCTATTTCCATCCCAAACTTCATCCTCTCCTAACTTCCTCGTTATAGGTCTATTTTTAAAGTGTGATATGTTTTTAGAAACCTCTAAGTCTATTCTACAAACTTTTCTATTTGAAAGTTGAAAAATCCTATTCTCGACACTTTGACTTGCATTTGAAGTTTGGCTAAACATAGAAATAGCTAATATTAGAAATTGAATAGAAATTGGAGGAATTAGTAGCTTACCTCAAAATTTGCCTCATCTAGGAGGTGGTTGAATACTCCTTTCAATTCTTCATTGTTGTCCATAGTTGAATCCTTTGTGAAATTTTGCTCACTGCTTAAAAAGAGAGTTTTGATACAAAGTTGTCAATTCTTGAACTTCTCTCTTTTTTTTCTACCCTACCTCTTTCCCTTTCATACTATTTCTTTTCAATTATTTTGCTTATTTCAATGATTGACTTAGAAAAAAATACTGTTTACAATTTCAATAATTGACTCTTAAAAATCCTATCTCTTATCTCTTGATGAGTCAATTATTGTTCTATCTAAACTCTAATGGCCTATAGTGATTTTCAAAGATTTCCACTTAATCTTGATTGAATCCTAAACTCTTCAACTACCAAATGCACTTTCTTCTCCTACTCACTTGCAATTTGAATTTGACACTACTATCTCTTAAATTTGAAGAGTTGAGAACTATGAGAAGGTGCTAAATCTCTATTCTATTCTTCTTTTAATTGTAGTTGTAAGCTAATAAGAAAAAAGTGGTGAGTTTAGGGTTCTAATTTTTCCTCCTAGTTGCTAATTTCTACTACTTGAGTTGCTAATTACAATTTCTCTTCTTTACTTTTACTTCTATGTGTTTTAGTTCTTGGTCTGACTTTTGATAGATTACTATTTTTAAATTTTTAAATTTTTTTCCTTTTAAAGGCTAAAGTCAATTTTTTAGATTGATAAGGCACTTGCAAATTGAACCTTCCTAATAGAAGTTATGCATGAATAAAGTTTAACCGTTAATCGACATTTAAAAACTTCATTCACTCACTATTTTTAGATGGTAATCTCAAACTCATTTTCAATTACAGATTTAAACTCTAATTTTTTAGTGCCTTCTAATCTTACTTTTTTTTGTTCTATTTGGATGAGTTTAACACATCTTCATCTAACTTAGTACTAAACTTCATTCACTCATAACTTACTCATTTCAACTCGTATTCTTTCATATCTTATGTTTTTAAAAACCTCTCAACTTTTACTTTATGATTATGTACTCATTTATATATTGTCAACTCTTCTTTTTGCTTTTAACCTCGACTTTAAATAAATACTATCACACAAAAATGAATAATTTGGCCAAACTTTTATTAATCAAACCAAATGGCTTGACAAACTCTAAAGAGTGAAATCAAAGCTTTGCCATGTTCTAAGAGTACTTTAAAATCTTATAACAAACTCACACCTCTCAAAGTTAAAGCTTCACCGTTCTTTGCAATTTTTCTAAATTTCTACTAATTTCACACTACTCAAAGTCAAAGCTTTGCTATGGTTTTAAAATATTCAAATAATTTCTATAGACTTAAAACAACCAAAGCCAAAGCTTTGCCATAGTTTTGAGATATATGAAATTTTTTACAAAATGTTCTAAGGACCAAAGCCAAAGCTTTGCCATTGTTTTGAATAACAACTAATTTTTTTTTCAAAACAAGCAAAGTCAAAGCTTTGCCATCTCAAATGAGACAAGGAAAAATACGGGCAATAAAATGTTTGTTAGTATCAACAAGCTAGTAGAAGGTTAGTACAAGGTTAGTATAACTAGAAAAAAATCACAACTTTGTATATGTGTGTTAGTATTAGAAATCAAACCAAATAGACACTAAAGGTCTCCTCTAATTGGCATTACTAGTCATAAAGGGAGAAATCTCTCTAGAATTAGTACAAGTGTTAGAAATAAACCCCAAAACTTCAATAAAGTACCAAATTTCAACAAACTATCAACCAAAGCTTCTAAAACTTCAACAAAAATATAATAAGAAGAAAGTTAAGCTTGAAGGGACCCTAAGTCCTTCAAAAGAGCTTCAAAAACAACAACAAAAAAGCTTAAAATGCTCCAAAAACAAGAAAATTCGGCAATGTGGCCTAAATGGCCAAAATTCAACTAAATGAATCTAAATGAAAACAAGCACTCGGTGGAAGCACACTACACTAGGTACACTTTAGGCAAAAATTTGAAGTACTTGAAGTGTACATTTTTTGTTAAATGTACAAACTGTACATGTCATCGTTCAATGTCAGCCGTCGATTTCAATACTGCGCGCCATGCTATCTGCAGATCGAGATGGCCCAATCACAATCAAGACACGATAATGTACAGTTTAGATCTAAGAGAACTATGGAATGAACGGCAGAGATTAACTTAGAATGTACTCCATGTACTTACAATACATTATAATACTTTTATCTGTAGCGGCGGGGAATTTTATATCTTCTCCTAAACACATATTTTCAGGGATTATACCGTTAGCCATCCTAGGGTGCATGGGAATGTTGCTTCCAGAACCACAGAATAAGCGTAAACACTTCATTTTCTATCCGTTTTTTAATGTAGAAGGGAATGCCACATAAGCTCCAGAATTGCAGCATAAAACGCAACTACACTCTATGCATGACCAGGAATTCCTCGCACAACAAATTATATATTGAAGTATATAAAAACCACTTGAAGTTCATCGTTTGATTATCCTAGACAAAGTACTTTCCATTTTTTTGACAAATCTGATGTACTTTTAATTCTCAAAAAGTACTTTCGGTAGCTCTGGAAAACCATTTTCTATCTGTGATGGCCATTGATTACAAAACTTCACAAGGTAACTCATCCAATTCATATGATTAAAAGCCAAAATTGTTTAATTCTTCAATCTGAAAAAGTACTCAAACTTCAGTACCTCCCCCGAAAATACTTTTCTGACGTACTTTTTAGGGGGGTGTAGTGTGCTTCCACCCCACTATAAGAAATCGATGTTTTTTTTACATTAGAAAAAATGTGGTACTATGTTACTTCGATTGCAAAAAAATTCACGTTGATGTCTCACAAAATTCGTCAAAATAGATGGACAAAAAACGTGCTTTGTTATACAAAAAACAAGCAGAATTTGGGCTTGTTTTTTCTAATGTCCAATGGAACGTACTATTGCAAGTGCTTGAGGGGGTGGTACATGGACAATACGTCACCTCCACATCACTAAGTCATCTATGAGCAATGCCACGTCATTTTTTTCATCCAACTCCTTTGTGACGTGTTTTTTGACGTGAACCCCATTAAAATTTGACGTGGCATATCTTTGTGGCTGACATGGATTGCGCTTTCCACTATTTTGTACGTTGGATTTTTGTTTAGGGGAACATTATCTGTGACGCGGTTATGTTTTTATGGACATCTTCAAAGATGAGTATATATTCTTGCAAACCAGTAGGAGACAGTTTGGGTCTGTTTTATGAGTCGCTAGTAACAATGGGAGCACGTTGGCAACGTCGTTGCTATTGACATTGAAGAGAATATTTTAGGACCTACTATGTATTTGTCGTTGTTGCTACGGAAAACTCAAAAACATATGTTGTTGATAGTGGTGTTTACATGAATGTCTCATTAAATATGGGGGTTCAACACAGACATCTAAATGCGTCGTCCGCAATATTGGAGCAAACGTTAGAACCAATGGCGGGTGTGCATTTTAGCATATGGTTGGACATGACAAACCCACCATGTTCCCCTTTTTACTATGCAAAATATAGAGCAAATCAACATCACTCTTTGCACATAGATTTGACCAGAAACATAGAAGATATGAGATTGGGAATCACACATGACAATGCTAAGGAGATATATTTAATTACAAAATGCAGCATTCCCTTCATTACATATTATTACAAGGTGAAACCTCCTACTCATGGCTATAAGTGCAAAATCACCCGTAGATGCCTAATTCCGCTTCATAGTACCTTCTTCATGGACATACTATCTAAGTCTCACAACTACAGTAGTTGACAAAAAGGAAAAATAAACCCTATTTATATGAACACCACTTTAAACGCCATGACGTCTCCTTCAGACGCCCTTAGAATGAACTTACGCCCCCTTGACATTATGCGTGACATCTCTACCACAAAGCCAAAATAATTACCTCTAGGCGTCTTCATAAACGTCCGCCATAATGTTCTCTTGGAGACATCAAACTAGATGTCTTTTGAGACATCAATTAGTGCAGACTATACCCTCAAGAAAATATCAATAAAAATAAAATAAAATAAAATAAAATAAAAAAATAAATATTAAATTCAATAAGAATGGAAGAAAATTCATCATCTATCATTTCCTTGAATTGTTGATGGTGAAATGAAGGAATTTATTTATTAAAAGCTAGTAAGAGTGAAGAGAAAAGAGGTCATACTTATACCTATAGTTCGTCTATGATGAAACAAAAAATATAGAATAACTAAATATAGGAACTTTGTTGTTGTTCATCTTGACATCATTTTAGACATGTAGATGTTGTTTTAAACATTTAAACATTGCTTTGAACATCTACATGTTGTTTTAGACATTAGGAAAAACATCGTAGACATTTTGTATTGAACATAAATTGTTTTTAGATGTCCCATATAGATTGTTTCACTTCCCACCACCTCACTTGTATAAAAACTAGCTCTTTTCATCCATAGTACCATAATGCACATTCATCCATTTTTCTTTGCTTTTTGCAAAACACTTGGTTGCCTTTTCCTTTAATTTTTTAAAGATGGTCAACATTTTACCATTAATCATAGTAATTTTTATAAATTTATCCATAGTCAAAATGAAGTTATTTGTTGACGTGGCATCTTTGTGTTTTTTATGACATCTGAAAAAACATGAACGTGTTTTTATAGATGTCGCATTTGACAAGCTAGTCTACGTTGACATGACATCCTTTTTCATATTCTTTGTATATGTTTTTATTGACATCATTTTGAATTCTCACTCTAGAGGTCCAAAACCCATTGACGTAGTGATGTCTAACATAGCATGGACTATTTTGTGAACGTCACAGCTCCGCACCCCCCATGTCATCGATGTGGAGAATGACAAGGACTTTGATGGCTTACAACCAGATATGTTAGATGCTAAACCCATTTGCAAGGCTGTAATAGTAGGTAGAATATACATCCCACCAATAGCCAAGCCTCTAAAGCCACAAGAAATGGAAGCATAGTAGTAAACAGTATCAATCTAGTCGTCCACAACATCATCATTGCAGACAGAGTTTGAAGCTTGCCATAACAAAACATGTTGTAGTTGATGTCAAGTATAACACACTATACATGCCCCTAGACATCTTGAGACGCCTCTATGGTGACGCTCAAAAGCATCTATGGTCCTTTTCATTTATTGACAAAGGTTTTCTTTGTCTTATGAAGGCAACCTATGTCTTTTTTGTACACTCTATGCATGTTGTATTTGTCATTGCCTCTTCTGCATCACATGGTGACTGTCTCATATAATTCTAAATTGTGGAGAACATTAATTCCACTTTGTCTAACGTGAATGAGAGTGGGAGGCAATTTTTCTTCTTCTTTTTAACCAATTGCTAAGGTGGATATTTTTTTCATGTTTCCCATTTTTGGAGGCCAAGATTGTCCGTTGGTGTGGCACCTATAATGTTCTAAGTATTCTGAGCCCCCTATAGACATGAGAGCAAATTTTATTTTTAAAATGTAGTATTTCTTGGACCTCATTTCAATCATGAAGTAGGTGGCAAGCAATTGCCTTAGAAGTTGCATTTTTCCTAAGGTGAATGCAAGTAGAGGCAGTTTTTTTTTTTTTTTTTTTCATTATTTGTTGATGTTGATTTTTTTTATGTTTCCCATTTTTTTGGACCAAGATCGTCCGTTGGTGTGGCACCCATAATGTTCCAAGTACTTTTATCTCCCTGGGAATATGGGAGCAAATTTTATTTTCAAAATGTAGTATTTCTTAGACCCCTTTTCCCTTTTTATAAATTGCACCTTTTATTTTCATTTTTTATAATATTTTGTACTCTCTTGAATGACTACAAGTAACAACAAACACCACTACAAAAGAGTCCATGATAGTCATTTTGTCATTCCTCATTCACATCAATATGCATCCAAAAAAGTTTTTTCACAACCTACCCAAGCAGCTATCCTTCCTCTGTGTTTTTCCCTCTTGAGTAGTGTTTTATCCATTGCCATTGTAACTTTTTTCAATTTATCTACAGTAAAAACAATTGTGTTGGCTAACGTGGCACTGTCATGTTTACTTAGACGTCTCGCAAAAACATAGCCTTGTTTTTGGTAATGTTCATATAGACATGTCCGTCCGCGTAGACATATACCCATCTAGCCCTCTTCTAGATGCCTATTTCCATGGACATCACACAGAATTCCCATTCCTACGGCCCAAATTGCCAAACGCTGCGACGTTAGAAAAAACACAACATGTTTTTTGTAAAACGACTCCAAAAACACGTCTTTCTTATAGTGAAGGCCATTTAAAATGAACCTAAGGGGTTATTTGAGAGAAGAATAAGTCCCCCTTACCCCCCCCCTTCAATTCCTAAACCGTAATCTTATCATCTACAATTTTCATCCTAACCTTCAAGTTTTGACTTTCTACACTAGTCTAAAACTCTAACTTTTGGAAAAAGACTCTGTAAGCCCTCAAGTTAGCACTTGGAACTCTAGATCTATTTTTTGCAATTTTTAGTTAGTTTTTAGATTATTTTTATACAAAAATACATTAAAAAAAAAAGAGTTATTGAGAGTTTTGGTAGAAGTCCCTACCAAAGTAGTAAGAAATGGTCCTAAAGACATAAAAAACATAAAACTTTATGTTTTCACTAATTCTAGGTCTTATTGGTAAGTTTAAATGAATAGTTAGTAATTCCGAGAGAAAAGAAGATATGAGAGTTAGTTAGTCCTAGTATCTTGTTCATGCAAAACAACATCTATAAATATGCATGTGACAAATTAACTAAATAGTAAAGTTTAGTTAGCATTATAAGTCATATTAAGTCAAAATCCAATTCAAGAAAGAATTGGGTTTGTTGTTCTAAATATTGTAAGCAATTATGAGAATACAAGCTGTCTTCAGACCAAGGTGGATGAAAAGGTGATTGGAGCATACAAAGAGTTGATTTTTTAGGTCAAAGCATGCTAGGAGATCAAATTGAGATCCAATCTTCTAAGATTCTCCCGATATCAAGAATGATTTCTCCCTTGGGTGGAAATTATTCAAATTTACTATATTTAAAATAGTACAATGTGAGCATGGAACTTGTACTTGGATTCTAGAAATGCCCTAGATGTTCTCCCAAAAGTTTTATAATATTGGGAAACTCCACGTTGGCTCCGTAGAAAGTCAACCGTTTAAAAACGCATTAGTAAATTCCTAGAAATTACAAATGATGCAGTAAAATCTCACTAAAAATTAGGATAGTGTTTTGTGTGCTAATAAAGAGCCCTATGAAGTTTGAAGACATTTCGACATTTCGACATTCCGACATTCCCAAGTACTAAAATGAAGACTGACATCGGATTTCACAAGAATTTACAACTTGGCGGTGGATTAACCGGCGTACCAGGAACTAACAATGTCCAAATGGAGCAAATCAAGGGTCAATTCTTACTCCCATAAATATTCTAAACCACCTTGGCTAAACAATTTCATCAAAAAGCATAAACTCCAAAAGTTAGAAATTTGACTTTTATTTGGAGTTACCATAACTTAACATTGTGTTTAAAACCTGCCGAGGAAGTAGGGATACGGGATCCCTTAGGCTAATTGGGGTCTTCTAAACACGATGGTGCAATTGGTTTTTGATTTTGAGTTGTTTCCTAAAAGATAGAGAGGGTCAACCCTTAGTTTAACTTTTTACAGTAATTTGTGATTAATCTATAGTGATTTTACAAATATCTTTTGGAAAATCAAAAATTGGATCTGCTCAAGATTTCTTTGCTTGCATAAAAATCCAACTTTGGACTAAAAAAAGACAATTTGGAATTAACTTAAGATTAATTTTCAAAATATCTAGGTTAATTAGGTTAATTTCAAAATATTTTTGGAATAAGATATTAGATTTGATTTTTCCAAGATCTATTAGCTAAATGGAGGGGATTCTAGAGATTTTTGCCATTAAACAAAGATAATAATGAAATTACAATTAGGGTAGATTAGCAAAATATTTACATGAAAGAAAATTGTAATTCCATCAATAACTTACCGTAGAGGGGCCTGGGAGAGTATATAAGGCCCTTCCGTGAGGTTGTCAAAGACCCTCATTCTCATACTAAAACTTGTATTTTGCTTTAATTCTCTTTGTTTTGTGCTATCGATGAAGTTGGAGTACTTTTGCTGCTTAATTGTTGTACTACCGACAAAGTTGGAGCACTTATTGCTTAAATTTGTCACTTTGAAGGACTAGAGGGTCTCTTTAAAATATTATTTCTTGCATTTCGTCTAAAGTATTAGAGGCCAAGCCTCAACACTTTTTTTTTTAATAAAATTTAGAACGCACTTTTTGTCAGACCTCAGATTTGCTTAAACATTGGAACTAACACTTGAGGCACTTGAAACAACATTTGGTATTAGTATACTTAAGGCAGCAAAGTCAGACTTTGCCAAAAGTATATTAACACTAAGATTCTTTTCAAAATTTGTTGTATAACGGAATTTGGGAGTTTAATTGCTAATGTTTGGTTAAACACTTTCATATGTACCTCCTTTAGTAATTAATTTGGAACTTTGATTGAAATTTTGAAAGACTAGTTTTTAATGTTCGGTTAAACACTGTCATGTGTACCTCCTTTAAAAATTAAACTTTCAAAATACTACAATGTTTGTGCTTAGGGTCGCCCCCGCACATCGAAGCTTTGACTTATAATAGTCAAAATTTGTCTTTGGAACCTATTAAACCCAAGATTGCTTCTGCACAGTGCATAGTGAAGCTCTGACTTTAAAAGTCTTGGGTTGTTAAAAAATTAAACAATCAAGCCCCGAGTGCCCATACAACAAAACCTTGACCTTCAAAGATTCTCAAATAGGTTCAAAACTTCATTTGGAACCTTTCTAAAGCTCAACATCCATTATTTCTCGTTGCACACAATTGTTGGAGAAATTGGGTTGCTGAAACTTCTCTTTATTGATTCCTTTCTAGAAGTTCCCTTATTCTAAAAACCCTCAAAAAGTTTATAGTTTTGGTATTGTTTTCATTTGTTCTTTTTTATTGTTTTGGTTAAGCCAAGAAGCCCGCACTAAACAGGAAGCTCAACCCAAGTAGGAAGCCCGAGCTGAGCAAAGAGTTCGACGAGATTAAAGCTACAATCTTCTCGGGTACGGAGGACTACGATCTTCCCAAGGACGGACCAATAGTTGGCTGCCACATAGCGCCTCCACAAAAGTCTGAACTAACCAGAAAGCTCAATGCAGTAGAAAGTCCGAACTAGATAAGAAGCTCAATTGAGTAGAGGTTCCAAACTGGACAGGGAGCCCAAGAAATTCAAAATCCACAAGCTTGGGAAGTATCATTTATAAAAATTTGTCACAATTTTGAGAATAATCAAACTCAAGGTTGGCCATTGCTCACCACATCAACAATTTTGATTTTTTAACTAAAAATTGACATTCTCTCATTTTTCCACCACTCTCAATTCTCACATTCTCTCCATAGCTCCATCTTCCAACTCACCAAGATCTCACAAAACAAATGAGAGAGTATTAGGGGAGAAGAAGAACAAAAAGAATATAGAATATGAGAGAATTTGCACACAAGAGAGAATTAATATTAAAAAAATAGTTGTTAGGGAACCTCACTATTGAACCAAATGCTTTGATTATTCTATTCTTTGGATTTAGGATTATAATTTAGAATATTGTAGTTTGTTATTTAAAAGCTTAAAATTTATTTAACACCTAAAAAATAATCAAAAACTTAAGAAAATACAAGTAGATAAACTTTAGACATTAGTTTGGATGAAAATTGAAAAATTCATTCAAAAGAATTAAAAAGGGAATTTGAGCATCTAGGTGGAATTTGAAAACTTTAAGTCAAACTAAAAGTCTAATTCCACACCTTAGTCCCAAAATAATTGATGGATGAAATTAATTGCTAGAATTTAAATCAAAATTCATCTATTAATAACTTTTTCATATAACCACTAAAATTTAAGTGTCTTACCTTGTTAAAAGGTAACTTTACATTTTCCATATAAAAATCTTGAAAACCCTAAAAGTAGTGATTTAAGTAGGAAATTAATCGTATTAGAATAAAAATGATTTTAAAAAGAATCTTTAAAAATTTTAAGAGAATTATTTAAATTTGGAATTACATAGAAAATCTTTTGAGGATTCCAGCATCCAATTATATTCTCAAAAATACCTAAATCTGAATGAGAATTTTATGGATGAAGTTTGGTCTTAAAATTTGATGAAATTCTTAAATTGAGAACAAAAATTATTTCTATCTTAAAACTAGTTAACCCACATCATTATAACCATAACTTTGAAATTTAGAATTATTTCAATAAGATTTCTATTTTTAATCTATGGATGAAGTTTTTATATTAGTTTAGAAGTCAAACTTCATCCTTGAATAACTTCTACATAGAAAGTTAGAATTCACGTTGTTTTACCATTTTGGAAAGGACAAAGTGCATTCTATAAGTTTAGAAGATTAAAAGTTTAGATTAGAGTTTTCTAAAGCCATTAGCACTAACAATTTTAGCTAAGAATTGCATTTTAAAGTAACTTTTAGTGACAGATTAGCACAATATTAAGTGTCCATTGCTTGGAAGGCACTTATTATTCACCCTATAAGTTGATTTATCATTTTGCCATTAGAACTTGTGTGTCAAAGTTCTAACTCAAGGGTGGAGTTAGAATTGCCTATAGACTCCAAATCACAAACGGATTGTACCATTGGCTTTAGAAGGCCATTTTTAGTTTAAAGGAATCCTCACCCCTTTTTCATCCGCTAAAAAACCACAAAAGTTAGCGCCAACTAGAAACCCCCAAAGGATAAAAATCCAACTTTTGGAGGTTGACTTTTCTAAAGAAAGTAATTCGCCTAGGGTCTTAAGTAGGTAAAAGGGAGTAGAAAAAGACTTAACTTACATGGTTGTCATACTGGACAAGTTACTATTCATTTCTTGTCTTGTAGGACAAGTTACTATTCATCAAATGTACCTCTCAAGTACATTTGATGAATAGTAACTCGTCCTACAGAACAAAAAATGAATAGTAACTTGTCCAATATGACAACCATGCTAACTTGGGCCTCATTCCAACTTCGTCCGCTCTTAATACGCCGGTCAATTCCACGGTAAACTTCGAATTTGCCGATCCTAAGAGGATCTTGTCAATTTTGGGTCTTCTAGCTATCGAAATGTCTTGAAACTTCATGGAGAGTGTTATTAGCATAAAACAAGCTAGTCTAATTTATAGTGAGATTTTACTGCACTCTAGGTAATTTCCATGAAATTCTCATCGTATAAATTGGTAGTTGATCATCCGAAAGAATATCTTCTGACTATCAGAAAATTTTGGAACTTTTCATAGAAACTCCCATGAATTTCTACAAAAGACGTGCAAGCTCATATTCTTACCTTGCTCATTTGAAGGAGAGCCAAATCCCGCTATCTCCTTTAACTTCTAATGAATGGAGAATCTTTCACATGAAGAAGAATTTTGGTGAACTGATTTCGCCGTTGAACTCCTGGCATGATTTCCACCTAGAACCACTATAATTATGTTGTAGATGCTCTTCTCTAGTCTGTCTTGAGTTTTCTCCACCTGTAGATTAACAATTGGAGTTTTTATTGTTTTGT
Organism: Climacium dendroides; assembly: GCA_950106755.1. Taxonomy (NCBI): domain Eukaryota; kingdom Viridiplantae; phylum Streptophyta; class Bryopsida; order Hypnales; family Climaciaceae; genus Climacium; species Climacium dendroides. The sequence continues at coordinate 13,022,266 of OX467086.1, forward strand.
TGGACAATGGGGAAACTAAAACCTCTCTCCAGAACTAGTTTAGAATTCTCACATAAGTTCCTTCGGACCAAGTTAGCCATGTTTTGTCACATGCAAGATAGGTTTGGCTATTTCAGGTCATTTTATTTAAATACTACAATATATACAAGTTTTGGGTTTCTACCCTATTTACATGCGGGGTTTGTGTTATGTTTTGGGAAAATATGCTAATTAGGACTAAATATTATAATGGCATGTGACATACTTATTTTGACTTTACACTCTTTCTATAGCTTTTTGTATATTAATTCACACTTGAAAGACTAACAAATGGAAAAAAAATAGTGAGTTTCAGGTGACAAATCAAGCACTCACACATTTATCAATGAGTGATTTGTAACTAAACTCCATCCATTGATTGACAATGTTGCGCCAAACTTCTTAACCCTTTACGTACTAAGAATTCACTATTTCAAGTAGTGGACTTTGATTGAATGTTTTGTAGAAAGCATAATCTAAATGAAATTTTTTATTATATAATTATCTTGAGTGAAGAACATTGCATTCATTGGTTTAAATAAATAATTATTTAAATAAATAAAAATCCCTATATAAAATCTCTAAAGTTGCTGAAAAAAACATGAGACCCAATTTGGGCTTCTTAGACACTAAAGGGTTAATGCTATCTTCGATCCTTTTATGCAACCTTGACTAAATGTCTGTCTTTGCTTGCTCTATTAACTTCCTTTGTATATGGCAGGGTGTATGGTCTATTGAACTTAGCCATTTTCTTATTGCTTTTATGAAGATTGAATTTCGGGCTATTGCAAAGGGTTGATTTGCCGCAAAAAAACAATTGGCCTACATAGCATGCAAATTTTGTTTATTTTTTTCTTCAAAGCCATCTACCAATCGACTTTGTCTAAGAGGCCTACTACTTGATCCCGTTGATCCCCTCAGAGTTTCATATACATCAAATGTTTTTGTATTGTCTGTATTCAAATTTACTTCTGAATCCAAAGAGACAAGTTTTTCGGTGCTATACATGAGTCTTCTCGCAAGCCCCTCCCATTTAATGTGTCACTCCCAAGAGTCCCAACCACAAAGCTATAGTTGTGATTGACATTGTCAACTACTATAGATCTTTGTGAGAATTCTCCATTGCAATGAATAAATAGGGCTTAGACATCTGATGTCAATTGCATGAAAATTTTAACTCTTGTATCATGAGAATCTGATGACTAGGTTGTCACATCGGGTGGGTTGGGGTCATCGGATGTCTCGGACGAATGGACGGATGGTCCGGACCCCATTTCGGAATTCGGGCAGGAAATTTTGCCCAAAATCCAAATTTTTCTTAAACCTGACCATAGGTACCTGACGTGGCCATTCACGTTTTAGGGAGGGTATGGACGTTGGGTATGGACGGGTAGGCCATGTTGAGACGTAGTTAGGGTGGGAACGCAAGGGACGGGGACACTGTCGTCCGCGTCCTAACCGTCTGCGCCCCAACCTGATCGTCTGCGCTCCTGTCAGGGGTATAAGTACCATCCCTGATAGTTCTACCATGCCACCCTTGCGTTCTTGGACTTCACATTTGAGCTCCAAGTTGAGGTGGGGTACATAGGCTTCACAACTCAAAGTTCACGACTTCTCTTATTCTTTCATTCATTATTTTGGGTAAGAGGAAAATATGATTACTTCTATACATACTATTCGGGACACTAATTCACAAAAAATGTCGCAACCCAGTGTTGAAGCCAATGTAGTTGCACGGTGTCGAGTAGAGAGGCCTTGCCTTGGGAAATCGCGGAGAAACTAGCTGCAACTAGATTTGGCCCGGAATAATGAAAGAACCCCAATCAAACACTCCCATCATATATATATACTCACAAATGCCCCATATAATGATATATAGGCCAAGTAGAGTAGCCTATTCTCATATAACTACCATAATATGCTATAGAGTGTAAGAAAGTATCACATGTTTGTAGAAAATGGTAGAAGATATACCAAAACCTCTATAATTTCTCTTAAAAGAGTACTCGACACTAAAATGAATGCCATAAAAGCTTCACAATTCCAAACTAAATGTGAAAGGTCTCTTTGGAAAGCCAACAAGAATATTTACAAACCCATAAAATCTCAAGTAAAACTAAGATACTGTCCGAATTCTACAGTCGTTCAAAGTTCACTATTAACAATTCAAAGACAGCTCCTCAGTACTTTGCTTCCAAGTTCATAACTTCCTCATACTAACTTCAAATTGAGCAAATGATATCTCTATGAGAATCTAACATCTCAATAAACAACTTCACCGAGTATCATGAGAAAATATTTCCTCACCACATAGTTATGAGCCCTCGAAAGTTTAGTCTTCATTCTCCATGGCAAACATCCCCTTCCTCAAGCATAACTTTTGCACAAAAACTTCAAATAGAGCGAGTGATAGGGTTTTGGAAAGACAAAAATATGGAGAACAATCTCCCAAAATTTCATAGCCAAAATCCTCCTGTACAAAACACAATGACCCTCTAAAGTCACGGTTTCCCTCCAACCAACCTTAAGGAGGAGGAAGAAGACCTTCAACCTTATTCTCCACCTCACCCTCCATACTTTCCACCTAAGCTAGTGGATTAAACCCCTACAAGTGCCATATGGACCACAATTTGTCCATTGGTTACTTCTTTTCTCCCATAACCCTATCCTTATCTCTTACGTGGCCTTCTAATCTTCTAGAAGTCAATAGAAAGGTCAAACAAGCTTCTACTTTTCATTTAAACAACTTTAAATACAAACTAAAAAATACTAAATGACTTCAAGTGTAAAAACAAACATTATAAACCTAAATAATTGTTTAATAGAGGTATAAAAGGTTGAGTTCAATCCGTATGGATGGATTAGGCTCCCCAAAAAACCTTCTATTTCAACAAGAAGTATTTATTTCTATATAATGTACGTATAAACAACACGACAACGGAAACAAAAGGCTCAAGATAAGGGTAGGCCTCAGAACTGTAAAAATTCAAAGAAGCGCTTGCATATTCTATTTGATCCTAAACAATTTGCTTTCTTTAGTTGGGAAAATGAAGCGCAACCTTGGATGAAATGAACGTGTGAGAAATATATTGCTTGGTGCCACATTGATAAAGTGTTTCCACAAAACATGCATGAAAAACACTGTAAGTTTCAAGTAGCCAACCTTCACCACTACAAGGACCCTATATATGTAAAAGTCCAATTTGTTGTATTACACTTTGTATATTTGGATTACATCGTTGTAGAAATTCTCATTCATGTCATTGTAAATACACTTTTATGTTCTCTATGAAGTGATCATAGCGTTGTGATGCCCAAATAGCTTTTACATGTACTTTTGCCCTATACTTAAAACAGATTGCATGTTTGTAATTTGGTAGCCCTTTGCTCATGTAGCCTTCAAATAAAATAAAAAATTGTGGAGTGTATAATTTGGTGGCCCTCTGTTCTAACACCCTTCAAATTTAAAAAAAAATAGGGAGGTCATCACAAAGCATACTTTCATCTCATACAAATGAATATTCAGAAATCCATACATATAAAGGTTAGGAAGGTCAACAAACAAACTCATTGGGAATTGGACATTCATGCTTAGAATTACTAGTTTAGGGGCTGTCCTTAAAGGATTAATGATAAAGGTGGCCCTCCATAACTGCCCTGAACATAGTTTGGCAAGCCCTCTTTAGGACATTTCAGGAAAACAAGATTTACAGTTAAAGTTGCAGGTAAGTCGCCCAACCCTAGAAGTACTAGTTTAGTGAAATGGGTAAGGCGGAGACATTAGGGCGCAAATGCAAAGACCAAGCGCGGACACTGAGGGGAGGTGCGAAAGTACTGTTTGGGCGTGTACGCTTGGGCGAAAACGTACTGTTAGGGCGAGGATGTCAGGGCGAGGACGTTGGACCACGGGCCAGCCTCCTGGGCAGAGATGCTGGGGTACGGACTTCCAAGGAAGTCAATAGTGCATTGGCTGTGATTTTTTCCAGTTTTCGAGGCAACAAAGTTTACAACTTCCACCTACTTACTAACAGGTGGTGGCTGTACAACTCATAAAACCTTGAGACATGACGAATTTGGAATGTCTTTCATAAAGCACTTCATCTCCTTTGATGTTTTGGTGCATTGTAAGGAAAATTATGCTACGTTCAAAGCCTAAGTTGCAACTTAAGTTCCCACATTTTCCATGAAAATTGTCATTTTCCGTCTACTTGCCAAAAGGTAAGAATGGAAAATAATGATTGTCACCCTTTTTTCCAACGATGTTGTTCAAACACATGGAGCAAAAATTGTTTTGAAGGAATAGACAATGTCGAAGCCTAAGGGACTAAAGAAAAGAAAGACAACAGTAATTGCCTGACCTATTTCTCTAGTATACAGGCCAAAGAAAAGCCAATCCTTTAGACAATAGGCCTTAAAATCTGTAATCTTGCAAGCATGGATGGGCCATGAACGGGATTCTAACATACACATTGAATTACTTTAAAATACAATTGAAGATAAGAAATTTCTTGAAATTTTTTCAAAACACAAATGCAACTTCAACATCAAATATAAAAATATTGCACAATTGAAACCATGTATTCTTTAATTCATTCACTTGCTTCAGTACTCGTGGAGTTAACCTCAAAATGACCATGGGAACAGAATTTGTCCTCAAATATTTTAAGAAGCCGAATAAAACCTATCCAAATCATTTGTATAGTTTTAACATCCCCATTATGATCTTCCAATCTACAATTGATATTTTTGTATTTTCTTTTCCTATATACTCCCTAATATGTCTAGTTTTAATTTGTACAATTATAATTTTTTTTTAAATGGTACAACTTATCAAAATGTTGGCATTTTATTCAATGTAGAGTAAACTTCTTGAAGCTAAAGAAATCTCGAGGTCATTCTATGGTTCAACAAAAATTCGTGCTTGTAGAGATCACTCCTTTTAATTTAAGGTATACAACTATACGCCTAAGTTAAGTCCCACATTTCATGTGGGATTATTTCTTTTCGTTATTGTATTTTGGAGAACCTGTATTTTTACATAAAAAAGTATTGGAGGCATATTTTTCGTACCCTATGATTTTCCATAAAGTCGATCAAGCAATCTTCATAGTTGGGCCATCTTGGATATAAAACTTATGTCTTTGATTTTGTCATTTTGCCATGCACCTATACATCCTAAACCATGAAATCAATGGCCTATATTGAAACTCATTTTTCTGATATATATACTAGTAGTACCATGTTACAATTCCAGTTGATAATAAATAAAGATGTGCAATCTTGGCATCTTATAAATTCTATGCCAAGTATTCTACTCAACCAAGAAAGGAAAAAACAACACCATAGAAGCACAAAACACGGTCATCATGTCGAAATTGTAAAAAACAACAACACTAGTAATATGAAATGAACAAAATAAAAAATGACATTAAAAAAATGCTACAAATCCACATGAGAATATGACCTTTAGCATAGCATGGTGTCACGGAGAGCATACATTATATCTATATGTGATCATGTATGTGTTGGCAATGGTTTACACTCTAGGATCAAAAAATAAAACAATGCTTATAGTATACTAGTATGGAAAATTGATTCTTACAATTTCCAAATATTGGTACAAACAACATGATAACTTCTTCATAGTAATTGATATACATAATTGTTCAATTGGAAAATAAAGGATTATTGAGGAGATGTTTTGCAACTTACTCCGAGAAATCCTTCTTTGTGAAAGTACCTTCAGTTGAAGATTTGTTACTCCACAATGCTTTGTCCATTTTCTTTTAAAAAATACAACATAGTTACCATGTAAACTAATATTAACTACATTATACACATTACACTATCCTCATTCCAAGTGTGAGGCACTTGATTTCTTGATTTAAGTACCTCTGAAAAAGAAAAATTCCTAAGTACACTTCTTACTTTACAAGGTTCTACGATTTCAGGTTTGGAGTTTAGGGTATAGGATTTAGGGTTTAGGATATAGGGTTTAGGGTTTCTACAGTTCAAGAATGAGGGTTTCTATTTTGCAATGGTTTTTGTCGTTCAAGACTTGCCTCCCTCTCTTATGCAGTCTTGGAGCACATGTTCAAAAATTGATGCTGGGGTGCGAACACTGAAGGGCGGGGACTTGAAAGGAAGGGTGGGGACATCAGTCACAAGGTGGGGACGTCCGGGCGGAGACGCTACTAGAGGGAGGAAAGGGCTAGAAGTTTGGAGCTTCTTCCAAGCCCTCAGAATTAGAGAAGTAGTACAAGTAGCAATTGTTTTGAATCCTGCATACCTATGACGAAATTAATTCTAAAATCACGTGCATTTACGGTGTCAAGACATTTAACAGTAGGAGCACGAACATAGAATTTATTGCTAAAGTCAAATGGATTTTGGGAATCGCGACTCGGAGCACACTTTAGAACACAGTACTATGGGGGAGTTGGGGACTCCCATTGCTTTGCTGTTCGAGAGTGTAGGGTGTGGACGTTGAGGCGCGGACTATAGGGTGTGCACGTTGGGGTGTGGATGTCGGGAGTTAGAAGCCACTACTTTGTTTTTTGAGACATCCGAGCGTGGACGCTAGGCGCGGACGGTGGAGTGGAGAAGTGGGATTCCCCACTAATTTTGTTTTGGGGAGTGCAGGGCGCGGACGCTAGGGCACGGATGTTGGGGTTAAGGCGCGAGACACCCACTGCTTGTATATTGTTGAAGACACTGAAAACCAACTGCAAGTTAACCCTTACATGTCCACGCATCTAAAAAGTGGATGCAACCTTGATTGTAACTTTTGGAATATCCATTTTTTGAATTTATTTTAAACTAAGAAAATAAAGCTTCATAAGTTCTACTTGTACTCTAATTTAAAATTTTGAAATATGTCAAAAATTGAGAGAATTATTTCAAGTAGAGGCTCCATGTGTTAAAATCCAAATAACACCATGTAAAGTGTTTTCTATTCATATTTGATTTTAATTTTAATTTAATTTATAAATAATTTACAAGTTTGTATTTCTCATCTTTGTTTTTATTTATGGTAAAAATTATAGGTCATTTTAATATAAATTTCAATTGATATAAATTTTTTACTAATTTTAGCTTTAAAAAATCACTATGATTTGATTTTTCCACAAAAATATTGAAAAAAAACAGAAAAATAGAAAATTCATTCATCTACTAGCAAAAACTATCAAAATTCTTTCTACTTATTAAATAAAAGGATAAATTTGCTTTAACAATTGAATTTGACTTCAAGATCTTTGTTGTTATTGTTTTGGGTATAAAAACAAGACATTCAATTGAAATTTTTTCATACTAATCTCTCTTTCTCCTTGTACTTCTTGAAAAAATTTCAAGATATTTAGATTGTTTTTTCTATTTTTATTTATTTATGTTAATTTTTTACATAAAACATTATAACAATTTCAATTTTTCATGAAGCAAATTGGAATTTCTTACAATGATATGAAATTCATAGTTTGAACTATTTAAAATATAATTTTTTTTCTACAGTTCAATTTAAAAAGATGGATTTAGCTTAGACTATAAGTTTGACTATTTTAGAATGGATCAAGTCCTTTAAGGGGTCAAATGAACATGGAGCTAGGGATGCTAGGGTGAAGGAAAATTGTGCTTTGAGAAAGTGACAAATATTGAAATATGCAAATATGAAATTGACAAATAGAACTTATACAAAATGGAAGTAGTACAATAGTACAATATCTGATAATAGTTGTATGTATTTCATGTATGTTATAAAAAAACTTCAGAAAGAATTAGCCAAAAATATAATCTACTAAAAATAGCAATTTGGTTGGATTTTATTTAACTTCAAACTTTTCAAAACACCAGAATCTGGTGCCTTGGGCAGTTAGGAGTTTAAATTGAAGGGATAGAACACCCAAACATTTTTTCATGTCCTTCGTCCACACCCTGAACTGCACCCTCACGTCCACGCCCACCATTTCCCGTCCGTGCCCTGAACAACATCCGCACCCTCATTTCCTGTTTGTGCCCTAAACTACGTCCACGCCCCCCTGCGCCCGAACCGTCCACGCCCTGATAGAGTCCGCGCCTCATTTCGTCTACGTCCCCGCCTACACCTTGTTTCCGCTCAGACTTTCTTCCATCTACGCCCCACCCTCCACGCTGGCATCTAAATGTCACTGAATTTTCTTGTAATCCGAATTTTTTCCATTCACAGAAAGTCAGCTGCCCGTTGACCACTTCGGACGGACGTTATTCCTATCGGACGTCCCGGACGGACGGACGGACGGTCCATCCGTCCAATGTGACAACCTTGTCTAATGAACCTTCATATCCTAGATGGCTCAACATATGGCTTATCTTTTTGGCAAATATCAAATTACAAACCTTACATTTTATTTTACCAACTACAGGGACATCATACCACATTGAGAAATCCTTGCCCATATTCACAAATCACAACTTCTATGTTATGTTGTTAGAATCTAGTTTAAAATGTTAAGACCAAGTCCACAATGTTTACAATATAATAAAAAATGTATGTGTGAAGCCTTCAAAATGAAGGCCCTTCTGTCCATTGAACTATGCATTACTAAGTAGGGATACAAAAAATTGCAGCTTCTAGCTCTTGGAAATCTTAGTGTTCAATTTTTCAAGAGTGGTTACAAATGCCTTACTTTCTACACTTATAGTTTTTAGCTTAGTGAAGCAATCCAACTATCTAAGTGGCCGAGACCATTAGAGACCAAATTAAAATACCATCAAGAAGTTAAGGCAATCCAACATTTGAGGCAAACGGGCGGATGCGCAAATAGGCGAACGGTCTTTCATGCGGACGGTCCATTTGGCAAATGCTCGGATAGCCTTGAAGTGAATAGGTAGACGGCCAATCGCAAGGACAAGCGGACATCCCCTCGAGTGGACGGTCTTTTGGGCAAATGGGTCTCGAGCAGACGAGCTTTGGGCATACGCGCCTCGGGCAAACGAGCCTCGCATGGACGGATTTTGGATGGATGGGCCTCGAGCGGACGAGCGAATAGGCAAACCTCTTTACAATTTACAGTACACTCTCCAGACTTTAGCTACCCATCTTGCAGTGAGGGTTTCAACAATGGATTGCAAGTATTCTAATCATTTTCACTTCTCACTTTTTTAGCGTTTTTTGTTTTTTTTCAGAAACATATGGACAAATTCCATTGATAAAGGAAAGTATAGTGAACCAACATCATAAAGTTCAAAACCTACGGATTATCAATGAGTATCGTGTGGTTACTGTTCTTTTATGGGTACATACATTAATTTACAACTTATTGCATCGTTACGATGCACACAATTATTGCAAAAAAATGGCACTACTTTGTCATTTGTATTAACTATATGACCTCTATATGTTAATCACAAGTATGCTAAAGACACAAATTATGCACAAAATTTATTATTTTTGTCATGCATTTTATCTACGTTGAAGTACACAAAAAATTCATGACTATAATGTCATTGCTATTTGTGTTGCAATAACACTTATTAAATGTTATTAGTAATCTAAAAAATATTGTCAATGTTAAATTGTTGATTACCCTTCTAATTAGCAGTTACTTTTTTCTTGATTAAATTTCTTGCATTTTGTTTGTCAACAACTAATTAGTATAATCTAAAAAATTATAATTTATATCTTAATAATTGCACCAAATGTTTAAACTGAATCTATGACTAGACCACCAAGAAACTTAATGACATAATGAAGGATTCACTCTAGTGGCACTTAGTAAGAATGGAGTCTGGAGAGGTACTTTTTATACTAAAATCCATTGTTTGTCATGACCACTCAAAATATATGGGATAACTTAACCCCTCATCTCTAGAGGTTCAACCGGGCTTAAAAACTGCCTGCCTTTGCAAGTTTGAAAAGTCAAAATTAGAATAAGGTATAAAGATTTCAACCACACAATATTGTAGTGTGCATGTTGTAGATGGTGTAGAACAAATTTGGAGTCATTTGATTGTATAGATTGAAAGATTATAATATTTCAGTGTTGAAAAAAGGTACTAAAATTTTCTAAATAACACATTTGTAGGTGAAATTCGATTTCTAAACCTACTCAAATGAAAAAACTTTAAACTACAAAGTGATTCAAAACTAAAATATATATACTTTGGTGAAAAAAATATCATTCAAATAAATCATTGTATCCACAAAATGGATTTGAAATTACTACAACAAAAGCAGTGTTTTATGATTGCAAAATATGACTGCAATGAGTCGTAAAATCAAAAAATATGACTCACGCAGAAATCACTGTAAATGACTCGGAATATGACTGACTCCAGTCATTTAGAAGCAGTTGCTTCAGACATCAGTCATATTGGTAGTCATATGGATTGAGGGGTATAAATATCCATTTTTAGCCATAGTATGCCAACTAGGCATATACTTTGACTATCCTAGGGGTTTTTTGACTTTTTCTTGGGTTGCCCGGGCAAATAAAAAAATCCTACGTGGAATACGACTGTGTCAAGTCATATTTTTTGATGATGTGGAATATGACTGCAATGAGTTTTTTTTTTATGACGTGGAATATAACTACGATGAGTCATATTTTTTAATGACGTAGAATATGACTGTGGTGAGTCATATTTTTTGATGACATGGAATATGATTGTGGTTAGTCATATTTTGCAATAACATGGAATATGACTGCGGTGAGTCATATTTTACAGTGATGTGAAATATGACTACGGTGAGTCATATTTTGCAGTAATGTGGAATATGACTGTGGTGAGTCATATTCTTGTTAATGTGAAAAATGATTTTCATGAGTCATATTTTTGAATGATGTAGAATACGACTCTCGTCAGTCATATTACTAACTACAATCACATTTTTAATGCATTTTAAATGGACATGATATATAACTATCATACATCAAGATGATTTGACAATTAAATAAAAAGCCTCATGCAATTAAAAATGAATACATAATATATGATTTTAGAGATGTATGAGAGATAATTATATTAAAGAAGGAGAATGCAAGAACAAATACAGCTATCTTCATTGACATTTATTAGTCACTAATACAATATATATATATATATATATATATATATATATATATATATATATATATATATATATATATATATATCACACAATGAATCATTCACACAATTCAATAAGGCCTACAATCCTTACAATAATGTGAAGATGGCCTCATTGGGTTGTAAGTAGCCTCCAATGTCTTTGTTTCAACTTTTGGTGCTTGCATATACAATTAAAGAAATGAGAGGTTAATTTTTAGTGATTGAACAACAAAGCTCAACCTTCAAAGGCTTATAACAACATAAAATATGTAGCTTAAGTTTAGGATAGGAAAAATAAGATTGATGACGGAGGAAACAAGAAAAAAAAAGATAAGTATTAAGAAATAACAAGAAGTAAAAGTTAAGATGCAACAAGAAATAAGAAGCAACAACTAAACAACAACTAAGACACAATAAGAAACAAGAAGCAACAATTAAGACACAACAAGAAACAATAAATAACAACTAAGACACACTAAGAAACAAGAAACAATAACTAAAACGCAAGAAGAAATATAAAACAAGAAACAACAATTAAGACACAACATGAAGTAACAATTAAGACATAAGAGGAAATAAGAAGCAACAACTAAGACACAAGAAAAAACAAAAAGCACCAACTAAGACATAACAAGAAACAACAAGAAATGAGAGTGTAGATGCAACAAGAAGAAATAAGAAGCAAGAATTACAAAATAAGAACTAAAAAGAAGAAAGAGTTCAAATGCAAGAGAAAAAAAGAATTTAGATGCAACAATAAGAAGCAAGAAACATGAAGTAAAGAGCAACAAGAAACAAGAGTTGAGATGCAACAAAAAGCAACAATAAATGAGAGCTAAGAGACAATAGAAGGTAAGGAAAAAGAACTACAAGAAGTGACAGCTAGGGTTCTAAAACCCTAAAAAAATAATAGCTAGGGTCTCAAAACACTAAAAAAAGTGGTGACTAGGATTCAAAATCTGAAAAAGTAGGTGACTAGGATTTCAAAATTTTAAATGATGGCTTATTTATATTTTTTTTAGAATTGCCTGTATTCTTCTTGAATTGCCCAAAACAAAATAAAATTCACTACTATGAAAATATAATTGATAATATGACTCAACGTTCCCAAACATGTTCCCTACGTTCCCTATGAAGTACTTTGGTATTCCTAATGGCCGTATAGTATACACTTGTGAAGTACAAGGCGTAAAAATGACTGGTAGTCATATTTTGCAGTCATGTTTCTCCCCAAAATGTTGGCCTTCAAAAATATGACTGCAAGCAGTCGCTAGTCATCCTTAGTCATAATTCTGCAATCATAAAACACTACCATTGTTGTAGTGAATGTTAGAAAATAGTGAAAAAAGTAACAAAAAATCACATCTATGATTGAACCTCCTTCTACTAAAATGCTTCTCAATCACTCATAATTTGTTTGGATTGCTATGAAATTTCAACCACACAAACTAGACTAGTATGTACAAGTTTAATAACAAGTATTATTGAATTTGGACATTGTATGAAGAAGTTATAGGCTGCCGAAGTTCACAGGAATCCACCAATGTTTGGATTTTGAACTTTGAATCATTTGAAACAACTTGGATTGACATGAAAACTTTACCACATTAATTAGAATTCAGTAGAAACAAAATCCAATAAATTTTATTGAAAAAAATATTAGGTTATAAAGATACAAGCCTCCAAAGTTGCAACCATCAAATGCAATTTGGTGAGCTCAAATTGAACCTGTGAACTTTGATTGACTCCCAAAACTATTATACATCTTGTATTGATCTGAAAATTTTATCACACAAACTAGACTAGTATGCGCAACTTCTCCAACAAGTTTTATTGAATTTGGACATTGGATGCAAAAGTTACAGCCCTTTGAATTTGACTTTTAGGCTGTGAGGACGTTTTTCATCCCATGTGATATTCAGGGGTTAAAGATGAAAGGCTTGATTGACCACTCATTGTTGTGTTAAAGAACAAAATTTTAGACCTTATTTAGGCATAGTAGAATAAATGTTTGCAAAAAACTTTGAACTTTAAAAAGTTGTGAAATCAAGTAAAGTTTCATTTCCAAAAGTCTTTTTGTCGATTTGAGCTTTTTATAAAAAGTTACGGATAAATTTTAAAGAGGCATTAGAAATTGTTAAAAAAATTACCTTCCAATGCCTCTCTCTATAACTTTTGATTAGAGACTTGAAATGCCAAACATATTTTTGGAGATGAAATATGTCTTAATTTCCCCCCTTTTTTAGTTCAAAGTTTTTCAAAAAAAATTCATCCACTGTGCTTAAATGAGGTCTGAATTTCTACAATGCCTCTCTCCATAACTTTTGATTGGAGGCTTGAAATGTCAAACATATTTTTGGAGATGAAATATGTCTTAATTTCCCTCCTTTTTTAGTTCAAAGTTTTTCAAAAAAAGTTCATCTACTATGTTTAAATGAGGTCTGAATTTCTACAATGGCTCTCTCCATAACTTTTTATTGGAGGCTTGAAATGTCAAACATATTTTTGGAGATGAAATATGTCTTAATTTCCCCCCTTTTTTTAGTTCAAAGTTTTTCAAAAAAAGTTCATCTACTATGCTTAAATGAGGTCTGAATTTCTACTTTGAATACAATTCCTGCTTTTCAATTGACTTAGTATTGAAATTGTGAAAGATAAAAAATGCAATGTTAGTATAGTGACTATGCATGGACTTGATGTTGTGTAATTATTGTACTAACTTTATATGTCTTGAATAAGTACTAATGTTGCACAAAGTCAGTAGCCCATTGCTAAACCACTAAAATCATACATATTTTGTCAAGCATAGTTATCATGCAACTTTTAATTAGTACTTCAAACTCAAATATGAATGATATGCCTAAACTACACTATAATCATGAATGACAATATTGTATTATAACAATATTTTCAAATGAATGAATGTAACATGAAAGCAATGCTCGACAATAATTGTATGATTATTATTGACAATTCGTGATGAGGGAACTTTGTGATGAAGGGAACAAGTCCCTAGCAACATGGTTTAGATTTTTTCTTTTCAATTCTTTTTTCTTTTCTATGTTTTCAATGTTTTCACACCCACATAATCAAACATCATAATCTTCCATTTTCCAACTGGAAATGTAGAATTTCTGGGCAAGGGAGGTTATGACATTATTAATGTGATTTCAAATATGTTAAATTTCAATTTCTACCATTACAATTTAGAAAGTAAGAAAACAAACAAACTTTCAAATATATTTTTTTTTATATTCCTTGCCTGACTTAAAAATTTGACTTTAATCTTATTGTTATAGAAATCATCTTGTGCCAAAAAATTTAATAATTAAAACAAAAAATTTCAGCCCTTGGGAAGGTGCGAAAGTTGGTAGCTATGAAATTGTTTTTCATAGTTATAAATGTTGGTTGATTGTCAATATCTTTTTTTTTGTGAATCTTTTGAAATTTTAATTTGGCACATATGTGATTAATATAAACACAATCTTTTTCCAAAATTTTCATAATAAATTAACAATTTTTCAACCCTAGAGAGGGTGTCAAAATTTGTAGTAGTGAAATGTTTTTTCTAATTGTTTCTCAAAACTACACATGTTGGTAGATTTTGAATAGCTTCTTTTCTGTGGATTTTTTGGGCTTGAAAATTTTTAAACATGTTATAAACATATATATGGTTTTATTCCAAAAATTGAATTGGGAAAAGAAAAAGTCCTTGGGAGGGTATCAAAGTTGGGAGCAATAAAATTCTTCTTATGGCTCCTCATCTTGGACTCTTGGTAGATTTCTAATATCTTATTTTGTGTACATTTTTTTACTTTCAAATTTAGCACACATATAATTAACATAAAAATCATGTTGTGAAAAGAATTTCATGGTCAATAAATAATTTTTAGTCCTCGAGAGGCTATTAAAGTTGGCAAATGTAAAATTTTCTTCCCTCTGAATGTAGAAACGTCATTTTCATTGGTACCCTACTATACAAAGGCAATTCAAAAGATATATGTACATACACATGCATATTAAAAGCCCCCCCCAAAAGACATTCAATAAAATTAATTACTAGTATTCCATCTTAATGAAATCAAAACCATCCTCCATATTATTGCACTCTAATCTAAACAAGCTCCATTTCTATCTTTTTTCCATTGCTACCTTTTCTCGAGTCATGAGATAGTCTTTTTTGCCCATGAGTCTAGCAACTTATCCACGAGTTATGCATTGTTGACTTGAATGCACAATGGACTTCCCAGATTTTATTTCTACATCAACCCTGCATATGCGTTGTTTTGTATCTGAAGAGTGGTCATCATCATTGTCCCTTTCCATCTTCTGTTTCTGCTTCCGCTTTGGAGTCAAATCCAATTTTTTTGCTTTCAAGGCTCTTAACGCAGAATCTACTTACTCTACCATTCCATTTACCGCTTGGTCATCAATTTTGAATTTCAATGGAGCACTTTTTATTCTCTATTCCAATAGAAACTCCCTACATTGATTTATGATGTTGTCCATGCTCTTATCAAATGCCCTTGTTACTTCTACTAATAGATGACTTATATCCCCAGACTGCCCCTCCATTTGCACAAGAGAACAAATTTCTATAGCTTCTTCCAATTTCAACAAAAAGGTCTTGCCTATCAAAGTATGATTGTATACCCTATACTACTCAATAAACTTTTTAGCATGCTCCACCTCCTCCACATTGTTATTCAAACCTTTTCGCACTTCTTTTTCACAAAGTCAGAAGAATTTCTAGTGTTGCACACTGCAATGCCCTCCCATGCTACAACAAAACAATTCATGTACCTCGTCATTGTTAATTTCCTGTGCTTGCAACTCTATGTGTCTGTTTTTCATCATTTACATGAAGGAATTGATCTACTTCTTTCAAAGACTTCTCGTACAATATATGTGTTTGTGCTTTGCGATCCTATTCTAAAGGTTTCCCCCAATGCTTGAAATTTTGAAATTTGAATGAATCTTGGTCAAGTGGAAAGTTCCATTGATTGTATTCATAGCCTAAGGATATACCTTCTAACATTCCAAATATTTTGTAGAATTTAGGGTTGAAAGGACAACGACATTGAGGACAAACCAAATGACGGAATGATGAATTCATTATGCATGTCACATGGAAAGTGTGGCAACATTGGCCCATGATTAAAGCGCCTTCAGGACCATAAAGACCTTAACAAACACAACAATGATCCTCTAAAATGTCTGCTACAAGACCACAAGCATGCACTACATCCTTCTCCATCTTCTTTAGGTGTGCTATCCATGTGTCATAAGGGACCCATCCTTCCTCCACTTTTGGAGCCCAATTGATAAGAGTTTCTTCTTTTTTTGGTATGATTTAAACGTTCAAACATGGCATCCATGTTTCTCCAACATGTAATGTTGGTGGACTCCCCTGGATGTTGAGTAACTACATTCTTGAATTTCTCTAAACAATTCATAACAACATTGCAATCTTCATCAGACTTCATTACACGTTTCTCAAGCTTTTTCTATACTCGCAATACTATGGAGGGTGTATCCTAGAGTTTTCATATCCATACCAAGTACTCAAGCTCCAATCCGTTGAAAGGCAAGTCTTCTTTAATATCCATTGTCCATTTCAATCCTTCCAATTTTGCTTGAGCAAAGACCTTTTTGTGGATTTTTTCATCCAATTTGTACTTAAGGTTCTGTAATTCACCCCCTTCAATTTGCATTGAAGTATCTACGATTATAATAGGAGGTTCACGAATGCTCATACATACTACAATTTCATTATTGTTGACATTATCAATGTCATCTACCTTTAAGATGTCAAACTTCTGCAATACTTGCACCTTCTCCAGTAAGTCTCTTGACTTTCTTTCCAAGTTAAAATGATGACATTGTCAGTTGTAACTCCATTTTTTTCCAACTCGGCTATTTGCTCTTCAAATCGTCTAATTTGTTCCTGTAGACCAAACATTGTAGCATGCTTGCATTCAAAGTTCCTCTTGCATGTCTCCAACTTCTTTAATTTGTCATCTTGAGCCATTCTTCCTCGTATTCAATGAATTGTTTTAAATCATCCCCCTTCTCATTCATAAGCTCATCCACATACGAGATGAACTTCAAAAAAGCCAAGGCATCATTCAACAATGTAGGGGACATGTTGGACAGTTCTTCTACCATTGCCAAAATTTTTGGGGTGATTTCCAATAATAGACCTATTGATAATGTCAATGTAGAAGCAATATTAATAAAATAAGCTACATTTGATCCACATTTGAAGAGATTAGAACTCCTCGACTTGTTTTAAGCATTTGATTTCCATCGTTCTTTCATGAAGGTACTCCACCAAAAAACAATCTACAACATCTCTTTCAGTACTTGCTCATTGGACATTTCATTCAAAAATTGCAAATTTGACATGCTCATAGTTGACAAAAGCGGATATGTTTCCTTAATTTTTGCCCCATCCATGCTTGAAATTATTATCACATCCTCAAGTTCTTTACTTCTTTTCCATTTTTTTGTGGAGAAAGCACTTCACTACTTTGGTGGAATGTGGAGTCGATGTCATTGGCAAAGATGGATTTGGCGGGTTTTGTTCCAAAAAATTTAGAGCATTTGTATCTAAGAAATTATCAATTTTTGCATTTGCCCTTGCAACTTCTCCCTCTTCAATCTCTACTATTGCCAAAGAATGTGGCCCATATTTTTTTTCAAGGTTCTCTTCATATGGAAAAATACTTTTTTCAACCACAGTTGTTACATTTGGTATGGATATCAAAGATGTACAAGGTGTTAAAAACACCTCTCCCTCCACACCTTCCAAAGAAGTGTTGCATGTGTTTATTGAAGGTTGATACTAGTATTGGTTGTGCTTGTAGATTGTATGTATCAAGAATATTTTTTTGATTTTTTCTAATTTGAAGAAGAGCCTGCTTTGTTGTTAGGTATGTATTCCAATTCACCTTCTTGCCCAAAATGAGTTCAACATAGATCATAGACACCATGCTATAGTTTATGTATCCCTTCTTTGTTGTTTTGTCTTTGAAGAGGGCCCGCCACACTTCCTCGATTTGATGAGCAAAATACAGGTTGTTACAAGTGTGTTGCTTGCAAGAAAAATCTATTGTGTACCTTTTGTGACTTTCTTGAGGCTACAAATTGTCAATGTGGTACATTTTGACATATTTCTTGCACATTCTAGAAGTCCAATATTCTACTTTCTCCTCTTTCCAATGGTCCTCTACTTTGATATTGGGGTCATCTAAAATTTCATAGTAAAATGGCTATAGGGCCCCTTTATTTTTGGTTTTCTTTTTGACAACTCCTGAAGTTGTTCCATCACCAATCACACTACCTTTACTACTCCTAATTGGCAACTTCAATTTCCAAACAATGTATTATGAAAGATTTAACCACAATACTATTGCAAAATATGCGTGGACAAGTGAATATATTAATGACAACACGTAGCGAAAAATCAATGACTCCAACTCTCCACTATGTAGGAGCAACTAGCGCTAAAAGCAACAGTAGCACATCCAATTTAGTATCTGAGGGAAAAGAGTTGAAATGAGGACTAGGTCCGTGGTTGTCCCCAATTATACCTCCGTCCGCCACCAGACCTAGATGCATCCACCATCAAACTTGTCCTGAACATCATGGGGCAACCTCAGACCTGTCGTCTATTGAGTGAACGATCGGGATGTGGTCCGGTGGCAAACACGGACCAATTGTACGCCGCGCCCTGCTTTGGCAATGGACGCAGACGCTACCATCCGCTAGTTGACCGGCCGGGCTAGGTTTGGTGGCGGACGCAAATTTGTCCATTTGCTAGTTGGTCCACCACCCACTAAGACCATTCGTCTGCCTGTCCGTGTGCTTCCCATTTAGTCAGCCCATTTGTGCTAAGCAACAAGTCTTTCACTCTTCAAAAATTTGAGGGCACTAATTTTAAAATTCTACTTTGCTAAACAATGAAACATTGGATTCTTAAATGCGCAGATCCACTTTCAATGATTGTTGTTCACTACTGCAAATATCCAATGTAGCATTAATGTAGAGATGGCTAATTCAAGTTATTTCTCCATACTTTTCTTTAATTTTTTTCTGTAGAAGATGAAAGAACCATTGCATTCAAGATTTTCCCACATGTGATCCTACTCTTTATTTCCTATACCATACAACCAAAATTGTATATACTAAAATCCTACACCGTAAATCCTAAACCCTAGACCCTAAACACTAATCCCTAAATATGGAACTTGGCGGTTTACATTAATCACTTGTAACATTGCTGCAACTTGAATTTAGGGTAAAACTTTCACTTTCCTTTAAGCATTGTAGGACCAAAGACTTCTTGCCAAGTGCCAACAAACACTAAAAAGTGCCATTTCTTTGGCAATGAGTGAAAACATTTGACAATTTCTTTCCTTTACACATTTGACCATGTGTTCTTAAAGCTCACTAGTATGAGATTTTGGGGAAAAAATTTAAGACATTTTGACTTTATTAATATAGAGATATTTGCATTTCAAGTGGAAAAAAACAAATCTATATGGAAAGAAATTCATTGGCAAGGTCATCAAATTAAGATATAGAATAAAAGTCATTCTTAGAAGAAATTATGAATCCTTAGAAGACCATTGCATTTAGGGGCCTAAAACCACTTCAAAATACTCATCTCCAAAGCAAGGTCCAAATCTCTATGAATAAATTTTTTTACACAATCCAATTGTAGGAACTCTTAGTTGGCTTGTTTACGTACATTGTCCTAAAATTTTTGAAAAAATATCTCTATTGATTATAAATTCTATATGCCAAAATTTCAAAATTGTAGGCTTGTGGAATGCTTATAGAATGGTGAATTGGACTTTGTCGCCAAGCTATGACTTGGAGATACATACATCAGGTTGTCCAAAAGATTGCCGTATATAAAACTATCAATTGTAGCATTAACCTTTGCAACTTTTTTTGCCCTCCAACTCTTCTTTTGTCCTAAAAGGTTTCTCATATTTGTTGAGAACATTGTGTTTGTTTGCACCAACACTTTGTTCACCTATGGTTGGAACATTTGGTATGGATATCAAACATGTTGGAGCAATTAAAAAGACTTCACCTTCTACACCTTTCGAGGAGCCATTGCTTGCTTTCATTGGGGGTGGCATGGAATGTACCTCCACTACTTCAGTATTACCCTCCAAGACCTTCATTGCAAGCGTTGTAGTATTTTTTAATACTTATTCTAGTTTCGCCTCAAGATTTTACAAATCTAGAATATTTTTCTAATTTTTTCTAATCAAAAGTGAACACTTTTTTGTCATTCACTACTAAAAAAGAGGACCCAAATTAACAATATTTAGTTGATTTGGACATCTTAATTTGGACATTTCTAGCATAGTTGTGTTGAATCGGACATTTTGAGTTGATTCGGACGTCTTGATTTGAGCCTTGTTTTCTACTAGTGGTTGGAAACATGCTCTAATCCACCTTACAAGCCAATATGAGTTCGGCATACTCCGTGGACACCATGCTATAGTTTATATACCCCTTATTCCTTGGCTTATCCGCAAAGAGGGCTCGCCACACTTCATCCGTTTGATGGACAAAATGTCGATTGTTGCAATTCTATGGCTTAAAACAATAATCTCGTGTGTGTCCCAAGTGACAATCCCTAGGCCACAACTTGTCAATGTGGTACATTTTGACATATTGCTTGCATAATCTTGATGTCAAATACTTTGCTTCCTCCTTCTCCCAATTGCTCTCTGTTTTTATCGTAGGATCATCTAAAATATCAAAGTCAAGACCATGTGTAGCCCCCTTTAGTTTGGCCCTTCCTTTCTTTTCACCTCTTGAAATCATCCCATCAATACTTCCACCATCTTGATCAGTCATGATTGTCGTATGCAAATTTGAATTTACAACCAATTTAATATAATTGCATGTGAGTGTCGTGAATCTATTAGTGTGAACTAGTAATAAAAGATACAAGACCCTACTTTTCGGACGACATTGCTATGTGAGCGGTGAGCGGTGAGCAAAGAGCGGAGAGCGGAGAGCACAGATTTGGAGAGCGAAGAGTGGCCAAAAGAAAAAAAAATTATCATTTTAAGATTTTATTATTGACATATTTGAATATTCTAAAGAATATTCAAGATTCTTTTGAAAATAGAAAATTTGTATGACCTATTACCGTGGACTTAGAAGGCAAAAAAATCAATTGGCATCTAAATTTTCAAACTTTTGATTTTATTTAAGACCAAAGTAACGCAAAATGATAATTTCTATGACCTATCACTGTGGAATTTGAGGGCCCAAAAAACAACAAAGGTCCTAATTTGCAAACTTGCAATTTAATTAAAGACTTGGAAAACACAAAATTGAAATTATTTGTTTTAGGATTAAGGAAGAATCAAAGAGATTGGCATTTTTGAGATTGAGTCAAGTGGAAGTAGGAACTTGGGCAATATACTTGCTTCGTTTTTATTCCATCACTTTTGTCATTATCATAGCTATTGCCATTTGATCCTCTACATTTCTGATGACACCAATTATTCTTTGTAGTTG
The DNA here is from genome assembly GCA_950106755.1 of Climacium dendroides. Lineage (NCBI taxonomy): Eukaryota > Viridiplantae > Streptophyta > Bryopsida > Hypnales > Climaciaceae > Climacium > Climacium dendroides. Next base: position 13,043,905 of record OX467086.1, read on the forward strand.
ACAAAGTTGCCTTGAATTCAATATATAAGCACAACTTTTATAGTCTTATAATATGAAGGTAGAAAAGTATGCCTAGGATGGGAGAGGAGAGAGAGACATATTTGAGGGCTTAGGATGGGACGGGAACATAGTAAGTCTAGGAGATCCTTATGTTCCTTTCAATCCATCGTCAGAATGTGAGAGGAGTGTTGCAAAATGGTATCGTGATGACTACAAAATGACTCCATTCTTGTAGTCCACGCAAGTATGGAGGTGGAGGGTGGAGGAGGAGGAGTAACAATGATATGTGGAGAAGTTCAAGATGCAGGCAAATGTAGTGGAAGAAGATTGAACAATTTGTATGGATAGAGATTAGAATGATGCAGTTGCTTTGAATGTGGCATTCAATGGAAGACAAATGAGGTGGACGGTGAGGACACCTTAGTCGACATGGAAGAGAAGGTCAAGGTTATAGGAAAATCTTCAAGTCCTGACTTTGTTGTTTCATGAGAGGATGAAAAGATTATCGCCACATTGCCTACTGTTTAAGGAAATAATGACAATTAGCTATGTTGGTTTACTTTGACCAGACCCAATTTTAGCAAGATCGGATGATGAGTGGAAGTCACAAGCATTTAGGAGGTTGGCACAATGGAAATCAAGTGGAGAAAAATAAATAAAAGGCTTACGAGTTAGTATGTAGAGTGAGATGGTGTAAAAACACATGGTAACAATTATTGTAATTCAATGATTTGAGGTGAATAAAAATCATAGAACATGACATTTTATTTCCCAAAGGAGTAGATAGCAAGTACATGTGAGGTCAAAAAATGACCACATCCATAAACAGACAAAGTAATCCTAGGTCGGCAACAAGTCTAGGTGTTAGAATGTGTCAAGAGGCCCCCTTCAAGAATGAATTTAACCTCATTGAAGCTAAAAGTTGGGGCGTGAATGAACAAGTTCACTTCTAGATATAACTTAGAGACCTTAACAAAGAGGAAGTACAAATGCTTACAATGTAGAAACGAATGTTCCTTGCGGTTGAACTTGATAATCATGTCTTTAATGGCCGGGCAAGTGCAATCAGGGAGGGAGCTTACTGTGAGTTGGAAAATTGATTGTGTTGGAGCAGGTTTGGACTGCAAATTGATAACACATCCAAATCCGAGACGAGGAATCATTGTTACCTTCAAGATGGTCCCCTGCATAGCATGAGCGAACGCAACCATTTGCATTTGTTTTGCTGATGGTACGTGGGTGGAGCGTTGCATAGACTTGGACTGCCTTGAAATAGGGTAAAAGTCAGGATTGTGTGGAACATCCACACCGGAGAGGTCGAGGAGAGGAGCAAAGTTGTTGAATAGGTATATTGGAGTAATCCATTCTTTCTATGGCAATTGAAAGTCGGCATTCTCAAGCTTCAAGATCACCAGGCGAGTGAGGTTAGTACCCAACTTCACATGCCACACGGGAGGAATAGGAGGTCTCTTTTGGTCCACAGAGAAATTATCCACCCACTTATGACGCGAGTCCTTGATACAACGCTCAATGTCATTTGGACAGAAGAAGAACTTCTCGGGTTTTGGTCTTGTGAATGAGTAATGGTTCCAGAATCTAGAGTAGGTTGGGGCAGGGGTTCTCTTGCCATTGGAGACAATTTTGGCAGTGCATTTCTTCTTGGTGACAACGTGCATAGCCCAACAAGACTTCCCGGAATTACAAGGGAGGCAAGCAATATGCCACAACTTCTCGTTAACTTTAGATTCTTGAACGGCTGTGATGCAATGGACATCCAATCCGGTAGGTGAAGGAGGCTCTACTTCCTGCACAACTGGGGAAGATTCTTCAACAATTGTAGGTAGAGGTGTAGGATGAGATCTTGTATTTCTCTTACTAACATGTGGGCAAGAGAAATTGATAGTGTCGGGGCGGTGAGAATCTTCATCGGCTCCAATAGGAGTGTCGGGTTTGCACTTTTGTGATCCAAAGACCTCGCTACCCTCAAGATGTGAATTGTACGTGCAAAATTCATCTCCACCAAGCATGTCAAGGGAAACTGTCTGCAGTATAGTTGGGTCGCCAGTTCGTTGAGCCCAACGTTGAGCGCATCTAAGCTTGAGTTCTTTTTTGCTAGGGCCATTTCTGCCAATGCCACCTTTCAGAAATTGATGGTGCGCCACAACTTGGAGGAACGCTCGAATATAGCCGTCCACAGTTGCCACACAGAGGTCGCCACCCTTGTTGCCAAATGCTTGAAGCCATTTGTTGTGAATGGATTCGGCAAGGTTGCAATTAGGCATCTCTGCAAATTCCTCGGCTGTCATGATTTTCTCCTACACAAAAAAAAGATTGAATAGAAAATTGAGAAGGTTAGAAAAGAAGTGAAGAAGAAAACATCTAGTGATAAGTCAACAAACATACTAGTTCCATGAAGCCATCCCATTGTCGATAGCGGAAGTACCAAAAGGCTAGCCAGAGTTGAAGATGCCTCAGTCCATCTTCAGAGGTGCACTCTGATGATGCCCACCATGCTTTGATAGCAAGGTACCTTGTCTCTGCCTCTAGCATAGACGAGGCATTGCAATATTGGAGACAGAGATGCTTGTGTCAGTCTTGCAAGTCATGCTTGATATATAGCTTGGCGTACTTTTCAAAAGACTGGGTCCAATGGAAGTAGCACGTTTTCTTGCACCCTTCGATTGGAACCTTGGGATCTTCGGAGCCATAGACAATGCGTATGGCATTCCAATTGGCTTGCGTACTATCCGCCATGAATCCTTTGAAATATGGCTTTGGGATTCCGTGCCGAGCCATGATATGGTTGAGGTTATGCCAAAAGACCACTTGGGCATCTTTGTCTTCGGATTGGAAGTCGCAGCAAGCAATGGTCATGATGCGTTGGTACATCCCATCATAAACGTGGCAAGCCATGGTGGTCCATTTGGAGACGCGCTTAACATGGTCAAACATGATCCACGTATGTTCAAGATCCCCACCTGGTTGCATGTGCCAAATCAAATCAACTCCACTACCGGGGCCAACCTCAGACATCTTGAAGACAAAGACTTTGTCCGCTTCATCACCTTGGCGTGGGAATTGATTCCGTTGAATGTAGGCCCAAGTGCTAACTCCCTTAAGCAATGCCATCCATGACTCCTAATCTACACAAGTATTTGATCGTTGTAACTTTGTTGCGGAGGTGAGGAGAGTTCAATTCTTTGCAACGATCAAAGACAGGCTGCAATTCTTCTAATGAAAAAAGTTGATGTGCATCATTATCATTGGAAAGGAAGAACTCACCTACAAGGTCTTTGCTGGCCTCAAGGACAATTTTGCTATGTGTGACTTGGGGTGTCCTCTCGACATACTTTTCAATGAGAGCATCGATGCGCCTGCGGCTATCTCTACAATCACCAACCTTGACAGGGTGCTAATGGTTGCCAATATGAATGCAGCCTCGTTGAGAAGAGTCCTTACCGTGGACGTAGAAGATCTTAGCATTGCAAAGTTCAAGGCACCTAGGGGACTCATTGCAAATGCTACATACAAGAGTGGAGGTGGTTGGCAGGGTCCCACCAATAGAGAAGAGATCCTTGGTAAAGCCATGGAAGTTGGTATCATTCACCATGGAGGTTTGGTGAGCACGTTGAAGGTAATTGTAGTTTTGATTCTGGCATTGAAGGTGGCCAACGCAAATTGATGAACGGAACGCAAGACCAAGGTTGTTGCTAATGTTGGTGGTCTGAGTCTTGGTCCAGACATGGCCATCATACCGCTTGTCCATACCCTCCATAAATTTGGCTTTGGTATGAGAAGACAAGGCTCCAACCAGAGGAAGGACAAACATTCGGATACCATCAAAATGTGGAGGGAGGTGACACTATAAGAAAACTGTGTCTGCTGCGACATTGCAATTTGGACACCCGGACATTGCGCGTGACGTCTTCTATGTCTGGATTGATGTTCAATTACATTGTGCTGCTGTGGACATGCTAAAAATATGGTACGTTGCATTAGATTTGTAGGCCCAGTATCGTGATGTCAGACAAAACATCGATCAACGGGTAACTTCAGAAGTTGACATGTGGCTGCCACCTAGGCGCGGGAAAGCTAGAGTGTCATTTTTTTCATCCATTGCCCATCTATGATGTGGCATCTGACATGTAACTGACGTGGCATGCCACGTCGGTGCTGACGGAGTTGGCTGACGTGGCATCCGCGGATGTTGACGTGGCATTTTTTGGAGCCACTTGCCTAGTCTGCCTAGCATTTTAGGATGTCTTCTGAGACATCGCTGTGGATGTCCAAGTGTCTTAAATGACATCAGGTGAAACAATTGTATGCTGATTGAAATATCCATTTGAGTGCGTGGAGTTTGCACATGCGTATTTCTTAAAGTATACCCTATCATAGGAAATGTCTGTTTGCACAAGCCAGCACAAGTACATGCTGGGGTAGAAGATGGCTTCTTGCATTGTAGGATGTTAGTGGCGACGTTCACTTGTTTGAACTTCGTAGAAGGAGATGCAATTATGAACACACTTATTTTTTGGGACATCTCCTGGAACGCATGTATGCATTGTATTGGATGTTTCAATGTTGTCAATGTAGTAATATGTTGTATACAATATAAAGTATGCAATATATGGTATATCATATATAATACAACATATACAATATGCCATACAAAATACACCATACAAAATATATACAACATGCCATACAAAATACACCATACAATATGCCATACACTATATTTATCAAGTATATTGAATGGCTCAAAAATCTACTTATTAACTGATGAAAAGACAAGCCTTTTATACTAGTGGGGTGTAGGAGGTATGACAAACAATATGGGATATGCAAAACTAAAATATGAGCAGCAATATAAATACAATGATATTTGAAATGATGTTTTAAAAAACATTTACATGTCTTAGTTATGTTTTTTTCAACGTCATTGTAAACATTCAAAAGAACATCTGTAGTATGAAATTAGACATTCACATCAATGTTGTTTTAAACATTTGCTTCAACAATTTCTAAATTTTCTACAAATCTTATTTGTTATTTATGATGTCATGATGAACATTTGCATGTCATTTTCAACATATATAGGGATGTCTCCTTGAACATTTAATTGATAAAGTCACATTTATTAAATCTAGGTTGTTTGCAACATCAACTTCAATATAGTATGACACAACAATACACCCAACATGGAATTCCAATTGTAGATTATATTTTTGTCTATCTGAAAAGCTCTGATTCATTTCATTTGGATTTGTTATGAGAAAGTTATGGATATTTTTGTTTTTTAGGCAATTAGAGCATCTTTTTGAAAAAAATAACTTGATGGATGCATTTCTGAATGCAATTTTTACACTTTTTTCAAAATAAAAATTTCACGTGGTTTAGTTTACTTGCTAGAACAATCTCACCATTGGGATTAGTGCATTTTAATTCCATCTAAAATATATTAATATTTTAGATTTTCCTTCTATCTCATACCTACTTCTACTTAACAATTTTCTTAAGAATGAAATTTAAGTTTTTTTTATTTTTTATTTATTATCCTAAACTTTCAAATCAATTCTCTACTATAAATATTTAAATCTCAAAACTCTATAGTGCAAAAATTTTACAAAGTCAAAAAATCTAGTCCCTCAATGTGCTAAAAAACTTGTTTTTTCCACTTTAAATCTATGCGGTCAAAATTCTGAAATTTTTTCTACAATTTTTTCTACTTGTTAGGTGTAAGATCCTATAGTTAGATGTGGAAAAAAATTAAAATTTCTTTTACTCTTTGCTACAGAAATGGCAATTTTCAATGTTTTATAGCAAAAAAAAGGCTTTGGTCCTTTAAGGGTTAAGATGTCAAATATCTCAAAGTCCAAGAACACTAGAAAATCACTCCGCATTAGATATGAATGATTTGAAAATAATAAGTTAAGAAGGTGAAATAGAATTAAAAATTATTAAAATTTGATGCAAAATTTATGATTTTAAACTAATAAAATTTAGAATTTAAATCTTAAGTTAAAAATAAATATTTTTATATAATATAATATTGATATGATTTTGTAAACCTTTTTTCATAACAAATCCATTCATCTAATTTATATAAATTTGTTATATAAATTAAATCTATATAGCTTATAATATTTTGAAAATTTTTCTGGACATTTTTAAAAACATTTGATGTCCACAACAATGTTTTAGATTGCATCATTGTTTTTCATAGCACCAATATGTTGTGACTAAAATTTAGAAATGTTTTTTCTACAACATCAAACTAAAATCTCTACTTTTTCATCGTCCGATCCCAATGTTTTCTCAGACGTATGATGTTATCCTAAACGTATGATGTTATCCTAAACGTATGATGTTATCCTAGACGTACAATGTTTTTGGCTTGACATTAGAAAAAACACAGTTTTCTTATATGGTGTAGTTGGTGAATGATAGGGACTTCAATGGCCTACAACCACTACAATAAGTCGTGGACCCAATGCACCAACCAGCAGACAATGGTGGAGAATATGTTGCCGTAGTTAGCGATGACATTGCATTTGAGGAGGAAACATAGGGTGTTCACATCACTGACATGTGTTTGTTGTGCCAGCATTTTGACGTCACGTAGGATGTCTGAGAAATACAAAGCCATCAGCATGTTCATGTCTTCCAAGTAGACCCATTGCATCTTGAACGTGCATTTTGTAGCAGAGTCTATCTTGCATAGTGTTGCAAGTGCCATCATATGAATAAGGTGGAATTTTATCCTAATGAAGTTTGTTGAACGTGCACAAAATGTAAGACTTCAATAGCCCAAAAATGAACTTAAACCAAGTAAACACATAAGTCATTTTGTACTACATAGGAAGGACATGCATCATGTGCAAATTCAACCTTGGGCATAAAATCATGTCATGCATCTATAGTCATTTTGACATCAAAGAAGACGCCTACAATTGCTTCCACAACACCCACACATCCAATCAGACGTAATGAAACACATAGTGGATAGCATGTAGTTTGAAGTTACATTCGCAGTAAGTACAAAATGTTGATATCAGAAGTGACGTCAATGTGGACGTCAGTATGTCATTTGTGACGTCTACGGAGACATCCAAGATCGGAACATGGACAGACCAAGTATACTGACGTGGCATGCCATGTCATCACCTATGTTCATGTCACACAATTTTTACCTCATCACGCCACGTTAGATGCCACATAAGCTTTTAGGAGTCACCACTTGCCCGTTGTCCTCTTTTTAACCTTGGGCAGTCACTTTACCTTTAACCGCAACAAAATTCCAAATCAACTTCTGAGCTAAGTTTGATCAAAGATGGTGATGTGGCTGAACATGTTATTGTGGACATCCTTGGAAACATCTAGTGTCCACTTGGATGTCTTACATTGCATCATTGTTTTTCGTAGCATCAATATGTTGTGACTGAAATCTAGCAATGCTATCGAAGACATTAGAGCAAAATCTTCACTTTTTCGGCCTGACACCCCAACGTCTTCTGCGACGTATCGTGTTTTCGCGGACATACGTTGTTTTTGGCTAGATGTCCAAGCAAACATAGTTTTCTTGTAGTGTAATTGACTTCCTCAATTTTCAATCTATCATAATCTAATTTCTTGATAATGTTTTTATTACCAGGCATAGAACTTAGTCTACGTAGACATTGAACAATACTGAAGGAAGGTTTGGATGAAGAGGGTGCTTCAGGATTTGAAGGTTCAAGGCAAGAGGGAGATTGGATGATAAACATAGGAGTCTCAAACAAATGAGTAGGATTAACAAGAGGAGTAAAGTGAGTGTTGCAAGTGAATGCATCTTCATCAAAAGAATCAAACAAATCAATAATTGGATGCACACCAGGCTCACTTTTAACTCTTACTACCAAAGGGGTGTTCAACATGCAAGTAGACGATTAGAGTAGGGTAAGGATTTCAGTCGATACCCCTATTTGAGAATTGGTGAGCCCATAGACCTTGTACTTGCTAGTGCCCAACTCCCAAACCATCAATCCGTTTTCAACAAGCCTAGAATTTTCACACATGGTTACAGAAAACTAAGATGTAGTAGGATCAAAAATCTCACGTTCAATCCAAATAGTATTCACTTGCAAAGAGAATTTGATGCTAAGGTGAAGGTCGGAGACAGATGCAAATCCATCTTTACCTAAAGGAACAAGAATAGAGACTCTAAGGCCATGCGCTTGAAGCTCAGCCATCTCAACCATTGTAGGGACAGTGGAGGATGAAGCCATCGACAAAGAGAAGGAAAAGCTAAGCGTAGACTCCAAAGGGCAATGCAATCATGCCTTATAGTTGGAATAGTTGCCATATTAAGAATGGAATAGAGTAATGAAGCGCCTTGTCAATCTAGAAGAGAATCTTGCAAACGCCAATTGTTTTTTGGAAGCCACCTTTAATAACCTAATTTAAAATTATTTTAATATTTCCTTAATGGCAATGTTATAGTATACAACTATCAGACACCGTGAAACCCTAAACGACTAAATGGCATGCAATAGCATTATGTAGAGAGAATTTTTTTGTGAAGGTTATTTGATGTTGTGAGAGTACAAGGGTGGTGTAGGGGCATTGTAGGGTTGGTGAGATGCACACATGAAGGAACCATGCCACAATATAGTCTTTACAATTGATCTACCGAGGAAGCAAAGGAAAAGAAGAGGCGACACGATTTTTATCAATTCGAAGCAAAAGAGGTGAAACGAGTTGAAGAAGGAGCTGCTAAGTATAGAGGGACGAGGGACACCTTCAGACTTAAGTGAAGCAGTTGACGAGGAAGTAAGTGGTTCTTGGAGGGCAAGGTGTAAGATTCAGACTCTTAACCTTCTGCCGATTGAAGAAGAAGCAGAGTACACAAGTTCACCTTTACGAGCAATGGCTAACAGCAAGCAATGGCATACCAATTCGATCCAGACTGATTCGAATGAAAAAAGAAGGGAAGACTCTATAAATACGGTAAATAAGTTGAATTGAATCATTATATGACCCAATGGCATTATTGATTATTGATTATTGTAATTCGAATTGCAGTCGATAGCTTTTAAATTCTCTAATCATATCAAATGTGTGAATAGGAAGAAGAAGATAGCGATGGTAGTGGGAATATTTATGAAGGGACAAGTCAATTGAATTTTAGCCAATAAGAGCCGCCACCAAGACAAGATTTAGAGAGAAACAAAACTGTGGCTCATTCAAATAAAATTTTTATATCATATACTAAAAGTGGGGAAGAAACCACTAAAGCTATGGTCAAGGCCTCAGTAGGGCAAGGGATGGCGCAAGCTGAACAAGACATTGGAGGGCCACGTGATTGTAGCACTGTTCTTGCTAAGCACAGAAGCTACTCGAGGCGCGGCGTAGTTGGAGAGAAAGTTGGAGAGAGGTGGTGCGAGCTTAAAAGACACAATATGGAGAGGGACGGTAACTCAAGTGGGACGCCAATGGACAGAAGCGGAGAAAGATTCTTAAATGAAATTGCAGTAAGTCTACCAAGTGCTCTTGGTTTTTTGAATTTCTATGAATGCACAAGTTTCCTTTGTTGTGTGTGGGCTTCTATTCCTCATATGCTTCACAATTGTAATCTACGACTCTACTTGTGTTGTCCACAGCTTCGCGACTGCAGTGTAAGGCCTTGCGCGTCTTCATACTAATCACATATAGAATTCATAAGGGTTATTTGAGCCGTAGGTGGCAAGGTAGGGGAATTCTTCGGTTCCACTGGGTTCCCCCGCCAAATTTCTTTTTTAATCTTATTTGAAAAAGTCAAATTCTTGTCCATTTGATATTATTTGAAAAATTCAAATTCTTGTCCATCCTTAGTTTTGGTATAGTTTTCCTTTATTGTCTCTATGTCTCTCGGGGGGATTAAGGGGCAAAGAAAAATTTACTAAATATAGTAAATTTTTGGTAAAATCTCTAAGGAAAAACTGCTATATTTTGGGTGGGAAATAACAGAATGTAGACAGAGGATGAGGAGATGGATGAAGTCGACGGACAACAAAGAGAAAAAAAGAAGACAAAAGATGTAGAAGAAGGGAGATGAGTGTCCGAAAAGGGCATTTTTTTATCAACGAAGAACAATGGCAAGCGATGGGGAGAAGAGTGGCGTTGCTGTGGAATCAAGCCGCGATGATTTTCTTATGGCTCTTGAGGTTAGTTGCAACTTCTTTGCTTTGTGAATTTGTGCATTGCAATTTGAATTCAGCTTGCATGAGGGTGTTTTTGAGCCGCCTTCCCTAAGGTTTTCATTTTACACCTGTATAGAGTGAAGTCTTACGGTTAGGGTTTCATGTAATGCTCGAGGCACCACTCGGGGGAACCCCACGGAACCTCGGGGTTCTTCCAATTCAGTTGTACACACTGTTGGCCGTGCTTGAAGTTGTCTGCTTTCATCATTATTCACCCATTTTCAGTGTTGGCCGTGGAGTTTGTAAGGTGAAGTAATATTTGGATTAGAAACTCGCTGCAAGCCGCTATGCCACTGAACAGTCTTTGAGGAACCCCATGGTTCCACGAGGTTTTCTTGAGCTACATTATCTTGCTTCGTTTTATTCGTTTGGAGCAGTTCTGTGCTTATTTTGTAATTTTGCAGTTTTGTAGGGTACACTTATTTTGTAGTTTTATAGTTTTGTAGTATTGCTTATTTTGCAGCTTTGTGGTTTTGCTTAGTTTGTAGTTTTGCAGTTCTGTGCTTAGTTGTGATTCCGCCTTTTCTTGAAGTCGTTTATGCCATTTCAATGTAAATTACTTGTTTAGGATTTCCATCTTCATGCCTTTTGGGCCACCCCAAATTAACCTCGCGGTTCCGCCGGGTTCTCTACTACTTTGCATGTTTGTTCTAATTCATACCTCCTTTTGGCAGGAATCTGTGGAGATGGATATTTCACAATCCTTGCAGATTATTCCGTCTGAGGTTGTTATGGTTCCAGAGTCACTTGTACCACTTTCTGTAGCAGTGGCCGACAACATTGTTGTTGGGGGGCAAGAGTCTCCGACTCCTCTTCTACGTTATGCTGAACCCGCAAAAAAGGTTGACCCGAACATAGAAGAAAATCATCTCCGAGCGCAGCAGAAGGCTAACTCCACTGTTGTTATTAACTGCCTTTGAGTTCGACCCACAAATAAGTCCCGCCTTTGTATTCCCCTCTATCGGATGCATGCCTTGCCTCTTGTACGACCAATTAACGAGGTTGATGTCCAGCGATTGGAGAATGAGTTTGTCACTGGCTACCGTGATGGTGACTATGTCCTATACGTGTTAATCTACAACAACAAAGACGAGGTTGTGGATGTCAGTGAGGATATTGTCTCTAGATGAAGTCCACTCTAGAAGACTACTAGTGAGCAGTTTGACTCTCTCATGGCGCAGGATGAGGACCTTACTTACATGATTGGCAAGATGTTTTTCGTTTGGGAAGGCAACCATCGACTCACAGCTTGGTACCGCCATGTCAACAAGTTTCATCCTACAGAGGAGTCGTGGCATATTTCCCCACACTGCATTGCCTTGGATGCACGAAAGAACAGTGGTGTTCTCATAAACGCCATGAACGATGTTAACTGGTAAGTTATATCCCATTTTTTTGTTTTCTTGTGATTTCATCAACTTAAAACTTTGTTTGTTTAACACTTGCTAATTTTCTGCGCAGGTCAATTGAGAACGACCACGTGAAGTCTAGCGTGCCGGTAAATCTCCTTTGCATCCACACCTTTGGTGCTTTGCCCTTAGAAGCTTTTGTGGACTTGATTTCTAAGGACGATTATCAAGTATGTGCTACCGCCAAGTCAAAGGTTCCCACATGGTATTCTCTCACGATGGACGTCTTTGTTTCGTTCCTCTACAAGGTAATCCTTAATCTACTTGCTTCACTTATTGGTTGTCACTCTCGCAATTTGCATAGGCTAACATTTCTACTCACCAGAGGGAAATCTCGGTTGATGCTAATGTTGTTGCTCTAGCTTACAAGGATGCAACACCAGTGAATCAAAGGATTGCTGTGGGTATTTGGAAGGCCATGACATTAGCTAAAGAGAAGGCTAGAAGGTCTATTCGTACCAAGAGCTTTGAGAAGTACGTCGCTGTAGCAAGCTCACATCATGAGCCCGCATTCTTTGACGAGGTTATCCTCTCCTTCTTCTCTTCTTCAAGTTTGTCGAATTCCACTTCAACATTCTTTTTCATATGTTTAACCATGAATCTTGTCTCTAGATTGATCGACACTTCTCCACCAACACTGTCCCTGACATGACAATTGAGAAGCTCCATAAGATTGCCACAGCAAACGTCCAACCTTGCTTCAAGACCGCTTGGCTTCGGTGGTGGAATTCCTCCCCTATAGTCCGTGGTGGTAACAAGTTTCCCTCTATAGCGCCTCTTAAGGAGAGGATTCTTGACGTGTGGCTAAACAAAGCATCCTTCTGGGCTCAGGTTCATTTTCTAATTGCTCTCCCCTTCTTAAATTTGTTTTGTATCATTCTTTGGGATTCTTACTTTTTACTTGTGGTAATGCAGTTGGAGCACGCTGTAGTAGAGGAGTTTGCTTCCATGGAGTCAAGCTTTGCTCGATCTATTGATTGGAATGTCTCCATGGGTGTATTATGACCTGCACAATTTGTTGACCGCTAGAGGATTTTTTTGTTGAACACGGCCTGTGAGCAGTTCTTTGATGACAATGTAAATCCAAGATTCTTCAAAGCCTCCAACCTAAATGAGTTTGGTATGTGCCAGATTGTACAACGCATAATTTACAGGTTTGCATGCATCCCACACCTTCTTCCTACCATTCTTGTCCTCCTTCCACCCTTCCTTTACTAACCTTTGCCTTGTGTTTCAGGTACATCTTCTAAAAGCTTGTTCCCAAACAAGCTATTTCGTCATCATTTCTACCACCTTACTTGGAGGATTGGGTGAATTTGGAGTCTAACTAATTCATATATACAGAGACACAAGTGGCCAAGTACCTAGATTCCCACCTCAAGGCTTGTGGTTGGTACATCGATTGTTCTAGGGGTTTCATCCCTGCCTCTAAGGTGGCACTTCACTCTTCGTTGATTGCTATAGCTCCGGTGCTTAATCATCCTTCTGACTTAGAGCCTCTACAAGCGGAGATGACGGATAAAGGGAAGGAGAAGGCAACCAAGCTAGTTAATGTGCCCAAGGACAAAAAGGGCAAGTTGGTTGGCACAGTCTCAGGTACTTGAACTTTTCAACCTCGTATGTCCCTTCACTCTGCTTCCAAGGCTTCAGCACCTCTTCCCTCTGTTCTCGACACTGCAGTCGTTCGAAGTCCTTCCGCTGTTCCCTCCTCTATTCTGTCCTTCATCCCTTCCATTGCTCCTATTGACCCAGCCCTCACTCCTTCTCAAAGCGACATCACCATTCCCTTTGAGCCGCATAAGCGGAAGGCAATTGCGCCAGATACTTCAGCCACTTCTTCGGAAAAGCCTTCTACACTTACTTTGATTGAGAATGTGGACATGGTAGAGGTCATTGAGCATCTTATGAAGATTGGGAATTGTCATTCAGCCTACATCCGCATTCAAGAGTTCCTAACTAAGGTTTAAATCCAATTTCTTTCTACTGCATTCATTCTTATTTCTAGAATTCAATTTTTCTTACTTATTCAAATTCTCACAACAATTTCTCTGCATAGGTTGGAGCAAGTCGTACTCGATCCAATGCCAAGGAGAAGGTCCACACGGGCATCAATCTACTCTTTGCAAATGTGCCTGAGAACCTATGTGTGCTACAGATTTCTACCTACTCCAATGATGTGCCAACTTGGAACAAGCGGTCTACTTCATACTTTGAGGTTTTGTTTGCCTTTGCAAATGCCAACCTCCATGATGATGGCATCATTGTCTTCACTCATGCCGCTGATCCTGATGTATCAAGGGATATCCACAACTGGGCACACACTATGAACTTCTACGTGGTTGAAGAATGGTTTGGTATGAATGACCTTGACCTTCAGTTGCCCGTGGTTCTTATTGGAGTGGTAAGTTTTTCTCCCTCTATTCTACCGCAAATTCAGTTGCATTTTGTAGATTCATTGATACAAATACATTCATGTTCATTTTTTCAGACCCGCAAGTTCTTCATCAAAGTGTTAGTTCGGGTCAACTCTGTTCTAAAGGTACGAAGTACAGCTTTTGATAAGATAGGTTACAACCTCCAGAGGGATGGTTGGCTCAACAATTTCATGGATGAAAAGAATCAAGCTATGAGAGAGGATGGCGTGCCATGGAGAGGTGCTCATGAGAAACGTCACGAGTTTTTTTCCATCCTTTTTTCCGCCCTCACAGACAAGGATGACATCGTGATAGATTGACAATGCAGTTTAGGTTTGTTTTCAACCTCTTTAATTTTTAATCTTCTTCTTTCCACTACTTTATTTCTTTATGTTACAACTTCTCACAATCTGGTTCTAAATGTTTTAGGTGGTTCCATTATTGCATGCTGCACACTTCAGTGCCATATTGTGGCTCTCGAGGCGGATTTGGACATCTTCAATGCCCTCCTCTTCCCCATGAGAGACCCTAACCCAGAGACTACTTCCCATCAAATTGCCCAACCATGAGGATCCGTTTTTGCTCCGCCTCCTAAGAAGATGGCAAAGCGCAACTTCGATTTGCTCTATGCGTAAGTTTGTTGTTCGCGTTCTTCTTTGTTTGTGTGTAATTTTTTCTTCTCTATGATTCTTTGTTTTTTCTTTCTACTTATTTGTTTACTTTTCTTGAATATTCAGAGTTCCAAAGGAGAGTCCGATTCATGTCCTCATTGCAAACATGTTTGCAAGTCCTCCTAAGGCATTTGAGCTCCCTTCATATGTTGGTGGGATTGCACATCAATTTGCGGAGGCACCATCACCCCCCCCTACTCATGCTCGTAGTTTCAATCAGCGTGTTTTAAATTACATAGATCTAGAGGCTAAACATGGCGAGGATAGTGGTAGTTCTAGCCATTGATGGGGCCTTTTGGATTTAGTGACCTGAGCTCCTATGCTTAGTTTTGATTTGGATTTTATATGAGTTGGGATTTGGTTTTATTTACATGTATCTTTATAAGTCTCCTTATACTTTTTCTTCAATTTCTGTTTCATTGTAAACTTGTTTTGATGACATCAACCCTAATTGCATCCTTACATTATAAAAATCCAATTCTACAAAGTCCTTCATTAGAAATTTTGTAATCAATGCCTTTAGGTTTTACTTGCTGCTAGTTTTATTTAGATGTAAGAATTCCACGGAATTAGGGTACATTTCAAAAAAACTTGGCAAATATTTTTTGAAAATCCATGGCATTGGGGTACCTTTCTTAAAATCTTGGCAAACATTTTTTGCATTTCCACAGAATTGGATACATTTTAAACTAATTCGAGTTAAAATAAGTCCTAATTCCACGGTAATAGGCATTCTTTATATCAAAATTGACTACAAAAATTTGAATTCTCTGTTCTCCACTTTCCACTCTTTGCTCTTTGCTCTCTACTCTATGCTCACACTACTAAGTTTCCCATTACTCATTCACTACTTCCATAAAAATTTTCAGCCTATTAAGGAATTTTGTCTCTATAGCATTAGAAGAAAATGAAGGTTTTTGCAAGCAACTACACTATGCAATTGGTTTTTCAATTGTATAGGACATTTGTAACTAGTTTGCAATTGGTGATAATTTCCCAATTTTCATTACCAAATTCTTCATACTATACGAGATCTTCTTCCTCCAACATTTGGTTCCTAATTCTCCCTTTAAACTCCAAGCTTCATATACTACCAAATCCTTAGGAAATCTTCCTAAATCAATTTTTAGATAATTAAGGCCACTTGAACCACTCCATACCCCTCATTTATATGAATAGACCTCCAAACCTTAGTCCAAAAGTTTTTTTTTCCTAACTATTTTGCAAAACTCAAACAATAAAGATAAAATAATCATTACCTTCATATTAGGCAACAAAGCAAATCAGCACAAATACTCATGAAATTTTAATATGACTAAAATAAATAAATAGAATCAATATGGATGAAGATTAACATGCCGAATAGAAAAAAACTAGATAGTTGACAAAAGCAATAAAACCAACTAATAGCTAGATTTAGTCACTAAATCACAAACTTGGTTAGCTGACTTGAAATGTTTGTGATTAATTGATTAGTTTGGATTTTGATTCTCATCAAGTTCATTGGCTGGTCTAAATAATCTGCGGCTTAGCATTGCTAGAGATGCAAGAATAAACAACCAACCTACTATTCCACCTCTAAGCTGTGCTATAACAAGATGCAGGTCACCCTAAAATTGTTAATAAGCTCTTCCACTGATTTCCAAATTGTGGTTTTCACTATCAAATTTATATATAATATATATTTCTACATAATGCAATATTTTGCATTACAACACCGCAAATCTGGGGAGGAATAAAAAAAGCCTGGTCACAATACAATTGTCTCTTTAATCAATAGGAGAACATCCCCTTGTGCAAGTTGATTTAAGATAAATCTTGCTCCTTTGTTGGTTTGTAAATCATATCCTATATTTTTAATCAATTAGCATTTTAGTTGGCTTTTGATTTTGACAACTTATTAATGCATGAAATTTTCTAGTTTTGGCATATTTGCTTCCCTATGAATGAATGGAGGACAAAATCAACCAATAAGCTACTGAGCTTAGGCAAGTCCATTTTCCAGCCTTGTTTTGGAGGAATGGGTGGTATGCTCTTAAGTTGGCCTTGCACAACCAATCAACAAGTCAAAGTCAATTAAAGAGCTACTATGATTGGGAATGTATTTAGGGCCTTCTTACATGTTCTCTTGGTGGGCAAGTTTATAGCTAATTCAAGCAAGAAGTACAAGTGGACAACATCATTGGTGAAGACTAGTAAATCTAATACAAAATATATGTGAATTTCTTTTATTGTTTCCCTCCCCACCCATTTGGTTTACATGAAAGTGCAATGCCTATTTTTCCTTGTAGCACCTGCTATGCAATTCTCAAATGACTGATAAGGTAAAACAACTCATTACGGTCAAATGATCCAAGGTAAAACAATCCATTACGGTCAAATGATCCATTGCAGTTGCCTAAGAAATGACCCATTGTGTTTTTTTCAGTATGTGAGATGTGGTTTGACCAAGGTAAAACAATCCATTATGGTCAAATGATCCATTACAATTGCCTAAGAAATGACCCATTGTGTTTTTTTCAGTATGTGAGATATGGGCCACAATGCATGTCTTACATGATAATAATGGAGCGAACAATGACCTCATTAAGAACTTTTGACTTTTCAGTGTGAAATTCATTGTAAAAATTGACTTTTTAGGTCTTCCACAATAGAAAATATTTTAACTATATTAGGTAATAAGATGAGCATTATGCATTCAGATTTTGTTGGTATTAAGGTAGTCTATAGACTCTTTTGGGCTGAACACTTCAAAAATTCCTAACGAATTCATATTTTGTCAGAAAAATATAATTTCAATTGCACTTGCTGTTTCTCACACTTGTATTAATGTGGGAAAAAATTTGAAAAATTTCAGTAACAAGATGATGTCAAACTTCTCATTGTAACCGCAATGAGCTGTTTTACCTTACATGTAAAATGTAAAGAGGCACAGAAATTGGACGTAGGAGCGCTTTTGGGTTAAGCAGAAAGCTGCCCAAGCTACTGTACTGGGAAGCCATGGTACTGGCGATGCTCTAATTCCTTATGACCTTCAAGCAAGACCTTCAGGGTGCAAGAAGCTACAGAGCCCAGTGGCAGGTTAGCTGCCTTACAGTGCATCGTTTCCAGTTCGAGACAGATTTTTGCACGACAGCGTAGGATTTTCGATTTCGTGCGAAGAAACGGCGATCACTCTTGTCTACACTCGACTTTTGTGAATTTTCCAACCTTGATCACGTTCTATCACCCTTTCTCTTAGATGTGATACGGTGTCGTCGTTCTCGCATCATGGTTTGGCTTTACGCATTTACATTCCATGTAGTTGCTCGAGTAGGGGGAAGATTCAAGCTTCTGGACAGCGAAGCGAAGCAACTCAACTTGATGATCGGGTGCGGTGACAAAGGATCCGTGCAGGCTTGGTGGAGTGCCATGTAACAAATTTGTTGGTAGGTGGAACTGGTATTAGGGTTGTGAGCAGATGGAAATCCTTGCCGAACGAATACAGCGTTGGATGTGATTGCGTTAACTCTGAGCCTTCACGTCGCCCTGTTTCGCGGAGCTGTCGGTAGAATTGGCATTTTTCTACCGGAAGCTGAGATTCGTTGCCTGCTATTGGAACTTCCAGATCGAAGGACGAGCAGCAGCAAACATGGCGTTTGTAAGAAATCTCCAAGTAATGCTCCAAAGTGCCACTTTCATGGCAGTTCCAGTAAGCGAGCACTTCAGTTGTAGGTTTGTTTCTTCTCTTTGATTCTGAATATCTATGCCGTAACTTTCTGAAATTCGTTGTACCGACAATTCCTCCGACGTGCAAAGTATTCTCCGAGTGTCGGAGTGTTTGGAATTATTGCAATGTCGAAGAGGCACTGCTAGGGTTTGCCTTTCAGTCCTCAATGGAAGACGAGTACACTGCTTGTGTCATGCTTCACCGACAGAAATTTGGAATCCAAACTTACAGTGATCCTATATCAGGTTCTGAACTTACAGAAAGAAATGGACAGTTGAAGCCGCTTGAGGACCAGAGATATCGCGTACATTCTTTTTGACTTTTCTCTCTCAGATATACTCGATTTGTATTGCTGCAACTTCGCGATCCTTGTCTTCGAGTCGTAATGGCTCTGCGCTTGTGGAAATTTCTCATCGAGTCTTGAGGAAGTGAAGACGTCGAGTTGGAGACATGGAAGTTAGCAATGGAGGAGTTCGTGTAAGATCTGATTCAACTGCTCTCATTTGTCTGCCCTGGCATTCTAGTCACGTTGGTTCATCTTGTAGTCAAAGATATTCGGTACGTGACTTTTCGTAGATAGTCTCTAACCTGCCTTACGGATCACATGACTCTTGTAGAATGCTATATCTAGTTGCAACGTATGGAATCAGGCTCTGTGTATTTAACAATTCCGAATCCCCAAGCTCTGTGTCAAAGAAGGGAATGGGATGATTGCAGGGAACTTTGGGTGGAAGCCTTACTCCTGCAGGAATTCCAAACGGCATTACATTTTCATCAAGGAAGTCTTTGCGCATCAAGGAAAATTTTGGTAAGTTCAACTGTCAATGGTTTTTCCTCTCTTAATCATGTCCTTCCGTAAACCTACGATGAGAAGAGGAGCCATTTGTAATGCCAAACATTTCAGATTTGATGTGTAGAACTGTATCTTTGAGTCATGTTCAGGAGCTCGATTTGTTACCAAACGGGAAACTCGTTTAGTAAGCATTACAATCTATTTTGCTGTACCTATTTTGATATCCCGTACTGGTCTAAAACTTTAGATTGAAATACAGAGTAATTCTGCGATAGATAGTGACTTTTGATATCATCAAGCTTATCTAGTTATGGAAACTAAGCTAAAGACGTAAAGGCCATGTTTTTAGGCAATATATGACCGTGACCGTAAACCATGACCGATCAATTGACCTTAATGTTTTCTAAACGTTATTTTTTGGCCGAAAAGATAACCAGGATGTACGTGCAGCAAATCCGAACAGCATCACCAGTGACTCGCTATCTCCATTCAACTACCGTGAATTTAGCAAGAGTACCTGTGAAGCCAGCCAGAGTACTTGTGAAGCCATCCAGAGTACTCGTGAAGCCAGCCAGAGTACTTGTGAAGCCAGCCAGAGTACTCGTGAAGCCTGCCAGAGTACTTGTGAAGCTAGCAAGAGTAGCTGCAAGGCGCACATCGAAGACTCTCAGAATCCTAGCAACGAAGTAGTGGAAAGTAGGTTGCTATGGAGGAAGATTTGTTGGCAATTGGAGGGACGGTTTGTGCATATAAATAAAGAAAAGTGTGCACTTCTGCATCGCTGGCTTAATGCCACAGAGGAGAGCTACCACGCCAACATACGTTCTTCAGCAGTGACCGAATTGTGTGCAGCTATACCATACGCCAAGTATCTAGTCGAAGAGTGCTCTCACGATGAGTGGCTTTTGAAAGCTGTGGAGCTATGGGAGTGTACGGAGCACTTTGTCGAGGTGCTTTTGGACTTGTCCTGGTCGGCTTATATCATGAACTTGGGAGTTGGGAACATCGAGCGGTCAAAAAAATGGATGGATAATGTAGACGAACTGCTAAATTCTCGCAGCGAACAAAATCATTTGGCAAAATTGCTCTACGAAGACTCTAACGAGTCTGACAAGACTGCTTTGGGCGATATGGTTTGTAGAACGTTGGAAGATGAAGACTTGGAAGTAGATGGTGCAGATCATCAACTAGCCAGCTTGTTGCAAGATCGTCTCAAGCCCGATCTTAAGAAGCAAATTGTGTGGCAACCTCCATTCTTGAAGCAACACAGTTTTTTAATCTACAGCAAATTCGTTGTTCCATTACAGAGCTCGTGTAAAACAGGAGCACACGGGGCCATTTTGAAACTTCCATGGGTGTATGAGAAGGAGTTTGCTGTGAAGATGCGTCACCCAAAAGAGGACAGCAATAAGACATTCAAGAGGGAATTTGACATTCTAGATAAGTATCGTAGTCCTTTCATAGTTGGAGTGGTGGGATATTGGGAAGTGGAGTCCTGGTCGTCGTGGAATCTGTTTATCAACAAGGTGTACAGGTGCCCGTTTCTTTTAATGGAAAACTTGGAATGCGATTTGAACGACCTCATGGACAGGTGCAAAACCGCATGGGAGGGAAAGAGAGGAGGATTCTCGGACCTGGAGGCAATCAAGTTAATGCTTCCAATAGCCAAGGCCCTGCGGTTTCTGCACGAGAAAGATGTAGCCCACAGAGATGTGAAACCGCGGAACATCATGTGCAGAAATGTGGTGGTGCCTGAAGATCACGAAGAAACCGTTGTGAATGAAGATACAATTGTGAAGCTCATTGACTTTGGCGAGGCAATGGAGAATGTGTCGCGTCTCGCTCGTAAGGAATGGGGACCTGCTGGCACTCCTGGGTACATGGACCCAACGATGTGGGAGGCGGACGCAGAGGGATACACTCTGTTCATGGGCGATGTGTTCAGTTTTGCGATGGTGTTTGCAGAACTTTTGACATGGAGATCTCCGCAGGAGGCATTTGGTGTATCTTGTTTGAGAGAGGTGCGAGTCAAGCTGACAGCTGGCGAGAGACCGGCACTCCCCCAAAGTGTACCAAACTATGTACGGTTCATTGTAGAGAGCTGTTGGTGTGCTGATCATTTGAAGCGGCCAGATTTCAAAGCCATATGCTTAATGCTGCAACATGCTAAAATTTTGCTTCTGGACATGGAGTCCCTTGAAGAACTTGATGAATTCTTTTTTTACGAGGATGCACTTGGTGGAGAGTGCTGTA
This sequence comes from Climacium dendroides, assembly GCA_950106755.1. Taxonomy (NCBI): domain Eukaryota; kingdom Viridiplantae; phylum Streptophyta; class Bryopsida; order Hypnales; family Climaciaceae; genus Climacium; species Climacium dendroides. The sequence continues at coordinate 13,065,374 of OX467086.1, forward strand.
TTTCTGACGAAGCTTTTGGCACTGCCCTGGATGAGGTGCCAACCTAAGTAAGAGTTTCGAATGTGGTGCTACTTCGATCCTGATTTTGACACAAGTCCCAAATGTAGGTATTTGTATGTAGTTTAACCTCTGGTATTTATCAGTGCAAAATGTACAAATTTCTACATGAGTATTTCGAAGTACCTGTATCGAGCGATGTAGGTTGATACTATTGTCGATATGTATAATACTGGTACACTAGAACATCGGTCGACACCGCATGCCTGTAGAACAGTAGCATGGATACTAGAACCTTTAGGGACCAGATTTCCTATACTGATCCTTGTTACGCAAAGGTGACTCTACCATTCATGGACTTGGTTGGAATTACTGTATTATTAACACAGCAAGTTGTGTAAGCATGACTTGGCTGAATATCTACGTCTTTGAATGGAATGGGATTGTCTATTGTCACTTATCTACAACGTCCTACTTTGCAATTGCGTGAGTATTCATACTGAGAATTAAAATTTCTAATCTCAACAGATTTAGTTCTTGCACCTTAATTTTTCTTTGCAGCTCTATGCATCTTCTAACAATCACACTCAAGCTACACACCTACATGTTAAGTTGCTTAGAGAGAAGCAAATGGTATCCTTAAGAGGGTCAACCGCTCAGAAAAACTTGGCAACTGCATTTGTAGATCTATCATAAGATTTATGACACCTGACATTCGTCTTCAGTATTTCAAAACTATTCTAACAAATTTACAAATTTTTTCAGGACTATCGGTATTCTTCTGTAAGCATGTCTATGACCAATAAGCTTACCTTCTGTCCATCAGTTTCAAGACCTTCAGTCAACAGACCCCGCCTCCATTTGCAGTTCTTTCTTCCACTTGTGCACTCTTGGTTGGACGACCACGCACCCCTTTTCACTTTCTCCTGTTCATTCTGTTGCATGCTCTTCACGCGCCAAAGTGACTGGAGCTCTGGATCGGACAGTATTAACTTATCACATTCTAGAGAGCCCAGACAATGCTCTTGAATGATATTGCGCAATTTGTTAGAGAATTCTAAGCGCTTAGAAGCACTTTGTGGAATTGCAGGAGTGAGAGAATTTTTCTGAAAGACTATGTCGGGCACATCGGAGAAATCATCCTTCACGGCAGATTGGCTGCACCATAACCGCGAGCTCTACGCAGCGGCCACGAACCACACCTTCATTGCCAGCATTCGAGATGGCTCCATCGACGTTACCAATTTCAAGCATTGGATGGTGAGCTTCAAACCAATCTTTACTCCTACGAGGACAACCGATACTCTTGTTCACGTATAAAGAAACCCTAATCACACGAGTAAATTCTGAATGCAGCGATGGTTAATCTCGCCATTTGATTCTTCCATTTAGGTTTTCTTTTTTGGTCATCAATTTCAAGCATTCCATGGTGAACCTCGAATCAATAATTTTTTTCTTCTAGAAGAAACTATTCTTCTCATAAAGCGAATCCCTAATCAGACGCAGCGATGGCTAAATAATTTCACCATTTGATTCATAATTTAGTGTTTTTTCGTCGTTTCAGGAACAAGACTACCACTTCGTGAGAGAATTCGTCCGCTTCGTTGCGAGCGTGCTACTCAAGGTGCCACGAAATGCCCCCGAGCACGACGTGGATGTGATTCTGGGCGGAATCACAGCTCTGGAAAGCGAGATTGCTTGGTTTCGGAAAGAAGCAAACTTTTGGCAAGTGATTCTAGAGAAGGTTACGTTACTTGAACCGAACAATGACTACTGCAAGTAAGCTACAGTGTAATCTCCCTGTCTCACTCTCTCATTTGCCAAACAGGGGATGGTGAAGTTTCTGGTCTTCTAACCCGAATTCCTTGTCTTCCTAGGTTTTTGAAGGAATTGGAGAAAGAAGAGACTCCATACGCAGTTGCGGTGACGGCTTTCTGGTTGATAGAGTTGGTTTACAACGCCAGCTTCATATCATGCTTGGAGGAAGGCTCAAAGACGCCGTTTGAGCTTCTTAGTACAGTCAAGCGATGGGGGAGTCCGGAGTTTCATGAGTATACACTGAGCTTGCAGAAACTGGCGGACAAAGCTCTTGATAATGCTTCAGAGGTTGAGCAGAAACAAGCCAAGGAGGTAATAAAAAGTATTTCAAACCTTTGATGTATGTCTTTCTATCATCGATTCGATTTGATGTATGTCATGATCCTTATTAACATTGCGGAGAAACACGCCATGAAAGATAATTTTCAGCTTTGACTGCAATTACAGGCTTGTGTGCGCATTCTGGAGCTCGAGATCAAGTTCTGGGATATGGCTAGTTTCTAAACTTGTTGGAAGCAACGCAACTGCGTAGTTTTTCACGTCCTTGAACTGTCTCAGTTGTCTAAATCTATATCGAAATTTAGTGCTATTTCTCGACGACTTCTCCACGTGGAATAAGGACTCTTCTCTCATCAATCGCGCAATCATTATCAAGGATTTCTTGCGGGGCAGCAGTTCGCATTCGTCGTGGACGTCGGTCCCGTCTCGTTCAATACTTCATAACTACAATAGGTTCTAGAATTGGGGAAGACGATTTTCGTAAATGCTGTTATGGGAATGATCCCTGCCTTTTGACATGGCACCAGTAAAGTGGACGAGGCTATTGGCCGCAACACCAGAGCTTAATAATTCTTTGGCATGGGATATACGCTCCAAGAGTTCAAGAGCATATGGCCTGGCCTTTACCATGCCGCTTTGGACAGTGCCAATACTATCTCTTCGCGGGAGGGGTTACCGTCTTGAAGGTTCTCGAAAAAGGGATTCTCCAGTCTGCCTGTTGCGAGCATTTCAGGTACCAGAACGGAAGCTCATCACCAAATAGAGTGTGATTAAAACCAGAGATGTAGTACGCACATCAGGTCATTAAGGAATTAGGGCAATTTTGCCGATGAGGTTTCCATTCTTGCACATGAAGCTATTCAGTTACCGGCTTCTCACGAGTACGCCGTCGGGCTCTCTGCGCAACTTGGATGTATTCATCGAGGTGTTATAATTTATTCTGTTGGATTCATTCAAAATTGCATCCAGGCTTTGTGGTTTTCTGTCTGTATAGTTCTGTAGATTCCCCTGCTTTTTTTTTCGTATTTTCTTGTTGCGATTGGATTGGATTGCATAATGTAGACTGGCAGTTAAGAGGTGAGCGGCCTTTCGGACCGATGGCTTTTTTGTGAGTGAAGATGCCGGCCGGTTTGTTCCATTGAGTGTGAGCGTGGAGAGCTCGGTTTTGAACAGGTCTTTGTTTTCCTTCCCATGAAATTCGTTGGAGAGCATTCAATTATTAGTTACTTTGCATGCACATGTTCATATGTGCGGAGAGCATCAACAGATTTCGGTTAGGTTTCGGCCGAATTGTCCTCAGGCTCCCATTTGTGTTCCCCTGCACGAACGGTTCATCGTTTGAGGGTTTCAACAAGCGGATCCTTCACTGGAGTCCCGTCTCATTGACGAGCGCGCGATTTCTCAACTCGGGGCAATGGCGATCTTTGTAAGTCTGTTCAACACTCGGATTACTAGAAGAATTTCGTGCATGTACTCTCTTTAATTCGTATCCACGTTATTTTGACAGGTGGTCGTTCCTACTTTCCGTCTCGGCCGACTCTGTTCCATTCCTTTCTATAATCATTGATGCAATTCGCTTTGCATAGCATTTAATTTACATTAAGAAATTGGTCGTGTATTTGGCGGTTCTTTGCATCTCTGGCTTTGTATCTAAGTCGAGATCGTGAAACTCTCTTGTTCTTGTACTTGAGTCTGTGAGCAACAATCGGACAAACGCGTTTCGTGGGTATTTCACATTCCATGTAGTGGTTATGATGCTTATGAATCTGACATTCTGGAAGCTCCGATTGATATATACAGCATGTAGCAACTGTTCTGTTTACTTCCGATCTTTTGCCTATTGATGCAATTTATTCTTAAAGTTTGTCAACCATAGTACCACGAATGGCAATCATTTGAGAAACTGTGCGACTTCCACTGCAAAGACAATTGTGTCTTGCCACGGTTGTAATATGTTACTTTCAAGGTTTATTTTCAAGGTTGTTTTACTTCCCTCCTAGTATTTGGTTTGCCCTTAATTCCTTATATGTCTGCCATCACTGATAGAATTATTGGATATTCGTTTTCGAAATTCAGTATATCGTCTCTTGTTTCTCGACAAAAGTCATTGAAACACTTTACCACTAAAATTTCTGAAATGTTTTTCTGTATAACTTGTTAGAACTCCTTTAAAAACTGAAGATGCAGATTGATGAAGTGAAGCTCACTTTTCCTGGCAAATGCTTTTGGAACTCAGTGCTGTAGCTCTAATAAGTGAACTGCAGACTCTTTCACCATCTCTCTGACAGAAGAGGGGAGGTCAGTTGTATCTCTCGCAATCAAATTTAGGACAAGGATCTAGTAACTGGTAGAAGAATGTGTCGCTGAGGAGTCTTGAATTATTTAGTTGGTGCAACATTACCATAAGGTAGCTGATAAGTATGACAATTTTTTCATTCGGTAAAGTGTTTCAATGACTTTGTCGCGAAAATAAATATGAGCTCGTCCATGTTTAGGAAATGATGTTATATTTGTCTGCGTATATTCACATTTCAGATGCGTTAGGCTCGCTGACTGATAGTGTTATATGAGCTCCACTAAACAGGGGTGGGGAACGACGTGAAAAGAAGGAAAGACTTCGACGTGTTGTCCTCCAAGCTTTGTGTGTGCGAAAGTTGCAGGAGTCCTGTCGACAAGCTTATATTCTTGTCCGAGACATCTTTTAACCTGGTTAGCCATCAGGAAGGAGTTGCATCAAGACCTTCATAAAGATTCAAACTCTAGCAGCTTCTCAATACTGTTCGTTGAGCACAAATAAAATGTCGCATCTGAGGAGATTTAGAGGTAGTGCTGTGAAGGTCTATAATTCAGAAAACTGTGATGACTGCGATTCTGCTGTGAAACTTGGCAGCGGTTCCAAATTAAGCCAGGTGTGTTTGGGTCGATAGTGCGACTGTTTATGCCTTACATGGCATTTGTCCAGTAAAGTAGCGGATCAATTTTTTTGACGGCATTGAATTCATGCAGGGACCATTAAAGAGTGACGCAACCTCTGTGAAGCGAAGCGACGATAAGGGTAACGCACTGATACTCTCTGTACTCGTTTGCTCTTTTCGTATGAGTCAGAAGTCTTAACCTAAGTATAAATTCCCAATTCTTTTGCGTCTCAATTAACCAGATGTTCACGGTGAAGACGTAACAGCTTTTCTACCAACATCTATATAAATCTGACTGACCGTATTATGATTTCTTGTTTGTTGCGGTGATAGAAAATCTTTCTGATGAGCGGAGGGTCCTTCTAGCCTTTACTGTGGAGATAGACGATGGGTGTGTGGAGCATTTCCAGTTAAGGGAAGGGGATTCTGCTGAAGCAGTGGCGATGAAGTTCTGTCAAACCCATACTCTTCCAGAGCAATTTGTTGCACCGCTTACAGAGCATATTGTCAGCAACATCATCAGTTTGAGGTACGTGGTTACAGAGACTCTGTTTGCAGCTTGATGCTGATTCTGATAACTCCAACTATCCATTCGCCATTTCTGCCTTTATCATCTGGGCAAGCACCATGCAAACTAAGGCCCAGGACTTTGTCATGTAAGTATAGTGCCTAATTTCCTATGTGCAGCAAGGAGGACAGTGACATTGTGTTTCATTCTCAAGACGAGAGCATGTCAAACGATGAGAATTCAAATTTGCACGGTGGTTCTCCATTCAGCCCTGTCGGGAACAGCTCTCTTGTTTCGTTAGCCGAGCCTCGAATTCACGGAGGTCGAACTGGAGAATCTAATGACTTGATGGCAAGACGTGAGGCCCGAAAAATGGACGTGCCACAGAAATTGTTGCAGGCGTCGCAGAAAGTAAACAGGTTCCCAGGCGTTGACTGTTGTTCTCAAGTTGGAGGCAAGCCAAAGAAGAAAATAAGGCGGCGTAGACAAAGGAGGAATTTCTCTGACCGTTTACTTGCTCCAACGATCACTAGTTTAGCTAAATGCGGAGCTCTTGATCATAAGCAGAAACCGAGAAGACCTCGCTCTAAGCCTCTATCTGAACAGGCGGTATGTTTCTGGACGCTTTTCTCCTTCCAAGTAATGATTGATGAGCCTGAAAAGATGGAATATTTTTTCACATTTAGAATAACTGAAATAGTTGGAACTTGAATTCTCAACCATAGAAAGAAGTTTCACAACTACAAAATATATCTAATATGGTGCTCAACAGAAAGCTGTATGTATGCGGCTATACACTGATTGGATGAGGCAAGAGCACAGATCGAGGGATGAGGTGAAACGCTGCAAGTCTAGTTGCCACGAGAATATTAGGAGAAAGCGGGGCCTTTCCGCGGTCAGTGAATTATATTCTTTATTTCGGAAGTAGATTATTGTCATTCAATATGATTTATTTGCCTTAAATTATCAATCTTGCATGGACAAAGCTGTGGCTCTCCACTTTCCTAGACTCCTAGGTTTATGAACTTTGGAAGACTATTTGCTTTCAGAAATCTTGGAAGATGACGCGGATGCGTGGAAAAGTAGCAAAGCAATACAGGAATTATGGAGAACTGTTATATGCTGAAGGTGTCACGATGAGACAGAATCACCTCAAAGCAGTGTCTGACAGACAAAAGCAGGTTGAAAAGTGGGAGCTGGAAGAAGTTACTTTGAAGCCCAAGATCAGGTCTGCAATATTTGTGCCACCCTGCGGACTAAAAAAATTGAGTTTTGATGTGCTTCGATTTAGTGTTGCCTTCAGCTCTTTTTCAAGTCCTTTAATAATTTTAGGCGAAATATCGTACAAAAGCCTTCATATTTTCCTCAGAATGGCAACCACAGTTTCTTCAGTGGTTTAGGCCATATTAAGGGTATCCAATCATTATTTGTGTTTATTTCTAAGTGCATCTTTATCTCTCATCTGCCATTCTATTCTGGAATTGTGAAGCAAACGAGCAAGAAACATGAGAAGGACTCAAGGTCAAATTTGGAGTAGGCTTCAGAGCGACGACAGACCAAAGCAGGATCAGTTGCAAGAACTTCGACAGGAGGTAGGTATTTATGCATATAATCTCAAACTCGTAAAAAATCAGGTGTAGACTTCGTCACCCGAGATGGTATTATGATTGTGAGATGGATGTTCCAGGTATGGGAAACCAAGCTTATGGAGTGCACTTTCAGGCCTCAAATTAACCAGTCCCGAAACCATGACAGCCAACACAAAGACACCGACTACTACAATAATCGGTTTGAGCAGCTATTTATGGATGCTGAAAGTCGAAGGCGCCGTCGAGTAGAATGCATGCAGTGGTATCCTGAGGGGTTAGCCATTTCTTGTTCGTACTTGCTCTTTGATATTTTTTCTGTGTCTGTTTTTGTTCATCTTTTTCGAGATCGCTGCATTTTGTCGATAGTTATGGTGCCTTCCGAAAGTGGAGACCTGACAATATATGTCGATGCTGCATTCATTGTTGCTTCTTGGTGACGTGAAAGGTCAAGTTTTTTCACATGGTCGTCTAGAAATAAGTTGCTTTTTAGAGATGCGATGGACTGACAGGAAATAGTTCAAGTTGACTAACAAAGTCGAAACTGACTTGCAGAGTGACATTCCAGCCCTCAATCAACCGAGGTCTGCCATATGGGTCGTCGTTGATGGTTGATGATTGGAAGCCGGAACCTTCTGTCTTTCGTAGACTTGTAGACAATGCTTCGAAAGTAATGGAGAAGAAGCAAAAGCAGGAGCAATTGTCTCGCAGACCATTTGATCCGCGCACGGGTCGGGAACTATTCAAACCCCTCATTGGCCGCAAACCTTACAATGTATTATATCTTTCAAATCTCCCTCCAGATGAAACTTTCATCCTGGAGTTGAATTCTGATTACTTGAAGCTAACCATTTCGTTGGTTAAAGGTTGAGAAGAAGCTCCAATACATTTCAGAATCGCTTATGATCGGTGCAGGTTTTTTTTGTTCCTAGCTGAAAGCTCTTTGTATGGCACTCGCAGAGAAACCCAGTGCATTTGCCTATTGGAGAATACCTGCACAGAATGAAACGTACTTTTGATAGCAAAATTAGGAGCTTAGCTGCAAGAGAGAACAAAATGAAGAAAGAACAAGCACGAGGCCAGTATGTTGGACCGAATTCCCAGAGGTTACTTGAGCGTCTTAAAGACCGTGGTTTCAAGCATGTCTTTGATTACCTGGATACAGACAAGGTTTTTCCTTTCTTATTTTGCAGCTTCTCTATACAGATAGAGATTTTGATTATTAACGCATATTTTGTTTTCAATAACAGTAGGTAATATTTGTTCTTTGCAGAGTTTGTTTCTTAAGACGTCTCAGTAAAAAAAAGGATTTTGCTTGCTTGAAATTACTGACGTCGTATTGTGATGGCTCCTTTCCCTAGGATGGTTATGTGGATCTTACCACCGCCAATCTTGATAGGGATTTCGATCGCTTAAATCTGGACGTGATAGAAGACCTCAGACGATTGATGATGATGGCCGAAGGCGCTCAAAAATTAGATTTAGATAGATTTGCAGATCTGATGCTGAAGATTGAGGTACAATCCTTGAGTATCCGTTTATATAATCCATAATCCCTGGTTGGTGGGTGGTCGGGTCTTGTCGACTTTGGTTTTCCAGAGTTGGCGAATTGAATCTTCGACTAGACAACAGTTGGCAATAATTGTGAGAAGTAGGAATAGCAGGTCAGTTGATACAAGATGCTGATGTTTTAAAAATCCTGTAGATGAAATACCATCTTGGTCGACAAGTACATTTTGCTCTAAAGCACAAGCAGCACAATTTTGATGATAACTGCACATTCCAGTTCAAGATGGATCGACTCTCTCGAGACTTGGCGAAAGGAAGACGAAAGTTCAGGTTTGCTTTCAAGCTCAATGAAAAGAAGTGGAAAGTGTCGTCCGTCATTAACTAATTTTCATTTCACTCCAGTAATATCTACCCATACAAAAAGGCTTTGTAATCATGCCATGTCTAAACATTCCCGTATTACTTTCGCTGCATATGTATTGATGTCTGGCTCTACACATATAACATGAATTTTGAATAATCATTTTAGAAAATTAGAAACTCCTGTAATTAAAAATAGTTATCTGCGCATATGGATGTAGCACTCATGAGCAATGGTGGCAAATTATCATTGCCGAATTTTTAGCGAGGCACCAAAAGGTCGAGGAATGGAGGAAGGCAAAGCGGCAACAGGAGATGGCAGACTGCACCTTTAGGCCACATATCATACCGTTTCTCGTTACAAACAAAAAGGTACCCTCACCTATTGCTTTCTTCTAAATTTCGTAGAAGGGGAAAAAGTGATCAAAGTGTTGTGTTTTCTGTGAAGCAGTGCTTTTAAAGCGAATAATGTGGCTTTCAGCTTAAGTCAGCAAAATCCTGTGCTTTTCTGGATCATTTCTTCCAGGCTCCAACTGGAGCACTTAGCGATCTTCGATGCAATGATGATGAGACAGTCACCGAAATGATCGAGAGGGCACAGCAGGAGGTCCAGGGATTTTATTTCCAAAACGAGCAAGGAGGACCTGGTAAAATTTCCTTGGAACACTATTCTCAATTTTCCTTTTTGCGAAGGCGCAATGTTAGTGTCACCTGCAAATTTCTCGTTTTGTGGAAATTAGTACGATACAGTAATATTTCAGTCTGCACTAATGTAAAACAGTGCGACTTTGGTAAATTAGAGTCACACGCACTGATAGGATGAATCAGTGAAGCTGTTTACTTATTCCCATAACGAAGTTAGATTGCAGCGATCGTTGCTCAAGTTGTATTGTGCATCGTCACCTCCTTTAATTGTGCCTTACAGAGGAAAATCTTTACCTCTATCACATCAGTGATCAAAATATACTCAGGCTCATATCATGTCATACTTGGGATCATATTGTCAAGTCCGATTTTCAAGTCCGATTTGTCACCATTCCATTGGATAGTAAGAAAAACATTATAACATCTATTAGACTTGGCATTATGTCGCATAGTGATCTCGAGCCTCCCGGCTCTCAAGCATTATCTAGTTCATAACTATTTGCTGCTTCTGTGCGCTGCAGAGGTGCTTGGAATGCGCATGCCAGGTACACCAGGTAGTCCCAGCACAAGCGGGAAGAAAGCTCATACAGCAGGGCCAGATAGAGTATCAGAGTTGGACGACTTGCCTAAAGCGAACAACCCATTGGGAAACTCAGGCCTGTTTTTCGGTCTCTTGGGGGCATGATGGAAGTGGAATAGTCTTCAAAAGCTTTAGACGTGCATCATAGTTTCGATCTTCATAAGATTTCACTCTATTTGAAGATTTTGGATGTCAAGAATCGCATGCCAATGCATGACTCTCTTTGTCCACTTCCTAGGTCCAACACTCAACAGATGATTTGTGACACTGTGTGCAAGGGGCAAGGCAGAATTTGGTTCAATTGATTGCCTAACTATAAGAAACCAATGTTTTTTTATGTCTTGTTGGACATCCAATGTAACAACTCGTGTTTTTATGTCAATAGCGAAATTCAGTACAACATGAAGATGTTACATTAGATGTCATTATTACATAAAAACATGGATTGTTACATTGAATGTTCGACAATATTCATTTGCTTAAACCTGAGTTTCTTATAGTGATGACTCTAGAAATAATTTTGCTCACTAATTATAACATTGTCATGAATTCGAAATTGTGAGTGAGTCACGCAAGTTTGATCTTATTACATGCATGAAGTTCTATCGAATGTTCTCAAACAAAAAGAAACAAAAACCAAACGCCATGTTTATATGGGGCTGTGGTCATTGGAGATTGAACAACTTAATTACACAGCCACTTTGAAATTAATAGAAATGTAGTCTCACTTTGCTTGCCTGATGGGTCATGGCTGCACGAAAAGGCACTGTGCAGTACATCCAGGAAAAAAATACGAGCGGTATATGTAACAGAAAAGAAGCGAAATCCAAAAAAATTGCACGACGTTGATTTCCATTTGAGAAAGCCTTTGGTAACGTCAGGAACAGCAATCTGAAGTCACTCATATTGAAAACTTCATAAACCCAAACGATGAAATTAAAAAATAAAATTAGAAAAAACACTCTTGAAGAGATTGAATCACTCACATTCCTTCAATGCATGCATTGAAGTTGGCATTGAGATTCACACGATATACTTCGCATACTCGGGAGCAAACAAGGAGAGTTTCGTTGAAAGCAAGGCCTATTTCAAGGCCCCCAGTGCGGCAGTGGCCAAGAAGTCAGCGACTTCTGTTGAAGTACAGCACGAGCCTAAAAATGGGAAGAAGAGAGACAACGACGAAAGAATTTGGTGAGCAAATCGATGCATGTTGGCAAGATTAATTGTCGATTACTCTGCAAAAGGATAATTATATATTCAGCTAAGTTGGAGAATCTTTCATCATCTGAAAGCATTCTGAATTAATCTGATCGAATTCTATGTTCTTTACAGAGCAGCCACGCAGCCTAGCAGATGAAAAATAGTAGAATATAAATAGCTCATACAATATGATCTAAGTCCCCAAAATTTTACACACGGACCACAAGACAGTATTTTGGTTTCCGATGTCCTAGCTTGCAATGTTGCTTGAGAAAAGTGCATACTTTGTCTTTGTGCAAAGGGACGTGCTGTCAAGCAAATACTTAGACATCACCACCAATTGCACTGCAATTGACCACAGCAACAACCGATGGCACTTAATACCAAGTGAGGTGTTATAGTGTCATGGCTAACTGATGCTCCACACCAACTGTTAAAACCGGATCTGCTTGCATTGAGGTCATAGTCAAACCAAGTTAGCATGAGTATAAAACTGCCGCTCTACAATGACCCTCTGTTGTCAAGCAAATGAGGGAGTGACAAAGGGATATTGGTGTGGAGCCATGTGGAGTTGACAAGCGCAACAAGACCAAACTAATGTAGTTGAGACCGTTGGCAAGGCTCGGTAGTAATGCTCTTATCATATTTAATCCCTACTCACTCCAAATTCCATATTCAAAATGATGAACAAAGTGCTTCACAATGTTTCATCCAAAAAGCTTCTCATTCCTCTAAAGTAATTATTGGAATCTGTTAAAGATAACCTTTCTTTATGACCAATTTGGTGAAAATTAGATAAAATAAACTCTGGCAAAGATATAAGCAAAAATGTGCATAATTTCAAGAAAGGACTCGGGCATTCATGGCATACGCTTACTGATGTTCACCTTTCTCATGCACACAAAACTTGGATGAACTCTGCTTTTAACTGCTACAACTACTGCAGACGCAGTGTAGATGTCCCTTTAATTGATGAGGCAGTAGAGTGAATTTCAGTTTGCTGATCTCGTGAAAATCCAAACTCTGCTGAGTCTCATTGCATTAAATGTCGAAACTTGCAGCCTTTCCCAGCTCCGTTTTCAAGCTTTTTCCCACAAGATTTTGTGCCCGTTCTCTACATACTACAATGAAGACCGGGCCATACTGGCACTCACGGGATTCCAGACCAGAGCTTGTGAAACACAAGTTGGGCTCTCTATTGTTTTGTTTAAGAATATTTGTGTTAAAATTAATAATCAAACATCCATTCCATTTCCATTTGACAGTCCTTAGTCTCTACAAAGCTGCGAATAGAAACAAAGTACTCTCCACCAGTTTGCTTAAAATGGAAACAGGAATACACAGACACGGTAAGAGTCAAGAAGGAAAATGAAAATAATATTCGCTGTACAGTTAACAGGGCTGTATATATAACACCACAATACAGGACTGGCTCAGCTAAAAAGTCTCACTGGAAATCATTTCTACAAATTCCCTAAGACCTACTGCCCTTTCTTGGCATCAAAGTCCTCCATACCTGGAGGACGAGCAGGTGTGGGAAGCTTGGACTTCCTCTCAATTTCCTCTGCCTTTTTCCTTTCAGCCTCAGCCTCGGCCTCGGCTTTCTGCTTGGCCTTCTCTTCCATGTAAACAGCACGCGACTCAAAATACTTCTCAAATGCACGTGGCAGGAACATAGGGATCAAAAACACGAACAGGTTGATGGTGTAGTAAATTGTGTTGGCAGCGGCTAAGCTCTTTCCGAACCAGAACCATGCTTCCTCCTGCACATAACCAACACATTTGCAACCCAATGTTAGACTAGATTTCATGTGATGGCAAAGATGTAAACAGAAAAAAAAATTGGTGAGGATTAGGGTACACAAGCGATTGAACACGTGACAAAGGGTGGAGTGCTGCTCATGAGACACCCAGCGTATGTTCCATGGCGAGAATGTAGCACAAGTATCTACATTTCAAGGGTGGGGTTCTCCGAGCAGCCCATCTGTAAGGATGAATTACAGTTACTCTACTCCCAGGCCTCCATAACGTCACAGTCTAGGTGCCCATAACGTCTCAGCCTAGATTATATGAAATTCGGTAACATGTTGACAACCAATAACTTTGTATACAAGAAGTGTTAAAAATAACAATTGTCAAGAAGGTCGTCAAAAACCCTTGCAAAATTCTTCATTATTCCGTTAGTATGCAACTCCCTCTGACACAACAAGGTGCAATAGTAAGAGTTCACAGTGTCTAACATTTCAATCGGGCCTGTTCCTTCCTTAGCGTTTAAAGAGAGTAGAAGATGTGAAGTCAGCGAAGTTCATATTAAAGAGGTGCACACTTGACCTTTTCTACAGGCACTCCCTGGGGGAAAACAGGGGATTCCAAACGAACTCTCGCAAGTGTGATCACAACTTGACATGTGCACATTGTTCAATCACATGTGTACACAGCAGGAGAGAGATTCTCAAGATATTGCACAAGGAATGTGCAATTAAGAGAGGGTTGGTGAATCACATTTGTCCGCAAACTTCTGAGAACATAACAGACTGCATAAGTGACAGTACAGAATGACTCGGTAACAAACTGTGCAATGTCATTTCACTGGAATTTAGTGAGAGAGCAAAGCATTTGAAATTCGAGAGGTTTCGGTAAAGATGGAACCACTATTGCAATGGCTACGGAGATTCAGAGTTTCACTTACATTAAACGTGGGGTCCTTCGACAAGTGTCGCTTAAGAAACATCTCCTCCGTCCAATCCACGAGCGAAAACAGTCTCCGACCATTATACAAAATCGGCATCAACGCCCTCACCGGCAATGAGAAAATCTCCAGCCCACTGACAAGATTCTCACTCAACACCTGGCACGACAATAAAAACAGATGCGGCGTCGCGGCTCTCACACTCTCCTGGTCGTTCCGTGCGAATCCACCCAACACATACGCCAGGGGCAAGAACAATCCGATGATGGTCCCGGACACCACGTACATCTGGAAAGCACGGTTGCCCTTGAACACCTGAAGCTCCGCGTTCTTGTACCGAGGGAACACGAGCTTGGAAAGAAAGACGGCATAGAGGCTGATGACGAATGGGAAGAGGATGTCGATGATGGGGACTAAGCCGCTGGCGGAGAAGACGACGATGAAGGCCATCAGTTGGAGCTCGATCACGCGGAACGAACCCATCACGCCGCCTAAGCCGCCGAAATTATCTACGTTCTCGTGGACGCCGCCTGGGCGGCCCTGGCCTTTCATGCGCGGACCAGCGGCTAAAGTAGCCCCCGACATGGTGGTGACAACTCCAACGCAGGAGAAACAAAAGCCTCAACCAGATCGACAAGGAAGAAACCCAAACGAGGAACTCTTAGGACCGCAAATACTTCTCAAGTCCTCAAACTGAAGTCGAACCCAAACGAGGAAATCCAAGCACCACAAGAAATCTCAGTTCCTCAAACTGAGCTCGACTGTGAAGAAACCCAAGCAACTCCAAAAACTTCTCAACCCCTCCAACCCTCACTTCTATAGAACTCCGACTCAGGTACCGTACTCCAAATGGGAGTAACTTACATATGCTAACTGGAGGGGTCTGAGTCGAAAGCCCTCGCGCTAACTTTAGAGGAAGGAATTATGCCGATGCTGCGACGAGGTGAACCCTGAGAGCAAGAGAGATTCAGTTTGGCTGTGACTAATGATGCAGGTGGCAGGTCGGTGATGAGGTGTGGGCTGCAGGCTCGAAGAGATGTGGCAACTGGAACTGCTTCCGAGGCGACGACGTGCGCGGTAGAGGTGACGAGTGGCCTCCTTGCTATACGTTGTGGGATCCATGACCGCGTCAATTTGAACTTGGGAAGAAGATGATGCAGGACGTTAAATCATGCCAACTAAGGTGGGCCCAGCAAGGTAAACTTTGTGTTTTAGGAATAAAAGTAAAAAAATCCCTCTGTTTTGAACCATGTCGAGGGGATATTGTAGAATTAACCTTTGTAGCTAATTTGGGGTCTTTGATTGCAAATAAGAATTCAGAAGTTGCCAAAAAAAATAATTTGTGGCAAATAAAAAATTCCTGCGTTTTCCCCGGGTTAAATCCACCTCAGCAGGGCCCACCTTAGTTGGCAAGATGATAGGATCCTTCTTTATGGTTTTACTTTTCTTTCGGCTCCTACTCTTAGGAAGACGTTTACTTTTGGAAGCTTTTGTGAGATGGTGGTTTTCGCACTGGTGGGTGCGTTCCCTCGGAGTCTCCCTTCTACGTCCTCTTGTGCGGAGCACCATGGTTGCAGCACCTGTAACACACAAATCTTGTTTCAGAATTGGAGGCGGGAATGGATGGAAACCAAAGACTTCGCAGTTAGGATTGGAATCATTCAGGAGAAAAGGCTAATTAGGGCTCAGAATTAGGGTTTAGGGTTTTAGTTTCATTTCTGCTCTCCTGTGTGGCGCCCTTCCACAATCTCTGCGTTCTTTGAAGTCCTCCCTTCCGGGCATTGTTTTGAAATCCTTCAGGTCTCTCTCTGCTGCCGCCATGGCTGGGCCGGCAGGCATGAAGCTGACGGCCATGAACGGTGTCAAGGTGTACACTGTTTCTGGCCACCGCCAGTTCGCATCCTGGCTTCCACCTAACAAGAAGAAGGCACTGCGCAAAGATCAAGGTGACGTACCTATTGAAGTTTTCCGATTAGAGAGACGATTTATGTTATCGTTAAGTAATTTTGAGTAACTAAATTAGCGAGCGCTGAATCCGCTGCTATCGTTGTGCAGACTATCTACGACGAATCGATTTAGTTCAAGACCTGGAATTTAATACTGCGGCTACTCGCATGAAGACTACTCCTGATGGGCAGTACATAATTGCTTCTGGTTCGTTGCGGGATTATGAAATGCCATTGCTTTACTTCCTGCAGATTTAGTTCCCTCTCCGTAGTTTCATAGACCTTGTTCTGCATCCCTAAACCCGTAACCCTTAACTCCTAAACCAAAAGCTAGGTTCAATTTTGCTTGGAAACTATTTACATACGAATGAAGTAGGATTTGAAGTATCCCGGACGGGGCAGTATATCACTGCTTCTGTTCTTTTCAGGATTAGGAAATGCCGTTGCTTTATTTCCTGCAGTTTTAGTTCCCTTTTCTAGCAATCAGTAGTTCAGGGATCTCTAAACCCTAACCCTATACCAACACCTAGATTCTAAATTTGCTGTGAAATGGTTTGAATTCAAAAGATTTAGTATTTTGAAGCGTTCCGTACGTTGTTCACAGGTATATACCCTCCCCAGGTTCGGGTGTTCGAAGTCAGTGAACTGTCACTGAAGTTTGAGCGACACTTGACGTCTGAGATTGTGGATTTCCAGGTACTCCAATGTGATTTTCCTGCTAGAAATTCTTGAGAACTGATTGCATTAACGCATTTTATGTTTAAGGATTAGGATTTTGAGGACTAGGATTTAGGATTTAGGGTTTAGGGTTTAGTGCAACGTCGTTCTGAACTTGAAATGGCTTGGTCATTACAGGTTTTAGGAGACGACTATTCGAAGCTGGCCTTTCTGTGTGCAGATCGTTCTGTATGGCTGCATGCTAAATTTGGTAGTTATTTCAGCACACGCATCCCAAGGTGAGTTATGACTTGAGTGCATCCAGTCCTTGTTTTTTTAACACGAGGTGTGAAACTTTAGAAGGTGTTAATAAGTGCCTGATATCTCTTTTCTCCTATGTGGCTTTGAATTTCAGAATGGGAAGAGATTTGTGCTACGATCGTTGGTCCTGCGATTTGCTTCTCGCTGCTTCGTCTCCTGAAGTCTACCGATTAAATTTGGAGCAGGTACATTGTTTATTCATGAATTGACCGGATACCATCTCCAATTCGGAGACTGAATAATAACGGAATTGGAGAGAATGTTCAATATTTCGTATTTTTTTGCCGCTGATTCAACTCCTTTTTGTGATAGTATTTTCTAGCTTCATTGTTGCAGAGTGAAGCTAGAAAATCTGTTTCTGTTGTCAATCATATTATTATTTACACATAGCAGCCTTTCAGATGATCTAAGGTTCAAATTTTGAAGTATTATAAGTGCTGAATTTGTGTCATTTTGCAGGGTCGTTTTCTTTCTCCCCTTACCACACAGTCACCTGGGATCAATGTGATCGGTCGTAGGTGTGTATATCCTCGTTTCGTTATAATTTTCTCTGCAGCCTTTCTTCAAAGTTTCTGCAGGACGTTAAGAGTAGGTATTATTCGTTGTTGGTTGTTATGTATTCCTATTCTGTAATAAAGGTCCAGCCTGATACGTGTGCCTTGCTTGTGCGTAAAGCCCAGTGCATGGGTTGATTGCTTGCGGAGGTGAAGATGGGTTTCTAGAGTGTTTTGACCTCAGACAAAAGGCCTCCGTGGGGCGGATTCGTGCTGTAGGCGCTGGCAATGAAGACCAGGTAAGGGATGATCCAACACCCTGTTCTGCCTTTCATGAGGCAGAACAAGATAATTGACTGCGTTAACGAGTACGATGACTGTAGTTTATTAGTTTAGCCCTCTTGAACTTATTAATATGTTCCCGCTTTCAGATAGAGTTAGGAAACTGGTTATGGAAGGGGAACAACTGTGGAGTATGTATGACCTGGCTTTTTGGTACCAGGAGGTGACGGCCCTAAGATTTGATGAGAGCGAGGGCATGCAAATCGCGGTCGGTACTAGTGGTGGCCAGGTATGATTCTCGTCCAGTATAGCAATGCAAGGATTTCAGACTGCGGTGCCTCCTTAGTTAAAGTATTGTATTCATGATAATTGCCTTGCCAAATTTACGTCTAGTGGTCATCATTAGACTTTACCTGTCCTGACTTTACATTATGATATCTGGGGACTAGGTGTTACTGTATGACCTGCGATCATCCAATCCAATCTTGACAAAAGATCACATGTAATATTTCTCACCCATTTCCTGCTTTGTACAAGTGTCTGTATCTCTGGGGTCTCAAGCATTGACCATAGCAATTCGTAGATGTGTGTTCGCATCCGTTTCCGGTAACTCAAATTTAATCATTTTCTTCAGAATTTGGAAGTCCTTTACATTTATGGTTTTATTTAATCTGTGATAACAAATGGTATTCTTGAAATAATGATTAGAACTTCACAGAGTCCTGGCTTTTATTGTCAGTTTTACAAGAAATTATCATGATTCAAAATTTTCCTTTATTAGGCTATGGCAATGAGTATGAATACGATGCTTATACTCAGTGAGTATGTTTGACAGCTTAAGTTAACATACAATTCTCGTCTGTCAGGTATGGTAGTCCAATCACGGATATTAAGTGGCATGAGAGTGTGAGTACTGCTGCCAAGAACTTGATCACTTCAGATAGTCATATTGTGCGTATATGGAACCCACAAACGGTTAGTGACATCCTCTTTAACCTTTTCATTCTAAAAATTTTTATTGAGCAGTTTTTGCACTTTTGCTGTTTCGTTTGGTAGGAAAAGTGGGAGGGCTGTCGTGTGTGTTACTGAGGGAAAGTAAGAATTATTCTGTGCCTGATTATCTTCAAGTAAACATTCATTGAAGAAAAAACTAAAGGATGTTCTATGTTGTAGGGTGACGGCGTGACAACCATCGAAGCACCAACTGGCGAGATCAACGACATTTGTGTTGTGAAGAACAGTGGATTGATTTTTATGGCTCTAGATTCGCCCCGCATATCCTCGTTTTTCGTTCCATCCCTTGGTCCTGCCCCTCGGTGGTGCTCTTCTCTGGAGGGTCTCACCGAAGAGCTGGAGGAAGGAAACGAAACGACTATATATGAGGACTACAAGTTTGTGACACGTGAAGATTTGGAGCGCCTGAATTTGACCAATTTATTGGGCACCAACTTGTTGCGAGCTTACATGCATGGTTTCTTCATCGACCACCGTCTGCATGCTAAGGCCAAGGCCATGACAAATCCTTTCGCGTATGAGGAGTATCGGCAGAAAACAATACGGGAGAAGATGGATGCTGAGCGGGCGGCTCGTATCTCGGTGAAGAAGAAGTTGCCCAAGGTTAACAAGGAGCTCGCTGCCCGTCTTCTTGCTGGTGGTGGTGCTGCTTCGGACGATGAAACGACTGAAACGACTGAAGGGACGAAGAAGGATGGCCAACGAAAGAAACTCAATACTTCACTACTTAAGGATGATAGATTTGCAGCCATTTTCAAGAATGAGGTCAAGTTTTTCCTAGTTTATTCATTGCTTCGGTGTTGTCCAGAGCTCTTCTTTTTCTCGTTGCTTATATGCACTGCTATCTTCTTGTGAGCACATTAGTGCTCTGTGTTTTTGTACTCTTGATCAATGATAGTGATTGACCCTTCCAAGTTGTATTTATTCACTAAATCTTTATTATATGCAGGCATTTGAAGTGGATGAAGATGCGCCGGAATATCGAGCTCTACACCCTAACAAGCAGAAAAGCAAAAGCTCATTAGTTGCCGAGCATTTTGACCTCGTGTCAGACGGTGAGGAAGAAAGATCAGCTGAAAGTGGAGATGACTCGGATGCTGGAAGCTCGTCTTCGGATGAAGAGGAGAGAGTGTCGTTGAAGAACAAACGGCAGCGGGTTAGCGAGACGCCTGATGTGTCTGGAAAGAAGCGAAAAGGGTCAGAGCCGAGGTTGTCATCTAACCTCTTTTCATGACATGCGAGAGATCTCATTTGTTTACCAACAGAATCTCTTACAAGACAGTTTAAATGTTTATTCGGATCGATTCCCTGCAAAAGCCCGTTTCTAACCCCGGAAGGGCCAACGATTCATGGTTTGAAAATGACGAATTCGATTGATCATATTGTGAAGAATATAATCAACTGCGCCCGAACTTGATATCACCGGAATCAATAAAGAGCATGGCATGTGTTGGTCAAATAGAAATTTTAAAATGGACAAAAGAAGAGCCTCTCAAAATTGTTGAATATAAAGAAGTCTCACCTTGAACCTCATGTTTTTAATTCTTCTTTAACCAATATATGAAATATTGATCACTGAACCTCGTGGTATATAAAACTTGATCCTGCCTGATCTGTATACTTCACGATATGGTTAATCAAATTCATCATTTTGTAACCACGAAAACTCCACTCTTTAGCGATCAAATCTTTGAAACTACCGTTCCTCATTCCCTTTTGGAAAGACTTCGGTCTCTTCTGATCAATAGGTGACCTATTATGTTCACGAGTCTGGATCCATATGGACTTGCGTGTTTATATTTGTGTACATTGTTGTTGCCCTGGGAAGGCTGTACGAGGTCAAAGATGAAGCCCATGCGCAAGCATTCAAGAACAAAGTCTCCCTCAAAGCCGAGCGAAGTCGACCTCTGGAGGAGCGTCTGGCAGCATCACGGGGTGTGGAATCAAAGGGACGAAGAGACTCGTTCTTTTTGGAGGAAGGAGTTTCTGTGCGAGGTCATGGAGGCAGCAGGCAAGTTTCCTTCATACCTCGAGGAGGAGGCTCGGGGGGGTCTTCTGCAAGGGGAGGTCGTGGTCGAGGTGGAGCTGGCGATGGGAAGGACGGCAGCAGGGACTTTAAGAAAAGAAGTGTACAATCTTTGGGGCTTAAAAGTGATGGCGGTGGACGTGGCGGGCGTGGAGGCAGAGGCTTCTTCCGTGGAAGAGGGAGAGGTAGAGGGCGTTCCTAAGTTGGAAAAGGTCCAATGAAGGTAGTTTTGTCATTACGGCATTTAGTGTAGATTGAGAATTTTTCTTTACCCCCGTGATGAGAGAGGAATTTTTCTTTAGCCCCTAAATTATGTGGATTTTTTGTCCCATTTACTGCCTTTTTTGCACTCACTTTCATTTGTTGTGGTGTTGTTATTACGTTTTTTTGTTCTTTGGTAGTTGGAAAGGTTCTATGAAGATAGTTTTATCATAACGGCATCTAGAGTAGACTAGAAGGGATCCTGTTGCAATGCAACAACAGCACTTGTTGCAAGGTTTCATTGAGAAAATCATTGGGGAGATGTTTAGACTTCCTTAGGGCTTAGCAAGAAGGAAAGAACTAAACTGTGTAGATGAAAACGTGACACATTGTGCATTTATGAGATTGAGAACTCTCATGTGAGGCCCTCAAATTCTATGGAATTTTTTACCCTTTTATTGCTTTTTTGCATTCACTTCTTTTTCTGTTGATGTTTTTGCTGATATTTTTTAATTGGAAAAAGTTCAAAAGGTATTTTAATCGCATTTAGGGTAGACTAGTGTGCCGTATGCTGTTGCCACAGCCAAAAATAAGTAAAAGTGATTTTTTAATTTTTAATCTTTTAATTCGTAGAGGGCGTTCCTAAAATCGTCGAAATAAGCTTCTCAGTGCCTTTTCTGGCCACATTGTACCAATTTCATTCAACCACATTACCAAATTGTATTACGATTGTTCAACTAAATTACCAAATTGTGGTAAATTTGATTTTTTTTGCTACTTAAAGAATATGTTATAATTGTCAGAAGCAACATGTTGTAGACTTTTGAGAGGCTCAATAGGAAACAAAACCTTGAAGCAAAATGACATGATGCATGAATAGTAGCACCCTTGAATTAGTCACTTTGATGATCATTCTACTCAATTCTAAATAGAAGATTGATAACTCCAAATGCAAATTTAGTTTGCTATTAGACCAAAAAAAAAAATAGGAGTTTATTTAATCATCTTAATGGAAAGTTTTCTTTTATAAATATTGCAAAAGTTATAATCTCTTTTCAATTTCAATATAAAATGAGACATTGAAGATATATTCGAAGAAAATATTATTTTATTTCATTTCATTTTTTAAATTGATACCTACACAAAAGATTTGAACCATTCAATTTCAAATAATGAGATGAAAGGTATTAAACGTTTTGATTTAGGGTAATGAGAGTAGGAAAAAAAAATAAAGTCATTTTTTGAACCAAATTCTGAAAATTTAAAATAAAAACAAAAACACTAAATATGTATTGTTGATTAAAACATTCTCACCATTATTGGAATTTATAATTTTGAATTACTTGTCAAAATTATTAGTTAATTTAGGTGTTTTGTTCATAAAGCACCACCTTTAGATTTATAATTTTTTTAAGATAAATACGAAAGCTTCTTTTGTTAAATTATTTTTTACTCATTTTTGAACAAATTGACTAAAACACACAAATTATAAGACAAACATGTTTTTCCTTGTAATAAAGACAAAACTTCACTTTTGGTAAAGGCTAGAAAACGTCCTACCTTCTGAAGTTTAGGCACATTGAACAATAAATGGGTGGGGATTTTTGTTGTAAAATTTTGGAAAGATGTATTTAAAAGAACTCACTAACAGATCCTAAGGTTGGTTGGTTTAAGAAATAAATATAGATGGAGATTTTAGCCTTGTTTTGGATAAAAGTATTTTTAAGCAATTTGGCCTCAAAACAATAATGCTAGAGCTTAAGTATAAAGACTGACATGAACCTACGAGCCTTGAATCTAGTTGTAGCTATGTACATACATCAATTTGAAGGTGTTTATAACATCTATACCTATAATAAATGTATCTATAATATAGGTACCTATAACATAGACACCTATAACCCAAAAGGGATTTATAATATAAACTTCTAGACTCAACAGTGCTAGTATGTGAGCCCCCAAATGCGAGCTTGTGAGCATTGAGCCTACAATATAGGTACCTATAATATAGATACTACACACTATAGAAGGTGTATGTATCATAAGCACCTATAATATAGATATTTGTACATATATACCTTATAATCATAAATGATTTCTCTAGTATATACACCTATAACATAGGTGTGTAGTATTCTAGGCTCATGGGCTCACATTCCTATGTTCACATAATAGCACCCGTCCTCCTAGGCTCATAAGCTTACAGATTCTATGCTCACATACTAGCACTCTCCACCTCAAAATATGGTTGTCCTTTAGGGGTTAAATTGCCACTACCTTAGCATTATTGAGTTGTTGTAAAGATTTACCTTCCTCCAATGAAATGTACACAATAGATGGAAATCACAAAAATGTCATAGAAGATATTCACTAAAATCCATTCTAAAGAATCCAATGAAGATGTGATTAAGTATAAAAAAATTTACTTTAGAATAGGAGACATTTAGGACATGCTTCCAAAAGCATTACTGAAATTCACATATAAACATATTACCTTTTAAGGATGCTACAAACAAGAGTGATCCAATGGATGACTTCATTGTTTATTATAGTGAAACAAAAAATGCACCTATGGGTTTAATGGTTGGAGAATTTGGCCGGCAACTACCTTAGTTATAGGGGAAGGTCCTTAAACCGAGCTTTCATGTGGACCCAAGGATTGGTAGAGCTTGCTGCCAATCATTGACCAAATTAACATCCCTATTTTTCTAGAACCGAGTCTAGAACTCCCATTTGACTGATGATTGGTAGGCTCCACCGGCCCCAACACTACATACAAGCCCGCCCTTAGAGGGTTAAATTCAATATGTTCATTCATGAATACAATTTGGAACAAGAAATGATGTTATAATTAAAATTTCAGGTTAAAATGAATAATTGACTAATGGTTCAAAACAAGTGTCCTAATATGTTTCAGAACAAGTATCTTGATAATGATTATTTAGTGTGTAGGTAATATTTTATAGCAAGTCACCATCTTGATAATGTTCAGTTGTAGAACTTGTATCTTAAACCCAAAGTGCCTAAGAGCATCCTCAGTCCTAACGGTATATTGGCACTCCAAATGTATTTCTAAGTTTTGAACGATATATAATTAGAATTCAAAATTTGTGTCATTGGAAGTGCATCCAAAAGAACTTTGAGAAGGTATAAAAAAATTCAAATTTAGGGACATTGGACAACCACTTCAAAAGCAAGGTAAAAGCCAAAAATTATAGAGATCTTACCAAATCATAGTTATCAAAGAAAAATTTGTCCATTGACACTCTACATTTTGCCAAATTATGTTTTGGACAAATTTGGCCATTGACACTCCACATGGATAAATAGAATTTTTTAGATCTCAAATCAAGTCAAATTGGCAAGCTTTATTCTTCTACTAGTGGTACATGTATATGCCTTTGAAGATCTCCCAAAATTTAAAAAATAATGTTTTAAATGAAAAATCAACTTCAAATAGTTAACCTTTAACATTGGCCATCAATTTTTTGAAGAATGGTCCAAGGAATTTAACTACACACACAAACCTACTAAAATTTTGAAGTAACCATATATGGTTGCTCAGGCAATTGAGGGTAAAATTGTTCTAAGACAAGTGTCTAGACATTGATTATGAACAAATTTTCCAAAACATTATCTACAAATGTTTGTTTATTTACATTAATTTTAATAAGACAAAGAATAAATACCTACATTACAAAACATTTAGTAGGCTTCATGCCTAGTGCCTCTTCTTTAGGCACCTTGTTTATTACATTAACTCTCCACCTATCTACATAGATATTGATGGTTGTGACTATTTCACAACCATCTATGGTAGAACTAAGGTAGTGATGTTGTATGCTATTGAATGTTATGCAAATTTATAGAAACTAATGTCAATATATGTAACCTACACTAAATTTATTAAGACACTAATTAGACAATCTCATTATACTAGACAATTTGTATGAATAGGTGTCAATGTTACCTACTCTATTTACATGGAATCATTTAATAAATGCACCTCTAGCCCATGAAGAACCAATTAAAATTCTATACGTTGAAACTTCATTGATTAGGAATATTTGATTTTCAAAATTTCTTCAGGTTTCAATAGTGATTCTTTTACTATCTAAATTTAGGCAAATGGAAAATCTTTAAGGTGATTATTTTTTTAGACTTCATTTCAAGTTCAAAAAACAAAAAATTGTCACTAAACAACAACTAATAATTGTCAAGAAATTGACAAAATCATCGAGTGTAAATAAATAAATGAATAGAGGACAATTATGTAGATGAAAAATGAATGACTAAAATACAAATTGTTTAGTAGATGAAAAATGACTGGTATTAAAAAATGACCATGTGATTCATTATGCTTTACTACTCAATATCATTCTAAAATATTCAATGGAATTCAATATATATTATTACAAGGAGAGCAAAAAGTCTTGGTTTTTGAAAAGATGTCTTTGGTGGAATCCAATGGCAAATTCTTGGTGCATATCTCTCACCTCACAAATGATACTTTCCCAAAATTGTGAAATAATTGAACAGTGAAAAAATCATTAATAACATAATAATAGAGTGACACATAATCTATTATATTATGTACAAATGGTCACGACCCCTGTCACAACTCGATGTCACAAAAATGGTCACACTTTCATCCCACTTTTTTCATCCCATTTTTTCATCATGCCCCTATCAAATTGCATTGCCGTTGCATTGCAACGGGTTCCATTCTTGTATAATGTATTATCACATATATGAACATTTGTCTATAGTGCAGGCATTATTCTTTAGTATCAATGACCATTTTGCAGGACCTTCATACTAATTAAATGAAAGTCACATTTTTATAGAGTGATTCAATATTGAAAGATCAAAGCGTATGTTGTCATTGCAGCACTATTTTGGGGTGATTTTCATTATTAATTTGTTATAAACAGTGTTGGATCTTTTGGGCACACTACCGTAGTATATTCAATGGAAGAGAAAACCACCAGAAATGTGGCTGGGGATAGAAGCTTACTCACCAAACCCAAGCTCAAGCTAAGGTAAACCAACCCATGACAAGCAAATTCCCTAATACAAACATCTATCAAACAACCCATTATAATTTTCCATCAATCTATGTTAGGTTTTTTCTAATTAATGTAAACAAGACTTCATTAAGTAGGTTAATGATTGAAATCAATGTTTTGTGTCATGGTGATGGACATGTTAGAGACTGTTTTAGGAACTTGCACCTTTCTAGTGTAATTCATTATATGAGCTACCTTTTTTTATTCCTTTATGTCATGTTCATGTTAAGAAATATTGTAACTGCATTAGGTGGTTTGATGACCACCATGGGGATAGTTATTGATGGCTTTGGGAGCTTGTTTTGAGCCATTTGGCCAGTTCACTTAAAAAATTTGTAACAAATTCATACTTTGTCAAAAAACTCAGTTGCTCTCCCCATTTCTCATGTTTGCCTGTATATGAAAAGGAAATTAAATTTTTTTAAATATGTCAACAAGGCAAAACAGTCAATCTGCCTGTCGTAGGCTGGTTTACCTTACTAGTTTTGCCTGAACCCCAGCTCAAGCTCCTTGACTCCTACTTCCTAGAGCGGGAGCACAGCCGCTCTGCAGTCTGTAGCAATTCGGCGATGTAAAAGAATCTTCAGAGGCCTCACTCGTGCGTTCATTCACTGCTTGTCGAAGTTTTCTGCAGGAGGACCTGTCGGTGTTGCGAAGGATTATGCGTCTCGCTCTCTATTGCACACGACAAGGGTTTGCAACAGTTGCGGAGTGCAGCTGCGTACGGTGAAGAAGTTTTCCGTTCCTTGAGGCAACTCGCAACGCGTCAGTGTGAAGGTACTGCTCAGCTCCTGATCTCTCTGCGGTACCGGTGGAAGTGTAATTGAGCGATTTAGGGATGATCAGAGTGATCATTTGTGTCTCGTTTGAAAGCCAAATGGAGGAGATGATTGATAATTGATAGATTGAATTTCTTCTTTGCTTTTTCTGAAACCGTTGGATCTGAAGTCTTACTCAACTCCCGTCTATGTACTCTGTTGTTAATACCATATTTGAGCTATATAGGGTTTATTCGAATTATGAGATGAAGCTTGTTTGAAAGACGATGAAGGAGAACTGTCAGCTTGGTTGATAATTGATGGAATTTCTTGTTGCGTTTTCTGGAAGTGTTGGATCTGAAGTCTTGCTGAGCTCCCAATCTATGTACAGTACACTGACGGTGGTGCCATAATGGAGCTATTTAGGTTTCGTTTGAATGACCTCTTGTGTCTTTGAAAGCTAAATGAATGAATTACCTATCAGGGTTGACAATTGAACTCTTTCTGTGCACTTTCTGAAACTGATGTCCTACTTGCTTGTTGCGAACGCCATGACTGTGCCACTGGAGTCTTGTTAATGTGGAATTTTGAAGGTCAGCGATGGGCTCTTTTGAACATCATATGTTCGTTTGAGTTGTAGCGGATTTCACCTGTTTAGTTGCTTTTCTCTGCATTTTATTTCGGATCCATTTCTCGAGTTCTCAATGTTTACTCCCTCATCATTAGTCGAAATTTACCAAACTTATTTTGCACTTGCGCAGAGTTTGGTGTGGAATTTCGAAACCTGCCATTGTTTCTTTTCTTTGTATGAATATTCCTGTTGTGTCGGATTTCACCTACTCTTCAACTTGCATCGATTTCGTCTGAATCTAGTGAAACCGTTTCTTGAGTTTGCGATGTTCACTTCTCCTTTTCATAAATCTAGATTTCACAACGTCAATTCCTTTGCATTTGTGCAGAAGTTGGGGTTGCAGGTCAATCCGTGCCGAGCTGCCATCTAGTAATGCATGATTGCTGGTCAAACCTTGCCGAGCCGCCATCTAGTAATGCATGATTGTAAGCTCTATTGGAAAGCCCTACTCTGAGCCTCGGCAGCCAATTGTAGAGGCAGGGAGGTCGACAGACGGTTTCGTTGGAATGGATTCTGTCCAGAACATGGCGAGAACCTCTTCTTCAACTGTGCCTTCCTCTGAACGGACAAGCCATTTCATTTCTCAGACTGAAATTGAGATGGAGTCCTCGAAAGCTCGTCACTGGAGCCAATTGGATT
The DNA here is from genome assembly GCA_950106755.1 of Climacium dendroides. Taxonomy (NCBI): domain Eukaryota; kingdom Viridiplantae; phylum Streptophyta; class Bryopsida; order Hypnales; family Climaciaceae; genus Climacium; species Climacium dendroides. Next base: position 13,093,498 of record OX467086.1, read on the forward strand.
ATTCCACTACTGATTCGGAGTGGTCAGCAGAGACAAACTACAAATACTTTGATTTGCTAAAAGAAGATCCTGAATGGGGCCGTTTCTTTACGGACTTTGAGACACTTGAGGTGGGTGAGAAAATCAGCGAAGGGGCTCAAGCCGACATTTATGAAGCTCGCATGACACAGGATGGTCCTTTCAAATTGGTGGTGAAGGTGATGAAGGGAGATGTTCCTCTCCAAGCTTTCCAAGCGCAATGGCCCGTTGGAATGTTGTCTGCTCGTTCCAAGTATAAACATTTATTTGATTTGCCATTGATTACTATTTTGGGAGGAACAGTGCTACACGATAAGAGATTGCGGGGTCGATTTGCATTTGTGATGTATCGGCGTTGGGGAGATTTGCGTCTCTTGATTGATCGCCGAATGAAACAAGGGTGTAGTACACTTGTTCCTTTCCCAATGGATGAAGCCATTCATTTGATGTTGAGAATTGCTGAGGATATGGACATGCTACACGACAAGCATGATATAATACATCGTGATTTGAAAGCATCAAATGTGCTTGTGTGGGGAGAATTTGGAGAAGACATGAGCCTTGTTGGTATTCCTAACCAAGTGGAGAGGATAGGATCACTTGTTGCTGATTTTGAGTGTTCTGTAGGAGTATTGGGGACTGGGTTTTGGAGGGCACCTGAGATACTTGAGCAATTGAAGGATAGGGTCCCTCATTCAGAAGTTCAATGTACACGTGCATCGGATGTGTATAGTTATGGCATGACTTGCTATGAGATTGTAACGGGTTGCATTCCATATGATGGCCTTGGAGGTCAAGATACAATATCTCAAATTTTAGGAGGTCAACGCCCGGAATTGCCACATGACTTGCCTAAGTTTGTGAAAAACATCATCAATGGTTGTTGGTGTTCCAATCCATTGGATAGGCCGACCTTTTCAAACATATGCATGGCCCTAAAGCTAAAGAGAGGTCTTAATCCAATGAGTGTTGTCATCGACAACACATCTCAAGGTGGTGCAAGTATTGTGAAGGTATGTAAGTGCCAAGCCTATTGAATTTAGTAGTGATTCATTGAACTAGGAGATTGTTGGTATTTCCATTGTATCACTATGGTGACAAATTGATTGTAACTTTGTTGCTACTTTTGTCACTCACATGTTTTATGAGATACTTAGTGGCTTTTGAAATTCAATGTACCCTCTTTTGATATTTATGTAAATGTATTAAACTTTAATAGAGTATTGGAAGTGAGGTGTTCAAATGTGTCTTCCAATATGAGGAACATATTTTTTATACTAATTAAGTTACGAACTAGAGGTGTTTTGTTGAATAATACCTAATATGGATGTAGGTTGAACAATGGAATTATCCTCAAGCTTTGACTTTGCTTGAAGTCATGCAAAAATTGATGGATATGGACCTATCAGTCTTGAAGGCTTTTGACTCATCTTCAACAGAAATGATTACACAGTGTGAGTTGTGTTTTGACATCATCATGCTAATTGCTAATATTGTGAACTCCAAATTCTATTTTGGTTGCTTCATCAGTATGTTAGAGAGGATTTTTTGAAGACTTTGAAACTTTTGTATCTTGACATTTTGTCATTGACATGTTGAGGTATAGATTATGAGGTGACTAATTGCAAAGGAAAGAAGGTTGTGAATGACAAGTCTATTGCAAATATCACAAAGGTGAGCATGAAGGTTGCACAATCCTACATGTATTGTTTTCATTGTTGTATTTTAGACTTTGTAGAATTCTTGAGTTGTTGGAATGATAGATAAATGATTACTAATCAAATTTTGTCTTTTATTGTTGCACAGGCTCTAAGCTTGCCAGTAAAGTTGGAATGGATCAATGAGAATCTAGGGACATGTATTGATGGAAACACTAGTATGGGAATGTATGTCATAGACATCTTTGCTAAGAGCACACATTTCCTTGGGGTTGTTTCTAAAGTCTTGGTCATATTGAATTTTCAAGTTCACTCAACAAGATGTTGGACTCATAAGGGTCAAGTGGAGTGTGTCATATATGTGGAAGGTGCAAGAATGGTTACCTTGTTGTGGGAACTTCGACGTATTTTTGAAAGTATTAGAACATTTGTTGGACATATCAATATAATAGTTCACAAAGTTGTAGCTGAAGAGTTTTTCCATTTGAGTAGACGTTTGCGTAATTTAAAGTCTATGGATTTGACATTTCCTCGGAGCTCATCAAACATTTGTGTAGATCTGAGAAAGGAACTTGAGGAGGATTTCATTACTGTCGATGTAGTTGTGTATATTGGGAAACCAGAGCTACTCATGCATGTGTCTAGCACGTTGGCGGAGATGAAGTACAGAATCAAGAGAGCAAGTATCAATTACCTTGGTCCATATAAGTTTTTGGTAACTTTACAACTTAGACCTTGACCTTTAGAAGTATTTTCTTTGTCTAGCATGTTCATAATTTGTGAGGTTACAATTGGTGCAAACCTCGGAAAACAAGTTGTACTTGTAAGTATGCATTGAATGTAGTGAATACTTGGAGTGACCTTGATTTGTTCCTAAAGGAAGCTTACTAGAGGTTACATATTTCCAAATTTGATGCTGGTTGCAAGTCGATTGTTAGATGTTATTAATAAGAGTGTGTTTAATGTACAGAAGGGCAAAGCCAACAAGACTGAATCCATCGATGTTGGAATTGAAAATGAAGAAATGGTGAAAATGAAAAAAATTCTAGATGTTGCTATTGAACGCGGATGTCATGAAGTAAGATTTGATTCTCATCTTTTTGAAATTTTGTTGCACTTTGTGTTCAAAGTCTCATGGTTTCACCCTTAAGCCTCATGTGACATGATGACTTTGTTGAGCATTTTCACTTGAGTATGTGGATGTTGTGAAATAAGACTTGATGTTCATCCTTTTTTCATTTCCTTGTAGTTTGTGTTCGAGATCTCATGGTTTCAACCTTTGGACTTCATGTGACATGATGACTTTGTTGAGCATTTGCACTTGAATTGCTCACAATTTTGAATTTTTTTGTTGATTCATTTGTAACTATGTTTTGAAAATAGGTCAACGGGAAGCTAAGCGTATGGGGACCCAGTAAAGAGTTGCATGATGATTTGATGAAAAGCTTTCGTGAGAATGATCTCTTTGTTACCGGCGGCCAAGGTTATTCTACATTTCTCAAGTTCTTTGTCTCTAAAAATCCAGTAGCAGGAGATCACTAATATAGTTCCATGTTGCCTTGATAGGTACAAGGTATGTGTACCTCAAAGTGTAACTAATTACAACTATGTACAATTATTATTATTAAATATAAATTAGTTTTGTTGGATCTTCTCCTTTGATTTTTCAATTTCCTGCATAAAGATAAATAATTTGCCAAATTCACTATGGTGTTGTTTTGCATTAGTGCTAGAGTTGCCATTGTTTGTAGCATATGTGTGAAGCTTTCTAAAAAGGTTCGGGTCGGGTTTGTCAAGGCTCCTATCTGCCCAGCTAGATTAGTACGGATCGGAAGAGGTGGTGTTTTGAAAGTCCCTTGTGAGGTCCGAAAATCTAGTGGATTGAAGGTTTCCGTCTACACCAGAACTGGTTTTGGGATTGGTTCCTTAATTGATCTGGGTGGTGTCTTCTCCCGTGTCTTCTCCTTTTCTTCCAAAATTGGCGTTGGACTCAAGGAAGGATTTCCAAGATAATCTTTCCGTGGTGAGGGCAAAGAGACGGAAGCCTGTTGGATGGGAGCCTGTTGCGTCGAAATCTGTAGACCTAGAAATATGGTGGCAGGTACTTCTGGAAAGAAAGAGAAGTCCAAGGTCTTCTCATGATCTAAATTCTGCAATATTTGGCATAATTCCCTTAATACTATCTCTATCCATGCTTGGAAGTCGACCAAAATCATTACTACTTTTGATTCAGTAATATGGTTGTCTGCGATCAATTTGGCATTGAAGAGTTAGGCCTTATTTATGATGTCCACTGATTATGGAATCATCTCCTTTAGGTTCCGGACAACATTGAGAGCTTCTGACTTCCTTTGTTTTATCGTATCTAGTTCCTTTTCCATCGAAGCTAGTTGGATTTCAAGGTCGTTTCCTTCCTTCTCCAACTTCCAAATCTGCTCCTCCTTCTCTTATAGAACATCCGGTCCTAATCTTCACTTCATCTCCCCAACGATGTGATTCGGCTAAATGCCTCCTAGTGCCTCACAAACCTTAAAGATGCCAGTTGCCATTCTATCATACGTTTCTTTAGTTTGGTACATCCACTGGATTTCGGTCTCGAAAGGATCTGAGTCCCCCCTTTGAGCCGGAAGTTGGCTAGACTCTTCTCCCTCTCGCAAAAGCAACTTTCTGCGTGAGGCCGGATCCGTAGACTTTCTTTGGTCCTTTCTTTGCTTAACGGGTTCTTCTTTTACTTTCAGAACATCCTACTCTTCCTCTGATTGCGGATGCTCCGATTCGTACTCTTCTGTGAGTTCGTATTGTAGAATCGTCGTTTCAGTTTGGTACGCCACCATCTCTGAATCACTCAATACCTCGTTGTGGTGGTAGAGATAGAAGAGGTAGGGGCTAATTGGATTGGACTTGCTTCTCAAAGCACTGTCTACCAGTTTTTCCACTACCGTTCTAATCATTTGACCTTAGTTGACTGGTCAATCCTTCAAAGCTCTAAAGATGGTATTGACCATTGTGACCATAACCCTACTTGGCTTATCCAGATACATAAGTGAAATTAAAAATCCCAATACTTGTCTATGTTTACAATTATTACAATCACTGATGGCATACCCCTCTTATGAGTGAACTAGGTTCCAATACTTTCCGGTGGCATATTTGTCCATCCGAGAAGCGAATCCGTATCTGGATTTCACAAACCTGTAAACCTCTATCCACATATCCAAGGTCCAAGTTACGGGTCGCCCCCTTAGTATTCTCTCATACTGATTCAAAACTTCTTCGATGAGTTCCTGAATCATTTCTTCATTCTTAAGACTCCATGGCTTCTGTAGAAATCCTAGATATTCCATTCTAACTAGGTCTTCATCTAACAATTTCGAGTTGTCCTAATTGGACGGGATGGTCAGAATGATCATCCGGGTTGTGACCATGGGTTTCTGGACTTTGGTAGCTTGTTCCATGATGGAAACTTTCTAATCTGGTGCAATCGGCACCGACCTCATTTTTCTCTCCCTAATACGGTTCCTATCTCACTACTCTTTCATTCAACTATTCGTACGTGAGATTTTGCGAAAAAGAGAAAAAAAATGGGCGTGGCGATGGCTTAAGTACTCGTTCTCTGTCCAACGTTCCTAAGAAAGACAGGTTCTAGACCGTTCCCCCATAACAATTCCCTAGTCTCCTAGGCCAGAACCTAAAATTATAGGTCCTCTGAATCTGGTACTTTCCGATTTTCGTCTCAAGGTTCTGTTTAGTTTCGTTACATTTTAGTTTTCTAGATACTAGCTATTCCAAAGCTTTGCACTTATTGTTCCTATTTTTTCTACTTCTAAGCAAAAGTTGAAAAATCCTACACTACCTTAACCCTATTTTATCCTATTTCCTACCCATTCAAGTTCTACTGCTTCTACGTATTCTCACAACATTGAAAAGTGAGGGCAATCTCTAGAGTCTTATGATTATAGTAGATGACCACATTTGTTATATTGAGACTACTAGTCTAATGGACTACGACAATATATAATTTTTTCCCATAAAAAGAACTTGAGCACTAATAAGATATGTATACCCATTGTCAACCTTCAATTGAATAGCATCCCTATAAGGCCATATTCATTAAAATGCAACATTGTGGATTCTCATTTTAATTGTGAATCTAAATTTAGTATATAGAAGTGTTCATTAAACTGAGACAATTCAATAAGTAGAGACTATAATATGCCAAGATAGTTATGAATTTTTGCAAATATATTGACTAATGGTTCAAAACAAGACTCCTAATATGTTTCAGGACAAGTATACTGATAATTATTATTTAGTATGTAGGTAATATTTTATAGCAAGCGAATATCTTGATAATGTTTAGTTGTAGAACTTGTATCTTAACCCCAAAGTTCCTAAGAGCATCCTTAGTCCTATCGGTATATTGGCACTCCAAATGTATTTCTAACTTTTGAACAATATATAAATAGAATTTGAAATTTGTGTCACTGGAAGTGCATCCAAATGAACTTTGAGAAGGTATAAAAAAATTTAATTTTAGAGACATTGGACAATCACTTCAAAAGCAAGGTAAAAGCCAAAAATTATAGAGATCTTAGCAAATCATAGTTATCAAAGCAAAATTTGTCCATTTACACTCTACATTTTGCCAAATTATGTTTTGGCCAAATTTGGCCGTTAACACTCTATATGGATAAATAGAATTTTTTAAATCTCAAATAAAATAAAATTAGCAAGCTTTATTCTTCTACTAGTGGTACATATATGCCTTTGAAGATCTTACAAAAATTTTAAAAAATAATGTTTAAAAGGATAAATCAAAACTTCAAATAGTTAACCTGTAACATTGACCATCAATTTTTTTAAGAATGGTCCAAAGAATTTAACTACACACACATGGGCTAGAGGTGCATCTATTAAATGGCTCCATGTAAATAGAGTAGGTAACATTGACACCTATTCATACAAATTGTCTAGTATAATGAGGTTGTTTATTTAGTGTCTTAATAAACTTAGTGTAGGTGATATATATTGACATTAGTTTCTATAAATTTGTATAACATTCAATAGCATACAACGTCACTACCTTAGCTCTACAATAGATGGTTGTGAAATAGTCACAACCATCAATATCTATGTAGATAGGTGGAGAGTTAATGTAATAAATAAGGTGCCTAAAGAAGAGGCACTAGGTATGAAGCCTACTAAATGTTTTGTAGTGTAGGTATTTATTCTTTGTCTTATTATAATTAATATACATAAACAAACATTTGTAGATAATGTTTTGAAAAATTTGTTCATAATCATTATCTAGACACTTGTTTTAGAACAATTTTACCTCCAATTGCCTAAGCAACCATATATAGTTACTTCAAAATTTTAGTTGGTTTTGTGAGGTTAGAGACATGTACCAAGAATATGCTATGATTTTTTTTTTGTCTTTATGTAATTGTGCTATATTTTTCAATATAACAATTTCTTTTTTTCAATTTGCCATTGGATTCCACCAAAGACATCTTTTCAAAAACCAAGACTTTTCGCTCCCCTTTTAATCAAATCCACTGAATATTTTAGAATGATGTTGAGTAGTAATATAAATGAATTAATTGGATGTCATACCCAATGAAACTAACAAATGGTTGTCAAATGTAAGACATCCACCATTGTATACATGTAGTTTTTTAGGTGTGATTGTCTAAGGAATAAGCCATGGTCTTTGAAATATTATACAAAGCTTTATAATTGCTTGATTTTGTATAATTGCTCTAATAAGTACTCACTTCATACTATTTACACATGGTCTTTGAAATATTATACAAAGCTTTATAATTGCTTGATTTTGTATAATTGCTCTAATAAGCACTCACTTCATACTATTTTACACATGGTCTTTGAAATATTATATAAAGCTTTATAATTGCTTGATTTTGTATGATTGCTCTAATAAGCACTCACTTCATACTATTTACACAAGTATCTTGACACTCAAGAGATACCTCTATATGAAAATGAATTGGATAGAACACAAACTATATTTATGACAAACCTCCAAGAAATTAAGGGATATTTGCACCTAGTGATAGGGATAGTGTTAGTGAAGTGAATCAAATCCAAAGGTGTACCAAAATGCATCCCTCACACCCTACTAGCAAACCTCTTTACACCAAGTTTGACTATACCTTTAGCATCTAAACACAACAAGATCCAATCCAAAGCTTATGACATGAACCAATTCTTAGCAAACAAAGTTTTCAACTCTGATTGAAGTTAATTAAAATTAAAATTACGAAAATCAATTTGAAATATTTGTGATAAATAATAGGAACTCTAAACTATCTATGTCATTGCCATTGCTTCATGTAGAGCATTCTTTCAGCTTTCCATTGCCATATTACAAAAGCTTTGTTGAAGCTTCTTCTATTGGATGAGGCAAGCTTTTCAAAACATTCATCATGGATGATTGAGCATTTAGGGGCTAAATTCTGCATCTATCTGCATTCTATGTTGTTAAAGTAATGAATCAAAGACGACCATACTAGTTGACAACGTAACCTGCTGCTGCTGCCCTGCTTCAAGCTTGTTGCCCATGTGGTGTCAAACTTGACAATGCTTGGAACAAAAACGGTGGACGTTGCAAGACTGAATCAAATTGATACCACTTTGGCAAGATCGGCGAAGACTTGGCCACGATGCTCAAAATTCCTGAACTCGTCAAAGCTGGCACAGCCAGGACTCAGCACAACAGCGTCTCCTGCAACATTGATTCCACACAATGGAATCAACAACAGTTGTAGTCTCATCAATTGTGGGCATATGACAATTTCTTTCTTTTTCTCCTTAATAAATCTGGAACTTGGTGTCAGTTACATTTGTCTTTGAAACCCTTGAAGTCGAGACATTCTAAGACGTTCGAAAGCTGGAGAGTTGCTTTTAAGGGTTTTACCGGGCAACAAAAGGTCATTACAAGGAGGACCAATACAAATGCAATACCTTACATGAAGCTGAAAGACATGGGATGTAAAGGCAAACCAGACCAAAGAGCAAAGCATGGAGCATATGCAGGTTATTAGCACGGTGACAACTGACAAGCTCTTACCAGGTTGTGCGAAAGACCGAGCAAGGTGAACTGCTTCTGCTAAATGTTCTGAGTATTTACATGGGATACGGAGGCCTGCAATGCGTAATTCTTCTTCTATGGCAAGTCCGGATGCTCCAAACTACAATCAAAACATATCAACGAGTATAATGCACGCAGCCAAGTCCACATAGATGTCACAGTTTGGCTTATCCACTAACCTCTGTTCAACACTAACCTCTGTTCTGATTTGAGTTTGCATTGTCATACAAAAAGCACATCAATCAAAAGCACTAGCATGGAGAGTGAGGTAACTCACAAGTACAACGGCTCGATGGGATTGCAGGACTTCTACTAGAAGACCAAATCCAAGTCCCTTCCCCCCTGCTCCAGCCTGATCAAGCACTAGTTGGTACATTGAAATAGAATGGTATCACTTCAAGAAATATGGACCAAAAATACGGCATAACTTCTTACATTACACTACGTTTTCGAAACAACACACTAAGCTTGCTTCATCCATGACTTCTAAATATTTGTACTTCTGGCATCAAACAGCAAGTCAATTAAAAAAACTACTACAATTTAACCTCTTCCCCCAAAAGCAACGAGCACAAACTTTCGCTCAAGAAACTCCATCATACTTTGAAGTAGAAAACAAAAGGGTAAGGCAGTAACCTTTGCTAGGCCTCCAAGCAAGACCACTGCTTTCTTGCCTACAATGCCTCTCAGACCAACCAAGGTGGCATCCACATTGGTGGCCTTACTATCGTTCACCCATAATACCTTCCGGTCGTCTTGACACACTGGCCAAATACATGAATGCATGAATGATTAGCCTGTGGCGGCTTTAACCCTAAGTGTCCAAGCTAAAAATGAAAGTCGAATTAGGAAGCTAATAGTTCATTATAGTGACTTTCCAAACATAGTTTTCATTTTCGAAAATGAAGGAAACTGTTGCTTCTTTCAAATGATACATTTTGTTAACTTGAAGCTTCCTAAAATGATATATTTCAACTCCTGTAGATACGGAAGGTGTCATTTGAGCACTTAAGGGGTAATATCAAAACGGTTGGAAGTCATTGAAACTTAGAGCAGCAGTTGAGCTTGAAATGAAAAGAGAAATTTTAGAAAATAGAAAACTTACCTATTTCCATGCGATGTGGAGGAGTCCTTAAAAGAGGAAGAGCTGCTTGAATATCTTCTGATTGCAGACCAACATCTAAGGACAGGGCAAGAAGAGCAGCTGTTCCCGCATTGTGAGCATTGTGCGAACCGACAACTTGTAGACTACTTAGGTAAAGGCGTGCCTCTACACCGGTAGTTGGCACTACAATAATAGCCCTTCGAGCATCCCTGTCCAACTTTGGAATGAACAACAACGTTCAGAACCATTTATGCAAACTTACTCAACACGTACTCAAGAAGTCTTATGATTCCATCCAAAACACCAGAATTATACATAACTTCAGGCTTTTGATCAATAGTTTTGCGAGATTCAGGACACAGTATTTTTCCCTTTTGTTACAGCATCTAAAATATCTACTGAGCTGAAAACCAGTATCGCTTGTGCACCGCTGACACAACTGAATTGTAGGTTGCCGTATTCAATGCAGAATGGAAGAGCGCAACACAGCAGTTCACAGAAGACAAAATAACAATTAGTGCTATCAATAGTGGATTTAAGAATTTGAAACACAGGTAGCAGATTCGGAATGACCTCAAGTATACTCACCTGTACACCAGGAAGCCCTCCCATCCATGCTCTGGTTGCTTGTGACCCGGACATTGCAGCCAGGCGCCTCAAAAGAGAATCAGCTGCCATAAAGAGCCAATTGAGAGAGCTTTTCAATTTTCAGGACACACTTTCATATATCTGTGCACATTTCCGTAAACACTTTCACAAATTTGCACACGCCTATGGTGAGAACTTCCATAACTCATAAAGCAACCAGAGAGAAGCGTACACACTGGAACTACAACCCACAGAGTTTTTTCAAGACTAGATACCGTGCAAAGAATATGAAAAGAGGGGATATCATGTGCCGCTCACACTGAGGTAGGATTGCAACGTCAGAAGTCTCCATGCGCGAGAATACTCGGCATTTCACCATTCCATAGGCTTCCATGCTTTTATGTCTCTCCAAGTGATCAGGTGACAAATTGAGAACCGCCGCCACCTGACAAGACATTGCTATGCATTCAGTCTAGCACTATCATATGGCACTCTGGAAGTCTATATCAGCTGATTTACATGGCATTTACGAGTGCCATACCAAGCAGGACATCCTGACGGTAACTTGAAATATCGAAAAACTCTGGAAAGACGATTTGCTTCAGGCATCATCCCAACATTCTCCTGGAAACTTGAAAACCAGTAGTGAGATTCTGGTCCTCTACAACTGGTCCCTTGTGAATCAAACATGTCAAAAAGGAATTATTATTATTATTATTATTATTATTATTTAAAAAATTAATTAATGAATTATTTTTAATGAGTTCATTTGGATTGTTTAAGTCACTAGGGACCTATTGTAAAAGGCCAAAATCTTACCAACAACAGGTGGGAGACGTCAATGTAGAGCTGATAGCACAAAATGACAAGCTGAAAAGACAATACCTTCGGACGAAACGAACCTGGGAGTTCCAGCTGGTAACTGCTCACCTCCACCACTGCTACCTGGCAAGTGAAACCCTCATAAGTGCTCCTTAAAAAACATACACACGCAGTTTGTTGTCTCTACCACCAAAGCGAAAGACCCATAAATGGTTCAGTATTGTAGAAAGTTCTGGAGACCTGAAAATGAGACCTATATTAAAAGCAACAGTAGCTCCTCATTCCAAAGTATTCAATGTCTAGTAGAGTTGGAACATTTCAGTATGGGAATAGTGGCATCCTAAGATTTCAAATTGGGTTCTTGAGTTTTCAATTAGTGAGGATTGAATCAAGGATTATATGGAAAGAGACACATGAAAATTATACATTTCTGCTTAGGATACAGACACTTGTGATTAGCTGCTTGTTTGTATATATGCGGATGTTCAACAGAGAATCTTAGTTCCTCTACACAAGTTACCAACTAGAGAAATAACGAAGTCTTCCCGCAGGATCGAAGTGGACTTGCATTAAAAGGGGGGTCCTCTGCAGGAAATGCGAGGCATTGCAGGACACCCTCTGAGAGTGGAGTGCCGAGATTACCGCCCACGAACGTCCGCACTCCTGCACTTTTCAACAACTGAAGAAGCAACCATACGCGAGAATAAGAAAACCTCAGAGCAACATTTCCACGACAGCTTGTACATAATTCCTAAAGGATCAAGGTTTCCTGCTTTTAAAATCACCAATTTGACTGATCGTTTTGTGAAATCTATTATTCAAAGGGGACAATATTATATCACCAGAACGAATGAAGAACAATGCATGTGTTGGTCACAGAATATAAACTTGGACTGAAGAGAGTCTCCAATCGACCTACTAAGAAATATGAGGCTTAAGAAAATATGTGGCCCAAATTGGGCTTGATCATGGACAAAAAAGTTCAACCTGGCCAGTGAACGTAGTGACTGTGGACTTGCCATTTGTTCCTGAAACCGCCGCAACCTTGACATTCTCTGGCAAAGCAGCAGCTGCGAATCCCAGTTCTGAGAAAGTTGGCACCCCCTGCACGTTCCATACCATCACTTCATTCCAGTAACTTGATGAAGTACTAGCCAATGAATACCTTACCCACTGATAGACCAAGGATTCATCGCTATAAGACAAGCAATTTGATTGATCATATTGCGAAAAATCGATAATTCAAAAGCGAAAAAATTCGGTAACAGCAGAACCAGTAAAGAACGCGGCATGTCGAGCTCAAAAAATATAAAAAATCATACTTACAGCTTGAATAGTAGCAGCAATGTCAGTCTGTGTGAGCGGAACACCAGGAGAGAGGACTAGTTGTGATGCTTTATGTAAAGTCTCGCGTTTATGTGATCCAAGCTCGGTGTAAACTCGCTTAAGATCATATCCTTCGAAAGATGAGTCTTCCTGTCACATTGCAAATCTATGCTTTGGAATATGCATTTCCCTCACACCGTACAAAAGATTTTATAAGCGGGGCATGCTACATGACATTGACCTTCGCTGGCCATACAGCCACAACATTTCCTTTACCCCTGAAAGATCAAGGATTCATGGTTATAATATAATCAATTAGATTGATCATATCGTGAAACAATAGAATTCAGCAATACAGTGAAAACAATTGAACAAAGGAAAGTCCTCACATGACCTAATCAAACTTGCTATAAAAAACACGAGGATAATTTAGACCTCTAGGATAACTACTGAAAGGAATCCAGTTGGACAATCTGCCATTTTCGTACTAGGTTTTGTATGTCAGTGTGCTCTGAATAATGCATGCTTGTGTATTATGCCAGAAATCATACATCCTATATCCCAAACCTTAAATAAACCCTAAATAAAATAGCGTGAATAAAATAGAGCAAACCTCCAACGGCAGACAGGAGGGGTTGGAATCCAAAGCCACTACATCAGCACCACGAGCCAAGGCCAACTTCACAGCTGCTCGTCCAGATGCTCCCAATCCTACCACCTGCACCCCCACAATGGTTAACCCTAAAGGACCAAGATTATAAAACGACCAAATCCAATAGGGTTTAGGGTCCAAACAGACTCCCCATTGAGCAACTCATAGAATTCAAATAGGGTCAAATCCTATGCCACCAGAATCAGAGCAGAAAATTGCATGTGTTGGTCCATACTTAATGAAAATTGGACAAAAGAGAGTCCATAAAACCGACTAAATACTTCTCTAAAACCATGAAGCCCGATTTGGGCCTCTTGATCCTGTAGGTCAACTTACAGCCACCGTCTCCCCATTCAAATCTTGGCGACGGTCCCTCGCAAGGCAACAAGTCACAGCTGATCTCCTCCTGCTCGGTCTCACACTCGGCCCGCTCGCAACATACGGAATTGGAATTTCGCACCCCAAACCTAAATGCAATTCAATGTGAGCAAACGTCGGGCAACTCTTGCCACATGAAGCAAACATCCAACAAAGTAAAACAACAACGATTTATATTTCATAATCACATGATTTCAAACAACAAGGATTGATCTCAAGAAATTCCAAAACATAGTTTAATTCCACACCATGTAGAGATTATCTCTCAAAGGCAACAACACTTGGTCCTCACATTCCCAGGCAGTATCTATTCCTTGCTATAGTGATTGCTACCATCCAACCAGTCCAATTTACTTAAATTTTCTTTCATATGCATTAGAACTCGGACATTAAACCCTCGCCATTAAGCCCTCGGTTTGACATTGTCTCCATTTTCAAAGAAAAAAATCAATTGGAAGACAAAATGCCTGGTTGAAGGAAAACTCGACAGTGGCGTCTGGATTGCATGAGACTTACTTGGCGAGGAAAAAGAAAGACGTCTGTGCAGCGACGACGCCATAGCTGGGCAACGACCAACCAACACACAGCAAAGTTCACTGAAGCTCCAGACTTCGAGTGAATAGAGGTTTGGATAGGGCAAATGAATAATACGAAAAAGCTGGAGGATGAAGTCTGTTGAGAGGGCCCGAGTCTTTTGGATTGGGTAGAAACTCCGAGTTTCGGGCTTCATTGCTTCTCAGAGTTTGGAGATTCAAGGTATGTCTCTAATTAGGTCTTCTGCGTGCACTTGAGGTCTCTTTGTGTTGATGCACCTGTAGAATTTCGTTTCAGAGCATGGCATTTCGAGCGCCGAAATCAAGCGCCTCAAGGATTTTTTGGAGCTTGCTCTTCCTTGGAGCTTATCGCAATTTTTTCGAGTGATCTTTCGTTGAGCCAGATTTAAAGAGAGAGAGAGTAATGTGAAGAAACTCGTAGATTGTGGGAGAATGTTCTAACTTTATTTGCAGTCGGAAATTGTTAAAGGTGAAAGAGTGCGCCACAGAGTTGGAACGGTGCTTTGCAACTCCAAAAGGAGTAGTGTTAGGTAAGGCGATTTCGCTAATTGTTAGAAGCAAATGATAATTTCAATAAGGCAACACTCTACAGCCTTGTACCTTTCCAATTGTTGATTTCTTTATGTATTAGCGCAATGACAGCTGATGATGGGATTCTTGTGTTAGTTGTCTCGCTGGTAGGGTAGGTCTGAATTTGGATATTAGGGTTGCAGTGACAGCGTGGTTGCTTTGTGTATCTGGAGACAATTACGTAAGGTAACTAAGCTTACACCTAAATCGCACAAATAAGCAATCCAGCATGGTTCCTATTATTATATTGAAAAACTTGTTGTGGGGTCTTGTTGGTAGTCAAATTGGTAGGCACAAGGGGATTCTAGATTGTCTGAGAATGCATTTATTTGACGCAGTATGAATAAAAAATTTATAATGCATTTATTTGACACAGTATGAATAAAAAATTTATAATGCATTTATTTGACACAGTATGAATAAAAAATTTATAATGCATTTATTTGACACAGTATGAATAAAAAATTTATAATGCCTTTATTTGACATTGTATTAATTTTCGAAATATTTCCACCTCTTTTGGTCTATCGGGCTCACTTTATAGCATTTGCTCTAGAAAGTGTATTCATGTCGTGAGTTTCAGGATTTGTGTGTTTTGAGGGAGCTCTACGTCGTTGCGACAATGGCTGCATCGGTTGCCTCCACCGCAGCCTGTTGCCAATTGGGCACCGTGACTGACCCCATCAGGTCATTCCCGAAGAATTCAGCGTATGGTAGCAGTTATGTGCGTTTTGGAGCGAACTTGAGGTATGTCGTCTTCCAGCACTAAACCCTAATTCATACTCTCACAAAACCTGCTTTGAAATTTACTCACCGTCTTTGTTTGTGAAAAAAGGAATGTACTCCTGAAAGCATCGAAAGAAGCATATGAGCATGGTTCCTGTTGATACGGTGTCTTACTTTTTGTTGACAGTTGATAGAGGATTCCAACTCACCTTAGCATGTACATTTTGGACACACTGAATTTTCATAAAGTTGGTTATTTTTGTGTCCAAATTCGACTGTAGGCTTTCATGATTAGATTGTATGCATTTAGGCAAGAATTTTTACGTGTCGGCTTTGGGTTAGGGTTGCGACTAGGTGTAGTTACTTTGACGATTTCTGCTTTAGCTGAAGATGACTTAATTTTTATTGTGCACAGCAAGGGCGTGCAGACGAGCTCCAGAGGTCGAGTGGATTCGCTCGACCTAAGCAAGCATCAGAGGACATCCAACATTCGGTGTCAAGCTACGAGCACGATCTCTGAAGTGGAGAAAGATGTCGCCGATGTGAAGAAGGCTCCCGTGCTTCCGTTCCGAGTGGGTCATGGCTTCGACCTTCACCGCTTGGAACCTGGACTTCCCCTTATCATCGGAGGAGTGAACATTCCCCATGACCGTGGCTGTGAGGCTCATTCTGATGGTAATATGTTTAATTTCGTCGCATCTTCTATGCTTCCTTTCTCTTCCTCTCAGTTCTTTTTAATCTCTAGCCTTGTGCAAGTCCTAGAAACCTAGCTTTGATTTCTTGGTCTTTTTCTTACCTTCTGCTAGTAAGGTATGTACACCTGGAAGCATTTGAATAAGCATCTGATCATGGTTACTGTTGTTAGACTGTTGGTTCTTGTCGGCAACTAAAAGTGGATGCCGATGCATCTTAATATGAGAAAGATGTGAATTTTAAAAGTACTTATTTGTAGAGATATCAGAAATGAACCCCAGGCTCTCATGTTCAGTCTGCCTGTGCACGTTTTAGGCAAGAATCTTAAGAGGTTGCCTTCGGTAAGGATCACAACCAGGTGCAATTACCTTATATTGAATCGCACCACTTGCTTTTGAGTACGGGTCACAACTACGTGTTGTTATGGTATACTGAATCACGAGTTGTTCTGCTTTGCGGCAGGGGATGTGCTGCTCCACTGTGTGGTAGATGCCATCTTGGGTGCCTTGGGTCTTCCTGACATCGGGCAGCTCTTCCCAGACAATGATCCCAAATGGCGAGGAGCTGTCTCATCTGTCTTTGTTGTCGAAGCTGTAAGTGCACTCAGACTTCTTTTAACATCACCTTCTCTAAGATCACATCCTCTGCTCTTAGCCCAAACCTTAGGGAACAGACTTTCCTTGATCAAACCTCACTCTGTGCGCACTATCAGTCTGTTATGTCACAAATTGTGATAATAAGGAGTTTGACACGTGTGAAATAAATTGTAGGTCCGCTTTCTGGCAATCCCATGTATATCATTGTTGTCACTTCTACATGATTGTCTCAATGTTATAGTTCCCATTTATAATCACATGCTTTGACATTAAAAGTGGTGTGTGAATCTGGGCATATTCCATTAGGGTTTCACCGTGTCCTTGTACTATACACTATTCCCTTAGCATTCTCCTCCACAGGAAACTATAAATAGGCTTCCACAGATAATCTCAGAATGGCAATCTGAGGTAGAGATACTATTAAGCATTTTCACATGTGTGTGATTCTTGGGAGATGTATTGAGCTGTGGAGAGATCTTTGGGTGCAATAAAAGAAGTTCGTTATTGGGAACTGTTTTCAAGCAAAGGTTGTCACATTTGTGTTACTTTGGCTAGTATTTTTGTATCCATTGTTGCAGTTTTTGTGCTAATCCAGTGTCTATTGTTACAGGTAAAGCGCATGAAGGCTGCAGGTTACATGATTGGCAATTTGGATGCTACCCTGATTCTGCAGAGACCCAAATTGAGCCCTCACAAAGAGGAAATCCGGGCCAAGTTGTGTGAACTTTTGGAAGCGGATCCCTCTGTCATCAACTTGAAAGCCAAGACCCACGAGAAGGTGGACAGTCTTGGTGAGAACCGAAGCGTTGCTGCACACACTGTGGTGCTCCTCATGCGCCAGTAAGTTAGAGGCTGCAAATGTATGCAGGTGTAATTTTATATGCATCTGATTTATTTTTTAATTCTAGCAAAGACGACTGGTCCATGATCATGTAAATATTACTTGATATCTTCTTTTTATCTCTTTTATGAGGTCAATCTGAGAAGTCAATCGTCCTTCAGAAACAGTCGTGAAATTCAATGCGAGCTCCAACTGTAAGCGAGAATAAAAAAAAAGCCAATATCACTAATGTATGCAAGCAATTGATATTTGACAAGCATTACTTGAAAGAATGTTTAGTGTAATTTAAAATGTGGAAAAAAAAATGCTTACTCAAGGGGAACTGGAACTGAAACCGTAAGGATCAAAAACATTTTTATCATTTTTATCATTGAAAACATGCCACTTATTCCCTAATTTGACCTCCACTTTTTCACTCTTCCATTACTCTACTTTGAGGAGGGTTTTTTGGAAGGCATGAAAGAATAAAGAAGAGTAAAGAATTGTCTCTTGAGTTCCTTGAGCCTCTCCACAATATTATGTTATCACACATAATCTTTCTTATATCTTTTTCTCTTTTTTTGTTGATTGTTCACTCCTTCCTAAAGATTGCTATTGATCTTTGAGTCAATCGATCTTTACATTTTTAAGGCATTGTGATGATTATTTTAACTCTTTCATGGCAAGATAGATGTCCCAATCCCAACCAACTCTTTGAAGTGTGTCCCATATTAAATATTTATTTTAATAGTATAGACATTTAATTATAAAAAGTGTAATTAGTAGGGATAAAAAATTGATAGAACTATAATTATGGTCATTGTTTAAAGTTATTTTTTATTATTAAAATATAGTGACATACATTAAAAAAACCATGATCCAATGAATGGAGAGAGATCTAATGACCTAGTGAAAGATGAGCTACATCATTTTCTTAGAATACTAATTCAATTTCAATTTTTTAATTATTTTAGAGTAATATTTCTTAAGAATTTATTTTTAAATTCTCAATGACAAAAATTCATAGGGGTTTTGGGCATCAAGCATTGAAATTATTGTTTAGTACTCAAGGACTACCAATCTACTATTGTGAAGTATAGTAATGGATAATAAAGAAAAAAATCCCCTTTGTGAGGGAAGGTGGTGGTGAAAAGGCCTAATTGGCTCTTGTGCATCCCAAGTATGTTTTAAGCATACAAAAATTCATTTTTTCATCCATTAATTTTTTTTTGAAGATTCTTGTACTAGTTTTTTTATTCTGAATTTTGGAAATCTAGACTATCCCTTGATCTACCTCAAGCCATAAATATTCTACATTCTACCTCAATAGATTTCATAGAAAACCAATTGCCTTTGAGTTTTGTAGGCCTTTCACCCCTAGCTACAATAGAAAACCAACTACCTTTGAGTTTTGTAGGCCTTTCACCCCTAGCTACAAGTCGTTCCCATATTTTACCACATATGTATGTTTAGCCAACAACCATGGTAAGACATGGGGGGCTAGTGTTATTTGGAATGACTAGGTGTAAGAGGCATGTAAACAATGAATGGAAGGTTTACAATCATTGTTTAATCTAGCTAACTTCTCATTCATCCAATGTAATACTAAAATGTTGAAAAGACAACTTTCCTTAACTCCTAAATGCCCAAGGCCTATTTTGAGATCCTATGAATTTGCTCTAAATTGAATAAAAAGCCAACATTTTGATAAGTTGTATCAATTTTTTTAATTGTAACCATACAAATCCAAACTAGACATATTAAAGATCACATAGGAAAAGAAAATCCAACAACACCATTTATGAATTGAAAGATTATAATGTTTGATCATGAATTAAAATTATAAAAATCTTTCAACTCTTTTTTTTAAGTCAAATCTAAAAAATTGATCATAAAAAGAAAATAAGGTTGAAGGACCTAATATGCATAACCCCAATCAATTTATGGCTTCTCAAAATCTACTCTACAGTTTTTTTAAATGAATTTCTAATGTGATTTTTTCTCCAAGGTCTAGTATATTTGAGGCTCATTTTCAAAAAAACCCAACATTATGTAAAGTCAAGAATGCAATGAACACCCTTGCACAAAACCTTGAATAGAAAATTTGTAATCAATTGTTTTCAAAATTGAATTTTTGATGCTAAAACTAGACTTCAAAAAGAATTTGGTGCCTTGGGCATTTGGGGGTTAATGGCCCATTTCATGAAATTGCGTGGTATTTCTATACAAAGATATACAAAAAATGTGACCAAATTCGAAAAAGGATAGAGGCGTTTAAGGGATAGAGACGTTTAAGGGTTACAGGGGCCCTCCTCATCGTTGCCTCACTTGTCTTCTAAATCGCCTCGCACAACTCTGGATGCTAGTCATAATCTTCCCATCAGATAAGTTAAGCAGCAGCAGCTTGAGTATCACTCTTCTCAAATAGCTATGGTATCTCACCAACACTATTCAGCCAGTGGAACACCACGATCTCACTTCATTGTAGTTCAAAACAACCGCAAAAGACAGGAATATAAAGTACGGAGTACAAGAGAACTGTGCCAATCGTACTCATGCATGTCAAGATGTGCAAAGCAGTTATCAAGTATCAACACTAGGTCTTAAAGAAAAACTCGGTAGTCAACGCTCAATAAGTCATGGTGTAAGAAAAGGAACACTCGCTGATTTGTGAATTGCACTACTCATTTTACAAAATTTGAGAATTGTAATCCCCCGCAAAGGAGGTCAATAGAGCAAGAAAAATGTAATGAATCTCACTTTACGAAACGCTCAAAATACAAGCTCATGTGGCTTCACACCAGACTTTAAACTGAACCTGGCACTAATGTAAGTCTTCATTTCAGGGACTGCTTCAATAAGAGGGATCAGCTTGGCATCGATAGCCTTCTGATCCTCTTTCTTGTCCTCAGTCAAGCTCACCGACTCCTTCTGCAATAACGAAACTGCCTACTGTCAGACTAGAGTGAAGATAAACTTGCTAACAAAACATTCATTTTAAAGAGCACTCATGAATCAACGTCTAACAAATGCTTACCTCCTTCTCAGCTTCGAAGAACTCGGACTCGCCCTTCTTCGTCTTGGTCACCACCCGCTTGAAGTAAGCATCAGAATACTTGGCAACATCGACGGAGGAGATGTCAATCTTGGTAGATGTGGCAATGACGTAGGCCTGGTTCACTCTTCTCAAAGGAACTCCGTTGACCTTGAATGGACCTGCCAGAATTAATTCTATTTAAAACCATGTATTGCTATCATGATACTTCGAAAACTAGTCAAAATGGATACCTGGTCTGACTAAATCCACATTAACATGAAATAGCACACTTAAATTTCGCTCAATGGATACCCAAAATATGTAAACAACAATGCACGACTCCAGGATAACATCGCAAGGATTACTACACAATACACTAAATTTTATCACTGGGAATGGAGAACAATATTCAAGGTTTATTTAACCCTGAAACGCTGCAAAGGTCAAAAAGTAGCCGATGAACGACTTTCAAGATCACTGTAGAAATGAAGCATGCACATATTGGTCCATAAATCAAATCATTTTTGACAAAGCCCCTTGGTGATAGGTCTCTTGCTTTCAGGGTTAAACCGGGGAAAAACAAGTAGGCCAAAAAACACGGTGTGTACTTTTAAAAAAAATGACAAGCTATTATCACCTATACATGTGAGTGTGAAGTTAGCCCACCAGTAACCAAGAGAAGGCCAGATTCCAACTGCTTCAGGAAGACAACACGCTTGCCCTTAAAGTGACCAGCCAACAAGATGAGGACAGTCCCTGGGGTGATGCTTGTCCTGCACACGTAAAATACATACAACTTTGTTATTCATCCAGCACTACTAAGGTCTACCGAGACCTAACCTTAATTAAGATCCCAATGTGTAGCACAGATTCGATTATTTGTAATCGACCAAGACCCCTGCATAATTCCATCTCGAAGTCACACTAAGACAGTGCAGAAGACAGTCCTCCGAATCCAACTTCATGGCGCAGTTGAATTATAAGGTAGGGACATCCAAAATCACCAGCACACAAAAGCGCCACTTGATCAAACGTTCAGCCGGAGTAGAACAAAAAATCAAAATCCAGCTAATGTTGAAGAACAACTACCCTCCATAACTTGCGCGTAGGGTATCCAAATGTCGCATTCTTTGGTGTGCTGGCCTTTTCTTTCATCGATAAAACATGAACATCGATAAAAATTTGACTAATCGCATAAAAGGAAATTTTATCAACGCAAAAGTGGCGATTTAAGGTCTCCCTACCTTATACATCCTGTAATCATAATGAATCATTGAAGCTCTCTCAGAGCAGATACGTTTGACATGAATTCATAAAGAAATAAAACGAGTGATGCCTTCGCCAAATTACATGCAAATCCGTGAAAACTTCCAAACCCTAGAAGTTGACAATACCAGGGCCGATCCCATAGAGGTACAAGTTGGTAGCTCTTTCAGAGCAGAAACATTGTCCCATGAATCCATTGAAAAGTAAAACGAGTAAATCCTTCGCCAAATAATATGCAAAGCTCGGAAATTCCCAAACCCTAGAATTTGATAACAAGAGGGCGGATCCCAGACACGTACGATCTGGTAGCTCCCCTCACAGCACAGAATTCTGAAATGAATTCACGAATAAATAAAACGACTGAAGAACTCCCCGAATGCAATGAAAAACCCAAATTGATAACACGACGCCGGATCCCAAGAGGTACGTTCTGGTAGCTCCCTCAGAGCACAAATGTCCCACATAAATTCAAGAATAAATAAAACTACTGAGGCGTTCCTCGAATGCAAAGAAAAAACCCAAAACCCTAGAATTTGGTCGAACCGGAGCAGATCCAGTCAATTATTTACCTAAGCTTGGGAGCATTTATGACCTTGTTTTTGTGCAGAGGCTTGGCGACATCATCGGCGGGGTAGAACTTAGGCGCCCTGACAGCCGGAGACTCTGCGACCGCGGCCTTCTCGTGAGTGGGGAAGGTGCCCCCGTTCTTGGCCTTGATGGCCCACAGGCCCCGCTTGTGGTAGGTCTGGGACCTGCCGTGGCGACCGATGCCGCGCACAAGGTCCTTGTTCCTGCTGGCTCTCCCTGGCTTCGTCATCGCTCTCGCGTGCTCGACTTGATTGAGGAGTATCGCAAAATTCGGCGATGGAAAGCAGGGTGTGAGGATCCTGTCCTACACTTGCAGTCTGAGCTCCAAACCCTAAATCCGAATGGATGAATTTCTGTCCATTCGCATTTCGATGAATTCCCTATCCATGTGCAGAATTGTATCGCCATGTGTGATGAATGAATTGTATTGCCATGTGCATTGGATGAATTCTTTTGCCATATGCATTGGATGAGTTTATTTGCTATATGCATTTTGTAAATTTTTTTTTCATGTGAATTGGTCTCACACCATAACAAAATTGACTTTTAAGATTTTTTTTGTTTATAACTATTATTGATCATTTTATTGGATTTATTTAAATGGTTCTTTTGAAATTTAAATTCATAATTTTGGTTCAATTTTCTAATAAATTGAATAACAACATTGTTAGTATTCAATATATTAAAAATAGGTTACACTGATGTTCATATATGAAATTACAAATATTAGGCTTATTTGCCATTTGTCAATTCAAAAAAATATTGAGAGATCTATTCTTTGAAGAAGTACCACCTCAAATTGCAAATAGGAAATTTTGGGAGAATGCATTTCACCTACTTAGGTGGTCCTAAAGTATTCTTCAAATTGATAGAATTCTACAACTTTGATGTTTTTGAGGGTATTAAGTCTAAAATCTAAATTTAAATCAATCCTTGTTTTGGGAGCATTATTCAATTGAATTTTATCAAATGCATTGTCCAAATTTGAGTGCATAACGAGGTTGGTATTTTTTAAACATGATAGTACAATTTGACATAACCTTACAATACATTATTATTTATTTTACACAATTTGTAGAATATTATGATATTGAACTCTCTATAATAAGAAATTTGACACTTTTTCAAAAAAAAATTTGAGAAGAAAAGATGTGTATACAATCAAAATTGCATGTGAACCAACCTTGACTATAGATTCATAATATTCTCTCTATTTCAAAATAAAACTGATGTTCCCTTTGTAATAATTTACAAAGAAAGTATAAATTAGTAAAATAAAACATCATTTTGCAATGAACTATCGTAATTCAAATAAATTATTAAACTTCACTATTTTACTAAGAATAAAAAATAAAAAATAAAAAATTAATAATAAGACGGCAAGTTGAATATCTTTGAGATCAAAGCTATTCACAATATTCAACTCACAATGACCTTCAATCTCTCCACAATGAGCAACAACAACTACTACTATACAATGGTTGTCAATATATTATACTTCCCATGCATACAAATTGCAAAAGACTTTATAATATCTATGCAAAAAATTATAGTACATAATGAAGGAAAAACATGCTTGAAATAGAAATATTCTAAAATATTTTTAAAAATATTTTAAAAATATCTTCATTTGATTTTTAAATCCTCTAATTCATTTTCGAAGATTTTAAATTTTTAGTTGTCAAGCATAATGACAACATATGTTTGGATTTACATGACTTACGATTCATTTTCTTTGCATACACAAGCACATCCCCATCACAAGCACATCCCCATGTAGAAAAGTACAATTTGCATTTGAAACATGGCATAAAGTTAACAAACTTATATGGTCCCCTACCTAGAATGTCAACCCCTCCTTTCTCATGAAAAATGGACAAGAATTGTACTAAAGTCATGAGTAGTAGGCCAATAGGTCAACAACAACGTGGAGTTTGTATCTATTTTAGTTAATGAATGGGCTTATCTATGGAAATGTAATGCAAAGGTAATAGGGGGCAAGTTTCAGTAATATTTCATTCAAATGCACGTAGAGGCAAACCCTAGTGTATGTATAAATACAGACAACCCTTTCAAACCCTTTCCATAAAAGTTTTATTCAAGCCGAAGCAGAATAGCCTACATAGCCTAGAGTGACAATTCTACACCCACCAAAAATTAGTGTGTAGGTAGTAACAAGTTCTCAGCCCTTGCAAAATGAAAATAAAACAAACTACAAAAAGAAAAAGACAAATGAAGAGCTCCCTGAGCTAAAGTAATTAAGGTAATTCATGTAGACAAAGAAGATAGAATGAGAGATATGTACCCGCATTACGTTGGGCTGTCGACCTAGTACCTCAAGTGAATACTGGGAGTCTGAAATCCATAGCTGTGATGAAAAAGCTGGCATGGAACCATTCTACACTAGCTTCTCCATCAAAGCTATGGTCATGCCACGGTATATATCAGTGTTTGATCCATCACCCAGATATAGACGTGCCTGCGAAAAATTCTTTGCAATTCATGCCCAACATTGGCGCAATGTCTTTTACCTCCTCCATCGCCATTGTTTCTTGTTCACAATTCCAAGTCCCACAACCTGAGCAAACACGCATTCACACAAACAACAATATGCTTCTGCTTCTTCACCCACCAACGTATGGAGCCTTAATACTAAGCTTCAGTCAAACAAATTATCAAATAGCATATGGCCTTCTGCTCCCTTTCATCTGTGTCTGTTCGATTCTCCACACTGCTCAACCCTGAACTCTTAGGCCACCAGGCACGGAGGAAGAAACATCTGTAGCAGCTTAATCAACATGAACAACTTCAAAAGATTTCAGCTTCTGAAACCTTGACTGGAGCGTAGTCAGAGGAAAGCTCAAATGTGGAAGTATCAATCTCTAAGATTCTCTAATCCCTTACACACTCTTCTATAGTCAGTCACACCGCTGCAACAGATACTGTCACTAGTGCAGACGCAAAATTCTACTGAAAATTGCAACTCATGAAGAGCAAGAAACCAAACCACAACATCTCCACATGAACAACCTCAATATCTGAGCTGCCAAAAACTTGACTTCAATCTAGACGCAAAGTTCCGTAATCTAACTTCACTCTAACCTCAGCCCATCATGCATGAATTAATCTCTGCGAGTTCTTGAGCTCCTTTCAAGTGTTTCTGTTCTCAGCTCTAAATTGATAAACCCTAACGTCAGAAAGAAAAGCTCCCTCAAAACAGCTCCATAAGATCCATAGCCAATGCAACCTTGACTTCAATCTAGACTCAAAGTATCATGCAAGAATCGCTCTCCTCGAGTTATTCAGACACCTTCCAATTCTATCCGCGGTTCCCTCCTAATTGCTAAACCCTAAACGAGTAAACCTCCACGCAGGAAGAGAACCCCCAACGCCCCCAACTCTCAACATATGCGAAGAGCTTCAAAATTTAACTATGCTGCAGAGAAAGGACCATCTGCTGCAGTGAGGAATTATGCTCTGAAAGTTTGGTTTACCTAGCAGTGGAGACTCAACGAGCGGACAGGTAAATCTGGTGCAGCAAGAGGACATGGCGAGACACCACATGCGTCAGCCTCACCAACCAACTCCAAGACCCGATTTTACAGTCGAGGTTGAGTAGTGCAGTCGCACTTTGCAACGGCGTTTCAGGGTTTTCATGATCTTGTTCAGGAGCTCGGGCAAGATAGCTGTTGATGAAGGAGGCAGATAGTTCAATTTTTAGAATCCAAGGATCCCTTGAGGACCTGAGTGACAACAGAACCGGAAGTTCTAAAATGCACGGTCTAAGGAATCCTCTTCGCCCCTCAAAATGGTGTCTGGCCCGTAACAAAACCATGGAACCACGCATACCCTAAACCGGCGAAGGATATCCATGGACATCCTCAGCCGCATCCTAAGTAAAGATTGAATCCGACATCATAATCGAACGAGAATTCACGACAACGAGAGATTAGGGAATGAGAGGATTACTCGCACATGCGCAGGGTTACTTACCTCGGATAAGGAAGAAAGACGAATAGGGCAGGAGCTCAACCCTGCCCCTCCTCCTTGAACCCTACATCTTAAATAATCACATGAACTATGAATCGTTGGGTTGCACACTAAAAAATTCGATCTACTACACACGTACTAAACAAACTTAGAGTCTAGGTTATGCCATATAAAATCCATACAGCGATAATAACAACATTTACGATCAATAACGCCAAAGGTTTAAGAAGCTCAATATCAAGTTGACGAGTTCCACTGCCTCCAACATGGAAGCGACTCGAAATTAAGAAAGTAAATATCACATGACACTAAAAGATGATTCTTATCACACCGTCAATTACTTCAATGTCGAGGAACACATCAATAAAATAAAATCTTAACATGCTGAGTAAACAAAAAGATTCCAATACGTCAAAAACTAAAACTCCACTTCGACCTACAGTAGAAAAAACGCGACATCTGTACAACGGCACTCGAATCGAATAACCATGCCACCGCAAGAGAAACAAAAATCTAGAAGCAAACCATATAAAATTCCTAAATCCTAAACAGTCCAAAACATCACCGACCCTCACCAACCCCAGTAATAGAAACCCCTCAAAAACAAAAATCACAGTTTATGGTTGTTGTTTTTTTGCCGTTTTTTCACTTGTCAGCTATTGATCACTCAATGTCCAAAATGAAGGAATTGCATTGAAAGCATAACTTTAAATCTCATTTGGGCATAGTAGAATAACTTTTTTGATTGATTTTTCATATTATCATAGTTAATTTTTTTTTCTTAAAATAGTTATTCTACTAAGTCTAAATGAAGTTTTGAAATTTTATTTTAAATACAATTCCTACTTTTGACTTAACTATGAGTTGTTGAGCTCCTACTAATCCTAATTTATATATTATGCATGGGGGTTTCCTCCTACCACCTCACTTCTATAAAAAACTTGTTTGTTCCTTCAAAACTCACAATAAATGGTTTATGAACCTAGATAGCCAAATATTATTATTTAAAAAAAAAAAAAATTTAATATTGAATTTTGAATATGAGAACCAAATTTAATTGGCTATTTGATTAGGAATTGGAAGGAGTTTGTATGTGGTAGTTAAAATTTACTTGTTCTTGATGGAGAAAGGATGAAAAGCTATTGCCATTTCTTTTTTAGAAGTAGTTCATTTCCTATACTCTTAGTTTTCCATTTCATTATACAACCTAAAATACTGAAATTAAGATGGTAGTTTACTGATCTCCTCGTACATTGCTCTAAACTAGTATGAGGATGTCTAGGAATAATTTCAAAAACTTTTAACCATATCAAAACCAAGATATAAGCATTTGAAGTGAAGAAAACAAGTTTTTTGCTCCTAAAATTTTTGTAATGTAGATTGTGAATTTGAACTTTTTTATATTAGAAGAATTGAGTTGAGAGTTTGGCAAAAAAATTTCAATGAAGAACCCCATGATTTTCATTCTTAAAAAGATTGTTAAGTCACAGTTGGTATGAGATAGAAGGAAAAAATAAATTGCTGAATTCAATATGATGATGCTTCCATATTATGTTTCTCTCATACGGATAGAACCTCTCTTAATGTCTACCTTAGTGCATGGTGCCAAGACTATGCACTAAGAGAATTTTATGCATTTAGAGAGGTGTAATGATGGCCACAGACCACATGTCCTCTCTAACTACACTACTTTTCAGAAATTGGACTCACCTACTAACTCCATAAGTGACAGATGCACTAAAAGAGGGTGCTCTAACTCCTGATCGGAAGAAAGAAAGAAAACGGGGTTGCCACCTGTTCGGAAAGAGGATAACAGAAAGTATGTACATGGAATGAAGACTTGCAAATGGGCTACATACACACAAAAAGATCTTCCCTAGGCATCCATGCATCCATGAGTCAATTTACTCAAAAATCAGAAATCTTGTGCAAGATCAAATTATTAATCGTTTGAACAGAAAAGGCTCCTGATTCTGTCCGAAAGAAAGAAATGAACAGAGAATCACTAGCGACATTCCACAACAACGCTTGGCAAGATCCCGTGCGTGATTGATCGCACTGAAATCAGAATTTGTATTTAGTCACAATATGTACAGTACAGAAAAGTCCGCCTTAGGTGTCGCTCCTGCCATCTTTACAATACAGCCCCCAGTTCCAATTGCAAGCAAAGGTGCGAGCATTGTTACCCTCAGCTAACCCTGTATTATAACTACGTTACCTCGCATTGCCGAAGCTTTGATGGTAGTATGGGCGACCGCTTGGGTTGACATTGCCATATCCATTGTCACCATTCATTTTCCTGCTGGCGATCACCACCTTGCGAGCTTTATCCCTTTCCTGCTGCTCTCGTTGCACTCTCTCGGCTCTTAACTCTTCTATCGTCTTCCGTCCAGTCTTTGCCTTCTTCTCTTTCCTCTTGGCATGCTTCTCACTTTTCTCTTCCTTTCTCCTGCTTCGCTTCTCGGGTCTTTCCTCGTCTGCATCCCAAAGACATCAGTCTATCAGCATACCGTCCATCCCGTTTCGTACACTGACAACTCATCTATTCATACACTTGGTGGGACTTACTAGAGGAAGGTGTCCGCAGGACTTGGCAAACTGTCTATGACTGATCTTTGACGGAATGGAAATGGGTTTGTGTACTGTCACGTATAGTAGTCTTCAAACTCCCACTTTGGAGTTGCAGAAGAAATTCATACAGTGATCAAATTTGATCTCAACAGATTTGGATCTGGTACCCAAAGATCTCTTCACAACTATATAGTGGTCTCGCAAGAATCAGACTCCTACATAATGATTAACATGTTAAAAGTGACGCAAATAGTATCCTCTAGTTTAGATAACACGTCTGTGCCTTGGTATCTTTACAAGTTAGAAGCTATACTCTGACGGGATGAAATCAATAAGATGGGACTTTCAATGTATGCATTGGAAAAAGAAAGATAACAGTGGGTCTGAGAATCTAGGGTCCAAAACCTAATGCTGCAAAGAGAACTATTGAATGCAAATCTGAAGCAAAACCATAATTGAAGTGGTGAACAAGGCATACTGTACCAGGACTGTTTGACCTTCTTTTGCGCTCTCTCTCAGATTGGTCACTCGTTCTGTCGACCATGAAACGTTTGGTCGAGTACCAAGGTTTCTTCCCACTCTTCCCAACCAACCCACAACCGAATTCGTATCCTTCATCTTCAGGAGCACGTACCGCCTTTTCCATCTTTTTGAGCTCCCGAATGTCCTGCTTGTCGAGACCTCCTCTACTGTGCACTTTCAGGTCGTTTATCCAATCCTTATTGCCCTTGGCTTTCTCACTTGGATCAGTACTAGCAATTTCAAACAAGTTGAAATGTTGTGGTCGGGCAGCTTCGACAACAGCCTCGGCATCCTCATCCTCTCGTACAATTTCTGGCAGTGGCTGCTCTGCTCCTTCGCTAATTCGTAATTCAAGAGGATCCCGCTTCTTCGCTTGAGCGGCTTCGCGCAGCTTCTCCAGACGAGATTCGGCTTCTCGTTGCCGATCTTGCTGCTTCTCGATCGCCTCCTGACGAGCCGCCTCTTCCTCATCCCGCTTCACCTTCTCCCGGTTGTCGAAATTGTACACGTTCCACCGCTTCTGCGGCAAAATGTTGAGACCGCCATGGCCTCCCATCACGAAGAGATTCTATGCCCTCTGGTTCACAATCTAAACGATCATATCTCCCTCAGAATGATCAACATAGGGCCTGCTTATTAAGTTCCATCACAAGGCTTTACAAACAAGCCTTCAAAGCACAAAACCCTAAAATCGAAAAATCGACCGTCTATTTCCCGTGAAACGAAAACTGCACCCTCTTAATCAAAGAACCGATTCTCAACACTCTGATTCAAAACCTAAGCGCCCGCATATCTCCTAAAACGATCAACGCAGAGCGTACTATCTCAGTTCCATCACAACACACGAAGTTTTCGAACAGCAGATAACCCTAATATCAAAAAATCTCCCAAGAATTGGCCTCCCTACTCGTACCAAAAAAGCGCAAACTGCAATCCAATTCTGTCAGTGAAAGAAACACGATCATAGGCAAAAACTAAAAAGCCTTCTTGCCACAAGAAATTTCTGAAGAAGCCACCAAATATTCATTCACCGAGTCCGTTCCTCATCAACTTTATACGGAGAAAGTGGATGAAAAGTGAAAGTAGGGATCACGCCAACGAACAACCATTCCTGAAGTACTTTATCATCCACACCTAGGTATTTCTTGCTCACTAGGATGACATTCATCCGCGCGTGTCTTCAGAGGAGAGCTTAAGCGTGGCTGGCTACAGCGGGCTTGGCAATTCAGCAACACCGAAATTCTCGACTAATTTAGCAATTGGAATTTGTTTTGAAAAAATTTCGACAAGAAATTGCAACTCCGTCGCCAACAAGAGTTTCCAGAGATTCTTAGCCATGGCGACGCTCATGTCATTTCCTCGTGTATTGAATTCTGTTCCCGTCGCGGCCAGTCCCTTTCACCATCCGCGCTCGTAAGTCTCGTCTCTCATATTTTCTGCTGTGTTTCTTGACGCGACATTAGGATTAGGTTTTCTTTTCGCTTAAAATCAAGATTTGACAGAATGGAATGTTCCCGGTGGTTTTGAAACTCTCAAAGTGTGTCAAATGAAGGTTGTCATACATTTCTGTGTCACAGGAATGCGCAAATTGATTTGAAGTGGTGAATTGTTATTCAAATTGTATTATTAGAGGGCTGACGGGCTGTCATGGTCGCGGATCTGTTGCAAATTACGTCATGAAGCACTTTATTATTTCAGAAAAATGAATGGAGGATATTGTCATTATTGAGTGTGTGTGAGAATACCCAATTTCATTGGCTGTGATGTGTCGAAGCAGCATACAATCTCTGGATGCTTCGAGAATTCTCATTTCACCATCCTGTGAGAAGATTGGGAGACGCTGTTCATCTCTATCAGCCAGGAAATCGTGGTTAAGTAAACATTCCGGAAGGAAGTTTACGCGCATTGCGGCATCCAGGTAAATTTTAAAGCGTGTTAACTTCAACTTCGCTTTTGTGGCGATCTTGTTGATGGCACCAAATGATCAATCGAGTTTCGTTTCGACTGTAATTGTGTGCTCTTCGACGTCTCACTTTGGCGAATTACAGCTTCGAGAACAGTGGAATTCTTGATTCCAAATCCCCAAGTCCGACACTTTTCGACGGTACGACTAGGTGTGCGCTTCTCTTCATTTGTCACGACTTTGCAATTACCTGTGTTTGTAAACATGTGCCAGCAGTTTTTGATAAGGACTATTGACAAAGGCAATCTGTAGTTGCATGGTTAAATGTATTTTGCCGGAAATATTCTGGGATGAACGTGATTTGTTGTCTGTTTGGCGAATTTAATCCTCTAATGGAGGATTGAATGTAGGCTGTACTTCAGCTCCAAATGCCCTTACGCACAACGAGTCTGGGCTGCTGTAAAATACAAGGTAATTGGCATCGTCTCTCTTTTATTATAGAAACGAAATAGATGATGAAAATAGTAGAGTTATAGCCTGATTAGTTCTGATAATCAAATCGTGACACGATGTCTCTTGTCATGCGAATCACGTAGACGACTTCAATATACTGTAATTCGCATTTGCTTAGGTGAAAGTTGGCACTTTAATTAATAACTAATATTATTCCTATTCAGATTTTAAGATATAAGGGGCCTTGTGCGTTATGCTTTTCGTTGGAGTCGCTTCGTTACTTGTCTGACAAACTTTTGACATTTCCATTTCTCATTCGGTTGATGGGTGCAGGGTCTGGATGAAATAGAGTGCGTAGAAATTAGTCTCTCAGATAAGCCTGTATGGTTTAAAGAGAAGGTTTACCCCGCTGGAAAAGTAAGGATGGCATCCTTGGTTTCTTCATTATTCGTTTTTGATCGTGTTCAGTAACCTCGATCCAGGACATCGGTCCTCCTATTAGAGAACTTCACACTCATCGTTAGAATGTTTCATTGCTTACTTAGTAATATGTGGCTGGAGTGCTTCAGGTTCCAGCTCTGGAGCACGATGGTAAAGTAATTGGCGAGAGTATGGATTTGCTTTATTACTTGGATGAGCACTTTCACGGGCCGAAACTTGCACCCACTGTAAGCAATCTTCGATATCTAACCTTGTCGTTATTTTTACTGCTGCGGGTTTCTGGGCATCTTTATGGAGCTGGCAGTGTTTAGTTCTGATGGTATGGTTGTTAACGTGAAACGCGAGCAGGAAGAGACGAAGAAACAAGTAGCTGCAGAGCTTTTAGAGTATACTGATACTTTTAACAAAGTAGGCTTCACAGGATTAAGCATGAAGAATTCTACTCCAGATGAGATCGGTGTTGTTGTAGGTATGGTACCTGACGTCAAGGCCTCCTTCGCATCTGAGAACTTGATATTGTTTCTTGTCTGCATCTCTCCTCCCGAAATTGACAGCACGGACGCAGGTGCTGATTGTAAAGGTAATTGAAATGGAACGGTCCTGCTCACTTATCATATCCATGTCAATCATTGGCTTGTGCAGCTCCTGCGTTCGATTACCTGGAAAACGCCCTTGCAAAATTCTCAAGCGAAGGGTCGTTTCTTTTGGGAAATTTCGGACTAGTGAGTTGAATTCTTTTCCCGTCAATCTTGAATTTTGAAGTGCAGCATAGAATTAACTTCATTCTATTGTTTATTTGGAATTGATTTTTTTCCCCGTTTGTCAGGTGGATATCGCGTATGCTCCTTTCATTGAAAGATTTGAAGTCGCATTTAGCGGAATTAGAGGCGTCAACATCACAGCAGACCGACCGAAACTTTTGAAGTGGATTGAGGTAACATACCTTCACACAAGTTGAAGTACGAAAAATGTCTTAAAATGAGAAGCGTCAACCATTAATTTGATACATATGTACTATCTGGTGTGGCCATACTGCAACTTATATTTTTTTTTTTTTTTTGGGGGGGGGGCTCTCATTCTTATCCTTATGGTTTAGAAGCTATGATAATTTATATTTATCCAAGTGCTTCTCAATCTTCTTTAGTGACAGTTTTATATTATGGATAGAAAATCACTTATCGTGACTTTGAGCAGGCCATGGACAAGGTGGAGGGATATTCCAGCACCAAGATTGAGCGGAAATCTTTGCTCGAATTGTATAAAATGATGTTGGTAAGCCCCTTGTTTGAGATTTTAATGAAGTAACTGCGTCATGGATAAAAGAAATTGGTGCTAACACTGCTACTATAAGCTTCATATTTGGCTCTGGATTATTATGGTCATGTGAGAAGCACAAAGCCACTAGCATCACAAGGAGAGTTTGAATCATACGACAAGCACAAAGCCACCAGCCTCTGGAGGATCTGATACTTCTTGCTTGAGCTTGCAGGAGAATGACTACTTCAAAAGAGTTGGTATTGTTTCTGACCAAAGCCAATCTGGTGAAACGCCAGTAGCTGTCAAGTGAAGACGGGCTCGGCTTTCCCGGTGCTTCCAGTATGATAAAAATCAAGGGGTGGGTATAAGCATCTCAACTTGTCGACCGTTAAATTTGACGGTGAGTACTTTTCCAAGCAGCCTAGTCTGCATTTAATAACACAGTAGGGATGGGATTGGAGTCCCGCAATTCGGTGGTGTAAACGCCGATTATGGGAGATTTGTTAATTTATGACACTATGAGCTTCTGCTCCCCCTTCTTTTTAATGGTTGTGAGGACCATTTTTCCCACTCCACAACCACAGACTAGCAATCTTCCTGAGTACCTATTTCGCTTCTCTCTTTGATGCCAATCCTCAAGTACTGTACAGTACAGTACAATAACTAATACGTCCACATTTGCAGAGTAACAAGAGTCTGAATGGGTGATTTGAAAAATCTGAAACTTATCCTGCACTCTGCTGATTTCTTTCCACGCTAAGAGCTGATTGCCCTTCGGGAGAAGCTATAAATTCCTTGAATCAATTTTCACTATATTTTCATAGGAAGAAAAATGGAATTGGCATCTAACCCACGCCATTTCATATTTTTTGGACCTCGTGGAATTAGCTGTGAATTTTTAAGTTGAAACCTCCTTAAACATACACTTTTGGGACGTTGAAGAAAGCAAAATGTAACTGTATGTCATGATCACGTTTAGAACACGGTTGCTTTTAGACGGTTGCTTTTGGAGCAAACTACGTTAAGCCTAACGATATCAGTGAACAAGTCAACTTCACATATCACACTAAAGAACTTGTTACAGAGAATATGCATGAAATTCACATGTTAGTTCATAATTAAGTGTACTCAAAATAGCAGGCAATAGGCAACCCATTCACATGCATCATCATTCAGTAGCATTGTTGGATGCTCCCCTCATTCAACTCCAATGGACAATATTACTCTACTGAACGTTAGTGAGAATTAACCAAAAGTCCAAGAGGGCAAGCTTGTAAGAGGAAAAATAGCATCACCAAGTTGACATAACTCAGAAGAAATAAAGGGGCACAAGCAATGGGCTTGACAACAATGAACGGTGAAAGACAAAAAATAGTGAATGGTTATCTTTGCTTAAATTAACTTCTCTTGCAAGGATAGAAATGCCCCCCCCCCCCCCCCCCTCCACTGTTACATAATGATACGTCAATGTTGAATGCTGCACAGTTGAAAAAATGAGTCCGAAGAATAAAGGCAACGCAAAATAACCAAAGAAAACATTGCACGCAAGGGACGGATAAGAATGCAAAGAATGAAGATGCACTCAACTGCAGCGACTCTTATTCCTCAACCAAGAGGCAATGGCCTCACTATAAAAACATATGGACATGAAAGACAACGATAACAAGACACTAGTCTGAACTCCGTTGAATACGCTGGGCCCCGAGTTTCATAGGCGCTGCTCTACCCCGACCTCTAGACACACCACCAATTGACACGTGTTGCGCTTGCTGCCTCGGTCCACCAATGCCACTAGCTTTCGGTGCCGAGGGGTTCAAGGCACGCACTGAGGTGGAAGGAGCAGGCGCTGCAATGGCTGCCCACGGATCATCATCGTCTCCCCACCCATCCGCATTTTTGGTGCTGCTTTCCTTTACTCTATCCCCACCTGCAAAAACATCAAAATAATGTCAACATCCGACAAGAGGTACTCACCAAGCAAGTAGCGCCACTTAGCTAAATCGTGAGGACGACAAAATAGAAAATCAAAATAATGTGTCAGAGTGAAAGAATTCTGTTTGATAAATTATGTACCTTGGGACCATTATCAAGGAGATCGAGTGAATAGTGACTCGATCAACAAGTGGTCAACGTGAGATCCAAAGCTCACTAAATGGTGATCATCAATAGAAACACTAATTCATGGAATCCATAGGCTTAGGGAATGGTATATTTTACACTAATTAGAATAGATAGAATACTTGCTTGGTGTGGGCGGATTTAAGGCAAGCACAATTACTTCACTTGTCCAGAACCAGGGAGTTAACTGATAGAAATGAATGTTTCATTTCATTTCATTCCAAGTTAGTAGGCGGGAGTTGCGACCTGATAAAACTTCGAGTATTTATTAATTAGTTCCATCTAGATAATTGAAGCCACTGGGTTGGTGCTAGCGGGGCCTACAATGCTACAAAGAGTTGAGTCTGTTTGGAGAAGAGAAAGTTTGACTCACTAGGTTTTGTGACAATTCTTGCGGCGGTGGATGTTGTTGTGGAAACAGGTTTTTGCAGTGCAACAGGCTTTTGCTGGGTGGTGGTGACAGGTTTCTGCTGTGCGGCTCGTATTCTCGCTAAAGCTGGTGCTGGTTCTGCAGGTAAGTCCATGTCTCCCCATCCATCTTTCTCGTCGTCGTCGTTTGCAAAAGCCTGTTCTTGCGCATCTCCCCAGCCGTCAGTTGATGTGGGGGATGCTGAAGCGGGCTCGTCTGCATGAAGGCGGGGCTGGGCACTAGTGTGGGTAGGAACAGTCGGAGGAGCACTGACGCCTTGAGGTACCGAGGCTGCATCAAATAGACATCAATGTAACATCGAAGTCATAGATAGTCAAGGAGGAAAGAAGTCAATACAGTATAAAGATGTAGTATATAAATTTTTCACATATATTTCAAGAGTGAAGGAGGTATAGCGTAACTATAAGATACATTACTATCGATATCAATTTGAAGTACTAGATAAACAGCCGAGGGCGAGGAGACACAAGACGGATATCAGACATAACCCTCTCCTTTAGAGTAAATCAGAACCATCAGATCTTGGAGATCCATATCTCAATGAGAACATGGAGGAAGACGGCTAATGAATCCGGACGCACATACTCTCTTCCAATCGTAATGCACCCGGTGGCAACTCAAGCAGGAGAGTGTTACGAGTATGGACAGACCACCTCAAACTAGATCAGGGAATGATTCCCATCCTCACAATAGTAGTTAAGCCATACAGCCTGTATCCAAAGTCAAGCTAGCGAAATATACGAACCAACAGTAATAAAAGACTGCACCCAATAGATCTCGCATTCCAGTTTAGGGTTTAAAACACACCTGTCATATTTGAGGAGATGGAAGAAATTTCAGGAGCAGAAGAAAGGTCTGAGCTCTTGCTTTTCGCAGCCAAAGAGCCCACTGCCCACCTGTTACAAGATCATAGAAATTAACTTCTACAACAGAACTATAGATAGGACGGAAACGAGCTATTTCTCACACCTCTTCATGATGTGGCTGAGCATAAGATTAGTGACCAAACTCGGAAGGCCAGGAACATACCCAGCAAGACGAATGTGGCACCTAATTCCGTTTTCAAAGCCATTTTAAGGTTACGTGACAAAGAGAGAAATTTTGAA
Organism: Climacium dendroides; assembly: GCA_950106755.1. Classification (NCBI taxonomy): domain Eukaryota; kingdom Viridiplantae; phylum Streptophyta; class Bryopsida; order Hypnales; family Climaciaceae; genus Climacium; species Climacium dendroides. Next base: position 13,130,800 of record OX467086.1, read on the forward strand.
GTGCAACAACGAACAATCTTGATTCCTTCCCAATGATGCGAAAGTAAAGTTCTTAAAAAAAAAGGTAACAAGCTATGCACACAGAATTGTTGAACTAAATTAGTTCTTTTCAGGTTACAAAGGTTACCCTAGAAGGCCTGAGCCGGTAGAAGCTGATATATTTGCAGCAGGAGCAGCACTTCCAGCAATATCTCCTGATTTTAGCTGGTACATGCACCAGTTGTTAGTCGAAGAGAGGAAATACAGAAACCATAAAAGACTACAACTGGAGGCATCGGAATATCGGATGGAGTCAAGTGGGCAACCTTCTAATCTTCCTGAAGTGAACACTCTGAAACACTTTCCATATACCATTGCACAGCAGTACTACTACACATTCAGAACCATACGGATCAACTTCAATCAGTAGATCCCTCTGACATTAGTATAGACAGCATATCTGCAATGCAATACCTTGGCGTAAAAAGTTTTGACAGCTTGCACAAACTGTTCTGTGGCCTCAAAAGCCCTTGTCCGAACATCCCTGCACACATCAATCTATGGTTAGGCGAAAAAATCCAGCTCGACTGAATACAAATGTCCAACAGGACCCGAAAAAACTCGAAAAAACTGAGCCCGATACAAGGTTCCAAAAAGAAAGGCTAAACTACTTGATAGCACAGAAACACTTGATATAGGAAATATGCAGATGAGAGGTTGTACCCATCCGCGTCAACTGTCAAAACCACGAGATGTGGTAGAATACGAGTGGCAATTTCTGTTGCATCGTAATACTCAGCAGTCGCCATGAGAGCCATAATTCCTGCAAGAGTGGACACACAATTTCAATAAAACTTGTGCCATTTGTTAACTACCAATGGAGCTCAATTTACAGAGCATCAACGACCTCAACTCGCAGCCATGCATTCAGATGCATGTCCAGACCATCCTGTGAGGTGCTTGCTTTAGCAATTTAACTATGAAACGCCATGCAGGACATGTAAGTCCCATCCACCACATTCAAACATTGCTTTCATCCAATGGGGAAGCTTCATAGAAGAATTTTAGGTATTTCTAGCCCCAGGATTGAGCTGGCTTTCTAAGTACAATGCATGTTCCGAAATTACAAAGATTTTCAAATTTTGACTGTAAGGATAATCTCTTATCATCATGCTTCACATCTTGTGATATTGATATCAACATCGAAAAGAATCATGAAAGTCTTATATCGTAGAAGATCTAAGTTTTATCCAAGACCAGACATCCATTTACGGGTTAAGTGGCAATACTTCTCTCCACTAGCAGAAGAACATAGCTTAGGACGACTGCAAGCCTCGATGTATTAAAGGATTCTAAAATACCAGCAGTTCTTGCAGGAGGAAAACTATCGCGTAAAGCCCGCACAGTAAACGCATTGATTAAAACTCTCTTCCTTGTCTGCACACAGCAACACCTCCTCACTCAACATGAGTTCCAGAAATAACTCACCACAAAATAACTCACTACATAACACCATAGAGGTAGCAAGCCAAGGTGAAAAAACAGAGTTTCAAGACAGAAAACACTTACCGCATCGTTGAGATGGCTAGCAATGTTGCCAAGCAAGATTGTAGTATTGGTGCGGATCGCTGCCTCTTCATCTACCTGAAAGCAGTTACATTGCATTAAACACCAACAAAACATAACCTCTTCAGACAACGGGATAGCTCGTCAATGTAAACTTACCGCAAAAGGTTAACTATGCGAAGCACCAACCTGTAGTTTAGAGAGATGCTTCAAAAGCGAACCAGTGATCGTGCGTTGGCTTAGCTGCAAACGAAAACAAATCGAGGCTAACGATTAGCTGGTGTATAATATGATAGTTCAACAATGACGCCTAAGGTGTGCCAGAGTGGACTTATTTACCCCGACTAAAAAGCAACTGGAAATTAGAAAGGATGTAGCATAGCACAATTAGGGGTGCAGCACTCCATTGACAATTAAAATCGTAAATTACAACCCAAGTTCTGCCACAGCACATAAAATGAAAATGGAAATGGAAAAACACCTCTCGGCATCTATACTAGAGAGCTTTGAACTTATGAACCCCTAAACCCTGGCTTGTTGTGCTCAATTTCACAACAAAACTAGGGCATCCAAATCTCACACAAAAGGAATCCACAAACTTACCTTCGGAGCAAGTAAAAGCATAGACTTCAAGGTGAGTTCTCGAAGGAAAGCAGATGTGTCGGCAAAGCCAGTCGCAATATGAGGGAAAATCTGCACCCAGGCAAACACGTATTGATGAAAAAATAGATACAATCAAAATGCAAGTACAAGATGCCTCAGAGGTCGTCAGAGATATCACAGGCTCAGTATGTTTGCGAACCTGCTCATCAACCGCTTGAGTAGACAAACCACCCCCAAAAGAGTCAATATGTTGCAGTAATCCAACCCGAATGGCTCTATCCGTTGAGGCAAACAGCTTGACAACAGTGGGCAGAACCTGATCACAGTAAACACAAGATTTTATATAATTAAAAGGATTATAACCGGTGGCAACAAAGAGTGACGAAGTCAAATTACACAGTGAGAACAGTTACATGAACTACACTAGTTAAAGAATTCTCACCTTCACGTTGAATTCATCCTGAGGCAGCCATGAGCCTATCTTCAGTAGAGGAATTAAAGCAGGTGCAGCAGCAGAACCAAACTCCAGCGCAGACGCAAGCAAAGGTAGCAGCTGCAGAGGCATGAATGGGGCGGTGATTCAATAAAATTCCCCAAAGTTTTCCATAGAAACAATTGGAAAACCAAGTCATGCTTGTATGAAAAAAAGATCAAAGAAAGAAGAATGAAACCTTTTTTGTGACAACAGGACGAGAAAGCTGCTCTGCAAGAGTAGGGAGTTTGCGGAAGAAAATGTCTTTCTCTACACTGTCCTTCAAGTTCAGGACCTCCATGAATTGTATAGTCTCCACCAGTTTATTTTGAAAAAATTCTGTTTGACATCGGAGGCAAGTTGTCATCCTTCTTATAAATATAAACGCCCACCAAGCCACCCAACCTTAAAAGAAAAAGGACACTACCGGTGCTCATCCAAATTTGCACAGGAAAATTTAAGATCTACTGGAATTATACAATAACTTGTGGAGCACAGAATCCTTTCAATTAACGGTAGAATTCAGCTGAAATAAATTGTATCAAAGCAAAAAAAATAGTTCTCTACTTATCACATTACCACTAAGTCGCAGAAAACACAGAACCAATTCAGCAAAATCCACTCACCACTGTCCTCCAGCAGTTTAGCAGAGTTTAATCTTCTTGCAGGAGCAGAGGCCAAGAGCTTCTGATAGTTTGGAAGCAAAGCCTGCACAACACAACACAAGCATTCCAACTGTCACTTCCAGCCAGCTTGAATAGGTGTAAGTATTATTGTACTCTGCACAATGTACAGTGGATCAAGCATAACATTGCATACACATCATAACCATCACCTTAGGAATTTGAGCCGTATTTCGTAAATCCTCCGTCTTAACCAGCTTGGTAGTCGAAAAAAGTTCGTATATAAGGCATCCTGTTGATGGCAAGACCCAATAATTACTGAGCTGGTTTCATGAGATCCACAACGCATGGACCTACAGTGGGAGCACAACTGCCTACAATTTGCGTGCGAGCAAAAGATACTGAAATATACAAGATAACTAAGATGTAAGTCCAATATGATGAAAAGTGCCCACATCATTGTCCAAGGTAGTTCCAACCAGTCAAAGTCCATCTTCTTAAGAGCAAAATCGTCAACTCACCCAAACCCCAGGAGTCCAGTGCCCAAGGAGGAGATTTGCGTATGAGAGCCCAATCACTTTTTGCCAACTCCAATGATTTAAACTGAGTTCCCACAAGCCAATCGTATTGCTGCAAAAACGTTCAACACAAATGATTCAGCTTACAACTATAGCTTGTAGCTCTCATGTCTAGAATATGTTAAAATGGAGTTATTGTTAAAACCAAGGATATCCATGAACTCACAAGCATAGTGCCAGTAGCTGCTGGATTAGCACCATCAAACTCAGACAGCACATCCAGTCCATGGAGCCTCCAATCTAGTGTGGGAGTAACAACTACTGAAGCCAAGCAGACATTTCCATGCACCTGCAACTCAATGGAGAGACCGCGTCAGACTTGAAACCGCGAACGAAAAACTCAAAAAAAGAACCAAAAAGAAGGAAAATCTCCCAGACTCGCACAATTTGTCCCTCAAGAAAAAGTCAAGTGACAACACGTCGTTCAATTGAAAAAAAGACAGGGAGAACAGTAGACAACACTCCTACCAGTTTGCAATCGTTGTTGAGAAAGCTAACCGCTCTTGCAATTTGATTAAGCCCCCATGCATAATACTCCTCCCTGAGATTCTCTAACCTCAGTCCAATGTATGAACGACAGTTCGAAAAGACAAAATGCCAAAACCACAATCATCATTGAGGTATATCACCTCAAAGACCCCCAATCGTGAGCAGAATGTGCTTCCTAAGATTTCTAGCTCTACATTTTAACTTTATCCATGTACATTCAATACATAATTGAAGTACCTTGAGAAATCATTCTACAAATCGTCAAAGCAAGGAACAGGGTTTTCAGTCAAATTTGTCTATTTCAGGACTCTTGGACAAAATCATAAACGTAATCTTCTCCATAATTCATAAGGAGGGTCTTCCTATGGAGTGTTATAGGGAGATCTCCCTGCATATGACTGAAGAAGATTCAGTTCAAGATACTGTCTAAGAGTTCCTGAAACAGTTTGATGATACTTTAAACCTTGTTAAAGAATAAACAGAGTCATAATGCGGCTGGCAACACAGCCGAAGCCGAGCATATGGTCAAAATATTCCCTAAACAACGTCGCGGCATGGTTCTCTACTATATTTCTAGTCGAAGGTTGAAAGATGCAGAACAAGAATCCGCTCAAAACTGCAATATACCAGGCTGTCTAAAGTTGGTTACAATTTCTAGGAGTATGCTAATCCTCCAAACCCCAGGCTCAAACGGCTGCACGGCAATGTATAAGTATTTATAGTGCATTTTTCATGTAGTTTGAAATCAAAGAGTACCTTTGCGTGCCTTGCAAATCCAGCTCCTTGATTTTCTCGGCCAGAGGCATGACCGGTTCTGTCACGAGATATATCGTTGGTTTCAACACACCCCCGTCCATGGTTTCCGCTTCGGTGCTATGCAAGAACACAAGCACATTGGGATGCCGCACCTGCCAAATTTAACATCCATGCTTACTAGAGTCTCAAGAGAGTTATCTTCCCATTAAGGTAACCTCAACCAGATGCAAAAGCATACGTTCACAACAACACCAAGTCTTAGCACTGAAAACCAGAACTTCATAGTCTCTGAAACCAACATCAATATGTTTTCAAAAGTAACTAGAGGAAGGAGAATAGTCTTTTCAAGAAAACTAGTAGGAGTTGAAACAGGAAGAGCCCGATTTTAAGGGTAGTCTCGTTTTAATAATGGTCGTTTCCCCTCTGATTCTTAACTCCGAAATTTTCCAACTTGGAGTGTCCAAAAATTTATGAAACGACTTGCCTTGTAATTTTCCTTCATCTGCGAACACTTGCTCAGACCATAACCTCACTCACTAAACAGTGCGATTAGAACAAGTCCCAGTTCTAGGATCAATAACCTCGGACCAGTGATCCCAGAATGGGTTCAGGGTAATTAGCCAAATGTTCATTTTTGGAAGATTTTTTTGAATTTACACTGAGGGCATGAAAAAATTAAGTAGAAACCGAGCGAAATTAAGCCAGTTTGGGATCGCTGCCTCAGACCAAAAACCACACCCACCAGAAAGTAGACGGAATCTTACCACACGGAGACGTTTCGCTCCATTTCGAGCAGCAGCCAATCTAGCGTCCTGAGCATTGCTCCCAGTGTAGGAAAAGATGGAAACAGGGGAGTTATCATCCTGCACGAACCACAAATAAAGCTCAAATCCGTAATGTATACCGACAAATGGCCAACCCTAGATACTACAGTAGAAGCAATCCAACCATAGTTACGAAGAACAGTCTAATAATCAGGTATTGGACTCCGTTTTTTCGACTTATATATATTCTTTTTCAGCATCCCGAGCTCGAACCTCTCAAAAGTAATTGAAAAAAAGAATATAAAAGTAGACAAAAGGTTCAAATTGACACTGGACTAAAAATCAAGCACGTCGTTCCTCATAACTACGGATCCAACTCCCCTGCGCTCCAGCACATCACATCAAACCTCTCACCTTCGACGTGCCCCTGCAGTGCGTCCATCCGCCCCACGCAGTCGAGTAAGGCTCCCCGATGTTGTAAGGCAAATCCTTAATCCCGCCCCCGGACCCGACCACGCCTTTCAAAAACTTCAGCATCGTGTGTGCTGATCCGGATCTCGACCTGAAGGTTCGATCTACGAAGCGTCCTCGGGCTTCATATTCGATTAACTTCTACCTTGTCAGGAGCACCAAACCCTAATCCCTGTTCGGATTCGATCCAGAACCTCAAAAGCTGAAACTTAAAACTCAGTCACACCCAAAATGGCTGCGAGTTGGATCTGCAACAGGAATCTCGAATGGCGGAGGTGGGCGTGGCGATCAGGAGGTGGGTAGATGCGTTAGGGGATCTTCTCCGAAGAAGAAGCTCCAGGCTTCCTCAAGACAACACTTCGACGGTGACAGTAGAGAACTGTTTCGGTGAGAAGCTTTGGTGCAAAAGTACGTCAGGAGGAAATCATAAAAGGGAGAGAACATTTCGAACTTGAGGGTACATTCACACCAAGGTTGAAGAAATGCAAAGGTGGGACATAAATTAAGGTATAATTTTGGAGGTTTAACCTTAGAAATGTTGAAGAGGCCTAAAAGTATCCAATGAATGATATCCTTAACCCTTAAACACTGGACTGGTGACCATGGAAATCAACCCTTTTGGAACCATGTGACATCATCTAGTTTAAAAGAATCAAAAATATTCATTTGGAGTCAAACAACTATAGTAGAAGATTTTTCCCTTTCCACCCCTAATTCAAATGATGAATAGTTGCATTTTTGTCCTATACAAGAGAATTCCTTGTCATCCATCAGATAAAAAACATTTGCCGCAGCATTTGAGGTTTAAAAACAAAGAATACACATATTCATTGCCTATACTTGGGTAATTTGGGCTAAATACCTTGATAATACTTATTCACTTTTTACTTTGGTAATTTTGGCTAACTACCTCGAAAATATTGTAGGCATATGTTCTTTTGAGGCTAATAGGAGTTTAAAACATTATCATAATCAATGGTCAGCAACGTTCAAGAATTGGCTAAAATTTGTTTCGTTGCTACATAAAATTTTTAGTAACTAAATGTACATTGGAGAAAATCCTTAAAAAATTTAGATTTTAGCCATGACTGCAACAAACAATAGAATTTGATAGCCAATTTGCAACTTCCCTCCATATTAGAATTAACATCTATTTAGTCATTTTTGGGTTATAGTACTCCCAATAATCCTTTACAACTTGCAAAATCCTTTTTTTTCTATTTATTTTTAATACTACTCCCTCTTGAGGTAGTCAAATTGTTGATGCATGTTTGTCTTGAAGGTAACATATCACACTAAATTCCACAAACTAGTTTTGGGATCAATGATGGTCAAGATCAACAATCCATGTCAAAAGGTTGATTAAAGCTAGGAAAAGTAGTTTAAAATGAGCTTAAAAATAAAATGAACTATTTTTTTTTACATCAAATTTTCTTTAATAATCATTTGGTGACCCTAACCACCAAGTATGGTACCTTTACAAAGAAAAATAATTTCCTTATGATTGAAAGTTCACTCAGACAAGTAGAAAAAATTTAACATTTGAAAGATGAGCTAGGAACAAATTAGACCCCATCTTTTGTAGGAGGATAAAATATATACATAGACTATTTCCTTCCAACGTCTAATTAATGGTTGAAGGTTATAATCCTATCCCAGTGCAAACTTATCCTTCAAGAGTTTAAAATATGATCCATCTACCTAAGTGTCAAGTGTTACATTGAATTAGAATGAAGTTTTAACCCTTGGTGCCTACATTTGTGTTGAATTTGAATGAGATCTCAAAGCTCAAAAAAAACTATTCCTCATAATTTTTATGGTAAATTTAGTTATTAGTTTCATGAATATCCTTTCAAAAACCAAACCATTTCTTTTTAACTTCAAAAATTTTCCAAACCTTTTTGTAAGTGCAAATTTAATACAAGATTTATTAGATTTTAGTTTTGTAGATCATTTCAGATATCATAATCCTAAATATTATTTGAATCATTTTTACTAGATTATTGAGCCAAATTCCATCATCCAATTATTTAGAGGCCTATTTTAGATTCTCCACATGCGGTAGTCATTTATGGCAATTATGGATCCATCACATTTATCCTCATATTCTTGGATAGTTTATATGAGTGCTACTCGTCACATGATCGACAAATATCATTGATTCTTTATTTTTTAGGGTCTTGGAGATGATCAAAATTTATTTATCAGAGCTATTGGTGGACCAACCTACAATGGGCATTTGTAATGTCGAGTTGATGTAATGGTAAACATTATTGTTGACATAAAAACATAGTTTGTTACATTGGATGTCATTTAAACTATTCATTTCCTACAATATAATTTTCTTATAGTGTCTACAACAAAAGTTGTCAATTAAATTGTTCCTCCAAGGTAATAATTAGGCTTGCTAATTGGTTCATCTAAACCAAATTGTCATATATGAGACATATGGTAGATTCCATTTATGTTCTCAATTTTCAAGTATTACCCTCTATAAATTAGGCTACAATACAACTCTTGATGCTATTCCATTCCAAGATCATATTACTCCTATTCATAAAGTTTTTCTTCTTAATATTTGGCACAAGGTATTAAAACATCTTCAATTTGACATGATCAAGATGGTGTCATCAAGCTCTAGACTACAAATTTCTCATTACTCAAATCTTTTAAGTTTTTGTTCAAGTTGTTCTTTTAGCAACCTCAAGCTAGAGAGTCTCCCTACAGGAAAAACTATTTGTAGCTTATTTATACACAATGACATCTATCAACCTTTTTCTCTCGTTTTTTTAGGTTTCTTGTGGTAATTCTCTTTATTTTCTCACTTTCTGGAAGATGATTATTCATCTTATTGTTTTTGTTTTAGCATCCAATACAAATTGAAAACATACAATTGTTTTAAAGAAGCTAGTTTTTTTCAAAATCATTAAGACCACAAAGAATCACATATCAACCTTTTGTTCAAATAACAATAGGGAGTATTGCACCCAAGTATGCAACTCCCACATTATATGGACTTGATTATAATCACTTCTAACACATTTTAGTCCAATTTCATCGAATATAATTTGTTTTAATGTTGAAAATTCTTATATTCCTTTTAACAAGAAATTCAAAAATATAATTATATACATGAAATGAATATTCTTTGAAGACAACAATAGAATTTGAAAACTAACTATAAGTTTTTTAATAAATGTATCATAGGCCAAGCTATCCAACTTTTTGGACTTTTTCATAAATATTGAAGATTTTTTTCTTAAAATTAAAACATTGCAAAATTAATGAATTTTAATTTTAATTGGAGGAAACTTTTTGTATGGATTCTAAAAAATTATGCATACTTAGGTGTTTCAATTCTTCATACATATTGCTAATTTTTTTAAATAAATATTCTACTCAACATTTTCTACATCTCATTTTATTTAATTTGATCCTCACCTAACTTTTTGGTCCTTTTAGTTTGATATAATTTTTATAAAGGTTGTTTTCTAAGTTAAGCTAATGTCAATGACCCTTAAATACAATACAAAAGTTGTATACCTAAGGTATTGCAACTTTTGTTTGAATCATTTTTAAAGTAAGAGCACATTCAATATGAGTTCATGAGCTCATTGTCCCTTACTCTCCCAAACAAAATAGTGTTTCAAAACATAATAATTGAATAATAATTGAACTATCATGGAGAAGGTTGTAGTTGTATTCATCAAAATTAACTAGATTTTGGGCAAAAGCTATTTACTACGCTATCTACATGTTGAATCACGCTAGTAGATAACAAGATTTTTATCATGCTTTTTGGGTGTACATCCATTAGTTGCTTACTTTTGACCTTTCTAATGTGGCAAAAAAATGATAACATCCCCCCAAATTATTAGCACTCCTAGTGGAAAAAACCATAGCCATTGATTTGTATAAGAAAAAAAATGTGCCCCCCCTCATCAATGTCCTTGATATGCATTATTAAAAAAGAATTGTTAATGTTGATTGTCATCACAAAGTTTAGACCCTACATAAATATAGAATGCTGATACTAACTACATGTACTATATTCTATATTGATTGTAAGTCACAACAACTTTAAAAAATACATCAATATGGTGTGTGGGGTACAAAATATATTTGAGAAGTACAATCAAATAATTCATTCATTTCACAAGTGAATTAGTTAATTGGCAAGAAGTTTGTCACAATGTGCAATGTGCTCAAAAGACACAAACACTTTGCCCTTTCCTATCTTGGTTTATATCACTTGGTCTATCAAAATCAAGCTTCATCTTAATGCTTTTCAAGAGTTTTTTTACAGGCTTTTTCAATAATCCATAGGGATTGGAGACCTAATTATGTTTCCTATAGCATTTATAAATATATTTTTTTAATACAAATCTATCTTAAGAAAAAGTAGTAATGTCATTTAATAGGCTAATCAGTCTTATTAAGGATATAACAAATAAGTCTTTTTGTTTATTAACCATTCAAATGAATGTTGACAAATAGCACAATTAGTGGATGTTTTCATAGTTATCACCTTATTGATATGTATAGCATATTTATAGTTCTTTTTTTAGTTTATAATATTAAATTATAAATTATATTGAGATTTTTGTTTGCTCTTGATTTGCAATATTCTATAATGTCTTCTTTCAACTTCTAAGGAAAAGAAATACATGCACTCTAATTATGAAATTGTCTTTTCTAATTTTAAAATTTAGAGTCAATTTGTATTATAAATTAAATATGTGGAATAAGTGAATAGGAAAAAAAATATGCCAAATGCGACTTGGAATTGCAAAACTAACCCCTACAAATTCTTACCTAAAATGTTCATTGTCTAAGTACAAGGGTCTATTTTGAGTATACATATCAACCTTCAATTCTTTGAAAATTCATAGTTTATTCATACAATGTCCCCCCAAACAAATATTAATAAACTTTCGAACTTTAATTCCATTGCCCCCTACAAAGACAATTTTTTAATAAGAACTACACTAAAATCCTAATTTGATAAATTTAGGTGCAATAACTTTAGAAACCTCAAAATTGAAGTAAGAATCATTTTATTCTCATAGGATTAGAATTTGAGAGTAATTAGAGTATTGTCTTTAGAAGCACATTAATAAATAAAATAAAATCAAGCAAACATTCATATGGTAGTCAATGTTTAGACATTGGACAACCACAACACCCCTAAACACCTCTATTGCACAAGCTATTGCAACATAAAGAGAAAGAGTGTCCACTTCAAAATTTAATGAAATTTGTTGTTGCCTCAACAACCTTGTACAATTTGTTAGGTCAACAAAACAATTTTAAAATTGACACTCTTCTTCTTTACTCTACAATGAAAAAAAATTCAAGAATAGATATTAATCTTTTTTTTGTCCAAGTTCAGATTTCACATGATTTTTTAAACTGTATTGCACTTTCAATGATGACGTTCTCAGTTTCAAATTCCATACAAGTGAAATTATTTATTTTTTCCTTTCTTTCAGATGCCTTTGCGACTCTTTGACATTTACTCCAACATACAAACCACTCCAAAAAGGTACCTTCCAAAAAGCTAAGAGCCTCTCCTAAATCGCCACCTATTACACATGCGCACAACCCCTGAACAAACTCTAGCCACATCGAACTAGCCACTAAAAGCGTACGTCCCCATCATTACCTCAAGTGGACGAAAATCATCCCCATAATTCATCCATTCAGTTCCCCCGGCCGTCCACAGCTACCGTCGCACCTCCGAACGAACAGAATCATCCATGCACCCGGTTGACCATTTAGAGTACTTTGCGCAGGCGCCAGACTCGGTACCCAGTGGCCGAGTTCGGCCCTCCACTCTTTCTGAAATGTCGGCGCTGGCACGAAAAATGAGACGGCTCACGCACCTCTCATACCGCGATTGAGCAGAATTTCACGACGCTTTCTGGATATTCCCGGGTTTCGCTTGAAATTTCGCGAAGTTTGGTCCAGATTTCACGAGTTTTGGACCAGATTTCACGAATTTTGGTCCAGATTCCACAAAGTTTGGTCGGGGTTTCACGAAGCTTGATGATGCGGAAGCGTGGTGGAGATTTCGGCATGGGGAAGCTCAGGTGATTGTTGAGGATGGAGGAGGAGGCCGCGGATGTTACCCGAGCTCCTACAATAGGGGCGACGTCGGACTTGGATGCGTCGTGGAGATGGAAGCGGCACCGCAAGAAGTGGCACCGGAAAGTGTCCGCTTGTTTTCGCTACGGGCCGTTCCGAGTGTTGGTCGTGGTGGTGGGATGGCTCCTGGCGTGCGGCGTGGGCGCCTTGTTGTGGCGCGACGCGCTGAAGTTCATGGAGAATGAGTTTTTGCTTAAGTGCGAGAACCGCAAGGAGGTGAGGGAAAGAGAACGTTTGTCTGTCCCGTCCATTCTCTATAATTTTTTTGAATCGGGAGCTCTATTTCTTGTTCTTGTCTTTTCAGTTCAAATTTCTGCGGCCTTGGAGTAATCCAAACCGTGTGAGGATTACGGCTCCGGGATTCAGAGGAATCTCAGTCGGCATACTTGTATTAAGGTTTTCGCACTTGTATGCTCGAGCACCAGAGGTTATTTATAAGAATATTTAGAATCCATTGCGTTAGACCAGGAACACATGCAAGTTCTTCGTTTTTATTCAAAATTCTTGCACATTGTACGTGTGATTGTAATGTTCCATCTGCACTTGGTGTGAGGAATGGTAAAAGGAAGGTTGTTAGAAATGAATTTAGGTGCATCTATGGACTAGATTTTGTTTGCTACGACCACTCCTAGCGCCACATGCAAATGGACCTGAAGCTTGCATAATCTTATAGTAGAGACCTATACGATACCCTGTGACCTGAATTTTACTTCAAACGTGCGATTGTGGGTTTAGCACAGGGGATAGTAAAGATCCTCCCTGTGCAAGATTCTGATACAAATTAGGGCCATGCACAATTCTCAGGTGTTGAAGTCGCAAGTGGAGAACAACCTGAACGCTTCATTCGTCATAGTGGGGCTCATAGCGAGCGTCCCGACGCTGAGTGAAGACCAGTGGCTGACCTACACACGGCGAACGCTGTTCCTGCGCTCGTCGGTGCGAACTCTGGTGTACAACCAACGCGTGCTGGAAAGTGAGCGCAAGGCTTTTGAACAGAAATGGAACCACAGTATCCTCTACAGGACGCCGGACCACCAGTTCATCTACCGGCCTGACAACGACACGGAGTATTCGCCCGTGCTTTTCCAGACAGATGATGTGGAGTATCGGTTCGTCGATGCGGGAGCATATCCTTTGTACCGCAGCGTCATCAATGCTGCTCGCGACACCGGCCTCTTCACTCTCTCCCCTGTCGTCGCCAAGCCGACGTCCTGGCAGATTAGCGCTTACCTTGCGTACTATGGCCCCGGCAAGGACTACACCTCCTTCGCTGGCGTCGAGGAGCGACGCCAGGCCTGCCGCGGCTATGTCGGCACTGTCATGAACGTCACTGATGTCTTCCAAGACGTTCTCCAGAGGTCCGTTTAGGGTTGCTCTGTTCGTTTTTCTGTGCGTGTTTCCTATTCGCTTTTCTGCTTTGTTCATTACGTTCTTGAGTAGCGGTGGGCTTGCTCCCTTTCCACTGTCGCAATATAGAAACATGTGGTAGATTTGGCAAATTTAGAACCATGTGGCAGATTAGGCAACTTATGAACCGTATGGCTAGATTATAAAACTGGAACTTTGTAACCTGGATCACTCGTAAGGACTCATGAGGTAAGAAGTTTGCTTTCTGGTTTTTGAACTCAGCATATTATCGGAAGTGCATCAAAGAAAGTGAATGTGCGGAGATCTCTGAATCTTGGATACCGTGATTCTCCCTTGAAGAGCAGATGTTGGGCCTGAGGTGTGATTACCTGATTTCAAAGATGTTGATGTTGTGCAGGTTTACCGATGTGGACGACATGGACGTGGTTGCCGTCTTCATCGTAGACCCTAAATCAGGGCTCTACCCGACATATAATTGCTCCCCTACGGCGTCCAGTTGCATCGTGGCTCTGTTCGATCCCGCCCATCGGGCTTCAGAGATTAGCAAAGCGGCGGTGATGTGGGAGTATGGCACGCAGCAGTTCGAAGTGAGATGCCTTCCCAGGCATAATTTGAAGCTGTTGGCGCTGCGAACCGTGATCGCATGGCCGCTGCTCATGTCCGTGGTGGTCATCTTTTTCTCCATCATCGTCTACCTGGTGCTTAAGAGAATGCAAGCGATTGAGAAGGACGTGAATATCATGGAGAAGATGAATGAGGCCCTTAAGATCGCCAAGTTGGCTGCCGAAGCTGCGGACAAGGCCAAATCCAATTTCCTTGCAACAGTCTCTCATGAAATCAGGTCGATGCTCATGGCAAACCTCCGGTGTAGGTTGCATAATGTTTGCTTTGCATCCATTTTGCACGTTCTGTTTTGCTACCTTACCAATGCAGAACACCTTCATCCTAAATCATGTTAAAGCTTTTAGCTTATTTGAATCAATTCCAAAATGGCCGTGTTGCCCAAGTCCTGTAGTCAGAAGATTGGTGCTTACTCCCCTAACTTGCAAGCATTTTACATTCGTTTCCACCATATAACTTCACTCCCTGATTTTGCACAAGTAAACTAACTGTGCCTGTGCCTGTGCCTGGTTTGAAGTGCTAAATCTGCTCGCACCACCAAGTAGTAGCACTACACCTAATTTGAAAGCTTACATTAGTTAACTTTGCAAGTGCAGACACCCGCACAATATAGGCTAAGTTTCAACCAGCTAATAGCCCTTAACACCCTGGTTTGCTCATTGGCGGTACTTGCTTGGTGCGGATTGGACCTTTGAGGTTCTGCCAAATGTTTATTTTCCATTTAGTATACTACTAAGCAGATCTTTCTGTGTGTGTGTGATGCAGGACTCCAATGAATGGAGTAATTGGTAAGTTTTATCCTGTTCTCCGTTCTACGCTCTAGAATGCCTTGCCTTGCTTCAGCACAACATTTTCTTTTTTCAGTCCTAAGAGCTGAATTCAAGCAAATCCGTTGTGTCCAGTTTCACGATATCAGTGGTTTTTGGATCATGGTGATATTTTCATTTTGGGAAGGCTCCTTGTCTATTATTGAGAGTTGAGCAACTTTATGCGAGAAAGATATATTTGGTGGAGCATTATTCTAAATCTTCCAACACTTTTAGTGCGGTGACATGGATATACTGACTTTCACGTTTTTTTAATTTCATATGCTCAGGGATGACCAATTTGCTCATGGGAACAGATTTGACGCCCCAGCAGCTTGAATATGTAAAGGTTGCACAGACAAGTGGCAACTCTCTTATGTATGTTCCTATGCCTGCAACTTTTTCTTGCTAAAATTCTCAGTCATTTTCTCATGGTTGCTACTTTCGGATAAATATATCAATGTACTCATCGGCTGTGGTGTTTTCCTACCACGTGTTGCTTCATTTGGTTAGAAAATAGCCAGACCTCGTTTTGCGTTCTGTTACGGTGAACTGAAACCTTAAGCTTGGGTGAAATGAGGAAGATCAGTAGTTTCATATGGGAACAGATGACCGTTCATTGTGCTTTGGATGGACCAGTTACAACGAAATAACTAATTCTAACCTAGTTCGTTCAAACTATTCAATGATCTAGACCTTTGATGGGCCATCTATCTTTGATTTTTATATTTTGTAGATCATATATCAATTCAATGGTCAAACATTTGATTTTCGTTCTGTTTTTAATGTGCTAAGGAGGGATTTTAGTTGTTAACTAGTCATTTTGTAGACAATGATGTGGTTTAGAATTACTTACATTTGAATTAGTAGCTGCACCAAGAATGTGGTGTGAACTATTTTTTCTTCTGCATATTTACTGCTCTTATATTTGAGAATTCTCGTTGACGTGTGCTTGATGTGATGGCAGTGCTCTCATCAACGATGTCTTGGACCTGTCCAAGATTGAGGCAGGCCGAATGGAACTCGAGTCGGTTTCCTACAATATCCGTAAAGAGGTGGACAATGTTTTTTATCTTTTCGATGACAAAGCGCAAGAAAAATCGATTGAGATGTCTATGCTTGTGCATGACACAGTACCAACCTGTATAGTTGGAGACCCTGGAAGATTCCGTCAGGTACTTGTCTTCACTTTATGTGGAAAATTAGCACTATTTAGGTCTACTAATTTAGGTCTACTAATGTTTTAGGGTTAAGGGTTTAGGCGGAGTTTGAGAATTTGAGAGGTTCAAAAACGTTTTTGCTAGTTTTGAGCGACCGAGGTTTATTCTCAGAACAGATTATTTTTTAGGCAAGGAATATTCATGTGTGAATCTCACATACAATTAAACAATTAATTTTTTGTGCAGATTCTTGGCAACCTTATTGGCAACGCCTTGAAGGTACGCTGCTTCTCTCTTTATGCTTGTACAGCGTAAGTACAGGAGATGTTAAGAGGAAACATGTGAGTCCACTAGTTGGCACATCAAATATCGACATTGAGGTTTGAAGAAGTAACCATAACTCCTTAACCCTAGAGAGCCCGAGGGGACAAAAATTAGTGCTTCCATATCTTTAGGAGTTGAAACAAACCATTTATGAAGGTTTAAGGAGGGTAGCAACTGAAACACTAGAAGGAAGAAACCCCTCATTTTTGAATGATATAATTATGTTTGAAGTTACTATAATTGACAATTGGCTTCTATAGAGGTCGGGTTTTTAGTTCAGATACTTTGGCGTTAACAGACGGATAGTCAGTATTTTTCATGCTTTCTCTCGGTTCATTCTAATTTTTTTCCCTATCGTTTTCTTTCCATCAGTTCACGAAGGAGGGCAGTATTCTTGTTTGTGTTCGTATTATGGACCCCAATCAAGATACCAGCTTAGACTTCACATCTATCAGTATTGACCACAAAGATGCGGCTCCTGGAGACGTGCAGCCTTCGCAGGTGCTTCCTAAAGAGACTTTTTCACAAGAAGATGGATTTGATGGGTCGAGCTTGAGTAGAGGAAATACTGCTCCCAGGTTGAGTATTCAACCAGGAAGTGAGATGAATAATAAGGAAACGGTTGAGTTATGGAGGAAATGGAAATTGAAGACTAAATCAGGCAGGGACTGCATGGCTCCTGATCATTTCATCATCATTGCTTCCGTAGAAGATACAGGTGAAGCCCTCCTTCATTATTTAGACATTGTTGTCTCATCACTTTTTTTTCTTTTTTTTCTGCTCTTTTTCTTCTTCTTTTTCTCTTGCTTTTTTTTTTCTTTTTTTTTTCTTTTTTCTTTTTTCTTTCTTTTTGGTTTATTCGGATTTTTTTGAGTTTTTTTATCGTGTTGTATTTAGCTACTGGTCTGTCTTTGCTTTTCTCTTAGTTTCTAATGGCATTGATATTCAGGTAATGGCATTCCCAACGATCTGGAGCATCGTTTGTTTCTACCTTTTTCTCAAGCGGATAGCAACACCCCAAGGGAATACGGGGGCACTGGCATCGGCTTGTCTATATGTCAGGTGAGTTTACGTTCTCAATAACATTCTTGAGTAGTAGGGACATACTACTCTGAAGAATGTGCCAAGGATTAGTTGCTTAGACCAAAGTCATGCCAATCAGAGCTAAATCAGGACAAACATATGAAGACAATTCCTTTTCAGGCTAGTTCAGAAAGCGCTTAACAAGGGTCTGTGAATGCTATGTCACATGATGCAATTTTCATGTGAACAATTTTCAATTCTCACATCACGGACCAGGTTATGGATTGTTGAATTTTTTCTAGCTTTTTTTTTTGTGATTCTTGTTTTTTGGTTTTTGCGCGTTTCACAATGTTTTGGTTTTCATTGACGTTACAGATTTGTCAGTGTAAGCTGATTGATGAACGCTGGCACTCACTTTGCAGAAACTGATAAAACTGATGAACGGCAATCTCTCTGTGAGGAGCAAACCAGGAGAAGGAAGTGTCATAGAATTCACACTTCCTGTGGGCTTATCTTGCGATTCTGTGGGGAGCAAGCCAAGTTGTTCACCACCTCTAATGGAAGACAAGGCACTGAAGGGACAACGTGTTGCTCTGGTGGACACCGATCTTGTTCGACAGGTACTGTGGTTTTGACATTACCATCTCAATTAGCCTCAGCATGTGATCAAAGGTTGTTCTGGCTCCATAGCATTCTAGAGCAGTGTCGATTGCCCATTCTTTTTACTGTGGCTTCACTGTAGTTGGTTGTAACTACACTTGCCTATAATAATTGGTTGAATACCAATGCTTTCTTTCTAGATCGCAAGCTATGAGAGGAACTGTGTCAAAGAATGATAATTCCAGTGAATCAAAGGATCTTGGATACCCTGTTTTTCCTTGATTTAGTCATTGAGCCCAAGGTACTTGCAACTCCTGTCAAATGTTACATGGTTGCAATCATTTTTCTCTATGGAGACGACTGATTTTCTATTCAATTTCTTGTTGCAGGAAGTAACAGCCAGCTACTTGCGGTATTTGGGTATGCATGTTGAGCTGGCCGGAGATGTGCAATTCACCTTGAAGCTTCTATCTAGGTAATGGTGGTGAAATCTTCACTGTAGATTTTCAAAGTTGATAACTTGACTGTCACTGACATGTGCATTTTCTGTTTGAAGGTCTGGAGAACCTGCAATAAATGCTGTTTTGGTCGATTTGAAAGGATTACCGAGCCTATCAACTATGGAGTTGGTCACCGCAATACGCAATACACCCAGCCTGAAAGCTTTGCCTGTGCTGGCTCTGCCCTATCCGGGTCTTAACCCCTCAGCTGAGAAGGATTTAAAAGATTCTGGAGTCTCCTTTATAAGCAAGCCACTCCGATATTCCACACTAGCTTCTGTGTTGCAAGAGGCGATTGGTTTGTCACGTAAAGCACCCCCGAAGAAAGCTCTAGACACCGTCAAGCTGCTGACCGGCAAGCGGTGCCTTGTGGTAAATCTTCTTCATTTGAACCCCTATGCCTGATCTTAAACTCGGAAGTCCACTTTGGTCAATCACATCAACGTCCAAAACATATTTATTTAGTTCAATAATATAGGGCCTGATTTCTTCTTTCTATTGATATATTTTGCTATCTCTTTTGAACCTTTCTAGATTATTTGTTCCAACTTGTATTGATATGGAAGTGGCCACTTTGACCATATAGGCACTCAGGGTTTATCTTTCAAACCCATTATACACTATGCGTCATTAAGTGTAGTCCACATCGAGAAGGTCACATTACCATTAAACATAAGCTTCTATATTGTCAATATCTATATTGCAGTGGAAGATGTGCAGAATTTAGCAGAAACTGGTCAATGTTGCTAAGCTCACCATCATTTGTGAATACCTGTTCTCTGATGTGCACTACATTGTAGGTGGATGACAATATGGTGAACCAAAGAGTGGCAACGTCAATGCTGAAAAGATACGGTGCAATCGTTTCAAGTGTGAATAGCGGCACTAAAGCCGTAGCTGCTGTCCAAAACCAGAAAGAAGATGCCAAGTGGGATCTTATATTGATGGATATCCAGATGCCTGAGGTACACTCGACTTCTTGAAAGTCTTAACTGTTTTTTTACTGTATAGCAATGGTACGACTGCAACTATTTTATGTGCTTCCTTGTGATCCAAGAATCAGTGATTTGTATGTGTGGCTAATTTGGCGCTCTTAACAGATGGATGGTTGGGAAGCAACACGTCATATCCGCAACTGGGAGATTGAGAATTGCGATATTTGCCGACAGACAAATGTTACATGGTGCCGCCACAATCGTTTGCCTATTGTGGCTGTGACTGCAGATGCCATGAAAGGTACTCATGAGGAGTGTTTCAGCGCAGGAATGGACGACTACATCACCAAGGTTAGTGCTGCCATTCTTACCCTTGAAGTGTATAAATGACCTAAAGTGGCTCCATAAATCCAAATCTAAGCGAATTGAAACAAGCCATTGACAAAATGTCTCAGTACAATGAAGTAATTACGTTTACATTTCTTAACGATTAAAATATGTTTTCTGAACGACTGTTAGATCCCAAAATAGACTTCTTATTTTAGCTTGGGCTCGTAGAGATGAACCTTGCTGTGCCCAGGTGGTCACGTTTGTCCGCTTCCATGTCTAGAGAAGTTGAAATATATCATTTATGAAGTTTCAGAATATATCATCAAAGGAGATAACAACAAAGTATCGACAGGAGGAAATCATACCAGTTTTGAACTACAGAATCATGTTTTGGAAGTTGCTATTAGCTCCCAAATTAACTACTAGTTTCCAAAGTAGACTTTTCTATATTTCATTTAGCCACTTAGGGGAAGCATGCCCCTGATTTGTGCAATGGTGGAGGTGTGTTAATTGAACGGAGCACTGTAGACAGTTCTTGATTTGGATGGTTATTTTGAAGAGAGAGCTGACACACTTTTTGCTTCTTTGACAGCCTCTAGACCAGAAGCTGTTGCAGTCACTATTGGAGCGTTTTGTTGAGAAGGAGATGGTGAACGCCCCACAAATGACTGGAACTCCTGAGCGTTCTGTCAGTTAGTAACGCTCAATTTCCTTCCCATGTAGGTTTAGGGGTGTGAAAGGAGGATTGGTGAGCAGATGAAACGTGACTTTAGTGGACAGGCTCCAAGAGCTCTTTGTCCTTATCACTACACTGATTTATCCTGTTAGTGTGTGACAGTAGTTTACCAAAGCCACACTCTTAACTTAGTGCGGGCTACTGTACTAATTTCCACCAAAAGGATTTTTGTAGTGACACTAATTTTTGCGCCCTCACTTGCAGAATAAATCAGTGTAGTTGCTATCCGAGTTGATTGATTCCATACTTCGGATTGATAGGAGCCTCATTTACTAGTGCCCGTCTTCCTCCTTGCTAACCTTCTTTGGAAGCTGTTCTCGACATCAGCAACCTTGCTAAACTTCTGAATAACCATCAGAGTCCATTGCCACTATCACGTCCTTGTGGTTGAACTGAACTAACTTCATGGGAAATTCTCAGAGGTCGTGTGATACTTCAACAGCAAAATTTCTCAACTTCAGGAGAATAGTTTCATCAGCAATAGATTAGGTCACGTGCAAGTAGAGCTTTGTTATGAGAAAAATAACGATACTGTACTGTAGAGATGTTTTCTCTCAGAAGAGGTTCAGTTAGTTGTACTAGAGATAACCTCATCTGTTGGATCCTGTCATCCTGTTCAACCAAAGGTCTTAGAAACTATAACCCATTTGTTAGACAACAAGATTATGTATCATCATCATCATCCCTCGTATCAGCAGTTAAGTATTATTTCACGTGGTGGATTCCGTAGAGAATTTCAACTCGGGCAAATTGAATTGGCAAGTCCCATGCATCAATCGGAGTGGCAAAATTGGAGGTCTCTTGAACTCAACAACAATGTTTTAATTTGAAGCAGTACCTGGATGGAGCCGGTGTTGCATACCCTCTCTAAGGTGGAACTACCCAATACCACCATTTACCCACATTTACCCTATTCCGCCACCTATAGGTTCTTCCCATTTCCGTCACTGACCCATCTATAACCACAATCTTATTAATCCTTCATCATGATGGCAGTGTACTTGGGGAGTGAACACATCAGCCCATGCTTCAACAATGGTTTGGTCATGCTTCAATAAGGATCTACTCACATTTCAACATTTCAGCTTTGAAAAATCACAAAAAATTCAATTCTTGTTGGTATGTCTTCATTCTTTTTGCAATTGACTTTTCTCAAATAATTCAATCTCTGAAAAATATGAGAGCTCACAAACAACTTCTCCAAAGTACCTAGTGGTAATGGATAGTTCTACCTTATTCCATCTAATTACATATGGAATGTTTTTATCTTGGAGGAGTAAATTGCATTACTATAGTTTCAACTCTTCAATCAAGTCCACCATTGGAATTATGGTCTCCAAAATGGTCTCTAGAGTTCATTTACATAAGAATATATGAAGATAATATAAAGATTTACAAACATGGATATAAAATTGCCATTATAACCCAATAAACTAAAAGAACGACAAAATATCCTAGAGACAATTTTTGGTCGTACCAACGTTCTTAAAAATGATCTAGCTCACCTAGTCAGCATGCATTTGAAATTACTGTGAACAATATCATTCCTCACCTGTGTCATGTAAAGTAGAGACATCCAAAACCGTCCATGTACCTAATCCTTGTCCTATAGAATGCCCTTAAAGTGTCCCTAGAGTTCCATTAATGTGTCTTACACATGTTTAACTTCAATTCCTTGTCCTATATAATGCCCTTAACCCAGGAAGGACGCGGGGGGTGACCTTGGAAATCATGCATTGTGTAACCGTGAGAGTCATTGGAATAAAAAAAATTCAAAAGTACTCATTGGAAATCAAGCTACTGTAGATGTTCTCTACTTTCCACAAAAAATTCCAAGGATGAATAATTGTAGTTCTGTCCTACAATGGAAAATTCCTTGTCATTCATCAGACACTTATTGTCCGCAACGTCCTTCCTGGGTTAAAGTGTCCCTAGAGTTCCATTAATGTGTCTTACACATGTTTAACTTCGATTTGCTAACGCACTTGGACACATATTGAATTTTGATTTGCTGATAACTGAAATTTTCGCAGTTCAGTTTTAGGTGCACCTATGAGACAGTTCCAGTGATTTAGAGACCTGCCACTTTGAAAAATCATAAAAATTACATATCACATCGAAAAAATCTATTTTTTTTTAATATTTATGATTTTCTCTTGCTAATACTACAAAAATATTATTTAAAAAAAAATATGCCTCTAACTATGCTGAATAGCTTAAAGTAACGGTTTTGGGTGTTTCTACCTTAACTCCTATGAAATTGGAAACTGTCATCATAATACTTTGCAAAATATTGTGAGAATCAAGATGTGCAAGAATTCTGATTCTGCAACAAGAATCGAGTTACTACTCAATGGAAAGAAACACAAACGCAACGTGTTGCATGAATTCCAGACGACGTGCTGGAGTAATGTCCCTCTTTTATTGCTTCCTCTTTCTACTGGAATTGAAGGATATCGAAGCATTCTAAATCTGGAAGAAAAGAATACTGTAGCTGAAGTCAAAAGGATTTGGCTTACTTCAGTGGGCTATTGTTTTCTGTTTGCGAAGACAGAATCGTGCTTCACCACCTATAAATTTAACAAATCGACAATCAAAAATGCATTTTGACTTTTTTATGCATGGCTTCATAACTCTTCCTACAACGACACTGGCATGAATGTTCAATGAGTAACACGCACAAACAGTGGCAAAATTACTTGATATTCGCCCCCTCCGAGACTCCTTGAGATACACCACGGTGGGCCTGGGGCGCTGGTTTGGTAGCCGAAGTCGCAGAAGGAGCTTCATCTACTTTGTCTTTTCCAGGTACGGTAGGAGGCTTGGATCCTCCTCTGCTGACCGAATTCATTTTTTCACCGGCAGAACCAAGCAGGCCATGGGAGGAAGCATACCAGGTAAGACCTGTAACGAGCCATGAAATGGTCTAAATCGATCAATTGCTTGCCGCCGAATTACTACTCGCTAAAGAAATCATTTCAAACTCGAACTTCAGAATCCCTCTTTTATCAAAAAGGAGCACTCACAAGAAATATCACGAGAACGTTTAGAAAGAAATACGTAAGCCACAAAGGTGCAGAGCAATACCAGTTGCAACCATGCCTCCCACGAAAACATATCGGAGCGAAGTTCGTGAAAGCATGTTTCCGGGAAACTTAGTCCCTCCACGCCCCTCGAGTCCGATTCTGCTCTGGTTTGAGGTTTGAGTTTCATCCATTTTGTCGAACTTTCTCTCTTCACATCCATTTGCACAAGAAGAAGCTTCATTAGGAGCTTAAAAAGAGGCATACGACTCCACAAGTGAACCCTCTGATGATTCTTTTGCACAAGAAGATTAATCAGATATTAAATATCGTGAAATCTCTTCAACTGCATGCAATTCTCAACAGCACATAGAAATGAAGTACCTCACACAGCACAAGTCACTTTCGCTTTTTATTCCAAGTTTCATCAAAACTTCTGTATCAGTTGCACAACAATACCTCAAACCGTACAACTGCTTAAAGTACCTTAAACTGCCCGCGCCTTTGAACGTATTTCAAAAGTCTCTGTTCCTACAAACTTCCAATCCTTGCGCAACTGCCAATTAGCTGGCCAAGCAACAATCACGAATCATAAGCCTCGTATCCAAAACGTACGAAAGACAAATAAAAACAAAAACACGATCGAGTACCATCATACTACCCCGGAGCCGGAAAGAAATGACCAAGAAATCGAATAGACAAAAAGTACAAGACTACAGTCAGCCATAAGAACAGCAACAGCAATTGAAGTTCAATACATTCTAGCTAGCAAGGGCCCCGCTAACAGGACACATTCAACACTCCAACTCAAAACTTGAAAACGAAGACATACCAGAGATCCAATTCTAATCAGCGAATGATGCAGCAGCAAATTCGCAAGAAGAAATCTGTCTCGACAAATGTAACAAATGCAAGGTCGCAAAATCGTCTCACCGTCTTAAAAAAACGAGAATACGCAACATGCAGCCAGAAACGGTTTAGAGCGGTACCTCAGTAGCTCAAAGCGAAAAACAAAATAGTAGCAAGCTTTGTTCCAATCAGGCGGGCTTAATGCATATAGCGTAGGCGGGAGGAACACAGCATGGCGGGCTCAATGGACACGATGATGGTGATTGGTGCGTTTGTAGAATTGCCACGTGGAGGGGTCGATAGAGCTTGGCTGGAACGGAACTTGGCACAGCACATGAGAGCCACGTCAGACTGACGGATGAATAGTATTGTTCATCCAAAGTCTCTGAAATCGTCAGTCATCTGGATTGCAGTTTCGGTACCTCTTCGTTATGGAGGCACCGAACGCGCTCCGTGCTCTTCGGCAGAGCTCACCACTAGCACTGCTTTTACTATAACCGAGTATCAAACATTCTGGATAAATAGGAAACGCGTCACCCTATATTTGACCGGCGCACTTCTACAGATAATCTACTGGAATCAGGTCACCATGGCTAACAGGTTGTCTAAACGTCATACAATTGCATCGATAGGAATAAAAGCAGAAAGCAACATCACTACATCAACAAGTGTCAATAAAAATGTTGTGCCAGGTATCGTACTTGGTATCCAGATCGCTGCCCTCCACCTCCCGCCTGATGTATTCAACAGTATTCATCTCAAAAAACTCCTCATCTTCATCTCGAATCCCCACGTTTGGAATGACAATACGCGAGGATTCGAGATGAAGATGAGGAGCTTTTTAGGGATGCAGGATCGGCAAAAAGTTTGTGGTACTTTTACTCACTGTAGTCAAAAACTTGATAGCAGTTGTTGCCAATCGATCTTGGCAAGGAGACGGAGACACAGTTGTCATGATCGAGCAAGCTCCACACATCCGCTGCGAACTGACTCAAGAAAGGCTGACACTCTTGCTCATTCTTCTCCTTTGTACAAATTGATATTCTCACAGACCGCCGCCTTAAGTCATCAACTACGCTTGTTTTGGGGGGATCAGTTTCGGCCAATAAAGGATTTGTATATGTCAAATACTTACGGAATTCTCCCATCCACTCAGCTACGTGATCCTCGAAAAACTCAGGAAGGTCTTGGAAATTGAGAGAATAAAAGATTCGGCAACACAAGCGTTGGCACGTACCCTAACGCCGGCTTCAGAACAATTGGTGCTTCCGCCCATTCTTCTGAAAAATCTCGGTAAGCGGCACACAAAACCCGTCAATGCAGTACTCCAAATCCGTGAAAGGTTGAACTCAGACCTAAACCGCTTGAAAATGGAGTTGGCTGTCTGTAAGATACCGCTAATCACAGTATAATCAGTAGCAGCGCTCAAACCTTTCACAAGCTCCGGTAGAAGCGTTTGCCATTTTCTTGGAAAAGCATGCTGACTCATTACAGCTAGGGCTTCGCTCAGCTGCGACTGATTTTTAGGCGGAGTGGATAACATCAGGTTCACAATCGCTCCCTTGATCTGCTCCTTCTCCGCCTCTTGGATACAAACAACCGACGTTGGAGAGTCGGCGTGTGGCGTCTCCCATCGAAACTTGATATGGTTCTTGAAATTCACAGCTGCGGCTTGTCTGACTTGCTCATCCACCGGTCGGCTCACACACAATCTGCATGATCACCATCCCATAGCCGGCCTGATCCGCCGCTTGATTCAAGAACGCCTCCGCCTGCTTCCGCGGCGCGCTCCGGATTCAATTCGGAACCAGCGTCTGCAGAAAACATTGCCACAGGTATTCCAAGGTCTCCTGCGTGTACAGCATTGTGCCAGCGTCCTCTTACTCACCAACTCCAAATCAATCCTCTTATCGAACTCAAATCGTATTCCAATTTTTGCGCAACTGCCAATTACCTGGCCAAGCAACACTCACGAATCGATCGTAGGCTTCATAATTATCCAAAACGTACGAAAGACAAATAAAAATCAGAAACACGATCGAGTACCATCATAGTACCCCGGAGCCGGAAAGAAATGACCAAGAAATCGAATAGACAAAAAGTACAAGACTACAGTCAGCCATAAGTACAGCAACAACAATTGAAGTTCAATACATTCTAGCTAGCAAGGGCTCCGCTAACAGGACACATTCAACACTCCAACTCAAAACTTGAAAACGAAGACATGCCAGAGATCCAATTCTAATCAGTGAATGAAGCAACAATAAATTTGCAAGAAGAAATCTATCCCAACAAATGTAACAAATGCCCCAAGTAAGGCAACTAACGTAGAATCACCCATTACCAACCAGTGACGGGGCTGAAATTCAAGAGAGGCTGGACTAATTTCCAAACATGAGTTATTGATTTCCACCCATGAATTC
The DNA here is from genome assembly GCA_950106755.1 of Climacium dendroides. NCBI lineage: Eukaryota > Viridiplantae > Streptophyta > Bryopsida > Hypnales > Climaciaceae > Climacium > Climacium dendroides. The sequence continues at coordinate 13,157,946 of OX467086.1, forward strand.
TTCCATTCTTTTCATGACATATCTGCTTGGTTTGGCATGCCAAAGCGAACTCTTAAATGAACAGTTTTAGAATAAGGTAGAGCTACCCATTACCACATAGGTTTGTTATCTAGGTACTTTGGAGAAGCTATTTGCCAACTCTCATATTTTTCAAAGATTGAATTGTTTGAAATAAGTCATTTGCAAAAAGAATGAAGACATTCTGACAAGAATTGAATTTTTGTGATTTTTCAAAGCTAAAATGTTAAACTATGAGTAGCCCCTTGTTGAAGCATGACCAAACCATTGTTGAAGCGTGGGTTGATGTGTCCACTCTCCAAGTGCATTGCCATCAATCATGATGAAGGATTAATAAGATTGTGGTAATAGATGGACCGGTGATGAAAATGGGAGGAATCTATAGGTGGCGGAATTAGATAGACGGTGGTATTGGGCAGTTCCACCTTAGTCTAAACATTGGACATGGATTTAGATTAACTTTTGCCTTCACATTACTATACTCCACATAAGTTCACAATTGCTTATTTGGTTGATTATGGGTGGTTCTACCTTACTCTCATAATAAAATTTACTTATAAAAATTTCAAATGCATAATAAGTTACTTTAAATCTTTATGATTGTAAAAGCGAAAGAGACTTCATGGACAAATTCAATAATATAATATTTAATAAATAAAAATATATTATGTAAGTTAGAACAAATAATACATGAATAACAAAGCAAATCATAAACATAGGTATGTTCATCTAGATGCTCAACCAAAATTTATAATAATTAATAATTAAAAAATAAAATAAAATGAAATAAATTTTATTTTATTATTTAGATGAATGTAGATGCTACAATATTTTATGTGAGATTGTAATAAAATTATGTGTATTTCTTTCTTTTAAATATGATATTTTGTCTTATAAAATTTGAATTATTATATTGTGTCATCTAATCTTTTTTTCAAAAAAATTATTAATAATTTTCTTTCACTTACTTTATTTACATAATCAACTTGAAAATGGATTTATAATCTAAGCACCCTTGTAGATTATAGTAGAATTGTTTATTTGAGACAAATGTATGGTTACAAAATCATCTCCCTATATAAAAAAAAATGAGAAGATGCAATATGTACCTAGAAAAAAGTAAAAACAAGAAGAAAGTTAGAGTGGTACCTCAATAGCTCAAAGCAAAAAACAAAATAGTGGCAAGTTTTGTTGCATGGGCAGGAAGAATACAACATGGTAGGCTCAATGAAGATGATGATGGTAATTAGTGCGTTTGTAGAATTACCACGTAGAGGGGTCAATAGAGTTGTTCACATTGTACTAGATTTTGAGAGCAAATGTTTTTTTTTTTAAATCTTTATAAATTTTAAAAGACAATTTCATAGTTCTATTTGAGTTTGAAAAAAGAATATTTATGTTTATTCTATTCAAGAGTTTGTACAAGGGAATCCATTGCAAATCTTGATTTTTTAGTATTGAAGGCTATTGGGAATGAGCCTCTATCAACTACATTAAATGTTGGAAGAAAAATCACTTTTAATTAATAATTCATTGTAAAGAAATTTAGAGTAGATTTTGAGAAACCGTAAATTGATTGGAGTTATGTATGAAAATAGGGCTTGAAGACTTCAAGTGACTTTTATACTTTTTACACACTCATAATCAAACATTATAATCTCCCAATCCACAAGTGATATTGTTGTGTTTTCTTTTCCTATTTGACTTCTAATATGTCTATTGTGAATTAGTATGATTACAATTCTCCCAAATTTGACAAAACTTATCAAAATGTTGATTTCCATACAATTTAGAGTACATTCCAAGAAGCTCAAAAAAGGTCTTGGATATTTAGGGGTTAATTGAAGTTAAACCCAATAAACATTATTGTCCAAGAGGACAAAATGCATTGAAAGACTTTGGCAAAGGCCAATGGATGCCGACTTCTGTTTGGAATTATTTAGTGATTTTGCAATATTGTTGCAATATTGTTGCAACACAAATGTATCACTTTAATTTTAACATTTGTAATATAAATGTAATACAATTATTAGTTGTTAATATCATTGTAGTATTGTCACCATGGTATTAGCTTAATCCTTGAACAATGGACTAGTCACCATGGAAACCATCTATTTAGGTACCATGTGAATTGTTGACTTAAAAAAATGCAAAAGCATTCATTGGAAGACAAATTACTATAGAAGATCTCTCCTTTTCATGCAAAATTTGGACGATGAATAGTTGCACTTCTGTCCTACATGGAGAGATTTTTTGTCATTTATCTACCAAAAAATGTCCTTTCCATCATTTAAAGGTTAATTCAATACTACAACTACTCCAATTGTTGCAATATTGTAACAATTTCAGAAATTTCAGTATTGTTTAACCCTAAAACGACAAGCTAGTCACCATGAAAATCATCTATTTGGGTACTATGTGAATTGTTGGCTTAAGAAAATGAAAAAACACTCATTAGGAGACAAATTAATGTAGAAGACGTTCCCTTTCCCTACAAAATGTATAGTTTCCTTCTACATTAGCTTGTCTCTCAAGAAGTAACTATAGAATTTGGAATGGAAGGATGCATATTTGTGAAAATTGATTTGGAAATGAGCAACATTTTACTATTTGTGGAGATCATGAGGTTTGACCGGTGAAAGAACTACGTTGACCACGTCAGGCAGTTGGAATTTTCTTAGGAATTTTCAATAGAAATCAAGTTGAAACTACTGAATGGGGGTCATTGCAAGAAACACCAGTACTATTTATTGTTACCTATTGAGTTTTGAAATTCTATTGTCTTATAACTTTTGACTCCAAAGAACATGAAATTTTTATTAGAAATGATTTCATGTATGCTAATGATGAATGTAATTTTTTTGTTTTTAACACTATTAAATTGCAGTGTTAACAGTGCAAGTGTTTCAGTTAACACTTAAATTTTAAAAAATCATTTTTTATTTAAAAAAGACTTATATTAATATATCATAATTATAGTTTTGGATTTTTTCACTATGTTCTGAGTACCCAAATTGATGCATATAGAGCTCAAATTTGAATGGTGTATTCATACACTATATGGACATGTGCCTCGAAAAGGTCATGAATTTTTTTATGTGTTGTACATGCAAGTGAAGAAGGATAACTAGTGTGTGTGTTTTTGAACAATGACAAGTGTAAAAAACAAAAAAAATTGGATGAATGTGAGTAGCATCTTGCCTACACAAATGGTCAATTTTTAGTTTTTTTCCTAAGTCAACTTCTTTTTTCCATGAATTAAAATATTCATTTTAGTAATTTTGTAGAAAATAAAATCCATGAGTTTTCATAGTACTCATAGTACATAATAGTACTCATAGTACCTTGAAATACAAGTGTTAACACTGCAAAAAATTGCTAGTAAGATTGATGGCCACTAGTCATCATCTATAGTACTAATAGTCCTCATAGTACTAGAAACATAGGAAAACCTAAAATCTCAAGAAATGGCCTACACGGTACAAAAATGCTTGGTATTTCTTGCAATGACACATGATTGGTCTGAAAAATATGAGAAAATTTGCAACTTCAAGAGCTTTAGAAGAGCAATACAACCACACAAATTTCTTTGGTGGTATTTGATGACTTGCATTACTGAAGAACTTGCACTTTGTGAGTCTCTCATATGACATCCACAAACACTTTTTTTTCATTGACTAGAGTTGAAGCCACTTTTGCCCAATGATGGCATGTGTTCAAATAGATAATTGAGGGAGCACTGACAAATATGAATGGCTACGTCAAGAAAATCACTTGAATATGGCTCCCACATATGTTTGCCAAATTGCCATTTCTATCTATTCCTATTATTGTATTACTTATCAATCATTTCATGACAAGTGGCACTCTAATATTTTGTCTCTTCAATGTTCATAGCTTTTGAAAGGATGTTGGGACCTATCTTATGCATTTTTTTATTCAATGTCATATATTATTTTCTCCACAACTAATGTATAGATGAACCCCCGCATCACTATAATTTTGTGCCCAAATGAGTATTGGGCCATTTTATTGGGCACATAGAAGTTTTCTTGAAAACTAGACATGTTTGCACAAATCCATTTTTTCCTTCTTCCTGCAATCACTAATATTGTTGCTATTACCTCTACTACATTCATAACCCATGCGGTAACTCTTAGAAAAATAGATGAATGAAATTTCTTGTGTCTCTCTTCAAGAAAGTGCCCCCCCCCCATTGCAACAATATTGTTTCAATGGTTGAATAATAGAGTACTAAAAACATATTGTTGCAATTATACTACAATAGTATACTTTCAATGGATAGAGTACACACCCCATTGAAATTGTATTGTTACAGTATTGTAACAGTATGTTTTTAGTACTTTATTGTTCAACCATTGAAACAGTATTGCAATAATATTGTTGCAAGGGGGGACTTTTTTCCAATGGGTTGTCTTTTGCAGCTTGTTAGTTCTGTACGTTGTTCAATTTTTGGATGTCGGAACACTCTAGGGTTAAGGGTTAAGGTAAAGTAGCCCATTGTGGTCAAATGACCCATTGTGATTTTTTTTTAGCATGTGAGATGTGGGCCACAATGCATGTCTTACATGACAGTCTGTAATGGAGTGAACAGTGACCTCATTAGGAACTTCTAACTCTTCAGTGTGAAATTCATTGTAAAAATTGACTTTTTAGACCTTCTTTGATAGAAAATATTGTGACTGCATTAGGTAGTAAAATGAGCATTATAGATTCAGATTTTGTTGGTTATGAGGTAGTCCACATACTCCTTTGGGCTGAACACTTCAAAAACTTCTAACAAATTCATACTTTGTCAAAAAAATATATAATTTCAATTGCACTTGCTGTTTCTCACACTTGTACTAACGTGGGAAAAAAATTGAAAAATTTCAGCAACAAGATGATGTCAAACTCCTCATTCATGACTCCACAATGGCTGGTTTACATTAAGTATTACTTCAGTACTGCAGCAATACTAACTTTGCAGTGTAAGGGCGCGTTCCCGATACACGTCAGACTGACGAGATGAATGATCTCGTTCATCCAAAGTCTCGGAAATCATCCGGATTGCACTTTCGGTACCTCTTCGTTAGTTCCAGAATGGAGGCACCGAACGCGCTCCGGGCTCTTTGGCAGAGCTCTCCGCCAGCTTTGCTTTTACACGTTTCAGCGGCCTCTGCGCGTTACTTCTCTCGCGTCTTGATTCTGGATCCCTGTGCATACCTTATATCTGCGTGCCGTGTCCGTTTTACAGCATTATTCCTTTTCCAGCGTTTTTTGAAGCTCTTCTTTGTTCTAGGGATTTCTTTTCTTCTCGCGATTTGGTACAGTGTGGTGGACACTAGACGAATTTCTGTTTGTTTTGTGAGTTTGTTAGAAAAGCACGGGTTTGTGTGTGTGCATGAGTGTGAATTTGAGGTGATTTAAGGATGACGGGTGGGAAAGCGCAGCAATCGTATGGCCAGCCTCAAGGGGGATATGGCCAGCCTCAAGCGGGCTATGGGCAGCAGCCTCAAGGGGGTTATGGCTCGGCGCCTACTGCGTATGGACAGAGCGCTCCTCCCGCATATGGCTCCCAACCTGGTGGTGCGAATCCCTATGGTCCAGTTTCGACGGGTTATGGACAGACGCAAACCGGCTATGGAGCGCCACCTGCGTCGGGGGGTTATGGGACGCAGAGTTCGTTGCCGTCGGGTTATGGAGCTCCTCCTCAATATGGTGGATATGGAGCTCCTCCCGCTCAGGCAGGGTACGGAGGGGGCTATGGCCAGCCGCAGCAGTATCCGCCGTATCCAGCTGCTGGTGGTGCAGGGTTTCCTCCCGGAACGGACCCGTCTGTTATAAACATGTTTCAGCAAGCGGACGTGGATCGTAGTGGGACAATTGACGCCTACGAGCTAGGGCGAGTGCTGTCCCAGGGGCGACCTCCGTTTTCTCCCCGCACGCTTCGTCTTATGCTCCATCTGTTTGCTGACAATAGGAACGACACTACGAGGATTGGTCCCGTAGGGTTTGCGAAGCTCTGGAAAGAAATTCAGCAGTGGCAGAAGAAGTTCCATGAATTCGATAGGGATAACAGTGGCTCCATCGAAGTGTCGGAGCTGCAAGCGGCGCTGATGAGCTTCAACTTCAACATTCCGCCACCGATCTTGCAGATGTTGGTCTCCAAGTACGATGTTACCGGCGGGAGCAGGAGCATCGGTTACGATAATTTTGTGGAGTGTGGATTCATTGTTAAAGGATTGACGGAGAAGTTTAGGGATCAGGATAAAGCTTTATCCGGAAACGCCACATTTGACTACACATCTTTCATGCTGTTGGTGATCCCATTTGTCGCTGCGTGAGAAGGAGTGCTTGTTTGCAATTGGGTGACCAAATGCAGAATCTGACATGACGCGAATAGAGGCCCTGCCAAACTCTACCATGTGTTTTTCCATGTGTCCTCTTGCCGCTGTTGGGTGACTACTACAGAGCCTAGAGCGGAGTTTTGTTTTGGGAACAAACAGAGACACAACAGAGTTTAGATCCTCCGTGAGTGTTGATAGTTGTGAATGGGCTAATTTAGGTAGCTGACTTCAAAAGTCTGAATCGTAACGTAGGCACTCTTAGTTCTGCAATTTTTTTTATAGTGGATTTTTTTTTCTGGTCATGTACTTATGAGTGAAATAAGGCAATGTATTCATTGATGTTACTCGTTGTCTTTGAATAGTGTACTACCATTTTACCATACCACAGTCAACATGTTTCTCAACTTTGAAGTTCATGTGATATTGTGCCTGTAAGGCTTGAAATTGAAATAACCGATGACCACACTGAAAGTTTCAGTTCTCTTGCGCTGTCGCATTCGATGCTAAATCTGCAGCTTTACCCCTTTCGTCTCTGCATGAACAGTTCATACACCCACCGTCAAATGAAATTAGCTCTCAGGGAAATCAGAACCGTTACCGTAAACAGAGGATCTTGCTGCTCATGAGTATGCACCTAGTTGCTGCGTTGTTGCAAATCAACCTGTACAGATTCTCGTGAAAATGTGCTAATCAGGAAAGCCTAAAGTCTGTTATGAGTTCGCCTCAATGAGAATTTTGAAAGCTCATAGTTTATTGAAACAGTCTCGAATGTGTACTTATATAACGAATCTAGAATCCTTCTCCAATACCAAACAAAATTTAATAAAAACTTGCTCATGCTTAGACACTTGCACACGTTTCAGTGTGGCTGCCATATTTGCTGTTAGCCAGTAACGTGGGAGGTTCTAAAATGGCTCGTACACCGTCTCTGCATTGCTAAAGGCTATGAAAAAGCAACATGTACAAATAGTGTACATTTAAGGAGGTGAACCATTTTAGAGCCCTATGCCATTTCAACTTCAAAATTTTATAACTAATTTCACAAAGCTCCAAAACATATGAAACGACTTGGGTTAGATGTCAATTCCACTTGTCTTTCAAGGAAATTTTACTGAAAAATATTTCTAAGATGTTTCACCTCCCCAAAATTCAGTTCTAGCCCTTACATGGTCCATTTATGGACCTCCTACCTTAAGGCTACGTGATTCACATGCTAGTGATGCCACAATCAGGTTCTCTACACTTGACAGTTTGATACCGTAGTTCATACCGAACAGAGTCGGTGACCAATCAGTCATCCTTTTGACTTTTGACATTATGATAACATTGACAGGCTCTCTTCTGTGTCCAATGCGGACGTCCAAAAACGGATTCCAGGATGCAAACATTCTGTACTTCTCAAAAGTCACCAATGTGTCGGTGAAGCCCTCAAATGAAAAAAACATTCAACTCGATGGCTCAAGTAACATTGTTTTCCAGTGTAGGTTCCTTTGGCATCCTTGAAAAGGTCACCCCTGTGGTGAAATCACACTACACTAAAAAAACAGGCTGGATCTACAGGAACAACAGTTGCACATTTAAAAAATAATTTGGATCTACATGAGCAACAGTTGTAGAGCGTGCCAAGTTTCTGTTCATTCACAGGAACCATCTATAATTCAACCCTGCCTCAGGTATCCCATAAAAGGTTTTCAATCAATTATCATATGCACAACTTTCCTTACCAAAATAACATACATATATAACATTCATATGCACATCTTTCCTTTTCATATAGCATTCGCATGCACATATGGATTTAATATCTCTTTGAGACTACAATAATGACACCATCTATTGCCCAAACTCTAGCCAATCCAGATTTGCTATGGGCTCAGCGGCTGTTTGATAACTGAAATCCTCTGAATCATTGTTATGAAACTCTTTCAATCTTTGGTTTTCAATACACCACGCGTGTGCAGTCCGCTCAGCCTCCTGAAATACTCTCTGCAAGCTCAAACCAACAGTCCAGTGAAGTTATAATAATATACACAGCAGTAGATACATCAGTGGTAACATGCAGATGCCGTTAACGTCATTAGCGAAAATATTGATACAATTGCAGCTGCATGCGTGCTTCAAAACTGAGAAATTAGCAAAGGTGTTCACCTCCTTGTCATGAAGCATAAGCCCACACTCACTCTCCAAGTCAGCAGTGCTGCAGATACCGAACACGATGCCTTAGAGTCGCTCGATTATATAACGTTAAGGAATGCAACAATAGAAAAGAAAAATCAAGTTTCGACTCGTAACGTTGTTTGGAAGCAGACTCGACATAGTTTTTGACACACACAACAGCTCAATAAGCACAGCAGGTACTCAGTCAAAGCAACGCACAATATTACATGCAAATACCTGAAAGATATCGTGTTTAGAGCATCGGAATTTACCACCATCATCTTTACTTGTTCCCCAATTTCAAATATATCTGTTATTTTATCAATTAGTGCATGCGCAATGTTACTAATGTGTATCAATCCCCTGCACGCAAAGGAACCAGACATTAGTACTTTCACTTAGTTTCCATGTTAGAGCGAGGTACTTAAAAAGTTATGTTGTGTGGGTTTGTAACTCTGGTCTTTAAACCCTTTTTGGCCCACATTGAACACATGTCAATTCTTTTACTAGAGCGCATTTGAATTCTTGTTCAACATAGTGCCGTTTTGGAATAACAATAATTCACAGTTGCATAAAATCCAGTTGGCTCATACCCCACTGAGTACTTATCCCACCTTGCAACTCTGAGTCCAACAAGGAACAAAGGGTTTCTTCACCTCAAGGGTTACTGAAGTGTGTTTGATCCTAGCTTTTGCCATTACTTGTTTATTTTTCAAAGTTCGAACACTTTAACAATGATTTCAATCCCATTACATGAACGCGTCCAAAATTGGATTCTACGGGGGGAGGGGGGGGATCAAACACACCATACCTTGCCCAATACCTCAATTACCTCCATATACTTGAACCAAAACTTTCCAGCATTAAACAACACATGAGCTAGCCACTATTTTTTCCTTATGACAATGTTCACACTCTCAGACTGTCTTAAAAAATAGGCTCATAGCAGAGTCCAGTTAAAAGTCACTAAAACTCAGACTATTCGAAAGGTGTATGAAAGAGAGGTAGTTTGAAATGCAGAATAACGGTAAGGGATAAGAGTCTTACATTATATTTGTCCTGTTAACTTGCACTCGAACTCCATAAGGAAGAATCCCTATTACTGTACCATTGTGAAGGGACCCTGGCTGAAGATTTCTCTTTACCTGCACAGATGCAAGGGCATAGATGTTATAATAATGACATTAAATACTTCTCCATCTTGAGATCGTACAAAAATAGCCCAAACTAATTCTCGTTACCTCCTTAACTTCTTGCTCTAGAAGGTCCTTTGCTTCTGGTCATAACTCTTAGTTGTGAAATTGATTTAGCCCCGATCTGATTGCGAAGTGCAAGAATATAGCATCAAAAAAACTCCTAATCTTTAAGAAATGCGACAGTAGTTTTGCTTAAGACATAGATTTTCAAGCGAACGATTGCAACGATAGGCCCTGATTCTAAGAATGGAAATTCAGTGTAGGAAGCTACCGAGGCAGAAATGTCTCGTCTCGTAAGAGCAGGAATATGTCTCAAACGTACAGTAAAATATTCAAATACGGAGGGGTCAGTAAACAACTTACCCATGCTTTCCTTTCACTTATAATCAAACTATGGGAAGCTTCATCCGCAAAATTAATAGTCACCCAGAGTTTTCTACCAATCTGTACACCAAGCCTTCATTAGTACAGATCCCTAAAGTCTAAGAAATTATATACGGATGAGCATGCTATCATTGCTATGTTAATACAAAACAAAAAATCAGATCTTAGTCAAGAATCTGTTCCACTCACATAGTCTTCTAATGTTTTAGGGCGGTTTATAAACTCTTTTAGAGGTAAAAAGGCTCGCAATCCCTGCATCCAAACAGTGAAGTTTGCTTTAGTATTTTCGATGTTCAGTTTGCTGCAAAAAAAACTAACTTCCGAGAATGAAAATATGTCATCTGCAACAATTTTTAGTACTATTCCTGTGACAGTTACACCATTGTATTCTTGATCTGAGCAACAAAAAATTACTGAAGTAAAGCCCAAAGTCGAGATCGCTGCAAGTAAAATACCTCAATTTTCGCAATTCCCCCAAATAGATTACAGTCCATGACCTCAACTTGGATGGGTTGTTTCAGCTCTTTGATCTGTGCAGCATACCATAATCCAAAGGTGAGATGCTTTTAGACTAGCATTGCAGAGGCAAATATCCAACATGACAAAACCTGCTAGCAAGTCTCAAGTTGGTCAAGTAAGTTCACCTGCTTCACTCGATCCCATGCAATTCGTTCTGCAGCTTTTCTCGCAGAGAGAATAGGATTACCGTTCAATGACTTCCCAACCACAACGAACTCAAGTACAGTTCCGATATCAATGACAAAGAGCGCAGGGTCTTCATATGCAAAGACCTCCTTGTCAAACACCATACAGGGACAGCCATGAGGCGGTTTCGAATACTTCTCCCTCGCGCCCTCTGCATCGAATTCTCCAGGGAAAACCCATTTGTTGTGTCTGACTTGAAACCGATCAAGTGGAAAAAGCTTGCTCACTTTTAACTCCCCAAGCTTTGCGGCTCCAATGTCAACATCGAATTTCGTGCGACTGCCAGCCACGACGACGCCAAGTACACGGTGTCCAATTACGGGCACATAATACTCCAGGTCCTCCAAACCTAATTGAACGGGCGGAGCGATTCCTCGACCATTCTGAACTGAATGTTCACCGGAAATCTGCTCATCCCCAGTAATATAATCCAATGATGTAACTCCGTCTTTTTCAGTGCTGAAATAAGCTAAACTAGACCTTTCAAACCTGTTACTGCAACGCAATTCCGCTGTCTCCGTCGCCGTTACATCTTTATCTTCGCCATAATCTAAAGGACGATCAACAATTGATAATCCATTCAAACGTCTCTCACTTGAGACGCTATCAACAGCAATAATCTCCCCTACAGAACCTTCTAATCCGTCAGTACACACACTCCCACTACTTGAAGCTCCATTCACACCATAACCAGAATCCAACTCGAAATCCTCATTTCCGACTCCCACGAATGAATTGCGCCACTTCGCGTACCCTAAGCACTTGAAGCCCCTCGCGTGACGCACGAGAAGCCTAATTTCGTAAGCGCTAAACCCTCGCAATGCAAGATTTCGTCCCAGAGCTCGTGTTCTCGGCGAGATATGACGACGGCTTAAGGGGATTCCCGGAAAGCCTGGAGTCACAAGCTCAATGAATCTCAATCCACAACTCACTGCCATTTCACCAAAAAACTAACCGCAACAATGCGCATGGTTTATACCCACAGCCAGCACGAAGAGCAATCCAACTGAAGCTGGCACGAATTTTAAGGATTGATGTTAAAAATGAAATCACGAGGACATTCTCAAGCTTAGAAACAATCATCTAGTCGTCTTCTCGGCAGCAAGATGCATTGAAGAGGAAGCAAGCAAGCACGCTAGCAAGGAAGGAGAGTTCGTTCACACATTCTCTGAAGATTGCAAGGGTCGAAGCAACGAGCACTAATTGCTCACATAATCGACACTAATAGCAACTAAGTACCATTATTTTTTAATTTTATTGGATCTTATTGGCAAGTGAAAGAAGATTTTCATAGATTTTAGTGTGCATTATTTGCACACTTTATGAATAAGATTTTATACCAAAAACAGACTCTTGACTCTTATAGGTTCTCATGTTCATATCAAGTTCAAGAATGTCTTTTTTTACCTTTATCCCAAAATGATCTTCATATTCAACAAAATGTTCTAAATTAAGGCTGAAAATAACATTTTTAAAACCAATTTTGCATTGTAAGTAGAATTTGGTGCACTCCTAGCATCTTGAAATCTATGAGTTTTTAGAGCCCTTATCAAAGTGTAGTTTTGGAATATTTAAAAGTAAATTTTAGGGGGCATTTTCAAGGAACACCATTGGTCAAAATATTGTTGGGTGTGAAGTTGTTATTTTGTAGGCATTTAGTATATGCCTAGGACTACATGTGGCCTTTTGTTCCAACTTCCAAAACTTCATCCTCTTCAATTGGGAACATTCAAAGAGGTTCAAAAAATAAGAGTGGACAATGCTGATCAACCCCTTCATCACAAAGTTTAGACCCTACAGTTTAATAATGATGCAATAACGATGCAAAGTAATGCAATAATGCAATAAATTGTAATTAACGTGCAAACCCATGAAACAACAATAACCACATGATAACTGTCGACAAACCATAGGGTCTAAACTTTGTGATGTTTAGTCATTCCATATGACTTTTGATTGATGTTTGCATGGATGGAGGGGGAGCTACTACTTGGGGTTCTTTTATTGGTCCCAAATAGCAACCCAAAATCAAATCTAGACAATTTGCAACATTACAAAGTGCAACAAGAAGATCATTTTGGAACAAAAAATTAAGGTCAATAGGAAGGTCATTTGGGGATAGAAGGAGTATTATTTTTGTCCAAATGAAGGTGCCATATTATGAACAAGGATGATTATGCACACATCCTTAGTTAAACTTTAAAATCCTTTACTATAGAATTATTCTAAAAATCTTTTATTTTTTCACATTAAATTTTTTTCTTTATTCTTTTGAAAATGTGTGTATTTGGAATTCAATGAAATGTTTCTTGTGGCATAGTGTTATTGCACTTAAGACAATTCAATCATTGGAATTACATAATAGAAAACACATAGATTAAATGATTAAAGTTATTTTTTATAACTCATTTTAGACATGAGCATTATAACATTGATAATGAAATGGAGAGAATCCTACCATATATACTAGATCAATTATACCTTGGAAACTTAACCCCTTAAAGACCAAGGTTAGTCAAAATTTCCAAAATTATACAGATGTCTTATAAAATGCAACTTAGAAAATAATTTACTGATAACTCTTGAACAATAGTTGTAAAATATGATTGTATTTATACAATTAGATCACCTAATACACAAACCAATATTTTCAATAAAACTTGAAGCCAAAAATTGATAATTCATTCTAAAATCAATTGTAGATTGAATATTTGTGATTTTCACAAGAATTTTTTTTCTTTGAACTTCAAAATTTTAAGTCCTAATCATAGTCATTTTTAAAGATTTTTATATTATTTTTTTAGTCAAACTATTTTTGAAGGGTCATTTTTTGAATTGAAAAGATTACTTTTTGATGCTAGGCTTATCAATACCTATTGAAAAATAGAATATTTGCAAAGTAAAGTCTTCAGATTCTATAATATACAAATGTTGAAGGATTAACTCACAAATCTTCAAAAACATCGATGGATGAAAAAATGCATTTTTGTGTGTTCAAGATGTGTCTATGTTCATGTGTTGTTGAAAATTTGAATACTTGATCTTTTCAAGGTTAAACCTTCATTCTAATCAAAGACTAATGTTATGAAATGAGACATATGAAGATTGAAAGAAGGAAACATGTGTAAAACTAAAATTTTTAATTGTTTTGAATTTTTACACATGTTCTCATTTTTCAACCTACATATGGTATTCCAACTCCAAAGCTTGCCTAGATCCATAGTCACATGGTTATATCTAACAACTCTTCAAGGAAAAAAAAACAGAATTGAGTTTTATCTCATATATACTATTTTCATTCAAAACATTCATAACTTTCATATATAAAATTTAAATTTGATATTTTAAGAAAATAATTTAAAAAAAACACATTCTTCAATGAATTATTTTGTATTACCTCTTCAGCATGTTGATTGATCCAAAAAATTAAAAAAATAAAATTTTGTTTCAAAAAATTTTAGGAGTCCAAATTGCTTCAAAATACTTTTATCCAAAACAACACTAAAATCTCCATCTATATTTATTTCTTAAACAAACCAACCCTAGGATCCATTAGTGAGTTTTTTTAAGTATATCTCCCCAAAATTTTACAACAAAAATCCCCATCCATTTTTTTTTAATGTGCTTAAACTTCAAAAAGTTATAGCCCTTCCTAAAGGTGAGGTTTCGTCTTCATTTTAAGGAAAAAACATGTTTGTCCCATAATTTGTGTGTTTTAGTTAATATATTCAAAAATGGATAAAATAATTTAAAAAAAGAAGCTTTTGCATTTATCTTTTCAAAAATTATAAATTAAAAAGTGGTACTTTATGAACAAAACACCTAAATTACTAATAATTTTGACAAGAAATTTAAAATTGTACATTCCACTAATGGTAAGAATGTTCTAGTAAGCAATACATATTTAGTGTTTTTTTTTTTATTTTAAATTTTCACAATTTGGATCAAAAAATGACTTTATTTGTTTTTCCTACTCAACGACACTAAAGTATGAGTGGGGAGCAATGAGTATTGAGCATTGAGCAATGAACTATAAGATTTGAGATTTTGAGTGCTCGTTGCAAGGATTTTTACTAAAATAGAGATGTCAGAGTAATAAATAGTATTGTCAGACCCAAAAATAATAACAAAAATAGAAATAAAAAAACAAAACTAGAAATAATTACAAAAGAATTATAAATTTTTTATTTAAAATAATTAATGTTACAATCAAATGTTGCATGAAGGGACATCCATTCATTTATGTATAGATGAATTTCATCCATGTCATCCATTATTCATCCATCTAAAAAAGACTTCATTTATACATTATAGAACACATCCCTAGAGAACAGATTGTAAATTCGTTCTTTTTTAATTCAAAAATAAAAATTTTCAAAAATCATTAAGATTTGCATTGTTGACCACAAAACTTTGGAAACTATTTTGAGGCTAGTTTAATCCTCCTCGGAGTCAAATAGCACCTTCAAGTTTCATTTGAAAAAATGTAACAACTAATCCTACATTGTAATTTGGTTGTGGTTTAGAGCTCTTTGAAACCAAAGAGTATTGTTAAGGTTATTTAAAGAAATGAAACAATCAATTCTATATATAGTGGTTTATTAATTTCATTTTATGATTTCAAAACTTTTCATTTAAGAACATCGACTTTTGATTCTTCCTTGGTGCCAAAGAGTTCTCTCAAAAAAGACTCTTTGGAACCCAAGGAAGGTTCCTTGGATCCAAGGAACCCTTCTTGGCCAAATGATTCTTGCAAGAAAGGCTCTTTGGAACCCAAAGACGGTTCCTTGGAGCTGAGGAGCCCTTCTTGGTGCCAAAGGACTCTTGCAAGAAAGGCTCCTCAGAACTCAAGGAAGGTTCCTTGAATTCCGAGGATCCTTTCCTTGATACCAAAAGGCTCTTTCAAAAAAGACTTTGCAACCCAAGGAAGTCTCCTCGGAATCGAGAGAAGGCTTTTCGGATTTGAAGAGCTTTTCTTTGGTGCCAAAGGACTCTTGCAAGGAAGGCTCCATGGAACCCACAAAAAGCTTCTCAGAATTTGAAGAGAAGAACAACCATTCTTACACTTTATTATTGTCTCTCTATGAGCCTCTTTGGAACAAAGGAGGCTCTTAGGGATCCTTTGTGAATGTGGTATGTAAGATGATTATTACCTTTTTAAGAGCCTTCTCAAAACCAAAAAGGCTCTCAAAACCCTATACAAGGTTAGTATGTGTACATTACAATGCAAACAATTTACATTAATTGCATTTATATTAGATAAATTTCCCTTATCCATCTCTAAATTATATGCTTTTTAATGCAACTAACTTCATTTAATATGAAAAATTCAAGGCTGGATTTTTTTCATCCACCAATTTTAGTCTACATTCATCCATCATCTTCTTCATCCATCCAAAGCAATGAATGAAATAAATGACTTACATCCAAAATTAATTTTTTCTTAAACTTCATATCTAAATGTAGAATTAGTGATAATTTTGAAACTTGAAAAATATAATTAAATAATTTTTTTATCACTCAAATACAATTGCTCATTGCTCAACGCTTGTTGCTCACACTTTAGCAACCCTGTTTTCCTACTTTCATTGCCCCGAATCAAAAAATTTCATACCTTTCATCTCATTATTCAAAATTGAATGGTTCAAGTCTTTTGTGTAGGTATCAATTTAATAAATGAAATGAAATAAAATAATCTTTTCTTAGAATATAATTTAGGTGTCTCATTTTATATTGAAATTGAAAAGAAACTATAACTTTTGCAATACTTATCAAAAAACTTCCCATTAGGATGATTAACATCTATCCAAATGATTTCATACAAAAAATCCAAAGTGTAAAGTCAATAGAACTTGCTTGAATTTTCAAAATAATCAAAGTGGTCTTTTTAGTCCTTCAAGGGTTAAATTGATACATACCTAAAACAAACTCCTATATTTTAATCTAATAGCAAACCAAATTTGCATTTGGAGCTACTAGTTTTCTATTTAGAATTGAGTAGATTATTAAAGTGGCTAATTCAATCGTGCTACTATTCATGCATCATGTCCTCTTGCTTCAAGGTTCCATTTCCTATTGAGTCTTTGACTCATTGTATGGGAGTCTACAACATATTACTTTGACAATTTATAACATATTCTCTAAGTAGCAAAAAAAATCAAATTTACCACAATTTGATAATATAGTTGAACAATCTTAATACAATTTGGTAATGTGGTTGAATGAAATTGGTACAACATGGCCACAAAAGGCATTGAGAAGCTTATTTTGACAATTTAAGGTGTTTTGGTTGTAGCAACAGCATAGGGCACACTAGTCTATCTTAAATGCCATTGTGATTAAAATACCTTTTGATGTTTTTCCCAATAAAAAAATATGAGCAATAACATCAATAGAAAAAAAAGTGAATGCAAAAAGGTAGGGGAAAAAATTCCCAAGAATTTGAGAGCCTTCTCTATCCTTACATGAGAATTCTTAATCTCTTATATCACTTATATTAACCCTTAAATGTTGAAGTGGACATTTTGTGTCCGATGGATGACACAAAATCTCTCTCCATGTAGGATAGAAGTACAACTATTCATCCTCCAAATTTTGTAAAAAAAGGGAAAATGTCTTCTGTAGTAGCTTGTCTCTTTATGAGTGCTATTTCATTTTCTTAAGCCAACATTGTCTCTTTATGAGTGCTATTTCATTTTCTTAAGCCAACAATTCACACAGTACCCAAATAAATGATTTCCACAATGACTAGCTCATCATTTGAGGGTTAAATGCACAATGTGTTACATTTTCATCTGCATAGTTCTGTTCTTTCCTTCTTGCTAAGCCCTAAGGAAGTATAAACATCTCCCCAATGATTTTCTCAATGAAACCTTGCAACAAGTGGTGGTGTTGCATTGCATCAGGATCCCTTCTAGTCTACACTAGATGTCGTTATGATAAAACTACCATCATAGGACATTTGCAACTACCAAAGAACAGAAAACATAATCACAACATCACAACAAATGAAGTGAGAGTGCAAAAAAGGTTAGTAAATGGGACAAAAAAACCACATATTTTAGGGGGCCTCACTCTCATTACAGGGGGTAAAGAAAAATTCTCAATCTATATTAATGTTGTAATGTAGGTACACCCAAATATGGCATTGACTTTAAACTGCCATCTATTCTATATGTACATCTTCAAAATTAGTTCTGTACTTATATGGAAGAAATGCAATCAAACCCAAACTTTGTTCCTTAATAACTGTTGCATACAGTATCCAAATGCTGTGTTTTTTAGTGTGTTAGAACCTCCTTTCACTTGCCAACAAGAACATATGAAAATTTGACCACTCTAATAATAGAAAATAGGCTTAGGAACAAAAAGTGGCAGTTTTGGATGCACCTACCTTAATGACAAAACTACCTTCCTTGGACCTTTTTCCAACTTAGGAACGCCTCTACCTCTCCCTCTTCCACGGAAGAAGCCTCTGCCTCCACGCCCGCCACGTCCACCGCCATCACTTGTAAGCCCCAAAGATTGTACACTTCGTTTCTTAAAGTCCCTGCTGCCGTCCTTCCCATCGCCAGCTCCACCTCGACCACGACCTCCCCTTGCAGAAGACCCCCCCGAGCCTCCTCCTCGAGGTATGAAGGAAACTTGCCTGCTGCCTCCATGACCTCGCACAGAAGCTCCTTCCTCCAAAAAGAACGAGTCTCTTCGTCCCTTTGATTCCACACCCCGTGATGCTGCCAGACGCTCCTCCAGAGGTCGACTTCGCTCGGCTTTGAGGGAGACTTTGTTCTTGAATGCTTGCGCATGGGCTTCATCTTTGACCTCGTACAGCCTTCCAAGGGCAACAACAATGTACACAAATATAAACACGCAAGTCCATATGGATCCAGACTCGTGAACATAATAGGTCACCTATTGATCAGAAGAGACCGAAGTCTTTCCAAAAGGGAATGAGGAACGGTAGTTTCAAAGATTTGATCGCTAAAGAGTGGAGTTTTCGTGGTTACAAAATGATGAATTTGGTTAACCATATCGTGAAGTATACAGATCAGGCAGGATCAAATTTTATATATCACGAGGTTCAGTGATCAATATTTCATATATTGGTTAAAAAGGAATTAAAAACATGAGGTTCAAGGTGAGACTTCTTTATATTCAACAATTATTATAGCTCTAAGTTTACATTTGGTGAACCTAGAGCTTGATTTAAAGGTTAATGTTTCAAAAACATAGGTACCTTATAGAAGGTATAAGTAGAAACTTTATAATATTAGATACCTTATAGATGATGTTACACATACCTATAACCATTGAAGGTGGTTTTCTCTCATATACTATATTCACTTAGATGATTTTACAAACAGGGTATAATTAGGTGCAATTATCTTAATTTTTTTGTTCTTTAATTTAGGATATGGAGATCTTTGCCAACGAAATGGAACATTTTGAATGCTTTTGTTAATGCTATGTCTCTCACTTCTTTATTTTACTAGTTGAACTACTATGTTTTTCATAATATATAACATCATTCCTTTATCAATCTTTTTTAATTGACATACTTGCAAAAGGATATACTTGTGCACCTTGTGTCAAAGTTTTGAAAAGCAATTCATTCAAAATGGCTTTATAAAACCAATTTGACTTTATAAGGACAATTCACCTCATTAGGTTAAGTTAATGACTATGTGGAGCACTAGTTTTGGCAAGGTATTGATAATGATCAAATCCAAGGCCATATTCAACCTATTTTGTTAGTGGAAGATTATAAAGTGAAATACTTTAAAATTGCCTTTTGGTTGGTTGGCTCTAGATTGAAGGAGATGAGGCATTGCAAAAACTCTAGCTTTGTCCTCAATAAAAGTGAGAAATCCATTAGATTTACAAAGATGTCCATCTTAACTCAAGACATCGTAGCTGAAAATCTAACTTAAAATTTAAAAGTTCAAAGTCTTATAACAAATTTTTTCAGATTTTGGACAAATTTCTACAATGTCAAATTTTAATGTGAATTTTTTTTTTAAAATTTGAAAGTAAGGGAATGTATTAGCTTTCTAGGAATATAATTCTATTTCAATGGTACATGGGAGAAAAACTTTTACCCTCCTAAACCAATAGAAGGAAAAGAACCAAAATAATATAAATAAATTTTTTAATATTAGGATATGACATTTTTCAATTCCATTTTAGAATGATTATCAATTTAATTTTCCCTTCCATCTTCAACTTGCTTCTCCTTGACAATTTTTTGAAACTAAAAATTAAATTTCATTTTTAAAATAGTAAGTTTATAGATTTTCCTCAATTCTTCACTATAAAGATTTAAAACTCAAAACTTTGTATTGCAAGAACTTTTAGTTAAGAGGTTTCTTCCTCTAAAAACCTAATAGGACAAGTTGCAAAAACACATGTTTTTTTCCACTTGAAGCTCTAACATCATACAATTCATTGGGCCCTAGTTTTTGAATTTTTCCTTGCATTTTTATGTAGGTGTAATGTGGGTCCCATGGTTGGATTTTAAAAAAATAGTTATTTTCATTGTTCCTCTTTGTTCTAAAAATGATAGATTTCAAGTAGTTTTTTTATAAGAAAAAGTCCTAAAACATTAGAGATTATTAATTATGTTGTAAGAAAAGAAAATGCATTCAAAATCCAATGTTACTCTCATAACCATGTGCCTACATTCGGAACATGAAAGGAAAATTCAACATTCTTTGATATCTTTTAGTCCTTGCTTTATAAAATATCTAAGGGTACCTAGTTCATTATGCCATATTGGGCACTTGGACTTCAACAAAGAGCTCAAACTACTTCTATAAATTCCAGAGATTGAAGCTAAAAAGTTTACAATACTCAACACATTGGGCAAAGGGTATCAAATTAGAGAAAAAATTGTCATCATACAAAGCATGGACACCCATAATCAACATTGTTCCAAATGTAATACAAAGATTTGGATAAAAAATCATCACAAATTCCTAAACTTTGATTACATAAGATGTACAATTCCAAATCAAAACATCAAGGTGGACGTCAATTTAATGTTGATATTTGGTACACCTAAAGACAAGACTTTGAATATTCATAACTTATTCATACAAGGTCCAAATAACACATATAATGCATGCTAAAGTCCACTAAAAACCTCTTTCATTGGTCGTTGAGATTCCATAAAAATAATTTATGTTTAATAATAGTAATTATGCGCAATTGTATTTAGTTACACTTTGAGGTACACATACCTTACACCTATCAAGGCAACATGGAACTACATTAGCCATCTCCTACTATTGGATTTTTAGAGACAAAGAACTCAAGATATCCAGGATAAACTTGGCCACCAGTAATAAAGAGACCATTCTCATGAAAGCTTCTCATCAAATCATCATGCAATTCTTCACTAGGTCCAAATACGGTTAGCTCTCCGTTGACCTATTTTCAAAACATAGTTACAAATGAATCAACAAAAAATTCAAAACTATGAGCAATTCAAGTGCAGATGCTCAACGAAGTCATCATATTACATGAAGTCCAAATATTGAAACCACGAGACCTCGAACATAAATTGCAAGGAAATGTCAAAAGGATGAGAATCAAATCTTACTTCACGACATCCGTGTTCAATAGCAACATCCAGAATTTTCTTCATGTTCCACATTTCTTCACTTTTACTTTTGAAATAGATGACTTTGGTCTTGTTGGCTTTGCCCTTCTGTACATTAAACACACTCTTACTTATAACATCTAATAATCATTTTGCAACTAGCATCAAATTTGAAAATATGTACCCTCTAATAAGCTTCCTTCAAGGTCAAATCAAGTATTCACTCCAAGTATTCACTCCATTCAATGCACACTCACAAGCACAACCTCACTTCCAAGGTTCACACTAATTGCAACCTTACAAATTATGAACATGCGCTTTTAGAAGCACAACCTTTCTTTTACAGTTTGCACCAATTACAACCTCACAAATTTAAACATGCTAGAGGAAAAAATTACTTCTAGGGTCAAGGTCTAAGTCATGGAATTACCAGGAACATAAGGAATTGAGGGTAACAAATACCTGCTTCCTCGATTTCGTACTTCATATTTGCTAATGTGTCAGACACATGCATGAGCAACTCTAATTTCCCAATACACACAACTTTGGTAGCAACTTTGGTAGTACTAAAATCCTTCTCAGGTTCCTTTCCTAGAAATACATGAATACTTGACGAGATGCAAGGAAATGTCAAACCTATAGACTTTAAATTACGCAAACGTCTACGCAAATGGAAAAACTCTTCAGCTGCAACTTTGTGAACAATCATCTTGAAACTTCCACCAAATGCTCCAAAAATTTTCAAATAACGTTGAAGTTCCCACAACAAGGTACCCATTCTTGCACCTTCCACATATAGGACACAACCCACTTGACCCTTATGAGTCCAACATCCTGTTGAGTGAACTCGAAAATTCAATTCGACCAAGACATCAGAAACAACCCCAAGGAAACGTGTGCTCTTCTCAACAATGATGTCTATGGCATGCATTTGCATACTAGTATTTCCATCGATAGATGTCCTGAGATTCTCAATGATCCATTCCACCTTTACTAGCAAGCTTAGAGCCTGTGCAATAATAAAAGACAATTATCGTTAGTAATCGTTTATCTATCATTTTGACAACTCAAGAATTCTACAAAGTCTAAAATACAATAATGAAAACAATATGTGTAAGATTGTGCAACCTTGATGCTAACCTTTGTGATTTTTGCAATAGACTTGTCATTCACAACCTTCTTTCCTTTGCAATCAATCACCTCAAAATCTATAGCTCAACATGTCAATGACAAAATGTCAAGATACAAAAGTTTCAAAGTTCTCAAAAAATCCTCCGTAACATACCAATGAGGCAACCATAATAGAATTTGGATTTCACAATATTAGCAATTGGTGTGACGATGTCAAATAACAACTCACATTGTGTAATCATTTCTGTTGAAGATGAGTCAAAAGCCTTCAAGATTGATAGGTCCATATCAATCAATTTTTGCATGACTTCAAGCAAAGTCAAAGACTGAGGATTGTTCCATTGTTCAACCTACATCCATATTAGGTATTGTTCAACAAAACACCTCTAGTTAGTAACTTAATTAGTATAAAAAATATGTTCCTCATATTCAAAGACATGTTGGAACACCTCACTTTTGATACTCTATTAAAGTTTAATACATTTACACATATCGAAAGACAATACATTAAATTTTAAAAGCCATTGAATGTCCAATAAAACATGTCAATGACAAAAGTAGCAACAAAGTTACAATCAAGTTGTCACCACAATGGTACAATGGAAATACCAACAATCTCCTAGTTCAATGAATCACTACTCAATTTGACAAGCTTGGCACTTACATACCTTCACAATACTTGCACCACCTTGAGATGTGTTGTCGATGACAACACTCATTAGATTCAGACCTCTCTTTAGCTTTAGGGCCATGCATATGTCTGAAAAGGTTGGCCTCTCCAATGGATTGGAACACCAACAACCAATGATGATGTTTCTTATAAACTCAGGCAATTCATGTGGCAATTCTGGGCGTTGACCTTCTAAAACTTGAGATATCGTATCTTGACCTCCACAACCATCATATGGAATGCAACCTGTTACAATCTCATAGCAAGTCATGCCATAGCTATACACATCTGATGCATGTGTACATTGAACTTCTGAATTAGGAACCCTATCCTTCAATTGCTCAAGTATCTCGGGTGCTCTCCAAAACCCAATCCCCAATACTCCCACGGAACACTCAAAATCAGCAACAAGTGATCCTATCCTCTCCACTTGGTTAGGAATAGCAACAAGGCTCATGTCTTCTCCAAATTCTCCCCACACAAGCACATTCGACGCTTTCAAATCACGATGAATTATATCATGCTTGTTGTGTAGCGTGTCCATATCTTCAGCAATCCTCAACATCAAGTGAATGGCTTCGTCCATTGGGAAAGGACTAGGTGTACTACACCCTTGTTTCATTCGGCGATCAATCAAGAGACGCAAATCTCCCCAACGCCGATACATCACAAACGCAAATCGGCCCTGCAACCTCTTATCATGTAGCATTGTTCCTCCCAAAATTGTAATCAATGGCAAATCAAATAAATGTTTATACTTGGAACGAGCAGACAACATTCCAACGGGCCATTGTGCTTGGAAAGCTTGGAGAGGAACATCTCCCTTCATCACCTTCACCACCAAATTGAACGGACCATCTTGTGTCATGCGAGCTTCATAAATGTCGGCTTGAGCCCCTTCGCTGATTTTCTCACCCACCTCAAGTGCCTCAAAGTCCGTGAAGAAACGACCCCATTCAGGATCTTCTTTTAGCAAAGCAAAGTATTTGTAGTTGGTCTCTGCTGACCACTCCGAATCAGTAGTGGAATAATCCAATTGGCTCCAGTGACGAGCTTTCGAGGACTGCATCTCAATTTCAGTCTGAGAATTGAAATGGCTTGTCTGTTCAGACGAAGGCATATTTGATGAAGAGGAGCTCGCCATGCTCTGGACAGAATCCATTCCAACGAAACTGTCTTTCGACCCCCCTGCCTTCACAATTGGCTGCCGAGGCTCAGAGTAGGGCTTTCCAATAGAGCTTACAATCATGCATTACTAGATGGCGGCTCGGCAAGGTTTGACCAGCAATCCCAACTTCTGCGCAAATGCAAAGGAATTGACGTCGTGAAATCTAGATTAATGAAAAGGAGAAGTGAACATCGCAAACTCAAGAAACGGATTCACTAGATTAAGAGAAATCAATGCAAGCTGAAGAGCAGGTGAAATCCGACACAACACGAATATTCATACAAAGAAAAGAGGCAATGGGAGATTTCAAAATTCCACACACCAAACTCTGCGCAAGTGCAAAATAAGTTTGGTAATTCTGAAAATTTCGACTAATGATGGAGGAGTGAACGTTGAGAATTCCAGAAATGGATCCGAAATAAAATGCAGAGAAAAGAAACTAAACAGGTGAAATCCACTACAACTCAAACGAACATAAGATGTTCAAAAGAGCCCATTGCTGACTTCAAAATTCCACATTAACAAGACTCCAGTGGCACAGTCACGGCGTTCGCAACAAGCAAGTAGGACATCAGTTTCAAAAATTGCACAGAAGGAATTCTATTGTCAACTCTGATAGGTAATTCATTCATTTAGCTTTCAAACAAGACACAAGAGATCACTTGAACGAAACCTAAATAGCTCAATTATGGAACCACCGTCAGTGTACTGTACATAGATTGGGAGCTCAGCAAGACTTCACATCCAACACTTCCAGAAAACGCAACAAGATATTCCATCAATTATTAACCAAACTGAAAGTTATCCTTCATCGTCTTTCAAACAAGCTTCATCTCATAATTCAAATAAATCCTAAATAGCTCAAATATGGTATTACCGACAGAGTACATAGACGGGAGTTGAGTAAGACTTCAGATCCAACGGTTTCAGAAAAAACAAAGAAGAAATTCAATCTATCAATTACCAATAAATCTCCTCCATTTGGCTTTCGAACAAGACACAAATGATCACGCTGATGAACCCTAAATCGATCAGTTACACTTCTACCAGTACCGCAGATAGATGAGGAGCTGAGCAGTACCTTCAAACCGACGCGTTGCGAGTTACCTCAAGGGAAGGAAATCTTCTTCACCGTACGCAGCTGCACTCCGCAACCGTTTCAAACCCTTGTCGTGTGCAATAGAGAGCGAGACGCATAATCCTTCGCAACACCGACAGGTCCTCCTGCAGAAAATTTCGACAAGCAGTGAGTGAACGCACGGGTGAGGCCTCTGAAGATTCCTTTACATCGTCGAATTGCTACAGACTGCAGAGCGGCTGTGCTCCCGCTCTAGGAAGTAGGAGTCAAGGAGCTTGAGCTTGGGTTCGGCGGGTAAGCTTACAGTATGTTCTCCTTCATCGAATATACTACGGCAGTGTGCCCAAAAGATCTAACGTTATTTACTTGAACCTTACACGACGAGCCAGTCACCGTAGAAATCATCTCTTTGAATACAGTGTGAATTGTAGGCTTAAAAAAATGAAAAAGCATTCATTGGGTGACAAATTGCTGTTGAAGTCATTCCTTTTTCCCATAAAATTTGGAGGATGAATAGTTGCACTTCTATCCTACATGGAGAGATTCTATGTCATCCATTTGACACAAAACATCCGCCTTGATGTTTAAAGGTTAATAATGAAAATCACCCCAAATAGTGCTTCAATGATAATACCTTTGATGTTTTAGTATTGAATCTATAAAATGACTCCAAGTAAATAGAGTAGGTAGTGTTGACACCTATTTACATAAACTAGTATAATGAGGTTGTTTATTTAGTGTCTTAATAAAATTAGTGTAGGTGACATATATTGACATTGGCTTATATAGGTTTGCATTACATTCAATAGCATACAATGTCACTCCCTTATCTCTACAACAAATGGTTGTGGAATATTCACAACCATTAGTATCTAAGTAGATAGGTGGAGACTCAATGTGAAGAACAAGGTGCTTAAAAGAAAAGGCAATGGGTATGATGGCTACTAGTAAATGTTTCGTAGTGTGGGTACTTATTTTTTGTCTTATTAAAATTAATGTAAATAAACAAACATTCGTAGATAATGTTTTGAAAAATTTGTTCATAATCATTATCTAGATACTTGTCTTGGAACAGTATTATCCCTAGTTGTCTAAGCAACTATATATAGTCACTTCAAAATTTTAGTTGGTTTGTGTGTGTAGTTAAATTCCTTCGACCATTCTAAAAAATTAATTGCCAATGTTAAAGGTTAACTATTCAAAGTTTTGATTTTTTCACTTAAAAATATAATTATTATTTTTCTTGTGAGATCTTCAGAGGCATTTATGTACCACTAATAGAAGAACAAAGCTTGCTAATTTTACTTCATTTGAGATCTAAACAATTCTATTTATCCATGTGGAGTGTCAATGGCCAAATTTGGCCAAAACATAATTTAGCCAAATGATAAGTGTTAATGGTCAAATTTTGCTGATTTGCTAAGATCTCTATAATTTTTTACTTTTACCTTGCTTTTGAAGTAGTTGTCCAATGTTTAAATTTGAATTTTCTTGTACCTTCTTAAAGTTCTTTTGGATGTACTTCTAATGACACAAATTTCAAGTTTTAATTATATACCATTCAAAAGTTAAAAATACATTTGAAGTGCCAATATATTGTTAAGACTAAAGATGCTCTTCAGCACTTTAGGGCTAAGACACATGTTCTACAACTAAACATTATCAAGACAGTCATTTGTTATAAAATATTATCAACACACTCTATAATCATTATCAGAACATTTGTTTTGAACTATTATTAATTGTATTTATTTGAATCTAAAGTTTTAATTATAACATGATTTCTTGTTCCAAATTGTATTTATGAATGAGCATATTGAATTTAACCTTCTAAGGACGTGCCTCCATGACTAGGGTAGTATGCTCTAACATTGAACCCATAGGTGCAGTTTTTGTTTCACTATAATAAACAATGAAGTCATCCATTGGATCACTCTTGTTTGTAGCATCCTTAAACAGTAATATGTTTGTATGTGAGTTTCAATAATGCTTTTGGAAGCATGTCCTAAACGTTTCAAATCTCTTATTCTAAAGTAAATGTTTTTGTACTCAATCACATTTTCATTGAATTCTTTAGAATGAGTTTTAGTGAAGATCTTCTATGATATTTTTGTGATTTCCATCTATTGTGTATATTTCATATATTTCATTGGAGAAAGGCGAATCTTTACAACAACTCAAAAATACTAAGGTAGTGGCAATTTATCCCCTAAAGGACAACCATGTTTTGAGGTGGTCACCTATTGATCAGAAGAGACCGAAGTCTTTCCAGAAGGGGATGAGGAACGGTAGTTTCAAAGATTTGATTGCTAAAGGATGGAATTTATATATCACGAGGTTCAGTGATCAATATTTCACATATTGGTTAAAAAGGAATTAAAAACATGAGGTTCAAGGTGAGACTTTTTTATATTCAACAATTTTGAGGAGGGGCTTTTCTTTGGTCCATTTTAAAATTGGTATTAAACCAACACAAGCCATGTTCTTTACTGATTCCGGTGATATCAAGTTCGGGCGCAGTTGATTATATTCTTCACAATATGATCAATCGAATTCGTCATTTTCAAACCATGAATCGTTGGTCCTTCTGGGGTTAGAAACGGGCTTTTGCAGGGAATCGATCCGAATAAACAGTCAAAATGTCTTGTAAAAGATTCTGTTGGTAAAGGAATGAGATCTCTCGCATGTCATGAAAAGAGGTTAGATGACAACCTCGGCTCTGAGCCTTTTCGCTTCTTTCCAGACACATCAGGCGTCTCGCTAACCCGCTGCCGTTTGTTCTTCGACAACACTCTCTCCTCTTCATCCGAAGACGAGCTTCCAGCATCCGAGTCATCTCCACTTTCAGTTGATCTTTCTTCCTCACCGTCTGACACGAGGTCAAAATGCTCGGCAACTAATGAGCTTTTGCTTTTCTGCTTGTTAGGGTGTAGAGCTCAATATTCCGGCGCATCTTCATCCACTTCAAATGCCTGCATATAATAAAGATTTAGTGAATAAATACAACTTGGAAGGGTCCATCACTATCATTGATCAAGAGTACAAAAACACAGAGCACTAATGTGCTCACAAGAAGATAGCAGTGCATATAAGAAAAGCTCTGAACAACACCGAAGCAATGAATAAACTAGGAAAAACTTGACCTCATTCTTGAAAATGGCTGCAAATCTATCATCCTTAAGTAGTGAAGTATTGAGTTTCTTTTGTTGGCCATCCTTCTTCGTCCCTTCAGTCGTTTCAGTTGTTTCATCGTCCGAAGCAGCACCACCACCAGCAAGAAGACGGGCAGCGAGCTCCTTGTTAACCTTGGGCAACTTCTTCTTCACCGAGATACGAGCCGCCCGCTCAGCATCCATCTTCTCCCGTATTGTTTTCTGCCGATACTCCTCATACGCCGAAAGGATTTGTCATGGCCTTGGCCTTAGCATGCGCGCAAACGGTGGTCAATGAAGAAACCATGCATGTAAGCTCGCAACAAGTTGGTGTCCAATAAATTGGTCAAATTCAGGCGCTCCAAATCTTCATGTGTCACAAACTTGTAATCCTCATATATAGTCGTTTCGTTTCCTTCCTCCAGCTCTTCTGTGAGACCCTCCAGAGAAGAGCACCGCCGAGGGGCAGAACCAAGGGATGGAACGAAAATCGAGGATATGCGGGGCGAATCTAGAGCCATAAAAATCAATCCACTGTTCTTCACAACACAAATGTCGTTGATCTCGCCAGTTGGTGCTTCAATGGTTGTCACGCCGTCACCCTACAACACAGAACATCCTTCAGTTTCTTCTTCAATGAATGTTTACTTGAAGATAATCAGGCACAGAATGATTCTTACTTTCCCTCAGTAACACACACGACAGCCCTCCCACTTTTCCAACCAAACGAAACAGTAAGAGTCATGGCTTGACGAGTTCAGGAATTTTGAGCATCGTGGCCAAGTCTTCGCCGATCTTGCCAAAGTGGTATCAATTTGATTCAGTCTTGCAACGTGCACCGTTTTTGTTCCAAGCATTGTCAAGTTTGACACCACATGGGCAACAAGCTTGAAGCAGGGCAGCAGCAGCAGGTTACGTTGTCAACTAATATGGTCGTCTTTGATTCATTACTTCAACAACATAGTATGCATATAGAAGCAGAATTTTAGCCCCTAAATGCTCAATCATCCATGATGAATGTTCTGAAAAGCTTGCCTCATCCATTAGAAGAAGCTTCAACAAAGCTTTTGTAATATGACAATGGAAAGCTGAAAGAGTGTTCTACATGAAGCATTGGCATAGATGGTTTAGAGGAGTTTCTATTATTTATCACAAATATTTCAAATTGATCTCTCTAATTTTAATTTGAACACTTAGGGATTAACTTCAATCAAAGTTGAAAACTTTCTTTACTAAGAATCAGTTCATGTCATGAGCTTTGGATTGGGTCTTGTCATGTTTAGATGCTAAAGGTGTAGTCAAACTTGGTGTAAAGAGATTTGTTAGTGGGTGTGAGGGATGCATTTTGGTACACCTTTGGATTTGATTCACTTCACTAACACTACCCCTATCACTAGGTGCAAATATCCCTTAATTTCTTGGAGGTTTGTTTAGGACCATCACAAATATAGTTTGTGTTATATCCAATTCATTTTCATATAAAGGTATCATATATTTGTGTTCTATCCAATTCATTTTCATATAAAGGTATCATATATTTGTGTTCTATCCAATTCATTTTCATATAAAGGTATCATATATTTGTGTTCTATCCAATTCATTTTCATATAAAGGTGTCTCTTGAGTGTCAAGGTATCTTTGTAAATAGTATGAAGTGAGTGCTTATTGGAGCAATTATACAAAATAAAGAAAAAATATATCTTTGCAAAATATTTCAAAGACAACGGCTTATTCCCTAGAAGATCAACCCTAGAAAACTACATGCAATAATGGTGGATATCTTACATTTCACAACCATTTACTAGTTTCATGGAGCATGACATCCAATTATTCATTGACATCTCATTTAATGTAGAGGCAAAAAGATTTTGCATCTAAGTGCATCCAAATAAGCATCGAAGATATGGTTCCTACTAGTAGATTTCCTCAATTATTTGTAGGTCTTATAAGCAACAAAAAGATGAGTCATACATTTTACCATATTTACACTATAAATGATGAGGCATGTTATCTTGAAAATTCTTGTTTAAGTAACCAAGAAATTTAGTCAAAGAATTTGTATATTGATTAAAAAAAGATCATCTTGAAAATGCTATTTTACTATGTACTAGTTCATGATTTCATTAATTGCATCTAATATTCTTTTGACTTAGCATTTGGGAATGGTTTCTGTTATTAAATAGGTAAATTTTTGTTGGAGCTTATTCAAGGTGAAAATGGGATTCAAAATTCTCTTCTCATGCATTTTTTGGAAAGTTATGAATAAACTACAAATTTTCAAAGTACTAAAAATAAGTACACCAATTATCCACCCTAAGCTCTTCTAGTGAAAATATGGTATCATAGTAGAAGATTAGGGAAATGACCATGAAAAGTCTCACAGATACTCAAAGTTGCCATGTGCATCTTTTCAAAGGTCATTTATTTGGTCTACATACCAATGGGGAATACTACCATATGAGAGTGGAATGTGGAGCTTATAGCATAGAGCTTACATATGGTGAACCTAGAGCTTGATTTAAAGGTTAATGTTTCAAAAACATAGGTACCTTATAGAAGGTATAAGTAGGAACTCTATGATATTAGACACCTTATAGATAATGTTACACATACCTATAACCATTGAAGGTGGTTTTCTCTCATATACTATATTCACTTAGATGATTTTACAAACAGGGTATAATTAGGTGCAATTATCTTAATTTTTTTGTTCTTTAATTTAGGATATGGAGATCTTTGCCAAAGAAATGGAACATTTTGAATGCTTTTGTTAATGCTATGTCTCTCACTTCTTTGTTTTAGTAGTTGAACCACTATGTTTTTCATAATATATAACATCATTCCTTTATCAATCTTTTTTAATTGACATACTTGCAAAAGGATATATTTGTGCACCTTGTGTCAAAGTTTTGAAAAGCAATTCATTCAAAATGGCTTTATAAAACCAATTTGACTTTATAAGGACAATTCACCTCATTAGGTTAAGTTAATGACTATGTGGAGCACTAGTTTTGGCAAGGTATTGATAATGATCAAATCCAAGGCCATATTCAACCTATTTTGTTAGTAGAAGATTATAAAGTGAAATACTTTAAAATTGCCTTTTGGTTGGTTGGCCCTAGATTGAAGGAGATGAGACATTGCAAAAACTCTAGCTTTGTCCTCAATAAAAGTAAGAAATCCATTAGATTTACAAAGATGTCCATCTTAACTCAAGACATTGTAGTTGAAAATCTAGCTTAAACATTAAAAGTTCAAAGTCTTATAACAATTTTTTTCAAATTTTGGACAAATTTCTACAATGTCAAATTTTAATGTGAATTTTTTTTTTAAATTTGAAAGTAAGGGAATGTATTAGCTTTCTAGGAATATAATTCTATTTCAATGGTACATGGGAGAAAAACTTTTACCCTCCTAAACACAATAGATGGAAAAGAACCAAAATAATATAAATAAATTTTTTAATATTAGGATATGACATTTTTCAATTCCATTTTAGAATGATTATCAATTTAATTTTCCCTTCCATCTTCAACTTGCTTCTCCTTGACAATTTTTTGAAACTAAAAATTAAATTTCATTTTTAAAATAGTAAGTTTATAGATTTTCCTCAATTCTTCACTATAAAGATTTAAAACTCAAAACTTTGTATTGCAAGAACTTTTAGTTAAGAAGTTTTCTTACTCTAAAAAACTAATAGGATAAGTTGTAAAAACACGTGTTTTTTTCCACTTGAAGTTCTAATATCATACAATTCATTGAGCCCAAGTTCTTGAATTTTTCCTTGCATTTTCATGTAAGTCCTATGGTTGGATTTTAAAAAAATAGTTATTTTCATTGTTCCTCTTTGTTCTAAAAATGATAGATTTCAAGTAGTTTTTGATAAGACAAAGTCCTAAAACATTAGAAATTATTAATTATGTTGTAAGAAAAGAAAATGCATTCAAAATCCAATGTTACTCTCATAACCATGTGCCTACTTTCAAAACATGAAAGGAAAACTCAACATTCTTTGATATCTTTTAGTCCTTGCTTTATAAAATATCTAGGGGTACCTAGTTCATTATGCCATATTGGGCACTTGGACTTCAACAAAGAGCTCAAACTACTTCTATAAATTCCAGAGATTGAAGCTAAGAAGTTTACAATACCCAACACATTGGGCAAAGGGTACCAAATTAGAGAAAAAATTGTCATCATACAAAGCATGGACACCCATAATCAACATTGTTCCAAATGTAATACAAAGATTTGGATAAAAAATCATCACAAATTCCTAAACTTTGATTACACAAGATGTACAATTCCAAATCAAAACATTAGGGTGGACGTCAATTTAATGTTGATATTTGGTACACCTAAAGACAATACTTTGAATATTCATAACTTATTCATACAAGGTCCAAATAACACATATAATGCATGCTAAAGTCCACTAAAAACCTCTTTCATTGGCCGTTGAGATTCCATAAAAATAATTTATATTTAATAATAGTAACTATAAACAATTGTATTTAGTTACACTTTGAGGTACGCATACCTTAGACCTATCAAGGCAACATGGAACTACATTAGCCATCTCCTACTATTGGATTTTTAGAGACAAAGAACTCAAGATATCCAGGATAAACTTGGCCACCGGTAACAAAGAGACCATTCTCATGAAAGCTTCTCATCAAATCATCATGCAACTCTTCATTGGGTCCGAATACATTTAGCTCTCCGTTGACCTATTTTCAAAACATAGTTACAAATGAATCAACAAAAAATTCAAAACTATGAGCAATTCAAGTGTAGATGCTCAACAAAGTCATCATGTCACATAAAGTCCAAATATTGAAACCACGAGAACTCGAACATAAATTGCAAGGAAATGTCAAAAGGATGAGAATCAAATCTTACTTCACAACATCCGTGTTCAATAGCAACATCCAGAATTTTCTTCATATTCCACATTTCTTCACTTTTACTTTTGAAGTAGATGACTTTGGTCTTGTTGGCTTTGCCCTTCTGTACATTAAACACACTCTTACTTATAACATCTAATAATCATTTTGCAACTAGCATCAAATTTGAAAGTATGTACCCTCTAATAAGCTTCCTTCAAGGTCAAATCAAGTATTCACTCCAAGTATTCACTCCATTCAATGCACACTCACAAGCACAACCTCACTTCCAAGGTTCACACTAATTGCAACCTCACAAATTATGAACATGCACTTTTAGAAGCACAACCTTTCTTTTACAGTTTGCACCAATTACAACCTCACAAATTTAAACATGCTAGAGGAAAAAATTACTTCTACGGTCAAGGTCTAAATCATGGAATTACCAGGAACATAAGGAACTGAGGGTCACAGATACTTGCTTCCATGATTTCGTACTTCATGTCCACTAATGTGTCAGACACATGCATGAGCAACTGTAATTTCCCAATACACACAACTTTGGTAGCAACTTTGGTAGTACTAAAATCCTTCTCAAGTTCCTTTCCCATAAATACACGAATACTTGATGAGATGCGAGGAAATGTCAAACCTATAGACTTTAAATTACGCAAACGTCTACGCAAATGGAAAAACTCTTCAACTGCAACTTTGTGAACAATCATCTTGAAACTTCCAACAAGTACTCCAAAAATTTTCAAATTACGTTGAAGTTCCCACAACAAAGTACCCATTCTTGCACCTTCCACATATAGGACACAACCCACTTGACCCTTATGAGTCCAACATCCTGTTGAGTGAACTCGAAAATTCAATGCGACCAAGACATCAGAAACAATCCCAAGGAAACATGTGCTCTTCTCAACAATGATGTCTATGGAATGCATTTGCATACTAGTATTTCCATCGATAGATGTCTCGAGATTCTCAGTGATCCATTCCATCTTTACTAGCAAGCTTAGATCCTGTGCAATAATAAAAGACAAAATTTTTATTAGTAATCATTTATCTATCATTTTGACAACTCAAGAATTCTACAAAGTCTAAAATACAACAATGAAAACAATACATGTAAGATTGTGCAACCTTGATGCTGACCTTTGTGGTATTTGCAATAGACTTGTCATTCACAACCTTCTTTCCTTTGCAATCAATCACCTCAAAATCTATAGCTCAACATGTCAATGACAAAATGTCAAGATACAAAAGTTTCAAAGTCCTCAAAAAATCCTCCGTAACATACCAATGAGGCAACCATAATAGAATTTGGATTTCACAATATTAGCAATTGGCATGACCGTGTCAGAATACAACTCACACTGTGTAATCATTTCTGTTGAAGATGAGCCAAAAGCCTTCGAGACTGATAGGTCCATATCAATCAATTTTTGCATGACTTCAAGCAAAGTCAAAGACTGAGGATTGTTCCATTGTTCAACCTACATCCATATTAGGTATTGTTCAACAAAACACCTCTAGTTAGTAACTTAATTAGTATAAAAAATATGTTCCTCATATTCAAAGACATGTTGGAACACCTCACTTTTGATACTCTATTAAAGTTTAATACATTTACACAAATATCAAAAGACAATACATTAAATTTCAGAAGCCATTGACTGTCCAATAAAACATGTCAATGACAAAAGTAGCAACAAAGTTACAATCAAGTTGTCACCACAATGGTACAATGGAAATACCAACAATCTCCTAGTTCAATGAATCACTACTCAATTTGACAAGCTTGGCACTTACATACCTTCACAATACTTGCACCACCTTGAGATGTGTTGTCGATGACAACACTCATTGGATTCAGACCTCTCTTTAGCTTTAGGGCCATGCATATGTCTGAAAAGGTTGGCCTCTCCAATGGATTGGAACACAAACAACCAATGATGATGTTTCTTATAAACTCAGGCAATTCATGTGGCAATTCTGGGCATTGACCTTCTAAAACTTGAGATATCGTATCTTGACCTCCACAACCATCATATGGAATGCAACCTGTTACAATCTCATAGCAAGTCATGCCATAGCTATACACATCCGATGCACGTGTACATTGAACTTCTGAATTAGGAACCCTATCCTTCAATTGCTCAAGTATCTCGGGTGCTCTCCAAAACCCAGTCCCCAATACTCCCACAGAACACTCAAAATCAGCAACAAGTGATCCTATCTTCTCCACTTGATTAGGAATAGCAACAAGGCTCATGTCTTCTCCAAATTCTCCCCACACAAGTACATTCGACGCTTTCAAATCACGATGTATTATATCATGCTTGTTGTGTAGCGTGTCCATATCTTCAGCAATCTTCAACATCAAGTGAATGGCTTCATCCATTGGGAAAGGACTAGGTGTACTATACCCTTGTTTCATTCGGCGATCAATCAAGAGACGCAAATCTCCCCAACGCCGATACATCACAAATGCAAATCGTCCCCGCAACCTCTTATCATGTAGCATTGTTCCTCCCAAAATTGTAATCAATGGCAAATCAAATAAATGTTTATACTTGGAACGAGCAGACAACATTCCAATGGGCCATTGCGCTTGGAAAGCTTGGAGAGGAACATCTCCCTTCATCACCTTCACCACCAAATTGAACGGACCATCCTGTGTCATGCGAGCTTCATAAATGTCGGCTTGAGCCCCTTCGCTGATTTTCTCACCCACCTCAAGTGCCTCAAAGTCTGTGAAGAAACGACCCCATTCAGGATCTTCTTTTAGCAAATCAAAGTATTTGTAGTTGGTCTCTGCTGACCACTCCGAATCAGTAGTGGAATAATCCAATTGGCTCCAGTGACGAGCTTTCGAGGACTCCATCTCAATTTCCATCTGAGAATTGAAATGGCTTGTCTGTTCAGAGGAAGGCATATTTGATGAAGAGGAGCTCGCCATGCTCTGGATAGAATCCATCCCAACGAAACTGTCTTTCGACCTCCCTGCCTTCACAATTGGCTGCCGAGGCTCAGAGTAGGGCTTTCCAATAGAGCTTACAATCATGCATTACTAGATGGCGGCTCGGCAAGGTTTGACCAGGAATCCCAACTTCTGCGCAAATGCAAAGGAATTGACGTCGTGAAATCTAGATTAATGAAAAGGAGAAGTGAACATCGCAAACTCAAGAAACGGATTCACTAGATTAAGACGAAATCAATGCAAGCTGAAGAGCAGGTGAAATCCGACACAACACGAATATTCATACAAAGAAAAGAGGCAATGGGAGATTTCGAAATTCCACACACCAAACTCTGCGCAAGTGCAAAATAAGTTTGGTAA
Source organism: Climacium dendroides (assembly GCA_950106755.1). Taxonomy (NCBI): domain Eukaryota; kingdom Viridiplantae; phylum Streptophyta; class Bryopsida; order Hypnales; family Climaciaceae; genus Climacium; species Climacium dendroides. The sequence continues at coordinate 13,194,787 of OX467086.1, forward strand.
TTCTGAAAATTTCGACTAATGATGGAGGACTCGAGAAATGGATCTGAAATAAAATGCAGAGAAAAGACTAAACAGGTGAAATCCGCTACAACTCAAACCAACATAAGATGTTCAAAAGAGCCCATCGCTGACTTCAAAATTCCACATTAACAAGACTCCAGTGGCACAATCACGACGTTCGCAACAAGCAAGTAGGACATCAGTTTCAAAAAGTGCACAGAAGGAATTCCATTGTCAACTCTGATAGGTAATTCATTCATTTAGCTTTCAAACAAGACACAAGAGATCATTCGAACGAAACCTAAATAGCTCAATTATGGCACCACCGTCAGTGTACTGTACTGTACATAGATTGGGAGCTCAGCAAGACTTCAGATCCAACACTTCCAGAAAACGCAACAAGAAATTCCATCAATTATCAACCAAGCTGACAGTTCTCCTTCATCGTCTTTCAAACAAGCTTCATCTCATAATTCGAATAAACCCTGTATAGCTCAAATATGGTATTAACAACAGAGTACATAGACGGGAGTTGAGTAAGACTTCAGATCCAACGGTTTCAGAAAAAGCAAAGAAGAAATTCAATCTATCAATTATCAATCATCTCCTCCATTTGGCTTTCAAACAAGACACAAATGATCACTCTGATCAACCCTAAATCGCTCAATCACACTTCCACCGGTAGCGCAGATAGATTGGGAGCTGAGCAGTACCTTCAAACTGACGCGTTGCGAGTTGCCTCAAGGAAAGAAAAACTTCTTCACCGTACGCAGCTACACTCCGCAAACGTTTCAATCGTGTGCAGTAGAGAGCGAGACGCATAATCCTTCGCAACACCGACAGGTCCTCCTGCAGAAAATTTCGACAAGCAGTGAGTGAACGCACGAGTGAGGCCTCTGAAGATTCCTTTACATCGTCGAATTGCTGCAAACTGCAGAGCGGCTGTGCTCCCGCTCTAGGAAGTAGGAGTCAAGGAGCTTGAGCTTGGGTTCAGGCACGAGAAGTAGCTTGAACTTGGGTTCGGCGGGTAAGCTTACAGTATGTCCCCAGCCACATTTCTGGTGGTTTTCTCCTTCGTCGAATATACTACGGCAGTGTGCCCTAAAGATCTAACACTATTTACAAATTAACCCTTGAACCTTAAACGACGAGCCAGTCACCGTAGAAATCATCTGTTTGAATACCGTGTGAATTGTAGGCTTAAAAAAAATGAAAAAGCACTCATTGGGTAGACAAACTACTGTAGAAGTCGTTCCCTTATCCCATAGAATTTGGAGGATGAATAGTTGCACTTCTATCCTACATGGAGAGATTCTATGTCATCCATTTGATACAAAACATCCGCCTTGATGTTTAAGGGTTAATAATGAAAACCATCCCCCAAATAGTGCTCCCGATAGTGTTGCAATGATAATACCTTTGAAGTTTTAGTATTGAATCACTCCATAAAAATGTGACTTTCATTTAATTAATATGAAGGTCCTACAAAATATTCACTGATATTAAAGAATAATACCTGCACTAGAGACAAATGTTAATATGTGTAGTAATACATTACATTATGTGTCACTCTATTATTATGATATTAGCAATTTTTTCATCGTTCAATCATTTCACAATTTTGGGAAAGTCTCATTTGAGAGGTTAGAGATATGGACCAAGAATATGCTATGATTACTTCTTCGTCTTTGTGTAATTGTGTTATTTTTTTCAATTTCTTTTTTTTAGTTTGCTATTGGATTCCACCAAAGACATATTTTTGAAAACCAAGATTTTTCACTCCCCTTGTTCTAATATATATTCAAAATCGGCATTGAAGAGTTTAGAATGTTCTTGAGTAGTAAAGCATTATCAATCACATGGTCATTTTTGAATACTAGTCATTTTGTCATCTACTAAATAATTTGTATTTTATTCATTCATTTTTCATCTACATATTTGTCCTCTATTCATTTATTTACTTACACTTGATGATTTTATCAATTTCTTGACAATTATTAGTGGTTCCTCAGTGACAATTTTTGGTTTTTTGAACTTGAAGTCAAGTCTAAAAAGGGAATTGCCTTAGAATTTTTTCATTTGCCTAAATTTAGATGGTAAAAGAATCACTGTTGAAACTTGAATAAAATTTGAAAACCAAATACTCCTAATCAATGAAGTTTTAACATATAGAAATTTAATTGCTTCTTCATGGGCTAGAGGTGCATCTATAAAATGACTCCAAGTAAATAGAGTAGGTAGTGTTGACACCTATTTACACAAACTAGTATAATGAGGTTGTTTATTTAGTGTCTTAATAAAGTTAATGTAGGTGACATATATTGACATTGGCTTATATAAATTTGCATAACATTCAATAGCATACAATGTCACTACCTTAGCTCTACAACGAATGGTTGTGGAATATTCACAACCATTAGTATCTAAGTAGACAGGTAGAGACTCAATGTGAAGAACAAGGTGCTTAAAAGAAAAGGCAATGGGTATGATGGCTACTAGTAAATGTTTCGTAGTGTGGATACTTATTTTTTTGTCTTATTGAAATTAATGTAAATAAACAAAAATTTGTAGATAATGTTTTGGAAAATTTGTTCATAATCATTATCTAGACACTTATCCTAGAACAGTATTATCCCTAGCTGTCTAAGCAATTATATATAGTCACTTCAAAATTTTAGTTGGTTTGTGTGTATAGTTAAATTCCTTCAACCATTCTAAAAAAATAAATGGCCAATGTTAAAGGTTAACTATTCAAAGTTTTGATTTTTCACTTAAAACATAATTATTTTTTTTTTGTGAGATCTTCAAAGGCATTTATGTACCACTAGTAGAAGAACAAAGCTTGCTAATTTTCCTTCATTTTGAGATCTAAGCAATTCTATTTATCCATGTGGAGTGTCAATGGCCAAATTTGGCCAAAACATAATTTGGCCAATGAAAAGTGTTAATGGCCAAATTTTGTTTCAATAACCTTGATTTGCTAAGATCTCTATAATTTTTTACTTTTATCTTGCTTTTGAAGTGGTTGTCCAATGTCTAAATTTGAATTTTCTTGTACCTTCTCAAAATTCTTTTGAATGCACTTCCAATGACACAAATTTCAAGTTTTAATTATATATCGTTCAAAAGTTAAAAATACATTTGGAGTGCCAATATATTGTTAAGACTAAGGATGCTCTTCAGCACTTTAGGGCTAAGACACAGGTTCTACAACTAAACATTATCAAGATAGTCACTTGTTATAAAATATTATCAACACACTCTATAATCATTATCAAGACATTTGTTTTGAACTATTATTAATTGTATTTATTTGAACCTAAAATTTTAATTATAATATGATTTCTTGTTCCAAATTGTATTTATGAATGAGCATATTGAATTTAACCCTCTAAGGACGTGCCTCCATGACTAGGGTAGTATGCTCTAACTTTTTGAACCGATAGGTGCATTTTTTGTTTCACCACAATGAACAATGAAGTCATTCATTGGATCACTCTTGTTCGTAGCATCCTTAAACGGTAATACATTTGTGTGTGAGTTTCAATAATGCTTTTGGAAGCATGTCCTAAATGTTTCAAATCTCTTATTCTAAAGTAAATGTTTTTGTACTTGATCACGTTTTCATTAAATTCTTTAGAATGAGTTTTAGTGAATATCTTCTATGACATTTTTGTGACTTCCATCTATTGTGTATATTTCATTGGAGAAAGGTGAATCTTTACAACAACTCAAAAATACTAAAGTAGTGGCAATTTACCCCCTAAAGGACAACCATGTTTTGAGGTGGGGAGTGCTAGCATGTGAGCATAGAATCTATAAGCCCATGAATCTAGGAATATATATTATAAATCCCTTTGGGGTTATAGGTACCTATGTTATAGTATACTTAAATTATAGGAATATATGATATAAACACCTTCAAATGTTTGTAGGTACATAGCTACAACTAGATTCAAGGTTCATAGGTTCATATCAGTCTTTGCACTCATCCATTGAAATGTTGCATCAACCTTTGCTTAGCCAAAGGATGACTTTTGGAGCCCATATCATACAAAAAAGCATAAATTCTTATGTAAAAATTGATGTGTTGGTTCACTAAATTGTGATAAGTAAAATTGGTGGAAAATGAAGCCCATAAATGCATTATGTTTCACTCAAGGGTTGCTAATATGTAAGCCTAAGAGCATTAGCATATGAACCTTGAAGACTATACACTAATATTATAGGTGTTTATATTATAAAAACTTTTTATAATTACACAATAATTATGATATAGGTACTTATAATATAAGTGTTTGTATTATAAGTACCTTCAGTGTTTGTAATATATCTACTTTTATATATGCTAAAAGCTCACATGCTCACATTTTCATGCTTACATATTAGCACCATTGCATTTCATTCTATGAAAAGAGATTCGTGATTAGCAATACCTTCATTTCAATAAGAGTAGTGGTTCAATTGCAAGTTGAATTGGAATTTTATTTTGCCCAATTGTTGTACATGCCTTACATTCTACCTTTTGTTTGCATGTAATTCAAAGAACATTGGAATTTGTAAAACAGAGTAACAAGCTCTCATTGTTTTTTCTTTCATCAAAAGGCTCAAATTGAATAGAAGGATTATAAGTAATAATCTTCATCAAATCAAACAATGAGAGTGACATACTCGATTACCTCCAACCCCTCAGAGCTCCAACCCCTCAAGAGTCCAAAGAGGGGGAGGCAGTTGTACATTTAGAACAATTTCAACAAAATATTTCAACAACAATTTCAACAAAATAAATTACCATATGAACAAAATCTAGACATTGAATCTTCACTTATACAAGTTTTTCTTCTCTTCCCATCTCCACATGAACTCATTCAAATCCTAGCACAAGAATCATGAAGTGTCCAATGACCCTTTACCACAGTTGCATTATTGAAAAATAGACAAAAATTGATTTTTCAACATACCTGGATCTACTTTGTCCACTTCTTGTAACTCCAACAACAAACTCTTGAAAACATTCAGAACCCACATAGTAGATGCCAGCTCTATTTGGAATTAATCTAGGATTCGGACTTGTGCACGTAAAGTAAATAACCCAATCAAGGTTCACTGGTCCATTTGATCAACAGTCCAAGCATTTCAAAAGGTAAAACTAGTTCATATTCTAAAACCCACTGAAATTAGTGTGCTAAGGCAATGCCGGTTCACAACAGGGCCATTGAAAGTAAAATGTCCAAAGGTAAGATATATCTGCCATCCACTGTGTCCTCCCGGCAGAAAATGAGCACAGTTTTCACGAGACCGCTGTCCAGTCTATGGAGGCTTGCAGAGCCGGGCAACGAAATGCTAACACATGTTTCAGAGCAAATTTTGCACCACGTGCATATGGAAATAATAACACACTACTCAACACAACCACTTCCCAAAGCTGGAAAGTAGAAAGTCATTACATTCGATTGCGAACACAGCTCAACATCTCAAAGATCCTCCATCTCTAGCAACTCCGCTATTGGGAAGAAATTCATGGAGCTGCACCTCCAAGCTGCACGCAATTTCCACAAGTTAACCGCAAGAAAAGGCCCAGAGATTTGTCAAGTCATGAATAAGGTAATTGCATCAAATTGTGACGACCCCCACGTAATCTTGCCTAACATGTACAGTCTGCATTCACGAGTTTAGGATCGATTTTGGTACACCTATTTTCAGCATTTTCAGCGCTTTGAAATTTCATAGTTCATACGGTGTCCAAAAAATGCATGCTAAGAGAATTGAGAATCCCCTTTTGATTCCCAACAAGACCAACAAAAACTTTAATAGTTTATGATAACACTCAGTTTCGAATTTGGTCGATTTTAGGTGTTGTGACCTTAATTGAACAAATACTAGGCTAACCTTAACCCGTTAGTGCCCAAGCCAAAAAATAGAAATTCCACTGTGGAAGCTAATAATAATAACCTTCAAAACATATTGTAACATTCGAGAACTTAGGGTATTATATCTTCTTTCTATTGGTAGATTCTGTCACCTTAAAGCTTACTAAACGATACAATTCAGCTATGAAAGTATCCAGTTTTGACCACTGAGGCAACTAGGGGTTAAGAGGCTTGCAGTGGACATTGACACTCAAACAAAAAGTCGTTCAAAAGACCGACAATATTGCTGAACATACAAGAGCGTACTAGATTGAAAATTCAGACTGAAGCTTGCACATACCAAAATGGCATCAATCTCTGCCTCCGTAAGTTTTGTTCTAGGAGGCTGACTGGAAGCAGTGCCAGAGGGCAATGAAGGCAAAGGTTGACTCTGTCCTCCTCCCCCTCCTCCTGAAGCCCGCTTCACAGCAACTGCTCATACACCAAAACTTTATCAGACTCTGCAGGGCAACAAAAGCTTGAAAATAACGAAACCACTGGAAATTGTTACCGACAGCAGCTGATCTATTCATACAATTGGTTGGTCTTCAATTACCACAAGCATGAATTGGCTAAACGCCTACGACCTCTGATAGTTGGGAATGCGGTTCTACTGTCAGTTATGGTGGCCTACAACCTCCCACTTGAATATCCGTAAGAATTTCAAACACAGTGATAAGAACATTGTCTCAACAGATTTAGCTCTTATACCCAAAGATCACTCCACAGCTCTATACTGATCTCCACGTTGATTAAAACACCTATAGTGAGTATCCTTTATCTGCGACTCAGAAACTTTATCTGATGCATATTGGGGTACAAAATATCCAGGAAGTTGATACCAGTGAAAAACGACATCACAGTCTTACGCTAAGTCATACCTAATAATATCAGATTCGTACACATTGTCACGCCTCTAACGTGAAGTAAGAAACCCTAATTGTGGAAAAGCAGAATCTACCACATTAGAGGAGGGAAATATTTCAATTGTCATTCGACCCTTCACAGCAATCCCTTGCGGTAATCGAAGGGTCACTGGATTTCAGAAGTAGTCATGCCTATCGCTTGAGGATCTAATTTCTCGAAAAATGTTAGGAATTTTACAAACAATAAAACCTATCACTCATCGACAAGCAAGAACACCAAAACTTAAAACCCCACTCCAGGAGCAGGATAAGTACAGTAGCGTTACTTTAAAAAATTCCTGAATACCGATTAAAAATGCAACGCAAGGAATGCAATAACGCAAAACCCCAAAAGCTGACGCGATTAGGGAAGCAAGGAGACGAGAATTCCCAAACCCGAAATTCCCAAAGCAAATCGTTTCTGGATGTTTCAAATTCACGTCACCACAAAAAATTCGCCCGGAGTGCAGCAAACCAAGTTCGAATAGACATTTACGCAACTCAAACCCTAAATTCAAAAAGCAAGTCACCCGAAGAAAACCCAATGCAACATCCTTGCCCCCTTACACTGTGCGGCGAAACCAAACCCCTTTACATCGCCGTCTCTCTCAATTCAATTAACGAGCATTAAAACCAGAACAAGATTCTAAGTAACACCAAGTCTTGTGCACAGAAAGCAACCTAACTGCAAACCCTACCACAACTAACCCTAGAATTCCCACAAAACAAAAAGCGAACAGAGAGTGTCGATCCTTCCGATCTCCACCAAAGCTCTTACAATGCACACTCCCATACAAAATGTTATGAAGAAAGAAGCAAGGGATGTACCGGCGCCTGGGGTATCGCCCCCTTTGCGATTCGGGAACTTGATGAGGGGGACGCGCCTGGCGACCTTGGCAGCGGCTGCCATGTTCACAGCTCTGTTCACCACCAGTTTGGCAAATCCTTGCTTCTCCTTCTGAGACTTGCGCTTCCCATTCCCTGCCTGTTGCTGTTGCTGCTGCTGCTGCTTCGAAGGTTGCCGTGGTCCTGATACTCTTTCTGGCACCGTGGGCCCAGCAACAGTGCCGTCCACTCCAAACTTGGGCACTCTTCTGCCCACTGCAACGGCATTGCTCTTCGCCCAATTCTTGGCCACATTGTGCAGCGCGACGTGGCGAGCTCCCATTGCGTACCACCCTTTTACATCTTGTCTGGCTGACGAAACATAAGATCATTAACTTACATGCAGTCGGTTTGGAATATACGCATTGCACAGATATTTGTTTCGATGAGTAATGGAGACTCTAAAGGTAACAGAACGGTTTGCAGTTTGCACCACAGTGGAGCGTACTAATTGACATATAGTGGTTTTGTGTACTGGTGGGGATGCGTTTGGGGGACTTGGCCGTTACTGTGGCGACCTAAAACCCTTCAGAGAGCAAAACCCTAGTGTGTGTGTGTTCAGAGTTCAGAGGAGCGTTGGGTAGATCAGCGATGGTGGGTGCTGCTCTGCTTAGAGCCGGTAATTGCCTCTAGCTCTCGATAGAATGTAATTTGAACAAATTGAAATGAATCGTAGTAGAGTCTGGTTTGGGGGGGTTCTAGTGATGGTGAGATCAGATCCTTACCTTGTTGTTGGAGTTATTAGATTTTGGAGTCTTTGGCGTAAAGGAGATGGATTGGGATAGATTTTGTATCTTTGTAGTTTGATAATGTTTTTTTTGTAGCTTTTGCCTGGCCATTCTTATCAACCTTGGTACGTAAGCCCGCGGTGTATGTCGAAATTTGGAGGTTTAGGGTTGAGTCAGTGATCTCCTTTTTTGATTGCTCAGGTGTGGCTCTCTGATATGTCTTCGTTAAAATTAGTATTGCAATCATACCACAATGTGGCGTTTCCAGTTGTATCTGAAACGGAATTTTAGACACTGAATTTTATGGCGTTCAAGCAGTATTTTCTCATGAGTGATTTGATGATTCAATCTCTTGCGAAAACATTTGAAGACCTCTCTTTACATGTGCTTTGCGCATTAGGGGTTTAGGGTGTATATTTGGAATACTTTTGTTGTGCTTCTTTTTCGTTCGGATTCACTCGCGTATCGTTGAGAACTAGTATATGTACCTAATGGCGACTCTTCTTGCCTTGTTGAACGCTTAATCCCTAAAGCACCACATTGGACCTCATGCTTTGTTTAGCAGTTTCGAGAAATTCATATTCGGACATTACTTTGCCCAACTGAATTGATTTTCGACCATCAAGGTCTATATTTTTCACTCATTCTCGTGATTAATTAAACTTCGCCCAATCTGAGTTACATGATTTTCACAATATGATCATTCCAATTGGTTATCATAAATCCGGTCTACTAGGGTTTTGATTGAGAAGCCAGACATCCGTAAGTGGCACTGGTTATTTATCGTCTGAAGAAAGCTTACTTATCCTGTCTGATTCAAAATGTTTTGTGTATGTTAGGTTGGAGGCAAGCATACAGCAGAGCTGCGGTATATCCCTCTAGTCATCTATCCAACGCTTGGGGCCAGCAACGATGGGCTACTCAAATCTCACCCAATTACAAGGGCTTGAATCGACCAGCTCATGCGGAAGAGGAGAAGCCCATCGAGAAAGCTGCACCTGTGATCTACGAGGGGGTTATGGCTGACACGCTTCGGCGTGTTAAACTCCTCTCACTCACCACCTGCTGTCTTTCAGTTGTCGGTAAGTACCTTTTAGGGTTTTAGGGTTTAGGTGTTCCATTCCGAATATTGAACATGTTTGTGCATTGAAGCCAACTAGGATGCTCTAAAATTTTTCCTAATATCTGATCCCAACATATTTGAATGGAAGACAGAACGCAGCAAAAAGCAACACACTGAAAACACGAAAACTGGATGCTTGTTCAAGTAGTTATGATTTATCAAACTTGAAAGTCAATAGTGTTCTCAATTAATTCCTACCTTAAAATTTGCAACTGCTATAACGTGAAAAATTCAATATCAACCCTTGTGTTAGATTATCTAGGGTACACGTTTTGAACTGGGACCATTTTAGAGCATCCTTAAACTATGTACATCCTTAAAACTATATCTTTATTTTAACGATGCTGAGCATAGTATTTATTTTCACAATGTTCAAATCCTTGTATATTCCTGTTAGTGAATTAAGGAGGATTCCAATGCACTGAAGAATACATCTTTTGGATACTGTATGCAAAATTATTACGGTTCAGAGTCTTGTTGATAGGTGACGGAAAATCGACAGTAGCTCATACGTACACCGTCGTAATCAATATGTACCGGTTGTCTAACATTATTCGTTTTCTGTTCTGGAATTGCATTCCTTACACTATTGAAGGTTCCTTCACATTGCTGCGTTGTAGGGGGTCCATTTGTGACATTTTTCACATCGCCAGACTTGTCGGTGATCGCCAAGGGAGCCATGGCCTCCTTGATGGTGATGCTGAGTGCCACAACAACAGGTGCGCTCCACTGGTTTGCTAGTCCTTATGTCCGCAGGCTCACATGGACTCCCGGGACAAACGAAATGCAGATTGAGGTCTTGTCGTGGATGGCCACGCCGCTGCAGCGCAGTGTGAACATCTCAGATGTTCGAACTCCCGTGACACAGCGGCCTGCTGTGACTTTCGAAGCTGCTGGCAATTTGTATTATATTGATAAGGATGCGTTTCCTCATGCCGAGCTTCTGAAGAAGCTGGCCCGGAAGTAAATGAGATCCGAAAGAGCACATTTCAGTTTTGAACAGCAATTGATGGAGATTGTCCGACTCTTTGAGAAGATTTTTTGCTTGTGCTAGTTTTTTGTGACTGAGGATTTCAAAACATGCAGTTTCTTAGTTGAACCCCAAAAAATAAAATTGCTTGATAGTGAAGCCACTTGAAGTTTTGGATGGTATGGTTTTATCCTTGAGTGTTGTTTTCATGGCATATTATTCAATGGACGCATGGATTGATCATGGAGATGATTTGTCTCATGTTTCGTGTCAGACTTTTGCAAATCACAGGTTTACTTCCAAATTGGGGTGAACGTACATTCTACTTCTTGTAAGGTATTTCCAAATTAAGACAATGTACCATCTTTCTAACCCTTGCTAACACCACTATGGCCTTCACAATGTGCAATATCAACATTTGTTCTTTCTAAGATTCTTGTATTAGTTTTCTTACATTTATATACAATGAATTTTTGAAACTCTTAGATGTAAGTATTCTATAAATGGACATTCTATGATGCAAACAAAAGTTCCTTGCAATTGCCCCTTCCAAAATGATGAAGGAAAAACTAATTATTTGAATAAAGAATTAATTATTTGAATTTAAAAAAATATTCCATTGAATAATATGCTTCCTTCCAATTCAAATTTGCAATGTACTTACTCTAGCTTTGAATCATCACCTCTACAAGACTAAAATATATTTTGATTCAAAAAATTTCATTCTATTAGTGCTTTTTAGCAAAAATGCACTTTATAGGTTAACAACTTTATAAAGCATTAACTTTGGAAAGGTTCTAATATAGGAAGTGTTCATATTGTATCATAATTGTAAAGCAAGTTCAATGAAAAATAATTTTAAAATTAAATGATGTTCAAGGAAAATTATTCTTAAAAAAAATGAAATATGCTAGGAAAAAAATATTGACCAAAAAATTCTATACTTAGCATTTATTAAACCTCATTTTTCAAAGAGATCAATCCAAACCTAAATTTATAATATTGTAAATAGTAGATTACAAGATGACTCTCTACAACTACAACTGTTGTTTGATATATTGGCTCCGAACTGATGGAGCTAAGGCATTGCAAAAAACCAACATAAATCTATAACCAAGTGAGATGTAGATTCATCTCAAAACCATCATTTTAATGAATTCTATCTTAGTATAAGACATCTTAGTTAAAGATTCAGTTTAACAAGCATACATTGGAAAAGGGAATGTACTCAACATCAAGTGCCATTCTCACAAGTATGAACCTAATTCTTTTTACACAAAAAAATGAATTCAACATTCTTTAGTGCTTGATAGTCCTCATTCTATGATATAACCAAAGTTGCCTGGTTAATGCCCTACTAGGCTTCAACTAGAGCTCAAAGCACTCCTTTGATTTCTAGAGATTGAAGCTAAAAAATTCACAATACTCGATACATTGAGCAAAGAATGATAGATTAAAGAAAAAATTGTCATCATACAAATAAGGTATGTATACCCATAATCAACACCACCAAAAATGTGACACCTACATATGGATCAAAAGTCTCACTAAAACTCAAATATTGATTACACAAGATGTACACAATCACAAAGCGAAATTCTATAAAAAAAACTAGTGTTAAAATTTGGTAGACTTGAGACAATAGTTTGAATATTCAATAACTTATTCATAACTTATTCATAACTTATTCATAACTTATTCATAACTTATTCATAACTTATTCATAACTTATTCATAACTTATTCATAACTTATTCATAACTTATTCATACACGATTCAAATAATGTATACAATGCATGCTAAAGTCCACTTGAATCCTTGTTCATTCATTTGCTATTAAAATCCAAGAAATAATAATTTATGTCTCATACTAGTAATTAGCTCAATTCTAATCACTAACTATTTGAGGTGTGCATCCTTAAAACCTAAAAGCCAAGATAGAATTATATTAGCCAACTCCCGTTGTTGACTTTTAAGTGACAAAGAACTTAAGAGTTTCAAGAGTTTCATAACGAGAGGGAATTGTGGGGTCAAACTTACAACAAACTTGGCCACCAGAAACAACAAGATCATTCACGCAAAGGCTTCTCATCAAATCATCCTGCACCTCTTCACTGGGCCGATTACGACGAGTATCCAATTACCCTATTTTCAAAACATAGTTATATACAAATCAACAAAACAATTCAAAATTGTGAGGAACTCAAGTGCAAATGGTCAATAAAGTCATCATGTTGCATGATGTACAAGGACTAAAACCACTAGTCCTCAAATGCAAATTACAAAGCATCATCAAAAGGATGAGAATTGGGTCATACTTGAAGGCATCCCCGTTGAAGAGCAATATCCATAATTTCACCAATCAGGTGTTTCGATAAGTTCGATTCATCTTTGCCACGAGTTCTGAAATCAATGTTTTTGGTCTTGTTGGTTCTTCCCTTCTGTACATTAAACACAATTTTATTAATAACATTTAACAATTGACTTGCAACCAACATCAATTTGAACAAAATGTAACTTCCAATAGAGACAAATCAAGATCAATCCTAGTATTCACACCATTCAATATGGACTCACAAGTACAACCTCATAAGTTATGAATATATTAAAGAAAAATACTTGGAAACAAAATCAAAGTCATAAAATTACCAAGAATTTATATGGGCTACGATAATCGAGTCTTGCTTGAATGATTTCATACTTCTTATCCTTCAACATGGAATACAAGCAAACCACCGACCACCACTTTTGAAGATACACATCTACTTTGGTATATGGGCCCTCCCCAGATTCCTTTTGTTGATATACACAATTGTTTGATGACCTCTGAAGAAGTGTCAAATCTATAGACTTCAAAGTATGTAGATATCTACTCGAGTGGGAATACTCTTCGGCTACAACTTTGCGAACAATTATCTCGAAATATCCATTACAATTTTGAAAATATTCCTTATTGCGTCGAAGTTCCCACAACAAGGTTTCCATTCTTGTGCCTTCTATATATATGACACACTTTTCTAGGCTCTTACAAGTCCAGCATTTTCCTGAGTGAACTTGAAAATTCATTGCAACCAAGAGTTTAGAAAGAGCCCCAAGGAAACCTACACTCCCCTTCACACTCTCCTTCACACTCCCCTTAGCAATGACTTCTACGACATACATTTGCACAATAGTATTTCCATCAATACATGTCCCCAAATTGTCACTGATGCATTCCATCTTCACTGGCAAGCTTAGTGCTTATACAATAAAGACAATAATCTTAGTAGTAATCTTTGATCTATCATTCCAAACAACTCAGTAGATCTACAAAGTCTAAAATACAAAAGTTCAAATATAAAATGGAAGATTGTGCAATCTTGATGCTAACCTTTGTGATATTTGCAATAGACTTGTCATCTACAACCTTCCTTCCTTTCCGATCTATCACCTCAAAATCTATAGTTCAACATGCCAATGACAAATGTGAAGATACAAGGTTTCAAAGAGTCTTTTATAAAGAATCTTCCCTAATGTAGTGATAATGCAACCACAATAGAATTTGGAGTTCATGGTATTAGCAATTGGCACAATAGTATAAGAACACAACTCACATTGCGTAATCATTTCTATTGAAGACAAAGTAGAAGCCTTTAAGACTGATAGTTCCATATCCGTCAATTTTTGCATAACTTCAAGGAAAGTCAAAGGTTGAAGATTGTTCCATTGTTCAACCTACATCAAAATTTAGTATCAATCAACAAAACATCTTTAGTTATTAATTGAAGTAAAAAAATATTTTACTCATACCACATGTTAGAACACCTCATTTCCATTCCTCTATTAAAATTTAATACATTTACATCAACATAAAAGAGGGTGCATTAAATTTTATAAGCCATTGAATGTCTCACAAAACATGTCACTCACAAAAGAAGCAACAAAGTTGCAATCAATTTGTCAACATAGGGATACAATAGACACCAAGAAATGAATTTCAAACATCCAACACACTATTTTGTGTGCCAAATTATAGATATTTTGACAATCATGGACACTTGGAAACTATCCGTAATTCTCTACAATGATTAAAAAAAATACTAAAATAAACATGGCTTCAAAAGATAGTAATTAGATAAAACATACAAGCTAAACAATAAGCAAGGAATTTGCACAAACAAAAATTCCAAAACAATGCACAATTGATAATGAAGGATTTATGCTGCACAAGTTTCCAAGCTAAAAAATACAAACTCTACATCACTAATTCCTCACAAAGTCACTATAAATTAAATTCAATCCATAGGATTTAGTCCAACTCCACCAAAAGTAAACAATAGGAGGAATGACTTACCCAACATTTCAAAAAATCTAATTGAAAAATTGAAAAAACTTAGTAAAAAAGATTCAAAGATGAGCAATCCAATAATAAATCTCACAAAATGCAATCAACAATCTCCTATTTAGATGAATCACTACTAAATTCGACAAGCTTGGCACTTACATACCTTCACAATACTTGCACCTCCTTGAGATGTGTTGTCGATGACAACACTCACTGGATTAGGACCTCTCTTCAACTTTAGGGCCATACATATCGTTGAAAAGGTCGGCCTCTCTGACGGATTAGAATGCCAACAACCAATGATGATGTTTCTTATAAACTCAGGCAGTTCATGTGGCAATTCTGGGCGTTGACCTTCTAAAACTTGAGATATCGTATCTTGACCTCCACAACCATCATATGGAATGCAACCTGTTACAATCTCATAGCAAGTCATGCCATAGCTATACACATCTGATGCATGTGTACATTGAACTTCTGAATTAGGAACCCTATCCTTCAATTGCTCAAGTATCTCGGGTGCTCTCCAAAACCCAGTCCCCAATACTCCTACAGAACACTCAAAATCAACAACAAGTGATCCTATCTTCTCCACTTGATTAGGAATAGCAACAAGGCTCATGTCTTCTCCAAATTCTCCCCACACAAGCACATTCGACGCTTTGAAATCACGATGAATTATATCATGCTTGTTGTGTAGCGTGTCCATATCCTCAGCAATCTTCAACATCAAGTGAATGGCTTCGTCGATTGGGAAAGGACTAGGTCTACTACACCCTTGTTTCAATCGGCGATCAATCAAGAGACGCAAATCTCCCCAACGCCGATACATCACAAATGCAAATCGTCCCCACAACCTCTTATCATGTAGCATTGTTCCTCCCAAAATTGTAATCAATGGCAAATGAAACGAGCAGACAACATTCCAATGGGCCATTGTGCTTGGAAAGCTTGGAGAGGAACATCTCCCTTCATCACCTTCACCACCAAATTGAAAGGACCATCCTATGTGTTGCGAGCTTCATAAATGTCGGCTTGAGCCCCTTCGCTGATTTTCTCACCCACCTCAAGTGCCTCAAAGTCTGTGAAGAAACGGCCCCATTGAGGATCTTCTTTTAGCAAAGCAAAGTATTTATAGTTGGTCTCCTCTAACCACTCCGAATCAGTTGGATAATCCAGTTGGCTCCAGTGACGAGCTTTCGAGGACTCCATCTCAATTTCAGTCTGAGAATTGAAATGGCCTGTTCGTTCAGAAGAAGGCTCAGTTGATGAAGAGGAGCTCGCCATGCCCTCGACAGAATCCATTCCAACGAAACCGTCTTTCTATCTTCCTGCCTTTACAAATGGCTGCCTAGGCTCAAAGTAGGACTTTTCAATAGAGCTTACAGACTAGATGGCGGGTTCAGCAAGGTTTGACCTGCAACCCCAGCTTCTGCGCAAATGCAGAGGAATTGATGTTGTGATATCTCGATTAAGGAAAAGGAGAAGTGAACATCGCAAACTCAAGAAATGGTTTCACTAGATCAAGACGAAATCGATACAAGCAGATAAACAGGTGAAATCCAACACAAGACGAAAAATCATACATAGAAAGAGGCAATAGCAGGTTTTACAATTCCACACACCAAACTCTGCGCGCAAGTGCGAAAGAAGTTTGGTAATATTGAATATTTCGACTAATGATGGGGAAGTGAACGTTGAGCACTTGAGAAAAATGGTTTTAAGAAAAAGCAACTAAACAGGTGAAATCCGCTACAGCTCAAGCATGGGACCACCGACAGTGTACCGACAGATTGGGAGCTGAACAGCACCTTCAAACCGAGTTGCCTCAATGAAAAGCTCCTCTATCGCAAGCAGCTGCACTCTAGAACTCGAGAAATGGCCTCCAAAAAATGCAGCGAAACAGGTAAAGTCCGCAACTGCTCAAATGAACACACGATGAAAGAGTCAATTGCTGACTTCAAAATTTAACAATAACATCACTCCAATGACCCTTTGACGGTCTTTGGCTACAAGCAGGACGTCGGATGATCCAATGGTTTCAGAATTTGCAAAGAGGAAATTCCATCATCAACCAAGCCGAAAGCTCAATTATGGTACCACCGACAGTGGTCATAGATTGCGAGCTTTAGACGGTTTCAGAAACGCAGCGAGAAATCCATCAATTATCAACCAAGCTGACAGTTCCCCTACATTGGCTTTCAAACAAGATTCATCTGATAATTCGAATGAACCCTAGATAGCTCAATTATGGTATTACCGACAGTGTAGATATATACACTGGGAGCTCAGTAAGACTTCAGATTCAACCTCCAAAGATTCAAGGCAGGAGATGCAAGGAACAAGCGCACGGCAACCCCAGACAGAAGTGAGGTTGAACTGTACCTGGAAATGCAAGTCGAGCTCGACATCTGCTTCATGCGCTCCCTAATAGTGCAGCAGTCACCCGACCATGCACTCCAGCTTACCGAAAAATTGAGTCGTGAAATAGCAACGCAGGATCAATACCAGGAAAAATCACGCAACGTAATTCGACGCTTCCAATTCCACCGAGTGCTGCACGGGCAAACGAAGGACCTCCCAGTGACGATTAGCTCCAACAGAGAGCACGAGCACTAGCTAACGCAGAAGAGAGAAGAATGGCAGCGGGGTTGAGCGCAACCCGCGTTGTAAAAAGCGACGAAGCGTTTGGAGAAGCACGCGTTCCCCGCACAGAAATGACGAAGCGTTCCCCGCACAGAAATGACGAAGCGTTCCCTGCACAGAAATGACGTTCTCGTCGGGAATCCGGACGTGTGAATCAGGCTCGGAATATGTTCTCTGCGCAGCTACTGAAACTTCAATGCTGTAAGGTAGAAGCACCTAAATGTGACACTGATTGAAGATTGCAGATCTTGAGGGTAGCCACATAATAATAAAATGATGTGCACTTGTTAGGAAATAGTTTACAAAATTGATAAAGTTGGTTTTCATATTTTTTTGAGCTTGTATGAATATAATACAAATTCGTGGAAACAAGTGAATAGATGCACCACTGTAAGCTTGTATTATGCTCATCTTATTGGTGTATATAAACCTACCCCCATCAGTGTGACACATTCATGTAAACTCACTTGTCAACATTAGGTTCACTTGCACATTACTTTAGGGCTTATTCTAGGTGTCAACAAACAACTCTTGTTAAATTTGAGTGCATGTAACTTATCTTCAAAGAAAGTGCCTCTAAATATCCTTCATTCACAATTGACATTCACATTTTCTAGATTTTCTTATCCATTGTAAGTAATAAAGTTCTTGTGTTTTCTCTGTGGAATTCTTGTGGAGTTGGCTTCAAATGAGATCTTGCCCTAAGTAGCCTTAACTCCTTAAAATTTTGGGAAGATCATCCTTGAATGCAACATGGTGGTTTTTGTAGTAGTGAAGGTAATGTAATGTGAGAAGAGGCACAAAAGTATTCACTCTACTATTTTAGTACAACTAGGGCTTCACATTGCTAAGCACGATTGTTGATGATTGTGTTGCAAGGAAGAGGTATCAATTTCTTTTCATTTAGTTCTCTTTTAAAAAACATTCTATTGGTCTTGATGAAAGAAGAGACATTGCAAATTCATGCAAATTTTTATTTTTGTATTTATACACTTCTTCTAACATCTCCTACACTTCCAATAGCTATGATGACCAAAGTTTTATAATTCAATCTATATAAACCCTCTCTAGTATAAATATCATTGACAAAATTTATAAACTAGGGCAACTCATAGTATGAGTTTTTTTCTAAATGATTGGCTATGAGTCTTCAAGCCTAAGGGGTCACAACTTATAATCAAGCCCTCTTTTTGAGATGGACCTAATTACAATTCAAGGAAAAGTCAAAACTTGTGCACTTTTTTGCCATGGAAGACAAAAATGTTATCTACATTTTTTCTTTTGGACTAAAAATATCAAGAGTAAAGTTGCATTCTTTGCTTTTGTCAATTTGGGAAGCTTTCATTGGTTGAAATCTTGCTATTCATGGCTTGTCACCTCTAGTGTAAATTGCTTCTATGGTAAATGATGCTAAGGATCAATGTATACTTGGAACTAAGAAAGAAAACTTGAGAGAAAACTAAATTTTTTAAACATTATCATTTGTCAAGGTAGACCATCTGTAAATGTTGAACCAACAAAAGTGCTTAGAACTTTATTTTCTTGGTTTGGCCTTAAGTTAAAACAGCCTTAAGACAATTAGGAACTTCATGTTAAAATTTTCATAAATGATGGTAATTTAGTGTAGAAGGGTACAAAAAATAATATTTAAAAAAAAAAAAATTTGCTAATTTTTTGCAATTTATATATTCATATTTTCTAAAACATCTTCCACACATTTTCATAATAGTTTGCTTGAAGATTCACAATTTTGAATAGTGCATAGATATTGTATGCAAAATTATTATGGATCAAAGTCTTGTTACTAAAGGGCCTTTTACACATGACATTTGCAAGCAGTGGTAGTAGAAGAGGGAAGTCGTCAAATAGTGCCGACAGCTACGGCACTCAAAGTGTTTGTAATGTTGACAAACATTTGCGTCAGAAGTGATAGAATGGCATGCTGCAAATTAACATATTGTTTGCATGAGGTGATTTAGCTGCTTCATGGAGGTGTTGCTAGCTATGGACAAGCAAGGGGCAATCGCACTTCATAGAAGATGTTATGAATTAGTTGAGAAGTACTAGCAGCTGAAGTGATTTGAACACCTTTTGCACTTATGAATGCTTGCTCCTCTACGTCATGTCCCTTTGTTGTTTAGGGCAACTACAAACGTCGTAATGCTAGCAATGGTGTCAAGAACATTTCCGAAATTGAGAGAAGTAAGGAATGCTACTAGAGTTTAGTTGACAGGATCTTCAACATTGGAAGAAACGGGGGAGCGGTGGACAATAGTAACGACAACGTCGAACACACTACCATTGTCCTATTCTTTGCATGGGTACTTACTTGTTCGCTTAATTACGATCAAAATTTTAAGACTAAACCATTGTTAGTTTGTAAACATGTGTCTACCTTTCACCACTTCTTTACTTCTCAAATCTTTGTTTACATTTGATTTGGTTCTTTTCTATTTCTTGACTTTGAAGGCTATCTTGTATATATGGGTTGCTAAAGCCTTCCTTCAGCACTACTCTTTGTGGCTGCCTAGTTGGACAAACATGTAGGACCGGCAACTATATGACCTTGTAGGTCTACACATCCTCTTCTTTTTGTTCATGAAACGGACCTCTAATAGTGCACATAACACCCAATGTGAAAGGCCCTTAAGTGACCTAAAATCAACATTAGATGATATGTTTAGATGTTGTACACATCCTCCTAAATAAGTATCAATTGTCTAAGATTTTAGATAGTTGATTTTGTATATAGAGTAAACCCACCACACACATCCAAAAACTGGACAACAATTATTGCCATTTACTGAACAATAACCACATGATTCAACTACCAATTCAATTGCAATGGGAACAAAATTTTGTATCATTGTCCAATGTCTGTATACTATATGGCAAAGAGTTGCAAGGAACTTTTAACTAAATTTCAATTTATCACCTTTGAATTGCAATACAATTTGTAAGAAGAATTTTTGCATTCTACTTTGTAGCTAATAACACTTTGTATTAGAATGGTTTTCCTCATGCTAAAGTTCTAAAAAAGTTGCCCTTGTTGAAATCCATTTTGTCCCCCATAGGGACAATGGAACTTTAGGGGTTGACTTCATAGAACACTAGCTTTGAGAAGGTTCAAAGTCAAGGTAATGCACATAACATATCATAGTTTTAGGACAAGTTTTGTGAAAAATTATTCTAAAAATAAATGACACTAATTTTGAGGAAAATTAATCTTCCAAAAAAAAACATAATATACTAGAGAAAGTGTATTGGCCAAAAATTCTATGCTTAGCATCTATTGAACTCCATTTTTTGAAATGAAATAAATATTTGACAAAGAGATGTCAATCATGCCTTAAACTTATGGCACAATAAATTGAAGATTATAAGAGAACACTCAACAATTGTTGTTAGTGATTTATTGGCTTTGGAGTTTGGATTGGAGGAGATGAGGCATTGTAAAAAATGAATATCGGATGAAAACTTTCAAGGACCTTATTTATCAATCAATAGATGCTTAAAATAAAAATATTCCAAAACATTTTTTTCCAATCAATGAAAATCAAGTTTTGTTTAGGGGAATTTTTTTTCCTAGACTCTCAACTCAATTCCTTCTTCTAGAGACTTGTTGCTCTTGCATTGCACCCCATTTTCATAAATTCCAATTCCAACTTCGCACTTCATAATACCTTTGCAACACCCCTTCCTCGTACATCCCAAACATGCTCCTTGTGTAATTGAAGGATGTTGTAGTCCTACACAGCAAGATCCGGTAGAAACACATCCAAATTTGTTGTCATGTTGGGTGTGATTGAAATCTTTCAAAAGAATATAGTATCTTTTCGGTACATTGTGTGACAATGTACAAAAATTTTAATTTTAATTTTTTTTAATTTAGCACCCCCTTTCCCCATCCAAAAAATTTTAAATTAAATTTTAAAATTTTTTGGGAGGGGGGAAGGGGGTGTTGAATTAAAAAATTTTAAATTAAAACTTTTTAATTCAGACCCCCCCCTCCCCCCCTCTTGTAATTTTTAGGGGGGAGGACTCCAAACAATATGGGACAATTCATCCCGTATCACTATCCGTATCCATATCCGTACCCAGAATTCACTATGTATTCATATACGGTATTATATCCGTATCCGTATTTGGATTAAATCCGGCAAGATCAATGGCTTGTGATTTTTCAGGAAATCAACGATGATTTCAAAGAGAAGCATTTTTCTTAAAACAATCAATGGCCTGTTATTTTTTTGAGAGAGAGGGTGGGGTGGGGTAATCAATTGACAGGGGTGTGCAGCCACTTTTCAGCTCATTGTGTAGTTGAAACAAAGCAAGTGGTTAACCCCTAAAGGTTTTTGACTATATTTTCACTGAAAACACTCTAAAACTAAAATTTCTGTGTAAGTACCAAATTTTAGGAAAAACAAAACCCAACTTTTTTGGGCACATATAACTATAGGATCTTATAGTACACTAGTATGAAAAGATGTGGATATTTTTTTGAAAATTTCCACCATGTAGATTGCAAGATATTAGTGTTTGAAGTGGCAAAAATTCTTTTTTTGGCCTTATGAATAATCGGGCAGTTGCACTTCACGAGGTTACATTTGTATGAAAAAATGTCCAAAATGGTAGTGATTCTTTGGATTTATTCTTCATGGCAAATTGGTTACATGCTTGAAACATTTCAAATCATTTGGAATTGTATAACATATGGGGAAAAAATAGTAAGTAGAAAAATGTAGAGAATGATTCAAAATACTAATAAAATTGTTAATAATTTATTTATGGAATTGCAAAATTACAATTACAATGGCTATAATGTTGTAATAGACAATTTGCATCCTATGATTTTATTTTTTTCCAAAAATATTAAAATTTGAGTTAAATAAAGGACTTCAAAGTTTATCTTAGAATAGAAATTGCATAACTACATGCAAACTACCTACAACTAAAACTCCCTATAACTTTCATCACATTAATCAAAATTATGGAATGATTCAAAGCTTTCCATGTAACTATATGTAAATCTAAAGAACCAATTTCAAATTTTTATTTAAAAAGAAAATGATTTTTAAAGAAGTTCTTTTTATTGCCCGGATTGCCTACACTTCACTAAAAACTACATATCATACAATAACTTTTGAACCATGTAGTCAAAAGTTATGAAATTTGTGAGGCCTAAAAGATACTCCTTGGACACATGTTGTGTGTAAATTTTAAATTAAAAATAAATAAATTCATTTGTAGTGAGCTATCCAAAATTGCTATGTTGCCAAAAAAACGCAAGTGAAGGTTTTAGGGGTTCAATGAGAACTACTGTAATATGTTATCTGATCGGTGAATCTTCTTACCTTGTTATACGCTTGATCCCGAAAGGCCCACATTAGACCTCATGCTTCATTAAGCAGTTTTGAGAAAGTTATATTTTTTATAATGCATGACAAATTTAAAATTTCAACATTTTCCCTTGGAAATGAGCAATTGTGAGGTCCAATGAACGGGAAGTACCGGCATTTAGTTACAAGCTAGCCGAATTTTTTTGAAGATTTCCGAATCATCGAAATGATTAGGATGAGGTTCCGAACAAAAAAATAAGGTTTTAGGAAATGGGCCGGTTAAGAAAAAAAATCCTGGCAATTTGGCCGTTTGCCCTTAGAGTATGTAGGAAAGTGACCGATTGAAACTTCTCTTTTCCGGCAACTAGCCAACTAGGCATATACTTTTTAGGAATTTTTTTAACATGTACATACTACATAGTATACCTACAAGTCTTATTAGTGACACAATTATGCCTCCCTGTGAATCACTAACTTGTAGTCTTGCACAAACAAACTTTTACTGTTGGTTAATTGCTAGTTTGGCAAACTGGCATTCCTAGGCATCATGGCAATCTAGCACCGTTGATGAAAGCCATCTTGATATTTGATCACACAATCGCAGTTGTCAATGAGTTGGAGACTTTGTTGACCCATTTCGGTGTGGATCGCTCGCATGCAGGTTTCATTCTCCTTGCCCTTGTTGATGTTGCAACGTGCAAGAGGGAGTTTCTTTCTTTTAAACTTCAGTGCACTAGTGAATGGGGGGACAAAAATTTCAAGGACTTGTGGGGTATGATCATGTGAAACCATTCATTGCAAGTCCACTACCCTAACCTTCTTATTCTTGCTAAGTTAGCTACTGTGCAATGTGTTTCCACAGTGACTTGTGAGCGTGCTTTCAGTATATAGAATCTAATCAAAACTAGAGTGAGAAACAAGTTGGGTAGTAAAAATTTGGAAGCAATGCTATGAATTGCATTGGAAGGCCCGGATGATGAAATAGATGATGTTCTTTGTGATGATATCCAACTGTGGAAGAATGATAGCAAGTATCAATTTTTATATTCTAACCCTTCTTTGCATTTGAGTGGTGCTGGTGGAAATAGTATGAGTCATGCATCTTGTTTATTCAGGGCACTTGAGACTGATGGTAGTGGTTCTTGATTTGTAATGATAATTGTACAAACCAACCTCCGAAAAATACTTGGACCCTCTTTTGGATCCTTGTATTTTCCGAAGGCTACATCCTTGGTTCTAGGTTGGTAGGGGCTTGGCCAGGTTCAACTTCTACCAAGGATACTAGAATAAAAAATGGGGAGGGAAAGAAAACCCCCCGATGATCCAAAAAAAATGGTGAGGGAAAGACCCCACCACCGATACAAAAAAAATAGAGAGCTAGAAGATCTCCCCCAATGAAAACAAAAACCCAACTCCATTTTGCACATTAAGGAAAATGGCCAAATGGAAATATAGAAATCTGGCAATTTACTGAATGAAATTTCAAAATGGAGGATTCTAACCAAAAAAAAAAAAAAATTCTTAGGTTGACATCTGACTAAAAATGTGAAAAACCGAGACAAACTTAGGAAGCACAGAAATTGTCCATTTTCAATTTAGAAACTTCCCAGTCCATTTACCCCGGCCAAATACTGGTCATGTTTGCAACAAGAGGCCCCAATTAGCTAAGAAAGGTGTAGGAGATAAATTAGGAGATTAATTAATTGTAGGAGATAAATTTCAAGCACAAAAGAGGGGGAGGCTTTTATTTTTCATGCACCCTCGGAGTGACTTCGGGGGATGAGCGAGTCGGTCAGTTCCCCCCGGCTCATTATTCTCACAATATGACCAGTCAGGTTTGTTATTGAAAGTGCAGTCTAAGGTAGGGACACCCAAATGTGCCACTGACCTTAAACCGCCATCTATACTATATGTACATCTCCAAAATCAGTTATGTACCTATGTGGAAGAAGCGCTTTCACAACCAAACTTTGTTCCTTAATAACTTCTGCATACATTATCCAAATGTCACGTTCTCTGGTGGGTTGGAACCTCCCTTCACTTGCCAACAAGAACACATGAAAATTTGATCAATCTAATAATAGAAAATAGGCTCAGTAGCAAAAAGTGGCGGTTCTCGGTGTACCTACCTTATTAGCTTTTAGATTGAGAAGCCAGACATCCGTATGTGGCACTGGGTCTTCATCTTCTGAAGAAAGCCTGCTCATTCAAAATGTATTGTGTGTTTTACGCTGCAATAAATGGGGAGCTGCGATACATCCCAGCAACGACGGGCTACTCAAAATCTCACCCAATTCCAAGGGCTTGAATCGATCAGAGCTCTCATGCTGAAGAGGAGAAGCCCATCCAGAAAGCTGCACCTGTGATCTGCGAGGGGGTTATGGCAGACACTCTGCGGCGTGACTGTTGAGCTAGCTCCTCTCACACAATATTACCTGCTGTCTTTCAGTTGTCGGTAAGTACTTGATCTGCAGGAAGAGGAACCATGATCAATCGATACATGCCGCCTTGAAGTGCAGGTTCCCAAACATGTCATGATCGAGAGAGAGACAACAGTTCCTACACACACTGAAACAATGAACAAGGACATGCATCCATCCATGAAAAATATGAAAACCATCCTCAAACAGACCACCTGTTTGAGGATGGTTTTCATATTTTTCCAGGCTAGAACCATACCGTCCAAAACTAGCTCCAAATGGTATGACTTCAATTTCAAGCCATTTTATTTTTCTGTTGAGCTAAGAAACTGCATATTTTGAAATCCTTGTAGTCCCAGCTAGAACAAGCACAGCCAAAACTCTTCTCCAAAAGTAAGGCAATCTCCATAAGTTGTTGTTTAACCCATTAAGGACCAGGTCGATGACAAGAAATGAAAAAGTGGTTGCAACTGACATATTTTCATTAATAGCCAAAGAAGCTACTAATGAAAACATGTTAGTTGCAGTCACTTTTTCACTACCTTCATCGACTTGGTCCTTAATGGGTTAAAAATTAAATGTACCCTTTTGGACCTCATTTACTTCCGGGCGAGCTTGCACGAGGAAACCCATCATTTACTACCGGCACTCACCATCCGTGTTCTGCTAGTGCTGTTGTATACCCAAAATGGATTACATTGTAAGGAAGAATCTAGATACGATGATTTTACAAATATGGTACAATTACTTGACTGCATTTATCTTAATGTTTTCGTTTTTGAATTTGAGATGTGAAGATCTATGGCAAAGAAATGGAGCACTTTAAATGCTTTTGTCAATGCTATGACTGTTCTTTGTTTTAGTAGTTGGACCACTATGTCTTTCACAATGTCTAATATCATTCAATTATTTTTTTAAAAATTAAGGTTCCTATAAAAGGATATATTTGTGCACTTTGAGTCAAAGTTTTGAAAAGTAGTTGATTCAAAATAGCTTCATAGATTCAATTTGACTTTATAGGGACAATTGTTCTTACTAGGTTAATGACTTTATGGAACATTAGCTTTGGAAAGGCTTTTATGATGATAAAATCCAAAGCCATACTCAAATTATATTATTAGTGGAAGATTGTAAGGAGAAATAATCTCCAATTGCCTTTTGATTGGTTGGTTCTAGATTGAAAGAGACGAAGCATTGCAAATACTCTAGCTTCATTTTCAATAAAAAAAAAGTGAGAAATCCATCATTTTCATAAAAGTGACCATCTTAGTTGAAGACATCTATGTTGAAAACCCAATTTAGCTTCTAAAAGTTAAAATTTTGGACAAATTCCTACAATGTCAATTTTAATGTGGTATTTTTTTTTTAAAAATTTGAAAGTAAGGGAATGTACTAGCTTTCTAAGAATAAAATTTTTATTTCAATTGGTGCGTGGAAGAAAAACTTTTGCCTTCCTAAATGTATAATAATCAAATCCAAGTAGTAAGAAAAGAACCACAAAAAATAGAAATAAATTTTATTATGTTAGGATTTGATATGTTTCAATTCCATTTTTAGATTATTATGAATTTAATTTTTCCTTCCAAGCATCTTGAACCTAATTTCACTTGACAATTTTTTAAAAACGAAAATTAATTTTCATTTAAATTTTATTTTATAGATTTTCCTCAATTCTTCACCAAGGAGATTCAAAATTCAAAACTCTTGTAATACAAGAATTTTAAGTTAAGAAGATTCTTCCTCTAAAAACCTAGTATGATAAAGTGCAAAAGAATAATTTTTTCCTAGTTGCAGCTTTAATATCATACAATTCATTGGGCCAAAGTTTTTGAATTTTCCCTCACATTTTTATGCAAGTGTAATGTAAGTCCCATGGTTGGATTTTTTTTTTAAAATAGTTCTTTTCATTGTTCCTCTTTGTTCTAAAAATGATACATTTTTGAATAATTTTTTGTAAAACATAGTTATGAACCATTGGGGATTACTAATCATGTCATTAACAAAGAAAATGCACTCAAAATCCAATGTTGTTTTCATAAAAGAAAACCTCAACATTCTTTGATACCTATTAGTCCTTGCTTTATATTAAAATACCCAAGGATACCTAGTTATTGCCAAGTTGGGCACTAGGGATTCAATAAAAGTGCAAACTACTTCTCTCACTTCTAAAGATTAGAGCTAAGAAATTCGCAATCCCCAATACATTAGGCAAAAGATATTCAACTAAAAGAAAAATTGTCTTCATACAAGTAAGGTGTGTACATCCATAATCAACATTGCCCCAAATGTAACACCTACATAACTAAATTTGGACCAAAAAGCATCACAAATTCCTAAGTATATATATTTTAAAAGATGTACAAAATCCAAATCAAGACATGGGAGTTGATGAGAGCTTAGTATTGACATTTAATATACCTAAAGACATTGATACTTTGAATATTCATAACTTGTTCATACAGGATCCAAATAACGCAAAAAATGCATGCTCAAGTCCATTAGAGACCATTAAGATTGACCATTAAGATTTAGCAAAAATAATTATGTTTAATAAGAGTAATTATACTCAGTTGTAATTAGTGACACATTGAGGTGCACATACCTTAGACCTAAAAAGGCAGCATAGAATTGTATAAGCTAGTTCCTACCACCGGGTTTTCAATGACAAAGAACTCGATATGTCCAGTATAGTAACTGCGATTATACCCAAGATACTCAAGATAAACTTGGCTGCTGGTAATAAAGAGACCATTCTCACGAAAGCTTTTTATCAAATCATCATGCAACTCTTCACTGGGTCCATATAAGCTTAGCTTCCCATTGCCCTATTTTCAAAATATAGTCATAGATGAGTCACCAAAAAAATTTAGAATTGTGAGCAACTCAAGTGCAAATTGTCAACAAAGTCATTATGTCACATGGAATGCAAGGGCAAAAACCATGAGACCTTGAATGCAAATCACAAAGACGGACAAAAAAATGAGAATCAATATTAGGTCTTACTTCAAGTCGTCCACGTTCAATAGCAACATCCAAAATTCTATGGATTTTCTTTGCTTCATCTTCGCCACGAGTTTCGATATTGATGTCTTCGGTCTTGTTGGCTCTACCCTTCTGTACATCAAACGCACTCTTATTGATACTATCTAATAATCAACTTGCAACCAATATCAAATATGAAAATATGTAACCTCCAATAAAGTTCATTTAGGAACAATTTAGAATTGTTCTTTCTAATATTTATTCCATCAATGCACACTCACAAGTACAACTTTTCTTCTGAGGTTTGCACCAATTGCAACCTTACAACTTATGAACATGCTAGAGGAAAAAATGCTTCCAAGGGTCAAGGTGAGAATTGTGAAATTACCAAAAACTTAAATGGGCCAAGGTATTCAATAAATGCTAGAAAGATTTTGTAGCCCATATTTGACAAGGTACTGACTGCATGGATTAGTGACTTTGGTTTCCGAACATATACAACTACATTACTTGAAAGAAATCCCTCCCCAAATTCTTTGCTCTAATGTACATGAATGCTTGATTGGCTGAGAGGAAGTGTCCATTCCATAGACTTCAAATTATGCAAATGTCTATTCAAGTGGGAATACTCTTCAAATGCAACTTTGTGAACAATTATCTTGAGACATCCAATAGATTTTGGTAAGTACTGCACAACATTATGTCGAAGTTTCCACAACAATGCAACCATTCTTATGCCTTCCACATAAATTGTACACTCCACTCGACCTCCATGAGTCCAACATCCTGTTGAATGAACTCGAAAATTTGTTGCAACCAAGAGATTGGAAAGAACTCCGAGGAGACTTGCTCTCCAATTAGAAATAACCTCTATGACATGCATTTGCATACCCACATTTCCATTGAAAGATGTCCCCAAACTCTCATTGATCCATTTCATCTTTATTGGCACACTCAAAGCCTACACAATAAAGACAATGTTCTCATTAGTAGTATTTTCTCTATTATTCCAATCAACTTATGAACAATCTACCCTACAATCTACAAAGTCTAAAACAAAAAGGTGCCAATAATAAATGGAAGGTTGGGCAACCTTCATGCTAACCTTCGTGATATCTGCAATAGACTTGTCATCCACAACCTTCCTTCCATTGCAATTTGTCACCTCAAAATCTATAGCTCAACATGCCAATGACAAATGTCAAGATACAAAAATTCCAAAGAGTCCTCGAAAAATCCTCCCTAATGTACTAATGAGGCAACTACACTAGAATTTGGAGTTCATGGAAACAAAAATTGGCATGACAATATAAGAACACAACTCACACTGTGTAATTGTCTCAATTGAAGTCAAAACAAAAGCCTTCAAGACAAATAGGTCCATATCCACCAATTTTTGCATGACTTCAAGTAAAGTCGAAGGTTGAGGATTGCTCCATTGTTCAACCTGCATCCATATCGGATATTGTTCAACAAAACACATATAGTCATTAACTTAATTAGAATAAAAAATATGTTCCTTATATTGGAAGACACATTGGAACACCTCACTTCTATTATTCTATTAAAGTTCAATACATTTACATCAATATCAAAAGAAGGTACATTAAATTTTCATAAGCCATTAAATTTCTCACAAAACATGTCAGTGACAAAAAAAGAAATGGAGTTACAATCAATTTGTCACCATAGCAATCTAACATATAACCCAACGAATTAATTTCAAGTGTCTAACACACTATTTTATGAGCCACAATATTGAGATATCATAATAGAGACTTTTAAAGCTATCTATGACTCTACAACAAATAAAAAATGCACAAAAATATCTTATGTCTCAAAATAAATCCATGGTCTCTAGTGAGAAATTAATCATGATACCACGGATTTATTTTGAGATAGAAGGAGTACAAGCTAAATAATAAGCACCCCAAGCTTGCATGAACTAAAACTTCAATACATGCACAATCAATAAGAGAAGGGATTATACTACAAGTCCTAAAACAAAAAACATTCAACACAAAATTCTATATCACCAACTCCTCACAAAGTCACTATAAAGTAAATTCAAACCATAGCACTTAGTCCATGTCCACCAAAAGTAAAAAAATAAGAAGAATGATTTCCCCCAAGCCTCTTAAAACTCTAGGTACAAATAATCAAATCATTGAAAAACTTGAATAAAAAAAGATGTGAACATGACCAATCCATTAATAAATCATGCAAATGCAATGAACAATCTCCAATTCAAATGAAGCACTACTAAATTGAATACACTCACATACCTTCACAATACTTGCACCGCTTTTAAATTTGTTGTCCATGATGACACTCACTGGATTAGGACCTCTCTTCACCTTTAGGGCTGTGCATATGTCTGAAAAAGTCAGCCTCTCCAATGGATCACAATGCCAACAACCAATTATGATGTTTCTTACAAACTCAGGCAATTCATGTGGCAATTTTGGGCACTGACCATCCAAAATTTGGGATATCATATCTCCACCTCCAAGGCCATCATATGGAATGCAACCTGTTACAATCTCATAGCAGGTCATGCCATAGCTATACACATCCGATGCACTTGTAAACTGTACTTCTGAACAAGGCACTCTATCCTTCAATTGCTCAAGTATTTCAGGTGCCCTCCAAAACCCGGTCCCCAATACTCCCACAGAACACTCAAAATCAGCAACAAGTGATCCTATCCACTCCACTTGGTTACGAGGAGCAATAAGACTTATGTCTTTTCCAACTTCTCCCCACACAAGCACATTTGACGCTTTCAAATCACGATGTATTATATCATAATCATTTAGCGTTTTCATGTCCTCAGCTATACTGGACATGAAATGAATGGCTTTCTCGATTGGAAAAGGGCCAACTGTACTGCGCTCTTGTTTCATTCGGCGATCAATCAAGAGACGCAAATCTCCCCAACGCCGAAACATCACAAATGCAAATCGGCCCCACAACCTCTTATCACGTAACACTGTTCCTCCCAAAATTGCATGCAATGACGTAGAACCTGCAAAGTTATTCTTGGCACGAGCAGACAACATTCCAATGGGCCATTGTGCTCGGAAAGCTTGGAGAGGAGCATCTCCCTTCATCACCTTCACCACCAAAGGATCTTTATAATATGTCCAGCGAGCTTCATAAATGTCGGCTTGAGCCCCTTCGCTGATTTTCTCACCCACCTCAAGTGCCTCAAAGTCCTTGAAGAAAAGACCGCATTCTCTTTTTAGCAAAGTAAAGTCATGAAAGTTGGTCTCCGCTGACCACTCCGAATCAGTTGGATAATCCAGTTGGCTCCAGTGACGAGCTTTCGCAGACTCCATCTCAATTTTCGTCTGAGAATTAAAATGGCTTGTCTGTTCAGAGGAAGGCAGAGTTGATGAAGAGGAGCTCGCCATGCTCTGGACAGAATCCATTCCAACGAAATCGTCTTTCTCCCTCCTGGCTTCACAATTGACTGCATAGGCTCAGAGTAGGACTTTCCAATAGAGCTTGCAATCATGTATCACTCAGATGGCGGCTTCAGCAAGGTTTGACTGGCAACCCCAACTTCTGTGCAAATGCAGAGGAATTGACGTTCTGAAATCTCGATTAATGAAAAGGATAAGTGAACTTCCACACACCAAACTCTGAAATTCCACACACCAAACTCTGCGCAAGTGCAAAAGAAGTTTGGTAATTCAGAAGGTTTCGACTAATGATGAGGGAGTGAACGTCGAAATCTCGAGAAATGGATTCAGCAAAACCATCTAACCAGGTAAAATCAGCTACACTCGGTGTTCAAAAGAGCCAATTCCTGGCTTCAATATCCACGATAACAAGATTCCAGTGGCACAATCACGGCCGTTCGCAACAAGTAGGTAGGACATCAGATCCATCCGTTTCAGAAAATACACACAAGGAATTTCGGCATTGCCAACCTGGATAGGCAAGCCATTCATTTAACTTTCAAACAAGATACAAGAGATTATTCGAACGAAACGTAAATAGCTCAATCATGGGACCACCGACAGTGTAGATAGATTGGGAGCTGAACAGCACCTTCAAACCGAGGCCTTGTGATTTGCCTCAAGGAAAAGCTCCTCTATCGCAAGCAGCTGCACTCGAGAACTCGAGAAATGGTCTCCAAAAAATGCAGCGAAACAGGTAAAGTCCGCAACTGCTCAAATGAACACACGATGAAAGAGTCAATTGCTGGCTTCAAATTGTAACAATAACATCACTCCGATAACATCACCCTTCGACGGTCTTTGGCTACAAGCAGGACGTCAGATGATCCAATGGTTTCAGAATTTGCAAAGAAGAAATTCCATCATCAACCAAGCCGATAGTTCTCCTTCATTTGGCTTGCCAGATCCATGTGACCATTCTAATGGTAACACCGACAGTGGACATAGATTGCGAGCTCACCAAAACTTCCGACCCAAAGTTTTCAGAAAACGCCGCAAGAAATCCCATCAATTATCAACCAAGCTGACAGTTCTCCTGAAGTCATTGTCTTTCAAAACAAGCTTCATCTGATAATTCCAATGAACCCTAAATAGCTCAATCATGGTATTACCGACAGACTACATACACTGGGAGCTCAGTAAGACTTCAGAACCAACCACCAAAGATTCAAGGCGGGAGATGCAAGGAACAAGCGCAGAGCAACCCCAGACAGAAGTGATGTCGAACTATACTTGGAAATGCAAGTCGAGTTCGACGTCTCCCCCCAAGAGTGCAGCAACCACCCGACTGCAGCTTACCGAAAAATTGAGTCGTATTACCTCCAAACAGCAACGCAGGATCAATGCCAAAAGGACGTAGCGTAAGTCGACGCTTCCAATTCCAGCATGCACGGGCAAGCGAAGGACCTCGCAGTGACGATTAGCTCCGACAGAAAGCACTGCTGTAGCTACCGTGGAAGAGAGAAGAGTGGGAGCGTGGTTGAGCGCAACCCGCGTTGTAAAAAGCGACGAAGCGTGTGGAGAAGCACCCGCAGAAATGCTTAAATTTCCCCTACGCAGAAATGACGAAGCAGGGGCTGCAGGGCATCCAGGAATCCGACGTTGTCACGAACCCGACTGGTCCGCCCCCACCAAAGGGTTGAATGTCATTGATATTTGATTCAAAGAATCTTGGCAAATCATCTTCACATTTCTTTCTTGATTTGGTTGGTTGGTTTGAGTACACCATTAACCTCTTGTCACAACCTTGGTACGCAATATTAAAGTTTATTCTATTTCCCTATGTGGACGTTTTTCATGGATGTATATGGAGAGGAGCGCTAAGCCTTCACCTGCTGCCCACCTCGATAGGGTATGTTGCCCAAGTTTCTTGCCCCCTTCAAAGTCAAAGCAATTTCTGCTACCTTGCCCTTGAATTAAAATTTGCCAAAACTTGTTCATAACTTTTCCATTTGGCATTTGATTTGAAATAAAAATTACATGTCTATGAAGCTCTTGGCAAACTACACAACATCAAAAAAAGTAAAAAAAAAGTCACTATAAGTTGAGACAATAGGAACCTATCTAGACCCAAATTGTCCCCCTAGGGGGCAAACGGTCCTTTAGGATTAAGAACACAAATGGTGGTGAAGCAATGATGTGCTCAACTATTTTGCATGCACCAACAGAAGTTTTCCTATTTCTATCAAATAAAATGATTGAATGTGAATTGTTGTACAGCTCAAACGATGATTTATAATTACAACCATGAGCTCATGGTCATTATATCTCATCAACTTCTCATAACAACCTGCGAAGCCTATAAACAATTTCAAATTATGGAGATTTTTCAATAAAATAATAAAGAAGCAACCAAAAAACTATTTTTGTAGTCAAGATTAATGACATTTCTATTGCAATTAACTGTGCCAAATACTTCATCTACACAATGTTATAGAGGTTGTGGTGAAGAGCACTAAAGAGAAAATAGTAGCTAGCCAAATTTTTGGCTATGTGGAAGAAACAATTTTAAAATCTCTACCTAAAAACCTTTAACCCCTCATAACTTTTGCATATGGTATCCAAATGCCATGTTCCTTGATCCGTTGGAACCTTCTCTCACTTGCCAACAAGAAAATATGAAAATTTGACCAATCTAATGATAATAACTAGGCACAACTGGTAGCCAAAAGTGGTGGTTTGGGGGGTGCCCCTTAACTATTATTGTGAGAATGTGTGACATTGTGTAAACTGTTATTACACAACTTTCACATGTCAAGTTAATGAACACTTGTGCGCATGCATTTAGAAACCAATTGTCCCCTTTGGGAGTGTTGTGAGGGAGGGTAAATTGCAAAGACACTATTGGAAGCAATTGAGATGCATATTGCTGCACAGATTGCATTGCGTTCCCGACACTGAATAATAAAAACGCTTCGAAGGTCCTCAGACAGTCTTTCTTTGAGGATTCCTCTTTTAATGTGATCTAAATGCAGCAAGGGTTGCTTTATGAAGAAAGAGTATTCTTTATCTACTAGCAATGTACGTCTGACTGTCAATCCGAGGATGCAGTGTTGAGATGTTAGCAATGCCCCGAATGTCTGTGCTCAGTCTTTCTTTCCAAGGGAGCCCGCTTTAACATTGCCTGTTTTGCAATCACGATGGCTGGGAAATTCTGAGTCCATATCTACGGGAGGAGATACCCCATACTGAAACTGTTAGAGAGATAATCCCATCTGGACAGCATCAGAGTCTGGTTCCTTTTATCAAATTGTCAAACTTTTGTTGGCAATCAAAAGAGGATTCTAGAGTCTCTTAAATGTTTTAAAGGTGCTTTTAGGCACTATATGAATAAATTATGAATTTTCAAAGTATTGTGTACATAAAATGAACCTAAACTCTTATGTTAAAGTGATTTTAGATAAGAATTTGTAGAGTTTGGTTTTGCAACATAGTCACAGCTAGTGTGGGTACTTAAGGCTAGTCCCCTTGCTATTATAGTAACTCATCTCTTCATGCACTTGGGTGAATTTTATGAGCACGCATGTGGTGTAAGCCTGACTTAACTCTGCTAATGGGATTGTTTATTGTCGATGTTACTGGTGTACAACTTCCCACTTTGTAATTGCATAAGCAATTTGTAGTGATAAGAAATCAATCTCATCTACCTAAACACACCTAAGCACACTACTTAGCTCAATAATGATCATTCTCCCACATATGGCGAGGAAATCGATGGAATCATAAAATTGATTGCCGACTGAATATTTCTGATTTTTACAAGAATTTTTACAAGAATCATAGAGAAGAAAGAATCTGCGTGGAGTAGCTCAAGATTAGGGGAAAGCAGCCGGATTGATGTCAAACTGGTGACAGAGGTAGAGAGACGGATGTGCTTCATCAATCCATCCACTCGGTCATCTCCCCAATGACCTTGCAACTTGATGATTGCTGAAATGCAATGCAAACCTTACTGGAACAAAGCCTGTCATGTATTTTGCAATTGCAATGCAAACCTTTTCGGAGTCGTTGATGGAACCTCATGATGCTGTTGCAACCTGGCGAAACCTGTCTGATGTTGTTGCCCTGCCATGCAAACCTTACTAGAATAGAGCATGTTGTAATTGCAATGCAAATCTTGTGGTGTTGTTGGAAAATCCTCTTCACTGCTATTGCAACTTGATGAAACCTTTGTAGTGCTGTCGCAACGCACCTGTCGCACTGCCATCATGCAATTTAGTTGCTCTTGCATTGCACCCCGTTCTCATGACTTCCAATTCAAACTTCGCTCTTCACAGCGTGCGCTTCATCACCATCCACGACCGCCGCAACGCCCCTTCCTCGTACGTCCCGAACACGCTCCTCGTGCAATTCAGGATGTCGTAGTGCCACACAGCCTTCACCGCTCTTGTCCCGAAATCCGGCACCCGGTCCAAGGGGACCCATAAGACTCTGTTGTCATGTTAGGGTGTGATTGGAATCTCTGTGTAGCTAGTTGAAACAAAGCAAGAGATTGCTTTACAAAATCACTCCAAGTTACACAAAGCACTAATATGTTATCCTATTGGCGATTCTTCTTGCCTTGTTGAACGCTTAACCCCTAAAGGACCGCATTGGACCTCAAGCTTGGTTTCGCAGTTTTGAGAAAGTCATATTCGGACATTCTTTGCCCAACTGAATTGATTTTGGACCAACTAGGTCAATATTTTTCGGTCAGCCCGAGAGTAATTAAACTTCGCCCCACCTGAGGTTCATTATTTTCACAATATGACCAGTCAAGTTGGTTACTTTAAGCGCGGTTTATTAGCGTTTGGATTGTGAAGCCAGACACCCGTACGTGGCACTGACTATTCATCTTCTGAAGAAAGCTTACCTGTCTGATCTGATTCAAAATGTTTTGTGTGTCTTAGGCTGGAGGCAAGCATACAGCGGAGCTGCGATACATCCCTCGAGTCATCTGTCCAACGCTTGGGGCCAGCAACGATGGGCTACTCAAATCTCACGCGCGCATTTCCAAGGGCTTGAATCGACCAGAGCTCTCATGCTGAAGAGGAGAAGCCCATCGAGAAAGCTGCACCTGTGATCTGCGAGCCGACAAGCTTCGGCGTGTTAAACCCCTCTCACGCACTCACCACCAGTTGTCTTTCAGTTGTCGGCAACAGACGGTGAGTGCTTCGTCCGCTGGGTTTTTTAGGGTTTAGGTGTTCCATTCACCATATTGAACACGTTGTGCATTGAAGCCAACTAGGACGCTCTGGAACAATTTCCTAATTTCTGATCATTCCCAACATATTCGAGTGGAAGTCAGAACGCACTATGAACAAGAAAACTGGATGCTTGTTCAAGTAGTTATGATTTATCAAACTGGAAAGTCAAGAGTGTTCTCAACCCATTCCTATCCTTCTGCTTTACAGCGAAACCTTCAGTACTAACCTTTGTATTGGATTATCTCACAAATACACGTTTTGAACAGGGACCATTTTAGAGCATCCTTGAACTATGTACTCCTCAAACCAACACTTCACTCTAACGATGCTGAGCAAAGTATTTCATATTTTCACAATGGTCAAATCCTTGAATATTCCTGTTAGCAAATCAAAGTGGCTTCCGATGCACTGAAGAATACATCACTTGGATACCAAATTACTACGGTTCAGAGTCCTGTTGCTAGGCAACCGAAACTCGACATGAGAAGATTTTGGCATGCGCTTGTTCTGGGACTATGAGGATTTTCAAAATGTGCAGTTTCTTAGTTCAACAGACACACCAAAAAGAAAAAATCGTTAGAATGTGAACCCATTTGGAGTTTTGGATGGTTCAGTTTTAGCCTCGAGTGTTGTTTTCATTGGCGTGTGAGGGTGGTCTGCTGTGTGAAGAATGGATGCATGTCCTTGTTCATTGTTTCAGTGTGTAGGAACTGTTGTCCCTCTCTCATGACATGTTTTGGTACAGTAGCCACCCCTGCACTTAGCTGCACTTCAAGCCGGCATGCATGGATTGATCATGGAGATGTTTGTCTCTTGTTCAGGGGTCAAACAAATGTTTCTTGCAATGGCTCTTTTCAAAATTTACAATCTAGGCAAAACTATGGAAATAAGGAAAGTAATCCATTGATATAATGTGTTTCCCTCCAACTCAAATTTGCCATCTTCTTATTGTATCTATGTACCTTGACTTCAAAGGAACTAAAATATGTAAATTGAGAAAAAAAAATTCAAAAGACTCTACTCTATTTAGTGCTTTTACGAGAAATGCACTTTTTATAGATTAATAAATCACTACATAGAACACTAGCTTTGGGAAGGTTCAAATCCAAGGCAATGCACATGCTATACCATAGTTTTAGGACAAGATTTGAAAAAATTGACCCCAAAAATAGATGACAAAAATTTAGGAAAATTGATCTTCCAATAATAATACAATATGCCACAGAAAAAATACTGGCCAAAATTTCTATTTTTTATATCTATTAACCCTCATTTTTGGCAAAGAAAGATATATTTGACAAAGAGGTTCCAAACCTACTCTAAACATATGGAATAGGAAATAGAAGATTATAAAATGATACTCAACAATTGTTGTTAGTGATTTGTTGGCTCGAGACTAAAAGAATTGAAGCATTGCAAAAAACAAGCTAAGTTCCAACCAATTGAGATGTGGGTTCATCTTAAAGCCATCATTCTATTCACCCCACCCACTCCATATTGTATGAATGTAAAGCTAGATGGAGTTTTGGATGCTATGGTTTCAAAAAACCCACAAGTAGTTAAAGTTGCCATGTGGATCTTCTCATAGGTTGTTTCTTTGGTCTACATACCAACTTAGAGTTTGTTTCTACAAATGTTATTGTATACCAAAAAGAGGTTATATTTGAAGCAAGAATCTAAATATGAAGATTTTACAAACAAGGTATAACAAGGTACATTTAATTTAATAAGAAATAGGGGGGTACATTTTAAAAAATAGGAAGTGAATGTTAGTTTGACAAGGACGGTGTTTGAGTCGATGTGACCAAAAATCCGTTTATGTTAAACAGGCAAAAAACGTCCCTTGTTTTCAAAAAAACATGCAAAATCACAACTTGTTTTTGGAAAACATCACATAGAGTAGGATTTTGGAAGCATCTAATAGTATGCCATGTAGAGGGTATATTTGAACAAAAAGTGTCAAGGGATCAATTTTTTCATCCATGACGTGAAGGATGGTGTAGACCCAACAAAAAAGTGACATGGCACTTGATTAATGTTATTTTTTGAGAGGTCAAATTAGATGTTTTTTGAGACATCAATTAGTGCATTCCATACCCTCAAGAAAATATTAGTATAAATTAATTAATTAAAATAAAAAATAAAATAAAATAAAAATATTGAATTCAACAAGAATTGAAGAAAATTCACCATCTACCATTTCCTTGAATTTTTTACAATGAAATAAAGGAATTCCTTCATTAAAAGTTAGTGAGAGTGAAGGGAAGAGGGGTCATACTTATACCTATAGTTTGTTCATGATGAGATAAAAGATATAGGATAATTAAATATAGGATCTTTGTCGTTGTTCATCTTGACATCATTTTAGACATGTAGATATTGTTTTAAACATCTAGACGTTGCTTTAGACATTTACATGTTATTTTAGACATTTGAAAAAACATCATTGATATTTTATATTGAACACAATTTTTTTTTAAATGTCCAATATAGATTGTTTCATTTCCCACCACCTCACTTATATAAAGACCAACTCTTTTCATTCATAGTAACATAATGCACATCCATTCATTTTTCTTTACTTTTTGCAAAATATGCCACATGGCTCTCTTTTCCTTTAATTTTTCACATATGGTCAAATGTTTACCATTGATCATAATCATTTTTACAAATTTTTTCATAGTCAAAATGAATCTACTTGCTGACATGGCATCTTTTTGTATATTGTGATGTTTCATAAAATACTATGATGTTTTTTTGGATGTTGCAACTGACACACTTGTCTATAATGACATCACCTTATATTCTACCTTACAAAGTGATGTTGATTATGGGTGTAATGTTGCTCTAAGGATAATTATAGGTGTTTAGTTGCTCTCAGGATAATTATGGGTGTTGATTATGGGTGTAATGTTGCTCTAAGGATAATTATAGGTGTTTAGTTGCTCTCAGGATAATTATGGGTGTTGATTATGGGTGTAATGTTGTTCTAAGGATTGATGTAAACATTAGGTAATGTTAATTATGGGTGTACATACCTTACTTGTATGATTATAATTTTTTTTGTCCAATGTGCTGAGTATTGTGAACTTTTTAGCTCCAATCTCTAAAAGTCAAAGAAATAGTTTGAGGTTTTGTTGATTTTCAAGTGCCTAATAGGACAATAACTACCCTTGGATATTTTATAAAATAAGGACTAATAGGCATCAAAGAATGTTGAGTTTTTCTTTCTTGTATTTCTTGTATGAAAGGAGAGAGTGATATTTACAAAGGTAATCAAAATCTTTCTCAAGATAAACTTGTATGCTGGTAACAAAAAGACCGTTTTTACAAAAGTTTCTCATCAAATCATCATGCAACTCTTTACTGGTCTAGAAACGCTTAGCTTCCCCTTGCCCTATTTTCAAAACATAGTGACAAATGAATCACCAAATAAATTCAAAAATTGTAAGTAATTCTAGTGCAATGGTCAACAAACTCATTATAACATATGATGTACAAGGGCTAAAACCATGAGACCTCAAACACAAATTACAAATAATTGAATTGTCAAAAGGATGAGAACCAAGTCTTACTTTAAGACATTTGTGTTTAGTAGCAATATCCAAAATTTTAGAGATTTTCATTGATTCATTTTCGCCAAGAGTTTTGCCCTTAATGTGTCTAGTCTTGTGTCTAGTCTTGTGTTTAGTCTTGTTGGCTCTACCCTTTTGTACATCAAACACTCTTATTAATAGCATCTAACAATTGTCTTCTAACCAACATCAAATTAAAAATATGTAAATTCTAATAAGATTCATTCAAGGGCAAATCAACCTTGGTCCTAGTATTCACTCCATTCAATACACACTCACAAGTACAACCTCTCTTCCGAGGTTCACACCAATTGCAACCTCACAATTTATGAACATACTAGAAGAAAAAATACTTCCATGGATTAAGATCTAAGTCATGGAATTACTAGGAACTTAAATGGGCCAAGGTACTCGATACATGCTAGAAAGATTTTGTAGTCCATATGTACCAAGGTACTAGCCACATGGACCAACAACTCTTGTTTTTGAAGACACACAACTACATCCATAGAATAAAATCCCTTCCAAGATTCCTTTCTTTGATGAACTTGAATGCTTGATAAGCTGTGAGGAAGTGTCATATCCATAGACTTCAAATTATGCAAACATCTATCCAAGTGGAAAAACTCTTCAAATGCAACTTTATAAACAATTATTTTGAAACGTCCAAAAGACATTTCTAAATATTCAGTACTATATCAAAGTTCCCACAACAATGTAACCATTCTTGTACATTCCACATACATGACACACTCTACTCCACCTTCACAAGTTGGGCATCCTACTGAATGAACTCGAAAATCCGTTGCAACCAAGAGATCGGAAAGAACTTCAAGGAGACCTACTCTCAAATTAGAAATAACCTCTATAACATGCATTTGCGTACTCGTATTTCCATTGATAGATGTCTCCAAACTCTAATCTTTAATGGCACACTCAGAGCCTACACAATAAAGACAATGTTCTCATTAGTAGTCTTTTCTCTATCATTCCAAACACCTTAGGAACAATTTATCCCACAATCTACAAAGTCTAAAGCAAAAAAGTACCAATAGTAAATGGAAGGTTGGACAACCTTCATACTAACCTTTGTGATATCATCCGCAACCTTCCTTCCATTGCAATTTGTCACCTCAAAATCTATAGCTCAACATACCAATGACAAATGTCA
Organism: Climacium dendroides; assembly: GCA_950106755.1. Taxonomy (NCBI): domain Eukaryota; kingdom Viridiplantae; phylum Streptophyta; class Bryopsida; order Hypnales; family Climaciaceae; genus Climacium; species Climacium dendroides. Next base: position 13,236,417 of record OX467086.1, read on the forward strand.
AGATACAAAAATTCTAAAGAATCCTCGAAAAATCCTCCCTAATGTACTAATGAGGCAACTACAATAGAATTTGGAGTTCATAGAAATAAAAATTAGCATGACAATATAAGAACACAACTCACATTGCGTAATTGTTTCAATTGACGTCGAAGCAAAACCTTCCAAACAAATAGGTCCGTATCCACCAATTTCTGCATGACTTCAAGTGAAGTCGAAGGTTGAGGATTGCTCCATTGTTCAACCTACATCCATATTGGATATTGTTCAACAAAACACACATAGTCATTAACTTAATTAGAATAAAAAAATATGTTCCTTATATTGGAAGGCACATTGGAACACCTCACTTCTATTACTCTATTAAAATTCAACACATTTACATCAATATAAAAAGAAGGTGCATTAAATTTTCATCAGCCATTAAATTTCTCACAAAACATGTCAATGACAAAAAAGCAATGGAGTTACAATCAATTTGTCAGCATAGCAATCAACACATAACCCAACGAATGAATTTCAAGTATCCAACACACTATTTTATGAGTCACAATATTGAGATATTATTATAGAGACTTTTGGAACTATCTATGACTCTACAACAAATAAAAAATGCATAAAAATATCAAATATCCCCAAAAGGTAGTCATCCAAATGAAACACATTGCTTATGTCTTAAAATAAATCCATGGTCTCTAGTGAGGAACTAGTCACAGTACCATCAATTTATTTTTGAGAGAGAGGGAGTACACACTAAATAATAAGCAACCCAAGCTTGCACGAACTAAAACTCCAATACATGCACAATCAATAAGGGAAGGGATTATACTACAAGTCCTAAAACAAAAACATTCAACACAAAATTCTATATCACCAATTCCTCACAAAGTCACTATAAAGTAAATTCAAACCATAGCATTGAGTCTAAGTCCACCAAATGTAAAAAATACAAAGAGTGATTTCTCCCAAGCATCCAAAAAACCTAGTTACAAATATTTGAAACATTGAAAAACTTGAATCAAAAAAGATGTGAACATGACCAATCCATTAACAAGTTATGCAAATGCAATGAACAATCTCCAATTCAAATGAAGCATTACTAAATTGAATAGGCCTTGTCACATACCTTCCCAATACTTGCACCACTTTTAAATTCGTTGTCAATGATGACACTCATTGGATTCAGACCTCTCTTTAGCTTTAGGGCCATGCATATGTCTGAAAAGGTTGGCCTGTCCAATGGATTGGAACACCAACAACCAATGATGATGTTCCTTACAAACTTAGGCAATTCATGTGGCAATTCTGGGCGCTGACCATCCAAAATCTGGGATATCATATCTCCACCTCCAAGGCCATCATATGGAATGCGACCTGTTACAATCTCATAGCAAGTCATGCCATAGCTATACACATCTGATGCACTTGTAAATTGTACTTCTGAGCTAGGCACTCTATCCTTCAATTGCTGAAGTATTTCGGGTGCCCTCCAAAACCCAGTCCCCAATACTCCAATGGAACACTCAAAATCAGCAACAAGTGATCCTATCCACTCACTTGGACCAAGAGGAGCAATAGGGCTTAGCACTCCTCCTTCATAACTTGCCCACACAAGCACATTCGATGCTTTCAAATCCCGATGTATTACATCATGATCATTTAGCGATTTCATATCCTCAGCTATATTGGACATCAAGTGAATGGCTTTCTCGATTGGAAAAGGGCCAACTGTACTGCGCTCTTGTTTCATTCGGCGATCAATCAAGAGACGCAAATCTCCCCAACGCCGAAACATCACAAATGCAAATCGGCCCCACAACCTCTTATCACGTAACACTGTTCCTCCCAAAATTGCATGCAATGACGTAGAACCTGCAAAGTTATTCTTGGCACGAGCAGACAACATTCCAATGGGCCATTGTGCTCGGAAAGCTTGGAGAGGAGCATCTCCCTTCATCACCTTCACCACCAAAGGATCTTTATAATATGTCCAGCGAGCTTCATAAATGTCGGCTTGAGCCCCTTCGCTGATTTTCTCACCCACCTCAAGTGCCTCAAAGTCCCTGAAGAAACGACCGCATTGAGGATCTTCTTTTAGCAAAGCAAAGTCATGAAAGTTGGTCTCCGCTGACCAATCCGAATCCGTTGTGGAATAATCCAGTTGGCTCCAGTGACGAGCTTTCGCAGACTCCATCTCAATTTCCGTCTGAGAACTGAAATGGCTTGTCTGTTCAGAGGAAGGCATAGTTGATGAAGAGGAGCTCACCATGCTTGGGACAGAATCCATTCCAACGAAATCGTCTTTCTCCCTTACTGGCTTCACAATTGGCTGCATAGGCTTAGAGTAGGACTTTCACTCTAATGAACCGTAAATGGCTCAATTATAGTACTACCGACTACACATTGGGAGCTGTGCAGGACATCAGATCCATCGGTTTTAGAAAACGCAAGAAGAAATTATTCCATGATCAACCAAGCCGACAGTTCTCCTTCATTTGGCTTTCAAACAAGATTCATGTGATCATTCTAATCCATTATAATTCCACCGACAATGCATATAGATTAAGATCCGAGCGGCACCTTCAAATCGAGACGTTGTGTGAAAAATTGTCTCGAGGTACGGAACGCTTCTTCCCCGCAAGCAGGTGCAACCCAGAAAGGTTTCCAACTCTCGTTGTGTACAGAAGAGCAGCGAGGCCTACAATCCTTGGCAGCACCGACTTGTTCTCGAAATTTCGGCAGGCATTGAATGAACGACTGAGTGAGGCCTCTGAAGATTCTTAAACATCGTCGAATTACTACACTTCCTTGTCCTGGATCTTCGTCTTCACGTCGTCAGTGGTGTCGCAGCTCTCCACCTCCAACGTGATGGTCTTCCCCGTCAAAGTCTTCACAAAAATCCGCATACCACCTCTCAACCGCAACACCAGATGGAGAGTCGCCTCCTTCTGGATGTTGTAATCGGTCAAAGTACGTCCATCCTCCAACTGCTATCCAGCAAAAATCAGACGCTGCTGGTCGGGAGGGATACCTTCCTTGTCCTGGATCTTCGTCTTCAAGACTGTAGTGTGCTCCCGTTCTTGGAAGGAGTCAAGATTTCATCACTGGGGTTCACTGGTTGAAACGCTAAGTCAGTCGAGAGTGACTTGAGGGTGAAATGCTTTCTGGCACGAGTAGCTTGAGCTTGGGTTTCGTATGTCCCTAGCCACATTTTCGGTGATTTTCTCCTTCGAATATACATGCATATTTAGTCTTCAGCTCGGACACATGCAACTCTGCCCCTCTATTTCATGACTCTTTTGAACGCGTTGGGAACCTGCACAGCAATGCGAAGGACTTCAGATCCAACGGTTTCAGAAAATGCAAAGTAGAAATTCCATCATCAACCAAGACGATAGTTCTCCTTCATTTGGCTTTCAAGCCAGATCCATGTGACCATTCTAATGGTAACGCCGACAGTGGACATAGATTGTGAGCTCACCAAAACTTCCGACCCAAAGCTTTCAGAAAACGCAGCAAGAAATTCCATCAATTATCAACCAAGCTGACAGTTCTCTGAAGTCATTGTCTTTCAAAACAAGCTTCATCTGATAATTCCAATGAACCCTAAACAGCTCAATCATGGTATTTTCGACAGATAACATACACTGGGAGCTCAGTAAGACTTCAGATCCAGCCACCAAAGATTCAAGGCGGGAGATGCAAGGAACAAGCGCACAGCAACCCCAGACAGAAGTGAGGTCGAACTGTACTTGGAAATGCAAGTCGATTTCGACGTCTCCTTCACGCGCACCCCAAGAGTGCAGCAGCCACCCGACCATTCCACCTTGCCGAAAAATTGAGTCGTCAAACAGCAACGCAGGATCAATACCAAAAGCACGTAGCGTAAGTCGACGCTTCCAATTCCAGCACGGGCAAGCGAAGGACCTCGCAGTGACGATTAGCTCCGACAGAAAGCACGAGCACTAGCTACCGCAGAAGAGAGAAGAGTGGGAGCGTGGTTGAGCGCAACCCGCGTTGTAAAAAGCGACGAAGCGTTTGGAGAAGCACCCGTTCCCTACGCAGAAATGACGAAGCAGGGGCTGCAGGGCATCCAGGAATCCGACGTTGTCACCGGGAATCCCGAACCCGGCTCAGAAGAATAGGTCCACCCCCACCAAACGCGCTGCTCTCCCGCTTCACGCTCCAGATCCGATTTTCTCGGTCTAACCCCGTCACTGTCTCCCTCGTCACTGCTCCTCCTCCCCCCTGCCTGGACTCGTCTCCCTCGTCTCTGTGTACGCAATTGATGACTGTCGTGGATCCGTTTGCAGTATGTGGATTGCAAATGTTTTTCGGTGGATGGATCATCCGTGAAACAGCAACCCAAGATCAATACCAAAAGCAGGCAGCGTAATTCGACGCTTCCAATTCCACCGAGTGCTGCACGGGCAAACGAAGGACCTCGCAGTGACGATTAGCCCCGACAGAACGCACGAGCACTAGCTAACGCGGAAGGGAGAAGAGTGGCAGCGCGGCTGTAAAAGAGTGGCAGCACGCTTTCCCCCAAGCAGAAGTGCAGGCAGCGGGACTACAGTATGTGTCCGATGAATGACTTCACTTGGCAGTGAAGGATGGAAAAAAAAAATGTTTTTTCATCCAGTTTATATATTAACCCATAAAGGATCCAATGACGGGTTTTTTGGCAACATAGTGATTTTGGGCAGCTCACTATGAATGAAATTTTCATTTTTTTTCACTGAAATTTTCACATAACATGTGCTCAAGGAGTAGCTTTAAGGCCCAACAATTTTCATAACTTTTGACTACATGAATAAAAAGTTATTGTATGATATGGAGTTTTTATTTTTTTTCTTTGAAATTTTCACAAAACATGTGCCCGAGGAGTAGTTTTAAGGTCCAACAATTTTCATACCTTTTGACTACATAGTTAAAAAATTATTGCATGATATGTCATTTTCAACATTTGGCGGGCAGCTCAAGCAATCCAAAAAACTTCTTTAAAAATCATTTTTTTCAAAAATTTATTTTTGAAATTGATTCTACACATTTATATACACATGGGAATCTTTGAATCACTCCATTTTAATAAGTGAGATGAAAGTCATGAAGATTTTTAGTTTGCAAGTAGGTATGGAGTCTTTAAAACCATACCTACTCACAAACTAAAAATCCTCATAACTTTCATCTCACTTATCAAAATGGAATGATTCAAAGCTTCCCATGTGTATATAAATGTGTAGAACCAATCTCAAAAAGAATTTTTTTGAAAAAAATGATTTATAGAGAAGTTTTTTGGGTTGCCCAATTTGCCCGCCGAATGTTGAAAATGACATCTGTTGCAAGCATTATTGGATCCTGGATTTCACCTCAAAACTTCCGTCATTGCTGTTTTTGCAAGGAAAGTGCCTCTAAGCATCCCTCATTTGCAATGGAAATTCCCATTTTCCAGATTTCTTATCCCTTGTAAATAACTGGTTTTGTAAATAATTAGTTCCCCTCTGGAATTTTTTTTAGAGCTGGCTTCAAATGAGATCTTGCCTTGGCCTTATTCCTTTAGATAAAGATAAAAATTTTGCACACTCATCCTTAGATGCAACACAATGTTTTTTGTGGTTGTGGAGGGAATGTAATGTGAAAAGAGGCACAAAAGTGTTCAATCTGCTATTTTAGTACCTCTAGGGCTTCATGTTGTTGTGCACGATCATTGATGGTTGTGTTGCACGGAAGAGGCCTCAATTTCTTTTCATTTAGTTCTCTTTTAAAAAAAAATTCCATTTGTATAGAAGGAAGAAACATTGCAAACACACCCAAATATTTATTTGTTTATTTCACATACTTCTTTTTACACATCTATTGATGACAATGACCAAAGTTTCATAATTCAATCTAGATAGACACTCTTTGATTTAAAATCATTGTTGAAATTTTTAAACTAAAGCAACTCATAATGTAAGTTCTTTTTAAATGATTGGCTACAAGCCTTTTGGCCCAAGGGACTTGCAAATTGCAATCAAGCCCACTTCTTGAGATGGATCTAACTACAATTAAAAGAAGGGTCAAAACGTGTGTACTTTTTTGTTGTAGAAGACAAAAGTGTTATTCACATCTTCGGACTTAAAATACCAAGCATAAAATTACATTCTTTGTTCTTGTCGATTTGGATAGCTCTCACTACATTGGTTGAAAGCTTGCTATACATGGCTTTTCACCTTTGGTGTAAACTAGCCCTATGATAAAAGATACTAAGGGACAATATACTCTTGGAACTAAGCAAAAAAACTAAAACTTATTAGCATTGTCATTGATCAAGCTATATTGTATCTAAGTTTTGAACCAACAAGAGCACTCAAAGCTTTTAGTTTTTTAGTTTGGCCTTAAGTTAAAACAACCTCAAAAGACTTAGAAATTTCATGTTCAAATTTCCATGGGATATGATAATTTAGTGTAGAAGGGCGCAAAAAATAATATATATTTTTTCATCTTATATGCTAATTTCTTGAATTTTACATGATCATATTTTTTAAAGCTTCTTCAACACATTTTTAAATAGTCTACTTGAAGATCTTGTGGTTAGATATGAAAATAATTGTTTAAACTTTTGTTCTTTGAAATAGAAATGGTAATTTTGTAGTGGTTTTAATAAATCATTGTTGTGAATTTTTGAGGGTTTGTATAGTAAGTTACATGGGTAGAATAACAATGGATGGAATAACAAGCAATTCACTATAAATATATAGTCAAGTGCCTCCAAAAGTGATCCATTTTGTTTACGTATTGCTTCACTTGCTTGTCTAGGGATCTCTAAGGCTTAATGATCTAAATATAGAGAGAGATTCAAATATTTGATTCATCAAGCACTATTTGTGAAGGTCCCTTTAGGAAATCTCCTTGATTATTAGACATAACGAACCAATAATAGCACCTAGCACTAGAAATAGTGTCAAGCATTATAACTAGTGCCAAGCGCTTTAATTGGTACACTTAATGAAGCGGAGACCCTTACATGTGACCTTGCAATGCAAGGAGGTTAAGAGAATTAGCAATACAATAGTTATTTTTTGATGATTTCTTGTGCAATGAGAAAATTCTTTATTTGAAATCTAAATGGTGAAAAATTCGAGACAAACTTTTGGAATGTGTGGAAAAAATTTCAAGAATTTTGACTTCACAAATTGCAAGGTAATAGGATTTGAAGTTAATAGAAATATTTTTTTCTTGAAACTATCCCAACGTAGCTAACAATGTTTGAGTCCTCTTAGAATGGGATTTGAGGACTAAAATTTGTTTTTTTAGGATGATTCTATGCCATATTTTATTAGTTACAAACATGCTAAATTTCAAAAGTTGTTGAGCTTTTTAGCAAAAGATTCTCCAAAGATTCTCAAATTGTCTGAGTTGCCCAAAATGTTCAAGGTACCATAACTTTTGATTCGGGTACGCAATTGGAAAAAGAAATTAATTTTTCACTGAGGAGGTACATATTCACACATTGTGACCAAATTTCATGAACATCCATCCAAAAATGACATCATAGGAAGCTACTCAAGATTTCTTGTGTACATTGAATGGACACTTGTCCTCTTGGGGTTAAACTCCTCTCACCAACTACTATCTTTTAATTGTAGGTAAGGTAGGAGCACGAGTGTACCCAATGGCGTGACTTTCTACACACGACAGTCATTTTAGAACTTAAATGCAGTGAAATTGTAGATAGCTTATTTTTATTGACTGAAGTAATAAGTTATTTATAGTCTACCTACATTTACATTCTAAAATCATTACCTTACCTAAAAAGTCATGCCATTGGGTACACTCATGCCATTGAGTGCTCCTACCCCAAGTGCTTCATCCGCTAGAAGAGGAACCCTTTTCTTTTAGGGTTTAGGTGTTCCATTCACCATATTGAACATGTTGTGCATTGAAGCCAACTAAGATGATCCCAAGGATGGTCCCAAAACATGGATGCATTAAAACTTTTTCCTGATTTCTGATCCCAACATATTCGAGTGGAAGCCAGAATGCAGCAAAAAGCAACGAACTATGAACAAGAAAACTGGATGCTTGTTCAAGTAGTTATGATTTATCAAACTGGAAAGTCAAGAGTGTTCTCAATCCATTCCTACCCTAAAATTTGCAATTGCTGTAGCATGAAAACTTCAATATCAACCTTTGTGTTAGATTATCTAGGGTACACATTTTGAACAGGGACCATTTTAGAGCATCCTTGAATTATGCACTCATGAAATCACCACTTTATTATATCGCACTTTATTATAACCATGTTGAGCATAGTCTATTAATTCTCACAATGTTCAAATTCTTATATATTTCTGATAACAATTTGAAGTGGCTTCCGATGCACTGACAAATACAACACTTGGATACTGTAAGCAAATTTTTTATGGTTCAGAGTCTTGTTGCTAGGTGACTGAAAGTTGACATTAGATCATATGCTTTAGGTGTTGTACATTGTCTAAGATTATTCGTTTTTTTGTTATGAAATTACATTCCTTACTGAAGGACACTTTACATTGTTGTTTCATAAGGTCTGGTCCATTTGTGACATTTTTCACATCGCCAGACTTCTTAGTGATTGCCAAGGGAGCCATGGCATCCTTGATAGTTTAGCAAATGCTAAGAATAGAATTTTTTTAGCCAATATTTTTCTCCAACTTATTATATTTTTTTTGAAAGAATGATTTTTCTAAAACTCTGTCATCTATTTTTAAAATTAATTTTCAATAAACTTGTCCTACAACTACAATGTAGTATGAGCATTGTTTTGGGATTGAACCTTTCCAAAGCTCTATTCTATGAAGTTGTTAATCTTTAAAGTGCATTTTTGCTAAAAACACTAATAGAATGGAATGTTTTTTTTTTTATGAAACTTATTTTCGTCCTTTGAGTTGGAGGGAAGCATATTATTGAATGGGTTATTTTTATTAGTCACACAGTTTTGTCTTCATTGTAAATTTTGAAAAGGACAATTGCAAGAAACATTTGTTCACATCATAGAATGTCCATCTATAGAATATTTGCAAATAGGAGTTTCAAAATTCCGTTCTATATAAATGCAAGAAAACTAATACAAAAAGCTTAGAGAGTACAAATGGATGATATTGCACATTGTGAAGGCCATGGTGGTGTTCACAAATGCAAAAAAGAAGGTACACTCTATTAATTTGGAAGATTTAGAATGTAGATGTGCATTCATTGAACCCAATTTGGAAGCAAACCTATGATTTGCAAAGGTCTGACACCCCTAAACATGAGACAAATCATCAATCCATGCGTGATCAATCGATACTTGCCGCCTTGAAGTGCAGGTTCCAAAACATGTCATGATCGAGAGAGGGACAAACAGTTCCTACACGCTGAAACAATGAACAAGGACATGCATCCATTCTTCACACAGCAGACCACCCTCACACGCCAATGAAAACAATAACCAAGGCTAAAAGCACACCATCTGAAACTCCAAATGACTTCACATTCACACTATTTTTTGGGGTTGAACTAAGAAACTGCATATTTTGAAATCCTCACAGCCACAAACAAGCACATGTAAAAATCTTCTCAAGATGTTCGAAACTGAAATGTGCTCTTTTGGACCCCACCCCAATTACATCCAAGGCAGTTTCTGCAGAAGCTCGGCATCCTTTCTATCTTCCTGCCTTCACAAATGGTTGCCTAGAAGTAAGGCAGGGAAATCTGCGCCCTAGGACTTTCCAATAGACTCCTGCATGATTAGATGGGAGCTTCGGCAAGGTATAACCTGCAACCCCAACTTCTGCACAAATGCAGAGGAATTGACGTTGTGAAATCTAGATTAATGAAAAGGAGAAGTGAACTTCGCAAACTCATGATCAAGACAAAATCGATGCAAGCAGATAAACAGGTGAAATTCGACACAGCAAGAATAATCAAATGAAAGAGGCAATAGCAGGTTTCGAAATTGCACATGCCAAACTCTACGCAAGTGCAAAAGAAGTTTGGTAATTCAGAAGGTTTTGACTAATGATGGGGGAGTGAACGCTGAGAATTCGAGAAATCGATTAAGAGAAAAAGCAATTAAACAGGTGAAATCCGCTACAGCTCACTATAAGAAAACCATGTTTTTGACTGCGTTATGTTGTGACATCACCCGTTATTTTTGTCGTCACTACGTTTTTGGACGAATGCGTAGATTAGGGACAATTTTTTGTGATGTCATCTAAAACGTCATAATAGACGTCAGGAAATGTAGGGATGTCACTTTGAACAGATGTGTTTTTCACTATGTCAAAAAAAACAAAGGACGTTTCAGATGACGTCAAAAAAAACGCGAATCGGCCACGTCAGCCACTGGTGCGTCTTTCACTGCGGGCAGGTGCACTGCTGTCACTGAGAGGGTAGGGGGGTGCTGCCCTATAGGGAAAACACCTGATCAGTATAGGAAAGAGCTTGAGGGTGTAAAATTCAGGCTTTCTGGGAGGATGTGAAGTCATGGGTACAAGGTAGGATTAAAGTGACATAGACACATGTAATGACTCAACAAATGTGTTTTGGTGTTACAAGTCTAGGATATGCCAAAATAAAAAGGATGTACATAATTAAATATTTTAGGTCCTAAAACATGAAAGATGGAAAATAAAAATGGAGACTCATTGGGATAACCTTATCACAAAGGTGAAGTTACGCAATATTATTTGGAGACGGGTTTGAGAACAGAAAATGGGGATTACTTGGGAGTGTCGGGATCAATGTGACATTATTCCATTGGTTTTGGGATTGCAAATTAGGCCCCATAAAATGGAGAGTGACTTGCAGTCCCCATAGTGAATTCCTTCCAATGTTTTTTGGATTTACGGAGTTGGGAAAAAATTAAATGGGGAGAAAAAAAAATGGGGAGAATATAGGGGTGTCCAGTGCAAATTCATTCCATTGGGGGTGAATGGTAGTACGGGGAGTGCGAAGAAGTGCTTTCCATTGGGGGTTCGTGGATGGCCCAAACAATTTGGGAGTAATTTGAAGTCCCCCAGTGAATTCTTTCCAGTGTTTTTTGGATTTAGGAAGTTGGGAAAAAATTTAAATGGGGAGAACATGGGGGTGTTATGGCCAAGTTCATTCCATTGGGTTGGGGCTCGGGGGTTCCCCCCAAAAAATTGGGGTGAATGGTCGTGTGGGGAGTGCTAGAAAGTGCTTTTCCACCTGGGTTTAGGGATGGCCCAAACAATTTGGGAGTGACTTGCAGTCTCCATAGGGTGAAAGCACATTACACCCCCCTACAAAGTACGTCAGAAAAGTACTTTTTGAGGATGTATTTATATAACGTATTTTTTTTTTTAATAAAATAAACATTATTTTCACTTTTCAATTGATCCAATTGGTAGGTACTTATGTAGAGAAGGTATTCTACCACATTCTAATCCAATTTAGTGTTTCATCCATCCTCTACAAAGTACTTTACCAACAACAAAAGCGTGTTAGGTTTGCAAAATAATTACAAATGACTTTGTACAGGCCAAATGAATGATCAAAAAAGCACAATAGTTTGTACAAAGATAGAATATATATACTATGCAAGGGCTTCTTGGTGATAGTAGAACTATAATTACAATATCTATTGGAATGTGGAAGTCAGATGGGCATTATCTTTTGCAGAGGAAAAAAGACACAAAAAATAATATTTACATTCATTTTTTGATGAGTAAAGCACTACATTCACATACTGTAGCATGGCTACTGCTTAAATCTCCAAAATTTTGAATATTTGTTTGACTTTTTTCCTTGCTTTTATTTGTGAAGAATTACTTATGGTTTAGGGTAGTTTTAAACTTTCAACTTCATCTCCACTCTTCGTTTTCAAATTTTAAAACACAAGTTCTTCAACACGGAGAAAGATTTCTAAAGGCAAGGGAGGGGCATTTCAAGGTTGTTTAATTTCCCTTTGCTGCCTAAGAATTTTGAATTAGCCACTGCTGTCAAATAATTTTAATTACTTTCTTATAATTAAAAATTATAATTTTATTTAAAAAAAATTATGAATTAATATTATGTACTGTGGCATGGTTTGCATAAAATGCTAATGTGGCAAATTCCGACAATCTAGGAACTTCAAGGAACTTGTGGGTTTTTTTTGCCTTCGAATATCTTTTAATGTATTCTAGAGTTAGAATATTTGATTTTGAATATTAATCTTAATCTCAAATTTGGGTACTACAGAGTTATGAACTTTAAATCTTTATGTTGGAAAATTGAGTTGAGAATCTAAGGGAAAAAATTCCCAATACTTCATTCTCATTTTCAAAAAAATCTTAAATAGAAGAAGGATCAAGATACAAGGCAAGTTTACATTATTAATACCTCTAAGATAGCTTTCAATTGCACTAATCCCAATAGTGAGATTATTGTAGGAAGTAGAATTTGCATATAAGTTTCTTAAGGTTGGAAGTGACATGAATAACTAGAAATTGTGTTAACACACTAAAATGCACTTCCAATAAATTCAAGTTCAAATAAAGATGTTCATTAAGAAATTCTTGTCTATAAGTATGTTACTTTGTAATGGCAAGAATCTGCAAGCATCCATTTAAAGTTTATTTAAGTTCTAATGGTACTTTCACCAAGGTACTTTATATACTTCAAGTACTTAATGTTCACTCAAAAGTACTCCTGATTTTTGATGAAAGTGTACCTAGTGTAGTGTGCTTTCACCCCATAGTGCATTCCTTCCATTACTTTTCAGATTTAGGGAGTTGGGAGGAAAATTAAATGGGGAGAACATGGAGGTGTTCCGGCCAAGTTCATTCCATTGGGTTCTAGGTGGGGAGATCTCTGCCCACAAAAAAATAGAAAGCAAATGATGTACTCAGCCTATTTTGATTCATTACTATTTTCCACTCTTAGAATATGGTAGAACACAATAATTACAAGTACAACTCCTCTCACTACTACGGAACATGGGTGTGACATTCCATTCTATAGAAGACATTGACAATCCTTCTATTCAATGCATAGACGACTTCTTCCATTGCATCACCATGCTTCACTAAACAATCTTGCTAAAATCTATGAGAAGGTCTTGTACTAGCACATGCAAGTATCTAGACCTCGCTTTGGGGTGAAGGCAACAACAAATATGGTGTTTGAGACATTCTCCATGCAACTTTCACCTCATAACTCCATGGGAAGGAAACAAAAAACTTTTTTATTGTAACGAAAAGAACATTCAGAATGGAAGGTACTCCAATTCGTGCGAGCATGCCTGTGACCTTGGTTTAAATGTGTCCATTGGAATGTTATATCCAACGTTCTCTTCAACAAGTGTGTCAGAGTGGGCGTCCTCCTTGACGTCCATTCGCACATCATGTGCAATGTCAACATTGACAATGATTGTGTAGCAGTCGTTTCATAACAGATCAGCCTCTATTTCTCTACTGTCGTCCATCTCTCTCCTACTCACTTCAAGACCGCATCCACGGTCAAATGTATGTGCCACCATCTTTGGCTGGTTGCCTCTGAGGCTCCACGTCCACCAATTGAGGTTGCAAACCGGGGAAGTCCGTGTCACTGCCAACATTAATTATGGTAGGCATAAGTTGGTTCACCTGTAGCTGCCCACGTCTGCCCCGGACAGGACATTTGTGCGACACACAATTTTCCAACCTTGCCTGTGCAGATCATCAGAGAAGAATACCTATTGACAATGCAATGGGAAAGCAAAAGAGTCAACGTGGACTCTGCCATCCATGCGAGTGAAGTTTGCTATTGTAAACCCATATTGGTCTTTGTGGATGTTTGTATATCGAGCATCTTCATTTGATCGAACCCAATCGCACACCAACACTGTCGTGCAATGATTCCGGTAGTCCAACTCCAATATCTCTTGAATATACCCCACGCACTCATTGGTTCTCTTTATGGTTCGCCCATTGCGAAGCCCCCAATACAGTTGCTCAGTGAATGAGGCCACAATTGCGGTCGCATGTGATACGGCCCCTCTCTGCACTACGAACACAGAGGTGCATGCCAAACGCATACATTTGGCGATGTGAGACTACATACCGCTCTGGAGGTTGCCCGTACTCTACAACATCTGGGTCAATATGTTTACCGGCATGTCGCAAACTCTGAATTCTTTCACTCAGCCACAGTGCAAACGGAGGCAAATCGGAGAATTCGCTGGGATACCGCACTAGCACTAACGGATGTTGACGACGAAATTGTCTTCGAAAGGCTTCCCTTTCTTCAAAAAGGATACAACCATTTGGACACCCATGCACGTTGTTGTAATGCAAGCCTAATTTTCTAATGGTCTTTCGTGCTTCGTAATGGGATCCCGGCAGCTTATTACCTCTTGGTAGTAAGTCCACAGACAAATACCGGAACAACTCATCACTAAACCTATTGCCCACCCGAAACACCGTACACATGTTCATAATTATGATGGTGGCTAAGACAACACTTGTCCCTGATCCATTGTACAATGGGGTAGTAGCTTATCTCTAAAGGTCCTCCAATCCGTCCACACTATCACCACCAACGTCATCGTTTTCGGGAAACTCCCCACTACCTTGAACCTCTCCGTGTAGTGCGTCTCCTCTATCCAATGCCTCAAGGACCTGCCGGTGGACTTCGTGATATGCATCTAAAGGGATGTGGGGCTCCGCATCAGCTTGCCCTGCATTTTTAGGCTGTGCGATGTTGTTGTTGATGTCAAGCTCAATGTCAGAGGGAGCATTGTCAATGACATCATCGTCATAAGCAATGTCCTCAACCCACATTCCCAGCCGTGGATAGTCCTCGAGGGGGTCTCCACCCAATAAGGATTTTGTGAGAAATGGATCCCGACCAACCTCTCCGTGGTGCCGACAAATAACCTAAATGGTTTTTTGTAAACCGCCCTTGCAATCCCTACAGGGACACCTGAATGATCGAATGTTTTGCTCTATGGCCACTCTCAACTCAGTGTGCAAAATCAAGTTACCAAGTGGAATGTGGCGTAACGTGCGTCCGTCTTCTGAAATACGGATAGTTGCACCTTGTCGGTGGAATTGGGAATTGAGACGCCACGCCATCTACAAAGCACATGTGAGTGCAGGAGCTCTGCACGTGATTTCAGTGATTTGCATACACTGTACCCTACATTACAAGAGTGACATTTAGCATTAGCTTGATCTTGGGGAGTTCTAGAATTTAAGAATATACATATAAATGTGCCAATACTATAGCATCATTGAGCGTAATTTCGTCTAAAGCTGGATTAAGGTTTAGGATATTGAAGATAGGGAAATTTTCCAAGGCAGGTTATCTTAGTTTGTAGCACCTCCTATCCAATACTCTTGAGCCGATTCACCAGGACTGTTGATAATGAACTCCTGAGTTGACCGGTCATAACTGGATATTGTCCCAATTCCACGCACCTAATCATCACAAAACCATACATTCACAAATGAAATCCCGACATAAGATTTGTGTCAAAAAAATTCAAACGATTCATCATCACTGACTTAGAACCCTACTCCAGCACCCCCATGGCACAATCTATAAACAGCTAAAAGTAAGCGACTCTACCCCAATCATACAATTTTTATGTCTCCTGTCACATAATCCTAAGGACAATCCTTAGCACAATCCTCACTTAACATAAATTTGAGCAATCATATTGACTAATTTAGAATGCCACTATTCCAATAGCCACATGTCCCAACACTAGATATAATACCATGGAGTGATGGATCCATTTCTATTAGCACTGGTTTTGTTCTCATTGGACACTATACTTTCTAGATCACATAATTAACCCTCGTTCCGTAAACTATTCCGCCTTCACAGATCCTAGTTTAATCTCTCCCCTTGCAGTAGAAACAACAAAGTCAATACAAGGTCGCAACCAAGTGTTAAAGAGTATTTAGATTGAGAATGATACAAATCTGAGTGTGACATACAACGCACATTGCTTCCATGACCAAGTTCCATCATTGCAGAACAACCTCGATCTTCAAATCACAACTTCAGACGTGCGTTAAGATTCCTTCACAATTAGCGTGCCTTTCTCAATGAAAGCATTACTGGAAATGAGTTCAGTGTTTATTTCTAGGCCCATACTGTGTCATCCAAGGATCGAAATGTAAATTTCAATTGATGGCACTTAGAGCCTTGTATTGACTGTCAAAGAGGATGTCAAAAGTGACGTCAACCTGTGTTCGTTTAAACATAAACTTTAGATGCCTCATCCGAAGTCGTTGCAGAGCATGTTGTAAGTGATAGCATTGTGCAGAAGAGGACATATTCTTCAACACAAATATGACAGGCTGGATGTCCATAGCGACATCATCGAAAGTAGGAGTCCATACGAACAGAGTCCAAGCTTAGGACTTTCTCCACGTGTTTAAGGGCTGTTCCACAATGACAGAGGTGACCACATTGTCCATGAATATTATCTTTTGTGTCTCATCAGTTGAGGGCGCACCACCTTATACCATAGAGTATACAAGTTGCTCACCAAAATGGCCGTATACTGTGAATTGCCACTGCGTCGTAGGGTGGTACGCTTTGCGGAGCCTTGCCAAGAGGCGTCTGTCGTCCCTGCGGAAGACTCTGAGGCGGCTTCGTTGTTCACTAGTCTTGTCTCTGGGCATATATGCACCAATCTAGAAAGTAAGTCTATGAAGACTCCACAAAGAAGTGCTGCTGGAGGAATCCTTTGATGCAGCTCTCGCCACACCGTCCAGGATGTTCTCCCACTTCAAACATTGCCTCCAAGGCATGAGGGTAATGCAAAGGAAGGTGCCGTCCAGCAGGTAATTTCCAATGTACACAACTTCATGAACGAAACGATGAAATATCGTTTCATGGGGCTAATCGGGACCCTCGCAAGTGCATTAGGGTTTGTAGGCAGGGGCATTAGGGTTTGCAGGCAGAGGCTGCTAGTGTTGCGCTGCGGGAAATACCAGCGGCTTCCGACAATAGGGGCTCATAGGGGGTCCACCTCACCCGTAGGGGCGGAGGCGGGCCTTCAATTCGATTGGCGTCGTCCGGAGGCGCGCGTTGGTTTGAACGCGTAGCCCTTGCAGATTGTTGCATTTTCTCTTCTAGCGAATGTTAATCCTTCAATTGCGTTCATCTTTGGAGCCACCCTTGCTAATGTGAGAGAGGTGAGGTAGTTGTTCCCCAATCGGCATCGGTTTTGTAGTTTGAGAATTTCATTTTTGTGGCAATTTGGCAAGGGCGACGTTCTTACATGTAGTCGTAGGGGGCGCAGCTCTCCACCGATCGGGAGCAACAAGGGTTCCAATCTTACTAAGTCGCCTCATCGAAGGCTACAATACGTCTTGCAGCAAGTCGATTGCGCGCAGGTCTTCAGGTTGCCAGGATGCCTCCCCAATGTGTGACCTTTGTTATGAACGCTCATGTGCGCGTTTGTGTGTGAGGAGGGTGCAGGACAGTGAGTTCTGCGTGTAGTGGAGAGGGGCAGGTGAGAAAATGCCTCGCCCTTAGGCCCCTGCGCGGAAGAGGAACGCGAGTCAGTGGCGTGAAGAGGACTCCAGCAAACATGAAGTAACGCCGCCGCCAGGGCCAATACGCATGTGCGGGGAGCATGAGCGCCGCTCCAAGGCCAGAGGAGACCCTTGGCCTGCGGCGTCGGCGAGGAAGGGACGAGACCGGGACAGTAATCCTCCACTGAAGAGGAAGAGGACCCCTCAAGTGCTGTTGGAGTTGTCGGAGGAGGCAGGGCACGACGTAGAAGAAGAGGAGGAACTCAGAGAGCAGTCTTGGAGGTAAGTTTGCGATCCCTGAAATTGCTGAAGGTCAGCAAGGAGTGGAAGATGTATACGCCATAATCAAGGACTCCAGGGCGCAGGCAACATCTGAGAGGAGAGAAAGCACGATGGAGACCTCCACGAAGCAACAGGTGATGCGACGTCTCTCTTCCCATTTTAAGTGCCAAGTGACTGACGTGAAGCACTCCCTTTGTTAGGCTAGTGACGTTATTTCCATGAATTGCCTTGTATGAGGATGGTGTCGTAGCGTAGTAGCGTTTGTTTGTAATACTTCAATTTTTTTTTACAAGTGCGTGTCAAATTGGACATCAAAGTGAACATCACTAGTGGCAGACGTTGATGCATTGTAGGGCTTAGCTTATTCTTTTCAAAGCGAGTACATCAGAATAGTATGTAAGCAGAAGTCGAAGTTTCCTTTTAGTCCCCCATTCCATTGAATGCGCAGGTATGTTTTACAATAACTATGTACATCTTACAAGAAAGCAAGTGCCTGAATGGTGCTCAGGTAAGGCTAAGAAGTGTAGATGATTAGAGAATGTCAAAAGTGAATAATAATTGTGTGATGGTGTTGCAGGAAGACATTGAAGTCCTTGGTGAGTCCTCAAGCCGGCCTCGGTATGCTGTGAGGACCACGCAAGCTACGAAGGGCACGAAGGCTACACCGAAGGTAGCAATTCCCAAAGCGGTGGGTCTTCCTAAACCTACCCAACCCACTAAAAAGGTCAGGAAGGTTGCATTCCATTCACCCATATTTTCATTTGTTTCTGTATGCAACTTAAAAGAGTAATGCAAGTGTAGCATTCCTTGACATTTGTTGTGGTTGTATAAGAGTCCCAGAAATAAACATGCACGAGTAGGTACTGCTGGTTTTGACTTGGTGTGGTACGATGTAGGCTGCTGTTGTCAAGAAATCGGATGCACCTCGGAAGAAGTGAGTCCTTGTTTGCCACAGCGTGTCCAACTGAACGTCGCATATGATGGTCAAGCATGTTATTCAAAACATTGAGTAGAACGCACCATGTTTTCACCGAAGGTGCTGTAGTTAATGTTGTTGTGGATTTCTTCGTAGTACTAGACTATGGGTATGTGCATAGCTATTTTGTGCAAAAGTTGGCAAGTGGCCTTATAATCCCAATGCCATTGAAAACACAGGCTTCTATGCTTGGACATCTCTTACAAAGACACATAATTCATCTTCTAATGGCATATCTCAATCTTCCATTCACTCATGTATATGGGCTGTAGAGTACATTGTCTTTGATGTTGAGGTTTATGATTCACGTTGTTCATTTTGTTCGAGAAAACATCCTTCCTCTCGCATTGTATGTCTTCTGTAATGCTCAAGAAAACACTGCAGTTGTCACTGTGCGTGTCGAACGGAACACTAAGCGCAAAGCAATGCATACCCTAGTACACGGGTTACTCTACTTAATGTCACAATAGACGTGTATGTGGACGATGTCTACGATTTCAGCAAAGAAGAAATTCCACAGTATTGTCCACCTAGCTCGTTTCCTAAAGCACATTCTCATTGACTCTGATGTCATTTAAAACATCCTCTTGTCAAATGTGACGTCCCAGAGAACATCACACAGAACATCGACATGTACCGCAGAAGAGTGCCACGTCAGCTGCCACATAGGCTGCGTGCACCGGAAATTATTTTCCACGTCGGATTTTTAGGGGTCCACGTCATTGGACACGTCAGAACGTCGTTGGATGAAAAAGTTGTCCCACGTGTCCCTGCCCATCGTTAAAAATCCTACATGGATGCCAAAACCCCTCCACATGGCACTCTCAAAAACTCTTGGGTGACCCTGTTGTTTTCGATGTTACAAAAAATTTAAGCATGTTTTAGCACATAACATGGCACGTTTTTGGCACGTTTTTTTAAACGGATTTTTTTAGACGTCACTACAGGCACCATCCTTGTTAAATAAAACATCACAGCACGTTTTTCCCAATGTTAAAAAAAACACTGAATTCTTCTAGTGGCTCAAACCAACATACAATCTTCAAAAAAGACAATTGCTGGCTTCAAAATTCCACAATGACAGAATTCCATTGGCACAATCACGACCATTCACAACAAGCAGGTAGGACATCAGATCCATCAGTTTCACAAAATGCACTGAAGGAATTCCATTGTTAATCGACATTGGTAATTCTTTCATTTAGCTTTCAAAAAAGACACGAGATCATTCGAACAAAACCTAAATAGCTCAATCATGGGACCACCAACAGCGTAGATACATTGGGAGCTGAGCAGCACCTTCGAAGCGAGGCGTTGAGATTTGCCTCAAGGAAAAGCTCTTCTATCGCAAGCAACTACACTCGAGAACTCGACAAATGGTCTCTGCAAAATGTAGCAAAACAGGTAAAATCCGGTACTGCTCAAATGAACACAAGGTGAAAGAGTCAATTGTTGGCTTCAAAAATTGGCAATAATTTGACTCCGATGGCTTTATGACAGTCTTTGGCTACAAGCAGGACTTCAGATTTAACGGTTTCAGCAAATGCAAAGAAGAAATTCCATAATCAACCAAGCCCATAGTTCTCCTTCATTCGGCTCTCAAGCCAGATCCATGTGACCATTCTAATGATTCCTAAATAGCTCAATTATGGTACCACCGACAGTGGACATGGATTGGGAGCTCATCAAGACTTCAGTCAGTTTTAGAAAACGCAATGAGAAATTCCATCAATTATCAACTAAGCTGACAGTTCTCGTTCATTGTCTTTCAAACAAGCTTCAACTGGTAATTCGAATAAAACCCTACATAGCTCAAATATAGTATTAACGACAGAGGACATAGACTGAGAGCTCATGAAGACTTCAGATCCAACGGTTTCAGAAAAAGCGAAGTAGAAATTCAATCAATTATCAACCAAGCTGATAATTCTCCTCCATTTGGCTTTCAAACAAGACACAAGTGATTACTGTAATGAACCCTAAATAGCTCAATTATACTTCCACCGACAGTGTAGATAGATTGGGAGCTGAGCAGCACCTTCAAACCGACGCGTTGCGAGTTGCCTCAAGGAAAGGATAACTTCTTCACCACAAGCAGCTGCACGCCACAACTGTTCCAGACCCTTGTCGTGTGCAGTAGAAAGCGAGACGCAGGATCCTCCGCAACACCGACAGGTCCTCCTGCAGAAAATCTCGGCAGGCAGAGAATGAACGCATGAGTGAGGCCTCTAAACATTCTCACACATTTCTACAGATTGTAGTACCAAGTGTAGAGCTTGTACAATAAAGACAATATTCTGATTAGTAATCATTTATATATCATTTCAAACAACTCAAAAACATTCTACAAAGTCTAAAACACGACAGTGCCAACAATAAACAAAAGATTGAACAATCTTGTTGTTGACCTTTGTGATATTTGTAGTAGACTTGTCATTCACAAACTTCCTTCCTTTGCAATATGTTACCTCAAAATTTGTAGTTCAACATGACAAATGTCAAGATACAAAAGTTTCAAAGAGTCATCTATAAAGATTCCTCAAGGAATTCTCCCTAATGTACTAATGAAGCAACTACAATAGATTTTGGAATTCATAGAAATAACAATTGGCATGATGGTGTAAGAACACAACTTACATTGTGCAATCATTTTTGTTGAAGATTGGTCATAAGCCTTCAAGATTGATAGGTCCATATCAATCAATTCTTGCATAACTTCAAGTTAAGTCAAAGGATAAATATTGTTCCATCGTTCAACATGCAACCATATTTAATATTATTTAAATAAACACATTTAGTTATTAATTTAATTAGAATAAAAAAAAATGTTCTTCATACCATAAGACATATCAGAACACCTCACTTCCATTACTCTACTGTAATTTAATATGTTTACATCAATATCAAAAGACAATGCATTAAATTTTACAAGCCATTGATTATTTTACAAAACATGGCACTAATGGTAGTGACAAAAGAAATAATGAAGTTGCAATCAATGGGTTAGCAAAGTCATATAACAAAGATATCAACAAATAAATTCAAACATCCAACAAAGTATTATGTGAGCCACAATATTGATTGCAATCATAGACACTGTGACACTATTTGTGACTCTTTATTATGAATAAAGAATGCTTCAAAAAATATGTCCCTCAAAGAAAGTAATTAGGTGATACATACAAGCTAACAATAAGCACTCCAAGCTTGCACAAACTAAAACTCTAATGCAAGGCACAATCGATAATGAAGGACTTATATGGCAAGTTTCCAAACCAAACCAATACAAAATCTACATTACTAACTCCTCGCAAAGTCACTATAAAGTAAATTCAAACCATAGGACTTAGTCCAACTCTACTAAAAGTAAACAATATAAAGAATGATTTCCCCTAAGGATCCTAAAAACCTTGTTACAAAAGTTTAGAACATTGAAAAACCATAATAAAAACAAATGTGACAATGAGTGATCTAGTAATAAATCTCACAAAATGCAATCTACAATCTCCTATTCAAATGAATCATTGTTAAATTGGATAGGCTTTGTCAAATACCTTCACAATACTCGCACTGCTTTGAGATTTGTTGTTGATGACAACACTTACAAGACAAGGATTTTTTTTCAACTTTAGGGCCATGCATATGGTTGAAAAGGTCGGCTTATCTACTCGATCAAAATACCAACAACCAACTATCATGTTTCTTACAAACTCAAATAATTCATGTGGCAATTCTAGGTGTTGCCCTTTCAAAATTTGGAATATTGTATCTTCAACTTCAAAGCCATCATATGGAATGCAACCACTTACAATCTCATAGCATGTCATGCCATAGCTATACACATGCAACGCATACATTAATTGTACTTTTCAACAAGGAACTCTATCCTTCAATTGTTCAAGTATTTTAAGGGCCCTCCAAAACCCGGTCCCCAATACTCCCATGGAACATTCAAAATTTGCAACAAGTGATCCTATACTTGCCACTCAATTAGGAAGAGCAATAAGGCTCATGTCTTGTCCAAATTCTCCCCCCACAAGTACATTCAACACTTTCAAATCACGATGTATTATATCATGCTTGTTGTATGTAGCATGTCCATATCCTCAGCTATATTCATCATCAAGTGAATGGCCTTGTGTGAACCATAATATTGGTTCACCTTTAAGATCATTGAAAATATAAAAACTATGTGTAAGATTTGAAGTTCAAAGGTGTTAGTATATTAGATCAAACTATAATCATTAGTTAGAAGACTTTTAGTACATGGGACAAGAAACTAGATCAAAATTTCAACCCAAAAATATTTAAAAAGATAAAAAATACAAAAAGGAATTGAAAACAAGGATTAGAAGTTGAAAATGAACCTAAATATAAATCAAAAACCAACAAAAAAGAAGAAATATGAAAAGCACAAAAGAAGTTATCAAACTTAAAACTACTATGAGAAAACTAACGTAGTGGTAGAAACTTTAATTTAGGCAATTAGTAATGATTCAATGAAATTTCAATAAATTAGCTTGGATGAAAGTGATTAGGAGTGTTAGTTAGTTAGTTGGAAGAAAAGGTCAAATTAGGGTTAGGAGTCCTTTTTCCTCTCTCTTGTGTTTTCTTTTTTTTGCTCTCTTGTATGTGAAGTGTGTATGTTTTTTTGGGAGAAAACAATGAGTGCAAGAGGTTGATTGAGAATCATAGTCAATTCGTCAAGTAGGTTTTCACTCAATTGAAGTGACAATGGGGTGAAAAGTGAGGTTTGGTGAGGTCAGATGGGAGAGTAAGAGAGAATATGAAGTGGAATATTAGGTTTTTGGAATCCTCCTTGAACCTGCCCACTTTGAGGAGTAATTGCGAAAGTTTGAAGACTCCAATAAAACTAAATTTTGGAGGGGAGGGGCGTATTCAAGTTAGCTTTGCATGAAGGCAATTTTCATACAATTTGAAGCAAATTTGAAGAAATGGCGACCATTTTTGTGAGGAGAGGTTTACTGCCGCGGCGAATGGACAGCACCGACTTTGGCAAGACACTTTGGACGATTAAAGAACGGGATGGAGCTGAATTTTGGAGAGGACAAGGAGAATCAAGTTAGCTTTCCAAAAAGTCAAAACTTAAGCCAATTGGAGATGGTGTGAAGAAATGGTGATTGTTTTTGTGAGAAGAGGTCTACTACCGCGGCGAATGGATAGCACCAACTTTGCCGAGCCACTTCAGACGATTGAAGAATAGGATGGAGCTGAATTTTGGGGAGGACAAGGATGATCAAGTTAGCTTTCCAAAAAGTCAAAACTCAAGTCAATTGGAGATAGTGTGAAGAAATGGTGATTATGTTTGTGAAGGTTGGTTTGCTGCCTTTAGAAGGGGGAACAATTGGAGGTTTGGATGGGTTTTTTTCTTCTCAATTGTGGTTAAACAATTGCAATTTTAATTGCACATTGCTATAAAACTTGTGATGAATCAATTGTATGTGAAGTGAATGGGTGTATGTGATGCTATGGGAGATTGAGTGCTGGAATTTCCACTTGAACCTTACTTAGAGTCACATTGAGTGTCCTAATGATAATTTTTAGGACAAAATCACACACTAAAGTTAATTTACTAAATTGAGGATGAATTGCCATTGCTTAGAAGGCTAGGTAGTTAGGGGTCCATACACTCCTCACGGCCCAATCTTGTGGATAGATTTTGCTTCACAGTGAAATCCACTCACACCTTGTCAATTGAAAAAAAGTTAGATGTACTGTGTTCTTGTTCCATTCGGCAATCAATCAAGAGATGCAAATCTCTCCCTTGGCGATGCATCACAAATGCAAATCGTCCCCGCAACCTTTGATCATGTATCACCATTCCTCCCAAAATGTAAGCAACAGCAAATCATATGATTTGGAATGAGCAGACAACATTCCAATGGGCCATTGCACTTGGAAAGCCCGGAGAGGAACATCTCCCTTCATCACCTTCACCACCAAATTGAAAGGACCAACTCGTTTTGTTGCGAGCTTCATAAATGTCGGCTTCGCTGATTTTCTCACCCACCTCAAGTGCCTCAAAGTCCCTGAAGAAACGACCGCATTGAGGATCTTCCTTTAGTAAATCAAAGTATTTTTAGTTGGCCTCCACTGACAACTCCAAATCAGTAGTGGAATAATCCAGTTGGCTTCAGGGACTAGCTTTTGCCGACCCCATCTCAATTTCAGTCTAAGAAATGAAATGGCTTGTCCGTTCAGAGGAAGGCAGAGTTGAAGAGGAGGAGCTCGCCATGCTCTGGACAGAATTCATTCCAACAAAACCATCTTTCCACTTCCCTGCCTTCACAATAGCCTGCCTAGGCTCGGAGTAGGGCTTTCCAATAGAGCTCACAATCATGCATTACTGGATGGCGGCTCGGCAAGGTTTGATCTGCAACCCCAACTTCTGCGCAAATGCAAAGGAATTGACGTTGTGAAATCTAGATTAATGAAAAGGAGAAGTGAACATTGCAAACTCAAGAAATGATTTCCCTAGATCAAGACGAAATCGACGCAAACAGATAAGGAGGTGAAATCCGAAACAACACAACTATTCATACGAACAAAAGCAGGTTTCGAAATTCACACACCAAACCCTGCACAAGTGCAAAATAAGTTTGGTAATTTTGAAGATTTCGACTACTGATGGGGGAGTGAACGTTGAGAACGCAAGAAGTGGTTTCAAGAAAAAGCAACTAAACAGGTGAAATCCACTACAACTCAAACCAAAATATGATATTGAAAAGAGCCAATTGGCTTCACAAATTTTCTACAATACCAAGACTGCCGTGGCACAGTCACGGCCATTCGCAACAAGCAGGTAGGACATCAGATCCATCAATTTCAGGGAATTCGCAGAAGAAACTCTATCAATTGTCAACCCTTATCGTTCTCCTTCACTTGGCTTCCAAAAAAGGTACATGTGATCATTCTAATGAACTCTAAATAGCTCAATTATAGTACCCCGACAGCACACGTTGGGAGATTTGGGTTCCAATGGTTTCAGAAAACGGAAGAGGAAATCCCATAATCAACCAAGACGATAGTTATCCTTCATTTCGATAGTTATCCTTCATTTGACTTTCAAGCAAGATTCATGTGATCATTCTAATCCATTATAATTCCACAGACAGTGTATATAGAGTGGGAGTAGAGTGGCACCTTCAAATCGAGACGTTATGTGAAGAATTGCCTCGGAGAATGGAACGCTTCTTCACCGCAAGCAGGTTCATCCTAGAAAGGTTCGAAAGCTCGTTGTGTACAGACGATCGAGCAGCGAGACGTATAAGTCTTGGCAACACCGACAGGTTCTCAAAATTTCGGCAGGCAGAGAATGAAAGACTGAGTGAGGCCTCTGAAGATTCTTATACATCGTCGAACTACTACAGACTGTAGGAGTTAAGATTTGATCACCGCTTGGGGTTCACTGGGAGAAACGCAAAGTTAGTCGAGAGTGACGGGCTTGCAGCTAAATGCTTTCAGGCACGAATAGCTTGAGCTGGGTTAGGCATGTCCCTAGCCAGGTTTTCTCCTTCGACACACTCTGCACTAATTAATGAAATTAGGTTGCCCCACACTAAATTCTCGACATTCCACACTATATAAATATGTATAGTTAATGTAGATGGATGCAATAATGTAGGAACCATGTGTGTTGCATGGGTTGGTGCACTTGTTCATGACTTGGGTTTAGAGAATTGCTTGTGCCTCCATCTGGACGAGTGGTGAGTCACAAGGCAACTCTCCTTAGTAAGGCAACCTAATTTCACTATTTAGTGTAGATGAAATAACTGGATGATATTTCTGCAGGATGAAAATGTGATGGACTTTGTGACAAGATTATGTACTTTATATATTAGGTTGTCTTCACAATTCGACCCCTTTTGAACCCATTGATGTTGGCTTTTGGAACCTGCCCAACAATGCTATCATCTATTTTTTTTCAACTTTCAATCATCTCTAAGTACCATGAGTCATGAATAATGAGTAAGAGTAGACTCTGATGTACATAATGACAAATGTTTTTTCCATAATTCTACATGGAAGTGTGCAACACTTGCAAGAGGAAAATCAAAATTGTTGGTCGCAAAATTTAAGCAAAAGATTTCAAAAAAGTGGTGGAAGTATTTTAAGCTTGCCAACTTTTGGAATTTATCCTTAGCTTACTTTAGAAGGATGGGCCCATAATCAATGGCTTAAAGTGTCAATGTCTAGCACTCTACTTGTTTACTACCATTTTGCAACTAGATATGAATGAAAAATTTTATGTTTATTTTTTAGAGGTGAAATCATACATCTACTACAAGTCATAAAATTTTCATATTTTTTTCGGGGGGGGGGGGGGGGAGAATTTAAAATTATTTCGAATTTTTTTCAATGAAGAAAATTCATATCAAATATAGAATATACTTGAAATATCTGAAATTTTCACCATCGATGTGTTAAACATTATGGTATAAACCAAAGTTACCATATCACTTTAAATTTCAAACCATGGTTGTAGGACCAAAATTCATATTGCTATAAAATATTAAAATTTATGAATTTTTAATTTTTCCAATTGGAATAGAAACTACACTTAATAAGCTTCATTTCATTAAGTAAATTGAATTCAAATTCAAAAAATATCATTTTTATGACATAATTCATTATTTTGCACTTGACCATATAAATTGCATTTACTAATTGTATGAGAAAATTCATCTTGTCACCAACAAGGGGATACTTTGCATAGTTTGCCCTATGGGGGAACCCATCCCCCTACAAATATTTTTTTGTGTGGCACCGCTTCCCACAGATTTTTGAGGGTCAATTGTTGGAAGGAGGAAGGAAAAGAAAGTAAGAGAATGAACCAAGGAATTAGGATTTTCAAAGGAAATTATATAGAAAATAAAACCCTAATCCTCCTTCCCATAGTCTGCCCCTCTTCAAATGTGTGCTAGGGGACTAAAAATAAAATATTTATTTATTTATTTTTGGTAGCAAACCCACACAATTCCTAACGGTCTAACACGTTTCAATTACAATTGTGTATACAAAGAGTAGTTGCACTTGGCCAAGTGCAAAAATTGTGAATTGCATAAGAGACTACAAGAGTGATCTATAGATTAAACATCTTCTTTAGAAAAATCAATAATAACATAATGAGGGAATAACAATAATATTTTTTGAAAATGTACTCAAGAAAATTCCAAAAAAATTGAATGAAAAAAGGATTTTTTTTCCATCCTACAAACTTCTAAAGGTGAAGTCATTTATAGACGTTTGACATCTTCAATAACATTTTAGGATTATCATTGAGCCTTGACATTTTAGTTGCTTTTCGGATTGTTTTTAGTCTAACAATAAATTAGAGCTATTCCTTAAAGTTTTTTTTCTCCCTGCTCATATGGAAGTGAAAGCATCAACAAATTCAACAAAGACAATTTTGACCTTAGTAAACTCCCCCCAAAAGTTGAGATTGCAAAGAGCATAGAAGTCCACCCTATAGTAGAGGATATTAAAGGATAGTTTATACTTGGAACTCAACAAGAAAACAAAAACTTCTTAGCACTCTCATTGGTCAAGGTATACCATTTTTAAGTTTTGTACCAACAATAGTGTCCATAACTTTAATTTTTCTTATCTTGGTCTCAAGTGTAAAACAACACTTATATAGATTAAAGAATTATTGTCAAAATTTTGAGAATACTCTATGCATTCCTTGGTTTTGAAGACTATAAACCATATTCCATATTTTACATCTTTTTAGTTTAGAGTATTAAAAAATGGCTACCTTTTGACATAAGTTTTTCAAATTGAAAAATTTTCATTCCCTAATCCCAGACAAATATTGTGCCAATCTACCATTGACCACTTTTAGACCAATTGAATAATGTAGATTACAAGTCTTTATTTGAAATATTCAACCATAGTTTTGGTGAATTTTGTAGATTTTCAATGGAAATTACTTCAAAATTAGTTTGAAATAAATTTTTAAATATTCTTCAAAACTTGTCAATGATTGTAGATCATTTTTAATCTTAATGTTTTAACATTTTGTATTTTGATGCAAGCATCAAAAAAATTTATTAAAGTTTGAAGAAGACATGTTTTATAAAACATTTCAATTTTGCCACCTATATTGTTTGGACATTTAGGGGTTAAGAATGGAAATCAAGTTTACTTTTTTCAACAATTTTTACCATGAAAAATTTTAAAATTATAATTTTCAATGCAAAATTTGAAGGGCCTTACTTACCAAAAAAATAAGGTTCAATATATACTTAAAATAAAAATGTTTTGTAAACTTATTTTTTCATGCAAATACTTTTTGAGTAATAATTTTCCAAAATAGCATCTATATTTTAAATAGTTTTTGCTAAATTTGACCAACAAGTAAGGTAATATTATATAAGGAGACCAAAATAATAATTCTTTTCTACTAATGTCTTGCAATCTACATGGTCAAAGTTTGTGAAAAATCCTCCAAGCATTGTCATACAAATCTAATAGAAGATCTTATAGTTGGATTGGTAAAAAACACAAATGCTTGAATGTTTTGCTCTTTATAATACAAAAGACAATTTTGAAGGGTTTTTTGGTAAAACATTGGAATGAATTTTTTAGGGGTCAATCACAAGTTACATAGATTGAATAACAAGCAAGCCACCAAATATATAGTTGAGTCACCTACCTTCATTCCTACGTTATTTAACTTGTTTGTCTTGGAATCCCTAATCCTTTCATGCCTAGATCCATTTTTTTAATCTTTGCAAAAAAAATTATTATATTTTAGTATGAAATATTATTTGCTTCAATTTCATCAAATTGGCCATAAAGAAAGATAATCTTTTTAAGGGTAAAAAGATATTTGGATAAAAGAGAAAGTACTTAGACAAGACATTGTCTTTGAACATTGAGTTCATCGTCTAGAATACAAGTGTCAAAATGATTAGGAATTAATGAACTAACTTCATATGAACCACTTGGAGTTATTCAAAATGAATCGGAATTAAAAGAGCAACCCATTTCTGACTACTTAAGCACATACACATATGTACAAGGCAAGTTTCTTCAATGGAGAAATTTTCTCATGTGTAGAGTAGAGTTCAAAATGTTTCCATCATTTTTTAGACTTTTATTTCTCAAATCATAATTACTATGAATTTTTTAGCTACAAATTTTGTTCGACCCATACTGAATATACAAACCTTCCTATTTCCAACTAAAGGTTACTTGCAAAATCTATCTATGCATTGCTAGAATGGGGGGAAGGTGATCAAGAATAGATTGCCTCCCATATTTCTCACTCCCACCTATCTAAGTTGCCTTCTAGAGGTGATGAAGTTTTATTGCACCGATAGAGATGCTTGAAGGTATGTGCACCCAAATGTAATAGGAGTTGTTTATGGACATCTAGAATAAGCCCTAAACTAAAGTGCAGGCCCAATGTTGACATATTGACATGTTGACATGAATGTGTCACATTGATGGGACCAGGTTTTGTGTTGGCCATTAAAACAACCGCAATACAAGCTTAGGGTATGTCACTTTTGGATGTTTTTGTTTCCACTTTTGTGGTGGTCCATTGTCCACAATAGGTACATCTTCACACTTGTTATCATAAATTCATATTATATTCATACAAGCTCAGAAAAATACGAAATCAGTTTTGTTAGTTTCCTAAACCATTTCCTAGCAAGCGCACGTCATTCTATTCTGTCCCTACCCTCGAGATGTGCAAATCTTGAATAAGTGTGACATTCAGGTGCTTCTACCTCAAGCGTAATTTTCAGTGAGCAAGTGCCACAAGCTCGATCTGACCACAAAATGACTGGCTGAAAGTGTCGGTGCAGCACCCAGAAAAAGACGTCTCTCTTCCCAAGCTTGGAGAGTGGAGCACGAGAAAGTCATTGACCAAGGAATCCCGGGGAATCACTTGAAAAAAGTCCCCTGATGGCATCCGAAGCAGCATATTTGCCATGTGGTGGACAAAGCTTAGAGCTTGCCAATCAGAACCGCAACCGTATACCACTTGAAGAATCCCTCTCTCTGCGCGGAAGACTGGGTCCTGAGCACTGACTACTGATCATGGCTACGGAGTACTGACGACCCAAACCCCAAAGCGAAAGATTCACAAAATCACGAAACCATCATAGAGGAAGTAGAACTCGGGTCTCTTCTGAGACCACTGCAGAAATCTCAGTGTCATTGCAAAGCTGCGCTAGTGTACATACATTTGGGCTGGAAATTGCCACTTCGGCTTCCGTCGTCTGCCTTCAGAAATAATGTCTACCGTATTCTTCGACACGACGAGGTTTGTAATTGGAATACGCTCTCACTAGAACTCGTCCTAATGCACAAGAATTGCTGCAAAACTACAATAAATTTACAACCTACTGATCTCGTTCTGCAACTGGTGTCACTTGTCGTCCCTACGATAATATACACAAGCTGACTGTTCTTCCAGAATCTGGCCATGTCCTGGTTTCAAAGGCTCTCACGTCAATTGGACTTAAATTCTAACCAGAAGAGGGAAATGAGAGGAGAGAAAACTATGGCCTAAAGATCATCGAAAAGGAAGAATTATTTTGGGGTAGCTCACGACCTAATTGCTACTTTCCATTTCCGGAAATAAGCCAGATTGATATCAAACTGATGAGAAAATGCGGCTCTTCAAACTTGATGAGACATTTTTTGTTTTTTGATGCTGTTGCAACAACAGGCTCCGTTCTAGTGATTACAGCTTCGATCTGATCTTCACGGCGCACCCTCCCACGCCATCCGCAACCTCCGCAATGCCCCGTCCTCGTACGTCCCGAACACGCTCCTCGTATAATTCCTTAACCCATAGTCCCACACTTCACAGAACCGCTTCTCCCAATCCACCGGCTTCACAGCTTTCGTCCCGAGGTCCGGCACACGATCCTTAGACTCATGGTTCCGATCCTCCGTCCAATCCGCAACGTACGTCGCCGCGCGTCTCCTAAACTTCGTTCTAAACTCGTCCCACACTTGGAACTTGTAATGGTTGATCACCCCAACTCCAGGTGTGACTTTCACCGTCTGGTAGCCTTCTCGCAAGCTGAAGTGGTGAATCACAGTCGCAAGATTGGTCGCCACGGCTTTCAAGTTTACAATTGATTTGTGGCGCTCAGGGCTTCGCATCCGGCATGTGTAGCCCTGGGTGACGCCTTGGGGTGGGGAGAGTGATAATCCGGAGGGACCGTAATTGTGACAGAACGTCATGATCTGGCCAACTGGGTCAGGGTTGGGGTTGGGGTTGGGGTTAGGGAGGTGTGTGGTTACGTCGGTGATGAACCTTGCGAGGTGGGAATCGTTATCCGTGGTGAGGAATTTGCGATTTGGAAAGAAGAACTCGTCGACGTCGATGAAGAGCATCCACTCGCATTCAGGACGGGCAAGTAAGGCGCAATGCGAGAATCCCGCTTCTTGAGTCTTCACCCACGGCCATGGCTGCTTCGTGACGTTGAAGTTGCGAGTGGTTAAGCTGGCGATGGTGGAATCCAAGTCGTCTTCGCTGTTGTTGTCGTAGAGGAAGAATTTGGACACGCCGAGGTGAGTGTGGTAGTACACCCACTCGTTCAAAAACTTTGCACCGTTGGAAATCATCGTGCACGCGCAAATCTCGTGCGGACCACCACTGGATTGAGCGCTCATGGCGTCTGTTGGTATGCGTAAGCGGCGTATTCTTGTTGTAGCGGTCTTGGCATCGCGTGGGTTATAGTACGCTACCGAAGGAAGAAGACGCCCGAGGAATTTTACCGTGATCTTCTTCCCGGCTAGCGCGGAGCTCATGCTACTTGGGGGATGAGCGCAACGGAACACCTCTTGCGCTTGCGACGTGACGGGCGTTTCGAACTCATTGTTGAATACGCATTGGAAGGTCCCCAGTCGCGCGAGCTCGGCGTCGGGAGAGAGGTCCACTCCTCTGGAGCTATTTGTCCCGTGCACGAACACCACCACGTCGTCGTCCACTGCGAGAGACTCGTACACCACGAGGTTGCTGGAATTCCATTGAATTAGTGACAGGTGGGACGCAACCGCAACACGAATCTCATGGGCTTGGTCGACTTCGATCAGGAGGGAGGCTGCGTCCCACGCGAGCTCTGAGGGAGGTGGAGCGCAGAGAATTGCGGCGCGGGATTGGTGCAGCAAGTGAAGCGCAAGAGGTGCAGTGTATGCGAAGCGCGAGTGGTCGCCGAAGCGGCATTCGATCCTGTCTTTGGATGGAAACTCTGATCTTGCGGCTGTTTGTATCAAAACTAAAACCTCCCCGGAGTCGAAGGTCATGACGTCTTCGATGTGGGTAAGCGGCGTGCTCTGCGATTGCTCGTGTTGCCAGTATGAGGGTATCCGGCTTTGTCGCACGGTGACGAGCGTTGTGCTTGATGGCCCAACTGCACAATTCAAGGTTTAGTTCATCAGTACTCAGTAGAAAACAAACAGGAAGGGTACTTAGAATCCGGGGAACACATACAAATCCCCCGTGGAATTAAAAACTCGCCCCGTCATGCTGTGTGCAGTTGTAATCATATGTAATCTCACGGCGAAAGCCTCAAAAATCCCCTGTGGTTTCAGTTTTCGCCTCAAGCTCAAAAAACCCTCTATTCAATGATTGTTGTGAATCCCCTTGTCATAGGAATCGAGCGGCGTCACGAAAAGAATTCCAAAACAAGAGAACGTTGTCGGTCCTAGACTTACTTTGGTGAGCAGGTTGGTAGCCCGTGAAGACGACGACTGCTGCGAACGCCAGAAACACAAGGCTGTAGCACAATCTTCGCAAGCAAAGCGACGACCGTATTTTCATGTCCCCGGAAGCCCGCTTTGCCGACGCTCTCGTCCCGAATTCCAGGTCCGCGGTCACCACCAAATTACTCGTCGAGTGCGCCATCTTCACACACTCGGACGCTCTCTTTCAACTCAATCACCTCTACTAGCAGGCTGCATTTGAGGATCCCGTCCCAAAACCTCTGCCCACTGATCGACACTCTTCCGGAATAAAATTAAAAAAACCTCCTCAATCAATTCATGAATGAATCGCAGTTGTCATTAGAATTCAATCCCAATAACTTCTCACCCCACCCCGACGCAAAACACTCCGAGCTTTAAACCCCCCAAGAATAACAAAATTCAGACGCTACAAGCACACACCACACGAGCTCGACCCCAATCAAACCCCCAAAACTTCACTTAAAACCCAAACCACAACACAAACGACCCCCCCAATAACGTGTCCCTCACTCACTGATCAGTCAAGGTCATAACACCAAGTCACCTTCAATTTTCCTGTCAGAATCCGAACAGGTCTGACAGCTTCCAAACGAGGCTTCACAAATTCTCTACTTTAAAAGTGAACTCTGCGCGCGCACTCCAGCACTGCAAACTTCAAATTGACACTAACTTGTTACAATCGAACCGCACCCAACTCGTCAATTAGCTAGCTGTCGAACTCCAACACTTAGTCCTTGACTGAAATTGCGAAATTGGAACGTGAAGTTCAAGGGCGAGAATGGGGCTGACTGGGTCAGAATTAGCAGGAGACTAAAACTACTGTAGTGTGCCTGGGGAAAATTATTCAGTGAATGATTAGGGGTTGAGTGGGCAAGAGACAAGAGTTGTGAGAATCGGAGAAGATGCGATTGGGGACAGACGATAGTCGTCGCGGCGAATTTTTTGCTTACGAGGAATGCGTCGTCGTTGGGGGACGCTGGCGATGGGCTGGCTGACGCGGGTGACACCGTCGCGACGCCTGCCACCGTGGACTTTGGTTCCGTCCACAGCGGCCTTACCGGGCGGTTTCCTATGTTGCCGTGTGTCCAGTCAGCCTCTTTTCAGGTGACACTGATTTAATATCCTGTTAATTTTTAGGGTAGTTAAAAAAATTTACAAACTTACAAATATGTCCAATATCTAAAAAAATTTAACCCCTAAATACCTGAGGCACAAAAATGTTGTTGTTTACAATACGTTGAAGTTAACCCCTAAAGGACCAACCTTGTGTTTTTGGCAACATAACTTTTTTCGATAGGTACATGTGAGTGGAGATGAGCAGGTAATTTTTAGGGTAGCTAAAAAAATTACAAACTTACAAATATGTCCAATATCTAAAAAATTTTAACCCCTAAATACCTGAGGCACATAATTTTGTTGTTTACAATATGGAACCAACCTTGTGTTTTTGGCAACATAACTTTTTTGAATAGGTACATGTGAGTGGAGATTTTTTTTTTTTCATCTTTGAAATTTTTACACAACATGTGGATGAGGAGTAGTGTTTGAAGTGACAAATTTTTTTTTTGTCCCTACAAAAATCCATGCAATTGCACTTCATAGAATCACATTTGTATGGAAAAATGTCCAAAATGGTGGTTACTCTTTAAATTCATTCTTCAACGCAAGTTGGCTACATGCAAGTTGGCTACATGCTTGAAAATTTTCCAATCATTTGGAATTGTACAACATATAGGAAAAACATAATAAGTAGAAAGAAGTAGAAAATGATTCAAAATATAAATTTGTAACAATTTATTTATGGAATTGAAAAATGACAATCCCAATGGTTGTAATGTTGTAATAAACAATCTACACCTTGTGATTTTATTTTTTTTCCAAAACTATTGAAAATCTTGTAATCTGTATGCTGGAAATTTCTGAAATTTTTGCCACATCTTTTCAAACTAGTGTACTATAAGATTGTATGGTTACATGTGTCCAAAAATGTTTTTTTCTTTAAAAATTGGTACTTGTATTAGAAATTGCAGTTTTGGAGCATTTTTATTGAGAACATAATCAAAAACTTTAGGGGTTAAATAAAACCTAATCAAATTGCTATTTTTAATATTTATATTTTTGAAATTTTTTTTGAAGTGTAGTTTTACCATCAAAAATCTGATTTTGAAAATAATTGACTATGATTTTTCTATTCAAGATTTTGTGCAAAGGTATCCATTGCAATCTTGACTTTCCATAGTTTTGAAGGCTCTTGGAAATGCACTAGATCTTGGAGAAAAAATCACATTAGAATTTAATTTTAAAAATTGTAAAGTAAATTTTGAGAAGCCATAAATTGATTGGGGTTGTATATATTAGGCCCCTTATCCTTATATTTTTTTGGTGACCAACTTTTTTGAGTTGATATCTAAAAAGAGGATTGAAAGACTTCAAATCACTTTCGCAAGACCATCATCAAACATTATATTTTTTCAATACATAAGTGATCTTGTTGTGTTTCTTTTCCTATGTGATCTCTACATGTTTAGTTTGGATTTGTGAAATTACAATTTTAAAAATTAATACAACTTATTAAATTGTTGGCTTTTTGTTCAATTTAGAGCAAATTCCAAGAAGCTCAAAAAAGACTTTAGGCATTTAGAGGTTAATTTAGAGTTTGAAGAATGGATTGGAGTAATGTTGGTATGAGACCATTGCCTCCCCAACATGGCTAAGGTTTAGTGCATGGTTAAAAGTGGATGGGAAGTATTTTGGAACCTCTATGACTTTATCATGTTTTGTTCAAATTAATGCTTGATGAGCTTTATGATATTTTTGACTTGTGATTTATCAAATCAATATTTATGAGACATTTTAGGTATGAGATAAGTAGTTGGAAGGCTCTTTAAATTTAAGTATTCAATTATGGTGTATCAATTTGACCTTCAAAGAAGAGCAATTCTCATTGGAATAATGTTTGATGGCCTACAACATTGCAATGTACAATTGACATGATATAATTCCACATCTAATGAAATTGCAATATTAGTGTCATGAAAAGAAGAAATTACATATATATATATATATATATATATATATATATATATATATATATATATATATATATATATATATATATATATATATATATTCTAATTCTATACTGTAGAAATTAAAATATTAAAAGTAAGTGTTATACTTGGTGTTAGGTTTTTTCTTAGAACATCAACTACATTGTTCAATCAAATCAACTTGTAATAATTTTACATCTACTAGTGTGCCGTGTGATGTTGCCACAATATAATAAAAATAAAAGTAAAAGTAATTTTCTAATAGTTTAGTTCATAAAAACTTTGAATCCAATATTTTTTGTTGTAAGTAGAAATGCCACAAAACAAAGTTGTACACCCCTCTTCACAAAAAAAATTCTAACAATACCAAGAATGCATGGTTTGTGAGATCTCATAGTAACAAATAAACAAACTCATTTAAGGTATAGATATTTGATTGAAGAGCCCTCCAACTTGCATTGAATAAATAGGAAATTGACTCTTTTCAAGTTCAATGTAGGACAAGAAAAATTAAACTTAGATTTGGTGGGCCTATTTTTGATATTGTAGAATGAAAGCCTTGTAGAATATTTAAAGGTGCCTACAACACTTTTCATTTATTTTAATTAGCAATAAGTTAGCTCCTTCCAATATACAAAGTTGTGGATGCTTTTAGTAAAGTAAATGTAATTCAACCATATGCTTAAATTCATTTACAAACCCCTAAAGATTGTGGGATATTTGAAGATTTGATCATTTTCAAAGATTTACTATGAAGTAGTATTTGAAAAAAAATTAGTAACATTATTTAAACTAAAGTAGTTTATTTATATTTAAATGGTTAGATATCATACCTAGCTATTAGGATTAGCATTTTATGCAAATTAATTAATTAAAGTTGGAATAAGTTATTTCGCAAGTGCTTTCAAAATTAATAAAATTTTCATTTTCATTTTCAAAATTTTGCACATTATGTGTGGCTACTTTATCCATAAGAGGTACAATAATCATTTTGTAAGTAGAAAGGGTTACTTTGTGGGATTGTTGACATGCTTAGTTGGATGAATAATCGTGTAATTGGCTAATGTTTTCTATCCTTATGAAGCTTTATAGTATAGTCTTTGCCTCTACACAGCTCCAAATACTTTGAATGCTTTGAATTTTATTTTCCACTATGGCACCAACTTCACGTCCCACTTCTAGAAGAATAGTCTAAATGTAGTGTCTGTGCAAGCTATCACTTTGAAGATTTACGATTTCTAGTGAGTTTCTCTTATTGAATTCACATGTTTTAATATAGGATTTATTATTGCTACTTATAGTTAGTGTCTCTAATTATATTATAAGCACATTTCAAGCTTCAAATACTTTGATGTTATTATTGTCGGTGCACCATACATGCTTGAACATTTCTAATTTAGTTTTGACTTTTTGGATGTTCTTTTGCTTCTCGCATTTATGACTTTTTTGCATATTGTTCTATGTTGCATGGTATATCGCCATGTTGATTATGGTGCCACATTTTGTTCACATTCTTTTGGATGCAAAGCTATCAATTTGTAGTTCATACATTTTTTATCTTTGATTCATTTTGTGGCCCTTCTTTGCTTATTTTGGTTTATAATTTGTAGATTTTCATGTGTTATATACTTTATGTCAGTAGAAAAAAAGTAACAACATATGTTAAGTTTTTCAAATTGTGTTCAATGAATGTTGTGTTTGTAGTTCATGTGTTGTGCTTTTGTCTTTAATCTTTGTGCTTGCTTTTTTTTACTTTTTCTCTTATAACAAAATAAAAGTGTTGAAAAGTTTTCCTTCCTTTAGAATTCTAAAAATTAATGTTGACCATGATAGCCGGGTGTAGTATATGCATACTATTACCAATAATTTTATATGATTAAGATAAATTTAAAATAATAATTATTTCATAGTTTGATTATGGATTAATTTCTCACATTTTTTAAAATTAAATTCTTTGTACCAAGCTTACAATACAAACTTTGACTATGATTATTTTATCAAATTCAATGTATAGTTACATTGTATAACTGTCTCTTATAATACTTCTAAAGCCAAAAAGTCACATAATGCATATTTTCTAAAATTTATAGAGTATTTTCACCAAAAATTCAAAAGCCATTTGGTGATAATGTTGGATAACTAGCATACTCTTCACAAATAATTTGAATGTAGGTTGAAGTACACTATACGCCCTAAAAAGTATGTCATATAAGTATTTTGGAGGGATGTACTTATGTTAGACTACTTTTGGGGATTGGATAACTAAATCTTTATGGGTTGTATTCAAATGAAGTAGGTGAGTAATCTTATTAATTTTTATTTTTGTTGACCATCAAACTCAAAAAATGTTATTTTTGAGTTGCAAAAAGTACTTTTGTGAGAATTGAAAGTACGTGGAATTTGTTCAAAAAATGGAAAGTACTTTGTGGAGGAAAGACAAACATTTAATTTTGACTATTTTACTAATACTTTGATAGATTATTTGTTGTGCAAGGGATTTCTACTAATAGATAGGACATAGTTGTAGTTATTGTTGAAATTATGAGCTTTTGTGGCATTTCCTTTTGCAACAAAAAGTGGATAGGAAACAAAATGCTTTGTCTAATTTTTTGATTTTAGAAGCAACATGTATGTGGACTTTAGAATGGCTAATGGTGGAATCCCCATAAATATGTGTATTAACAAACAAATAAACATTTTTGCAACTACTGACAAAAAATACTATGAGCACGTGGTGTACATTCTTGAAGTAATTTCTACTATTCACTTAGACCTTGATCATACATTTTGCAAACCCTCATATAAACAATGACTACAAGTTAATCAAAATTGATTGGTTGAACTCAATTTGAAAATTTAAAGCGCACACTACCAAAAATTGAACAACTTATTTTGAGCTAAAAAATGTACATGATGTACAAAATATATAGTTCAAGTACATCTGAATTTTGCTGAAATTGTACCTAGTATAGCCGACTTGTAGTTTTCATCTTGCTATTTTTGTGTTACTTTTTTTAAAATATAAAAATATTCTATTGTTCTTAAAATTCATATTTGTAAATTTTTATACAACTCGAAAAGTACTTGCATGATCATCCCAAAAAAACTTTTGTAATTCAAAAAATAGTCTTTCACAAATGACTTCAATATTTAAGTAAAATAATTTTTGTCAATCACAATAATACAAATCTAACATTCTAACTTGAAGTAAATAATTTTTATAAAAATCAATGATATTCAACCCACAACCTATTTCAAAAGGATCTTTCAATCATTGGTTTTAAATTTTATTGATAAATATAGGTAATTATATACTTATATGCAATTATCATACGGATGCAATCCATAGATCATAGTTTATAAGTTTTAGTTAAAATTCATCATTAAATTATTATTTATTATTGAAAATTGCACTTTATACATTATAAAATGTAAGTGAAAGCTTCAACCAAAATTGATCTAAAATGTTTGTAGTAGTGTTTTGGGCTCAAAACAAGACCACTTCATAATGTCATATGGTCATTCTAAGTTTAGCACAAAGTCAATTTAAAAATGCCTTTGGATATCATGCTAGACCAAGATCACTAAGATGACCCAAAATATGAAAACAATTAGAGGTAAAAATAATTAATGCATTCTTATTTTTTAATACAAAAGTGAATAAATTTAATAGTTTCTAATAGTAATCAAAATGTTATTAAAGTGATCAAGAGTAGACACATGTCCTAAATTCAAATGTTTATAAATATATTGTAAAAGGAGTTGTGCAATTTTATGAATTCTTTTGAGAGTCAATTCATATACAAATTCTTTAGGCAATCTATCTACTAGTCATGCTCTTTAGGCATCCTTAGTGTAGCTTGGCATAAAATTGACACTTCCAAAATTATCCTAAAATCACCCTTTTGTAGTATTGTTCAACTTAATTCTTCAAATTTTTCTATTATATTATAATCGTAGGATCGAGTCAGCATGTCTTTGTTGAATATATATTTTTTTAGAAAATAAGGTTCAAGATATGATCAAATAGATATTTTTTTCTAAATTCTTTTTCCACTATACAATCTTTTGTTTTCAAGAAAATATTTTTCCTAAAATTTTTACATTAAATTTTTAGAATTATTTTCCACCCAATCTATTTTACAACTATAGTATTTAGTCCCTAAAACCACCTTCAAAGATTAATTTTACGTAGATACTTGTGTTTGATTACGCTTGTAATAGAATCCTAAGTGAGAGAATTGATTATGTAACTAGGTCTATTGACTACTTAGAGCACCTTCAATCCAACACTCACATTCTAAATAGCTTGACACCTAATAATTGGGGTGAGAAAAATTCATAGTAGCCTCTTTTAGAAGCATCTTTAAGTTCTCACGCCACATTTGGTAAGTATGCAGAGCCCCTAAAATTACTATCTTGTCCCTTTGTAATTAAAGTTAGATAGGCACAAATTCATCAATTGTAATTGATTGCAACTTATAATTGAATCTTGTCTTCAATTTTTAATATGATAATTTGTCATTAGTTCACTAATTGTATACCATGCACAAATAGAGAGAGTAATCGGGTCCCTAGAA
The DNA here is from genome assembly GCA_950106755.1 of Climacium dendroides. Taxonomy (NCBI): domain Eukaryota; kingdom Viridiplantae; phylum Streptophyta; class Bryopsida; order Hypnales; family Climaciaceae; genus Climacium; species Climacium dendroides. The sequence continues at coordinate 13,277,524 of OX467086.1, forward strand.
TTTGAAGGTGGAATAAACTTATACTTTGAAAGGTCAACACTGAGGATGCTTTTAGACTATGTCCTAAGTCCCAAGTTCCAAGTTCTACTAAATCTTCAAAATTCCATTGTTGGAGAGCTAAAACTTGGGACTTCAAGTGAATTTATACTACATCCAAAGTCCTCCATAGATTTAAAAATGCATATATAGCAACAATTTTTGAAAGTTTTGGGCTTAAGAAAGTAGAACTTGATATCCAAATTGGGGCTAGCAAAAAACAAAGATTTAACTTGGGTTCCAAGTCCCAACTATAGTTTTAAATATAAAATGAGGAGAAAAACACCATATAAAGCCACCTCATGGGTTGAAATTATGTACCAATTTGTCCAATGAAAATTTCATACTAAAAGTGCCTTCAAAATGGATTTTGACTTTTCAACTCATATTTTGGGCACTTAACCCAAAATCCCCAGGTACACTTCAGAGACAAAATGAATTTTGGTTAAGACTTGTGTAACCTCAATTTTGACATGATTTTCTAAAACTACTTCTTAAAACATAAAAAAAGCTTCTTAGAAATATAATTTTTATTTCAATCAATGACTAGGGGAAAAAATTAAAACACAATAAGTCCAAAACCTAAATGATTAGATAGCAAAAAAAGTCCAGAAAAACTTGAAATGCATATGTTTTTTTACATAGATGATATTTTTATCTACATAGAAAGCTTGATTCATTCCATTAGGATTAGTGATGTGAAAATTATGGAATTTCTTGTATTGCAGACAATCATAGAAACTTCTTGAAAAAATAAAGCACTCAATTTGTTTTTAAACTCAATTTTCACAATTTAAAAAAAATTCTAAAAAGTGAAGTATGCTTGTTCATTGTTCCTTGGGATTATTATATTTTAATTTCACCTTAAAGCAATTAACAATTTAGTTTTTCCTTCAATCTCATACCAAATTCTACTTAATAATATTTTAAAGAATGAAAATCAAATATTTAAATAATAAATAAAAATTCCTAAACTCCCAAATCAAGTATTCAGTAGGGTTTTTTTCAAATCAAAATGTTTAGTGCAAAGATTTTAAGTTAAGAAGATTCAAAGTCAAATAATGTATTCAAAGGACGTGCTCAAAAAAATACTTTCTTCACTTTAAATGCAAATATTTTGCAATTTACATAGTGAAAGTTTATGAAATTTCTTCTACACACTTTTATGCTAGTCTAAATCTATAAGTGTTCACCAAAAAATATGCCAAAAAATAAAACAATTTGTAAAATTTTTGCCTTTTGCAATAGAAATGACAATTTAAAATGGTTTTGGATGAAAAAGAGGCCTTGGGACTTTTGGAATTAGCTCTTATGATAATATTAAATATGAGACTAGTTGGAACCTTGGCCTTCACACTATAAAGTCCCAACTCCTACATTTGATTGTTTTTATTCACCTTTTACACAACATTCTTGACTAGGTCTTTATGTCCCCCTCCCCTCTTGGCTCTTGGAATATAAAATATCTCCTATGAGATACCATGAGGAGATTTTGAGTATAATTCAAGTGCTTGTCAACATAGCCACTACAACTTACAATGGGGAGACCACTCTTGCATGTTAGGAAAAAAAGAGGACCCCTACCTCCTACCTTCCCTCTATCCTTTGAATGTTAAGAGTGTTATGTACGACCCCCAAACGTTTGGATTTGGCCTTAATACAAGATTTGGAGAGTTGGAACCAATATTTTTTTTACCAAATTTTTTTATAATGATTATTTTTTAAAATTCATTTTTGCCTCTAGAAGATGAATTTTTTTGTCTCCAAATGATAAATGATAATCATTTAAATATATCTAAAATCATCAAAAATTAAATGACTAAAGTACAAATGAAAAATGTTTTCTATCCAAAAATGGCTACACAATGGACAAATTGCACAATGAGCTCAAAAGTTCATTAACCATTTATTTATGTTTTCTTTTAGTTCATAAAAAAAAAAATTAGTTTTAACAACTCCTCACCCTCCCACTTCTCATATGCAATAGGGTCTGCATGCCATATGGAATATATATGAGTGCAGACTCCATACTTCATATTTTTGTATCTGTATCTATATCCATATTAGTACATTCATATTCATATTAGTATCTGTATCTTCATATTTGTATTTGTATCATATCCAAATCTTGATCTCAATCAACAACAGGGGACTTTTGAAGATCAACGGCAGACGAGAGAGGGGGGGCATTTTTTCTTAAATAAAATTGACGGTGAGGGTTTTTTTGGTGGAAAGGGGGTATCAATGCTAGGGAATAGCTGTGTTGCCTCTTTTGAGTACATTGTGGATTTTGTTGTCTCTATCTACGAGAACTTTTAAAATTCTTGAGAATAACAATGGTTGGGACTTGGAACACAATACAAGACATCCCTCACTCAACACATATAAAGAGTATGATTGGGTCCCTTGAAATTGACTTGAGGATGGAACTCTACTTAGAAGTGCAAATGCATTGAGGATACGGCCAAGGAGAACTACCCCCCTCATTGCCCCAACTAGGGTTAATTGTGAAAAAAAAACCCTATTTTTTGCCATTATTTTTTATATTTTTACACTAACCCTAGCTAATTTTCAAAAAAATTCATCTGATTGCAAATAAAAAATTCCACAACATTTTTCCTAGGGGTAAAATGGGGCAATGAGGGGGTCAGTTCACGGCTAGGGAGAATTGACCCCCTCATTGCCCCGGCCAGGGTTAATTGTGAAAAAAGCCCCCTATTTCTTTGCCATCATTTTTTATATTTCTACATTGACCCTAGATAATTTGCAAAAAAATTCATGTGATTGCAAATAAAAACTGTTTTCCCCAGGGGTAAAACGGAGCAATGAGGGGGTCAGTTCACCCTGGCCTTGAGGATAGTGCCTTATTTGTTGGTAACTACCCTATTTTCTAAGTTCCATGCTTGTAATAAAAACACCCGGTAACTTACGATCAGAGGTTACCCACTTGCAACTAACATGAATTATTGATGTGTGCCGTGCAAGTTGAAGCTTGTTTTTCTTCTATTCATTTTCTTGGTTTTAAGTTACCCATGTGGTGTTGCTAATAAATTAACCCTTAAATGATGCCAAGGACGTTTTTTGGCCGATGAATGACAAAGAATCTCTCCATGTAGGACAAAAGTGCAACTATTCATTCTTCCAGATTTTGTGGGAAAAGGGAATGTCTTCTGTAGTAGCTTGTCTCCCAATGAGTGCTTTTTCATTTTTTAAGCCAACAATTCATGTAGTACCCAAACAGATGATTTCCACATTGACTAGCTCATTGTTTAAGGGTTAAAACTCAATGTTGTCATCATATTATTAACCTTCACTCGGGGTCCCCTTTTGCTCCCCAAATGGAGAGCCTCTTAGTAAGAAAGTACCTATGACACCCCCCAGCATTGACAACACAATGACTTTGTAATTGGCAAGCCAATGAAGTTCTAAAGATTATAACTGAATTCCCTCCAATTATATAGGGGAGAATTATACCCACTTAGGGGAGGCATCTTAGCTAGTTAACCTCTAAAAAAACAAGGTATTTTTTTTGTCAAAAAACACTCAAAATTGTCATTTCTATAGCAAAGAGTGAAAAAATTAAAAACAAATTTGCACATCTTGTTCTAACCATAGGATCTTACACCTAATTAGTATGCAGATGTATAGAAAATATTTCAGAAATTTTGATTGCACAGATTGCAAGATATATGCATTTAAAGTTAGAAAAACAAGTTTTTCAACACATTGTGGAACTAGATTATTTGACTTTGAACCTTCTTAAATTAAATTTTTTGTACTACAAAGTTTTGAGCTTTAAACTTTTATTGTGGAGAATTGAATTGGGAGTCTAGGGGAAAAAGAATTAAAAATATACATATTTTTATTCTTTAAAAAATTATTAAGTAGAAGAAGATAATAAGATACAAGATATTAGAAGGAAAATCTAAATTATTAATATCTCTAAAATGGAATTAAAATGCAATAATCCCAATGGTGAGATTGTTCAAGGAAGCAAACTAAACCATGTAGAACTTATTTTTCTTTAAATTGTAAAATTTGCATCTAGAAATGAATCCAACAAGTTATTTTTTCAAAAAGATGCTTTAATTGCCTGAAAAACAAGATTGTCCATAACTTTCTCATAATAAATCCAAATGGAATGAATAAAAAATTTCCATGTAGAAAAAAATATTATCTATGAGAAAAAAAATTTTGAATTTTGAATTTTTTTTATTGCCCTTTCTACCCTGTTTTGAGCTTTTAAGGGCATAACTTTTATTCTCGGGCACTGATTAAAAAAATGAAACCCTATAAAGTTCATCAATTTTTCTATTTTAAAAATTTTCAAAAAGATCATGACAAAAATTCAATTTATAGGTACCTGTCCAAAATCCCATTTGTCCTCTAAAGGGACAATGGTCTTGCAAGGGTTAACAATGTTATGGCTGAGGAGGCAAAATGCCCTTGAAATGACTTCACCTAAGAGTGTAGAATGGGAACAACAAACTTAGCATGTGAGCCTAAAAATGTAAGCCTACAAGCCTTGAGCCTAGGTGTAAGTAGGTACTCTACAACTATTGAAGGTGCTTATATGTACCTACAACATACATACCTATAACATAAATTTCCTATAACTATGGAAGGAGCTTATAATATAGGTAACTATAACATAGACACCTATAATATATTAATATAAATATCCTATAAATATGGGAGGTGCTTATAACATAGGTATTTATAACATATACATCTATAATATATGCATCTATAACATAAATCCCTATAACTATAGAAGGTGCTTATAATATAGGAATCTATAATATAAATATCATATAATAATATAAAGTGCTTATAATATAGATACGTATAATATAGGCACCTACAATATAAATATCCTATAACCGTAGAAGGTGCCTATAATATAGGTACCTATTATACAAGAGCCTCGGCTCCTCAACTCATGAACTTAAGATCCTAGGTTCACATGCTAGCAACCTTGTGTAATGAACTTTGGCCAATTCTCACAGTTTATTTTTTATGTGAATTTTAGCCATAAAAATGATCATTTTAGAATTTGAATTTAATTAATGAAATGAAACTTATCAAGTGAAGTTTCTAATCCAATTAGAAACTTGCAAATTTGTAAATTTCATCATTTTATAGCAATATGAATTTTGGGTCTATAACCATAATTTGTTGATTTTCTAATTTTAAAGTGATATGGTAATTTTGATTTATATCATAACATTATGCAACATAATATAAATCTATACCAAATTTTTTGAATATTTTGAATAAATTTTATATTTGACATGAAATTTTTTCATATACTTCTATAAAAATTTACAATAATTTCAGATTTTTTCAAAAAAATTGGAAAATTTATAATTTGTAGTAAATTTATTATTTCATCTTTAAAGTAAATATGAATTTTTTCATTTATATCTAATCATACAATGGCAAAAAATAGAGTGATGGATAGTGAGGTTTGAAGCTAGCAGTTACATGCAATCCTTCTAGAGTTAATCCTTAAAAGATGGACTTGTGACCATAAAATTCATCTCTTTTGGCATTGTGTAAATAGTTCGATTAAAAATGCTAAAACACTCATTGGAAGTTAAGCTACTATACAAGACCTTCCCTTTTCATGCAAAATTCCAAGGATAAATAGTTACACTTTTGTCCTACATACATTGATTCTCTATCATTTATTGACTAAAAAATGGCCACAACATTGTTTATAAGTTAATGTTTGTTGCTAAAAATTTTTTGTAGTTTTTTTGTTGAAGGGACTAGTTGTTGTATTATTCTTGAGTAGCTACATCAACATTGTTGGAACTATTTTTGAAAAAGGAACATATGTTTCTTCTTAGACAAGATCTGGAGCTTTTAACAATTTTTTCAAGAGTACAGTGTCAATTATTATTCCTTAAATTTTATTGCAAGCTTGATGGGCATTTTGAAAGTCAAACTTCAATTTTCACATAGTTCTTGATTATAAATGCTTTTAATTCCTAAAAGAACATCTTGTTTGGAGGCTCCAAAGGCTTCAAAATACTTGTCTCCAAAGCAAGGTCAAAATCTTCATCAATATTTACTTTTTTAACAAATCCAACTATAGGATTTTTATTTAACTTATTCAAGTACACTATTCCAATATTTTAGAGTAAATAGCTCCACTGATTGCAAGTTCAATGTGCCTAAATTTCAAAATGTAGGTTTTTCTAATCCCTCCAAAAGGTAAAGTGTTGTCTTTCAACATTCTTAGGAAGAAACACTTAAGTCCTATAACTTGTGTATTTTAATAAATAAGTTGGAAAATGGATTGCAAATATATATAATTAACCAATTTTATTTTTTATTCTTTTAAAATTGTCAAGTGGAAGGTGCTACTAAATGAAAAGATATAATTAATATGCTAATCACTTTTGGAAGAATTTTAGAATTGTTAATTCCAATAGTGAAAATGTTCTAGTGGACAATTAATATACTTTTTATTTTTATTTTTACTTGAAAATTTTCAATTTGAGAACAAAAGAGGACTTCATATGTTTTCTCTATGTACCATCATTGCTTGCAAAATAAAACTCCTCATAACTTTTACGTCATTATTTGGAATTCAATGGTTCAATTTTTTTGAGTAGATATGAATCTATAAAATTCAAAAAATAAATAATATATTTTTTGTTGCTTGATTTGACATTGAAATTGTAAGAAACTTATAACTTTTACATTATTTATCGGATTGACATGAAACAAATTTTAACATATAGATTGTGATGAAAAGCATCCATCCTAAAAATTCATGCGAAAATTTCAAATTATGAAGTCAATAGAGCCTAGTTCTCAAAAAGTTCAAAATAGATTCTTTTGTCCTTTAGAGGTTAAGCTTAACTCCCTAAGTCCTTATTGTCTCCTTGGAGGACAAAAATGAATTTGGGGTAGGCTCCTACAATTTCAATTCTTATTGTGATTTTTTGAAACTTTTTTTACAGATAGAACATATATTAGCTCTCTAGGAATATAATCATTAATTCAATTGGTGCTTGAGAGCAAAAGGTATGCCACCCTAAGCCCAAAACAGACTTTGTCAGATTGCACCAAAAAATTTACAAAAAGTCAAAATAAAATTCTCTTGTAGAAAGTATTTTTGTTTGCATAGAAAGATTTGATTCACTTCTATTGAACTAGTGATGAAAAAAATTATGGACAATCTTGATTTTTAGGCAATCTAAACATCTTCTTGAAAAAATAAATTGTATGATTCATTTTTTAATGTAATTTTTTCAATTTTTCAACTATAAAATTTCAACTTGGTTTAATTAGTTTACTAGAACAATCTTGCTATTGGGATTAGTGATTTTCAATTCTACTTTGGAGCTATCAATGATTTAGTTTCTCTTTGAATCTTGTACCTACTTCTAATTAATGAAAATTTGAAAATTAAGTTTTCTTTCCCTAGACCTTCAACTCAATTCTTAGACATAAAAGATTAGAAATTCAAAATGTGTAGTATAAAAGTTTTAAGCTAAAAAGATTCAAAGCCTTAAATTGTAGTCATGGAAGGTGCAAAAAATTGGTTTTCCTTACTTTAAACGCAAATATCTTGCAATCTACATAGTAAAATGTTTTATATTTCTTCTTCAAATTTTTATACTAGTCTAATGTACAATCTATGAATACAATTTCTAAATTTTTTTTGCACTTTGCAATAGAATTGATAGTTTTAATTGGTTTTTAATCTTTAAAAATGCCTCAAGAGTTTAGGGATTATCCAAGATATTGTAGTTCTAATAATCTACTTTTTGCCCATCTTAATTTTTTTTCAATTTTAAGTTCTGAGAGACACTTTGAAGATAGTATCATGAACATATAAATTATGCTATTTTTGAACTTTGTCTATCAAACTTTTCTTGGTGCAAGCTTTAGGAGTACACTAATTACACTATGATGCTTACCACCATTATCTTCAATTATCTTAAATATTAATATTATTTTAAATATTTTTGTAAAAACTATGACTTTTACAAAGAAAATCATTTTAAAAATCATATTATTATTTTTTAGTATTTTTAATTATGAGAATTTTAAAATAAACTTTAGATATAAATTTGTGCATGATAACTATATAAAGTCTTTAACAAAACAATAAGTTGATTTGTCCTTTAACTCCTAAAGTCTCAAAGTCCCTATGGGAGACTCTTGGGATTTTGGATAGGTTCATGTGATCTCAATTTTTGACCTTAATCTTTGAATTTCTTTTTGAAGATAGGAAATCAAATTAACTTTTTGGAAATATAGTTTTTATTATAATCTGTGCCCAAAAACAAAAGTTACACCACCATGAGTCCAAAAAGCAATTTGAGGGGCAACCAAAAAAATAAAAAAAAGTTTAATTTTTTAATTTGAATTTTTTTCTTCTCAAAGATTATATTTTGTTTACATTTGAAGCTTTGATTCATTCTATTTGGACTAGTAATGAGAAAGTTATGGACAATCTTATTTTTTAGGCGATCTAAGCATCTTCTTAAAAAAATAACTTATAGAAGCCATTTTTTAATGCAATTTTATAAATTGAAAAAAAAATTATTAGATAGGATTAAGTTAGTTTGTTGAAACAATCTCACCAACGGAATTATTGTGTTTCGATTCCATCTTAGAGCTATTAATGGTTTAGTTATCCCTTCAATCTTGAACCTACTTTTACTTAACAATTTTTTAATGAGTGAAAATTAAGGGCTTTTGTGAATTATTTTTCCTATATTCTCAACCCAATTTTTGAACATAAAAAATTAGAAAATCAAAATCAATAGTGCAATAATTTTAAATTAAGAAAATTCAAAACCAAAAAAAGTAGTCAATCAAGGTGTAAAAGAATTTGTTTTTTTCAACTACTTCAACTTACAAGTTTAGTAAAAGATTATATGGTTAGATTTACAAAAATAACATTTTGTTAAAAAATTTGATGAACGCAGTAGTAGGGGCAATTTTCAATGGCTTTTGACAGAAAATGGTCATGGTCCTTTAGGGGTTAAATGAAAATATCTTGCAATCTATGCTGTCAAAGCTTTTGAAATGTTCTCCTCATATTCTTATACTAGTGTAGTACAAGATCTTATGGTTAGATATATAAAAAACCAATTTTTAAAGTTTTTTGCTCTTTGCATTAGAAATGACAATTTTGAGTAGGTTTTGATGGCAAAAAGGCCTTGGGACTTTCGGGGTTAATTCCTAAAGCTCTTTTGTGTTTAGAAGTAGAAAAATGCTCCAAAATATTTGTCCCCAAAGCAAGGCTAAAATCTTCATCTATATTTATTTTTGAATAAATTTTAAGTGTAGGATCCTCTAACTAACTTGTTCAAGTATCATACTACTAAAATCATAAGTCCCTTTGTATTATCACAAATGCTACCATTAATACTAGGGGCTTGTGCTTGCTATGCTACACATTCATTGTATCACATATTAGTAAAAAATTGATATATTTGAATACAATGCATGATAATGATTTCAATAAGTCTTTAAAATAATTATTTTAAATATTTTATAAAAATATTTTCAATCATGCATACATAGAAATCATATTTTCACACAATGTGATATTATAGAAATAGAGTAGCAGTTTGCAATCACTTCTGTAATATCACTTTTTACAAAAGGTGATATTATAGAAATAATATAGTTGTTGCAATTAAGGAAATATTAAAGAGGATCCATAAGATGATATTATAGAGGTAGCAAATCCATTGCTTCTCTTGGCTTTACACTTCTTTGCATTTCTATGATTTTGTGCTTTTGTGAGCTTTGAGCTTTCAATTTTCTATTGCTACCACCAAATGATTTTGAGAAATTTATTCAATTGAAGTGATTTTGGATTCCATAACAATCAAGTTGTTCACGAAGCTTTTGAGATTGACAAGTTTTTCCTTTAAATTCTTCTATTTGGGTTGCCATTTTTTGTAACAATGGAGTCAAATTTCTAATGCATTTTAATGTATGTGTATCTTTTATTGTATTTATTATTGCATGTATTTCATTCATCATTCATTAAATTTCTATTGTTTATTTCAATGTATGTTTATTTATAAAAAAAAATTATGAAGATTTATGTAATTTTTATCTGAAAATTTATTGAAATTCTTGCTCTACATTCTATCTAATACATAAAAAATTCTAATGAAATTCTAATGGTGAATGCGTAGCATAGCAAGCACCAACTGCTAGTCATACTACTAAAATCAAAACTCACTCTATAATATCACAAATGCTACCATTAATATTAGGGACTCATGCTTGCTATGCTACGCATTCATTGTATCACATATTAGTAAAATTTTGATATATTTGAATAGAATGCATGATAATGATTTCAATAAGTCTTTAAAATAATTATTTTAAATATTTTGTAAAAATATTTTCAATCATGCATAAATAGAAATCATATTTTCAAACAATGTGATATTATAGAAATAGAGTAGCAGTTTGCAATCATTGCTGTAATATCACTTTTTACAAAGGGTGGTATTATAGAAATAATATAGTTGTTGCAATTCAAGTGATATTAAAAAGGATCCATAGGATGATATTATAGAGGTAGCAAATCCATTGCTCCTCTTGGCTTTACACTTCTTTGCACTTCTATGATTTTGTGCTTTTGTGAATTTTGAGCTTTCATGATTTCAATTTTCTATTGCTACTACCAAATGATTTTGAGAAATTTATTCAATTGAAGCAATTTTAGATTCCACAACAATTAAGTTGTTCACAAAGTTTTTGAGATTTATAAGTTCTTTTCTTTCAATTCTCAATTTGGGTTGCCATTTTTTGTAACAATGGAGTCAAATTTCTAATACATTCTAATGTATGTGTATCTTTTATAGAATTTACCATTGCATATGTTTCATTCATCATTCAATAAATTTCTATTGTACATTTCAATATGTACTTACTTATAAAAAGAATTATACAAAGATTTTAGTCATTTTTATTTGAAGATTTATTGAAATTTTTGTTCTACGTTCTATTTAATACATAAAAATTCTTATAAAATTCTAATGATGAATGCATAGCATAGCAAGTGCCAACCGCTAGTTATCCTCCTAAAATTTTAGAGTGAACATCCCCACCAATCCACCACTTGCAAGTTTAATGTGTTTAAACTTCAAAAAGTAGTTTTTTCAAACCTTTTTAAAAGGTGAAATTGTCTTTCAACAATTTTAGAAAACATGTGTATTTTATGATTTGTGCATTTTAGTCAATATGTTGGAAAGTAGTTTGTGAATAGGTTGAAAATAAATTTAACCAATAAAAAATTTATATTCATCTTTAAAATAATTACAAAGTAGAAGGTGGAATGAATTAAAAGCTTAAAATGCTAATAGCTTTACAAGGAATTGAGAATTGCTAATCCCAATGGTGATAACAATCTAGTAAGTAATTATTATCTTTTGTTTATTTTATCATTTAAAATTTTCAAAATGAATAAAAATATGACTTTATAAGTGTTTTTTTGACTGCAAAATAAAACTCTTCATAACTTTTACTTCATTATTTGGAATTGAATGGTTCAAATGTTTTTGAACAAGTATCGATCTACACAATCCAATAAAATTAATTAATTGTTTTTAGAATATACATTTAGCTATCTAAATTGACATTGAAATTGAGAAAATCCTTCTAATTTTTGCAATATTTATTAGAATGACCTTAAACAAAACTTCACATCGAAATTATGAAGTCATCAAAGCCTACATGATTTATTAAAAAATCCAAAAAGTAGGTTCCCTAGTCTTTTAAGAGTACAACTGTTAAGGACTAAGTTTCCAAAATTATAAAGATGTTCTACAAAATCTAACCTAGAATAATAATGTAATGATGACTTCCAAACAATGGTTGTAAAATATGATCCATACATCATATTCATATGATTAGATCAACTAGTACATAAATCAATATTTTTCAATTTACTTTGAAGTCTAAAAATGAAATTCCTTCTATAATAGATTGAAGATTTGGAATTTTTACAATAATTTCTTAAAGTTTAAAATAATAAATTCTAATTATAGTGATTCTTGAAGATTTTCATTTTTTTCTTTTATTCAGATTATTTTTGAATGGTCATTTTTTGAACTAAAAAAGCTATTTTTTGAAATCATACCTACCAATTTCCTTTGAACTATAAAATATATACAAAGAAAAGTCTTTAAATCTATACCATACAAACATTAACAAATAAAAACAAGGCTCTTAAGAAAATAATGCATTAAAAAATGTATTTTTGTGTATTTGGGATATATTTGCGTTCATTTGTTGTTTGAAATTTGAATGTTTGGTATTTAGGGGGTTAAGATTTAAGCTATTTTCTACTAGTCATCTATGTGTCAAGTCTTTGTTTTAAAGTTGATATACCTTCTAAAGATTTCTAAATGCCATTGGGCCATTCATACAATGTGTTTGCAAAGAAAGTTTGTTTATAAGAATGTATAAGTGTGAGCTTCCAATTTGTCACTTGGGACTTATTATTTTTTTTAAATAGTTTTAAGTCAAGTTTTACAGACAAAAAGCCCCCCAAAGAGTAATAAACCAAATTAGGTAGGTTACATGCAAATATGGTATTTGGTTCAAAATAGAATGTTATGCCTAAAATAAACCTAAATCTTGCTTGTAAATAGGTTAGAAACCAAGAAGTTGTAGAAATTGAATATATTGAGTAAAGAGTGTCAAACTATCTAAACCTACCATGCACTATTAGTCATATTATTGTTTTACACACAACCATTGATGATTGTCAAATTTCAAGGTAATATAATTCATATAGGATTAAGATGATGGTGGTGAAAAATAGGTGATGAAGTAAAAAGCACCGAAGTCTACTACATTTAGTTTGATAGAATATCAAAATAAAATTTGAAAAAAGAAAAATGGATTAAGAATTCAAGAATCAATAAACACATGAACTTGTTGAATACAAAAATCTAATGTGTGATTGAATTTCCACATTCCTAAGTATGACTTTATGGCAAAAATTACATTTGTACATAGAACATGTATCAAAAAATGAGCAATTCATCTTTACATATGACAAACTCACTTTTTGTAGATGCATTGACAAGTTGTAGCTTGTTTGGAAGACATTCTTACACTTGACAACTTTAAATTCTCAAGTTCACTCCCTTTCAATGACAACCTCATATAAAGCCACAAATCATGTTACCTAGTAAATGATATAATCTACCTTCATGCAAGTTGTATGCATAAGGACCTTGTATATCACTATACTCTAGTAACTTGGTGACATTAGAGCAATAATAGACTCAAGAAGTGCCCCCCAAATTTGGTTCACCTTAAAATAAAATGTAGTGTGACTATGTAGGGTCTAAGACACCAAAATGTTCTTTAAAATGGTTCTATTATGTATGACTTCATTGGCAAGGACTATCTAGCTAAAAATAGGTACTCAGACTATTAAATCTCAAGAAATGGCTACAAAGAAGTATGAGTCTTTCAACAAGCCTTCAAAATTGTTTTGGAGAAATTCTATTTTAAGTTTTACTATCTTGTGTGACTTCATTGTCCACTAATTGTATAGTAACAATATTCCAATGAATGATGTGGTCAACAAAGTACATGTATATAAAATATGTTTTCTGTACCCAAGGGTGTTCAAAGCTCATCTAATTGTATTTGATGTTACTTCCAATCTTTCCTTGGAGCTCGCCAATTACAAATTGCCATTGCATTGCTATGTCATGTCAAAGTTGATCCCCAAGATTCACCTCGTTGAGCAGGAATAAGAGATTTTTATTGTCTTTTATTTTTTTAAAACAACAAACAAATGCTATGGGGGTCCCCAAACTTAGTTCTTGAGATGTACTTCTTAAGTCCAATCATGCTATAATGTGACAAATAAAGATCAATTTTCCAAGATTATCCTTAGTTATTATATAATCCAAGGATTGGTTCAATTTATCTCAATATTGTCGGTCAATTTTGTGTATTACCACCACATGAGCATTTTTCCTAAGCTCACAACAAAAGGCCTCATAGGCATTTGTATGTACACTACACTAATAACTTTTGTACTAGTAGCTTGTGAAGGAGGTTTATTAGGGAGAATAAAATAATGTCTTTTCTACAAGCTCATGAATGAGTCCTTCTATGCAAGTGTACGTAATTTTGAGATCATAAAATAATGGCCCAGAAGAGCAAAAACTTATAGTGGCAATGTTGAATGAAGGGATGCCTAACTCTCAATTATAGCAAAAGTTATTTTAAAATGCATCGTTTTATCAATCCCCAAGAATGTATTCATTGTCTTCTTTTCTACATGTGATCAATGTACTTAATTGATTTATAAATGATCCTACTATTAATTACTTGCTCTTTCTTTAAATGAACTCCTAAAGCAAATATATCTCCATTTTGGGGCCTACAAAAGTTTTAAACTTCCACTTCTGAATGCTTGCATTGTTCTTCTATTTGCCAAGAAACATAAATTCCCTTTTCATCCAAATGCCTACTTTTTTTAGCTTATTTGCATTAATAGATGAATGTAGGGGCTCATATGTTAAGGTAGAAGTGCTTAAAACCACAAACCAATCTTGAAAACAATTTAGAATACATCCTAATGTTTTTTTTTTGGATTTTATTAGTTTTGAGTATAGTTTTAAATACAAAAAGCCCCCCTAAAAGTGAATAATCAAAAATTCATAGTTATGTTCATACAAATTCAGAAGCTTACAATTTTTTTGAAAATTAATGGTTTTCAATTGCTAGTAGTTTTAATAGTGTCATGTGTTGATGCCCCATCTGAGTACCTCTGTGGAATTGGTTGAGTAGTAGGCTAGATGGTAATAGGCACTTGCACCTTTGTCATTAGCATAGGAGTTGTGTGGAGCTCAGCTCAAGAATGTGAAGACAAACGCAGGCGTGACGCTGAGCAAGCCTTTGTCCCAAACAGACAACGCTCAACATGGTGGCGCGGGTGCTCAATCACAATGGCGGAGAGTCGCCAGGTAACAATCCTCCATTCTACAACGTTTGCTGATCGCAGGAAGATTCGAGCGAACAGGTGAGGAGATTGCAATTTTCTTCATCCCCAATATTCGTGACAGTGGCCAAGTTTCAAGGAACTGACAAAGGAATTTGATCAAATGAGCCTTGGGTTTGGAACTATATAAAGCATTCTTGAACTCCAAAACAGGGAGAACCTTTGCTTTTCCATGAATCAGAACTCCTCCTTTCACTGCAGCTTTCCCACTTCTTGTGAACCATTGTAACATGAATATATTCTTATTCCAGTGCTATTGTGGAAGCTATTGTTGAAGGACACCCACCCACCTTCCCATTCAAGAATGCTATTTATGTCACGATTTCGACGAAGCATGGATTTTTACGAGCATGAGCCATGAAGGAGCTGCAGCAGAAAGGTTTGCAGTATGACCGAGTGTGGAGTCCCGTGCAATCTTGGCATCAATTGCTTCCGCATGCTGCTCCTCGTTGACGGTTCTTATCGGGTAGGCTTTACCAATTGCCTCACAATCTTGGTGTGCATTCGTGGTGATGCTTTGTATTCAAATTGTGGAAGGTTTGAGGTTACTGGTTTGGTTTTTTTGGACCACTCAGTTCTTGGATTTGGATGGTAGGATTTCAAGGTGCCTTGTGTTGTGCGGTGGTAATTAAGTTACAGATTACTCCACTGCGCCTTGCTTGTGTTGTGTGGTGCCGTAGAATTGCTCAAATTTCAACTTGCTGGGAAAGAAAAGGATGTGATTCATTCACATTTGGATTTGTGATGTGAAAGTTATGGAGCATCTTATTGTGCTGGTTATTAAAGCCATCTTTTTGAAATAAATGTATTGGATTTGTTTTGAGCTCAATCTTCACATTTTTTCAAAACAAAATTCTACAACAATAACTTTAGTATTAGTGTTAGTATTAGTGTGTTTTAATTCCATCTTAGAGCTAGTAATGATTTAGTTTTTGGTTCTATCTATTTGTACTTGACGATTTAAGAAAAATTATGAGTATCACGTCATTTTATTTCATTTTTTAGACTTCCAATTCAATTCTTCATGATAAAAAAAAATTATTTCAAAATCTCTAGTGCAAAGGATTTTAACCTCTAAATAAATGCCCAAGGCCTTATTTGAGCTTCTTGAAATTATGATTATGATTTTTCTATTCAAGATTTTGTGCAAGTGTGTCAATTGCAAATCTTGACTTTCCATAGTGTTGAGGGCTCTTCAAAATGATCCTCAAATACACTATATTTTGGATAAAAATCACATTAAAATTTTAAATTTCTAGAATAATAAGAATTGAGATCTTCCTCTCTTTTTTATATGGATTCATAATAATTAAAAATTCATTTAAAAAATTTATAAAGTAAATTTTGAGAAGCCATAAATTGATTGGGTTTATGTATGTACATTTTTCAACAATTCTCCAAGAATGATAGCTTTCACCTACTTCAATTCTTTTTAATTTTAAAACCTCATCATGTTATAATCACAAGGAACAAACAAATACTTTAAATTCTAATATTTTGGATTGTTCTTCTCAATTTTTTTCTTAACATCACACATGCTTCTAGAAGATCCTCAAATGTAATTGCAAAATGGTGGAAAAATGCACAACTAGATGCTCACTGAGTAAGCAAGAATGTACTTAAAGAAGTTATTCTTCAAGAGTATGTTTTATGTTTTTTGACTGAAGCCTTATAATTGTAAAATCATCTAATAGTTCTATTGGTGGAAAATCCTCATCTCCTAATGAAAAACTTAAGACAAGATGAGGTTTCAAAGTATCCACCACTTTCATTCTAACATACCAAAGGATACTCTTGGTTTAAAATATTTATTACCTCCTAAACTTCACTAGCCAAAACCACATCAATCAAAAAATCAACTAAGCATGCACACCTTGCTAGAGAAATAAGGAGAACATTTGTGACATATATAGTTCACATGGAATCCTTGTGGTTTAACCCATGCAAGTCTTGGGGAGAGAATCCTTGTGCATCCAAAACACTTTATAAAAGTAGCCAAGTAGCACAAGAAAATGAAAGGTATGCACAAGAGAAAATTGAGACATATGACTTCATACAAACATCTTGAGTGATAAAAGATAATAACATATGAATCTCTGATAACAAAGAAGTACATATAAATTCCTTATGATCTCACGTGGATCACCCATGTGAGATTGTGGTTCAAGGAAGTGTGGCAAATCCCCTACAAGGTGTGAAGGAGAAATTACTACTTTCAATACATGAGGAAAGTGAAATTTATATATACACTTCACACAATGAATGAATGCTCCACAATTTGTGCAGCTTCAAAACTACTGCAACCACCATAACAATCACCCTTATCACCACAAGAATGAATGTTCCTTTTTACTCCATCATCTCTCCGAATTTTCCATGGTGAGCACGCATTTCACTTCTGCCACACTGCAGCGATGCTTCCAGACCTTGACCAACCCGATTTTAAGTTATCCAGCTTTAGATCAGATCTCGCTTCAAATATTTCGGCACTCTTGAACACCAGATAGGCAAAACTCACCTCAAAGCAAATACAAAAGTCATTGTAATGCATCCAAGGCAAAACTTTCACAAAATAATTTCAGCTTGATTCCTGAACCTGTAACATAACATCATTGAAGGAGAGCCCATCGAGCACCGTGGC
Organism: Climacium dendroides; assembly: GCA_950106755.1. Lineage (NCBI taxonomy): Eukaryota > Viridiplantae > Streptophyta > Bryopsida > Hypnales > Climaciaceae > Climacium > Climacium dendroides. Next base: position 13,295,232 of record OX467086.1, read on the forward strand.
CCATTCCATCTGCTAATTCAAGTCTGTTGGAAGTAAGACATCAAAGCCTTTAACATAATCTTTACACACACCGAAAAGAAAGTTTCTCTACACATCAAAATTTGATTGTAGGTAATTGCCAATGACTATTGATGCACCTCGCAAGCTTCACTAAAAAATCGAAGCGTGAAGCTCAAACAGTATTTCAGAAATGCATACACAAGACAACACAAATCCTTGTTGCAAAACTTGCCACCCCATGTCAGAATTGGAGACATTGTAGTACTCTTCAACACATTTCGCAAACTGCGCACTATGGTCTCCGCATCGAAAGTGAAAGTGATGGATACTTCGCAACCGAGCTGAACACGCCATGAATTACAGTCCAAACAAACAAGAAAATTGTAACGTGAATTTGGAGCACATCCTCCAGAGCTTCTTCTATGAACTGAACCACAGGTCGCTTTTGAAGTTCATACATCTCAAACATGGTGCCTTCCTCATCCTGGGATTTGGGAAGCTCTGTTATCACAGATACGAACAAGCGGTTGTGGCGGATTTCATTACTTGTAGGAGAATATAAAAAGTTGTCAATACTAGAATTTGAAAGGGATTAGCAATGTGTTCTGCAAGCATGCAAATTTGAGATCATGCATAAGCAAGCATGCAATATTTTTCAGCAAGCATGCTTCAAAGCATCGTTCATTTTAGCAGAAGTGTTGAATGTCAACTTTGGAATCACACTACTGAATGTTATTAGTCATGTCCAAATGTTGCTACAAAACATTGCTAAAGGGAGTGTGAATTCTAGTAGTATGTATAACAAGTGTAGTACATACATTGCTAATTTTTTTCAAATATAGCAAGATATTATAAGTTTATCAAGAATTTAGAATGTGGTTTCAAAAATGGCTATGGAAGATGGAGGGGATAGTAAATTTGGTGATTAGAAAAAGGGAAAAAAATTGCATTGCACCTAGGTTTTGCTTAAATGTGAATACATTGTTTTGGAAGGCAATTGCAATGTCTGTGGGATGTAGTGGCCCTCCTATTAGTTGTCATTCTTTGGTACTTGACTCATGCACATACACCATTGACATGTTGTTGTTTATACAATCATACTATACATTGTTGAGGTATTGAAGACAATGACTCTCTAGTTGTGGGTGACTTGATCCATTGTGGTCACCAGAAAAGGATTAGAGTCAAGCAAATTGGCACAATGTTGAGGAAAGAGTGGTATAAAGTTCCTTGATCCATTGCGGTCACCAGAAAAGGGTTAGAGTTAAGCAAAGTGGCACAATGTAGAAGAAAGAGTGGTATAAAGTTCCTTATATTGATCCAAGAGGGTTGCACTCTTTTGTGCTTGGAAGGTGGTCACATTACAAATGAGGTTGTTGTCCATTACTTCAAAACCATTGTTTCCATTGTTCAATGGAACCTACAACCATATACCCTTGAAATTGGGTTGTAGGAATGGAATACCATTGCTCCATGTCAAAGTCTAAAATATTGAACATTATTGCATAATCTTACAGTCAATAGTCTTTGTTTGGGTCCTTGTTCTTTTCCAATTCGGTCTCTTTAAATTCAAACATCTATCCTCAATAAGCAAAAGAAATTTGAAAGGAAGCATATGTGACAACTTTTGAACTTCAAAAAATACAATTTTGCAATGTATCTATAATTTCAATGAAAGGATTGAAAACATATCTCTCAAAACCAAAAGATAGTGAAGAATCTAGCTAGTTGAAGAAGATGGTCCTCTTATTGTGAGTAGAGAGAAAGTTTCAAAACCCTACTCATAACTAATATCAAATAGAGAGAAAGTCTCAAAATCCTAAAGCTAGTATTATGTAGAGTGGTGAAGTACACTCCTTGAGGGCACACTCTTTGTAAAGATTATTCAACCGATGCACATAAATATAGGGTGGTGTTGATTAGTTTAAAGTAAAAATTACAACTTTTTTGTTTCCAGTATATGGTTACATTTGTAAAAAAACAAGATATAATAATATTTAATAGTTGCATGTATTTTAAAAATATTAGAAGTAAATAGGATAGGATATATTCATCATGGATATTTTTATATAGTAGATTAAGTTTTGCAGAGAAATTAAATTTGCACATTGATCATTGGGTAGAGCATTAATTTGGAACTAAAGGATCTTGAAGTTTGACAATTTAGAATATGTATATTCCTTGAGCTATTGGCTTTCAAGGTTTGAACAACTAACTTTAGGATTCATTTTATTTTACTAAATCTTTCCTTGTATTGACATTAGACTCTCATTTTGAACCCTAAAACTTTGAATTAATTTCATTTGAATGTTGTTGTGCTACATGTGGATGTAGAACAAGTGCACTTACACTCGCAAAAGACAAATTCATTTTTGAAGGGAAACTCAAAACCTAATTTTTGAGGTCCTCAAAGAAAAAATATTTTACATTTGTATTTCAAAATTATTGAAAGTAAATATAAAATTTCTAAGTTGTAAGGGATGAGGCTTTGTGAGGATGTTTGAATAGGTACCTTACTTGAAAATTGTGTCAAATGCATGCTATTTGGACACAATCGATCATAATGTAGCTACTTGTTAAATGTAATTAACATGGGTTTAAGGTTTTGGTCTTCTAGATGTATGGGATGCTTTAGTGGTTCTTTAACCCATAAACGACGTTGCATGCGGACATTTTTCAACCAATAAATGACAATGAATCTTTCTACATGGGATAGAAGTGCAACCATTCATCCTCCAAATTTTGTGTGAAAAGGAGAAGTCTTCTACAATAGTTTAACTTCCAATGAGTATTTTTGAAATTTTTTTAAACCAATGATTCATATGATACCAAAAGAGATGATTTCCACATTCACCAATCCATTCTTCAAAGATTAATCCTTAAAGAATGCTAGGCCCAAAAGTGGTTGATGGATGATTTCATTGTTCATTGTAGAAACAAAGATTATATGGATTGGTGGATTAATAATTAAGTTCATGTGGAGTCTTCTCTAAGTTACATTATTGAGATACAAACTATCATTGACATTGAGCTCGCTTTCAGGTATAAATAGTAAATTTTCATTTGATTGCAGAAGCGCACTATTATTGGGAGATAGTAACACTTCGCCTGTCCTAGTTCCAATTTGGAAACAAATTACAAAAATTTCCATGGTAGTTTTTTAATTTTTAATTTTTTATGGAAGAATCATTGCCTTGGAAAAACACCATACAAAACAAAGGCTAGATAACAAAGAGAAATGTGGACATTGATACAAAAAAGACACAACAAAGCTACAAAAACGAGCTAAGAGGGGATGGATTCTTGGGAACACTTCACACTATGGCCGTTCAAGTCGAGAGGTCATGTGATTGAGTGGTCAAACTTTGTTGAGAGTCCAAAGAAATGAGTAATAAATAGGCAATAAATAGTAGGTGTTGGAGCCTTTGGTTAGCCATAGTGTAAGGCCAAGCCTAAAGTCCAAACCCTTGGCAATGAACTCCCATGGCCTCTCAATTTGAATGGCCATAGTGTGAAGCCTCCAAAGGCCAAGCCAAAGTCCAAACTCTTAGAAATCTAATGGTTGAGATCTTGTCATAAGTCAATGGCCTCTCAACCATAGTTTGGACTTTTATTTTTAGCTGAACCAAACTTTGAGAGTCTGTCGCCATGTAGACAATTTATTGCCACGTAGGTAGTTGGAGGGCGTTGGCCTTTGGACTTATGCCTTCTAGTGTGAAGGGTCATGAGGCCGAACTTTTGGTTTCTTAAAATTTGATTGGTGGAAACCCATAGCCTCTCGATCAACCTTTGGCTGTAGTATGAAATGGCCCTTAGTCTAGATGATATGAACTCCATTCCAATATGTGAGGACATAAAAGTGAAACCAAATACTATCAAAATTCCGCTAAATAGCACCAGCTTGTTGGGGATGATGACATACTATTAGATGCACCTTCAATTGTACCACACATCTTGAGTTCAACAAAGTTTTCCAAAGAATTTTTTGAAAAAAATCCTAACTTTTTTCTTCACAATACTCATTGTAGTGTAGTTTTGATGTCCTACATACAATAGATACTAGAATAAGCTTTTATTTTTCAAATGACTAGCTAAAAATTTGAACCTCTAATTGTAGCTTCCTAGTAGCTTGATCAACAAATAAATAATTAAAAGGGTGCCTAAATATTTGGAAAATTGCTAACCTAGTTTGTTTGATAAAAAAAATATTAAAACATTGCCTAATTCATAGAAATTCAACTTGAATTCAATTCATGAAAATTCAACTTGTTCTATACAATCTAGCATCTCTTCTTTGTCAATAATTGTAAGCATACATTGCAAAGACTTTTGTATTGCTTTTTTGATTGTTTTAAGCAAGAATCTTTTATAAATAAAACATTACATCTTTCTTATACACAACAAACCTTGACATTTAACAAAACTTTGATTCTCAAGGTAGAGAGTTTAGGGTTTTGAGGTCAAAACAAGGATTTAGATAATTACATCTACCTTAGATGAAAGTAGCAACAAACATCCAAAATTTGTAAGAGTAACTTGGATAAATGCATAATTTATTTTAATTATATTTTAAAATCATCCAATTTTAATATATTATTTATTAGATTGCCAAACTAGCTTTTACACTTTAAATGATTCTTAAGCAAAAAGCTACCAAAGCTACTAGGAAGCTATGGTCTTCAAATGATGAACTTTAGAGGCCCAAACAAATGAAGATTCACATCTATATTTGTATCTTCATATATCATATATTTGTATTTATAATTTACATTATATCATATTCATATTTATATACATGGGATATAGACATCATCTAGTTTGTTCATTTGGAGTAATATTGGATGCCCATAATTATGTCCTATGTCATGTCTTATGAGATCCTTTTTATAGATTTTTTTTGAAGAATTAGACATATAATCATGGATGGGCAAGTTCCCAAGTTCAATAGATATGGGGTTTAATGTATGTTTGTGCATCTCTTCATTTGCATCTATATCTAGAACCACACATCGATGTATCTATATTTATATATTATATTTATTTAGGATATGGGACAAGACATAGGATACATGGAGGACAATTTTAGTGTGATATTATGCTTATTGTTGGGCACTAGATTGTGTAACATTTTATGAGATGGTGAGCAATCATCAAATGGTGGTAAATATTTTTAAATATTTTTTTTAACTTAAATTTTGTCTTCTTATAGCATAAAATCTTACCCATTTGATCAATTTTCATTCATTTGAATACTTTTCATTCAATTTAGTCCTATTTTTAATCTAATTTTGTGTACAAAACATTATCATTGATTATTACTATAACTAGGTTCTAAATTTGTAGGAAAAATCTTCTAAGTATTATCTTTGAAGGAGGATTTTCATTGATCTTACTTGTTATGTACAACAAATTTAACCTTCAAAATTATAGTTCATCCTAAAGATTGAATATATTTTATTCAAGTGTAGACCAATCATAAAAATTCTTTAAGACCCGAAAATATAAACTCAAAACAAAGAATCATCTCTTGTGTGATTCATGGCATTGTAGTTAGGCCATCTCATCTTTAAAAGAATATTCTTTTTTACATACTTGTATTTTCTTCAAGTTAAATAGAAACCTCTACAATTTGTAAACAATATTATGTTTGTTCAAATTTACAATTCTACATGAATGATTTTGTTTATATTTATTCTTCAAAGGTGACATTATATGATTTTTGTAGGTCAAAATACATCAAAATACATCAAAATTGCTACGCAAATTTAAAATTACCTTGATTATTTGAAGAAATAGTGAAGAAAAGTCCATAGAATACAAAATGCATTGTCTTGAAAATTTTGAAAATCACACCATAAGTGTAAATCACAATTTATACCAAATTTTTGTATCATTTTCTAATTATAAAAGTAGAAGATAATGATTGCAATTTCAAAGATCTATTTTATTAGTAGTACTAGTAATATTTCAAAAGTTCTAATCCAAATAGAAAATAGGCTACATAAAAATAGCATGTAGAGTGATTTACATGTTTATAGCAAATTATCCAAGTGTTTGCATTAAGTGTCAAGTGTCATCTTGTTGAAAAAAAATGAAAATGTAAGTAATTTCAATTGGTTTCTAATCCTTGTAAGTTCTTTCACTATATGTAACACAAGTTACAACTTGGCATCAAGATTTTGTCTAGTCATATTTGTACACAATGTGAGATGTTGAAGTAAATAAAGATAACTCTTATAAAAGCATGAAATTAAAGAGTTGAGTGTAATGCAAAATCCTTAATATTAAAACATTTGCACCAAAACTTTTAAGTAGGATTAAATTTTTTTAAAGTAAATAAAAAAATCAATTATGTAGTCATTTTTGGATAGAGACCATTGAAGTCGGTCCATTTTTCTAAAAATTATTGCTAGTAGTTATATTTGATAACAATAATGTAATACTAAAGTATATTTGATATATTTCAATTAGTTTAAATGTTATAATATTAGATATCTATTAATTTAATAAATTAAATGAATTAGTTCTATTATTTTTGAACTTTGAACTTTGAATGTACAATCCAAGTTTATTATTTATAATCTTATTAAATTGAAATTTTTTAAAATAGGTTTAATGGTTTAAAATCTTGAACATTTCAAAATTTCAAAATTATGAGTTGATCACATTTGTCAAAAAATAGAGCATTAGTATTGAAACATTTGTGCAAAAGTTTTTCTTGAGAATTTTTTTTGAATGAATAACAGAATCCATCGTATAGTCATTTTTCGGTAGAAAATGATTTCTTATCTACATATTTGTACTTTATACATTCAAGTTTGGTGATTTCATCTATTTTTTAACAATTATCGAAGTCATTTGCATGGCAATTTTTTTTGTTTTGGGACCAAAGAATGAATTGAAAAAAAATCTTAGCCTCTAAAAGACCAATATATTCAATCTTAGCCTCTGAAAGACCAATATATTCAATTTTGCCTCATAATTTTGAGCTAGTTTGAGTAGATTATTTGTGAATTGTTTTTGTTTGTATTGATTAATTATTTGATCAACACATGTAATGACCTTCACTTATTTTGGTGATTCAACATAGGGACTTATTCAAATTTTATTTTTTACAGTATGGTCAATTGAATTTATAAAGAAAAAGTGTTAGCACATATGGCATTCAACCTCAATAAGAAGTAACACATTGACCAAGCTTAGGCATTTACCCTAAAGGTGCCCCTTGCTAATAGTGAGGGCTTTTGTTTCCTTCATCAATCTAGACGATTGTGCTTGGGCTACGAATACCCCAAGGAATCAACCCGTAGACCTCATGGGCCCAATGAGTTCAATATGCACAACTATTTTTGGCTATTCTTTGTTGACTGTTTAGAGGACATTTCGATCTAGAGTTGTTTTTCCAAACCTACAATCCTTTGTGCTTTAGGGATTAAATTTAGCCTTTCCAAGAAATTTTGTCAATCAAAAAATCAGTATCCTATACCTTTTACAAAAATTCTACCTTTAAAGTTTCAAGTACGTCAAGGAAGAGGAGGAAGGTTTAGGGCTTAAACCTTCAAGGACAAGAAATTGTGCAAATTATCAAGCAAATTATCAAAGAGCTGCGATTCTGAATATCAAGCATTCAAGCAATTCTCTATGCAAGCACTGGAACTTCACATTGTTTTCGGGGGTGACCTCGCATGTCAAAGACCTCGCAAGAGCTTGGCATTCGGCAGAGCCAGTTTTGAGATAGCGAAGATGGTGATGAGGAAATTTCAATTTGTGCTACTCCACTTGCAACAAGCTCAGCTTATTTGATAATCGTGGTGTTTCATGGTTGCATCAACAATGTTGTTCGAATTTAGTTGAGCATAGGTTTCATTGACTGTCTGTTTCTTAGCTTTCTATTTGGATTTCAGAGGTCTCAATTGAATTTCATGTATTGATGCAAGCAAATCTTGAAGCAAGAGTTTCTTGCATTCTAGGCAATCACTTAAACGAAGAAAACATTGATAGGCTGATTTCTATTTCACGCTTCTTGGTTGCGGTTGGTTTGACCATCATTGAGTGAACTTGAATTGCGCTTTGGTTTCATAAACTTTCTGTATATTTGCTGACTTTTAAGACTTCAGAGCTCTCGATTGAATTTCATGTATACAAACGGATCTGGATGAAATTTTTTCTTGCATTTTGGCAAGAACTGAAAGGTTGTTGCAAGGTTTGAATTCTCTACCTCTATTGATTTTATTTGCACGCTGACTGGAAATTTGGAACCCTGTGTTTCCGTGAGGTAGAACCATGGTCTCGAACTTCCAATGCATGAACTCAGGCAGGGCTCCAGTTTTTCTGGCTTGTTTATGAATGACAGAGAATTGTTTCACAGGTTGGATTACTGGAGACCAACCGCCACGAACTTAGCAATAATAGATTAAGAATTCGAGTGCAAGAATCTAAACCTGCTTCGTGGATGAATTTCCTGAAAATAGTTCTTACTGAAGAGAGCAGATTCTAAACCCTAAACGACCACAATTTGACGCCACATTTGACTGCAATGCCTTCCAGTTTACTGGAATAGTTGCACTTCTGTCCTACACACAAGGATTCTCTATCATTCATTGACTAAAAAATGGTTGCAGCGTTGTTTACGGGTTAAAAAATGGTGCACATTTAAGTTTTATTTTTGATGTCTTTTGACAAGTGGATCACTAAGCTTCAATTATTGATTCACAGTCTAGTATTCATTGCCAAAGATCTATTGGAGTATTGGCTAGTACGAGTTGTAATTTAAAAAATGTGGCCCTTGATCCTTAAATGACAAATTGAGCCTGAGGGGTTGGGTTTTCAAAAAAAATCTTTAAGAAAACTTCTTTGATACTCAACTACATGTGAACTTCCTTGGTATCATTATCTTTGTCTTCACAAGATGCATCTATCAATCTAACTCTTGGATTTTGAATCAAAATTTGAACTTGTAGTTTTTGCATAGGAAAGTTTGATAATTTTATTGAATAATGGCTTTGAAGATAATTTGGTTGTGTCTCGAATTTGGTTGCTAGTTGGTAGCTTTGAATGGAAGAAAAGGCTTTGCATTGACAAAAGCTACATGTAAGCCAAGTTTGAATAGGTCTGTTGTCAATAGTGCTATAGTACTATTAAACAAAACTTCTCCTTGTGTAGCAACTTGTTTTAAAGTTTGTACAACATTAGCTTCAACAAAAGTTGACTTCACTCATAAAGTTCCATTGTTCTAGTAGAAGACAATTGAAATGGATTTGGGGCAAGTTCCCACAAGCTCATTTTTTGGTGAAATCTTTTGAAATTTTTTTATAAGATAGAAGAACTTATTAGATTATTGGATATATAATTTTTTTTTCAATTTATGTTGAGGAAAAAAAGTTATACTACAATAAGCCCAAAACAAAATTTGACTGGCAAAAAAAGAAATCCACAAAAACTTGAAATTCAATTCAATTTTTTTTCCTCATAGACTATATTTTTTTCTATATACAAAGTTTTGATTCATTCTATGTGGATTTGTGATATAAAAGTTATGGAGTCTCTTGTCTTATAGGAAAATAAAGCAGTTTTTACAAAAAAATAACATATAGAATTTGTTTTTGAGCTCAATTTTTACATTTTTTCAAAACAAAAAGTTCCTTAGAGTTAAATTTATTGTTAAAACAATCTCACTATTGGGATTAGTATGTTTAATATCATCTTAGAGCTATTAATGATTTGTTTTTTTCCCTCTATCACCTATCTTCTTCTACTTGATATTTTCTTATAAAATGAAATCATGTTATTGAAAAAAAATAAAAATAAAGATAAAATATATATATTTAATATATTTAATATTCTTGATTTAATTATTCATGATAATTTTTTTAATTAAAAATCTATAAAGTAAAATTTAAAATGTTAAGAAGATTCAAAATCTCATAAACTAATTTGCTATTATGTGACAAAAAATCATCTTTGAACACATTTATCTAGCAATTTGTGTAGTTAAAGCATTTGAAATGTTTTCCACATATTTTTGTACTAGTCTATTGCACAATCCCATAGTTAGATATACAAACAAATACAATTTTAAAATTTTTGGTTCTTTGCACTAAAAATGACAATTTTGAGCAATTTATGGAAAAAAAAAGCCCTACAATAGGGACTTTAGGATTAAACCTTGCTACTGTGCTTCGCCAAATTTGAATCCTTCGAGTGCAGCAATTTCTTGTGAATCTTTTGATGCCGATTGCCCGAAGTTTGTATCAGAGGAGACTGAGGCACAGTCATGTGGAAGAGACAAAACCCACAAGGGTTGGAGTGTGGAGACCAACTTATGAAACTGTGCTTAGAGCATGCCCACCTGTCCTCTAAAACAAATGACTTCTTAAAAGGGATGGCTTGCAAGTCAAGGTTGACTTGCAAATGGGGTCATTTTGTAGGTTGGAACTTGGCGTACAAAACAACAAACGATAAGGTAGAACTACCCATTACCACCATTTACCCAATTCCCCCACCTACAGGTTCCTCCCATTTCCATCACTGGTCCATCTTATTATCATAATCTTACTCATCCATGATCATGATGGCAATGCACTGGGGAGCGGACACATCAGCCCACGCTTCAACAATGGTCTGGTCATGCTTTACCAAGGGTCTACTCACGGTTTTACATTTCAGCTTTGAAAAATCACAAAAAATTCAATTCTTGTCAGAATGTCTTCATTTTTTTTGCAATTGACTTCTCTCAAACAATTCAATCTCTGAAAAATATGAGAGCTCATAAATAGCTTCTCCAAAGTACCTAGATAGCAAATCTGTATGATAATGGGTAGTTCTACCTTAATTAAAATTGTCTTTCTGCATTGTTGGGTGGAAGCTACGTGCCAGGCATTTTCATCTCCCCACAAATTCTTGCACACGTTTTTTACCTCTGTAGGCAAATTTATTTAAAGCATTACAAATTGCTTGATCAGAAATTCATTCAGATCGCAAATTTTTTCAAAGCATCGCAAATTGCTGCACTGGAAATTCATTCAAATCGCAAATATGTTCAGAGCATTAGAAAATTATTCAGAGCATCGCAAATTTAATCAGAGCATTGCAAATTGCTTGATCGGAAATTCATTCAGAGCACAACAAATTTATTCACAGCATCGCAAAATTTAATCAGAGCATCACAAATTTGTTTAGAGCAAAGAAAATTGCTTGATTGAAAATTCATTCAGAGCATCACAAATTTATTCACAGCATTGCAAATTGCTTAATCAGAAATTTCTTGATTGCAAATTCAAAGCATCAAAAATTTATACTTGGAAATTCACAGCGAGGCAAATTGATAGTTGAAAATTGATCGGCAATTCGATTTGTTGGAAATTGATTAGCAATTCGTTTGATTCATTGGTAGTTTGATCTCTTGTACTTTTTGTTTCTTATCTCACAGCTCACTCACGCTTGGCTTGTTAATAGGTTATGGATGAAGCAAAGCATTTCAATCCAGCTTACAAAGTGGATGTCCCTCCATTTTGCAAGCCACATTTGGGAGGACAGGTGGTGAACTCCAGTGCTTTAGCCTTCATCTCTATAGACATGACTCTGAAGAAATTGGAACGATGCAGAGAAGATTAGCATGGCCTCTGCTCCAGGATGACCCGCACAAATTCGATCAGAGATCCGAATCTTTTTAGCTTCCGCTTGGGCCATTGATTTGACCGGTTTTGTTGAAAATCTCGAGAGATTCAGAGCTTGAATTCGCCTGTGTCTCTAGGTTCTGCGTGTGTAAGCGAGCCAAACTAACGGAACTCTGTCTCGGTAAGTGTGTCTCCGATTTGAAGTGTTGGAATGTCTCGATTTTTGTGAGAGCTTTGAGATTTAGGGTTTTCGTTGGTAGAAGATTCCTTCGGTAGCAATGGGGACAACCAGAAGAGTTTCCGCGGGGGGGGCAGAGACTTCTTCATCAAGTTCTGGCTCCCATTATCATAATTAGACCAGGATTTCTAGAAGTCTGGAAAGATGCATAGCTTTCTATTGATGTGAATTGACCGGGCCCCGGCACTGAGTCACCTTTCGCGTGCCGCTTATGAATCTATCCGAATACTGTAGTCTGTCACCGGATTTGAAAGTGTCGGTAGAGGAGAGTCAAGTTTTGTGAGAGCATTGAGACGTAGGGTTTTCGGTGGTAGAAGATTCCTTTTGTTTTCTACACAAAATAGTGAAATTAGGTTGCCCCTCACTAATTTCTTGACATTCCACACTACATAAATATGTACAGTTACTATGGATAGAAGGATGTAGTAATGTAGGAACCATGTGTGTTGCATGGGTTGGTGCACTAATTCATGGCTTGGGTATAGATGTTAGGTTATACAGATTATAAACTTTATTATATAGATAGCTACAAACACACCGTTCTGTTGTTCAAACGCTGTCTCTCCTTCTACAAGAAGGTTGTATACTCATTACATATATATATATATACAACTTGTGTTCATCCTCGTCTTGTGTGTCTCCTTATAATTACAACAATAGATAATTGCTTGTGCCTCCATTTGGACAAGTAGTGAATCATGAGGTGACTTTCCTGAGTAAGGCAACCTAATTTCACTCTTTTGTATAGATGAGATCCGTCAAGGCGGAAATGCCTTTAGAGATTATAAATGGCGAGACAAGAAGAGAATAACAAATTTTTGGGTCTCTTGTATGAATTTAGCATTTGGTGTGGCAAGTGATCCAATGCACTTGTTTAATCCCTAAAGGACCAAGTATTGTTTATTTGGCAACACAACAATTTTGGACAACTTACTATGAACAAAATTCTTACTATTTTTTGCTGAAATTTTCACACAACATTTTCCGAAGGAGTAGTTTTAGGGCCCAACAATTTTCATAACTTTTGGCTATATGATTCAAAGTTATTGTATAATATGTAATTTTCAACATTTGGCGGGTAGTTCAGGCAGCAAAAAAACCTTCTTTGATAATTGCTAATATAAAAAAAATAAAAATTTGAAATTGGTTCTTTGAATTTATTTATACATTAAAATCTTTGAATAATTTCATTTTGATTAATGAGATGAAAGTTATGAGGAGTATTAGTTGTGGGTAGTTTGTGGGTAGTTGTGGAATCTATGCTCTAAAATAAACTTCAAAGTCCTTTATTTAACTCAATTTGCAATATTTTTTAAAAAATAAAATAAAATCATAGGATGTAGATTGTTTATTACAACATTACAACCATTGGGATTTTCATTTTTCAATTCCATAAATAAATTGTTAACAATTAAGTATTTTGAATCATTCTTTACTTCTTTCTACTTTCTATTTTTTTCCTATATGTTGTGCAATTCCAAATGGTTTGAAAATTTTCGAGCATATAGCCAACTTGACTTTACGAATGAATCCAAAGAGTAACCACCATTTTGGACATTTTTTCATAATGATCTGACCTTGTGAAGTGCAATTGCCCGGTTTTTCACAGGGACATAAAAAGGATTTTTGTTACTTCAAACACTAATATCTCGCAATCTACATGTTGAAAATTTCTGAAATTTTTTCCACATCTTCTCAAATCAAAGTAATATAAGATCCTACAATTAGATGTGTCCCAAAAAATGAATTTTTTTCAAAAATTTGGTACTTATACTAGAGATGGCAGTTTTGGAGCAGTTTTGGTGAAAACATAGTCAAAATCCTTGAGGGGTTAAGTTACGTGCAAATTGGAGGACCATCTCTTGCGTTTTCAATATTAGAAAATTGCTGGCTCTGTTGCTGGTGTGAGCGACAGAGGGAGTTGTGCCATCTGTCTCTTGTGGGAGATAACTTACAGTTCGCTTCCCCAGTTCGGTGAAAATTTTCCCCGCGAGTGTTTCGCAGAAGCCCCACCTGCAGAATTCCATGCAATCCCACCGCTGGATTGATTGACGGTAAAAACGTCAGTAGGAACCGGTGCACCAATCTGAATTTGAAGCCATCCTTTTTTTCTTTGTCGGCAATAATGCGGTGGATTGAGCACTACATATTATAATTGGGTTCCAGACGTGGAAGCCAAGCATCAGACATTTTGCTGGTGGCACTGAATTTCGCCAGGCCGAGTTCCGCCACCCCACGCCGGCACCCGCTAGGAAGCAGGGCATGTGCGCGGGGTGTTTGACCCCAATCGCTGGCAGCGTCGGTACGACGTCCACGTTCACCGTCGTTGCGTCTTCTGCACGCATTTCGCTGCGTACTTAAACTGCGCCACTGCTTCTATTACTTCCCACAAATCTTTTGCGAAACTTCAACTTAAGGGAGAGTTGCTACTTGTTGCTGTGACACTGCCATACCCATTACTATGGAGAGTTAACTCCCCTGGTCAGCTCGTAAACCTTAAACCTTACTTGGGATTCAGGCTTTCAGGAAGATTTGGGATTCTGGGACTCAGGCATTCGGTTTACGTCGCTGATGTTCTAAGCGTTTCTTGTGTGATTTTGTTTGTACCAGAAAATTTCGTTGCCTGCGAGCATCTTGACGAAAGATCACTTGCTCCTGTCTTTGCAAATTCTGCCAATCCAATTCATTTGAGCATCCGTTCAAGATGAGTTGCCTTTACTACCTCGTGTTGGGTGGCGTATTCAACAATGGGCGTCAATCTGCCCCACTCCAACACGTCTCCGTGAGTGGTATCCTTCGCGACACAGTTGCGGAATACACGTTAGTGCAAACTTACGTGAATCCTCTCAACGACGCCACCATTGAAGCGGCTTACACTTTCCCCTTGTACGAGGGCGTGGCCGTTTCCGGATTCGAAGCCGAAGTGGATGGCCGCAAGATCATCGGCAAGGTGCAGGAAAAAGCTGCTGCGAGGAAGGAATACGATGTGGCTGTGAAAGAAGGGAAGGTGGCAAGCTTACTAGAGCAGGAGAAGCCTGATGTTTTCCAAGCCTCCATCGGTAACATCCCTCCTGCGAAAACCATCACCATTCGCATCACTCTCATCTCGGAAATCAAACAAGACGCAGACGAGAATCAAGTTCGGTTTGTTCTACCGACAACTATTGCGCCACGTTACGGGAGTTACGCACCTGAGATCGCAAGCTCCTTCACCACTTCCAAGTTGTCGGTGGAGATTGCTTGCGCTATGTCGAAGCAGATCATGTCGATACAATCTCCTTCCCACACCATTCAAGTCCATCTCGGGACTTCCCCTACGAAGGTGAGCTTGACGGCGGACGCTCTTCTTGACCGCGACCTCGTGATCATCGTGCAAGCGTTAGGGTTGGATTCACCACGGGCGTTGGTTGAGCATCATCCTAAAGATGGAACCCACGCAGTTTCGTTGACATTTGCTCCAAGGTTTGCGCTCAATTCCCTCAAATCCTGCGAGCTTATCTTCCTTGTCGATCGCTCAGGCTCGATGCATTCAGGCTCTCAAATCCATCAAGCTGGGGAGGCCCTTGAGCTTTTCCTCCGCTCCATCCCCTCGGAAGATCACTACATCAACATCATCGGATTCGGCTCCGACCATCAATCCCTCTTCCCGAAATCGGTAGAGTACAGCGCGGAGTCTTTGAGAACCACCACAAAGTATGCGCAAACTTTGAGAGCAGACATGGGTGGCACGGAGTTGTTGGGCGCTTTCCAGGAGGTTTTTGAACGCCGTCGCAAAGACGTTCCGACGCAGATCTTTTTGCTTACAGACGGGCAGATATGGAATGTCGAGGCTCTCATCCAGTGCGTCAAAGAGGCTGTGGAAGAAGGGGAGAAGCAAAATTCGGTTGTGAGAGTATTCTCTCTGGGCGTTGGCGCGGCAGTTTCGCATCACCTCATTGAATCTGTGGCAAGGGCCGGGGGTGGGTACTCCCAGCTTGTGGTGGAAGGCGAGCGAATGGAGAAGAAGGTGGTGAACATGCTGAAAGCAGCGCTCACGCCTTCTGTTACTGATGTAAGCGTCCAATGGACAGATACTGTGGAAGATCTTTCTGGTGAGGACGATTTCGAAATGGTCGAAGCTGTAGAAGAAGCTGCAGATTCGCAGCCTGCTGTTGTGGATCCCAAGCCGCCCATCAGTTTATTCTCCCTTGGGGTTGAGGTTCCCTCGCCACCGCCCCCTCCGCCCACTGTCCTTCCCGAGGTCATCATTCAAACCCTCCAAGCGCCGTTCAAAGTTCCAGCTTTGTACCGTGGTGCTCGCTTCACGATCTACGCCATTCTCTCATCCGACACGCCAGTTCCGAAGGAGATCATCTTGCGAGGCTCATCACCTGATGGGCCTGTGGAGCTCAAGGTGAAGGTGGAGTCTGTTCAAGAGGGAGAGACGATGCTGCACTCACTGGCAGCTCGCACCCTGGTACGGGACTTGGAAGAGGGAGCTTCCTGTATTCACGCGCTTGGGGGAAGCACCACCACCGCTACGAATGAGCAGATGCTGAAGAAGCTCGGTGTTCATGTGGTGAAAGAAGGGAAGAAGTACAAGAACAAGTTGAGCGAGCACGTCGTCTCGAAGCTTACCAAGCAGAAGATTCTGGAGCTCGCACTGAAGTACAAGATCTCCAGCAAGTACACCAGCTGGGTGGCCATTGACACGGAGAGCGATCGCAGCATCATTCACGACAAGGTGGTGACCGAAGCGCAGGCTTCATTTGGGGGTGCAGGGGGTGGAATCTTTGGTGCAGGGGGTGGATTCTTTGGTGCAGGGGGTGGAAGCTTTGGTGCAGGGGGTGGAAGCTTTGGTGCAGGGGGTGGAAGCTTTGGTGCAGGGGGTGGAAGCTTTGGTGCATGCCAATTTCAGGCTGGCATGCACAGTTTCCGGATGAAAAAGGTGGCCCCGGCTGGTGCTGTCGCGTCAGCTGGTGGAGCGCTGTTTTCAGCCAATTCAAATGCACCCACGCCATTTGCGCAAGTACAGCTGCGATCACAGCAGCAATCACAGCAGCATCCCGCGAGTATGGCCCTGACGAGCGCGCCCCTTAGGAGAGTGGCAAGCCCACAGTTCGGCTCAGTAAATCTTCTAGAGACTCCAACTAATGATAATTTGGGAGCCGTGTTTGGGCAACGGACAGACCCTTTTTGCTCAGTTCAATTTCCGCTCATTGAGCCCCAATCACTGGAAGCCACTCCTTCTTCGCTCCCGTTCACATTCGTGCCAGACATTGGTGACGAACGACCGGAGGACATCTGTGAGAAAGCTAGTATCGCCACCACTGATCCTCACAGTCGGTTGCTTTCCCTTCTGCAACACCAGCAGTTCGACGGCTTGTTCCCTCTTGTTCCTGAGGTTGCTGTCCTACTCTCCACCACTGTGGAAGAGATGAAAGCCAACTTGGGGGAGTTTCGGAATAAGAAGGGATGGCAGCTGTCGGAGACCGAGTGGGAGACCTTGTGGGCGACTTGTGTGGCGGTGCAGTTTCTGAGGAAGCAGTTACCAGAGCTGCTGGAGGAGTGGGAGCTTGTTGTGGAGAAAGCAGAGAAGCGAGTGGCGGCGATGGTGAAGAACCCAGAAGCTGTTGCAGCGATACAACAGGCTGCAAGTGAGATGGTGAAGAAAGATTAAGGTTGATGACATAGTGTCGGTACGTAATTAGGCCTAGTCAGAATTGTACTGTTATAATTTTGTAGATGAACAAGCGTCAGTATGAGAGTTTAGACCCAAGGATGAAGGAGCTGGATTCCATTCCTATGCGAGGGCGGCGGTGCATTTTAGACAGCCAAAGTTTGATCACTGTTGGTAGTAGCTTCAAGTATGCTACCAGTACGTAATCGGGCACAGTGAGAGAAACGTAATGAAGTTGTAGATGCATGAGTTGGTGGAAGACAGAGCTCTTCCGCTGTCGGTATTATACTGGCATAGTGGTATGTAGTCTCACATAGCCAGATTATTGCAGTGCTTCTGTAGATATTCAAACGGTGATTTTTGTATGAAAGTGTGTAAGCCAATGTTTAATGATCAGTACTGTGGAGTGTGGAGTGCCTTTCACGGCATGGGTTTCCTCATAAGAGAGTGATTTGTAACTTCATTTGCTGGTGGACTTTAGTTTTTGCAAACCGCAAGGCCTTTTGGATTAATAAAATCCTCTCCATTGATACAAGGTCACTGATGGTGCTAGTTGTATGCTTAGTTAGTCAATGTATTCTTGTTGTGATTGTGAAATACAAGGTCTCTATCATAATAATGTGACATTAGAGTTTGAAACTGTAAACAGAGTTGTTGATGATGGACTTAGGGGAATGTGCATTTTTATGTCTCGGTTAGGTTGGTTTCAGCTTGCTTGTGTTCTGCCATTCACACCCAAAACTGATCCTTTAATTGTTATGATCCATGTAATGACTGGCACTTGTGTTAAATCCTTGTTGTTGTTGTTGTTGTTTTTGGGAGGGGGAACTATATTTCAGTTCGTTGTGAGTAAAGCACACATGTAGACCTTTGGGCTTCACAAGGTTATTGGACATGAGATGAGTGTACCCATTCCCATTAAATTAGCCCTTAAAAGATGCAGCCCCCATGATCGGGGTAGTCACCAAAACTGTACCCATTTCCATTCATTTAGCCCTTAACCATGTAAGGACGGGCTGGTCACCACGGAATTCATCATTTTCTAAAACCTTGGTAATCAATTGCTTAAAAAAATGGAAAAGTACCCATTGGAAGTCAAATTAATGTAGAAGATGTTTCCTTTTCTCAACAAAACTCCAAAGATGAATAGTTGCATTTTTGTCCTTCACAGAAAAATTCTATGGTGTTCACAGCGGTGTTACAGGGTAAAAAGATGTAGCCCCCATGACCAAGGTAGTCACCAAAATTGTACCCATTCCCATTCATTTAACCCTTAACCCTTGAAGGACGAAGGGGTGACCTTGGAAATCATCCTTTTTCATTGTTGTGTGAATCATTGACTTAAAAAATAGCAAAAACACTCATTGAAAATCAAACTATTATAAAAAAAACATTCTATTACAGAAGTGCAACTATTTACAACAAAATCCAATGAATGACAAAAAAAATCTTTTTGTGCAAGATAGAAGTGCAATTATTCATCCTCCAAATTTTGTGTGAAAGGAAAGGTCACCTATAGTAGTTTGACTTCCAATGAGTGCTCTTAAACCAACTATTAATACAACATCAAAACAAATGATTTCCATGGTAACCAACTCATTGTTCAAGGGTTAATAATGCAAATCAAATCAATCTTTTTTGGTTGATAAAAAAATTAATTTTATGAGCATTTAAAATTTGTTGTCTTGAAATAAGGAAACTACATGCTATCAGGGCCATGCAGATCTAATTATAATAAAATATCACCTCTAATACATCTTTGAATCCTAGATTAATAGAATAATGTATATCATGAAACCAACTTCTTTTGTAGCACCTCCTTAATGAATGAGACTTTGATCTAAATTGTTGGCCTTAGATTATAATATATTAATTGCTTCAATATTATAATCCTGGCCTATTTCTAAAATTAATTCAACTAGTATTTTAAATGGTATGAGATCCCTAAAATTATAATATTTTGAGTGAAATTTGGATGAATATTGTCTAATTTAAATGAAGATTTGAATGAAATTGGAAAAAATTTGAATGTTTGTATGTATGTATATATATATATATATATATATGAAAGTTAGATGAAAATTAGATAACTATTATAATATTTGAAATAGTATGAAAATAGTGTAGAGTACATTATTTCCTAACAATTAGGAAGTCTACAGGGTTGTTGCAAGAAAGACTAGTTGGAAAAAATATATAAAAATAAATAAAATATGAATAATAATTATAGTACTATGAATAATATATCAAAAAAATTGGGACCTAAAAAAATGTAGGTCAAAAGTTATTCACAAAATAGAGCAACTCAATTTTTGAAGAAAATAGACACTTCAATGTTTTAATTTGTATAAATTAAATTAATTATTATTTTTTTAAATTGACAATTTGGAAAAACTTCATGATAAAGATATTTCAACAAAAGAATGATTTTGAAACCACCTTTAATGTTTAGAAGTGATTGTATAAAGAAGCCCTATGAGCTCACATGTGAAAGACAAAAAATATCATTAGGTAGGCACATGCCCATCTAGAACATAGAAATTCCAACTCTAAATCATTAATTTTGGGTACTCCTTACTTCTAAAACCACTTAAACTGCAAAGTGTAATAAATTAGCTAAATTAAAATGAAAATATAAAATAATTTTTAGAAAACTCTAAAATAATAAGTTATTCAATAACGCTCAAATTATTCATCTTTAATAAAAATTTCAAATTAATTGGGTTCATACTTCAAAAATTATAGCAGATGACAACTTTGTTACCCTAAATGTGACCCAAATTAGTACTAGTCTTTCTTTCAACCATTGTGTATTGTTTTTTTTAGTTTTGAGGTTGGTTGGCCTTGATAATGTCAAAGAAAAATATTTTAAAATTATTTTTAGGAGAACGTGTGTCATGATATAAGATTTCTAGCACAACAATTTGTCCCTAATTTGACAAAACAATTTTAGAGTAATAAGGTAAAATATGTTTAATTTGGCCTCAATTTGATTAACTCAAAAAATAATTTGTTTTGATTAATTTTTTAATCCAAGTGTAGCATTATATAGCTAGCTCATTGAAATTACATTGTCTTAAAATTTTCAAAGTGTAAATCTCACTAATAGTGAAATATTCACTTTGATACATTGAATTTTTTATTTTTTTTGTACTTGTATTGCTAAGGTGCTAAATTTTAAAAAAAAAACTAGTGGCCTTTTTAGGCCTAAATTTTTTCCTAATGCCTTGTCTCTCTTGAATAAAGATAGTAGATTTTAGACAAGATCTGTGGGAGCTCTTTCCAAAAGGAATTAGAATCAAAAGCTAAAGTTAACTTAAAGTGACATAATGTAGAATCAATTGCAACCCAATTCCTTCAAAATCAAGGACATGTTATTGTAGAATGTGAATCTAAAATATTCTTCGGCATATCAAAAATAAGATATTGTCTAGGACAATCCTAGGTTGACATTCTACAATGACATGCATCCCTTGATTTTGACTGAATTGAATTACAACTTCAACCCAATTCCCTTGAAATCAAGGAAGGTATGTCAATGTAGAATGCGAATCTTAAATATTTTAGAACACATCAAGAACAAGGTATCTTGAAAGATAATAAGTAGATATTCTATAATGAATGCATTTAGTATATTTTTGACTAAGCTGAATCAAAATTTGTTTACAAAAATACATCTTAACCCCTAAAGTCCCAAAGTCCCGAAGGGGCTCTTGAGATGTTCGGTAGGCTCATGTGATCTCAATTTTTTATATGATTTTTAAAACTTTTTTTAAAGATAGGAAATTAGATTAGTTTTTTAGGAATATAACTTTTATTTCAATCAATGCTTGGAAACAAAAATTATGCCACTATGAGTCTTAAAAGTAGCTTGAAGGATAGCCAAAAAAAATCATAGAAAGTTTAATTTTTTAATTTTTTTCTTAAATATTATATTTCGGTCTACATCTAAAGCTTTGATTCATTCTATTTGGATAAGTGATGAGAAAGTTATGGACAATCTTATTTTTTGGGCAATCTAAGCATCTTCTTGATAAAATAACTTATAGAGTCTATTTTTTAATGCAATTTTTACAATATTGTCAAAAAAATTGTTAGGCAGGGTTGTGTTTGCTTGGAAGAACAATCTTACCATTGAAATTATTATATTTCAATTCCATCTTTGAGCTATTGATGATTTAATTATCCCTTCAATCTTGAACCTACTTCTACTCAACAATTTTTTTATGAATGAAAATTAAGTGTTTCTTTGTCGGATTTTTTTTTAGATTTTCAAATTAGATCTTAAACTTAAAAACTTAAAATCCATAATGCAAAACTTTTAAGTTAAGAAGATTCAAAGCCAAAAAATCTAATTGATCAAGGTAAAAAGAAATATTTTCTTCACTTTAAATGCAAATATCTTACAATCTACGCAATCAAAGTTTTTGAGATTTATTCCATACATTCTTATACTAGTGTAGTACAAGATCCTATGGTTAATTTATAAAAAAATAATTCTTAAAGTTTTTTCTCTTTGCAATAGAAATGGAAGTTTTTTACTGAGTTTTGAAGGAAAAAAGGCCTTGTGACTTAAGGGATTAAGTCTCACCTAAGATTTTGACTAGGTTTTTTACTTTTGCCTTATAAAATTGAATGTATTGACGATTTATTCCCTAAAAGTCACTGTATACATTTGTGGATTGCGATTGTCTTTGGAACCTTATTGTTGGAGCTACAAGGAATGGATGGTGTACATTTAAGTATGTTGAAAAAACAAGTTTGGTTTATTCTTTAAAGATGTGATTAGTGTATGTAGCCATTGGATACATCATGATTTATATGTAAGATTTTGAATGAATTCATGGAAAGAAATGTATAGGTATTTTTTAAATTAAGATTGTTGTAAGAAATAAATTGTGCAAGAATTGCATAACAATTGCATAGATTGAATTTGAGAATGGTGTGTGTGTAGGAAATAAAGGGAATCGTCTCAAACTTTTGTTAAGTTTTAAGAAAAAAAATATACATGACTTTACCCATGCATAGTTCGTTGTTGAAGTCTTTTTTAGAAAAATGTAATTGTCTTACAAGATCTACAAGTTTATGACTTGCTTTGAAATTTAGATAGAAATCCATGAAATTTTTTTTTGAGAGAAACAAACTCATATAAAAAGGTTTTATTGTTTGAAGTACCTACATTGAGATAAAAAAACCCAAGTAAATTGAACATAATTTTGAAACCACAAATTCAAATTCTATAAAAGTCTTGAATTTACTTACAAATTTCCAACCTTGGGATAAAAAATTGAGATTAAAAATTGAGATTGCAATTGTTTGTCTCCAAATAAGTAAAGTCCCAAAATCATTGTTTAGTCACTTAGGAGTGTTTATAGTGATGTTATCTAAAATATTGTCTATACTAGTACACTTCACAAATACACAAATATATAACTCCTAATTAATAGGAGTTTTTATTATTCATTTTGAACACACTAATACAATTAATTTGAGCACCATTTCCAAATTTATCCTCATCTTAACTCAAATCTGTCTTCATGTAGTCACTAAATGTCTATGTCAATGTCAAAAGTAAAGAATAAATATGATGAGTGGTTTGATAGAGAAAAAAAAGTAATAACACCTGAATGCATTCAATTAAGTTTTGGGGTAGTTTAGAGACTCTTTTAGATTGTGATGGGCAACACACTTCAAAAATTCATAACAAATTCATTCTTTATTGAAAAAATATGATTTCAATTGCTCTCTCCATCTAATTTCTCACACTTGTGTTTATATGGGAATTTTAAAAAAAAAATTGGCAATGGCACGAAGGTAATCTCCTAATTCTGACCACAATGGCCTGTTTTACAAATTAATGTATTCTGCATACAAGAGATATTTGGCATGGCAATTTATTTTAATTAATTTGGTCTTCTTTTGAAACAGTCCATGTCTGTTTTGATATTTGTGCACTTTCTTGACTAGATCTTTTGCTAGAAAGCATTGGTCCATGAAATCAACAAAATGAGACCCCCACACGGCTCTAGTACAATGTTCAGTATGTGAAAAACTATTACTTTTTAGGGCAATGAGAAAAAAAAAAAAAAATTCCTTCAAAAATTCAACCATAAAATAAAATTTGTATTGGACTGTGTCTATGAGAATGAGTAGAAAAAAGTTCAGAATTTTTGGTTGCATAGATTGAAAGATTATATCATTTGAAGTTAAAAGGAAAGAGGTTTTGTTTTTGCTGATCTTGCTTGATAAGTCCAATAGATTTTAAGTCCTCCTAGAGTGAGATTTTTACACTACACATGCACTAGGTTCTTTGACTTTAAATCTTCTTAACTTAAAAATTTTTACACTACACATGGACTAGATTCTTTGACTTTAAATCTTCTTAACTTAAAATTTTTGCATTAATAATTTAGATTTTCTAATTTTTTTATGGTGAACAATTGAGTTGAAAATCTAAGAAAAAAATACTTAATTTTCACTTATTAAAAAATTATTAAGTAAAAGTACGTTCAAAATTGAAAGGAAAACTAATCATTAATAAATGTAAGATGGAATTGAAACACAATAATCCCAATAGTGAGATTGTTCTCATGAACAAAATTAACCATGTTTAACAATATATATTGAAAAATTATAAAAATTACATTAAAAAATAAATTCTATAAATTATTTTTCAAAAAAGATGCTTAGATTGCCTGGAAAACAAAATTGTCCATAATTTTCTCATCACTAGTCCAAATAGAATGAATCAAAGCTTCAAATGTAGACAAAAATATAATCTTTGAGAAGAAAAATCAAATTTTTGTACTATCTTTTGAGTTGCTTCTAGAACTTAGGGTGGTATAACTTTTGCTCCATGGCACCAATTGAAAAAAAATTATATTCTTAGAAAGCTAATTTGATTTCCTATCTTCAAAAAAATTTCAAAAAATCATGTCAAAAATTGAAATCACACAAGCCTACCCGAAATCCCAAGAGTCCCCCGTAGGGACTTTGGGACTTTAGTTAATGCTTGATTGGTGGAGAGAAGGCTAGTGCTTTAAGGTGAATAAATCCAAAATTGTACCTTGTCTAAAACCACCACCATCATTGTGTACATTTTTTAAACCAATATTTACCTGTGTTGAAGAAATGATTTTTTAACATCTACCTCAAATTTTTTTGACTCGTACCTTTTGCATATGGTATCTAAATATTGCATTCTTTTGTGCATTCCAACCTCCTTTCATTTGCTCACAAGAAAATATGAAGATTTGGTTAGTCTAATACTAGTAATTGTACATTAGTAAAAAGCATGAAACTTTCAAGTGTCCCTAACTTGTAAAAAAGAAGAGGTAGGAAGTACAACAATCCATGCGGGGTATGTAAATTAGGACATGAAAGAGCTAAATTGCTTAACATTTGAAATCAACAGATTTCTCTGTCAGATTTTGACCGGATCAACGCGACCAAAACAACAATAGAAAAATGAAATTTTCTAGTAGTGTTAGGAAAGAAAATTGTTATGCATTGTCTTTACACTTGTCCATAATTTTCTACTAGAGACTCCAAATAACAAATAGAGTATCTTAGGTGAAAATTTACTTGCTTTATCACAATTTCTTGTTTGACTGGATTTTCAAAAAAATTGATGTACAATGCTTAAATGAGGGTTCAAATTTTGGTGTGAATACAATTTTTGACTGGTCAAGCCCTTGCTTGAAGTATTCCATATCCTTTGAGAATGGATGAAGAATAATGAACTTACTAAGTTATAAGAAGGACCTTTTCACTATTTTAATTCACAACATACAATTGAAGTTAACCCTTTGTATCCATTCCTTCTCAAAATAAAACATTGAAGTTAACCGTATCCCTTTCAAAATGTATAGCAATGAAGTTAGCCCTTCATATTAGCATTCATAATCATCTTGCCATACTTGATGGTGTATGTGATACTTGATCAAATTTAAAGTGTTAAATTTTGGGTAGTACTTGACTTGAATCAGTTTCACTTGATTTTGACAGATGTAACCTTTTGCCCCCCTCTCCAAAATGACATTACTTTTTTGAATTATTTTTTTTGTCAAACCTACTAATTGCCAACGGTACACTTGATAAGCTTTATATGATTAGACGTGCTCATTTTTTGAAAAGATTTTTTTTCATGTCCAAAATTCAAGTCTAGAGCTTGGAGGTTCAAGTTGCTAAAAATTCTCGTTGAAAACATTATTTGTGGTTTGTTTTAGGCCTTTTCTTTTCTTTTCTTAAAAAATCAATAAATTCCTCAATGTGGTAATTTCCACCATCATCTTCTAGAAACAAATTAAAAGAACTCTAAAGAAAGAAAGAGTTGCATGAAAAATTGCAAACCTTCAAATTGAGCTCAGAATCAGAGTTTTGGAATAAATTTGCCTTCTTTTTGCGTTCCAGAACTGCCACCCCTTTAGTGAATTTTTCAAAAATGTAGCAAACATTCTTTGAAAGTGCCCTGTACTGAACCCTTTGAAAGGCGATTTGAAAGGAAGACCCAGCCCGTCAACATCCATCCACCGGACCAGTATTCCGTCCATTCTGTTCACACTTTTCATCTCAAAATCAAACAACATTCGTCCATCATTCATCCAAATTTCATACCTTCCCTCGCCGTCTGCTAGGTCGGTACAGCTACCTTCCTCCTTCAACCCCGCTACCCTGAGATTGCCATTCCGTCTCTTACGTTGCTGCGCTTCTCTGGCTATGGAAGTGCAGGCCGCGCTTCGGAAACAGCAACGCCTCATGATCTCATCGACGGAACATTTGTCAGGACCTCAAGCACGGTGTCAATCTTCTACTACTTTTGGTTCCATCGAATTTTGATTTTTTTTCCAGTAAGAATGGAGGTCACGAGTACGAAGTGAAGGGGATGTTGCCGATGAAGCGTGTTTGGAATTGAAGCGACGGGGCAGCAGAGGGAATTGAAATTGGCGGGCGAGATGGTGACTATGGATGTGGACAATGCGGGCGACAATGTGGTGGGGACGGGAACGGTGTCGAAGGAGATGAACGAGCTGCGATACTCCCGGTTGATGTACACTTTGGGACGAGACGCGGTGCATGCGTTGAGCCAGAGTCGCGTGCTGGTGCTGGGATGCAAGGGTCTAGGCGCCGAAGTGGCGAAGAATTTGGTCCTGTCGGGAGTGCAAGGGTTAGGGTTAGTGGATGAGGACGTCGTGACGTTGGCTGACCTCGGGGCGCATTTTCTCTTGAGTGAGTCCGATGTTGGACGCAATCGCGCGGTGGTGACTGCTCAGAAATTGAAGGAGATCCACGCGAGTGTGGACATTGTGACGTTGTCGAGTGTGGCCGTGGAGAGCGCGCTTGGAAGCTATGGATGCGTGGTAGCCACGAGCGGGGCGTTTCCCGACCTAATTCGGTTGAATTCCATTTCTCGGTCGCTTGGAGTGCCGTTCGTTGCCGCGAATTGCCGTGGCGTGTTCTCGTTTGTGTTTGCGGATTTTGGCGACAGTTTCTCGGTTCTGGATGAGACAGGGGAGCCTGCCGGGCCGATACTGGTGGAAGGCATCACGCAGGACTTTCCTGCCACGGTGACTGTGGTGGAGGAACAGCGACATGGACTTGAGAATGGTGATGAGGTTTTGTTGAGTGGCATTAAAGGTATGGAGGAGTTGAATCGTCCGACTCCGTATTCTGTGACAGTCACTGGAGTGCATTCATTCACAATTCAGGAGGATACTCGTTCTTTCGGGCGGTATTTGTCAGGCGGATATTTCACCAAGCTGAAGACTGCAAACAATATGGAGTTCTTGTCTTTAGAAAAAGCGCTTGTTTCGCCGAAGTTCTGTATCAGCGATCCAGTGAAAGCCGCTCAAGCTTTACCTATGCACGTTGGCTTTCAAGCCGTGGATGAGTTTGAGAGACGTCACGTAGCGGATAATATATCGCCACCTAGATCGAATACGATTAGTCCTGACCAGGTGCACGATGTCGTCGCGATTGCTCGAGAAATCTGGTCGAATTTGCATATTGCGAAGGATGGCGGCTATGCAATGGAATCGACAACTGATGGAGCGGAAGAGGAGTCGAACGAGGCGCTCTTGAAAGGGCTTGGTGAAAGGGATGGCCACAGGTCTGGTTTTATAAGCGGCGAGAGCAGTAGTGCGGGTATTGCAGCAGCCAGCAGGGCAATCACAACAGGATCAGCAGACAGGTTTTCTTTAGACGAGGAAATGATCCGGCTCATTGCGTTAGGTGCATATGTGGAACTGTGTCCTGTAGCTGCCATAACGGGAGGTATTGCTGCACAGGAGGCCATTAAGGTACAGCAACCTTCTTTATCTGGATAACTGTTGCACTGGTCAAGACGAATTCAATGCGGTCTTTGTTTTGATGTCCTTGTTTTCTTTTAATCTGCTACATTTTCTTTAAGCGGTCCAAGTCCAGGGTGAGGGTCTCTCTTCAAAATGTGCTTGATATGCCCAAGTGCGATCATGTTGTTCGTTTAAATGTGAACTTACGGTTCCTCGGTAAATGAGAATCATGAGGTGTGCTCTGTAGCTTCTCATGGCAGCGCTAATGCTAGTTGGTTTTTCTACTTGCAGGCATTAACTAGGGTCTTCACGCCATTACAGCAGTGGCTCTACTTCGATGCTGTGGAGTGTCTGCCTAGTGCTCCACCTGCTCCTGAAGATAGGTTACCATGTGGCTCTCGTTATGATCACCAGATTGCTTTGTTTGGTCGAGAATTTCAGGACAAGCTGGGTAGCCTTCAGGTACTATATAACTCATGCAAAATATTGAACACTACAATATTTAAAATCCTGTAATGCTTTATGGTATAATACTATAATTCTTCAGGTATGTTCCATTGACGAATCTTCCATTCGAGTGCTGCCTAGCTTTTTCTCTATCTATAGCAGCTGATTATGCATCATTTGTTGCGTAGACGTGAGTGAGATAAATCGGTTATTAACGTAGTGTTTGTGGTTTTGCAGTGGCTCGTGGTGGGGGCAGGAGGACTAGGTTGTGAAGCTCTAAAAGACTTGGTGTTGATGGGCGTGGGCTGCAGTTCGAATGGCAGTATCACTGTTACAGACATGGACACGGTGTCAAAATCCAACTTGATTGATCAAGTGCTGTATCAGCCTGAAGACGTGAGTCGTGGTAAGGCGCCAACTGCCGCACGGGCCTTGCGCACCATCAACCCTGCGGCTCAAATACACGCTCTCCAGGTAATTCTTCTGATGCCTTCAGTATGTGTATATGTTTCTATAATTTTTAATTCATTTTTCTTCGAGCGCCTCACAAGTCGCTAATTTCAGATTGAGAATCGACGTCACACTCAATTATTGTAGTGCCCAAGTCTGTCGTTCTGTCGTCTGAGTATTTTATCAGAAGTGGCCCTGCATCTGTGCAGGAGAGGTTTGATCCAGAGACGGAGAATATATTTGACTCCTCATTCTTCAACTCCATAGCAGGTATATCAGTCCTGGCTAGCAGTCTGTAGTGCTTCATAATTATACTAGCTGTCGTGTAACGAATCTCATCGTCCTGCACGTGAGTTGCTATCTGATAGGGATCTGGTTTGCGGGGAACAGGTGTATTTTCGGCTGTAGATACTTCGTCATCAAGGCTTTACCTGGATGCCCGATGCGTTTCCTACAGGAGGCCTATGGTTGATGGCGGCAAGCATGGGACCAAAGGGAGTGTTCAGGTTTGAACATCGACGTCTTGTAAAATTTTCTGGTTTACGTCTCTGAATGATACTGCAGATGCTACTATCTTGCAGTAGTTTAGAGGGTGCTGCTGTTGTCAAAGAAGGGCACAGAATCTAGATAGTTTTTGTTCCGAGTGTTTCACAGTATTTTGAGAATGTCGCTGAGTGGGGATGTTGTTCAGTTGTTGCTGAAGTGTTGGTCTGGATTTTTTAACGTCTTGTTTTTGGCATTATATTAAGAATTATATCTGAAATGCATGATTTGGAGGGAATTCTCCTTAAGATGGCTATCGTAATTTCTTGGTTGCATCTTAATTGCTTGGTTTCCTGCTTCAGTATACTGGATTTTGCCTTTAAAAATGGATTCGGCTTGATATCACTGTAGTGTGATCTAATTAATGTGTTGATTTAGGGATTCTACTGTGGTGCAACTCTCAATTGTCGATATCTTCATTGCAATTGCAGGTATTTGTACCTTTTCAGACAGAAATGTACGCATCGACTCGGGACCCTCCTGAGCACAAGGAAATGCCTATTTGTACGCTAAGGAATTTCCCTTATGCAATGGAGCATACCCTTAAATGGGCGGTGGAGACATTCGAGGCAATTTTCAAGAGCAGGCCAGCCGATGTGAATAACTACTTATCTAGCCGTGATTTTCAGGAATCTATACGTAAATCTCCAGCATCATCAAAGCTTCCTGTATTAGAATCTCTTCGTGATGCTCTTCTGCGACACAGGCCTTTGAGGTATCAATTATAATTTTTATTCTATTTGCTGTACGAAGCTTTTTCCAGCTTCTTTGATGCATTCCTTCTTTCAATTTCATTGTTCTATTCATATCGACCAGTGGTGACATGGAATCTAAAGCATTGGATTAGTTGCATTGAGTTTTGCTTTGTGCTAAGCTGCCGGATTTGAGTGTTTTTTCCAATCATGATGTAGAATGACATGAGCTAATCACAAGGGGTTGGTGGTTCTAGTATTGATGCATGTGTACAGTGGGCGCGTCTGCAATTTGAAGACTTGTTTTCCAATAGCATCAAGCAGGTACATCACATCCTCCCACGTTGGCATTATTTGCTGGCCTTTTTCGGAGATATTGCATAGAATTTTTACTTTATCCGCACATTATAGTCAAATCTAAAATGCTTACTTCCGTGAGTGGACCACTTGTGCAGACTAAACATGTCTGGAAGTCTGACAAAGGATTTCCTCTTGATTTGTTTTTGCAGCTTTGTTTCAATTTCCCAGTAGGTATGACCACAACAGCTGGAGCACCGTTCTGGAGCGGAACAAAGAGGTCTCCAACACCTATTACTTTTGATGTTACTGATAATCTTCATCTGGACTTTATCATGGCTGCTGCCAACCTGCAAGCTACTGTGTATGGCCTTAAAGGCTGCAATGATCGGGCTGTCTTTGTAGATCTTCTTCAACGTGTTGTTGTTCCTCCTTTTCAACCGAAAGTAAGCCTTTTTCTCGAAGGCTCTTCCTCACTTTTTGATGTCCAATTGTCTTTACTTTCTGCATTGTCTCTTTCTGAAAGTGCCATGAATTTAAAGTGTAAGTCTTTTTGTGCTGATTGCTATTGTTTTTGTTAATCTTTTCAGTCACAAGTTCCAGAGCAAAGTAGTGCCTTGTTTTAGATATAGTATATTTGTGAATCTGTAAATTATCCTTGAATTCCTTCCAGTCTCTGAGCATTAAAGTTGGGATGCAGGAAGGGGTGAAAATAGCAGTAACAGATACTGAATTGCGGAATCAATCAAATTCAAGGAAGTATCACGCTAGTTCAGGAGACAACGATGCTGCGGAGGCGTGTGATAGACTTCTGCGAGAGCTCCCCACTCCTGCTTCACTTGCGGTAACCTCTATCTTCCTACTATCTGCAGAAGGCTAGTAAACCCTCCAGAAGTTCTTTCTTACAGTCTCTTTTAGGTTGTAGGAAGTTGCTATACACGTGTTTTGGTGATGCTTGTAGAGAAATTTAGCTCTTTCCCGAGACAAGCATCTGAGTATTCTTTTGTTGGATGTCTTTTGAGAGACTTTTGATTATTAGCTTAACATACGAGGTGACTGTCGATGGAAGTAGAGCAACCAGACAGCCGACTGTCCACGTTGGTAATCACTACCTCATAATGAGCAATTACTGATTACGCTCAGTGCAAGCTTTCAGGTTGCGCTTGATGATTGATGTCCTGTTTCGTCTTGAATGTTCATAGGGTTACAGGTTGGTGCCTATTGAATTTGAAAAGGATGATGAACACAATTTCCATGTTGAGTTTGTGGCTGCTGCTTCAAGCTTGAGGGGACGGAATTATGGCATTCCCAGCACTGATATACTGCAGGTGTGTAGTTTTGAGTTTCTCAACGTATTCCTCCTATGTATCTTCTGCTTTCTTTTTGCTTCTGAGTGGTACTTATGTCGGTACACAACAGATTTCTACATTGAGTCATTGTATCTACTACTCTGCAAGTATTTTCTTTTTATCAATAATGCACCTGCCATATATATATGTATACGGAAATCATTCATTTTGTGCTGAACGACAGCATTTTCTGCGGGAAGTCGATTATTGTCATTTTCAATTATTTATTAGAACAGAGCAGCGCAGCTTGCAGCAAAGCAAAGCATTTCTCTGTTGAAATTATCTGATTTGCAATGATTATGGCTTTGGCTGAATGTAGGCACGGCTGGTGGGTGGACGGGTGATACCATCCATTGTGACCTCTACAGCAGTGGTAGGTGGTCTTATGTGTCTGGAACTTTACAAGTTAATTCAAGGCAAACCTTTCACGCAGCATAAGCATGCCTACTTCAACTTGGCGGTCCCCTTGTTTGCGTTTGCACAGCCTATCAAAGCGTTTGAGCACACGGTAAAGAGATTTCTCTTTCTCGATTTTATTACAAATACTTCTTTGTGAGTTAGACAGTACAAGCATAATTTCGAACTTGTTATTTCATTTGTGAATGCTGTGGCGTAAATTGTGAGTGGTGGCTGCAGGTGGCAAGGAACCAGTTGGATCCTTTGGTCTGGACTTTGTGGGATAGATTTGAGATGGATTGTCAGAACATGTCCCTGGAGACATTTCTGGCTGAATTTCAGCGCCAGCAAGGACTTGAGGTAAAAAGCTTATCATTTTTAAGCATGTGGATTTTTTCTCCACCCAAATAGGTAGTACTTGTGGTATTGCTTCTGCATGTGTTTTGAATCTGTCATGAACACTTTCTCTCTGTCATGACCTTCCCTTTGTCACTTCCCCTTTTTCCATGATCGCAGCGTGACCGACACAACATGTCATGGCTTACATTCTGACTGGGATGAGAATATTTTGCAGATCACCATGCTTTCATTCGGAAAGAGTCTTTTATATGCAGAATTTTTACCTCGCAAGAAGTTGCAGGACAGAATGCCACTCTCTTTGATCGATCTCATCACAACCATTGGCAAAGTGACATTGCCTCCATCAGAGTCGACCATCTCCTTCTCTATTTCATGCACTGATGCCAAGGGTGAGGATGTGGAGGTGCCTGACGTTGTTGCAAAAGTACGGTAGATGTCTAGCCTAGATCCTTCAACTTTTTCAAACATTTGTAAAGAACCGTTCACTTCTTTGAGAAAACTGTACATTTTTACTCCTCAGAGCGAGTGTTCAGATGATTTGTACCACGCCCCCTGCTATGCAATGCAAAATTCTACAAATGGAATCTGTTTTTAAGTCTTTAATGTTATTTTGATTTTTTTTTATTGCTTCACTACCGAATTGCATAATTGCAGAAGGGAAGGATATCAGGTGTACTTAAGAATTTG
The DNA here is from genome assembly GCA_950106755.1 of Climacium dendroides. Classification (NCBI taxonomy): domain Eukaryota; kingdom Viridiplantae; phylum Streptophyta; class Bryopsida; order Hypnales; family Climaciaceae; genus Climacium; species Climacium dendroides. The sequence continues at coordinate 13,328,254 of OX467086.1, forward strand.
TTATGTCCCCTGTTTTGAGAGCATCGAGACGAGTGGTGAAGACATGGGAAGTGCTAATCATCTCTCTTGAATGTACTTTTCTCCTGCTATGTTATTCATTCTGTTCGTACGAATTACCCGACATTTGTGCGACGTTGTGAAGTTATGATGGCCTAACTGAGAGGAAACAGACTCCCTAGTTGCCAAATCAATCTTAGGTTATGGACTAGTTAACTGGCATGCAGTACCTGCCGAACTGTGGGGAGGTACTTCAGTCTCACGGACTTCCCCAAAAGTACAAACAGATGCATTAACTTAACCCCTATAAAGGTTTTTGATTATGTTTTCACCGAAAATGCTCCAAAACTTCCATTTTAGTACAAGTTCCAAATTTTAGGAAAAAGAAAATCATTTTTGGTAACATGTAATTGTAGGATCTTGTAGTAAGCTGGTTTGAGAAGAAGATATGCAAAAATTTCAGAAATTTTCACTAGGTTGTAGGGTATTAGAGTTTGAAGTGACAAACATCTCTTTTTTTTTTCTTGCACATAACCGGGCAGCTGCACATCACAAGGTTACATTTGTATGGAAAAATGTCCAAAATGGTGGTGCGTTTGTGGATTCATTCTTCAAGGCAAGTTGGTTACATGCTTGAAAATCTTTAGATCATTTGGAATTGTACAACATACAGGGGAAAAATAGTAAGTAAAAGGAAGTAGAGAATGATTAAAATTCTAAATTGTTAACAATTTATTTATGGGATTGAAAAATGACGATCTCAATGGTTGTAATTTTGTAATGAACAATCTACACCTACTGTAATGGAGATTCTATAACTATTTGCAAATTGCCCGCAACCTAGACTCCTCATAAATTTAAACCCAATAATCAAAATGGAATGATTCAAAGCTTTCCACATATACATAAATCTAGAAAATTAATTTCAAATTTTTATTTCTTAAAAAAGTGATTTTCAAAGAAGTTTTTTTGTTGCCTAGACTGCTCGCCAAGCAATGAAAACTATATATATCATACAATAACTTTTTAACCATATAGTCAAAAGTTATGAAAATTGTTAGACCTAAAAGCTACTCCTTCGGCACATATTGTATGAAAATTTCAAAGTATTTTTTTTTTCATTTGTAGTGACCTACCCTAAATTGCTATATTGCCAAAAATTCAATATAGTGTTTAAGATTTAATGTTAGAAAATGATGGGGGTGCTACTTCATGCGTATAGTATGCTCTATTAAAATCATGGGCTTGAGAGACTAGTGAGATGACCAATTGACCATGGAGATGACTTGGAGTTGTGGAATTGTCCTAAAGACCTACATCATCTCTTGAGTCAAGTTCATCAGACAATTTGAAGATAGTCTTAATTCTTTTAAGAATGACAAATTCATGATTTTAAATTGCTCATTCTGATTGGTCATATTAGAAAAAGTATAAATTACATCTAGAAAATCTTCATAATTATCAATAAATTGATTGGAGAAAATAGCATTTGTTGGCTTAAAGAATTAATTATTTGAATAGAGAAAAACCTCTATATTATCACTTCAAAATTTCTAAAATAAATATGGAACCAAAGGTTAGAAAGTAGTCTTCTTTGTTCTTAAAGTATTAAGATCTACGTTGTCTTTAAAATCAAGTTTGTCACTTATGAGAATAATTTAACAATTAGTAGTAAAGTGAATTTTTACTTCATTAAAGAGAAGATACATTAAATTATTGGTAGTAAAATAATTCCAACAACAACACACATGATTACTATTGAAATATTCATATTTTGATGTACTTTATATGATATGATCTACATGAACATCTAATGATGTAGGTAGTAAAAATTGAAATTCCCCCCTATAATTAGTAAAGTGGCCATTCCATGGCTTTGGAGCACTTAATCCCCTCACATCACATGCATCATTAGGCATTGCACAAATTTTGATATATATATCAAATATCTCCTAAGAGAGACAACTAAAATATCTAAATCCCATTATAGAAATAATTGAATTCTAAGAATCCCATTACAAGTTTATAGTCTAAAATTCTCTTCATTTAGATAGGAAGCCAAATTTGGATTGCAACAAGGATTTCTTTTGTGTATTTGATATACAAGGTGCATAATATAAAATTACAAAAGTTTGTATTCATATTGAACTAGATGGCCTAGATCCAATGACACATGGCACCTCCAACTTAAATCATTATTGCACCTCCTCCATGTATGATGGCATATTTGAAGGTGATTAGGTTTAGATATAAAAATGACCTTCCAATGAAAAATGCTAGTTGTTGAATTTTCAATTCAACAATGTGTATCTTGCTAAATTTTAGTACATATTTTATATTTTAAGAGTAAAATACATGATTGTATATATGGTTTCAATTAGACCCTTAAAAATTAAAAATGTTGAAATCAATCTTTACATACTCATTAATTTGAATTGATAAAAAAAAGGATTTGTTTGGGAATCAACAATACTAGTATGTGAGTAACGAAATGCAAGCCTATGAGGCTTGAGCATTTGTTTAAATAAATGCTCTACAACCATTGAAGGTGCTCACAATATAAATATTTATACATATAAGTATTTATAATGTAGGTACTCTATAATTGTGGAAGGTTTTTATAATATAGACCCTTATAACATCTGTATAGACTCCTATACTCACATGCTCATGATTCTAGACTTACACAATAGCAACTATGGTTTTGGAATTAGTCATTGATGACAATCCATCTTCAAAAATCAAAGCTTTCTACTAGGAAAAATAAATAGGAAACAAAAGTTTTTCAAAAAATAAATTTAAAATAAAAATTTCATATTCCCCCCAGTGAGCTCAAAAAAATAGTTTAAAATAAATTTTTTCCTTACTTCCCCCCATCCCACCCCTTTGTAGTTTCCAAGTGGAGGTGAGGGTGCTAATCAATATGGGATATATTGTAAGGGCCGTATCCATATCCATGTATCACTGTAGGTTCGTATCCCTGATCCATATCCCGTATCTCATATCTTATATTCCATAATCCGTATTTTGTATTTTTTTAAGATCAATGGCATTGGAGGGAGGAGGAGATTTTTCTTTAATAAAAATCAATGGCCTTTGATTTTTGGAGGAAGAGGGGGGAGGAAATGGCAGTTTTGCATCTTTTTGTCTCATTGTGTGATTCATCATTTAGTACACCAAAATTGTAATTACAAATTTTAAATTATTGGGTCACAAGCAAGGCTTCTGTTTACTATTTGAGAAAGTATTGGAATGGCGATCATTCAGAATTGGGTGAAGCATTGTATTTTTACATTCATCCATATTTTGAAGTGAATGACACTTTTCAATTATATTCATGCACTTTTTCATCCACTTCATCTACATTTCAAATGGAAATGAAAAATTCTTGACAAAAAAAGATTTATTTTGAAATGGTACAATTTGGACCCATAATGCCTTGCAAAAAAAGCCTCATCAAAAGCATGCCAAAATTAGGCTACTTCATGCAAGAGGACATAATGTCTTTATTACCTACAAACTAAAATACACATCAATATATTAAGGTTGATTCTACATCAATCTCACATTGGTTGTTTTTAGGGTCAATGATATTTTCAAAGACACTCTATGTCATTGCCATAGTCAAAAAATAAAAGTAAAAATAAATTCATAATTTTATAATTCCTAAAAACTTTAAAAATCAATAACTTTCACACTAAGAGTTAAACGATACAAAACAAAGCCCATGGCCCTTGCTTGCAAAGGCTTTCTGACAATATCAAGAATGTGACTAGTGGATGTACGGTTCCATAGATCTCACCGTAACAAATGAAACAAACAAGCAAAACAAACAACTTAACTTAAGGTATGGATTTTAGAGTAAATATATTTTAAAAAATTATCATTTATTTCCTAGATAACTAAACATATGAGAAAAAATTATTTTTTAAGCTCACCTACAAGATTTGGTTTCCACTTCAAAATTCATACAAGGTAACTATATCTAAATGCAATTGAGTAAGCAATTGAACATTGTTCTTTTTAAATTGCATATTTTTTGGTTGAATCTTGTTGGAAGTTAAACATGTTCTAGATTCTCTAATTATGCATTTATTAAACACCAAATGAGTATACTATGGATTTTCAAAATGATGAAAGATAAATGTTTCCAAAATCAACCCAAGATTTTTATGAGTAGAATAAATATAATTTAGAATTTTTTTGTAAGTGTTGGTTTAGAAAGGGATCATTGTTAGATGTAGTTAACTTATGTGAGTGCTTAAAAATTCTCACAAAACAACCACATGGATTGATAGATTACGTAAACAATATTCACCTATAATATCAAGCTTGACAATACATGAGGCTAATGTATTTATATTCTAGATAGACTTAAGGTAAACTACTCCATTCTAAACCAAATGGAAGTGAGCCCATTGTGGACTAGATTATGGTAGTGGTGTACATCAAGTTTTGAAATATACACATTAACATAATTTAGCCCACATTGGGCTTGCTCCCCTTTTGGTTTGGAATGGTGGAGTTTACCTTAACCCTTGAAATACCCTTTGGGTCCCTCTATACAACTTGTATTTAGCCTTACAACTCTTCAATTTTTGTTTACAATATGAATTGTGATACAGTTTTATTTACATAATACCATGATCATTAATTTACTTTATTCTAAACAATATTTGGTCGATGTTTTTTGGGTCAAATACCACCATATTCATAATATATTATATGGTTGCAAAGGATTTTCAAGCCCTTCTAGGATTAATTCAATACAAAATAGTACATAAAGATTGCAACTTTCCAAAATGTCAATGTAGGTAATTGGGGTAGAAGTCCAAATTCATACATTGTAGATAATTACAAATATAAATATTTTCTTAAATCCTATTAATCTTCTAATGTCCATATGCTACTTTAAGAGGATTTTTTTAGACAATTTGTCAAGTTTTGAAGATGTGCAAGTTTTAAGCTCAATTTTTGTGATTTGGGGCATTTGGCCTAATGTCATTCTTGAAATTTTTCAATTTTTTTCCCACATAAAGAGAAGTGTGAGAAACAATGAAATTATATATATATATATATATATATATATATATATATATATATATATATATATATATATATGTATATATATTATTGACAAAGTATGAATTTGCTATGAATTTTTGAAGTGTTCAATGCATCATGGCCTAAAAAAGTCTATAGACTATCCCAAAACCAACAAAATCTAAACCCATAATGCTCATCTTATTCACCTAAATTAGTCATAATATTTTTTAATATAGAAGGCAAAAAAGTCAATTCTTACAATGAATTTATATTAAAAAGTTGAAAGTTCCTAATAAGATTACTAATCACTCCATTATTGTCATGTAAGACATGCATTGTAGCCCAAATTTCACATACTAAAAGAAACCATAATGGAATTATTCCCTAGGTGTCATTCTCTATGGGGTCATCTAACCACTATGGGTAATTTTACTTTACCTTTCAATAGTTGACCATCACATCTAAAACAATCTACAATAAATGTTGTTTACCATAATGTGAGGCAACAATTCAAATCAAGTTCATCAAATGTTGGGGGATAAATGAAGGAGATACAAAGTATATATTTGCTGAAAGAAGAATAGGGGTAGTTGCACCTTTTTCACTCTATTTTCAATTTTCAAAGAATGGGAACATGGTACTTTTTCTTTGGTTGTTTGGGGCTTGTGGAGCTCCCATTTGCCAAGAATTAAAAATGTCCATTATTTTCTTGTAGAGGTGAATAAAAGACGTGAAGAAGATTTTGTGGAAGAAGTATATCCTACTTCATTATGTACTTTCACCTCAAGTTCACTTTCATTTTGAGTTTTCACCACTCTATTGCATTTCAAGTTTAGTGTTGTTTGTACATCTATTGTGTTTTGTGTATTCATGGTGTGTTATATGTTTTGATTTTTTTACACTTCAAGTTTTATATGATTGAAAATTGCCTAATTTCTGTATATAAACCTCATTATGCATTCTCCACTCTCGTTTTTTAGACAACAAAAAAAGGGTGTTGCACCTTCTTCATAATTTTTGGCTCGTAATTGGTTCCTCTTTTCTCTCCTCAACTTCTCATCGTACTACTAAAATCATAACTCCCTCTGTAATATCACAAATGCTACCATTAATACTAGGGGCTCGTGCTTGCTATATTATGCATTCATTGTATCACATATTAGTAAAATTTTGATATATTTGAATAGAATGCATGATGATGATTTCAATAAGTCTTTAAAATAATTATTTTTAATATTTTGTGAAAATATTTTCAATCATGGATATATAGAAATCGTATTTTCACACAATGTGATATTATAGAAATAGAGTAGCAGTTTGCAATCACTTTTGTAATATCACTTTTTACAAAGGATGATGTTATAGAAATAATATAGTTGTTGTAATTAAGGTGATATTAAAGAGGATCTATAGGATGATATTATAGAGGTAGCAAATCCATTGCTTCTCTTGGCTTTACACTTCTTTGTACTTCTATGATTTTGTGCTTCTGTGAGCTTTGAGCTTTCATGATTTCAATTTTCTATTACTACTACCAAATGGTTTTGAGAAATTTATTCAATTGAAGCAATTTTGGATTCCACAACAATGAAGTTGTTCACAAAGCTTTTCAGATTTATAAGTTTTTTTTTTCAATTCTTCAATTTGGATTGCCATTTTTTGTAACAATGGAGTCAGATTTCTAATGCATTCTAATGTATGTGTATCTTTTATTGTATTCATCATTGCATGTATATCATTCATCATTCATTAAATTTTTATTGTTTATATCAATATATGCTTATTTATAAAAAAAATTATATGAAGATTTTAGTAATTTTTATTTGAAGATTTATTAAAATTCTTGCTCTTCATTCTATCTAATACATAAATATTTCTATTGAAATTCTAATGGTGAATGCGTAGCATAGCAAGCGCCAACTGCTAGTTCTTCATAAAAAATTTGTTTTTGAGAAGGTGTTACTACCCTAATGTATGTCCATGGTCTTAGGCGCAAAGCCCCCGGTCTTATACCCAGCACCCGCGGTCTTACACGCTCAAACGCCACTGAGTAGTTAGTGAATACCTCGCTGCCTCTCCCAACAAAATTTGCGCGCGGCCAGATTGCTGCTATAAGATTGTCACAGTTGGCAGCATGAACAGATGCGCATCACGACTGCAAGTCGTATACCTGCAACAACATTTCCATCGCACCCAACTCCTCGCAATTCCACCGCACCTTCCTCAAGCTTCCAATTCTCCCCTTCTATTTCCCAACTTCTTCCCAACTCCCAGCTTTGCGAAAATCTCATCCGTGAGCTCCATTGCTCAGGTTCGTTGGAGCCACTCGAGGTCTGTCTTTCCTTCTCTTCAAGTTTCCACTGGGGTTTTGGCAGGGTTTTGTGCTTTTCTTTGTGCGCCATGCAAGAAATTCTGGAGACAATAAGTTATTAAGCTCTTCTTTACTTTGCTTGTGCAAATTTGGAGTTCTGGAGAGAGAATTAGTGGTAAATGTGAATCTTTTTAAGGTTCTTGTGGAGTTTTTTCGTTTGGGAGGAGTCATTAGTGATTAGTGGGTTGAGTAATGGAAGCTTGTTTAGGTCTTTGATCTCTAGTTTTGTAGTTTTTTTCTTGATTTTCTGTGAGCTCTTAGGAGCTTATTGCAGAAGTTTTGATTGAGGATGTGGTGCTGGGATTATGCAATGATTTTCTGCGTATCAGGACCAAGATTTCGTGGTTTTGAAATGAGAAATTTGGTTGATCGTGTTGTGAAAAGTGTATTTCAGACGGGGCTAAAATTTATATCGCCGGGATCAGTGAAGAACATTGCATGTGTTAGTCACAAGACTAGTAAGATTGAACGAAAGGAAGTTCTCATGTTTGCCTCTGTATAGTGGTAAGAAAAACATGAGGTTCAATTTGGGATTCTTAGTCTTTTAGGGGTTAAGATTAGGTTACGCATAACATTATCAATCAATGTATGGGGATGTCTGTGGAGTTCAAGCATATAATTAGGCAGAATGCGTTGCAATAGTCAAGTTAGGAGAATTATCATTTGGAGGACAAGATCAGTTTCAGGACTTGTGTGCACTTTGTTAGAATATAAGAGGCCAAATCTGGGTTTCTGGGTCCTGTACAAACGTATAAAATATAAAACGTAGATGGCGTTATGTGGACATTGTTAGTAGGGTAGATCATTTGTTCAGATATCAAAGGAAAAGGATGGATCATTGGAAGTAAATGACGAAAGTTTCTGTCATTTGATGCAGATGTAAAGCGCCTGCTGTGGGACAGGTTGCGGCCGTTATCAGCGACATGGAGTTCACCAAGCCAGGGTTGGCGAAAACTTTCTGGGAGAGTTGTCGAAGAGAGGCCTTTGCCTCACTCTACCATCCCTTTGTGGTTTCCTTGGCGGCTGGCACTTTGCCCAAGCAAGCATTCCAATGTTACATGGCACAGGATGCCTATTTCTTGAAGGCCTTTAAGAGTGGGTGTGTTTCCTCACCTTTGTTTTTCGAACTACGGAGAATTATAATACATTAGTAAGCTTACTTGACCGCAACCTTCTCCTTTTGAGGAGCTCCTTTTATGACCACACTTGTCAAGTTGTCTTGTTTGCACAGTGTGCACTTGTTATTTGCGTAGCACTATTCTCTTCCACCTCTTTAGCGCTTGGAATTTGTATCCATTCTGGAAAATTTGGTGGTGCTTAGGCAGTGAAAAATGTAGCTCTTTTCTCATATTGGGAGCTTCATATATTTTGGCCATGTTTTTCAGGTACCAAATAGCTATGGAGAGCACAGAGGACGAAGATGCAAAGGTCACTATTGATTCCCTCATTAAAGCTGCAGAGGAAGAGCTTACGCTGCACTCGTCCATCATGCTGGTACCTTCATCTTTTTCTCACCCTCCATCATTTGAATTCATCCATTGAATCTGAACATTTAGGGACCGGAGTGGTATAGAGGACTCGCTGAGCAAACTTAGCGTTCTATAGGGAATGGAAGTAACGAAGTCCTGGCTGAAGTATTGAAGACCCCAGTGTATTTATATAAACCGATGGTCCTTGAGATCACCCTCTAGGGACTCTTTTTGTAAATTCTTAATGAGACCCTCAACATAACCGTCATGTGCTGTACAAGATAGGTTTCTGTATTTTTGAGCTTCCACACTCTGGAGTTGCCGTACCATTTCGTTATTTCAAGCAGTCTTTTCCTTCGAAATAAAATATTCAATATAATAACTAGGTAGCAATTCTTTTGGATTTTAAATACATTGCTGGCTCTGGACGGAAATTGTACTTCAAGAGTGTGGAGTAGTCCTTGATTGGTCATCGCAATGTGAAACTCTCTTGTTATGTACGCTCGAAAGTCATGGGAGTGCCTGATTCTAATTGGTTGTTGTTTGATTACAGTCATTGGATGCTACTGATCAGAAGGGCTTCGAACCAAATATGGAAACAGTGGCTTATTGTGATTTTCTGCAATTCGCAGCTACTGGAAGCAACGAGTTGGGAGTCAAAAGTGCTAAGATTATAGCTGCAATGACTCCTTGCATGCGGTTGTATGCATTTCTGGGACAGGAAATCAAGAAACACGTCAAGCAAGTGCCTGATCACCCATATCAAGATTGGATTGACACATACTCTGCTTCCGAATTTGAGGTATAAGGGTACTTGCTTGCGACTGATTGATGACACGGAACTGTGTTTTTTATATAATCAGATTGTTTCAGGAAATTTAGACTACATCGTCAAGAGAATCTTTGAGGTTTTCCTATTGTCGCAGTGATTACGCAGAGACCTCTCCATGATACGTAGAGAGGCGTGTGTATGATCATTATAACCCTAGGGGGACCTCCCCGGAGTAGGATTGTGAATGATCATGGTGACCATAATGGAACTTCCAATGAATAATGATTCTCTTTGTAATGCAGTCTCTAGAAATTCACGAAACAATCTAATTTTAGTGAAAACGTTGGTTAAGTTATGTGTTGTGTACCTTATAAGCGATCATGTGATCAAGTTTCCAGGGATCTTCTCATGTTTGCATTCGCTTGCTTTTTCCAGCTAAAGAGTATTACATGTTCTGAGAAACAATGTTTTCCATGCAGGCAGCGGCTTCCAAGGTGGAGCAGCTGCTAGACAAACTAACAAAAGGTTTGACTGGAGACAAGGAGATATTGCTTCTATATAATCTTTACCGGCATGCCATGACCTTGGAGGTGAATTTCTTTAGTGCCCAGTCATTGGGACCTGTTCACATACCGTTCTTCAAATTTCAAGCGAAGACTCCAGAGAATCGTCTGTTACTTGTGTCTGACTTCGATTCTACATGCACGATCTCTGATTCCTGCCCTGTGTTGACCGACCTGACTGTACAAATTGCTGGGAAAACTCACAGCGGTCGTTCAGCTGGTGACTCAGCGGCCAGCTTATTAAGGAAGAAATGGGATGATCTTGTTATGCGCTACATGGACGAGTATGAAGAAATTTTGAATCGAAGCCTGTCGAATCTAGATCATGGTGAGGATACTGTTTGCTTTCTTTTAACGAATATGTTTGATTGTGCTTTCATTGGGAGATCACTTAATCGAGCTCACTGGAGATAGCACTTTTGGGTACTACAAGAGCCAAACTCTCTTGAGATCAAAGTGTTTTCTCACACAATGTATTGGATGATCTCTTACTTCTGCAAGTCATTCAAAGTGAGAGGTTGTAGACCACGACTGAAAGGATAGCAGACAACCCGATTTTCCATCAAATATCAGTGGCCGTAGACATTTTGTCAAGTCATGCTTACATTCAACTTGCTAATTGTAGGCCATCCGAGTTTATGACTAATTGATGCATGAAATCTTCCTACGATGACGGGATCAGGTTTGGGTTTCTCTACCTTAATGCATGAAATTTTCCTCTTTGCTGATGCCGGTCATGGATTGTGCAGGCAGTGGAAAAGCACCCACTGTAGAGGACCTACTAGAGTTTCTGAAAGAAATGTCTGACTTTGAACAAAAGGCGAATGCGAGAGTGGAAGAGGCTGAAGTACTGAAAGGCTTGTCCCCAGCTGCAATCCGAGACTCTGGAAATGCCATGCCTCTTCGTGAGGGCTGTTCCGACTTTTTTAAGCGTCTGGGCTCCCAAGAGTTTCACGTTGACACGCACATACTCTCCGTTTGTTGGAGTAAAATATTCATTGAAGCTGTTCTAGAGCAAGGTAATCCCTTCAAAACATGCTTCACTTCCAGTACAAAAACAACACCAATTTTGTTGAATTCCTGAACTTTATGATACTAAGGTCGCTGCACCAAATTGTGACCCTTACCCAACAGCGGCCTGTTTAGAATCTTGTCTAAAATGTACATGTTCCTGAACATGAGAGCTTAGATTCAGTTTCAGGTACAGTTACATTTATCTGTTGAATAATTCATAGTTTAATCATTCAGCCTAATAGATTCATGCTGACATGCATTGGTGTTTCATGGTTTTCGATAGCTAGAGTGAACAGAAATTAGAAAATTGGGGCAGTTGAATAACGAGAACCTTGCTTAAAGGCTTATTTGGATGCTTTTAGCTGTACTGTACATACCTGAAAATTCCTTACATTGACTTCCTCTTGTTATGTACGCAGGTGAAATCCTCATTTCAAATATAAACAGCAACGAACTTGTGTTCGATGATAACGCATCCACTGGGAAGATGATTCTGAACTTGGAAACTGCTCTTGACAAACAAAGAGACTTCCTGAAGATCTTGGAGCAATTCAAAGTGGAAGCTCCTGCCCATCAACGAGTGCACTCTGTTTTCGTTGGTGACAGTTTAACTGATCTTCTGTGCCTCCTCAGAGCAGACGTGGGGATCATACTTGGGGACAGCAGCACCCTGAAGCAGGTGTACGGGGAGAAAATGACTTCTCTTTTCAGGAAGGCTTTGGCTCTGGAGCAGCCGAACATGGCGAACGTGGAGAGTGGTTGTGTATTCACTGTCTCCAGTTGGTACGAGGTGGAGGCCTTTCTCTTGGGTCCTGCTAAAGGCGCAGTTTGGGGAGTTTAGATTTCTCTCTTTTTGTGGTTTAGGGTGGTACGAAGTGGTTTTAGGATTTAGGGTTTAGCGTTGCATGGGATGTCAGACCCCCAGGTTTTGGTTCTGCATCTACAGGGAAGTGGAGACTGGATTTTACAAGGACTGGAACAAGGATTGGGACTGCCGAATCTCTTGAGTCATGTTTATAAGGAAAGCTCTAAACCTTGCCTTGAAACCTCCAGAAACCTCAATAACTGACTCATTGATACAGTTTACTTTAAATTACACAGTCCTTAACATTATTCGGCAATGGGGTGTCATTGGAGTCCATATGACTGAGGTTGGCCTATATTTCATCAGGAATTAAAACATGGTCCAATCCTGCACCGATCCTCTTTGATTTCTTCTCAATTGCAGTAACTTGTCAAGTTTGGGTTTTTCCTTACACTCTTGACTTATGTGTTGAATTTTAGCACGTGACAATATGAAAAATGAAATATGTAAATTAAATAAGGAAGAGACTACACAGATGATTATTTTTTATATTAGCGCCAAATATTATCTACTTATCGGGTACAATGAATGACAAAAAGCACAATAGAAACTGAATACAGTATGTGTACCTTCAATAACTTGCAAATATTCATAAAGATTTCAAACTCATCAATGCTCTCAACCCCTCAACGCCCAAGGGGCTCAAAGAGTCCAATTCAAAGTAATGCAACTTTTGCATCTAATGTCCAAATTCAATGAAACTTGTTGGAGAAGTTGTGCATACTTTTCTAGTTTATGTGGTAAAATTTTCAGATCAATCCAAGATGTATTGGTTTCTTGAAATCCAATACATGTTCACAAGTATAATTTGAGTTTACAAAACTGCACTTGATGGCTGCAACTTTGGGGGCTTGTATCTCCTTCATATAGTGTTTTTTTCAGTAAAATTTGTTGGATTATGTTCCCCTTAATGTCTAGTTCTTGTGGTAAAATTTTCTTATCAATCTAAGTTGTTTTGAATGTTTGGGAGCAATTCAAAGTTCAAAACCCTAATAGTTTTTCATTATAGTGAACTTTGGTGGTCTATTTCTTCTTCATACAATGCCCATTTTCAATAATTCTTTTTGAGAAAGTTGCACATACTGGTCTAGTTTGTGTCAATAAAATTTCATATCAATCCAAGAAATAATGAGTGACTGAGAGGCATTTTAGTAGAAGGAGGTTCAACCTTGGATGTAATTTTTGGCAACTTTTCTTGACATTTCAAAGCCATTTTGTAGACACAATGAGTCAATTGAATGATATTTTCTTTCACCAATGTATTTGTATGCTGATTTTCAAGCACTTTGTAGTTTAAAGTTTTTTCACTTGAGAAGGTTTAGAATTCAAATTTCACCTCCAAATGTGTTTTTAGAAAAATTTCAGCATCCTTTTTCAACACTAAAACATTATAATCTTTCAATCTACACGGTCAAATGACTTCAAATTTGATCCATGCCATCTACAACATGTGCACTACAAGATTGTATGGTTTAGATCTGTATAACTTAGTGACATTTAGATTTATAGCACTTCAAAAGCTATAATGTTTTTATATCCAAAAAGGCCTTGGGCCTTGAGGGGTTAAGCATGCACAACACTTTATGAATAAGGCTTGAGTCCACCATGAATAATGCATATAATTGTGATGAAAACAACAGATTGATCCGAGACAAAATTTGCTCTTCTACACCTATTTCAATTTGAGGCCAAGAAACTCAATCATGTAGAGCTTGGTTTAATGCAAGGCAACAAGAAGAGTGGAATTAGACCCTATAAAACAAAGTGTGTCATTGTCAATGAGATGGATAGGCACTCTAGTGACAGAAGAGGTTGCATAGAATATCCCAACCAAAACTCATATTGTTGGCAATAAACAACACCTCAATTGAGAGTTGCCTGTTGCTATACAGCAATGACTTATCAATTTCCAATATCTTTGCTAAGTATTCTTTTACCTACTAATATGTTATGGAATATTCTACATCATATCATGTATGTTAAGAAATAATGTGGAATAGCTCAAGTCATTTCCTTGTCATAGTACTAAATTTAAAAAAATTAAATCATCCAATAAAATTTTCAATGGTAACTTCTAATGCCAATAACATACATTTGGATTAATAATAAAATAAATGAATGTGATTGAAGAAATGACATTTAGTACATCTTAGGGATATTGTACATACAATATTAATTCAAAATGGAAGACCACCAATGAATACTTACTCAACATCACAAATCAATGATTTAAAACTTCATAAAAAAAACATATACACATCTAGATGAGGTAGAATTTCCATGAAGCAATTTGAGAACCCTAAATCTGAATATAGCTTCCAATATAAAAATTTGGATGAGATAAAAGGAAAATAACATTTATTCAAAGTTTAATGAATTTATTTTTTTATAATTTTTCAAAGCTTGCAAACATAGTTCACTACTTGGGTTTATAGATGGAGGGAAAAAACACACTTCTAACTTCCATTTTCTGTCTCTAGAGTTTTACATTTTAAATGTACATTATCAAATTTAGATTGTCAAAGATAAAGAATGTAAGAAAGAACTAAATTTTTAAAATGAAACAAATGGTACAAAGAATTGTTGGAAAAAAAACAAGAATGACAAAAATGTGAATGAGAAGATATTAAGATGATATTAACTTTCATATGGCCATAAAGGATAAAGGAGGATCCATACAAAAAAGTAGGATTTATTCCTTTTCAAGTCAAAAAACAAAGATATTGAATTCATTTTTTAAATCACATCCAAAATTCAAATAATTTTAAAAATTTTAAAAGGTCCTTTGGAAACTCTTAGCCCAATTATGGAAAACTAATAAGGCATTCAAGAACTATCAATCAATTTTATTATATAATTATCTTTTTGTTTCTAGAAAATTCCATAAATCTAGAAAAATAGAAAATGAAAGGTTTCTAACATGAAGAAGAATGAGCCCTAAGGAGGTCACAAGTTTTCAAACAACAAGGAAAATTGAAAAAAAATAAAGCCCCTCCCCTTGCAAAAAAAATTCAACAAACTGCAAGGTTTGAATTGTGTAGGATAGTTTAATGAAATGATAAAAAAAAATTAACCCTTCATTTACATTTTACAAATGATTGGGAACTTTGCCATATGAGAAATCTAATGTGGTCAAGATACATACAATTGTTTGATTAATTATTTAATATTTTTGTTATCATGTAAAATATCTAATATTTTAACCAACAATGAGTTGGTTCATAGCCTTGAAATGGCCCTCCTAAGACCTTGTTTCTATTCTAATGCAAGGCTACAAGGCATTCTTAATATTATTAGAATTGAAGGCACTCAAAGTTTGTGTATGCACATTAGAAGTATATTTTCAAATTACGGTACTAAATATGGATTGTATTCCTTTGATATCTTTTTCATGATAGCTAAAATATGTTCCTTGAATCCATAGTCTAATCCAAATTTTGTTATTTAATCCCTAATATTCTTTGATGTTAAGGGGCCCAAAATTGCTTCAAAATACATGTATTCAAAACAAAGCTAAAATCTTCATCTATATTAATTTTTTTAACAAATTTGACCCTAAAATGTTTTAATTAACTTATTCAAGTAAATCCTTCTAAAATTTTAGAGTGAATTTTACCATTGGTTGCAAGTTAAATGTGCCTAAACTTCAAAATGTAGGCTTTTTAATTCTAGCCCTTCTAAAATGTGAATTTTTGATTTTCAACATTTTTAGAAAAAAAATTGTATGCTCTATAACTTATGCATTCTAGTAAATATGTTGGAAAATAGTTTAAAAATACATGGAAGAAAATTTAGTCCAAATTGTTTTCATTTTCCTCTTTAAAAAAATTATAAAGTGAAAGGTGGTACTTGATGAAAGAAAAAACTAAATTTCTAATAACTTTTACAAGAAATTAGAGAATCAATATCAATTACAATAGTGAAAATGTTCTAATAAAAAAATAAATATCACTTTTTTTCATTTGGAAATTTTCAAAATTGAGATTATAATTCAAAATTGAATGGTTCAAATGTTTTTGTATGGTTATCAATCTATAAAACCAAATACAATTAAACACTATTCCATATACTTTTAGAATATATTTTTAGGTGCTCACTTTGACATTGAAATAAAAAAATCCCTTATCATTTTTGCAATATTTATTGGAATGATGTGAAACAAAGCTTCACATATAGATTAGTATCCATCCTAAAGATTCTATGCAAAAATTCCAGATTATAAAGTCAATAAAGCCTATTCAAATTCTCAAAAAATCCAAAGTAGGCTCTATAGTACTTTAGGGATTAAAGATTTTACAACCGATGGTATATTTATCACTCATAGCCATGCAATTTAGAATCATGGTATTTTCAAATTTTGGATGTAAAGTGTGAGCATCTATTATCAACACCTAGACTATAAATACGAATGGAGAAGGAAGGCATGGTAAATTGTCGATGAAGAAGGCCATTGAGAGAAGTCATTGAATGTTTATTATAACAGTGATCTATTATATTGGTACTTGCTAAATTCTTTTCAATGTGTGTTTGATTTATGAGTGACCCTACTATCAATTATTAGAGTTCTACTAAAGGTTGCTTTACACTATGGCAGAGAAGTGCACCAATCAAGAATTGTCGAGAAATGGAGTGATATGATTGGAGGAAATTTTGTTCTTTACTAGATTGGGTTTATACTATGGCCAAGACTTGTTTGGTGGATGACAAAATGACATGGCTACCTATGTGGCAACACTTTTTATGAGGAGAGTTCTTGGAGGTCAAGTTTCTTGGGTGGCTTCACCCCCGTAGATAAGAAACTTGGCCTCTAAAGAAATCCAATTTCATTTATTGTCTTTTCATCATGACATACCTCAACCATGCAATGACTCTTTGTCTCTTCTTCTTTCACATTGCAAAATTCTTGTGAAGTTGTCCAGAAGACTTCTTAGCTTGATGATTACACTACAACCAATTAAGAGTTCTCATGGCATTAATTTATTATCTTTTCATCCCACTAGTTGCCTCAAATAACTATGTCTTGGCTGAAACTTCTTGACCGACTGGTGCACTTCTCCACCATAGTATAAAATAGCCCTAAGATGAAATTCAGAAGAAAACGTCTCTCCAGTTTGGGCTGAAGTTCCCTACTTTCATTTCGCCACACCTCTTTTCTACAAAACAAAATAGCTCTTCTAATTGCTACAAAACACACGGTATTCTTCATTCCAGTCAATTTTTGCTGTACTGGGTGCTCGTATCTTAACCATGTCATCTACCTCTCACCCCATATTGCCATGTGTCGACATGTAAGTCATACTGAACTAGAGCTAAGAACAAGCCAAACAACAGTACCAAATTGCATATGAAATCAAAGAAGATTCTAACCCAGATTAATTGGTGCTTTGACAAAAGAAAATCGGCAGTGCTCAATAAATCCACCAAGTTTTTTTAGTTACTCAAACCCAATATAGGTCAGAACCAATCCTTCTCAAACCACAGCTGCAGAGCCTTTCCTGGCTTGCTAGTGCCCTACACTAACCTATGCAAGGTTCTCCTTCCCGTGAATACAACTGACTCATCATTAACATACTTTCCTTGCACGGAAAAAGTTCACAACTTCGCTAAAATGAAGTCCAATGAAGTCCTAGCCCAACAATCTGCAAACTCAGCTGCATGCCGAAGCACCTAGCGAGAAATGAGGAGCCTGCAACGACAGATCGTATTGACTGTGGCGTGCTATATTACTTACAGAATGTCTACAAGTTAAGACCTCTACCAACTCAACGTGAGAAATAAAATACTCGCTACAAGTCTTCATTTGTCCAGGAAGAGAGGTGCCATGACCAATGTAATGGTAGCAAGCATCTCGATCAGCATTTGGAGAGAAGGCCCAGCAGTGTCTTTGAATGGATCCCCAACTCTGCAATCCAAAAGTGCATGCCATTAGCTCTTGTGTTGCGAATCAAACATACAAAATTGAGGTTGGGCTTCGCTGATTGAAAAGCAAGCCGTGTTTTGACATACAATTCCGTATCGGAGTCGAACAGTGGAAACAAGTCTCCAGCATAGGAAAAAGAGGAAGTGGTATAATAAAAAGCAAAACCCTCCAGAATCCCCACAAGCAACAACATACAAGGTAAGCAAACAACACGTCACCAGAGCATATACAGTGAACATTAGTGGAAATCAACAGCCTCCAGCTAGTTTTCAAGGTTTGACTAACGTATCACCAGTAACCGCGGCTTCATGAGCGTCGCTCCCCTTTCCACCATGAGCCCCGCTCCCCTTCTCACCATGAGCCTCGCTTTCCATATATTTCTTGGCGTTGTACCAAGCCCCTCCTGCAGTGTTGAGGAAGAGGACCATCAAGATACCCGAGACAGCGAATGCCCAGGCACTAAACAAATATATAAGTATGGATCCCAGCAAGCCTCCTACAAACACTTCTTGAATTGCAATATCAACATGAGTTCACAAACAACAAAGATTTTTAAAACTACAAGAGTATTAAGACACATACCACAAAAGAGATGAGACTCAGTACACAACAGAATGTCAACGAAGCGATGAAGAGAAAGATTCCATAAGACATTAAGCACGCTGCATAGAAACCTATCACTAGGCATTGACCAGCGACAAACCACTAACCCTTGAATTCTTGTTGGAGGAGTGCATCAACTAAACCTGGAGCATCAATAGCCGACGGAACATCGCTAGACGGTACTTAAAACAATCCTCCATCATTGGAATGTGCATCAAATCTTGAAACCCTCTAATTCCAAATTCATGGAGCGATCCAGACATGCAGTAATCGTACCGTGGTGAAGGGAACGCCGGAGAATAAAGACACTTCATCCATGTAAGCACTGAAAAGGAGAAAGGAAGCTAACGCAGCTGAGCCAATGGCAAAACCCTTGGTCGTCGTTTTAGTGGTGTTGCCAGCAAGCATCCAGCAAGTCTGTGATCTCCCGAACACTCTCCGGCTGTAGGCAGCAGGTCAAAAGGATTCAGCAAAGCCAGGCCCCAAACAACAAAGGCTTGTCAATTCTCTTCGGAACATAAAACAACGAAACTACTGACAAGCTTAGTTACTGACTAAAGCAGACGTAGGGAAACCCCGACCTGTTGACTCATTTCAACAATGCCTCCAGCGTTCTCGGCAATGGGCCCAAACATGTCCACAGTCAACACATAGCCAGCAGTACTGAGCATGCCCATAGTTGCTACAGCTGTTCCAAAGAGCCCACCAGTTGGTAACCCCAGACTGTCCAGAAGACCGGAAGTCTATCCGAGCCAGCATGCAGCCACAATGGACACACTGATGACGAGAACTGGCAGAGCTGTCGACTCGAGGCTTGATCAACGACACCTGCTCCAAATAACAAACGGCTTGATCAAACATCGTTTCTGCTGAAAAGTCTCTATTGTTGGGATCGACTACTAATGATGCACATATTCAGTTGGAAGACAACAAGCCTGTATGAAACTTTAAGAGAAACACGTAGCACAAAATTAACTGAAGTGTAGGAGAAGAAGATAACCTGCAATTATGTTGGTTCCGTGACCCGTTGTACTCGACAGGGCCATCTGACGAACTGGATCGTACTTATAGTCGGTGTAGTATTGTATTGAGAGATCCAGACAAAACAGTACGCAGTAATGATGCCAACCAACCCACAAAGAGAAAAATGAAACCAAGCTGAAGGAGCCTGTTCGGTGTAAAGAAGCCATCTTGTTGACTGCAGAGTTCAGGAGAGCCGAGCATCAGGAAGGTAAGCATGCCATCCCAAGGTGAGGCAATTTTTGTACACAACATAAGCTCTCCTATGTAGCAAGCACCGAAGCCGTAGGAAATCTGCCGTTCAACGATGCAGGAACTAAAATGCGCTACGCTCAACCATACAACAAGAGGCCGGGAATGATTAGAAGACACTTCGTGGATAGAAGGTTCCATTCGCAAAAGCATCCAACAAAAGTCCAAAACGTCTGGGAATACTTACTCCCTCCAAAGCCAACACCACCAAGAAGAGTGTCACAGAATAACCCTTCTGTAGGATGATCATGGGGTAGTCAACAATCAACTTTGAGCTCGGGTTTGATAGAAACAATTCCGATTGCAGACACGACCAAGCCAAATGAGTGTACAACAAGGGGAAAGAGGATGAATCCGGATGGATCTGCAACATAGTCACGCAGAAATATCAGTGCTGCATGACCATTTGTAGACCAGAATGCAAAAAAACAGAGGGGAACATTGTCATGAACGTCTGCAGACCTCCAAGATAAATAAACTGACCGTCAAGTTTGCAGCGTTTGGCCATTATGCCGCCCAGAATCATAGCACTCATGATTTCAGCTGCAATACTCTCAAATAGATCGGCACCACGTGCAGCACAATCTCCCACGTTGTCTCCGACCTGCCCCAATGTACAGGCCTCAGGAACTAGGATACAATAGAGGTGATCATATGTCAATAAGTTCCGCCTCTGACACTGCTCGAGGCTCACACAACTATCTAAGAACTGCAATTCAAGGTCTACAGGCGTGACGCAGTACGAATCATCTCCATCTACAAACTTCACATCCTGATGATCCATCTTCTGGAAGTTCAAAAATCTACCGCTCAAAATGATGCAAGGCTAGCCTATGCTTATTAATGTCGACATCGGCTTGGTTTCAAGTCCAGCAGCATCTTACCCCGGGGTAGACTTACGGAACATGTAGATTCCAAGAATGACGATGGCCAAAACTCCAGATATCGATCCATACTGTGTGCGGAAGAAACCCTCCGCTCCATCTCTAACAGCATCGGATATCTGCAGAGAGAAATTTGCTCAATACGACAGGCTAACCATGGACATGACTGAATAGACCTAGATTGAACAAAGCTGTCCGACTACTCTTCATACTACTAAAAATTGATATCTATGGCTCAAAGGTCAGCACTCCATTCAACCCTAAACATGTATTAACACTCTTCAATCAGTTCATATATCTTCTTCCCCCCCCCCTCTGCTTCTCCAAATACTTTTAGGGTCTGCTTTCGCCGGGTACTTCGTATCTGGCCATTTCAGACAAAGTCTTCATCTCTGGAGCTCTGCAAGCAGTGTATCGCTATTTTCTGGCCACTTCAAGCAAGGTCACTGTTCAATTGCTTCAGTAAGATTCTCCGACGTTCAATCAAGTGTTTGTAGGGAGTAGGACTCACTACAGTTGATGGAAATTGTGACGGATATGCAATATCGCAATGATGTCTCTGCATGTCTAAGGACTGGTCTATGAAGCATATTTCCACTCGTAGTTGCGAACTTACAGTGACTTCCAAAGGATATAAAAAAATTCAGTCGTTTTAACATTAGATCGGCTCCGTTAGTAACAATTAGCTAGACGTATTACGGATAGAAAGGGTTGAAAAATTTGGTCGGTACGAAGCCCTCATTGATGCAATTTCCCGGATTACAAACTCATCTATAGCCTGAGTATTCATCGACTTTGTGCGATCAGTATTTCTTGTATTATCAGTGTCATCGATGGGCTGCTATCGATTTCTAAATCCACTCTGCAATCCATAAAGCTAATTGAAGAGAGTAGCTAAGCAACCGTGCTCAGCACTTCTTGCTACATTATCCAGCCTTGAGGTACTGAGGTAATTCCGCTCCTTGAAAATTGACTTCACAGTCAGAGATCAAAGCTGACAGAGTGATAATGAAACGGTGTCTTCATTAGGGATGCGAAATTCCGAGAGCGGCAGGCTGCGGCAACACTTTCTTGAAGCCCTTCAGGTCCGCAGACAAGCACTCCCACTTCCTGCCCGTCGTGCTTCTCAGAAAATTCATTGAAGAGCTCTGGTAGAAACAATCCGAACTATGTAAGCTGGCGAAACCCTGACCATGTTCGAAACCAGACTAGCGCATGCAGTATGTTCATTTCAATTCAATTTCTTCTGTATGAACTAAACCAACTTAATCACACAGTTTGCAATTTCATCATGGACGACCTAATTTATACCTCTAGCAGTTCTTCAACTGGCCAACAATACGGACATTCAAAAGCAAATGAGGAACTAATACTAACCTTTGAATTGCGGTCTGCTGCCCGCTGTGATGAGGCAATTGTCTAACAAAGTACTGTCGTCGTTACCCTCCAGGTCTGCAACTTTAGACTCCTGTCCGAAACCAGCCGACATTACCCCAGATACTGCGTTGGACATCCAGAGAAAGATAACAGAGCCTCCACAGATGACAACTCCTACAAATATGCTCACGAAATGAAGAGTAGTCTCGATGGATGCACTGAATTTTTTTCCCTCCGGCTGAAGCTTCGGGTCGGTCACGAAGTGGTAGAACAGGGCAGACATCAGCACAAATCCAGTCATCGAAGCCAGTATAAGCGCGATCATCCACAAGTTTTGGTAAGAATTAATGGTCGAAATGCCTCTGTGATTTGCAGCTCCCCTCTGCGGGCTCTCACAGCCGCCTATTTCTTGGATTTCGCCCCCAGACATCACCACCATAGGTAATTCGATCTGCCCTCTGGTCTTGGCTTCTCCAGTTACGTATGCTTTTAGAGTTAAGTCGAACGAATTGGATTTTTGGTTACCATAGCTGGGGCATAGTTGCCCGGGCTTGATCGTTCTCAAGGTGGCCAATTCTGCTCTTCCTCTGACGCACCATACTAGTTGCACAGTCGTTGGTACGCCTTCTTGTTGAAGGGAATGACGCTTCAATAAGTCCTCGATAATGGCCATGAAAGGAGTTACTCCCGCTCCTCCAGCCACCAAAATCAGGTTTTTGTATCTGTTCATAAGAGAACATGATCGTGTTAACTAGATCACGACGATGAAACTCACTTAGTTTCGTCCTACTAATAGATAAAGTCCAGCCAAAGGGATACTGGAGGCTGCGCGTAATTCACCTGTAATTTTGCAATGACCTATACGACAAATGAATTGAAGGGGCTACACCATAATGCTTATTTGGAAGATTGAAAATTTGCAATGCCCCATGAGGTAAATTTGTTCAGTAAAGGGAACTTCTAACCTTAGAAAGTAGTCCCTTTCATGACCGTAAGGACCTTCAGCATAGAGCTTCATTGCGAATGGACACCCTGATAACTTGGTGGTGTTGGCAAAATTGTTGCTGATTTCATTGTGGAGGCCTGTCGTCCAGTCGCCGAGAGGTTTGATAAGGACAGAAATCTCATTGTTGTCGTCGAGTGGGCTTGACGAGTTACTAAATGGATGCCACTGTAGTTTGGAGAGGCTGGGGACATTGAGGTACAGGAAGCTCAACGTGTTGTACTTGAAGCCTGCGACGTCAGTGACGAGCATCTAAGGCAATTGGATGGGAATGAAGCTAGCTCCAATAGATTACCATAAACGACTTAACCTGTATGATCACTGCGAGTCTTACTGAACCGTACCAAGAGATAGACCATGCGAAAGTGGGATGCAATAAATTGAATTAACTAGGGGCTGAGGTGTTCATATATGAACTCATGCATGCATACCTGGCTGCTTGGGAATCTTAAGCTCCACGAGACCGCTGGGAAGTACCCGAGCGAACACACCACTCACTTGCCTTCGAGATTGCATCATTCTAAGGAAGCGGT
Source organism: Climacium dendroides (assembly GCA_950106755.1). NCBI lineage: Eukaryota > Viridiplantae > Streptophyta > Bryopsida > Hypnales > Climaciaceae > Climacium > Climacium dendroides. The sequence continues at coordinate 13,351,943 of OX467086.1, forward strand.
CAATGAAGAAGAGGAAAATCGGACCCATGGATGCGCCGGCGTGGTTCCAGTCGACGTGGTATACGTAGAATGCGAAGAAGACGAGGTACAGTTGATGCATGGCAAAGAAAGTGTTGTAGTGTCTCAAACGAAAGTATGGAATGGACGTAAACCCGATGATGATTGCTGCCACGACTGAAATGAGACCGGCGAAATTGCTGATTCCCCTGAGAGGCCATTCGAGCAACTGCATGCACATCAATTCGACCAGCCAGGATATTATCGATCGAGGAGGAAATGACCCACATCGCGCGCTTCGAAGATCAATTGCATTACAATTAGTGGCGCGGTTCAGAGCGCCAGCCACACTTGTGACACTCGACTGCAGAGAGCTCGAGCTCTAAACAGAACTCACTGCTAGTTTTCAAGGTCTAAGTCCGTCTTCATACATGCCAGGGTCATGAATTTCGGCCAACACAACGAAATTGTCGCTTTCGACGTTTCCGTATTGATAATCACCTAAAGACATACGTACAGAATTTGCTTCAAAGTCAGGAGCTGGAAATCTGGATTGACTAACTCGATTGCATGATCGACTCCGACACGTACCAGTTCCAGTTTGTGAATTGCGCCAGCGTAAACTGCGTATGTTGCTCCGTGCACGACGCTAAGCGCCACGGTGAGGTACCCGAACCACCTGTGATATTTTATAGCTTGTTCAAAGGGAAGATCGATCAACCTCAGGATTGGCGATCCCCTGGAGACGGGAAGGAACAGAACAGCAATGATATAAGGCAATGCTCGTCCGGACATTTCACAAGTCTGTTCCCACTTCAATGCCCACCTGCACGCAATAAAAGTTTTCTAAATCATGAGAGAACGTACCAGCTCCATAAGTAGTTCAATGTCAGATAAATTGATTCTCGAGGGGTCTGGTTATTCGTGAAGACATGAACTATACTTTCTATTGAATTTCTCGCCTCTCATTTCTTTGGAAATTTCTAACAATCACGTGTGTTCTTTAGATAGCAAATCATCATTCATTCTATCAATGCACGTTTTGACAATCTGGCAAGAGTAGAGGCTGGACTTACTTCGGCTCTCCATCCTCAGGTTCCATAGCCAGCTTTGGTATCAGCAACTTAATCCAGATCCAGATGGTGCAAACGTAAACAATGACAATGATTACAATGTCAATGAATGTAATTATCCCAATGGGTGTTTTCACAAAAATAGGTTGCGTCCCAATAGCTCGATACAGTCTCACCAACCTGGACTGCTCATGGGATGAGCAACGAACCCTAAAAGGCCACATGCATGCGTAAGTAAGATTTCCCAATTTCATTGCTGTACCCCAGAATAGGTACGTCCAATTTAGTACATTCAAGTAAGCAAACCTTTAGCAAGGAAAAGATACCCGGCAAGCAAAATCTGCATACACGTAGTTTCTTGCAAAGAAATTTCTGTCATGTTTCAGCATTGAGAGAAAGCACTCAAAGGGATGAGGTTGAAGTTGAAAATCATATGAGGAAGCAAAGCACAGGTAGTTCTACCTCTTTGGAAACCTTGCCTCCAACTCCAAGTACAGCAAGGCTAAAATTGCTAAGAGAATTACTGGCGATACAAAAATCACATAATACTTTGCTGCACATACAATTCACATCTCACAAATTATTGTCATCCTTTGTTGCACATTGTCAGATTGTGATTAGAATTAATAGAATTGAAAGCATGCATTATTACGCAAATTAAAGAAGAAACTGACATTGGTGACAACGGAAGGAATGCAACAAGGAGAACCAAGATAAACGATTTTCACATTTTTCTAACATCAAATTTTACTAACGTACCGTATCTTCCCAGGAAAGGGGATTCGGTTGCAACTGAGACCATGTCCTTGAGGACCTCCCATTTCTTGGTGGGCAGTAGGTACCAAATCGTGATCCACCAGATGGTCAATCCCCATGAGACAAACAACAAGAATGCCTTGGCAACCTCTACTAGCAGTGGAACTTCATGCTCGGCTAGCTTGTTGGCCACCATTGACTGAGCAACACCATTACCAGAGTTTACTTGAGAATTCATGGCCCGATTTATGGTTGGTTGCAGAAGCAACGTTGACGTGATCAGAATGGCTGCTTCAAAATCTCAACAACTTCACCTTGTTGCAGATAGCCACTTCGTGAGCCCCCGACGCTCACCAGAAGACACGCATTGACATGCAATGGGCTCTTGCATCGGAGCTCAAGAAAACAAATGTGGTGGTGTGGGCTCTACCTTACCGCTCATTATGCAACATGCAAGCTACAACTTCAGTGAAGGCAAGTTAACTACAGGAAAAAGAAGTTAAAAAATTGTGACAACAAGTTATAGTTGGTGTTGGATAGTAATCAATAGAGATGGGGTCTTAGTTGTGTCATGAGATATGTCTTTGTTAGTTGGGTTCAGAAAAGTGAATGGAGGTTGGAGATTGGTTTGATTTAAGTAGAAGTTTAACTGATTAAATCAACTTTTTGACTCAAGTTGTATTTATTAAACCAAAGATTAACTACACATTTGAAGCAAAAGGACCATTGAATCACTTCAAAGTCACTTAATTTGAGTACCAAAGACAGAAAGTCTTAAAAGGATGTACTGTAGATAGGTGTTAGTTGTATGTCATAAAGGAATATTTTTTTTTTTTTACTTTTATTTTGGATTTTGCCAATTCCATCACAGCCAAGGCCATGGATTCGCCGATTTTTTCTTATTGTAGTGAACCATCCGAATGGATAAAATTAGTGAAATTTATTACCCAAATTTTCTATGCTGCTGTAAACAGAACACACTGAGCACAGTACGCCGAAGGTCATCTCATCAACGTTGTAGAATCAGAAAATCTCCAAGGAGCCAATCAAAATAGCACCGGGAACAACACTGCGAACTCCGCTTTCCACTCGCTCCACACGGTAAACCCCCCTCCCACGGCAATAACCCCCTCCACCCATACCCTTTCGCCGTCCTCTGGACCGCTGACGATAGCGCTCACCCTGCGTGTCAGTCTTCGCTCAAATTGCTCCACGACGATTGCTTCCGCCATTACCCATTTTCCTCACCGCCATTTCGCTCCAGCCCAAATCTCTGATGACCGCCATCACTCTCACATTTCACTGCTACTTCACCACATTCGCCTCAATTCCTGCAATGACACAACGCGACGGCGTCGCAGCAACCCTCGTAGAAAACAACTTATGGTGACAGAATTGGACCGCAATTGCTGCAATTTGCGATCTAGGGGAAGAGTTCTTCAAAACCCATGATGGGTTCGGGTTGAATTTGGTGCTGAGGACTGGTTGTGAGCAAATTTGGTCAGAATTTCATCAGGATTTGGTGCAGGACTTGCGTTTGCCCGTGGCAGTTGAAGCTCGCAAATGGCTATGGCGGAGCTTAGTTGCACTCTCTCCAGAGTTAACCTCCCGTCGTCGTTCCAGCGATCTCATGGTCCACATAGCGACCTCGTTGCCTTCCCTCGTGAGCTTGCTGTGGGAGGAGCCAAGAGAAGCTCTCGTCGTCGTGAGCTTTGTCGAGCTTCTGCGCTTCTTGAGCTTGTCCCTGCTCACGTTTCCAAGAAGAACCTGAATTACGAGCTCCTTCGCTTCGACGCCGTGAAGCGAAAAGCCGTGGACTTGCTTGTGGTGGGCGCGGGTCCCGCGGGGTTGGCGGTGGCGCAGCGGGTCTCCAAGGCGGGGGTGAGCGTGTGCGTGGTCGACCCGGCTCCGCAGAGCGTGTGGCCGAATAACTATGGGGTTTGGGTGGACGAGTTCGAGGCGCTGGATCTCTTGGATTGCTTGGATTACACGTGGGCGAGTGCTGTGGTGTACTTGGATGATGAGAAGGAGAAGACGCTGGAGAGACCGTATGGAAGGGTGAATCGAACAAGGTTGAAATCGAAAATGCTGGAGGCATGTGTCGCGAATGGGGTGCAGTTTCATCAAGCTAAGGTTAGGGTTACGATACCTTAGCAATTGGTGACGGAGTATGCTCTTAGCAATTTGATTTCCTGGAGTGACTTTGACAAGGTTTTCGGCACTAGATTTTCCTTACAATGCACACCATTTCAGATTTGTGATTGCAAACCCCTGTTCATGGCATACTACGTTGAATTCTTGCCTATTTTCTTAAGGAATAAGGTCAGCACACCCAATTTGAATGACTTTAAGGATATCTGTATTATTCTGCTCATTCTGGGCGTCAGTAATTGGTTCTAGACTTTGCTCTTAGCAATTTGAGTGACTTTCGCATGGCATTCGGCACTAGAGTTATTCTTAAGGTCCACACTATTTCAGATTTCTGATTGCAAAACCCCTTTTAATGGCATTATTCATTAAATTCGTGGCTACTTTTGCAATGAAACAAGGTCAGCACACTCAATTTGAGTGTCTTATAGGAGAATTCTACTATCCTACTCATTCTGGACGTCTGTTTCGTCTTTTGGATTTTGACAAGGATTTGGTGTGTTTGTAGGTCAAGGACGTAGACCACAATCCATCCAAGTCGTTTGTGACCTGTGAAGATGGCACCCTGATTGAGGCAGCTGTTGTGCTTGATGCAACGGGACATTCCAGGCGGCTCGTGAAGTACGATAAGCCTTTCAATCCAGGGTATCAAATTGCTTACGGAATTGTTGCGGAGGTAACGAATCTTGTGTATGTTTTTGAGAATGCCTTTTGCAATTATTGCAGAATTTGGTGTACTCAATTTGAATTAGTAGTGAAAGCAGCCGTGAGGACGTTGGGGTTGGATTTGATATTGTGAAGCAGATCTACCTATCCTTTGTTTTTGAATTGGCTTGAGGAGGCCTTGGTCAATGCTCTTTTGAAGTAAAAGGTTTTGGTGATTGCGTTTACAGGTAGATAGCCACCCTTTCGACGTGAACAAGATGCTGTTCATGGACTGGCGAGATTCGCATTTGCAAGGGAACAAAGAGGTGCAGCAGAGCAATTTGAAGCTGCCGACCTTCTTATATGCCATGCCTTTTTCAGCTAATCACATATTTCTAGGTCAGTTTACTTGTTATGATAAGTTCAGATTCTTTAATTGTGGATAATGGCTATCTTGCAGCCTCATTGTGGCTGGCTGTCAGTAGAAGTAATGAATGTGACTCTAGATAGAAATAGAAAAGAGACGTAGCATGATCAATGAAATGCTTGTCATCGTCAGATGAACTTGTATTTGCCATTTTGCATGTTCAAAGTTATTTAGTTCTAGGGTTTTGAGAGTATGTTGTCATTCATGTTGACTTTCAACAGGGTGTGATATGTTGGTTTCCAGAGGAAACATCGTTGGTAGCTCGACCGGGCGTACCGATGGATGTCATCCAAAAACGCATGGAGTTGCGTTTAAAACACTTAGGCATCCACATTCGCAGCATTGAGGAAGACGAGTGAGTACTTGTTTGATTCCACTTAGTCGCAGTCAAAAGTTTTATCCTGGAACAAAATTTTCTTTTGTGATGATGATCAGCCTCCAAAATGGTGCAACAGTTCAGACAATGCTAATCAATGGTAAGTGTACACATGTGTGTTTTGCTAGGAGATGCATCATTCCTATGGGCGGTGTATTACCTGTCATCCCGCAAAGAGTGCTTGGTATTGGTGGAACTGCAGGAATGGTCCATCCATCAACTGGTATTCCTCTGACCACTTTGTGTTTTCTTTAATCCCTAAGTGCGTAAGCTAATAATAGAATTCCACTTTGGAAGCTAACAGTCGATTCGATTAATTTCAATACATACTTCTACCGTTCAAAATCTTAGGGTACGATTCTTCTTTCTATTCGTACATTTTGTTACGTTCCTTGAAGTGCCTTTAATGGTTTTTTACAACAATCGGATGCTTTTGGCCATTGGGCACTTAGGGGTTATCTGTTGTACATGATCTATATTGTCTTGGATGAATATGTACGAAGGTGTGTAGCCTGAGCAATGTCTTTTGGTTTTTTTCCCTTGTTTAATTTTTACAAAGAAATTGTTTTGAGCATTTGTTTTTCAATAAACTCGTGCAGGATACATGGTTGCAAGGACATTAGCCGCAGCACCTACTTTGGCAGAGTCCGTTTTACGGAAACTAGGAGTTTCCGCAAGCAACCATATCCCTAGCAGACCGCAAAACCCTCCGAATGTGGTTTCTTCTACACCCTCGCCAGGTAACGAGGCTTCATCAGTTGAACATGGCTCTGGTCTAAAAGGGGATGATCTGGCAGCGGGGGTGTGGGCAGATTTGTGGCCTTTGGAACGACAACAACAGCGAGCGTTTTTCTGTTTTGGGATGGAAGTTCTCGTGAAGGTAATGCAATTTACTGATGCCGACTCACATGTTCTACCCGCTTCACAAGGAACTTTTGTTAAACCCTAATGTCGCAATGGCCAACACTGGATGCTTCCATATCTATAGAAGTTGAAATGAATTTATTTACGAAATTTCAAGGAAGTCAACAAAGTGTGTCAATAGAAGAAGTTATCATGTGTTATATTTTTGAATTATGGAAATATATCCTGGAAGTTACTATTATTAACTTTTACCTTCCATTTTAGTTCGGGCACGCAGAGAGGTTGAGTTTAACGGGGGATACATGAACTCAGTAGTAGAATTGATAGTCCCAAAGCAACCTCAGTGCACGTTGCAGCTAGGTCCATAGCATTTATATAACATTCTTGTTTTCAAATTCGTTGATGCAAAACTATTGGTGGCATCACTTAGTGAAGCACCATTAACTTCTAATTGCCCATATTGCCAAAAGCTGCTGCTCCGTACCTGTAGGAGTTTAAATAATTCCTTTAGGAAGGTAACAAATGTATCAATGAAAGGAGAGATCAAGCCCTACAGTTTGAAAGATAGAAATATGCTATTGACTTTAGCTTTCAATGTGGACTTTTTACTCTAATTTGGGCACTTTGGGTTCCAATGAAGAGGAGGAGCTCATTTGATTTCACGAAGGTTACTAGCATTAAACGAGAAGTCTATCCTTAATAAGCATGGACTATATAGTAGCTAGTGATGCCTAGGTTCTTCGCAACTTCTTGAGTCGTGAGTTTTATCACTAATTACTTTTACTACTGTTGCAGCTCGACTTGGCGGGTACTAGGCGCTTTTTTGATGCATTTTTCGACCTTGAGCCCCGCCTCTGGCAAGGATTTTTGTCTTCACGCCTTTATTTCATGGACGTGAGGCCCCAACCCTTGTCATAGCTCTTTACATTTGACCTTCATTATTTCTAGACATTGGTTAGGTGTGGAAGCTGTTAAATTTGAGTTCATATTCATCTGGTTCTCTTCACATTTCGCATGGCCTAAAACACAGGCACTTTTAGCACAACCATTTTCTTAGCAATCTACAGAATGAAAGAATTTTATGGTCACTTTCAGTCTGAAACACCAACATTATTATAATATCTACCATTTATCCTTTCATTGGACTTAAAAAGCACCAAGTCCTGAGGTTCTTGGTACTAAGATGAACAGGCGTATTCATGGTTCTCTGTTGTCTGGTTTGAGCAGCTCATTGGATTTGGCCTCTCCCTCTTCAAACATGCGACAAATCATGCTCGGGCCGAGATCGTGGCGATTGGGACTGTACCACTTGCCAGACTAATTTTGGAGATGACTCAAATGAAGCCCCCGAAAGGCCAGTCATAGTAGGTAGTGATAGCCATTGACTTTGTACTCTAAATTATCTAACATGCGTATCGATTTCTGTAGTATTGTCTGCCATTTATGGCTCACCTGTGGGATTCATTAGTTTGTTGAGTGTGGAATAAGCTTCCTCATTCTTGGATTATTTATCCTTGATTATCCTTTTGGGTTACAACCACTCTGTCCAATTGGGCGAGGCATTTGTATGTAATCTTTTACCATGAAATAGGTTTTGCATGCATGTTGTAGTGCTCTCAGACCAATCATTTGCCTCTTTATCTTTAAACAAGGTGTCGAATTTCACAACTCGGTGCCCAGGAAGTGGCGAAGTTGCTGAAACATCATTTTGCTATTTTGTTTAACAATGTTGTAAGACTGTTGCAGGAATTTTAGTCTGCGTTGTGTAGAGAATGTTCCTCATGATACATGGAGAGGTCTCTCTGTGGGCAGAGTGATTAACCCGTAAAAGACCGGGGTTTTCTGAGAGACATTGTCAAAAACTGCAGGTTTGGGTATGTCATTCAAAATCAAAAATTGAATTTTCCTTTTGAAACTTCTACCGTACAAAACTGAAGTAAAGTGTTTGACCTAAGTGTGGAAACAATTTCAGACCATTTGACTGCATGGATTAAAAGATTATAACATTTGAAGTGAGAAAGAAAATGTTTTTTCATTTGTGAAACAGAGTCAGCAGACTTGGGATCTTCTTGGAGTACAATTTTTGCTCTATACAGAAAATGAGGATCTTGACCATTCATAAGTATATGATGTTAGGTTCACACATGAAAAATTTTAGAAGCAATTGAGATGATTAGCCTATATCAAATTATCTTGCAATGCAAGGAGTGAAATGACAAGACATGAGTCATTTTTTGATGATTTCTTATGTAATGAGGAATTTTTTTTTATTTGAAATCCAAATGGTGAAAAGTTAGAGACAAACATTTGGAATATGTGGAAAAAATTTCAAGAATTTTGACTTCACAAATTGCAAGCTAATAGGACTTGAAGTTAGAAGAAAATGTTTTTTCTTGAAATTGCCCCACCATAGCTAACAAAGTTTGACTCCTCTTAGAATGAGTTTTAAAGACTAAAATTTGTTTTTCTGGACGATTGTATGCCATATTTTATTAGTTATATACATACCAAATTTCAAAAGTTGATGAACTTTTTAGCAAAAGGTTCTCAAATTGTCCCTATCCAAAAAGTTTAGGGTACCATAATACTTGATTCAAGCACCCAATGGGAATATATATATATATTCACAAAGGAGGTACATGTTCACACATTGTGTTCAAATTTCATGAACATCCAATCAAAAATGACTTCGTAGGAAGCTACCCGAGATCTTGGTTCCCAGGGGGTAAATGAATTCCATTTCATGATACATATTTGGAGCCCTCACCCACCCCAAATTATACCAAAGATTTTGCCTACAACTTCCTAAATGAGTCTAATTTGATCATGTTTATGTTTAGACTTGTCTATCCGTTTAGATTATTAGTTAAGAATCATTGTGTACCTTAGCACTTCAATTTTCTTGGCCCTAGACCAAAGGGAAAGAAGCTTTTGGATTAACAAAAGTTGCATTAACCCTTAAATGTTGAGGTGGACGTTTGGCACCTGATGGATGACAAAGAATCTCTCCATGTAGGATAAAAGTACAACTATTCATCCTCGAAATTTTGCTTGGGAAGGGGAGATCTTATGCAATACTTTGGCTTCCAATGAGTGCTTTTGCAATTTTTTTAAGCCAATGATTCATACGATCATGAAAACTGATGATTTCCAAGGTCACCTTGTAGTGGTGAACCTGTGGAAGCTGTGTAGGGTCTTACTTGAAAATTGAGCCATTGCACTGGATCTTGTAGCACAGCTCTTTGTTTCTGTACAGAGTTTTCATTTTTCATTTAACAGGCAATACTTTTCTGCATTTCTGCACTTGGCTACTGAAGTTGGCTCAGACTTGAGTGTGAGCGAACTGAGGGTGAACTGATGCTGACTTTCGGAGCCTCAGGAAGGTGGGTTTTTTTAGGGTTTTTTTTTTAGGGTTTAAGGTTCATGCTTTCTAGCAGTGTAACTTACTTCTACTTGAACTTGGGATGCTTTCCAAAACCTTCTGTAAACAGGGTTCACCTCCATGTTGAAGGGATGTGTCACCAACATGGGTAGGTTAGATTTGGTGTTGCCTTTGACTCGCTGAAAACTTCACCTGTGAAGACTGAGGACTTCATTATCAAGTAAGGCAGGCACCCATTATCAACTCTCCCTAAATATCAACACTGCAATTATGAGCATGATTTGTAAAGGAGGGATTGGTAAATTGTTAACTTAGGTTATTGAGAGAAGTCCATAACATTATTAACCTTTGCTGGGGTCCTTTTTGCTCCCTTGAAATCAGAAGCCCCCAACATCAAAAATTACCCAAGGATAAATGAATTTCAACTTCTGACAGAAAAGGCACTTGCTTCGCAAAATTATGAGCTCCTTGAAATGCATGTGGACTTTGTGAGTTCCCGGGGGTGATGGCCGGGGCCAAATCCATCCCCCTAGACTAGCACTCAACAAATTTACATTCACCAAGAGCCAATTAGAAAGCTCAGATTATAATTGAATTCTCCCCCTAAGCATTGTTGGGGGGATTATACCTCCAACTTGGAGAAGGATATTGAGTGGCTTAACAATGTTATGTCATTGAATAAGTATCATTGTGTGAGTATCATTGTCATTTGGGTGCTCATTGTATTCTTTCAACATGTGTGGACTTAATATAAAGTAGGAGGTTCTAAAAGCATACAAGGTCTAAAATCGCCTAGCTCCTCAAATGTACACTATTTCTACATGTTTCTTTTTTGAAGTTTTCAACAATGTATGAATAGTGTACATTATAAGAGGTGGGTGGTTTTAGAACCCTATGTCATTTCAACTTCAATATTTAATAACTAATTCCGCAAAGCTCCAAAAAATGTTAAATGACTTGGATTAGATGTTGAGTCCACTTGTCTTTCAAGGAAAATTTATTGAAAAATATTTCAAGAAACTTTACCTCTCCAAAATTCAGTTTGAGCTCTTAGATGGGTAATTTATGGACCACATACCTTATAAGTTGTCTTATTGTCAATTATTTGTGCTTTGGTAGGATGATCTTCAGAATGTAGAGCAAAATGGGGGGTTTATATAGTGTATTTCATTGTTGTAAACTTGCAATGCTTCAAAGTAAATGTTGCAATAATTGAACTTGTTCAACTAGCTTGGTCCTAATGATTGCAAGAAACAAGTGTTGCCTTTGGGGGTAGTATTGGGAGTATTTAGGCTGGAGAAAAGAATTTTAAAAATCTAGATTCTCTTGTGCATTCTATCAATAATATATTTCCAAAAATTTAGGACTAGATTTGTTTTCTCCAAATGTTATATGCACAAAATAGGTTAATAAAAAATTTCATAAAATGAATGCTCTACTTTTTGAAAATAGTAACGATGTTCTTTTTTATCCCCCAAAAATTAAAATGGTAAATATGACAATTCTAGAAACTTTTGCATTGGCCTTCTTTCTTAAACATACTTTTGTCTTATTGAATAATATAGTTTGGAATATAAGTGAGTGGATAGGTTTTAACTAACGTAGACTAGTCCAACTCCATTCACTACCCAATTCCATCCCCTACTTTAGGCCCCAATTCCGTTAAAAAAACCCATTCAAATCCATTCATTTTTTTGACAAAATTAGTGAATTAATGCTTACAAGGGGTAACATGGCAATACCTTATTGGTGAGTACTTAAGGCGGTTATGGGTTGTTTATAGGACATTTATGACTTAGTGATTTTGTAATTATAGGGTAGACCAATTCAAAAATTCACAAAAATTACAATTTTCATTGAAAAATTATAATTCCACTTGGGTTTGATTTATAAAACAAGCACACCTCTAAAAAAAATATATGCACCTTTTGCAGTTGGCCTTCAAGATATTAAGATTGCAAATAGGCTTGTCTACTTTATTGACACAATCAATTCGATTTTAATTGTTGTCACTAAGGTAAAATAGCCCATTGCAATCAAATGACCCATTGCAATTGCCTAGGAAATGATCCATTGTGGGTTTTTTTTAATATGTGAGATGTGGGCCACAATGTATGTCTTACATGACAACAATGGAGTGAACATTGACCTCATTAGGAAATTCTAATTTTTTAGTGTGAAGTTCATTGTAAAAATTGATTTTTTTGGCTTTCCATAATATAAAATATTTTGACTGCATTAGGTAGTGAGATGAGAATTACAGATTCAGATTTTGTTGGTTTTAAGGTAGTCTACATACTCTTTTGGGCTAAACACTTAAAAAATTTCTAGCAAATTCATACTTTGTCAAAAAAAAATTAATTTCAATTGCACTTGTTGTTTCTCACACTTATATTAATGTGGAAAAAAAAATTGAAAATTTTTAGCAACAAGATGATGTCAAACTCCTCATTTTGACCACAATGGATTGGTTTACCTTATCCCAATGCAAGATTGAAGTGCATCGCAAGTGGATGCCAGTCACATTAGGAAAAAATTGAACCCACAAAGAGGCCTTGAGTTTTCTTACTAAATTTTATACTAATTGAATGAATATGAAGATGGCCACATTCTCATTAGGACCACCACTTGGCGTGTGTTCCATTCTTTATGATAGAACCATTATGAGATTTATAAGATCATGGAGATGGATTGGGTAATGATGATAAATTTTTGAATTCATCATGCAATTCTTGGCCCAATTAATGAATTGAGAAGGCTCTTCTCACTCAAGCTTTTGCATTACAAAGCGACTTCTTTTGGGGACTGTTCAATTTTTTCCTAATGCACCACTCGTGCTATGCTTGCTTGAACCTATTTGCATGATTGGAGATGGTATTTAGTTGGGCAATATTTTCCTTGGAATTTTTGGATTGTAGGAAGTTTTTTTTTATAATCTCTCGCTCAAAAGTCATATAATTTTTTCGAGGGAATATTTTATTATAGACTAGCGGTTAGCGCTTGCTATGCTACGCATTCACCATTAGAATTTCATTAGAATTTTTGTGTATTAGATATAATGCAGAGCAAGAATTTCAAAAAATCTTCAGATAAAAATTACTAAAATCTTCATATAATTTTTTTAATAAATAAGCATATACTGAAATAAACAACAGAAATTTAATGAATGATGAATGAAATACATGTAATGATGAATACAGTAAAATATACACATACATTAGAATGCATTAGAAATTTGACTCAATTGTTACAAACAATGGCAATCCAAATAGAAGAATTGAAAGGAAAAACTTGTAAATCTCAAAAGCTTCGTGAACAATTTAATTCAAAGCTCACAAAAGCAGAAAATCATAGAAATGCAAAAGAAGTATAAAGCCAAGAAAAGTAATGGAATTGCTACCTTTATAATATCACATGATCCTCTTTAATATCACCTCAATTGCAATGACTATATTATTTTTATAATATCACCCTTTGTAAAAAGTGATATTATAGAGGTGATTGTGAACTGCTACTGTATTTCAATAATATCACATTGTGTGAAAATATGATTTCTATGTATGCATGATTGGAAATATTATTTATATAGAATAATTAAAATAATTATTTAAAAGACTTATCGAAATCATTATCATGCACTCTATTCAATATATCAAAATTTTACTAATATGTGATACAATGAATGTATAGCATAGCAAGCATGAGCCCCTAGTATTAATGGTAGTATTTGTGATATTATAGAGAGAGTTATGATTTTAGTAGTATGATAGCAGTTGGCGCTTGCTTTGCTATGCATTAACTATATTACTTTCATCAATTTGGATCTAATTTGACTCTAATTGCATCAATCTATTGAAATTAGATTAAACTAAAGCTCAAATTACACTCAAATTGTTTAAATGAAATTCAATGTTCAGATCACCATTTGATATATGAATTCAAGTTTACTCAAAACGAATGTAAAGAAAATACTTTGGAGGTATTGTTGAAATCAAGAACACCACCACTTGATAAATTTCTTCACTCACAAATTATGGTGATCAAAATTGAAGAATTGAAATGCAAATTTATCAAATTGCAAAGATTTTGTAAATACTTTGTTGTAAAATCCAAAATTGCTTCAATCTAACAAAGCTTCAAATCATTTAGTAGTAAAAAAAGAACATTAGAATTGAGAACATTCAAAGCTTCAACATTCAAATCATACAATTGTGGAAGTAAAATGAAGTGTGAAGCCAAGAAATATCAAACCTCCATAATATCATATTTTAACACTGTGTGATATTATAGAGGTGAAATGGCCGTTGAAACTCAATAATATCACATTGTGTAAAAATGTGATATTACAGAGGGATCTGACATTTGTAATATCACACAGTGTTAAAATGTGATATTATGGAAGTCCTAGTGATTTTAGTAGTATGATGATGACTTTATACACTTTTGGATGAAAACAACTTCACCACTCCATTGTACATTGCTTTCTATAATGCCTTAAAATAATAATATAAGAAAATCATTACTTTGCAAGTGATCACCCTTGACTTTCTAGTTTACAAATGGCTTCAAGAGTCTTAGAGACTTCATAATGCACAAGTCCATGGACTAGTTAGCTCACTAAGTTGACTAGTAGTGGCAAAAAGAAATAGAACATTATGAATCTTAACCCTTAAATGACACGTCAAGTCCCTCAAACTTGGTTTTGAAAGAATTGTTGATAAGTTTTTTTTGTATTTTTAGAGAATGTTTCAATCTATTGGATTCACTTCTGCAATGAAATGAATATAGTTTACCAAACACCGCAGTTAGGCTACAAAGTCAAGCACTATTCACTTTTGCATGTCTTACTGAACAAATTTTGGACAAACAACAAGACCAATGCCTTGCTGCAAGGAGATTTTTTATCCTCTCTCATATTGCTCGGTATGCAAAGGATTGTTATTTTAAGGGTTAACAAATTTAGGTAATAAATATTTATTTATTACCAAATTTTGAACAAGACATTGAAATTAGGATACAAATATGAAAATTTTATCAATTAACTCTTTCCACTTGTAAGATTTTGCATATAATATTATCCAAATTCCATTTTTGAACTTCATATAATCTTAGATGCAAATTATCAATAAGAGATTCAAAATTCAGGCTTTAAATACAATAATACTAGTATGTAAATTTGCCTAATAATAGATGATCTCACCTTAATCCTTTACAAACAATAAATTCATAATTTTAAATTATATATTTTGATTGGTTATATTATGAAAAAAAATAAAGTTTGTATAAAAATCTTCATATCAATAGATTGCATGAAGAAATAGCATGAGTTGTCTCAAAAAATATTTTTATTTGAACAAATAAAAATCCCCATGTTGACACTACAAAAGTGAAAAAAAAACATGATGCTTGGAAGTAGTCTCCTTCGTCCTTTTATAGTTAACCATTAATGACATCTTAGTTCCTAGCTATATATGATTATACTTGGGGAGTTTGGTGCCTAGATTGTTGTTTAAAATTTAAATGAGACTTCATTTAATTGTAATGGTAAGCACCTTAAGTTTGATCATTAAATATTTGAATTGCTTAGATAAAATGTTTTGGGATTCATTAGGGAAAAAATGAGCCCTTAAAGGGGCTGCTTTTTAGTGAAGGTTCCTGCAATAGAACTCACAACCCTTTTGAGGGACAATGGACATTGTTCATCATCAATGATGAATAGTGGCCACATAAAAAATATTTTAAAATAAATAATAAAATAATAATAATAATAATAATAATAACAAAATTAATTCAAAAATAGCAATCTAACGTGGTCGCACTAATGCCACATCAAACTTGATTTTTCTTTTGTAATTTTGTGTTTATTTTAATATTAAAATTTAAAATTATTTTTAAATTATTTTTTAAATTATTTTTAAAATTATTTTTAAAATTATTTAAGTGAATTGTCTTGTGTTGATTAAACCCTCCAATTTGCTGAGCAAAAAAATGTTTTTCTAGAACACTTCCTTTTCAAGAACATCATTTTGATTCAATCTTGTCTTATGCCATATCATTTCTTAAGTCCATTTTTTTACGTATCAAGCTAAAGCTAAACCAGCCCTTAATTTCATCAAATTATAGCAAAGAAAAATTGGATTATAAGATAATAGCCAACCTATCTAATACAATAAAACATTATCATTAGTGATATAATAAAAATATCATCATAGTTCTTAGAACATTTCTAATCATTTGCTTTTTTAGATAATTGGTATGTATTTTATCTCCATTATCATTGTCTCCATTGTCAATTAATCTAATCCTTTCTTAAGTTTTTTGGAAAAAACTTATTCAAAGTAATTTACAAACCAAATACAATGAAGTATAAGATCAGTAAATTGTTGGATACATACACAAAGTCATACTATAATGTATCATGTGAGAATATTTGTCAAGGCTTTATAAGAAAATTGTTTTTAATACAAAGCTTCCAATCTAAGAAGCTTCGCAAAGTATTCTTATACAATTTTTTTTTCTTTTTATGGACTTGAAGGAAAGTAGGAACAAACTTTCTAAAAATGATGTTCCATGTATTCTCTAGCGGATATAGGCCTCACTTGTGCCCATCCCAAAAATAAACCACAAAAGTGTGTTAGTGAGGATGCATGAGGTGTCTTCAACCTAAATATCACTTGCTATCGTTTTACACTAGAGAAAAACAAATGAAATCATGTGCAATCCATAGTCCAAATTAATTCACAACCAAAATCTACTTCATAAACTTTTCAAGGACTGTGTTGTCTATAAAAACTCCTATTCTTTAGCCAAATCCTTAAACAATAAAGCAAGAAACAATTCAGATAGCAAAGTTAACATGGTCAAGTATAAAGCTAAGAGCATCCCCATGGCTCACGCATGACAGAGGCTCTGCAAGTGTTTAATTACTGTGTTGGTGAGATGCGGCCGGCTCATGTGGAGATAGTATGCTCTACAACAACACAGTGAACTCTACATGGGAAAAGAGGCCAACACAACATCCAGAACTAAAGCTTGCTACGTTAAGCCTTTGTTAGTCATTTTTTTGCTTTTGTCAAGGTTTTGCAAGGTCTGTTGACTTTGTTCTTCCTTGAAACCAATAGCTTGGGCTTTGTCTTCATCTTCGACCTTCACTCGAATAAACCTACTGAAATCTCTTTGAATTACCTTCATTGAATTTCTAATTTCTATTCTTGTGCGAAGACTTGAGCGTGCCATTTGTCGTTTACCTTAGAAGCTTTAATTTTTAGTAAGGCAACTTTTCAAGTGCACACAAAACACCCCAATCAAGAACTATTCACGTTGTACTAAATCAATCTCCCTCCATGAACACCTCCTCGTCTACTTGCCATCTTGCAACAGTCACGTTGAATATTCAAACTGTACCTTCAAACCTGCGTACAAAAGGACCAAAACACATATACCATATTAGACTCAAGACTCCAGGTCTGGCCATATATTGATGACGTTTATCCGTACCCAACCATTTCTAAGTCCTCCTTGTATGTGTTATGGGGCATGAACTGGAGCTTGGCCCGGCCACTGCTCGGGGATGCGCCCCTTGCCGTGGGTATGTGGAACTGCTTTAAAAGCCAAAGAAGTGTAAAAGATCAGTTGAATATAATACTTAGTCTAGAAAAAATCACAATTAATGAATGGCTCAATTGGTTTGTGCAATAAGGAGTGCAATTATTGGGTATCTTTCAACTCAATCAATGAAGACCAATAATTTTTCATGGTGGTACCTTGGGTATTAATCAATTTGAGGTACATTAATTCCAAATCAATTAGGAGATTTAGCCACCAAATCTCAAATCTTAGCTCCAAATCATGATGTACGTGATATTGGGTACTCTATGAGAGTCCATCTATGTAAATATGGAGTCTGCTTAATTTCCTAGATGGTAATCCCATTAATCTTTGCAAAGTGGAAGCTTAAAGTCACTAATGGTGTTCCATTTGTGATTAATAATAGATGAATCAAATTGCCATAATAGGTAGTTGATCGGTGTAATATCATTAAACAAATAATTTATCATTATATATGGCACTACTCTACCCTAAATATAAATGGTTATAATAGTGTACAACCATAAAAATTTACGATCAAATTAATTCAAAATAAGAAAGAAAAGGACCTAAAGGAAATAGATTAGATAAGCTACTTTAGTTGTCTTTAAAGACATGTAAAGTATTCTAAATTTTCTTCATTCTTTAATATATGTGCAAAGTCAAGTATTGAAAAAAATAGGGAATAAATTCTATTAAGTTTTTAGTTTTAATTTAAAATTTATTAAATTCTATTAAATTCTATTAAATAGAATAAATTCTATTGAATTTTTGTTCTGTTTGTTATTTTATTCTTCAATGCATGTAAAGGGTTAAGTATTGAAAAAATAAACAGTGAAAATTGAAAGAAAATAGAGCTGTATTATAGAATCTATTTCTAAATAATTAGTTAATAATATATAGGCCTTAAAGCCACATGTATAAGCACAAATATAATTGAAAATTTATGTATATATGGACATATAAATATAAAAAAAATAAAAATAAAATAAAAATAAAAATAAATATATATATATATATATATATATATATATATATATATATATATATATATATATTTCTGAGTATATAAACACTTTAAAAATCAAAGCTATATTTAAGCAACTATCAAAGATAAGTAGAAATTTGAAATAAAAACAAAAATAAAAATAAAAATCAACCAATATTCTCTACTGTTCTAGTTGTCTATAGATTCACAGCCCTTTTGAGGGCTCATGTTTTTCCTAATGGTGTAGAGCAATAATTTCATCAATTTATCTACATCCTAATTAATGTAACTAAGGTGGACACCAACCTTTTTTTGGCACTACATGGCCCAAAAACAACATTTGAAATAACAAGGCAAAAAAGACTTAAGGAAAAAAAGTCAAAAATAAAAAAGTTTGCCTAAGATTTTTAGGGCACTATTGAAAAGTTGCATCTATAGTGTCGCAGCATAAGGTAAGTAAAATTCCCTATTATCCTTACAAAAACCACTTTAAAGCATAACAAAGTGACTCTAAAGATCGAACCCAAGAGACTCTGTAAAGTGTTTCGTGTTACTAGGTGATTTGGGGATAAATATTAAAACAAATGCTTCTCTTTATCTCCGGTTCTCCTTTCCCCCAAAACTGGACAACTCATTCGACCATTGATCACTGATCCGGACTATACTTCTAATCGATCCGAACCAAGATCCGGTCATCCAATAAACTCAAATCTTGTCGGAACTAACAAATCCGCCTGGATATCACTACTATACCCGAGGATCTCTTCTTCCTCAATTTTTGTTCCTGTTTTGCTTAACCTCTGTTGGTACTTCAGAGGGATCCGCCACTTGGTTTTAGAGAGGTAGGCCCACCACTCCTTCCGGAACTTATAGTGACAGAAGTCTCACTCGACTAATTCTAATTCCCTATTCTAACAAGATCCGGTTTAATCTTTCACAACAGACTAGGAGAGAATCCGGTCTGTAGGTCACACAAAAATCCCCCGTACGATCCTCTCCAACTACAACGACCTTAATGCTTCCTCAGATCCATGTGAAACTAAGGTGGCTACAAATGTATCTGCCTGTACTAACGCAACCCAGGATTCTTCCGTTTATTGTTTCAGATGGTGAGACCTCTCAAGCGATCAAATGCTAATCTAGATATCCCATCTAGTGACTCTAGCACAATTGAGAATCCCCTCCCTAACTGCCTAGCCTAACACTAGCTATCTCACCCGGAATAATGAACCCTAAATCTGCTGAGGTGCAATGACTCACTCTCAACACTTACAACTCGTTCACATGTACATATAATCACAAGAAAAGACCAAGGGGAGAAATTCCTCCTACAATCCGCTCATCTGCACTCAATCTCTCATCTCCTCATCTGGCCACTCTTTGGGAAGACAAAAAAAACAAATAGAAAATGCAAGAAGAGACAACATATGCAGAAAAAAGGATTCTCTCCTCGTCTCAGTCTTGAGACTTCAATTATATACAATTTTTACATAAAGTGTCCCCGGAAATCCGACACTGATCTGGCCGAGATTTTCGGATCTGAATTTTTCCTAATTCTCCGGGATAAGGTCCGGTCTAACAAAATTTCCTACATCTAAATTCCTAACTATCTACTCATCCTATGGAGGTCCACCACTGTCTGGAGTAGCCATTGGTGATAGTTTGCTCAAGTTCTTACTCCTGTCTCCTCCTTTCGGAATGCGTTCCAGTTCCACAAGGAAAGTTGTCTTTGTTATTGACCTTGGAGCTCCTAACACGGAAGCTATTCCTCCTATCTTCTCCTTTGAGACAGGGGTCTCAAACTTCCTCTTCAAGATCTCCAAGTCGTCCAATTCATCTGGGATTGAAATCCCGGATAGGGAGATCGGCTCACTTTGGAACTTCTGGATGCTTTCTTCTATCCCCCTAGCATCCTTCCAGAACTCCTTCATCGTGTCCTCTATCTCCCCAGCGAAGTCAGCGAGGATGCGGGCAATTTGGGTCCCGGATGGCTTCTGGTCCTTATGCACTCCCTCGTCAAACAGCTTGGCCTTCACCATCACATCGCCGGATGCCTCCATCACTGCAGCCATCCGCTCTATTACTGCCCTAGTCTCTTTCTATAGAGACATAGCAATCCTCACTTGCTCACGGTTGGTTTCCAAGTCCTTTCGGAAGACCTAAATTTCCCCTCGTAACCGGATTGCCAACTCATCCATCTCCCGTAGGTTGATGTTCTGCCTCAGCACCCGATCTTCTAATTCTCGGATTACATCCGAGTTGCTAATGTAGTTTGCTACCGCTTCCAGCAGTGCACTATTCACGGTATTCTCCATCAAGTCCGCCACTTCGTGGAGCGTAGTGGTCTTAACCTCCCAATCCGCTCTCACCGCACTGAGAATCCAGATTAGGTCATTGAACGGACCCGTTAGGTTTATCAATTGATTAAGAGGAGTAGTCTTCGACTTGATCACCTCCACTAGCTCCTCCTTCCGTGGAACGGCCAATTCTGTTCTGCCCACCGGTTCCGGCTCCTTGTCCTTGAGGGGAACGGAAGGAGAACCCCTTAAGTTAGGCGCCCGCTTGATCCTTCTCCTAGTAAGGGGGACTTCCTCTTCCTCCTCTTCCTCCACCTCTAGGGCCCTCTTCTTCGGATTTTCACCCTTGTCCTCTGACTCTGGACTATCCGGTTTGGTCTCGGATCCCTCCTCATCCGATCCTCCGAACTTCCGGAGAGCCATCTGGGCTCTCCACTCCTTGTTCTCCTCCGTGGTCAGGAGGTTCTGTTTTTTGTACAAGTCGAAAAGGTAAGGGCATATCGGAGTAGCTCGACTCTTTCCTACATTGGCTACCAGGGCGTTCACCAGCCCCTGTACGTAGTTTGTCCAGTCCATCTTCTTTTCCCCGCTCAAGGCTCCAAAGATGGCGTTCTTGATCGTGGAAGTCACCCGTGTGGGTTTTTTCGGATGCAGGATTGGCACCAAGAATTCCAACAACCAGCGGTGTCGCGCGCTAACACAATCCTCGATGGCGAATCCGTCTTTGGGGTTGGCTGCTCCCTTGTACTTCCCCCGCACGAAATCTCCTTTCCGGTTGGCCTGCGCCGT
Source organism: Climacium dendroides (assembly GCA_950106755.1). NCBI lineage: Eukaryota > Viridiplantae > Streptophyta > Bryopsida > Hypnales > Climaciaceae > Climacium > Climacium dendroides. The sequence continues at coordinate 13,373,272 of OX467086.1, forward strand.
GCCGCCTTCTTCAAACTCGTACACTCTTCCCCAGATTTCCCGTGTCCACATGGGCAGAATTAACCGGAGGGAATTGTCAAACTGATTAGGGGCTCCATCTATGAGCTCCCTAACTATGGCTTCATTCCGAAAGCCCCAGGGTTTCCCGTAAAACCCTGCACACCCTATGGCGGAGAGATCCTCCATGAACTCCGCTTTCTCTCGATCGCTACTAGGCTCTAAAGGTGCCACCTTTCTAACCTTAATTTCTATCTTTGATGCGCTCGCCTGTCCCTGAGCTCTAGATCGCTTGAGTTGCGGCATTCGTCTCTTCACCGAATGACTACCTTATTTCTCTCCTAGCCACACGTCCCGTTTCCTCACGATCTCTCCTCGGTCTCAACTGACTCACTACCTATGCCAATTCTCACACAAACTCTCACGGCACTCGATCGCAATCTTCCGCACTCGGATACACACAACTAATTATCTCTCCAAGCTCCGATCAGTGCAAAAAAAAAAAACACACTCACTCAGAAATGGCTCCAACACAATTGAGAGCATGGCAGGTAAGCAAGAGCTCTCAAGTGCAAATGAACAGTCCAAACCCTAAAGGAATCTTTTTGTATACTGGAAAACCTAATCATTACTTTTTTCCGATTTTCCGGGCGTAGGTCCCGGATCCGATCTTCCGGCTGTAGATCTAGACCGGATTCGTTTCCGATATCCGTTCTATTTCATTTTCTGGTTTGATCATTGCTTGTTTCCCTAGTTATCCTAACTTTTAGTCTTTTCCTTCTTCTTGCACCAATCCGGGTACTATATACTTTTTTCCGGATTTCGTGTTTCAAAACACGATAGAGAGGAAAAAGAAAAAAGTCAGGTTGCGACATATAGTAACTACAAATGTCAAGAATCTCCTTGACGTAGCGCTCAAAATTCAAATGACCACGTCACTTGCCCATAGTCTTGCTTTCTTCATTGCTCAAAACACTTTCATTACTATACATTTGTTGCTAAGCTTTTGTCATTGGAAATTATGTTCATTGTCAAAGTCAGTTAACACATTGAATTTGCAATCGTTAGATTGTATACACTAAAGGCATTCCACCACTTTGATCTCTTTCATTTCTACTCTTTCTCAAGTTAATTGTACTATATTGTACTTCCTTCCCACTGCTCTTAACTTAATCATGAAATGACAATTGAAACAATAGGCACAAACATGACATTGAACAAAATTTGAAAACAAGATTGAAGCAAATTTAAAGCAAATGTGGTCACTCAATTGGTTATACTAAACACTAAATTCTCAATTGTTATTTCTTACACTAGTAGAAAGCAAGAAGTGAGTTGCACAGCAATTAGAAACAACAAAAGAAAAACATACCTATACAAGTGACATCTTTCATTCACATACTAAGTAGGATCTTTACCTTTATGCTTCCACTTGCGCCCACTACCATGGCCAATACAAACTTTAGCAATATTTATCCCAATCTTTACATTGAAGAGGCTACAAACCATAGCATGCAATTTATGAAGATGACACTTAAAATTGATACAATTCCATGAGTCCATTCAACATAAAGAATGCAAAACTCCACCTAATTTAAAATGCACATAAAAATCCTAAACTAAAGTAGTACCAATGATTTCAAATTAATTTTTGTGAATGATATAATCAATTTCATTACATTCACCATCTTCTAAATCTTGTAAAAAATGAGTTTTTTCCTTTGATAAATAGGACAAGCTTAAGAAGGTTTAGTTTCAAACAATCGAGCAAAACTTTGCGAAGTGGAAGAAATTCTACCATTACAATGAACAATCGGCCACCAACAACTTTTTCAAGCTTCTAAATGTATTCAGATTCACCAAATCATCTTGTGAATTTACTTGTCTTCCTACAATTTTTCACAGTATTGGCAGATAAGGATAGATACCAAGCAAAATAGGAAGAGTAAGACTAAATATTGAATTGCGGAGAATCCCAATTAGGGATCATTTGTTTGGTGTCTAGTTTCACTTGTTAGAACCTAGTATTTTAAAAGACAAAGTAAATTAGGTTTAGAGTTTTAAGCGACACAGAAATACTAATTCCTCAGCAAATATTCTTTTTCAATTAAAAACAATATATTCACTACTTCAAGAATTAAAATGTTAGATACATTTTTAATTAAATAGTCAATTCAGATGTTGGCTCGACCAAAAATAATACACAATTAAATTTACTTCCCACTGTCAATTGAAAGTATTGCTTCATAGAAACTACATCCTAGAACTTGTAAAACTTACCTATCAATTTGGATAGGAATGCTTGAAGATGAATTTTTCAATCTTAAAAATTGTGACTCACTAGAAATTGATTTCCAAATTTTGAATTGTAGTGACATAGTGCATCACATGGGCTGCATTACTTCCATGATGAAAAGCCCCTAAGTTGTAACTGAAGTAGTGACTACCTTTGTAAAGGAAGACTACCAGATAGCCTTGCACAAAACTTCCAATCTACATCTACAAAACAACTCACGGAATGGCTGAAACCTTTTGATAGCTTGTGACCTATAGTACGGCTAACGATATGGCCAAAATCTTTTGTTACCTCACAATCAAGGTCAATAGCTTGTAGACACTAAGGTGGCCAAAACATTCCAACTTATTACCCAAACTCTTCTTCGGGAAAATGAATGCTTTTAAGTAAACTTCCTACCATCCGGTGGTTCTTCTAAATTGCCTTATAAAAACAAATAAGAACATTATGAGACCAACAAATTGGCCTGGTGCAGTCACAACTGCATTTTGCTAAATGTTTTTGTTTGGTTTACATTCATATAATTTCTTTCAAAACTTAGTGCAAACGATAGAGTGGCGCTTGCAACCTTTTTTTGAAAAACCTTAGAATCTCCTATTTTTCCTTCTTCACCAATTGCTATTCATATATTCTCAGTGGTGCCTTCTTCATTGTCCAATTTTCACCCATCAGTCCCTTCTCAACATGCATCTTTTTCTTCTTTTTGTCTCTTTATATTAGTGTATCAATCGTCTCCCTTAGCATCCAACATGCTACTTATTGCAACACCTATACGTCTCCTTGTTCCTAGCCATGTGTGACTTCAAGCCTAAGTTGTTGTTCCATCGGTACACATTGTTGTCTCACCGGCCCCATCAGTATGCACTTCTACCTCACCTACTCCACTGGTATGCACTGCTACCTCAATTGTCCCACTGCTACACAATTTTGCCTCACCTATCCTACAGCTATGTAATATTCCTACTCGGTTCCAACTAAATACTTATTTTAGTACACTAATAAGGTTGTTTGGAAGAAGAAAGATGAAAGAGATTTTTTTTTCAAATGTCAAAATTGCAATGGGAGTTGCATTGGTTGTAAAGGTAGATTTGGGGCCCAGTTGTAAACATATATTCTAAATGAAGGCCCCCAAGTACTCCAAACCTACTAGTGGCGATAGTCTTTATGGTAGGGAGTACTTTCAACATTATCATCACTTTACATATTTAGATTATTTAGATGTGCAATCAAAACTCAATTGGTGGTTTATAAATCCTCTTGATGGAAAAGTTCATGATGTTTTGTTTTCAAACTATAAAAACAACATAGATTTTAGAAAAAAAATGCAATAAATTCATTGAACCTAAGTTGTCATAGTGGACGGACGGTCCGTTTGTCCTGTCCGGTTTGTCCGTCCGTCCGTCCGGGACATCTGGTGACCCCAACCCGCCCGATGTGACAACCTAGGAACTGTCACAGTGGACGGACGGTCCGTCCGGTTTGTCCGTCCATCCGGGACGTCCGATGACCCCATCCCGCCCGATGTGACAACACTGCATTGAACAAAGGATTAATGATTTAATAGCATTGCAATTTGTTATCAATGGTTTTTCTTCACAATTATGTTGGGAGATAGATGATGTTTATTTGTATTTTATAAACCATAAACAATACTACCAAAAAATATACAATCAACAACTAGTGAGTCAAATGAATGATGGAAGAATTACCCATGATGTGAAAGTAGAGAATGATTTTTTAGCCTTTACTAGTGTTGACATTGACAATGTCTTAAAAAATAAAGACATTAGTGCAAAATCACAAGATATTATTGCTAATGAAGAAGACATCACTATGAGTGAAGAAGGTGTTTCCATAGGACAAGTAAATAACGTTGTAATTCTAGAAGATGAAGGAACCTCTTGAAAGAGTCACTAGAAGAAACCCGCGTTTTAAGTGATGTTTTGTAATTTTTCAGACGGATTTTAGGTGACGTCGGAAAAAACAACTTGTGTTTTTTTGTGTCTAATATAACATCCAGATATTAAGTTCATTAAGGGAAGCAACACATTTTTTTCAGTTTTTTTGAATGAATGAAAAGGCGACCCTTCTGTAAAGATGCCCGAAAAATTGGCGATGACTTCGTTGCTTTATGCAGTTCACCTATGGCGATGATGGTTTATCGAGGAAACTATTTTGGGCGAACTCTGTTCTTCTTTGTGGTGTTTTATTGGTGAATTTTGGTTTAAGGGTGGGTTCTGCATGGTGAAAGTGGAGTGTATTCTGTTGTTATTTTGGCGAATTGCAGAAGTTAGTTGTGTAGTAATTAGCGATATTTTGAATTTTCATTTCATTTTTTACAGTATGGGCTCTATTTTTGCCAAATGTGGTTTAATTTTGGACTCCCTGCAGTCAAGTAGAAAACGTAACCTACGCCCACCCAAACCCACTCCGAAGCTTAAGTGAGAAACTTTCTTCAGTGAAATAATTAAATAAGAGAGCATGTAAAAATTTCCAAGGATAAGAATAAGAATAAACAAACAATGGAACATTGCACAATATGAAGAGGGAAAACTATAAGAACATTGTGCACAATCACCTGCATCCACCCGCAATCTGTTGGAAAATTTTAAGTGAGGTAATGTGTTCATGTCAATCAAGTAACCAGAGAATTAAAAAAACGGACATGACTGTGGAAAGGGAGCTTACCTGCAAACTTTAGCATTCATTGGCAACAACTAATGAAAGAGATAAAACAAACATTGAGTAATACAATTTGACGGAAAACAATCCTGAACCTGCACCCAATCCAAACCCCCTGTGAAGCCTAAGTTAGAAACTTTCTGACTCCACAAGATTGAACGACAAAACATACAAACATTTACAAGAAGAATCACCTTAGTAAACAAAAAAGCCCTAATGTTTTCTTTTTGCAGAAGAACAACCAGAATGCCTCAGACAAGAACACCTTGTGAGTGCACAATCACTTGCATCCACATCCAATGCACTCTGATGCCAAAGTCAATTACTGGCTTCAGTGAAATACAGTAACTGCAGAATGGAATAAGGAAAATCCACTACCTACAATGCAAAGAGACCTTACTTGCAGAAGAAACAAACATTTTCAAGGCTACTCAAAAATCAAGTAAAAAAAGCTGATAATATTCAAGTCCATTGTGAAAGGAATTCAAAAAACATAAACATGAGAGGTGCAAGAGGATCCTATTTTGTACCATTGGGAAAAAACTACATGACAAAAAAACTATTTGCCGATTGGCCTTCATACTTCCCACTAAGTTGCCCCGACTACAAGAGAACACTCTTGTATGAACTAAGAAAGAGAAGGTTCATGCATGCACTAAAGTAGAAAAGGCTCATGCACACATGCACTAAACTGAAGCCAAATACCTCCCCCGCCCTCCAGTAACGAACGAGTCGTCAAACACCTTTTGGTAAGGGAAGGTATCCAGTGTAAACAGCCTCTAAGAGAACATCCCCACCACGACCTGCAAGTTCTCCTCGAAGTTATTGCGCAACTTCGACTTCAGAAATCCGACACTGGAGAAGAGTCTTTCGTCCTCAATGGATCCCAGGACATGAACGACCGCCATCTTTGCGAGCTTTACAAACTCACCAAAATTTTGTGTGAGGCTGTTATTGGAATCTAGGACACGCCACACTTTTGTCAATGGATTCAAATCAAAAGGTGGGAGCATGGCTGCCCGTGCATTAGATTTCATGCATGTTTTGAACAACGCACGCTGGGAAATCAAAGTATCACGATCAAGCAGGGGTTTAATCAAAATCTTCTTGTCGCCCTCATCCAACACCTTACCATGACCATAGGTGTCCATCAGTGTACGCAAGTGGTTGCCAAATGTGTCCTCTGCATTTGGTTGACACCAATATTGAGGATAAAAGATACCAAAAGCTGTCACGACGTTGTGGGCTAGGAATCAACCGTCCAGTTCAGCCACTAGCATCTTTGCAGCACCTACCATAGATGAAAGGCAACACATTAGAATTCTAGAATAATGGAGAAAGAAAAAAAAGGATACAAGGTCATGAGCATCATACAAAACTGGAAGAAGTTGAAGCCAACTTACCGGTGTATTCCACCTTAACCTTGGCCAGGAGCGTACCCCAGACTTCTCTGTCCACTGGAGATTCCTTGTGCTCTGCATGTATTTGCTCTCCATGACAGATAAATGACAACACAGCATAGTCATCGCGGTTTAAGTCAGTAATCCACTTAATGTGGATTTGTTTGTGACTGCAATCAAGTTATTATTTTTTTCCTATATGTTGTACAATTCCAAATGATAAGAAAATTGATGTGAATATATGCTTGAAAATTTACAAGCATATAGCCAACTTGCTGTGAAGAATGAATCCAAAGAGTAACCACCATTTTGGACATTTTTTCATACAAATGTGACCTTGTGAAGTGCAGCTGCTTGATTTTTCACAAAGACCAAAAAAGGATTTTTGTCACTTCGAATGCTAATATCTTGCAATCTACATGGTGAAAATATCTGAAATTTTTTCCACACCTTTTCAAACCAACGTACTACAAGATCTAATGGTTACACGTGTTCAAAAATGTTTTTTTTCAAAAATTTGGTGCTTGTACTAGAAATGACAGTTTTGTAGCATTTTTGGTGAAAACATAGTCTCTAACCTTTGGGGGTTAAAAAAACCCAGATTGAGTATTTTCTAGAAATAAATAGAATTTTAAAAAAACAAAACAGCATAGTCATTGTCTCACAATCTTTGAAATAAACAATGCAGAAGATTCCCAGTGTGGAATTTCAAAAACTTCATACAATCCCAGAAACCATGCATTCTCATCTTAGTTACCCAATTGCCGAGTAGGCAGATCATATCACTTTGATGTATGGTAAAACACTGTAAACTTGCAATTGGTGTTACCAAACAATCAAAATTAGTGCACTGAGACAGTCAACAATTAACAAACTTCTACTGAAATGGTCATATTCATTACATTGGCATGATTTCACAAAAAAAATTGGCACATTTGAAAGAGGCTCTTCCCAGCAGAGTTTGAGCAATTTGAGACGCTTTGAGCAGTTTGAGAAATCCATCTAAAACCTCAATTATATCTTCAGTTGTTCCAGTTTTTTGGAGCTTTGTGCTCTTCTATGGGCAACTGAAAAATATCCGAGCATTTGAAAGTTCGAATTTTAACAATTGAAAGTCACACTTTGGCATATTGAAATATTTCAAATTAACAAATATGAGGATTGCTCTCAAACGACACTCTCACTGCATTTCTAAATAATATTAGATCACTAGATTTATCTAAGTGATAAAGTTTGGTGGTGTAGGCACAATTTCAGTAACCCAACTGAAACCTCAGAACTTCATGAGTTCGAATTTCTAGAAGCTCCGAGCACTTGAAGTCGTAGTTTTCAAAGTTCTGTGCGCACTTGAACGCTGGCCGAACATTCATCACAATATCGACACTCTGAAACTCATCAATTTATCAAATATGCCAAAAAAAATCTACTCATAAGATTGGGAGTGCACCCACAGTGACTAAATGACTGGCCTCTTCACAACCACCGGCGTTCACAGATATGCCTACATTTCGTAATACTTCTTCCAAAAGGATTTTACAGCTACTACAAAAGCAAACACCAGTGTTAAATTTACCACATTTAGCTTAGTTTTTAGCAACTTAAACTGTTTATGAATATCGCATTTGGGCCCACTTTCTCAAGAGGATGACTCTCTTCAGCTACCTGCACATTAAGAAGCTCAGCTGTCGATCGAATCCATAGAAAAACCGTTGAATGTCGACGCAAGTAATGCAGTCACTCACAGGCTGGGTAGTCAAGCATTTATTCCCCCATAAGTACGAATACCAGCTTTCTGATCAGCAATCAAGCACCTTTCGTTTCAATTTCTTGGTTAATTTTCTTCTTCGTCTTCTTCATCTTCTAGCTAGCGCCACTTTTTTCTACTCCTTCATCGACTTTGTGCAAAGTTTCATACATACCACTTCATTTTAGATCGATTTGGAGTAGCACGCCGTGAAGATTTCGTGCTGAGATTTGGGTTGTGCACACTACTCAGTCAAGTTTCTAGCTGTTTCCAGAACCTGGGAAGATTTTTTAGTAGAATTGTGCGCTTGGATTGGAGCTGAAGATCAATTGACCATGGCACGAGGATGGTTGCAACTGATGGCATTCGGAACAGTAGCTCTGGGATTGTTTAGCATTGTGGAAGCGCAGTTTTTTAATGGTTTCTACCGGACTAAGGGTTGCGCAGACGCCGAGGCCGTCGTGACGCAGGTGGTCGCGGAAGCGTTCAATCGGGACCCTAGGGTTGCACCTGCGCTCATCCGCATGTTATTCCATGACTGCTTTGTGGAGGTAGCTTGAGCAAATCCTACGAAACCACGGCAGGCAGCTAGCTAGCTAGCTACTGTAGTTTCAAATTGCAGTAAAAAGTAGATGGCCAATTGATGCATCAAAAGTAGATTTTAGAGTAGTTGTGAAGGTAGATGATTTTCAACGTTGAGTGCTTCCAATATTGGATTGGGAGAACCAGAAGTGATGGCTCCTCTGAACCCCATCTTCTCTCAGTGAGGAAGATACTAGCTTCCCCATTGCAGGAAGCAGGAAGATGAGTCTTCAATGTTGAAAATTGTTTCGGTATCAGGGTCTATCCGAAATTGGGAAACTCCAAAGATGGAAGTGACTGCTCTAAAATCCACTAATGTCAGTTTTATGTTAATTAAATGTATGAATGATTTTGATAGTGTTTGATGATTGGCAGGGTTGTGATGCATCTCTTCTCCTGGACCCCACTCCCGAGAATCCACATGTCGAGAAGCTCGCGGCACCCAATTTGTCGGTGAGAGGATACGAAGTGATTGACGCGGCCAAGACGAAGCTCGAGCGGATATGTCCTCGCACGGTTTCTTGTGCCGACATTGTGGCGCTCGCCGCACGCGACGCGGTCGTGTTGGTAATCTCTGCATGTTTCATGTGAATGATCATGTTCAGTAACTATGTCAATCTCAGAATTGTCATTTTTTTCGTTAAAATGGCATGTTTTACTGCCCAGGGCTCAGAAAATTGCACCAATTTCTCTGAAACATGCAATTTTAAACAACATAACTTTCTTAACACGAGTTTCCTGTGAGTGAATGGAATGCAGACAGGTGGGCAGATGTTCGGAATGCCGACAGGGCGTCTGGACGGCATGATTTCAAGCACTGAAAGCGCAAATAGCGACTTGGTTTCCACGAAGGCGTCCGCCAGTGAGCTTACGCAGAAATTCTCGGCTCAGGGTCTCGGCCAAGACGAGATGATCACGCTCTCAGGTGAGAACGATCTGGCTCATTTAAACATTCACGATCGAAACTTATCCCGGTGATCAGAGTTGCAACGCCGGGATTCAAACCACCACAATTTAAGCTGTTCTGCACAGATCGGATCGGAAAAATGTGATTAGAACCGCTCATCTTTTTGTGTCAGATCGTAAGGAAAATGTGAATATAATTTGGGTGTCACGTGATGAGATGCCGGAGCTACTGCCAAAAAGCTGCGCACTCTCTCTGTGCCTATGCTTGAACTTGCATAATAAGGGCAAATGATACTAGAATGCAAACAACGAGATTCCACCCTTCAAGGAAATTAGGCAGCGTAACATACCAGAGTTCAGAAGTGTCCGCTTGAATGTTCGTTATTGGTGCTCATACAATAATATTGTTAAAAGAGAAGCTAACTTTCAGATCTGAGACCAAAAAAACATAAACATAATCTGTTTCATAAAAAACGTTCAGAGCAATGTATTGTCAAACGCGATGAAATGCTACGGTCAGAATTCAGAAACCAGAATAAACAAGGTTAAAACAACTGTCATTTGCACCGGTTAAACTCGATCATAAAAAAAGGTCAAATCTGTTAAATTGGCGTGTCCTGAAGCACTAAACTTGTGACGTTGAAGCAAACAAAGCTCTGAAAACTATGATGGTATAGATGGTATAGATCGAAGACTCCAAACAGCCATTTTTAAGATCCCAATTTCGTGAGCTCCCGCCGAATGCCAAGGATATGACGGTTAAAGTCCGTGCCGGCGAAACCCCAAACACACAAACCCATCATAGATAGAGTACCTCTGTTTCCCAGGTTCCCATTCCCGGATTTCAGCATAACCAGCAGGGCAAATTTCTGCCACTGATGTTCCCTGTGTGCCCGTCTGTATGTCGCTTTTTACTGTTCCCTCCGCTCCTACTGCAATATCAAAATCATCTAGGAAACCTCTGATTATACTGTATGGTGAATGGAGACTTTACATTATGTCAATCTCACGATCCCGGCCCATGACAGTGAGATTATCTCTGGTTCCCGGATTGCCATTCCCTGTTGTCAGTATTACCAACAGGAAATGGCAATCTGATGTGAACTGTTTTGGCAGTAGCTCTGGCATCACATCACCTCTGATGTGAACTGTTTGCCGCTTTAATTTCCCTGATTCTAGTGCGAAATCAAAGTCATCTGGGAAACTTCTGATATTATCGTAAGGAAAACGAGAGAGAATGTCACTGATGGACTGTAAAAGCTTATCCGGATGCGACGGAGTTGCGCAGGTGCGCACACGGTGGGTCACACGAGCTGCGCGCAGATCACGCCTCGTCTGTACAACTTCCCTGGCGCCCCGAACGGCATCGACCCTTCTCTGGACTTCCAGTACGCTTTGCACCTGCAGGACCTGTGTCCCGCCGACGGCGACCCCGCGCACCCGGTGCCGCTGGACCCCGTGTCACCCGACACCTTCGACAACATGTTCTACACCAACGGAGTCACGGGCAGAGTGCTCTTCGCCTCCGATAACGCCCTCTTCGACGATCGACAGACCATGTTCGCATCCAGCCTCAACTCCCAGAACTCGCAATTCTGGCAGGTAGGGAATGCGGAATTCAATAAGAACGAGCTAGCTGCATGTGTCTGATCAATTAATCATCGCTAGTTCTATCGTCACGGATCGAAACGTACCCTGAACAGATCAATGCTCCATCTTCTCGCTTCCCAACTAATCGCCAAGGTTTGAATCTTTTTCAATATTCATTTTCCGGGCGTAGGCAGAGAACAATCGACGGATACAGCAATGGTTAAGAACACAATCATGCAGTACTTGAACTGACTTCTAAGAATTGATGAGAATGCGGTACCTGAATTTCGTGTAGTCGACTGTTCGAATCTAACCCTAAACAGTGCTCCGCTCAATCTCCTCGCTTTCTAACTCGTCAGCAGGGTTTTGGATCCTTTTTCATTTTCAGGGTTCAATGCAGAGAAGAATTGATAAAAACTTTCAGGAACTGATAAGAACACATAAGAATTGATGAGATCGCAAGACTTGAATCTTTCTCGCTGTCTAACTCATCACCTAGGTTTGGATCTTTTTTCGAAATTAGTTCAAGGTACAAGGCAGAGAAGATTTGCCGGAAACAGGAATCTTAGGTTTGGATCTTTTTTCGAAATTAATTCAGGGTTCAAGGCAGAGAAGAATAGACGGATGTTAGATTTGTTGAGAGAACTCCTAACTGTAACATAGGAACCTTCTCCACCCCACTCAAGAATGATATGTAAGCACGCCAGCATTGATCATGAACCTCATAGACAATGCTAGCTAGTTTCCGTGTGATGGAAAAATCGTGTACTCCTAGGGTTTACGGTTTAGAAGAATCCGGCTATGGTATGTTGAATTTGACTGTGCAACTCTTTGTTGCATGGCATGGCAATTGCAGGTGAAATTTGCAAATGCTCTCGTGCACATGGCGTCGAACAAAGTGAAGACTGGCCGGCCGGACCAGCACGGTGAGATTCGTCAGCATTGTCGAATGACAAATACGCACCAGCTGAGAGACTAGCTAGCTACAAGTTTCGGTGATTTCGATGCCGCAAATTGGCATAACATTCTTGAAATAAAGTACAATTCATTCTGTACTAGTGGAAGCATCTACTCTATGGCCACTTTGAATCTGAATCCTGGTTGACGATGATAGTTGGATGTTCAATTGACATTTCTCAACTAGAATTTTTATTTTTATTTTTTTAAACATGTGACCTCCAAAGGCCATAATGTGACCTCCAAAGGCCATAGCTAAACTGACACAACACAACAACCAAGGCAACATGGCATATTAAGCTCGACCAAGGCAACATGGCAATATTAAGCTCGGGAATTGCACATCTTGGATATCCCTATCCAGGAATAAGTAGAGGAACAAACCTCTTGTTTGTGCATCAGTACAAAGAAACCCATATGAGCAAGGTCAGCATGAGGAGTTGACCCAAAACTCTCGTGGAATTGCACATCTTGGATATCCCTATTAGGGAATAAGTAGAGGAACAAACCTTCTGTTTGTATATCAACATGAAGAAACCCATATGAGCAAGGTCAGCATGGGGAGTTGACCCGAGAACCTCATGGATTCCATCGGAAGTTCAAGTCACTTGGCCATTACCTCAAGTAGTTTTAGGTCATTTCAAACCCTAACTAGAAAATTTTCACTACCGGTATTTGACTACATTATTTTATGACACTCCCATAACATTGTTTACCAATGAAGTAGGGATTCCATTTGCATTCTTGAAAAAAATAACTTATATAAAGAACAAAATTATCTTATATGACTCCTTAGCCAATCCCAATTGTTGCATTCAATAATATGTTCCTCCAAGGCATCTAGGGAGATATAATCCCTTCGTAGCGTGGGGACTTGAGGAAGACCATTGCTTGGTCATACAATGTTATGTTTATACTTGTGAAGGAAAAAATGTACAATCCAAGAAGTAGTTAGTGCAAATGAAGAGTCTCTTCACCTAATATCCTATGATTAGCTTTGAGAAGTTAGTACAAGTGACACCTCGGCAACATAAATTTGTTTGAAAGAAGTCTCTCTCTTGTCACCACAATTTCATTTATTTTGATCCATGAATTCATCCATTTAGACAACTTTGTTTATTTCTTATTACAAAAGATATTATCAACCATCAAACTTTAATTACACTCTAAAATTTATAAAACAACATTGACTCATATTTTACCAACACATCAAAAGCTTGAATAGTGTAGCACCTCTAATATCACAAATCTAAATTGATTTTTTAAAGGACCAAAAATTATGATCTATATAGAGATTGAATCCACCTTGAATAGTGCATTTATATTGTCTTTTGTAATACCAAATGGAATTTTTTTATTTTTATTAATTGTCTTTTTACCTCTAGACTTTTGGTCTATTTCCTTGTTCATTATTTACTACCAAAACAATTATTGTGATTTACAAGATTAATCAAACGAGTTTGATGGTCTTTCTCATTCAAATTTATCCCAATTTCATGTGTAAATTCATAAAATTCAAAATCATAAACTTGAAAGTTGTAATATGAATTATACTACATAATACAATTGCCCTAAAACTTATGAATGTTACCTCTCTTTAGTATATAATTTGCTTCCAATTCTAAATCATTTGGAAACTTTTCATTTCAAATTAAAGCAATTATTATTTACAAGTAATTGGATTTCAACCCTAAGCATGCTAAAGTCAATATTTTGAATAATAAGTAGAGTGCTTCCTAAAAGTAAATTGTATAAATAGTTTCTCATTCATCCAAAATAATTCTTCAAACTTTACAAAATATTTTTCTACATCCAATTTCTTGAAATTATGGAAAATAATATAATAATTCAAAAATAAAAATAAAAATGTGAAAGAGTTCTAAAAAGAGTTTTTTCTTTTGTAAACAAGCATTGCATCTTCTTAAGATTATTACGTGTTGGATTTATTTTTGAATTCAATTTTTATAATTAAAAAAAAATCCACAAGGTTTAATTTGCTTGCTAAAATAATCTTATCATTGGAATTTGTATGTATCAATTCCATCTCATAGTCATTAACAATTTAGTTTTTCTTTCTATCTAGGACCCAGTATTATTGAACAATTTTGTATAGATGAAAAACAAGTCTTTCTTTTTAAATTATTCACCCTTAAATTCTCAACTCAATTCTTTATCATAAAGATTTTTTGCCTCTAAACTTTGTTTTTAAATATTCAAAGTTAAGAGGATTCAAAGTCTTATGTTCTAGTCATGCAAGGTGCAAAGCAACTTATTTCTTTCACTTTAAACGATAATATCTTGCATTCTATAGGTCAAAGTTTCTAAAATTTCTTTCACATTCTTATACTCACTTAGTCCCACTAAAAAAATTCCCAATCGGACATAGTGCATGTACCACTAAAAAGGTTTCATTTATTGATTTTGATTATTGATCACTTAGCAAGCAATGTGAAATGGAAGACATACACATGATTTGAATTTTAAATTGCTTTCTCAATGATCAAAATCAATAAATAGAGACATTGATTTTAGACTTTATGGATTAAAAATTATTAAAGAGAGTCCATTGAGACGCACATTATGTCCAATTTGGAGGTTTTGAGTGGGATTGAGAAAGTACTAGTGTAATGTAACATCCTCTAGTTACACATATAAACACAAAAAGTAATATTTCAATGTTTTTTTTCTTTATAATAAAAATAGTAGTTTAGAGTGATTATTGATGAAAAAAAAAGACTTGGGACTTTACGGATTAAAAATTATTAAAAATATCCTTTAATTAAAAACATTAATAAACATGCAAGGTATTGCTTCCATTTCTCAACACATCCTAGTTTTTAATAAAATCTTTGCAACACATCATGGTAATAAAGCTCATCTCGCAGTAAAAGGAGCTTTACAAAGCAAAAGTCATTCTGCGAGAGACGCTTCGTTCAATTTGCGCTCCAAATTAGGGTTTCGTCCCAGCCCTAACGCTCAGCCAAGCTTAGACGGCGATGATGTTTTGAAGAAGCCAGTGGAGACCGGGGCTTAATCGATTTGTGCGTGTTTTTGTATGTTGATGCCGCGAGTCGTCCAGTTGCGGCGGCAGCAGCAGCAGCATTCTTCAACAACATTCTCAGCGTTCCCCTTTTCCTCTCCTTCTCAGCTGCTGCCGTCCATGGAGTCGTCCGGTGTGGACAAGCTCTTGGCTGATTTTCTGCGCAAGCGCGGCTTGGCGAAGACGCTCAAGGCGTTCGTTTCCGAGACCAGCTATGTAGGTTTCTCGTGAACTCGCTGTGCAACTCGTTTGTGGCTGAAGGGACTGATCTTTGGAGGGGTTTAACGAATTCTGGCAAATTGTAGGCATTTTGTAGGGGTTTGGTTCCATGGTGCAGAAGCACTGCAATCTTCGGGAGTTCGGGAGTTCGGTAATTTTAGGCGCTTTAGAGTGTCGGGAATTTGGCATTCTAGAATTTTGGGAATTACGCTTCTAAATGTCACTGCGGCCCAATGACACCTTGCTAGGGTGTTGCATTCTGCAGAATTGTCATTAGCTTGATTTTTGGCTACTTGAGGATTTAGGTGTGTAGTTAAGAGCGAGGAATCTGTTCACAGGTTTTGTAATGTGCGTCGGCGTTCGGTTTTTTCAGGCTATATGAACTAGTGTGTGAGAGAACAAAGAAGAAATGTTTGGAACTTTTAGAATATCATTCTGTTACGTAGGGTTTAGGTTCGTGGCTTACATGGTGCAGCTCTTTGGGCCAGTTTCTGGTGCTCAACAAGTAGTTGTAGGGTTTAGGGTTTAGGGTTTTAGTGCTGAGAGACTTGAAAATTGTGTTGTGGAACTCCTCTTTTTTAGCGTAGTGACGAAACACTGTGAAGTGTTCTAACATTGGATAAATTGAAACACTGTGACTAACACTGCAAGTTGGTGTCCTAGCATGGGTTTATTAAGCTGTTGCCCCGTGCTTATGCAGAGGGAACCGAAGGTTGCTGTAAGTGGCGACCTTGAGACGATCTGCACTGCATTTTTGGCCAGCAAGAAGGAATTAGAGGGGAAAGCTCGGGCTGATGCAAATGGAGTCCATGCGAAGACTGTTGCGAAAAAACCTGAGCCAGAAAGCTCTTCGGACGATTCTGATGACTCTTCTGATGATGAAGAGGAGGTAGCTGCTAAGAAAGCACCAGTTGCACCAGCTGCAAAGAAAGCACCGGCTGCAGTTAAAGCAAAGGCTGAAAGTTCTTCGGATGATTCATCTTCCGACGACGAGGATGTCAAACCTGTTCAAGCGGTTGCTAAAGTGAACGGTATGGAGAAGAAAAAACTGGAAGCAGCTGCACCTGAGTTGTCTTCGTCCGATTCAGAGGATGAGGAGGTGGTAGTTACCAACAAGAAGGTAGAATCATCGTCCTCTGATGATTCAGATGACGAGTCGGAAGATGAGAAAGTGGCTGCAAAGACTCCTCCTCCTCCCGCTCTATCGAAGGGAAAGAATCCCGTAGTTTCAAAATCAGCTGATTCGTCCTCCTCTGATTCTAGTAGTGATGGTAAGTCTCCACGGTAGGCTTGACTATGTTTGTTTCACTACCAGCAACATGGGTTGAGCAGGAAAACCGTGGATTGTGTATTGAGCATCACTTGTAATTTTTATTTGCAGATGAGGAAGTTGAGGCTGCTGAGAAGCCGTTGGTGCCTACTACGCCGGCTGAGGACTCCTCCAGCGAGGACGATAGTGATGTTGAAATGAAATCTGTCACGCCGGCAGTTGCAGATAAAAAGGCCTCAAAACCGTCGATCTCCTCAGACAGCAGTGACTCGAGTGACGATGAGATGGAGGTGGACACCAAACCTGCTCCAACCCCTGAAACTAAGGTAGTTAAAAGTACCTCACCAAAAGTCGAGGCAAAGAAGGCTGCTTCCTCTTCGTCAGACTCCAGTGATGAGGATAGTGACGATGAAGCCTCAAAGAAGGTTACAAAACGTCCAGTTGCCGCTCAACCTGCTGTCGCAAAGAAGGTAGAATCTTCCTCTGATTCTTCTTCTGACGAGGAGAGTGACGATGAAGCCTCAAAGAAGGTGACAAAACCTGTAGTTGCAGCTCAACCCGCTGTCGCAAAGAAGGCAGAATCTTCCTCGGATTCTTCTTCTGACGAGGAGAGTGACGATGAAGCCTCAAAGAAGGTGACAAAACCTGTAGTTGCCGCTCAACCTGCTGTTACAAAGAAGGCAGAGTCTTCTTCTGATTCTTCTGATGATGATTCTGAAGATGAATCAGAAAAGAAATCCAAGACTGAAGCAAAAATTGTCACAGCCAAGACCACTGTTATTGCAAAGGCTGAGGACGATGAAAGCGATAGCAGCGACGAGAGTGTGGAAATAAAGAGTACCGTCCGAGGAAGCGTTGCAGCTGTTAACGGAAAGCAGGTTGGCTTTTCTTGCAAATTTTGTCTTTTTAAGTTGTGGTGCCTAATTTTTCTGGCCGATTGTTGTAACCTATCTGGCAAATTTGTGCTTGGCTTGGGAGCACATTTTGTGTCCTGTCTGAGATTTTACCGGCCAATATATATATCTTGGGAACTGCTACAAAATGAGGTAAGTAGTATGCTGGTTGCGATGGAGTCTAAGTGGTAGCCCGCAAATATTTGGTCGTGTACCCTATTTTTTTAATTGAAAACACACTTCCTTCAAGGGTAGTATTTTGTGGGCTTGCATCTATTCTCAACTGCCCTAGTAATGTGCATTTAGCATTCTAGAGGATCTTTTTTAGAGCTAGTGACTTTCTAGTTTTTTTAAATTATTGCATCGTTTATTCTAGTGATGAACGTGAATAAATCTGTGATGGGTTTTTCTTTAGAGTTTTCTCCTTACCACTTTTTTACTTGGATGTGCACAGCCGTCTTCAGATTCGTCAGACTCGTCAGATTCATCAGATGATGAAGAAACGAAAGCCGTAAGTAATCCTGCTGGGAAAAAGTCTGGTAAGAGTTTGCCTAAGCCAACAGAGGAAGTGGTTTTGGAGAAGAAACCTGGAGCCAAGATAAACAAGCAGACAACTCCAGAGCCAGCGGATGATAAACCTAAGGTTAAGAAGAGTAAAAAATCTAAAGCTGAAGTGGTGCAGGAAGAAGTGATAGCACCTCCAGTAAACAAGAAGAAGAGAAAAGCTGACGATGAAACTGATGCAAGCCATGTCAATAAAAAGGCGAATGTAGAAGGTGTTGCAGTTGCTACTGCTACAGACAATGGTGTGACCAAGTCATTGCAGAAACGGAAGCAAGACTCAGCTACTAAGTTACCAAGTGCAGCCAGAGCCTTCCAAAGAGTGAAAGTAGAAGAGGTGAAGTTTCCTGCTTTTGACGATTTGTTGTAATTGTAAGTTCGGTTATTTTTATGATTGTTTTAGTTGTGTTGTAGTGTTGTGACCCTGAAGTGCTCTAGCTGAAAATTTAAAATTCATTTTGGAAGATCATGGTCTATCATAGTAACTTTCAAAACATATTTCTCTCATTCACGAATGCAGGGTTTGATTTCGCCTTTCTGTTGTTTGGACCCCCTTCGTTGAAGCTTCCTGAATGATTCATTTTAACTCTTATAGATGTGGAAGCGGCCGCTTTGGCACTTACAGGTTAATGGAATGTGCTTTTGAATGAGTTGCTATATGAGTATTCTAGCATTTAAGTGTACATTATCAATTCCTAACATACCAGTCCTTGGCATATCAGGTGACATTATTGGACGACAGGTTGGCTGACAACTCTTATTGGGGAAAGGTACATTTTCTGGTAGAAACCTAGTAGATAATGGTTGATTCTTGTACAGAAAAAAGAAGTCCACAATCTGGCCGTTTTTACAGGATCCAGTCACTTCACTAGATCTCAGTCCTTGTGCATTAGGATTCAGGATTTTCCTTTTTTCCCAAAATTTTCATTGTAACATCTGCTGAGGATCAATTTGTGCGTCCAGTTGGGAGCTGAAGAAGGCTGGGGTGCCAAGGCGCAAGAAGTTCTTGGTCGAGTGCGGGGCAAGTAAGTAACCATGGATTCTGAGAACTACTATGGGCATGGTCCAATTTAGAAGATAACCAAACCTGTGACATAACATCCAACTTAGTAGTTCTGCCTTTGAGGTGTTCACATAGTACCGGTATGATATTTCTGTCTGTGTTTCTGCACTCTGCGTGGTTTTAATGTTATCTCTACACAATGCAGGGGTTTCCGACATGAAAAAACTAAGAAGAAACGAGGCTCTTACAAGGGTGGTTCCATTGACAACTCTTCCCACTCAATCAAATTTCAACTTTCTGATGATGAGTGAACAAATAAACTGGTTCACGTAATGGTTTTGGAAATTCTTAGAAGTTCAGTAATATTAGAAAGACTGCGGGAGATTCATGAAAGAAAGCAAAAGTTTTGCTCTGATTTCTCTGTTGAGAGAGTATGTTCGACTAATTATTTTTTCAGGGCTTTAGGTAGGATTAAATAGAACAATTTCTCAAATTTTTAACAATATTTTTTAGGATCAAGCCTTAAAAAAAGTTGTCATTTCAAATGCGAAAATCTCACTCTGCCTAGTCATGCTTTCAGTGCCTCTTATTGTAATGTCTGAAATTCTCTTTCAATGTCCTGGTCAAACTTGTTCTCCTATACAGATCTCATTCTATTTTGCGCCTGATAATTTTGTTACCTTTGTCTTCTTGAATTTAAATTGCTACCCTAAACTGTGTTGGTCTATGTTTTTAGGATAGGTCCACAAAACTTTTGAGAGAAAGCAAAAGTTTTGCTCTGATTGAACTCAACTTGTTTCCAGAAAGAGTGGAACAAATGAGTTCAATCAAGACTATTTTTAATAATTCAAAATGGTCACAAAAGAAAAGTTTATTCTAATACGAATTGTAATCCAAGATAATTTGTGAAGCAAAGTGGCTCTTGTATGCTCTTTAAGCAAAGTCTATATTCTTGTTGAACAAACATTTTTAGACATCATGTATTGTAAGTACATTAAGGTTCGATTTGGGGATCAAGGTTCAATTTGAGAAGCATGGCTTTTTTGGTTCCATAGAAATGATTAGATTGGTAGAAATCAGGTTAAAAGGAGAGATGATGGACTATGGAGATTGTGATATGATAATGATAGTAGAACAAGGAGATTGCATTAGGACAAACAATAGAACATGAAGATTGAACTATAAAAAAGAAAGATGATGGAATAGGAAACGGTACTACAAAAAGGATACATTGGGGAAGGGAAATGATACTACCAAAAGAACAGATGATGATGGAACATAGAGATTACATTAAAAAAAAGACAAGTGATGGAACATGGAGATGGCACTATAAAAAGGATAGATAATAGAATAGCTAGGGAGCTCAAAAAGGAGAAGGATCATGACTCAATTCAAATAAAATTACTTATTCATGAACCTTCAAAAAATTTAGACATCATACAAGCATGTTGAAGTTGAATTTGGTGAAGTGAAGATAAGCCTATTTTGATTTTATAGAAATTAATGAAAGAATAAAATAGCATAACATTTTATAAAATAATTAGGCTAACAAAAATTTATTTAGTTGCATTCCATTAATCATTTAAAAGGCTCAAATTTTTCAAAACACTTCATATATGGTTAACTATAATAGATAATTTTATAAATTATATATATATGTTTGTCATGCTATCATTCCATGATAGAATTCATGTTCTATAGCTCATTTGGACAAGTATATAAAGTCCTTGAAGAGAACTTTCAACTTTTAAACTAGGAAAGGACAAATGGTGGAATAGGGAGAAGGACTATGACTGACTAAATTCAAAAGAATGCTTAGTCATGAACATTCAATAGAATGATCCCTATCCAGTAACTATTTATGAAAGTATTGCTTCATTACTATGAATGTGTTTGACAATTCTTCTCTTGTAGGCTTATCTAAACATATGTGAATATTTCTTACGAGTGAAGACAAAATGAGATTAATATTCCACAAATCAACACATTTAAAATATTGCACAATGATCAAATATAGTATTGCAACTACACTTTCATCTTCTATAAACATTGTTTTAAACTAATTTCACATAAAATTTCTACTTATAGCTTTAGGATTTTGCATGAACCATCGATTTTCACAAGTTTAAGGAGATAATTAGAAATATGTGATTGCTCGATTGGAAAGGTAAAAACATAGTTTAATCATAAACACATGACATTATATAAAACAAAAACAATTGTGAATATAGACCTCATTGAATGAAACTAGATTGTAATTATTTGAATAAAAATGAAAATGAATCCAATAGAGTATAAATCAACTACTGAAAAATACGAAATAAACTAGTTGTACAATTACAATTGCTAGCATGTGAGCTTAGGATCTTGAACCTAGAAGCCTAGGAGCCTAAGTTCATATATTATAAATATCTATATTATAGGTACCTTCTATGGTTATAAGATATTTAAATTATAGGTGTCTATTATAGGTACATATATTATAAGTATCTTCTATGGCTACAAGGTATTTATATTATAAGTGTATGTTATAAGTATCTTCTATGGCTACAAGGTATTTATATTATAAGTGTATGTTAAAAGCACCTTCTATGGTTATAGGATATTTATATTGTAGGTGCCTATACTATAGCTACCTAGGTTATAAGCAAATTTTATGATTATAGGGTATTTATGTGTTATAGATAGAGATAGAGATTTTAGGTACTTTCAATAGTTGTAGAGTACCTACTTACACCTAGGATTAATCTCGTAGGCTTATATTTTTAGGCTCATATCCTAGCATCGTTGTATGTACATACTTTCAAAATTGGATTAATCCCTAAAGTTCTTTGATTGTTTTTGCCAAAAACACTCCAAAATTGCTATTTTTAGTACAAGAACCAAATTTTAAAAAATGACACATTTTTGTACACATATAACCAGAGGATCTTGTAGTACACTGGTTTGAAAAGATGTGGAAATTTAAAAAAAAAATTCCACTATGTGGATTGCAAGCTGTTAGCTTTCAAATTGACAAAGATCTTTTTTTGGACTGTACAAAAAACATGGTAGCTATATTTCACAAGGTCACATTTGTATGAAAAAATGTCTATGTTGATGGTGCTTTGGGGGATTCATTCTTCAAGGCAAGTTGGCTACATGCTTGAAAAATTTAGATCATTTGGAATTATACAACATTTAGGAAAAAAATAGTAGGTAGAAAGAAGTAGGAAGAAAATGATTCAAATACTAAATTGTCAAGAATGTAGTTATGGAATTGAAAAATGCCAATCTCAATAGTTGCAATGTCGTAATAAACAATTTGTATCCTATGATTTTATGTTCTCCAAAATATTGAAAATTGAATTAAATAAACAACTTCAAAGCTTATTTCAGAGTAGAAAATCCATAACTAAGACTAAAGTTCCTCACAACTTTCATCTCATTAATCAAAATGAAATGATTCAAAGCTTTTCACATACATGTAAATCTAGAAAACCAATTTCAAATTTTTTTTATGAAAAAAGAGATTTTTTTATTTGCCTAGATTGCCTAGCCTTGTGCCTAGCCTTGTGCCTAGCCAAGGAAAAAAACTTACATATCACATTTTAATTTTTAAATCATTTAGTCAAAAAATTTCAAATTTTTTTGTTTAGCCTTAAAAAAAACCTTATCCTCATATTATGCAAAAATTTCAAAGAAAAAAAAATTCCATATGTAGTGAGTTGCCCAAAATGGCTATGTTGCCAAAAAAATGTACCTTAGTTCTTTAGGGGTTAATTTCAATCCTATTTTGGTTCACATAAGAATATTCTAGCCTTACTAGAAGTAACTTCTCTAAGATGTATAGAAGGTTGAGATTGACAAATACTATATCATTTTGCCCCTGTGATCTTAATGGATTTTTTTATCTTCTTCAAGTTTAAAGTATTCTTCTTCGATGTAAAACTTAATCTTAAAAAAATTTCATGCCTTATTAGAAAAAGAATGGATTCTCAAGAGGAACATCAAAGTTTGGATTAACAATATAAAAAGTGAAAATATAAATTTTTTAAAATTTGCACTATTGGTCAAGATTAGGCAGCCTTCTTAAGGCTCCATTCTTCTTTCTAATGAATAGGTCATCAAACAAGTCATTTAGACTTTTGTAAGTTAAAATTCAACCATGATTCTATACCTTTTGCATTTACAACATTGGACTCTAGCTATCATAGTTAAAAGCATCTTCAATGCACCTAGCATACTTAGACTCAACAAAGACATTACTAACTTTTGAATTAGAAATTGACAGTACTATCATTAAGAGTGCATCAAAGACAAAGAATAATAGAGAGAAGAACAATCAAATTTGAATATTTGGAAATTAGAATTGACACCATTAAAAGTAAGCTAAAATATTAAATTTAAAACAAGTCATGTCCAATAAAGAAAAATCAAGCAAATGGTACAAGAAATACTATAGCCTCTATAGTTTTTGTTGCATACCATGCATTCTAAAGAGACTTATTTTGGTTGTCCAATTTCCAAAATGTGACTATCTTATGTCTATTTTGAGTGTACTAAATTTGATGTGTTTCTAAGGATTGTATTTCTAAATTCTAATTGCGCATCAAATGCTAAAAATACTATTCTTTGTATCTTTTGGAGGATCAATTGAAGGTAATGTTATGTACTGATGGTCTATGAAACATTCTACTCTACATTTTCCAAACAGAGAAAGTTTTACTAGTAGTGTAGGGATTTATACACATTAGCATACAATATACTAATATATGCATTCAAAATTGCCACTTAATGCATTTCCGAAAATCAATTTAAAATTTGGATGAAGGAAAAACATGTGATTTAGCAATTAGAAGAGAACTCAAGGCTTGTTGACATCTTCATCCAAAAAATGAAGAGATATGAAATACATATGTTTAAGTAAAAACAAAATAGAACAAACTTGAAACTTGAACCATATTAGTCTTGTGATTGAACTTAGAATCTATATGATTGAGCATCTAATTCAACACCAAATACAACTACTACAATCTTTTGTTATAAGAAGAAAGCCT
Organism: Climacium dendroides; assembly: GCA_950106755.1. Classification (NCBI taxonomy): domain Eukaryota; kingdom Viridiplantae; phylum Streptophyta; class Bryopsida; order Hypnales; family Climaciaceae; genus Climacium; species Climacium dendroides. The sequence continues at coordinate 13,397,451 of OX467086.1, forward strand.
AGAAACAATTTGTCAATCTTCAATATGTGGACCAATCCTTCTTTCCTTTAACTTTTAGCCACACTTCTCTTCATTCACTTTTCAACCACTTTGGAGACTAAACAATTGGACTTATTTATACTCATCTCCTAATAGCATTATTTAAAGGATATCTCTATTCCATTCTAAAATTCAACTTAAGAGTTCACAATTAATCAAAAATCAAACATGCAAATATGTTGTGAAGAATACAATGAGCACCCAAATAGTCGATCCACATAATGACTAAGTTCAAGTGAATGATTTCTCCATTACTTGCAATTTCCAATGCCTTTGTTCTCCATTCACACTCATATTTTAGATGTCAATATTTAAGCTCAATTAAAATAGTTATTTATATTTTGGAAATCATAAACCAACACCAATTCAAACCACTAGAGTAACCTTGCCATTTACCGCACAGACAAATTTCAATTTTGTCTCTAAATTAAAATAATGACTTGACTAATGTAAAATTTGGCATGATATTGCATTGTCAAGAGAAGATTCAAGAACAAAAATCAAAACGCAAAAAAGATTTTTAGAATTTTTTTTGTTGCAGTGCAAAGGCAATGAGTTTCAAATTTGATAAAAGAACTCTGGTGGCCAAACACCGGACACTGTGCAGTCTTTGTATGTGACATGTTCTAATCCGTTCCCCTAATTCCAATGAATTTGTTCCCTAAGTTCCCAAAATTCTCGCGTGTTCGGTACCTGTGCGGATTTTGGAAAGGTTGTCGTCCGGTATTTGGGTTTGTCTGCTCAATGGCGGGCCTACTCTAGTACATAATGATATTGAGAAAGCTTCAAGGCTCATACAACATTGAAATGTCCAATTCCCATTGACAATTTAAGATCAATTATGGTGCTTTAACCTTGTATGGATGTTGAGGCTAAAAAATGGTTCATGGATGACTTTCAAGATTGATGTAGAAATGAAGAATACACCTATTGGTCCATTCTAGATCATCTTTGGCAAAGTACCTCATTCATAGGTCTTGTTAACACATATGTATATAGTCCTCACAACCATGTGTCTTTTTAAACAACTTTGAATAGTTCACATGGAAGCTTTCCATAGCCAAATTCTACTTATTCATTAACCAATACATGCAATATCTATGAAAATAGAATATGGTTCCATTTAAATTATAAGATTCATAATCCATTAGCAATATAATCCATTAGATGTTTTGGAGGGGCTTTGGAGGGCCATTTCAAATCCATTCCCTTTGTTGTGAACCAAGCTAGTGTCAACCTAAATAAATAATAATAAAATAATTTATAAAATTTTATTTATTTTTAAATATTCAAAACAATATTTAAAAATGAGTTATTATTATTATCTAACGTGGTAGTTGTAGCCAAATTCCAATAGTTCGAGAACTCAGAGGAATTTGCAGCTATGTAGACTAGCTAAATTTCATCTAATGCAATCAAATTTGACATTAAAAATTAAGAATCTTTAATCCTTTATAGTTAACATGAAGCAATAGTCACACAAACTTTCACCACAATAGTTGCACAAACCTTACACCATATGAACATTGACACAACCTTTCTCCACAACAATTACCGAAGCTTTAACCATGTAAACAATTAATGACGCAACCTTTTATCACAACAATTACATTAAGCTTTCTTGATGTGAACAATGACAAACTTACACAATGTGAATAGTCAAACAAGCTTTCATCACAAGTCCTTTCACCAAGTGTATAGTTTAGACAAGCTTTCACCAAAATAGTGGCACAAACTTATGTTGTGTGAAAGAATCAACAAGCTTACACCACAAGTCCTTTCACCATCTGAATAATCAAAACAGGTTTTTACCAAGAGTCCTTTTACCATGTGAATAGTTGGACAAGCTTTCACTACAATAGTATCACAAGCTTATACCATGTGAATAGTCATACAAGTTTTCAACACAATAGGGGCAAAAACTTATACCATGTGAATAGTGAGACACTGAGATAAGCGTACACCACAAGTCCCTTCACCATGTGAAAAGACAGACACTCTTACACCATAACAGTAGCACACACCATGTGAATCGTCAGACAAGCTTACACCATAACAGTAACACACACTCACACCATGTGAATAGTCAGACAAGCTTTCCCCACAATAGTCACAGAACGAAAGCAAGAACGAAAGCAAGATCCAAAGTCCGCGACACCGGCACGCGAGCGATTCCTTTATTGATTCACATCAAGGAATTGGGAGCTAGCTAACAACTATATAATCATCATCCAATATGCTACAACCGATCGACAGGCCGAAGCTGATTCAATCCATCGATCATCGATCACCATCCACTCAAGACCAGCGCATTCCAATTGCTCGCAAGTGCAATCAGCACGCACTTGTAATCGATCACAGAGTGTGACAAAATGAGAGCATGGGAACTGCAATCACACTTGCAAGTGCACGACGCCCAGGCTCCATCACAGAGAGTGAGCGCAGCAATCCTAGCTTGCGAAGAGGAATCACAAGTGCATGATCTTGTAGCTTAGATTCTAAGATTGAAAAGAATGCCGAAGAAGGACGCCGACAGGGACAACACGCTCGGCCTTCCGTTACACGTTTTGGGTTGCGAGGGTGAGCCTCCTCCCCCAGACGACGAGCCTCCGCCATCGCCACTCCCAGAGGCGGCAACGTCCAAGGGATACACAGCTTTGCCGGAGGGGTACAACACGCCCCAGTTCCGTTCAGTCGTCGGCCCTGGTTTCTGATTCTCATTGTACACCGCGAAGATGTAAGTTGGGACGAACACGCCTTGCCTTCGCGGCGTCCCCGTCGTAGGATTACTCGAAGCCCACTTGATCAAGTTATTGTTATACGTCTGCGCGTTGGAAATATTCGCTCCCAGTGTGTTTGTGTCACCCAACGTGGGCCATCCGGTTTCACTAATCACAATCCTGACGTCGCCATAGCCAACAGCTTCCATAGCCGCCGCCATGGCGTCCAACTGCGCATCCAGGAGGTTCATATACTGCAGGTTCCACTTGGGATCCACCGTGAACACAGTATCCCTCGTGAAGAGCGCGTAATCCAACGGAATATCCGCCGTGTTGGAGCTCCACCCGAAGTAGGGATACACGTTCACGTAGAGATAGCTTCCAGTAGCGTCCAGCTGCTTCAGAAGTGGCTGCATTGTCGAGATCGAAATCTCTTCCCGGAAGACGCCACTCGAGGGTGGGAAGGAGCTTGCGAGCACGGAATACTCTACTGCAGTGGAGACTTTGACGGTGGTGAGGCCGCGGGATTGTAGGGAGTTGTAGAGGTTTTGGATAGCCGGGACGAGAGAGGGCCAGATGGAGGCTTGCTCCGCGTACGTGAAAAGCTCGTTGCCGACGGTGATGCAGGTGATGTTGGTGGCAGGGTAGTAGGGGACGACGTTGGTAGCGATCCAGGTGTCGGCGGCGGTGGCATCGGCTAGAGCGGCGATGTCGAGGTTGGACATGCCGATGGTGAGCTCTAAGTTGGAGTTGGCGAAGGCTTGGATGGTGGAGGCGTCGTGGTCGAAGATGCGGACGCGGCCGAAGCCGAGATTCTTGATGATTTTGACGGTGTCGGAGCCGTCTGGGATGTTGTCGGCAAGGCGGCCGTAGTTTATGCCCATCGTGCGCGATTCTGCAAGAACGGGACAAAGAGGAACTCACGCGAAAAATTAGCACTGGAATCACCCGAATGATGATTTATTTATGCTTGCCACACTTGAAACTAAAGTCATTGCTTCTGTCAGGCAGATGGTTCCAGTTGCCACGAGAAAGCATGAACTAGAGATCGAGCAGCTAGAGGAACATAAACCAAACTCAAGCCTGAACTGGAGAAACATAAACCACAATCCAAGCAGCTAGAGAATCATGGACCACACATCGAGCACCTAGAGAAACACAAACTACAAATCGAGCATCTAGAGAAGCAAAATCCAAACTCAAGACTGAGCTAGAGAGACATGAACCAAACTCAAGGAGCTACAGAAACATAAACCACAGTCCAAGCAGCTAGAGAATCATAAACCACAATCTAGCAGCTAGAGAAACATATACCGCAAATCAAAGAGCTAGAGAAAGTGGTGCTACATGACGCGCGCATTTCAATCTTCAAAAGCAGACACAGAACTCAATCACCGAATCAGTCATCACCCGGAATTGAACAATTAACCGATCGACTGCAAAGGATTGGCCAGAATTCAAGTCGAAGCCATTGCAACAGTGGTTCCAGTTCTAATCCAAAACTAAGCAGCTCATTAGTACGCGATAGTGGCACAACAGCCCACTAAATTATGATACTTGTGCGAAGTGGAAAAGAAACCCCGCTGCCGCTCTCCCTTGCGAGAGTCGATCTATAGTTTAGAGAGTCTTCGGATCCAATAGGGGTCAGATCTTAGGAAAGCCATAGCTATAGATCGTCCGGAGTTTTTCTATCACCATCAAACTGTTCGTTTTTCTTCCATCCGCAAAGAATGTGGGTTAAATGCGCTAAACATTGAAAACAGGGTAACGCACTCGCAGTTTTCTAATGGAGATTTGCTTGAGAAATGAGTGGTCTAGGAACAAGTGCGTAATCCTCAGCTGACAAATGATTAAGCTGCGGCTTTTCTTGTTCTATTGCCTCCCGTAAGAGATTACTCTCAAGCACAATTTCAGTCAAGGTGATCTAACGCCTGGAATCCGCATTTACAGAAAATCCTAGAGCCTGAGGTGGCTAGGTGACCAACAGCAACAAAATAGCATTATTCTGAAATAAAGCGTCGAGCTACAGGGAACACACTGTCTGTGCAACTTAATTCACTACAGTATTCCCGGATCAGAAACAGGGACAAGTTGCTACAGGAGCCTCCCTCCAATAATTCCACATTCCGAATGCAGCTATCAATCAATCGTCGGAGCACGCAAGCAAGTCTTGATCGAGAGCTGAGCCAGAACGGATTCAATTTCATGTAACTTTCCTAGCAAGCTTGATTCCTCCTCATTGATACCAAAAGCCAAAGTGAGCTCTACAACAAACGTCTATCAACAGCGACCATTCCTACAAAGTAACCGCTCGCCATGGACACCATAAATTATCCAATTTAATCACAACAATTAGTGTGGTTGCGCAATAAGGGAGCAATCATTGGAGAGAGGGGTCCAGTCCCGGGTGACCTACCAGGGGCGTAAGTGGCAGCCATGGCAGGCGCAGCAAGCAGAGCGCACATGACCACGACGCCGAAACAGGAGCTTCGCCACGACCATCGTGTGCTCGCACGGCGACTGGAGCTCCCATCCCTGGATTCCGCCTGCGACGAGGTTCTGCAATCCTCCATACTCGGGACACACCCCGGCTCCTCCCTGCATTGCATCCTCCTCGCACACTCGTAACACCACCCACACGAAACCAAAGAACCAATGGCTATGGAGACACCAATCTAGCGCTCAATCTATCGAACCACCCCTCCAGGCACCGTTGGCATTCTACACCTCAAATCCTACAGACACATTTGCACCACGGCAAGCTCCGGGTGGAAGAGGGGAAGTTCTCCTGTAGAACTGAAGCGCCGGCGCGTCTCAAGTACCAGAAGATGCGCGCGGCTCCCAATCGATCAAGAGACGGAGACGACGTACGAACGTCGCTAGTCTCAGGCCGGCAGAGGAAACGAGCTGCAATCACAACCCGTAGACTAGCGGCGCTCTCATCAATGATAGATTCCCCCAAACTGATCAGCAGAAGACTGATGCTCGACCCCAGACAGCGCTCTTAACCGACCAATTCACGCATTACCACGACACAACATGACGCTCCCCTCCCCTCGCTCCCCCTGCAGGCCCCACAATACTACTACTCATCACGACCCCACAGTACTCACTCCCTCCCTTGACCCGTCGTGATTCTCCTCCCTACGCTCCCAGGCAGCAATAGCAGCAATAGCTGCAGCAGGCGTGCACTTGCAACCTTGGCCTGCAGCTTTGGCAGCAGCCGCAGCACACGAGGGGAGGCTAGCTAGCTAGTGGAGCTAGAACGGAGTGTGGCGCCGCGCGGGCCGGCGGGCGGGCGAGTGGACCGCTTCTTCGCTCTCCTTGCTACCTGCCGCCCCCCGCCGCTATTCAGCACCGCTGATCCTTTCCAACCCCGCCCGCCTCACAAAATGCCGAGTTGCCTTGATTGGGTGATGACTGAGAATCCGGAAACCCGTGAACCCGTGCTCGGGGTTGCCAAGAAGGGAAACAGGGGATGGGGATGGAATCTCTCACTACAGTACCGTACACTCAGTGCAGTGCGCTCAAGAGGAAACTGAAGGGGAGATTATTAATGGTTGGTTATGTCAGTACTGTACCGGAGGCGGTGAGCCCCGCCATGTCGACGGGAGTGGACTGATGATTCCCGTCAGTGGAGTGGGTAGGCAGAAAGAGAAAGAACAGAGAGGTGACGACGGCGTTGCGAGTTGCGACGCTACCTACACGGAGGTGGCGTATCCCGCGTGACTGGGGTCGCGACGTCGCGACGGACGGACAGACACGTCACTGGCGCTGGGGGTGGCAGAGGCTCACTCGCTTTGGCGACGGCGTCGGATTGTTGCTTGGGAGGGATTTCCCTATTATGGGAGTATCATAGATGAGCAATTGCTTGGATTCGCTTTGGACACACTTGCTTGGAAACTGGGAAACTGCGGACACTGATGACAGTCAGTGGTCCCAAATGCCGGGTAACATTCACAAGTAGCTTCAGTACGTTGGTGCAAACGGAATGTGCAGAAATGTGCAAATTCTATAAAGTCCCATTTCTTTCGGTTTGCAATAGAAAAGGTTTGGTACGAGCTTGCTTGTGCTGGGCTGAAATTAGAGACTTTGGAGAGCGCTGCTGACAAGGGCGGAATGTGAAACTGGCAATGTTGGTGGATTGGGTCCAATCAGATTCTGTCGTGCCTTAATTTGCAAGTGGACTTGTTCGCGATGGAAGCTAATTAAACGGAAGCTGTTTGTTATTAAACTTTAGCAAACTGACCCAGCCTCGGCTGATTCTTGCGTGAGATGTACTGTGCTGTACAGCATAGAAGGTGTTCGTGGGATTTGAATATTCATTGTTTAATCCCAGGTTGTTCAAAGTCCCAAAAGATGCATGTGATGGGAATTTGGACTCCCAACAAGATCCAACAAAAGCGTAGACGAAATGAATGGTAACAGCAAGCTCAAAATGTCGATTGGGATGATTCTAGATGCGATTCCGCTACAAAAGGATGAAACACATTTGACAAATTGCATTGGATATAACCCTCCTCTAGTACGAAGTTAGACAAAGAAGTCTTCAAGCACCAAGCTTGGACGACCCTTCTTCATTCAACTACAGAGTATTTGTTTAGGGTCACATTCAGTTTTCCTACTCGAATCATATAATTATTTTTTTCTTTTGTGGCTACACGAAGAAGCCAGGTTGGAATCATATTTCTTTACCCAAAAGTCATTAAAAAGGAAATTTTGAAATGGATTTTGTTCCAGACAGTAGAAAGGTGTGATCAAAATATGCATAAAACAACAACGAGTGAGTGTTCTCTCACTCCTCCCAGACAAAAGGCATAACACTAAGATATTTTAAGATTCCAGAGTGGAAAGATGGACCTGATTAGTTTCACGTCGCACTTTTGTTGGTCGAAATTCAATTATTATGTTGCTCCACGTAGACTTTTTTTAAATAGGTTCAATCCATGGCACTGACACTTTTTTTTGTTATTATTTTCTATTGAGATTGAGATGGTCTTTGCACCACGATATTTTTGTTCGTTTTGGGAAACAGAGGAAAGTTTGTTCAGATCCATGCAAGGTAACTCAACTACCCTACGCAAAGTTCAGATTTGGCAGAAATGAAGTCATTTTTTGTATATTACAAATGCCACCTGTCTTTTGTGAATGATTTGAGGTGATGTGGACCCTTAAGAATCTGACGTCAAGCAGTCCATGCGGTATCAGACCTTCACGTACGGTACCTTGACTTAACGTTGTTGCAAGGGACTGATACAATCAATTCATTCGGCTGTAAAATGTGACTAAGATAGGTACACCCAAATGTGCCACTGACCTTAAACCGCCATCTATACCATACGTACATCTCCAAAATCAGTTCTGTACCTATGTGGAAGAAACGCTTTCAGAACCAAACTTTGTTCCTTAATAACTTTTGCATACAGTATCCAAATGCCACGTTCTCTGGTGCATTGGAACCTCCTTTCACTTGCCAACAAGAACATATGAAATTTTTACCAATCCAATATTAGGAAATAGGCTCAGTAGCAATTAGTGGCGGTTTTAGGTGTACCCACTGCAAAAAGAAAAGGAAGGTTACTGCTCAGGAGGTGGGTCGATTAGGATATTTACTGACAGTGTCTGACTTTTATTCCTTTTATTTACAAACTTATTATTGGAAAGAGAATCATAATAATAGTGTGACTCATGAATATTTCTGGGGAAGCAACCTTTTCATTTGTGCCTGACACGTGGCTTTGCATACGCGTTGCCGGAAGCTAAAGTTGGGCTAATTCAACTCTCCCATTTGTACAGTACATCTGGTCTGCTTATGATTTGTTTTTGTTTTTTCTATTTATTTATTACACCGGTATTCTGCTTTGACACAATTGACTCACACTATTTCGAATAAATGACAGCCGCGGAGCCGCAATTTGATTCTACCCAACCTAGAAGTGTTCTCACTACACGGGTTTTATAAAAAGTAACACTATTTATAAAATAATTAATTTAGTGTGGGGTTAAAGTTGGTTTTCTTTGTTCAAAAATTGATTCATTAAATTTCTAAATTTGCTCTCGAAAAAACAACCTTTGATCATGCAAATTCCCTGGCTACTTGTCTAAATAATTGTAGCTCTTCATTTGCATACTTCTTGAGTACATGAAGTCTCTTGCAAGTAACCTCCAATGGAGTTATTCTTGTTATACTATGCGATAACCGATAGAGACACAACAACAACCAATAGAGATACAATAACAACCGATGGAGCTATTTGTATCAAACTCTACAACAATTGATGGAGACATGAAACAACCAATGGAAATATGTAATAACCAATGGAGACATAGCAACAATGGATGGAGACACATCAACAACCAATGGAGCTATTTGTGTTAAAATGGAACCACATAAGATTTTCTTAAGTGAATCACCAATCAAACATTATTATTATCCGGCATGAGCATTGGTTGAAAGAATTGATGTTTGGCTTCTATGTTTACATATTGCTAAGAACTACTCCCCCCATTCCCATGCAATAAGAGAAATTTGAATGTACATCTTGATAGTTTGGGGAATTTTGACTACCTTTTGGCTCTTAAGAGTTATGACTTAATACAAGATCACTAGAATTTCACCACAAAGAAAACATGACAAAGGAAAACCTAAAATTTAAATTGCCATTTACAACAAAATGCAAATCCTAAAATAATAGGAAATACATATGATGATATTTCTAATCCTACTAAAATGACCATCTTTATGCAAATTTTACAAAATGCTCAAGTTTTAAATGTACTTCTTCTTTGAAATGTAGAATTATCTTGTATTTTTTTATTGCCCAATTATATGGTTTTGAAGTGTTGCTAGCATGACCTCAAATAGTCATTGTGGGCTTTCTTGAAGTCTTAACTTCAAAAGTTTGAACACGTTGTAAAATTCAAATTTCTCCAGTTTAATATTTTATTTTGTGTTTATGAAAACTCATGATTTGTGTATGGTTGCAAGTATTAAACTAACCTCTAATTGTAAATTTGAATCTCTATACACCTGAACTTAAATGGAAAGTATTAATATATATACCTTAATCCTTTAAGGGCTAGAGATAGTCCTAATTACCAAAATTATAAAAATTATAAAGATTGATGTGTTATAAAATGAAATTTATGAATAATTTAAAATAATGGATTAAAAAATTCATGTTTGTGTGCTTGGTATGTGTTTTGCATTCATCCACTATTTAAATTTTGAATGCCTTGTCTTTAAAAAGTTAATGTCTTAACTCTTCTAGTTTGGAAGCCTATTTTACATCAAAAAACACTTCAAATTTGTCATTTCTATTGTGAAAGAAAAAACATTAATTTTTATTTCATATCCAACTTTAGGATTTTGCACTAGGCTAGTATAACTTCTAAATGTATTGGACTATGTTTTCACCAAAAACACTCCAAAATTGCCATTTTTAGGACAAGTACCAAATTTTAGGAAATTCTTTTTTTTAGACACATGTAATTGTAGGATCTTGAAGCACACTTGTTTGAGAAGACGTGGAAAAATTTTCAGAAATTTCCACCACGTAGATTGCAAGATATTAGTATTTGAATTTACAAAAATCCTTTTTTGTCTCTGCAAAAAACTGGGCAACTGCATTTCACAAGGTCACATTTGTATGAACCAATGTCCAAATTTTTTTGAGCTGCCCACCAAACGTTGAAAATGACATATCATGCAATAACTTTTTAACCGTGTAGTCAAAAGTAATGGAAATTGTTGGGCCTTAAAGTTACTCCTCGGGCACATGTTGTTTGAAAATTTCAAAGAAAAATAATGAAATCTCCATTCGTAGTGAGCTGCCCAAAATTGCTATAATGCTGAAACAAACCTAGTTGAGCATTTAGGAGATTAAAATGTGAAGAAGAAATTCTAGAAAACTTTAACAACAAAGAATATAAGATATTTGCATATAAAGTGTAGAAAATAGGGCCCTTTTGCACTTCAACCTTAAAGGTCCATTGTCCCCTTGGGTGACAAAATGGATTTTGGGCAAGTTCCTATAAACTCAATTTTTTGTGAACTTTTTTGAAACTTTCTCATAAGATAGTAACCCTATTAGTTTTGTAGGAATATAATTTTTATTTCAATTGGTGCCCAGGAGCAGAAGTTATACCACAAAAAGTCCAAATTTTCATTTGGAAAGCAAAAAAATAAATCTACAAAAATTTGAAATTAAATTAAATTTTTCTTTTCCTTATATATCATATTTTTGTCTACATGTGAAGCTTTGATTCATTCCATTTGAGTTAGTAATGTGAAAGTTATGAACAATCTTGTTTTGGGGGTAATTTGAGCATATTTTCTTAAACAAACAACTTATAGGATTCATTTTTTAATACAATTTTCACAATTTAAAAAAAATTATTTGATAAGGTTAAATTTGTTTGCTAGAACAATCTCACCATTGGGATTATTGTGTTTCAATCCCATCTTAGAGCTATTAACGATGTAGTTTTTCTTTCAATCTTGGACTTACTTCTACTTAACAATTTTTTAAAGAATGAAATTCAAGTTTTTTGTTTTTAAAATTCCTAGACCTTCAATTGAATTTTTCAATATAAAGTGTTTTTAATTCAAACTCCATAGTGCAACTTTTTTTTACAAATTGCAATCAAAGTCATCTAACCCGAGGTGCACTTAGTTCTACTACAATAAAACACATGCGAACAAATGGTTTCTAATAAACTATAATTTTAACTTCAAATTTTGAGCATTGTTTACTAATGACTATAGGATTCTATTTCCAAAATTTCAAACTCAAATAAAATATGGAATGATTTCTAGAAGAGGTTAAAAATGTACTAAAATGGTATTTTTTTTTTTACTCAAACTAGCGGTTGGTGCTTGCTATGCTACACATTCACCATTAGAATTTCATTAGAATATTTATGTATTAGATAGAATGCATAGCAAGAATTTCAATAAATCTTTAGATAAAAATTATTAAAATTTTCATATAATTTTTTAAATAAATAAGCATATACTAAAATAAACAATAGAAATTTAATGAATGATGAATGATATACGGTAAAAGATACACATACATTAGAATGCATTAGAAATTTGACTCCATTGTTACAAACAATGGCAACCCAAATAGAAGAATTTAAAAGAAAAACTTGTAAATCTCAAAAGCTTTGTAAACAATTTAAATGTTGTGAAATTCAAAATTGGTTCAATCTAATAAATTTCTCAAATCATTTGGTAGTAACAATAGAAAATTGAAATCAAGAAGCTCAAAGCTCACAGAAGGACAAAATTATAGAAATGCAAAAGAAGTATAAAGCCAAGAAAAGCAATGGAATTGCTACCTTTATAATATCACTATGTTGATCCTCTTTAATATCACCTCAATTGCAACGACTATATTATTTTTATAATAGATCACCCTTTGTAAAAAGTGATATTATAGAGGTGATTGTGAACTACTACTCTATTTCAGTAATATGACATTGTGTGAAAATATGATTTCTATGTATGCATGATTGGAAATATTTTTATAAAATAATTAAAATAATTATTTTAAAGACTTATCAAAATCATTATCATGCATTCTATTCAAATATATCAAATTTTTACTAATATGTGATACAATAAATGTGTAGCATAGCAAGCACAAGCCCCTAGTATTAATGATAGATTTGTGATATTACAGAGGGATTTATGATTTTAGTAGTATGATATTTTTAGAAAATACATTTAAAGAAATTTTAGAGAACATATGGAATTTTATTTTTTTGAAATTAAGTTTAAAAACAAATCTAATACTTTATTTTTCAAGAATTTGCTAAGATTGACTACAAAATAAGAAGCTCCATAACTTTCACATCACTAATCCAAATGGAATGAATCAAACAACTTTCTAGATTTCTTTTGTTGCCTAGAATTTTGAAATTTTGAATTTTGAATGGTATAACTTTTGCTCATGGTCACTAATTGAAAAAAAAATTATATTTTGAGAGACAATGTATTTTTTCTATTTTAAAAGAAAGTTTAAGAAAATCATGACAAAACTGAGATTGTAGGAATGCATCCAAAATCCATTTTGTCCCCATAGGGACAAGGGGATTGTAGGGATTAAGGACAAGGAGGAGTCCAAGTTTCCAAAATTGTGACAATTTATTATAAATGAAATTTAGAATAATATTTTAATGATTAATTTCAAACCAAAGATTTGATTTGAAAAATTTGATCCATGGATCATATCTATATACTAGCAAATGTTTTTCAATAAAATTTGAAACCAAAAATTGAAAAATCTTCTTAAAATGAATTGTACATCAAATATTTTTAATTTCCACAAGATTTTTTTCTCTTTGAATACAAAATCTTAAGTTCAAATTAAGATGATTTTTTAAAATGTACTTATTTATGTAACTCATTTTCAAAGCGTCATTTTTTTTAAACTAAAAAAGTTGATTTTCTAGATTAGACATACTTATTCTCCATGACCTCTAGAAGATTTTTAAGACAAAGTTACAAATGTAAGAGAGCTAACACAAGAATCTACAAATAATTAGATGTATGAAAAATCAAAGCTTTTGTGTGCTTGGGACATGTTTGCATTCATTCCTTATCCAAAATTTGAATGTTAGATCTCATAGGGTTAAACAAATATCTACACCACTAATGTCTTTGTCCCTCTAGCATAGAATCAATTCCATAACATTATATAACCCCTAAAGGACGGAGACACATTCGGGACAAAAATTGTCAAAAATTGACACTCTTTTAGGTTAGTGAGAGAATTTTTTTTTCAAAATTCAAATGCACAAATTTGTATTAGAATACTATACGAATACATGGAATTTTTTCAAAAAACACTAATTGCATAGATTGAAAGATTATAACATTTGAAGCTTTAAAAAAAATGTTTTTTTTACCTTGCCCCAAAGAACCAACAAACTTTAATTCCTCCTAAAGTGAGATTTTTATCCTACACATGGTGATTTTCTTCACATTTGCATCTTGTACCATCTAAGTTTAAAACCTACCATAACTTATTTCAAAATTATTGGACAAATTTTGCACACCTTGCCTAGTCTACCCAAAACATTCACAACAACATAACTTTTGATTGGGGCACCCGATCAAGAAACAGAAATTACATTTCTACTACACAGGTATAAGTTCACACCTTGTGTGTCAAAATTTGGTAAGCATCTAACCAAAATTGACTTTGTACAAACCTCCCCGAGATTTTTTTGAGTATGCTGAACAAACACTTTTTCTTTCAATGAATAACCAAACAGTGGTCCTTCACGCATTCCATCTTGGGAAGATATTGTGCTAGGTGTCTAGGAGGGACTTATCAATTAATCCAAGGACTGCAGTTGAATGAGGAGTTACATAAAGACAATTTGTTCATCATGTGGGTTTGTTCATCATGTGGGTTTGTTCATCATGTGGGTTTGTTCATCATGTGGGTTTGTTCATCATGTGGGTTTGTTCATCATGTGGGGTCCTTTTTGAAAAGGGACCCCTGCCTCATTGGCAAACAATGTGATGGTGTTGTCAGTGAGATCCTACTCAAGCTTCCTCACATGTAGCTTCCATATGATCCCCAAGGGCCCTACTAAGACTAGGGCTCGGAGGATTCCTGGTCAAGTACTCCAGTGCTCCTGAACCCTAAAGCACATACAAGGCGAGGGAGGAGGCCCAATGGCAAGCGCAGTGGGACCAAGTCCAAGGACCCAAGCACTGGAGGGACCAAGCCCCACTTGGTTGCTTCATCAGTAAACAATCACAACACTAGGACTGACTAGTTCCAACTTGGGTAGGAGAAATGTATGTACGTGCGACATCATACTTTCTATGCAGTTTTCAATTCCTTAAAAAAAAAAAGAAAAAAAAAAAAAAAAACCCTTTGATATTGTACCCCACTATGGAGGGAGGTCGGCAAAAATTTAATTTAAAAAAATATTAAAAGGTGAAGTTTTGGGGAAATTATTTTGAGAGAGGGATTGGAAATAAATGAATTAAGGTTTTAGATGTGGAAAATGGACTACATGTCAATTTTAGGATGATAAATTTGCCACTCTCTTAATGTTCTTGTGATTATTTGCCACTCTCTTGTATATAATAAGGGAGTGGAAAATAATATGTATTGAAAATATAATTCATTCTATAAGCAGTTGTTGAACCATGTTTTCCAACTTTAATTAATTGTTTGGTGTGAAATGGCAACCATAATAGCCAAGTACAATACTTCATGTATTTGTTATTGTGATGTATTGCATGTTTGGTATCCAAAGTAATTTAAGAAAAATGGTGCGTAAGTGGACATGTTAGGATCTTGCAAGAGTCCTTTTGGGAATGGAACTACATAAGTGTGTTTTTGTTGAGTCATAAGATCAAGGAACAAGTAGGATCAAGGAACTTAAGTTATATTGGAACAATTGCAAAAGTTTGAAAAAAAAATTCTAAAGTAGGATGGCCTAAAATGGACACAATTGCAATCCTTGTATCTAGACCCAATTTTGTTTTGTTCCATGTTTATGTCATCAAAATTGTATTTAGTTTCAAAAAGAGGCAAATTGAATGTAGAATAGGGTTGGGAAGGTTGCAATTGGATTGGAGAATGACAAGTTCATGAATTCAATAAGAATGGACTAAATGATGAGTTTTCCACAATCTTCTATGGTGTGAATCTTCTAGATTATCATTGCAATGGCGTAGGGAATTAACTCTTGAAGTCCCAAGGCCTCTTTTCCATCAAAAATTGCTCAAAATTGCCATTTCTATAGCACAGTGCAAAATGTTAAATTTTTTTCCATATCTAACCATAGGATCTTGTATTATACTAATGTTAAAATGTGTGGCAAAAATTTTACAAACTTTGATTGTGTAGATTGCAAGATATTTGTGTGTAAAGTGAAAGAAACAATTTTTTTGTACCTTGCTCACCTACATTGTTTGGCTTTGAACCTTCATAACTTATAATTTTTGCTCTATTGGTTTTGAATTTCTGATTTTATACGATGAAGGATTGAGTTGAGAGTTTAGGATTTTTTTTAAAAAAAAACACACTTAATTTTCACTCATTAAAAAATTGTTGAATAGAGGTAGGTTCAAGATTAGAGGAAAATCTAAATTGTTAATAGCTCTAAGATGGAATTGCAAATATATACTAATCTCAATGGTGAGATTCTTCTAGCAAGAGATCTTGACCTTGGAAAACTATTTTTTTTAAATTGTAAAAATTGAGGTCAAAAATGAATCCTATAAGTTATTTTTCAAGAAGATGCTATAATTGCCCAAGAAACATGATTATCCATAACTTTCACAAAACAAATTCAAATGAAATAAATCAAAACTGGCCATGTACATAAAAATATAATCTATACAAAACAAATTCTTAAAATTTTTACTTAAAATTTTTTTGTACGTTTTTTTCCATCCACCAAACTAGAAAAAGTTTTTTTTGTTCCATAACTTTTGCTCCCAAACTCCCATAGAAATAGAGATTACATTTTTGGAAAGCTAATGTGTTTTTCTATCTTTACAAAAAGATTAAAAAATCATGACCAATATTGAGACCATAGGAGCCTGCTTGAAATTTATTTCATCCCCCAAGGGGACGATGGGACTTTAGGGGTCAGGAGAGCCACATTTGCATCCAAAATGACACAAATTGTCCCCATCATTATATACAATGAGAAGCTATATGTTTTTTCTTGACCGTCTATAATATCTCTTTCTTTTAAAAAATGAGTTCACCAAAATATACATAAAATAATCCTTAATATGCCCTACTTTTGCAATTTTGAAAAAAATCCAATAAGAATAAATAAGTGCAATGATGAAAGGAACAAAAGTTAGCTATCCAACCTTATTATGAAGTCTCAAATTACATCATATTGCCAATGAACTCCATCATGCAATGAAATTCATTCATGTGAACTCTGCCATGCATAAAGTAGGAGGTCAATAAAACACTTTAGCAATGTCCACACAGTGTACATTTCAAGAGGTGGATGCTTTTAGTGACCTTTTACATTTCAACTTTAGAAATTCATAACTAATTCCACAAAGCTTCAAAAAATATGAATTGACTTGAGTTAAATTCCAAATCCATTTGTTTGTCTTTTAAAATTTACTAAAAAATATTTTGAAAAGTTTAACATATTCAATTTAATTTTTAGATCATAAATAGGCACTTTATGGACCACCTACCTTAATGAGTATGCACTCACGAGTGAATGACTATTGAACCATCATATAAGTTACTACATACAAGCTTGGAATGTGATTTTTTTTCTTTTCAAGGATAGGACTAATAAGGTCATGACACATGTCTCAATGTAATAAGCATGAAAGTAGGTTGTAGTGAGCGGAAAAGTAGTTCTTGAATGATTAAAATTAGAAGAGTTTTTACATTGGGTATGGTTTAGGCCAACTTTTAGCTTCTAAAACTCATATTAATTTCAATAAAAAAAAATCACAAAAAATTGGCAAACCTGCCATTTCTATCTTTCTATAGGGCAAAAATTTTGCATTGCCTTCTCCTGCTTCAAAACATGTAAGGAATTGCTTAAGTGGTCAACTATGGGTAGTTCTACAATATTTTAAAAGGGCCCTTCAAGCTTTGCTTTATCAAGATCTATCTATACTATTAAAATAGGTAGTTCTACCATCACTTGCCTATAACATAACATGAATATTTTTACTTTATTTTTACTTTACTTTCATTCTCACTCTCACTTCATTTTTTCATTTTTACTATTAAATTTTTTTTGGCATACTATTTTTGTATGCCAAACAAATTTTTAAGAGAAAAACATGATGCAAAAATTGATATCACATATGATATTAACCATTAGTGCTACAAATAATTTTTCATGTTTAAATGGATACGGAAAGGAAATTTTAAAAAGAAGAATTAAAAATGGATATGAAAGGACACTACAAGAAAATAGTGTGACAAAAAAAATATCCAAATTGACACGTCCAAATTGACAAAAAAAACATCCAAATTGATACGACTTCCTTAGAAAGATACTTTTGTAGCAATTACAAATGTCATATTAATTATGGTTGTGATAATGGCACATAGTATACTCTATATTGATAAAACAAATGTTTATTTTGCTTTGATGCACTTTCAATAATAGTATTGTCAAACTGTAATTTAAAAGTAAGTAGTATCATTGTTGGGTCCAAACATGCTAGGTGTATTGAGGATGTTGAGTGTATTGAGGGTATGACAACAAAGGTTCAAAGGGCTTAAATGTTGGCTTAAATAAGTTTAACTTATGAAAGATTGTATTACTTGTTTGGTGACTTATTGACATTAAATTTTTTGGAAGCCAAAGTTTTAAAACTTTGAATAAAAATTTTAGGATACATTTACATTAAGGAGCAGTATTTGAAATTTGAAAAGGACAAAATAATTCCATTAAGATTAAGTGGTCAAATGACTTACTATTTTCCTATTGCCAAACTTCCATCCTAATGAGGTTAATCTTTTACTTCTCTTAATGTTAGAATATCCCCATTTGCAAATGTACTTTGATTTTGATGTGACATATTTGAGATAAGACAGTTTTTAAATAAAATTGAAATTAATCCAACTTTTAAAAGAGTGATATCTTTAAAGTTTTTTTCATTCTTAATATCAAATTTAAAAGTTAATTTGTACATAGTAAAGTTACCTCTACAACCAAGTTATTTGGCATTTATTTGTAGTTGATTATTGTTTTTTATTTGACATAGTGTCATACATTTCTTTAAATGAAACTATTTCTTTTCCTTTTGAAGAATCAAGAAACAAAAGAGCTTTCATTTACTACAGATGAAATATTGGTTGATGGCATAGGGATAGGAAACATTCTTTTGAATGTTTGTGATTGAGCTTAGCTACAATCATTGTCCCTAGTCCATTACATGTCTTTTTTGTAGTGCAATGTCCATATTCCACCACTTATCATTTTTCAAGTAGAAGGTGATTGATTAAAACTTGAGTGTCCTCTTTAAGTATTTCATGGTTGTCTAAATAAGTTGTAGAAAATGAATTTTGTCATTGAATCATATTATGACTATCCACTATCCACTGAAAAGTGGCAAACAAATTTTGCCCATGTCTTCTTTGATTGAAAAATCTCAATAGGAAAAACATCCCTCCCTTCCAATGTCATTGGTTTAATATAAAGAAAATAGTGGCAAAAATATAAAGAAAGCATTTGATTTGCCCAATCCACCTCTCAAACTAAAACTAAAAAAAACTTTGATATGGATATTATATATGGATTACATATGGTTATAGTATAATACTATATATGGATAAGTATCGACAAGCTTATTGCCTGTTCAAGCAAATGACCCTCTCAAAATTGCAAGTGATTGAAATGAAATGTATTAATATGGAATGTTGTCTATCTCTCTCTATAATTCCATATCAATTGCAATCTCACAACTTCATAAAAAATATAAATGGGGGGTACTAAATTATTTCACAAGCATATTTATATTCATGAATTCAAGCAAGAGCTTTTATATACACAAGTTTGTCACTATCTCATCACAAGTGGCAAACATTGCCAATACAACAATTACTATATGATTATTTACTACATGACAAAGACAAGTGTATAAGTACTTTTTGAAAGATTGTCTACAATAGATCTTCTATAAAGTGAACATCTATAAGCTAGTAACCTTTTTATCTTTTGGTCTTGGTCTATACACATTAAAGATGTATAAACAAGTAATAAAAGAAAAGCAACTTTCATTGATTTTGAAATGAAGATGTCGCTATAGTGAATGTGACTTCTAGCCACATTAAATGAAAGCTGAAAATGGTGGGCTAAAAGAAAAAAATCTTCAAATGTCATTAATCTTTAAAGTGTAGTGAATTAATTCATTGACACTATTGATCATTCAATTTGTTTGTTGTTGATACAATAGAACTCTACACAACTTAAAATGAATGCATGCAGGTCAAAATTACATTGAGGATTCATTGGCTAATTAGTTGAGTCAATGAATTAGTAGACACTACACTAGAAAGTCTTCAAATATCATTAATGCCCAAGCCCCTCTGTAAAGCAATAACCTTTCTAATGTAATCTTTTCCTTAGTCTTGAGGCTATTACTTTATGGAAGTTCTATTATATTGTGGTTGACCTTATAGAGTTTTCCAAAAAAATTGGGCCTTCCAATACAATTGATCCAACTTTAGTTAATCTAATATTATTCTTATGAAATGTCATGACATTTTATTCTATTATTTGTATTGACATGTCTTTGACTTTAACAAATTAATTTTTGACATTCTTAATATAATGTTTGAAGTCTTTGAATGTTTATGTTTGAGCATTTTTTGCACTTAGCTATAATCCTTCTTGCAATTCTTCTTGCAATCTTTCTTTTTATTCTATCATCAACCCTTTTTATAGTAAAATCTCTATGTGCCATCATTTGTCCTTTTTGTAGAGCAATTTATCTATTCCAATGTGGGTCATTTTTATAGTGCAATCTCTTCGTTCCATCTACTATCTTTTTGTAGTGGAAAGTGATTGTTTAAAATTTATAACTATCTTCAAGTAATTTATATAGCTATCCAAATAAGTCACATAATACAAGTTTTGTAGTAGGGACTATGTAAGTAAATTTAGGAATTTTTAATAGGATTGTGTTTACCTAAAATTCTAAATCTTGATGATTTTATATAATTTTTAAAAATGATCAAGTAAAATTTTTAATTTTTGGTATAGAATATTAATTTTATCCTATATTTCATTTTTTAAAAATTTGAAAGCTATTTTTGTGTACCTTATGTTCATTATACAACATTTTGAAGCACTTGGTGGAGTCATAGGAAAATTTATGTCCAAAAATTGCACATGCAGAATGTTTCTAACATGAACATGAACGTTGACTTATCCAAAGTACTTGACATTTTGTAGGCTTTGCCTCCAATGTCCACAACGTGACCCTATCAGGGACATGCAAAGCCATCTCTAAAACAAAATTCAAAGCAATCCCTATAGACCTACAACCAAAATGTTATTTGTTTTCCAAATCCTATACCCTAAGTGTATTCTTTAGAAGTGTGAATCCAAAGCTTGATTATCCACAACTTTCAAAACACTTTGCATGACACATCCAAACAATCCAAAATTCAAACGGTAAGAAAGTGCAATGGTAAATACTAAACTATCAGAGAATTAAAGCATTGAAGTGAAGCTTGTGTTGCATCCGCAATGATAAACACTGAACTACCGGAGACTATTAAAGCATGGGATTGAAGCTTGTGTTGCATTCGCAATGAAGTCAGGCCTATTCTCATCCAATAGTTTCTCATTCCTAGAGCCTTTAACAATTGAATCTACACTATAATTATAAAAATAATACAATAAACATTAGATCCCTGGCCTAAAATAAGTTACAACTCATAAAGTTATATTCCACAGTATTATATTGTAGTCCTCACAACTTTAGATTTTTTTCTTTTTCTTTTTGGCAAGGATATTGTAAAACTTTAAAAAATCTAAAAATAAAATTATTCCCTACCCTTTGTTATTTATAAAGATCCTAAATTAGTCTGAGATGATCCTAAACTACCAGATGATGGTGGAAAGGTTTCCAAATCAAATGGTGTGGTTGCAAATTCAATACTTGGCAGTGACAAGTTGTTTATCAGACATTAAATCAGCTTCTCTACCTGACAGAATTCCCTTGTAGTGGCTTGTGTCAAAAAATATAAAGATCCTAAATTCATTATGACGATGCTACTTTATTTTCAAAGCCATGTCTAAAATTTAGGACCACCCTAATTAAAATAACCTTTCATTTAATCGCACATCTCTAGCTAGAAAAATGAGAGTGCATCTCCGAGAAAGATTGTCTATTGTTGTTGATAGTATATGAAGTGTTTCAAAAAACTTGAGGCCTCCAAATGATTAATAGAACACAACTCTATAAATTTAATTAGTCTAGTTATTATTTTTAAATGTCATACAATCTTATTCTATCATTTCTATGGAACCAAAATAGTAATATCTCTAACTTCACCAAATTGAACAACAACATGCTTTTATAATGTTTAAATGTTTGGCAATGCTTGTCGTATAAGAGCATTAGACTTTGTTTGACATGTTGTCTTGGATTTGCATTCCCATTGGAAAAAAATAGTTTTTTTTAAACCATTTTAAAATATAAATATAGCCTTGATTAAACTCAACTTATTCCACTTGTTGGCCAATTAAGTATAAGTCTATCCTAAAACTGCAATCCAATGCAATTTAGAATTCCAATTTAAATTCAAGAAGACAAAAAATCATTGTCAAAACTTAATTCATTTGATGATATTTAGAATAGATATAATTATGTCAAAAAATTTGTAATTAGTTACATAAATAATAATCTTAATAATAAGAAAACTAAGTGAGATACAAAGATAATAGAGAATTTGATAATGTGATAGTAATAACAAATTTTTCATTTAAGGTAAGGTATTGTATTTGAGATACAATTTTTCTTAACTTATTTTTGCACATTATTACTATAACTACTCAAAACCACTAGGTTTGGCCCCTTGAGTTTTGTTTTGTTGTTGAAAGATTTTATAATGGAAATGTAAAAGTGAAATTTGGTAGAATATAAACTAATTATCGAGGTATAGAATTATTGTTGAAGCAACTAATGGCATATGTTGTTGTGGAGATTGGATGTTTAAATGCTAATTGTTTTAAAGATTCTATTGATGTTGGAATAAAAAGGATAAAAATCTTAAACTACTAGTGTTGGAAGATGGTGTGACTTAGAATTTGAGTTGATACATATTAGGGTGGAATCGTGGGTGGAATGACAAATTCTATCAATGTTCTAGGATAGGACGGATGAGAATGTGAACAAATTTATGTTAGGAGATAAATGAAAAATTCTATTGATGTTGAAATAGGACATGTGAGAATTTGAGTGTACTCATGTTAGAAGATAGAATAGTTGAGAATCTAAGTTGACACTCATTGGGATGGGATGGAAAATTCTATCGATGTTTAGATGGAACAACTAAAAAATCTATACCAACTCATATTAGAAAATGGTATGTCTAAAAATTTGAGTTTGACTCATAGATTTGAAACAACAAGACTAATTTAATTTGGTTATTATACTCAAGCTAAGTCTCATATATTTTGTTGGCATACCAATTTGGTTGTTGACCTCATGCCATTAAATATAGCCTACATAATGCAATTATCTTTTGTTTTACATAATGTCATGTATTTATTTCCTTACATATCTATGAACCAAGCAATGAAAAAGCTTTCATACTTTTAATTATTTTACCCATGCAAGAAAAATGAATGGTTCATGCAAAATTCTAAAGGTAAAAGTTAAAATTTTTACATAAAACCACTTGAGAACATTGTTTATAGAAGAGAAAAGTATTGTTGCAATACTATGTTTAATCATTGTATAATACATAAAACATGTTGATTTGTGAAATGTCAATTCCATTTTGTCTTCATAAGCATACATATATTTACATATTGGTTCACACAAACCTAGGAGAATTTTTTTTAAATATATTTAAAGTAATGGAAGAAATATTTTTAGAGATAGTAATTGAGGGCACACATAGATAGAAAATAGTCTTTTAAACTTAGTTACAATCTCTCTGTGTTTCATCATTTGTCTCTCTTGTAGTGCAATATTCATGTTCCCTCCTTTGTCTTTTTTGTAGTACAATCTCTATGTTCTATTATTTATCCTTTAGAAAGTGCAATCTCCCTATTTTATTATATATCCTTGTTTTAGTAGAGGTTGATTGATTAAAAGGGAGAGTTATTTTTAAGTATTTTATAATTATCTAAATAAAATATAAATTAAACATGAATTTTATCATGACAATATAATATGACAAAGACATGTATATGTTAGATTGTTTCATTAAAAGCAACTATGTATGACATGTTCCATAAAACTCAAGCCCTCCTAATGATTAATAGAGTATATCTTAATCTAAATTTAGTTAGCCTAATCATTTTGGTAAAATGTCATGACATTTTATTCTATCACTTATATGGAACCCAAATAGCCATGTCTATGTCTTAACCAACTTGAACCTTGACATGTTTACATGATATCTGAAATTTTTGCCTAATAAGAAAGAATACTTTGTTGGACATTTTGTATTGGATTACCATTTTTGCTAGTATAAATTTTTTTTGGTGAATTTTTTTGAAAAAACAATAGACTTGATTAAATTCAGTTGGTCCCACTCTTTGCATAAGGCATTTCAAGCAAAAATTGTGAAAAACTACCTTTTACTAGGATGTTGAGAAAAAAAATGAAAAAAATTCAAAATTCAAAATTCAAAATTCAATGTATAAATTTGTACTAGATTACTATGTAAATGTGCTAAAAAATTTCAAAAACTTTGACCACATGGATTGAAAGATAATAATGTTTGAAGTTAGAAGATAAACCGTGGTTTTCCACCCGTGTCCAACAAGGCTAGGAATCTTTGAACTCCTCCTAGGGTAGGTTTTTTGCACTGTACATAGTTATTTATTGACATTTGCATCTTGTATCATGTAAGCCACATACCTACCAAATTTCAAAAGTAGAGGAGGAATTTTCTATATGCTACTTGAAGCTTCTTGGGTTGCCTCTAAAGTTTAGGGCAACATAATTTTGATTCAAGCACCCAATTGAAAAAAATTATATTCCCACTAAAGGAATATACATTTACACATTGTGTCAAAATTTTGTGAATATCTAACCAAAATTGACTTTGTGGGTAAATACCCAAGATCTCTTTTGAATGGTCACTTGATCCTTTGGGGGTGAAAGAAGTAACCTTCAAAAAGCAATTTAGAATTTCTTATAAAAACCAAGAAGACAATAAAACATCATCAAAATTTAATGCACTTTTTGCTATTTTATAAAGATATAACAATGTGGTAAACTAAAGTGTTAATACAGGTAAAAAATATGCTTTATAATAAGAAAATTAAATGAAATACAAAAATAATAGAATATGTAAGAATCATAGTAAAACCAAATTCACATCACTTACTACACATTTCAAAATTTGAATGTGCAACACTAGTACATTATGTCATACATTGTGACACAAGAGGATGGTTTACCTTACCTCCACATTTCATCCCAAACCCTTGATTGTAGAAATTTGGGTGAATAAGCCAATATACTCGACCTTTGTGACCTGCTAAGGTCTCCTAACTAAAAACGTGGCTTCTAATTTGTAGGTTGTTAAATTAATTTGTAATCTCTCACTGAACTAAGCTAATTGGGTGTCTTTGATTCCAAATTTGAATTCAAAGTTTCCATCAACTGTAAGTAGCAAATTTCAATGTTTTTATTAGGGCCAAACATTGATTGGTTGGGTTCTCCTTACCAACCAATATTGATGCTTGCATAATGTTGTTAACCAAACTAAACCATTTCCTTTAGAGATTGAGATAATCCCTTCTTGAATCTCTAGGAGTGAATTTTGTTTAATTTAGATAGAGTCATTGGCTAATTGGGAAGTTGCAACATTAGAAGCTCCCACTTTCTAGGGGAGCTAAAGAACCCCCCACCATTGATTTATATTGTTACAAGAGTTCTTTGATTTGCAATTCCTATATGATAGTATTGGCTTTTGTATCTTACATCTCTTTCCAAGGTAGAAGACTCTATAAGCGCACAAACTCTAATTCTCTAAAATCACCCACCTCTTCAAATCTACATCATTTGTACATGTTTCTTTTTTGTAGCTTTTAACAATGTACAAATAGTGCACATTTGAGAAGGTGGTGGGCGACTCTAAAGCCTTATGCCATTCCAACTTCAAAACTTCATAACTAATTCCACAAAGCTCTTAAAAAAAAAGAATAACTTGGATTAGATGCCAATTCCACTTGCCTTTCACAAAAATTCAACAAAAAACATTTCAAGAAGCTTCACCTCTCCCAAATTCCCCAAAATTAATGACTTGGGTTAGATGCCAATTCCACTTGTCTTTCACAAAAACTCACCGAAAAACATTTCAAGAAGCTTCACCTCCCCCCAAATTCCCCCAAATTCAGTTTCATCTCTTAAATGGGCAATTCATGAACCTCCTACCTCAATGGATAACATTTTGTAGAACAATGTTTCATCATCATCATCTACTAGTACGATCAACCATTCAAATATTTTCAAAAACTGAGTGCAATGTTACCGGACAAAGGGAAATTGCAACCAAGGTTCCCCCACCGGAAAAGGAGGGAATCACACATAACATGGTCATGGCTGTGCATTTTGGAGAGTTGTGCACCAAACAAGCCGATGATTTCCTCCCCTTGCTTGACTCCGACAAACAACTGCACATGTACCCTATGTGTACATACTACAATTTTTACCGTCTCCCTACTATTAAAGCTCGCCCACGACAAGACCATTCCCAAGCCCCGATGAATCCCCGAGCAGGTGGTGGCCCATTCCTGAGCCCCGATGAATCCCGGAGTAGGTGGTGGCCCATGATTGGTTCGGGTCCATGATTATCTGATTGCCTATCGCGACCACAGTTGCCTGACATCATATATAACAACAACTTGACTTATCACTCAAGTCTATTCCGCACAGCGCCTCCCTTAGGGCCCTCCATTTGCCATCCCATATCTTTAGTTTTTTTAGTTTTTTAAAACGGGGCGCGAAGAGGGCTCAAAAGTGGGCAATGGATGATTTCCAAGAAAAATGAGGGAATAAAAAAACCCGTATGGGAATCATGTCTTTTGTGTCAGATGATGTTTTCAGTTTCATCCCCATATCACAAGTGGTTTTTTAACCCTTAAATGTGGATGATAAAGAAACCTTCCAATGGGACAAAAGTGCAATTATTCATCCTCAGAATTTTGTTGTGAAAAGGGGAGGGTTTTTTTTATAGTAGTTTGACTTTCCAGTGAGTGCTTTTGTAATTTTGTAAGCGAATGATTCACGTGGTAACCAAAGGAATGATTTCCACGGTCACTAGTCCGTCCTTTTTCAGGATTAACCCAAGATGGGATGCTAAGAGGGCTACTAAAAGTGTACAATGAATGACTTCCAAGAAAAACTAGAGAATCAAAGAATGCACTCTAATCCAATCTTTTATGTGTCAAGTGATGTTTTCAATTTCTATTCTATATCACAAGTTTTTTTTTAACTTGGTAAAGACGTCGAGGGCTAAAGTGTTCGATGGACGACTTTCAAGAAAATTCTATATAGGAACAAAAGAATGCACTCTTGAATTCATTGTAGAATTTGATAGTTTTTTGAGTGGTGACCTTGGTTGTAGAGCTACTACATCCTTCCAAGGTTCATATTCAATTGTATAAATAAGTAATATATGAACAAAGAGAATAAAATTTGTGAGGCTTTACCTCATTGAGAAGTATTGTAATGGGAGGGAAGAAATGTGGTGCTCCATCTTTTTATAGTGTAAATGGAATTCTATATAAGAAGTGAACTCTAACAAAATTGGAATTTTCAAGTCATCTTTGTTAATGTGGTTCAAAGCTAATGAATATATTATAAAAAGCATTTTGAGAAAAAATATGAGCTACTACAAGTCTACAATGAAAGGAGTAAGGGACACACATATTAAAAAAGCTTGAATTTTGTTTTCAATTTTCAAGGGTTGAAAGTGTATCATCTTCATTCAAGTGCTAAAGAAATTTACATTAAAAAATATGTTAATTATGGATGAATCACTCTATTCATCTAAATGTATGAAAATTCATCCAAATGTGGTGATATCATCCAAGTTTTTTAAAAATGGGTGACTTGTGGCAATTTCATTCATTAAAAATGGAGAATATTTTCCAAAATATTTAAATGTTTATCTTAGTATCACATTTCAAAAATAAAACCAACAACTATAACTATTGCAACAAAATACATCCAAAATATTTTAGATGGATGGCCATTTAGAAAATAAAATGGTTAGAATAATAGCAAGATTTTTAAAAATCAACTCTCAAATTTCCTAAACAAAATTATAGTATGCAACCTTAATTGATCCTTGTATCAACAAAATGTCTTTCAAATACCACCCAAGTATCACCTACATAACACATTAGAATAAAATATAGTTATGTTTAAAATTATCCATCTTTGCTACCAAAGATTGACTAACTTAGTTTTTTTGTTATTTGCCTTAGACTATAAAATGAAGAAACCCATTTAAAATTGATAGAATCAATGAAATAATTAGAGGCTATTAACCCTGAAAGAAACTTTACCAATTGCAATATCATGATGCTTGGATTTCATATGGAAGTATTTTCAATTCTTTTCAAATGGTTAAGTTTCATCTTTCAAAAATTTTATCCAAAAATATGAGCAACCTACAATTTGCATCTCTCCATAATATGTTGAAGAAATAAGTTGGAAATACATATTAAAAAATTCAAAAAAAATTAATATTCATATTTGAAAAAAATATCATATGTGAAGGTCTGATTTGACACTAAGGTGTTGAAATTGCATTTTCAAATCAAATTCTTAGGGATTTATGTTACCTCACACCATTCACAAGATGGAATGTATACCTTTTTACAAAAATAACTTAATTTTTGCTCAATTTGACATTTAAATAGGATAGTATGTAGGAAAAAGTAAAGGATGATTAAAAAACTAAATTGTTGAGTTTAGTTATAGAATTGAAAGTTTTTTATTCCAATGGCTGTAATATTGTACTATCTCTATCCCAAAATGACCTTAATGGACAAAATGTTTAGGATTAAGGATTAAAATAACATTTTTAAAACTCGTTATGTGTTGTAAGTAGAGTTAAGTGCACTCCTAGCATATTAGAAATTTTGAGTTTTAGAACCCTTTTCAAAGTGTAGTTTGGAAGTATTGAAAAGTGGAATTTTGGAGGCATTTTCAAGGAGCACCAATAAGCACTTAATTGTTGATTGTGAGGTGTCATTTGGGTGTAGTTAGTATGGGCCCAAGACCATGTGTGAACCTTTGTATCACCTTCCAAAACTTCATTTCCTTCAATCGGACAACACTTAAAGAGATGCAAAAAATAAGAATGAATAGTGTTGATTAACCCCTTCAATCATTTCATTTGTTTTTCAATTGATGATTGCATGAATGGAAGAACTATTGCTTAGAGTTGTTTTGTTGGTCCTAGATAACAATCAATAGCCAAATTTGACCAATTTTCAACATAACAAAGTGCAACAAGATCATTTGAAGACAAAATATTGAAGCCAACAAGAAAATTATTTTGGGATAGAGGGAATAATGAATAATTACATATAATTTTTTTTTAAATCCAAAAAAATTTGAAATTAAATTCAAAACAAAACTTCAAATTTTATTTTAGATAGAGATTCTATAATTGCCTGCAAACTAAAACTCCTTATAACATTCATCTCATTAATCAAAATAGAATGATTTAAAGATTTTTAAGTATATATATAATATGGAAAATTAATTTTAATTTTAAAATAATAATTTTCTACATTGTCCAGATTGCCCAAGCTTTGAAAGAAACTATATAATATATATCATACAATAACTTTTTTTTAACCATGTATTCAAATGTTATGAAAGTTGTTGTACCTTGCCACTACTCTTTGACCACATGTTGTGTGAAAATTTCAATGAAAAGAAATGAAAATTCCATTCGTAAATGGATGACCAAAAACTCTATATTGCGAGAAAAAAATACTTCAAGACTTTGGGGATTAAATACAATAATGAAGTCAAGAATGAAGAAGAAATTGGCATTCATAATATAGTCCAAAGAGAAAAATCGTAATGGATTGAACTACATTATACTGTTTAAGTTTATACATAGGTCAATTTAAATTTTCATTTTCTATATGGATCCAAATGACACCTTTCCTAGTTTTAAAATGAATAAAATCATGTAGATGCCATATTCAAACATTTTTCAAAGACAACAATAACTAACCATACTAATATGAATTGACTAATCAAAGCCTTTAATTACTTGATGTAGAATAAACAAAATCATGCATGTGCTATATCCATGCCTTTTTCAAGGGCACAAAGATTTGTAGTAGCATCTCACAAGTGAGTACATCATTATTTTAAATTTGGTCATACCTAAGCAAATGTCAAGCTATGAATGATCATAATTAGACATTAACAAATGTTTTAGATTTAGACAAAAAAAACAAAGGATTTTGAAAGCATGACACATATTTTGAGCTCCCTAGTCTCCATATTGCAATGAGGTATTAATTCTTTTCTTTTATTGTGGTAATCTCCATGTTCATTGCAATAAGACATCTCTAGATGGTCATGGAAAAATCATGTATGCAACTCACCTCATAATCAAAGAAACATATTGCAACAAGAACAATGAGTAAGTCAAGAATGGAGGAATGTGAAGACAACAAAATTTTGTACATGATTCTCTAACAAATGAAAGCCTTTGATTGTTTGATTCAGGATAAATATAATCATCTATATAGTATAGCTAGGCCTTATTCAAGGACATCAATGACTTGCCCTATGAACATCCATTGTGACATCAAAGCCCTTGATTGCTTGGTTTAGGATAAATAAATGTATATGCCATATGTAGATCTTTTTCAAGGATGGCAATGACTTGTTGTAGCATCTCACTAGTGAGCACATCATTGATTTAAATTTGGTCCTATCTAGGCTAGTATGAATATAAACAACCACAATCAAACACAACACTAAAAGTTGTTTTAGATCTAGTCTTACCTAGGTAGATGCCAATAACAATGGCAATCAAATATACTACTGAAAAATGTTTTAGATTTGGTCTTACCTAGGTAGATGGGTGTCAATATAGATGATCACAATAGGAAAACTGTTTTAGATTTGGTCTTACCTAGGTAGGTGGGTTTCAACATAGATTATACCATAGGACACTACTAATAGTTTTAGGTTTGTCTAAGTAGGTGTCAAACTGTCAATATAGATGATGTTTTAAATTTATTCTTACCTAGTCACATAGGTGTCAACATAGACAATGACAATCAAACATTGTTGCCCCAACCTAGAATTTTAGTAGGAATGTCGACACTAGAGTATAGAGAGCAATACCTTATTTTTCCCATAAGTAGACAAATATTTGAATATGACCTTGAAGATCCTTAAAAATTGTACAATGTACAATTTTATTTTGAAAAGTTCTAAATTTGCGTACTAAAAAAATAATTTAAAATTTAAATTTAAAACTTTCTGGAAACAAAATACATGAAAGAAAACACATAATATTATGTAATTTGGATTCTAACAGAGAAATTGCTATTGCATAAACTCATAAAATGTCTGGAGATTTTCAAAATGTTATAAAATGGAATAGAAACTCAAATTCTCAGGCTGCGTTTTGATGAGTGAAATTGGATATAAAAACCATATGTTCTGGGACACAATTGAGCTTGAAATTGAGTTTGAAAGTGACCTTGCAGGCACTGCTCATTCGTAAATTAGCTCGAAACAATTCTGGCTACAAAAACTTGATGTGCCCCTGGACGCAGAGACCTTCAGGAAAATTACTTCGGGGTAATCCACAAATGAATAGTGACGGCATCTTCTTTCTAAAACACATAATCCTTCAATTTACAGGTCTTCTTGCCCAAGCTCCATAAAAAATATCTCCTCCAGCAGAAAACCAGACCACAATAAAACAATAATTGCAGATGAACATTATACTCCCACCAACTTAAATTAAGTTATTCCTTTGTAAGGTACCGTTCAGGATTCCACAACGATAACTTTCTTTGAAAGATTCTGCGCCAATATTCCATGCAAATGATTGTGCTACATTCAAAATTTAACTTTAATGCAGAGAGAAAGTGCTAAACAGTAGACAAATCTTCCAAAAAGTCACCTTGCTGGCAGCTATAGCTGGAACACCTTGGCAGCCTGATTTTGCACATCTCGAGGTCGCACTTTCAAGGCCTTCCAATATATAGCCAAAATGTAGCCAATACAATTGGATCTTCACAGCAAATATAAAAAAAAAAAACGAAACTCTGAGCTGTTTTGCTCATTGCAATCACCATTTTTCCTTCAACTCTTATCTTCTCCTCCAACCTTCAAACAGATATGTTTCTAGAGTCAGATCCATCAATCTGATGCTTTACTTGAAATATTTGCTTCGTCCAACACTTTCCTCTCCTGATAAACTGCTTGATGATAATATATGAATCGAGAAATCCAGTTACTATACTTCCGCAGGAAAGGGTCCTACTGCAGTAGTGGCCAACGCAATTAAAGGTCCCACAGATATCATCGGGTTTATGGCATATACCGTCATTGTACAAAAGAATCGTAGAATCATAGTATAGAGTGACACACTCCACACATACAAATTCTGTTGCCCGAAGTTCAGATCAGAGACTGACACTTCTTTGGTGTACATGCAAATCCGAAGGGTAATATTCACTCTCTGGATTGGCATGTCGCTGTCTTTGACGGTCTTCGTCAATCATAGACTTGATAAAATACTCCCCAGCCTTGTACGAAGAGCGCACCATTGGCCCTGACGCCACATATCGGAATCCCTGTGAAGCAAACGAGTTGTCAATACAATGTGCCATTAAGAAACTGCAAATGCCCCAAATGGCTTCACTAAGCTACAAAAATCGGGCAACTGCTTTTTAATTGCTGAAGAATTCCAATGAAAAAAGAAATAGTACACATGAGGAAGTGTCAGAACCCCACCAATTCATCGCCCAACTTGCGATACTCTTCAAAGGCCTC
Organism: Climacium dendroides; assembly: GCA_950106755.1. Lineage (NCBI taxonomy): Eukaryota > Viridiplantae > Streptophyta > Bryopsida > Hypnales > Climaciaceae > Climacium > Climacium dendroides. The sequence continues at coordinate 13,429,947 of OX467086.1, forward strand.
GGGGGTAACAAACTCGGAAACGGGCATGTGCCGCTTTGTAGGCCTCATGTACTGCCCTAGTGTCATCACATCCACACCTGCCTCCCGCACACTCTTCATTGTGTTCACAACCTGCAACGACTCAACCGAATATCACACTCCTGCATATGATAAATGCCTGAAGTGACACACATAGTACTCTCTACCCTAACGCCCCCCAAAGAGTAAACCGTGATGCAGTGGTGTCAACCATTTGTCAGGTGTAGTGAAACATAATCTTACTACTCTGCAAGAAAACATTCAAGGAAAATCCACAATGATGAAGAATACCTGAGCAGGAGTCTCGCCACAACCAAGCATGATCGATGTCTTAGTGAGGGTGCCTGGGGGTGCATACTTCTTCGCCATGCGCAACACATCCAGTGATTGCTTGAAGTTAGCCCTTCGATCCCGTACAGAGCTTTGAAGCTCCTCAACAGTCTCAATATTGTGTGCAAAAACGTCAAGCCCAGACGTTGCAACCCTCTCCACACACTCCGGATCACCACGAAAATCTGGAACTGCAGAGTACACACAAGTCTCAATTGTTCACCATTTGGAGGATGCTTTTCGACTCCTCAACTTCATTCACATGAGCAAGGCAACTAAAAAAAATTAAACCCTAAACGATCAAGGATTCATCGTTCAAATTGACCAATTTGATTGATTATATTGTGAAAATATATTTCAAATTTAATGTCACCAGATTCAATAGAAAACAGTACATGTGTTGGTAAAAAAGAAACAAAGGATAGTTCCAATTATAACTACACAAAACTGCACGAGATCCAATTTGGGCCGCTTGGTCCTTTTAGGGTTTGGAATATCAATTAAAAGGTCAAGAAAAGAGATGACAACAGAGGAGAAACAGCATACCAAGAGCTTCAACCAGCATAGATGGCTTCCTTTCTTTCAGGTTCCTCACAGTCTCAGCGAAGTGTGAACTGCCCTGATCAAGCATATCATCTCTGTCAACACTAGTCAGCACAACATAATCCAACCCCCACGCGACTATAGCTTCCGCAACTCGCAATGGTTCTTCAGGATCCGCCGGTGGAGGAGCTCGTGAAGTTTTCACAGCACAAAACCTGCAGAAAAATGCAGCTCGTTATCATGCCAGAATTCATAAACTAGCAACCATGAGTACTGAAACAATCCTCCAATGCACTAATAGAAATATCATACAGTCCTAAAAGCTTCTCCCATTATGTAAAGGATACTAAACCGCTAGTAACCTGATCGCATATCATATACGGACACCACTTACCAACACCAACTCATTTATTCATACATTTGGTTGAACTTATTAGCAAGCAGTGTAAACATGAATAAAGGTCTTTGGTCACTGATCTTCGAATGCAAATTACGGTTTCATACTGTCACTTACAACTACGCAAATTGAAATTGCATTCGACATTCGCACATAGTGATCAACATTTGATCTCAACAGATTTGGTTCTAATACCCAGAGTGATCTCCCAAAACCACACTCTAACATATGCTTAAATAGTGTCCTCTATCTCACAGAATAGCAAAGGAATACAGCGAACCGAAATTCCCAACACATACCGGCAACCCCGTGTACACGTATCCCCAAGTATCATAATGGTAGCAGTAGCAGTGCCGGTTTCACCCCCTGTCCAGCACTCTCCAATATTAGGGCACCGAGCCTCCTCGCAGACCGTATTCAGCTTCAATTCCCTTAATTTCGACTTGATTGCAGCATACTTGTCGCCGCCTGGCACCACCATCTTCATCCAATCCGGCTTCGGCCGCGGGTTCTTCTTGGTGCCCACTTCCACCGAGTACCCCTCCGGAGCGGAGCTCGAGTGCGTGATGAAGTCGACCAAACTCGGACCTCCTTTCGCCAGTCTCTCCCGCAATGAGCTGAGAGCAGGAGTTGCTGGAGTTGAAAACTCACTTGTGGTGGCAGCACCTCGAATCTGTTGCCCTAAAACGGATGCCCTCTGCCTGCACCGCAAGAGAGCGGGAAACCCTAAAACTCTTCCTCCTCCCTTCATCTTCAACTAATGGATTCACACCGCAAAAACTACTCACCACATCCACACCGCTTCACTAGACCCGCCCACCGCAACCCGAATTGTAGGAATTAGAAGATTACACTGCTTTCCGAAACCGCAGGGACACTAACTCGCAATCACGCCGGAAAAAAATTGAAGCTTACAGAAACCTTTGAAGGAAAAATGGTCCTGACTAATGGGTGGATCCAATCAACACTACCGTAATAGCAGAATCACGACATTTCTCGCGACAAGCATTAGGAAATTGTAGAAAAATTCGAAAAAATTCGCAAGAAATTCTTGTGTTTGTGTGAATCACTGAAGCTCTTGAAGAGAGAATTTTTCAGCTTGGAGTCGCGTTACGCAATCACAGGCAGACGCAACAAAACCCTGCTCCGGCGTAGTGCGAATCGCTAAGGCGATCGGCACGAGAGCCAGAAGTGTTGGGGCGCATGGGAGCCACAAGGAACAGTCGGTTCTCCGTCACTTCACCTGTTTACCCTTGCTTCTCATCCATCCACGTATGACCCCCATCCACGTTGTTCTCATCCACGTTGTTCTCATCCACGTTGTTCTCATCCACGTTGTTCTCATCCACGTTGTTCTCATCCACGTTGTTCTCATCCACGTTGTTCTCATCCACGTTGTTCTCATCCACGTTGTTCTCATCCACGTTGTTTTCATCCACGTTGTTCTCATCCACGTTGTTCTCATCCACGTTGTTCTCATCCACATTGTTCTCATCTATATTGTTTTCATCCATATTGTTCTCATCTATATTGTTTTCATCCACGTTTTTCTCATCTATATTGTTCTCATCTCTGTTGTTCTTATCCACGTATTTCATCTACATATTGTACAAATGGTGGCCTCCTTCCATATTGCAGTTGGAGGCTGGTGAAAACTCATGATAAGGTAACAGGTCTAGAAATCGGCCACCTAAAAGCTGAAACTGAAATTTGTGGAAGCAAAGCTTCTTGAAATAATTTTCAGTAAATTTTTCTTGAAAGACAAGTGGAATTGGAATCTAATCCAAGATGTTTTTAAATTTTTTGGAGCTTTGTGGAATTAGTTATAAAATTTGAAGTTGAAATGGCATAGGGCTCTAAAATCACCCACCTCCTAAAATGTACACTCTTTGTACATTGTTGAAGGCTATGAAAAAACAATATTTACATATAGTGTATATTTGAGGATGCAGGTGGTTTTAGAGCCCGTACAATTTTAGAGCTTGTTGCCTTAGCAGTGGAATGGGAGTTCTAAAAAAATGGACTCCCATTTTGCTGGGCTTTATCAGCCTTTGACTCTACATGGAAGTCTGTCCTAAGAGCATTCTCAATAGGGTATTAAATTAGCCATTAGAACTCTAAATTTTTAATTGCTTTCCAATTGCAACTCAAATTATCAATTCAAAAAAGGAACACAACAATATATTTGAATTCTAGAGTACTAATGATGGCTCTTTTCACACTGAATATTTTTCAAATTTTCAATGCTCTAGAATCCACTTCTAAAGGCTCTTTGAATGAAGGCACATGGTCTCTAAGAAGACTCAACAAATAAATTTGCTTGAATAATTGTTCTGAAGAGTGCCTTCGTAACTTAATTGAAGCACCTCATTTAGTGCCTAGGTTTTGAGGAAGACAACAAAGAAGATAATGCATAATCAATTAAAGTAGTACAACTTGATGCCGTTGTCCAAGTTTTCATCATGATTTAATCCTTATATGTTGACATGGATGTTTGGTCTCCAATGGATGGCATCCAAAGGAATCCTTAAGTAGGACAAAAGTGCAACTATTCATCTTGGAAATTTTGTTGTGAAAAGGAGAGGGCTTCTACAATTGTTTGATTCCCAATGAGTGCTTTTGCTATTTCTTAAGTCAAATATTCATATAGTAATGAAAAGGGTTGATTTCCAAGGTCACTCGTTTGTCCTTTAAAGATTAATCATATTTTATCCTCAAAGATCCATACATTAGGATAATTTAAGATTAAAAAATTACTCAAAAATCCATATGTGCACTTTTTACTCCAAACTTCCAAACAAAGTTTGTGCACTTCTCCTTGCAAGGAGTTTACTAGCAATACCATGAATGTGACTGATGAACGCATGGTTCCACACATCTCACCATAATAAACAAATAAAATAATCAATTTAATTTAATGTATAGATGTTTAGCTTGCTTTGATAAGAAGTAGCTTGGCCTTCTTTGCTTTACTTCCTATAATTTGCTTTGGCCCATCTTGAAGGATATTATGGTTGTTGATATCATTTTCATCACTAATACTCCGTATTAACCCCTAAATGTCTGAGGCACCAAATTATGGTGTTGGCAGTACTTTGAAGTTAAATAAAACCTAACCAATTTGCTATTTTTAATACTTTATATTTTTGACAAAAAAATTTTGATGTCTAGTTTTAGCATCAAAAATCCAAATTTGAAAATGAATGATTATGAATTTTCTATCCAAGATTTTGTGCAAGGGTGTCCATTGCAATCTTGACTCTCTATAAAGTTGAGGGCTCTTCAAAATGAGCTTCAAATACACTAGACCTTGGAGAAAAAATCACATTAGAAATTCATTTAAAAAAAATTGTAGAGTAGATTTTGAGAAGCCATAAATTGATTGGGGTTATGCATGTTAGGCCCTTCAACCTCATATTTTTTTGGTGACCAATTTTTTAGATTTGACATGCAAAAAGAGAGTTGAAAGATTTTCATAGTTTTAACACCTTCATAATCAAACATTATAATCTTTCCATTCATAAGTGATATTGTTGTGTTTTCTTTTCCTATGTGATTTTTAACATATCTAATTTGAATTTGTATAGTTACAATTCAAAAAAAATTGATACAACTTATCAAAATGTTGGCTTTTTATTTTATTTATAGCGAATTCATAGGATCTCAAAATAGGCCTTGGGCATTTAAGGGATGTAGTGAAGTGTTCTTTGTATCAAATAGAAGTGAAGCAGAAAATCCAACAATGAATGTAATTGATAGGGTGTTGTGTGTTGAAGGAAAAGGCTACCGGTTTTCTGGGAGAGAGCTGGTGCAATTTGAAGAGCTGTATTTGAGAGGATTTGGGCACATTTTCAATGGCGAGCATGAATTGCTTTTTTTCTCCAGTTTCTAGAAGAGGAAGTGGTCTTGTAACGACTGGCCGATCAGACGTCGTTTCTTAGTTTGTGAGAATTTGGTCGAAGGTGCTTCTGGCTAGCGTTTGGCTTGCACTTCTTGGGGAGGGAGCATTGGAGAACAGAAGATTGAGTAGTGAGAGGATGCTCAGAAAATGGTCGTATGCAGGGTGGCCGATTGTGTTGGAGGGACCAGACACCGTTTTGAATGGCGAACAGGATTCCTCAGACCGTGGATTTGATGACTTTCACTTCTGTTGTCACTCAAGAAATATATACTTGGATTCTAAAATCGACTCATCATCCTTTGTCAACAACAAGTATTTTGCACGCAGCTCCTAAACAAGATTATAAAATCCCTAAGACACCGCTGCAAAGTGCAAGTGCTCAAATTCAACCCCTAGTTGTCGAATTGGTTCCTGAGGTAGGGTCGTGAGGTTGATGCGTTTGGTGTCTGGACATCTCCTCTTGCTGCAGCAGGATTTTTTTGTCCGCTCGTTGAGTCTCCACTGCCTGGTGAACCTTTGCAACCGAGTAGGAAGCCTTCAGAGCACTAACCGTACGTATAATCCTTTCTCTGCAACACAGTCAAATTTGGAAGCTTTTGGCATACATTAGGGTTTTCTCGATTAGGGTTTAACAATTTCGGAGAGATGCAAGAGCAGAGTTGGGAGGTAGCTGAAAATTTTGATGAGATGCCTCTTACATGATAGTCTAGATTGAAGTGTAGATTGCATTGGCTGTTGTTCCTATGTAGCTGCTGCTTGGAGGGCTGTTCATGGGGAGCTCATTCTTTTCCTGACGTTAGGGTTTAGCAACTTGGAGACACAGGTGAAATGTAGCTCAAGGACTTACAGAGATTGACTCATATAGATTGAGGTTAGATTGAAGTTAGGGTATGGAACTTGTTGCATATATCGAACGTTGTTCATGTCAAGGGTGTTTTCCTCTCTATTGTTTGGGTTTGGCAATTTGGTGGATAGAGTAGAAGCAGTTGTAAGGGAGCAGCAAATTCGAAGAGATTGATCTTACACGACGATTGTTTCTTAGTTAAAGTCAAGATTTTAGAACCAGTTACTGGGGTCGTTCATGTGGGGTGTTGTGATTAAGGGTTTCTTGCTCTTCATAAGTAGGATTTGTATCTGTACAAGTTACAGTATTTGTTAGAGATTCGTACTTTCACATTTGCAACTTTCTCCGAATTAAAGTGAAGTTCCAGTCAGGTTTTCGGAAGCTGAATGCATTAGAAGTCGTTCGTGTTGATGCCGAACTGTTGTTGTTTCTTCCTTCCTGCTGGAGGCCTGAGCGGTCAGGGTTTAGCAGTGTGGAGAACTGATCAGACACGGTTGAAAGGGAGCAGAAGACCTGGAGAGATTATTTCGTATGTTATATGAATTCTTTTATTGGCTATAGCTTTGTATTAAGGCTGCATACCTCGGTGGTTGTTGATGTAGGAAACTGCTGAGGGTGTTTTCTCCCCGAACTCAGGGTTTAGCATTTTGGAGGGGATTTCACATAACAGAAAGAGAAAACATGCAATTGAAGGGAGTGAAAGATTTGAAGACATAGATTCATAAATGAAACTTGGTGTGTGGACTGAAGTGAAGTTCTAGTCAATATTTTGGAAGCTGCATACAAGGAAAGTTATTCGTGCTGAAGACAAAGGAGCTATACGAAATAGACAAGTTATGGACGCAGTTGAGCAAATTTGAAGATATTGGCAGTCATACATGATACTTTGTGTGTATGCTGAATTCGAGTTTTGAAGCTTGTTGTGCTGTGCATTGGACACTGCTGAGGTTGGGGTTGGAGATGCAAGCAACAAAGGTTTTCCACCTGCCTGGAGGTTTAGCACTTCAGAGAAGAGAATACCTCATTTGAAAGGAGAAGATTAATACTTATATACTTTATGGACCTCTACTCAAAGTTTCAGATACTGCATGCTTTTGGAGAAGGGGCTTCACTTGAGAGACTGCGAACATGCACCTGAAAGAGAGTCAAAGACTTGTAGAAATTCATTTCTGCATTTTCTCTAGATACGAAGTGAGTTCTATTTGTGATGATACTTTGTCGAATCTTTTGAAGTTTGAAGACATCGAATCACAAAATGTCGGCATTCACTCGACTTTCATTGCGTCATGGGCAACAAACGAGAAGCTACTTTGTGTGTGGAGCTGGTCCTCAGGTGAGTGAGTGTGAACTTATGGCCGTAGACCTGTTATAAATAAGTGGTTGAACGACTTATGACCTGTGTCAACTGAAACACCGTCGTCTTGTTAGCAACATTTGTGTCCAATATATTTAGGTTCCTCCACAGCAATGTTTGATAAAAAGGGTGTTACGTTTTCCCCAAAATTCACAGGACATGATCATGGGTTGTTGAACGTGAAACATTATCTATTAGTACTGATGAGTATCTTGTGCTCAACCTGCTACCAATGTGTTTTTTGACGCACAGTTGGGGATTTCTGTGACCAGGATGCCTGTGTGATGCAAGTCTTTAAGTCTCCCTGGCTTGTACACCCATTTATATTATTGGTCTCGCCCTCCCATGGAGGAAGAAGCAGGTGTTCATCGCCTTCAGTTTGGAGAAGGTCTTCTGTGAGTACCCATGCTTCAGGTATGTATCAGATGGCCGTCCTCATCGAAAGAAGTGGGGTGCTGTTTGCCTGTCTCATAGAAAATGTGACTGACATATATCAACTATGTACCAGTTGAATCAGGCGAAGCACAGACAATTGAACAAGTTTGGGAGGAATATTTTGCGGATCCGTTGCAGTGGTGGGACATCAGGGTTGACAAGGTATCACTAAAACTATCAGCTATTTGATGTTAGAAAATTGCAAAAATCAAGGAGGAGACTCTTTATTGCTTGACCTCAAGCTACGGCATGCTTGCAAAACCAAGCATACCGTAGCCTGAGGTCATGTTGGGTATATTTTTGCCAAATAATTATATTAAATTGGAAGGGCTGGTTTGGTAGTTCATTTTTTTTATTAATAAGTTATTTGGCAATTATTAAAAAGTTCTTCTTAACTTTCAGCAACCCTTCAAATAATCTTGAAAGTGAACGGTTTTCTTCATTGCTTAGGAAAGTGATAGTCATGGCTTCCAATGAACTCGTTACTTTTCGTAGTGTCCTTGTTTTTGCTGTAAAGTTAGAGGAATGACTTGGATTCTACATTATTTAGTGGATATCTCGAGGGATCGAGCTATACAGGCATCTATTTCCAACATTTTAACATTCTTTATATTTAATTTTCCTTAGCTTCGGCAAAGTGACTTATTTATTTCCAAAACCATTCGGCTTCAAAAATTTCAATTATTTTTGCCGAAGTTGACCTCGGGCTACGATATATTAATGCTTGGAGTGGAGTGAATGCTATATTCCTTGATTGGTTTTCCCTATTTGATCTTGGGTTGTGGTCCCTATAGGTGAATCCCACATCACCTGACTTTAAACATAAGGTGACAGAGAAGGTGCTCTGGGTTAATGACTGGTCAACGCCAACATGGGCGAAGGCGATGCTCAAATTGGTGACTCTTAGCAAATTACCATCTCATGTTGGTTATCACATGATTGATATTCAAGAGAATGTACTTCCAAATAGGTATCGGCATGAGCTTGAGATTTGTCTTTTTGTTTCAGGAAAGTTTCCCACGTTATGAACGCTGTTCTCAGGAAGAATGTGTTGATGAGACAGATTTCCGAAGGGCAGGTTTAGAAGAAGAAATACTTTGGTCACCAGTGCAAGGGAGTCTCAGCAAGCTGTTCAAGTTGGCGGTGGGCGTATGCATATGCAAAGCGCAAGAACCACGAGTGAAGCAATTGATCTTTTGAAGAACCGACTACAACAAGGCATTGCTATTGAGTCGTACGCTTATGTTGAGGTTCTGAAGCGGTGCTTGAATCAGGAAGACCTTACAGGAACAGAGCAAGTTCATAAGTGCATCATTGAGGGTGGCATGCAGCAGAATATATTTGTGGCTACGAACCTATTGAGAGCCTACATCAGATGTGGGAGACTGGAGGATGCACGCAGAGTATTCGACCGGCTTTTGAAGAAGGATGTTATTAGTTGGAACGTCATGATTGGAGGTTATGCTCTGTACAGTTGTGCGGAAGATGCCATGGAATCTTTCAATCAAATGAGAAAGGAAGGTATGCGACCTGATGCAGTTACTTACTTGAGCATCCTGAAGGCATGTGCGAGCCCATCAGCTTTAAAGTGGGGCGAGGAAGTTCATGCATATATCAGGGAGGGTGGGTTTGAATCAGACGTTCGTGTAGGGACTGCGCTCCTTCAAATGTATGCTAAGTGTGGGAGAATGAAAGAGGCAAGAGAGACATTTGATGCATTGTCGAGTCGCAATTTGATTACCTGGAATGTGATGATTGGAGCATATGCCGAAAGTGGTTTTGGTGAGGAAGCGTATCGACTTCTTCTCCAAATGAAACGGGAAGGCTTCAAACCAGATGCAATCACGTATTTGAACATCCTGAATGCATGTGCAAGCGCAGAGGCTTTGGAAAGGGTGAAGGACGTTCACAGCCATGCCCGTGAATCAGGATTTGAGTTGGATTTGCGCGTGGGCAGCGCTCTTATCCACATGTATGCGAAGAGCGGAAATGTGGACGATGCCCGCCTAGTTTTTGACAGATTGAAGGAACGGGACGTAGTCACGTGGACTGCGTTGATTGGAGGACTCGCGCAACATGGTTGTGGGCATGAAGCATATGAAATGTTTATCCGTATGCAACAAGAAGGCTTCAAACCAGATCCTGTGACTTATGTGAGCATCTTGAATGCATGTGCAAGTGCAGGGGGGTTGGACTGGGTGAAGGAGGTTCACAGCCATGCCCTTCAATCAGACTTTGAGTTGGATTTGCGTTTGGAGAATACGCTGGTCCACATGTATGCAAAGTGTGGCAGTATTGATGATGCGCGACTAGTCTTTGAGAGAATGGAAGAACGGGACGTGGTTTCATGGAACGCGATGGTTGGTGGATTTGCGCAACATGGATGTGGGTCTGAGGCTCTAGAAGTCTTCAGGAATATGATTGCAGCTGGTGTGGAGCCTGATGGGTACTCATTTGTGGCAGTGTTGTCGGCCTGTAGTCATGCAGGCCTTGTTGATGAAGGCCTTCGAATCTTTCAGGCTATGTCGCAAGATTATGGGATCGTTCCCAGTGCGTTGCATTGGTGCTGCATGGTGGACATTCTTGGGCGGGCAGGGCACCTGAAGGAAGCGAAGCTCTTGATTGATAATATGCCAGTTGAACCAGATGGAACGATTTGGGGAGCCTTGCTTGGTGCTTGTAGATCTTATGGTGACGTGGAGTTGGGTGAACTTGCGGCTCAAGAGTGTTTCAAGTTGGAACCCAATAATGCCTCTGCTTACGTGCTCCTCTCCAACATCTATGCTGCAGCTGAGAAGTGGGAGAAGGTTTCATGGGTGCGTACTATGATGCAGGAGAGAGGTATACGCAAGGATCCAGGTCGAAGCTGGATCGAAGTTGGTAACAAGACTCATTCCTTTATCGTAGGGGATACATCTCACCCAGAAACGACGGAGATATACGCGGAGCTTAGCAGATTGACTGAGAAAATCAAGGCTGAAGGTTACCTTCCCAATACCCGAATTGTGTTGCATGACGTTAATGAGAGCGATAAAGAATTCTCCCTCTGCTCTCATAGTGAGAGGTTGGCTATTGCTTATGGACTTATTTGCGCACCTAGTGGTGAACCAATTCGTGTTTACAAGAATCTTCGGGTGTGTTCAGATTGTCATACAGCAACCAAATTGATTTCCAAAGTGACTAGAAGAGAGATTGTGATGAGGGATGCAAATCGCTTTCATCACTTCAAAGATGGCTTGTGTTCTTGTCAAGATTATTGGTGATGAGTTTGGGAATCTCAATTATTTGTGGAGCACAGGTTCAATTTCTTGAAACCTTTGATGATCTTTGGCATTAGCCGATTGGATGTTCAAATGAGAGCACTAGAAGGCTCCTCAAAGCCAATTTGCAAACGATTATATCATAAGTAAGTCTAAAAGAGAAGAAAATGCCTTGAACTGGAAGATCTGTGTCGAGTTTCAGTAGTGATTTCGCATAAACTGCCAATTTATGTAAAATGAAACAGATTGACTGCCAATGAGATTTTTTGTTTCTATTTTTCAGTTATGAAATTACAAGTCTTATATGAGTCTAAAAGATTTTCAATTTTTTTGTGAAGTTTTGATATTATTGTTAATTTTTTAACCATGTAGTGTTGATATGGACACTTTGTGTCTGATGGATGACTTCACTTGGCACTATAGAATGGAGAATAATGTTTTTTCATCCAATTTAATTATTTGGAGGGTACTTGAGTACATTTTCAGTGAATAGTATGATGATCTTTGTAGTGTATTTGGGTCATTTCTTGCTATTTTCTATTGATGTGAATTTGAGTCATAATAATGATGTTTTTTGAATTTGAGTACAATTAACAAAATGAAGCTAGACAAGTATAGTTTTTACTCTAATTGGAAAAAAATTTAAATTCATAAAATTCGATATTTTATATCAATATGAACTTTGGGCCTTTTACCATGGTTTGTTGATTTTTTAATTTTAGAATGATATAGTAACTTTGGATTATACCATGATGTTCTACACTAAATATAAATCTGTGGTGAAAATTTCATGTTTATTTCATATTTGATATGAATTTTCTTCATTTTTTCCTTAAGAATTTCACAATAATTTCAAATTTTCCTAAAAAATTGTGAAAATTTTACAACTTATAGATGACTTCATATGACTTCATCTCTAAAAAATAAATTAAATTTTTTCATTCATATATAGTTGCAAAATGGTAGAAAATAGAATAATGTCAATTTAGGCTTCAAATCAATGGTCATAGGCCCATCCTTACAAGGTTAAAGAAAAAGTGAAGAAAATTCATATCAGATACAAAATATGTTGAAAGAAATCTAAATTTTTTGCCATAAATTTGTACTATATTATGTAACATCATGGTAATTATTGATTCATTATAAAATTATGAAATCAACAGACCATGTTTCGATAGGCCCAAATTTCAAATTTCAATAATATTGAAATTTTAAAATTGGAATAAAAGCTATGCTTGATAAAATTCATTTAATTATGTGGACACAAATTCCAAAAATATCATTTTTATAGCTAGAAATCTCACCAAGAGTATTCAATAAAAAATAGACAAAATATACTAAAAGGGTTTCTATGGATTAATCATCTTCTTCTTTCTAAAATTTAATAATATAATAGTGAGAGAATATTCAATACTATTCACTAAAATACACTCAAGCTACTCCCCTCCAAAAATAATTAGATGGATTGTATTTTTCATCCTACAATCCTTCATGTGTATCCATTAGGATCACATGTATCCATTAGGATAAGTTTTAGGCATGAAAAGGCTACTAGTTTTTAATTTTCAGCCCCCCAACAGTGGAAGTACAAAAAAAATTTAAAAATATTTTTTTAATTAAACTAGTAATTTCTATGTAACTCTGATGTGGCACAAATAGTGCTACATCAAATTCAATAAATAAAAAAATAATTTTTTTTATAGTTGCATCATAGGGATGTAGACCTTGCAGCCTCTTTGAGGCCTAGATTTTTCCTAATGCAACAATCACTACTCTAATAGAAATGATGGGCATTGGGTCATCATTCTTCTCACTAGAATAAGTAGTGTACATGATTTAGGTGATAATTGTAAGAATAACGAGGGGAATACACCAATTATAGGGCCCCTTTGCAATTCCACTTCATTGGCCATGGCTCCACCTCCACTTGAACTCTGTCTAATAAGCATACAACCTTGCACATCGTTCTCCATCATTGTTTCAAATGCCCACTACAATTGAAACCAACATTGTAGCTCTTCTAAAAAAATTAACAAAGCCCTTGAAAATGTGTCTTTCAATGATCTCTAATGAATTCATTCTTTTTAGTGAAACTTAACTATTTCAACAAATTAATCAAATCTTACACTTTCAATATAGCCCACAACCTTGCAAAAATTGGAAATTTGCCATTGTTGTTGTTGTTTCCTCTACATTGCACCATCTTGCAACTTCCATCTATATGCCTCCTAAGCAATGTGACAATCCTCCTCTTCACAACATCCAACTCCACTACTTGTTTGGATTGAGAAAGTGACACTAGAAACTACTAAAAAAATGACAAAGCCACACCCAGCAATGTGATTTTAAGAAAATTGGCTTGCCACAAGGTGCTAATATCCTTGCACTAGTTCTAATGAGTCTTAAATAACACTCTTCAAGTTAAATTCAATATACAAGTAAAAGTGTGTTCAAATTGGCTTGAGCTCTACCTCAAACCTACCTCGATACACTTTTTACATTTGATTTTGAATTAAAAGACTTTTCAAATGTATTAAATTCATTCATTTATTTCATGTCACATGGATCATATGAAAATTTAAAATACTTAATTGTAAGTGCTCGGGATCCAAAATTATGCATCTCATATGTACAAAACTGTTTGTATGATGAATTATAGAACTAGATATATTCAAAAGTCCAAACTATTTGTGTTTAATAATTTTTTAAGTTTTATCAACTAATTTCCTCCATTTCCCATATTGAACCATTTTTTCAAACATTGAGTTTGATTATTTTTTCTATTTTTTAATTCAAAATAGAAATTTCCTAGATTTTGGTGGAAAATAAACAATTACTACAAAGGAGCCCAACAGTTGTAAGTTATATGGTCCCAATAGCACTCTCAAAAGTCTCCATCCATCATAAGATCTTGAAATGTAGAACTCAAAGCTCAGAAACCTATACTAATCCCTAAATGCCTAAGGCACCAAATTTTGGTGTTGACAATACTTTGAAGTGAAATAAAACCTAACAAGTTGCTATTTTTGAAAGTTTATGTTTTTTAATTTTTTTGGAAGTCTAATTTTATCATCAAAAATTCAATTTTGAAAATGATTCATTATGATTTTTCTATTCAAGATTTTGTGCATGGGTGTCCATTGCAATCTTAACTTTCCATAGTGTTGAGGGCTCTTGGAAGTGAGCCTCAAATACACTAGATCTTGGAGAAAAAACTACATTAATAATTCATTTAAAAAAATTGTAGAGTAGATTTTGAGAAGCCATAATTTATTGGGTTTCTACATGTTAGGCCCTTTATCCACGTTTTTTTGGTGACCAAATTTTTAGATTTGACATGTGAAAAGAGGATTGAAAAACTTTAACCTTTAAACACCGAGTTGGTGATGTAGAAATCAACCCTTTTGGAACTATGTGACATCATCTAGTTCAAAAAAACCAAAAATATTCATTGGGAGTCAAACTACTATAGAAGATCTCCCCTTTCCACCCCTAATTTTGAGAATGAATAGTTGCATTTTTGTCCTACACAGGAGAATTCCTTGTCATTCATCGGATGAAAAATGTTTGTTGCAGTATTTATGGGTTAAATCACTTTCGCAATTTTAACACCCTCATGATTAAACATTATAATCTTTCAATCCATAAATGATATTGTTGTGTTTTCTTTTCCTATGTGGTCTTTAACATGACTAGTTTGAATTTGTTTGGTTACAATTAAAAAAATTTGATACAACTTATCAAAATGTTTTTTTATTTTTTATTTTTTTTCAATTTAGAGCAAATTCCTAGAAGCTAAAAAAAAGGCCTTGGGCATTTAGGGGTTAAAAAACCGACTACGTCAGTGTCTCAAATCACAGAGTGCTGGCGAAATTTCGTAGCTGAGGGATTTGGCAAATTGGCACTTTGGCAGTAGGCTGGGCTTTCTGGCTTTCTCCTCAAGGCACTACTGTAGCACGGTTATAGGCTCTGCTGTTCAGTGGTCACTGGTCAAAGCCTGTTGCTTTGAGTTGCATAAGGTTGGCGTTGGTGGGAAGAGTTGGAGCAGTGAGAGAAATGAGCAGCCGGGAGAAGCACGTCGTTTCTGATGAGAGGAGCAAGCGCCGCAAGATGGAAGCGGACGCAGGTGCTCAATTTGCGCTTCTAAATTACTTCCTTCTCTCTCGTTTTCGATTCTCGTCGATTGAATTTGATTGAGCTCAATTCTTCTGTGCGCGATTGCGTCTTTGAGTGTGCAGAGTGATCTCTCAATCACTCCCTCGTTTGAGAGATGGAGGGATTGCAATTTGGGTTTAGGTGTGAGGGTTTTTGGTTTTTTCTAGAACGAATTCAGTTTATGGAGCTTTGGCTACGAGTGTTGAAAAGCTTACAAAAATTAGGCTATTCTCCGAGGTAAGGTTGAGAATTCCAGACTTCCTGATCGTGATTCGGATTCTCGCTAGGGTTTAGGGTTTTGAGTGGTGGATGATTTATTGTTGTTGACGCAGCAGCACTAATGCTGGATCCCGGAGATGATCCCGATGAAGTCGAAGAAATTCAACGCCAGGATTTTACGAAGTTAGAACTGAAACCCGACCATCCCAATCGACCGTTGTGGGTGTGTGCCGATGGTCGCATCTTTTTGGAAACGTTCTCCAATTTGTACAAGCAGGCGTATGACTTCCTCATCGCCATTGCGGAGCCCGTTTGCAGGCCCGAGTCGATGCACGAGTACAATTTGACGCCGCACTCGCTCTATGCAGCCGTTTCAGTCGGGCTTGAAACCGAAACCATTATCACTGTGCTGGATCGGTTGTCCAAGACCAAACTTCCCAAGGAAATCGTCGATTTCATCCGGGGCTCCACACTCAATTATGGCAAAGTGAAGCTTGTACTTCAGAAGAATCGCTACTTTGTGGAGTCACCGTTTCCGGAGGTTCCAAACCTGACTTTATGATAAGCAGTTTCTGGGAGGGTTTAGGGTTTGCAGCTCCTGTGTGAAAGATGTACTTTGTTTTGCAAGCCTCTCTTTACCCTTGTCTTTTTTGCATAAGGTCCGTAAAATAGGGTACTAAAGAGGTTTTGCCTGGCAGGTTTTGCAGAAATTGCTTCGGGATGACACCATTTCACGCGCGAGATTGACTGTCGAGGAGGTAAGGAAGCTTTCATTTCAGCTGCATGCCAATAAGGTGGAGAATACCATTTGCGTCACTTTATTTTAATCAGTATTTCGGAGTGTGATTTTTGGGAGATTACTATAGAGCTGTTGAGAGATTACTTAGTGTACACGAGCCACACTCTCTTGATATCGAATTTTTATCACTATATTCGAATTTCTTATGCGAAGTGGGAGGGTTGTAGACCAGTATTGAAGGGATAGTAGATAACCCTATTTCCATTCAAAAAGCAGTGGCCATAGACAAATAGCTAGGTCATACTTTCACCAGACTTGCTAATTAAATAAACGAGTGCTTGTCCAACCAAGTGTATCAGTAGATGAGTAGCTGTTGGTAACAGGGGTCGGTATATGAGACGGGATCAGGTTCTCTTTGGCCCCTATTATTGGTCGATATCATAAGCATAAGGGTCATGGCATTTGCAGGCACCTGAAGCTGGATCCTCGTCTTTCACAGTTAGCAGAGCACCTCATGAAATGGGGGCAGCTGCTCCTGAGCTCCTGGGTGGTGATGATATTGGTGTTGCTGAAGAGAAAGAACTCCACTCCTTTGAGATCGATCCAGCTCAGGTCTCGATCTCAATCAACACTAGCATTTTACAAGGCATTATGATGTGTTACTACATATAGGGGAACTTGAATCGTAAATGGATTATTCCTTCGTCTGAAATTTGCTTATAGTATTGTGTGTGCGTTTTGCTCATCAGGAATCCTGATAAACATTGTATAACATTTTAGAGACTGTTACCAGCACTGTCTTTTTAAGATTGCTATCAACTCGGTGATGCTAATTTGGTTTGATGGGAGGTTTGTACATGAATCTCGTCATGATGCTTTTGAATCGGTGTTTGAAAATGCAGGTTGAGCATGTCAAACAGCGCTGCCTGCCAAATGCTCTCAATTATCCTATGCTTGAAGAATATGATTTTCGAAATGATTCTGTAAGTGTTCAGATCTGCTGTATTGCCAGCTTATGCGAATTTTGTATGATGAGCGAGGATTGCAATTTGTTATTAGGGGTTCCAAACCTTTCACCAAGGTGAGGATTATGTCTTAGGAGTAGGAAAAAGCGAGGGTTGTGATTGATTGTCGCTATAATTTCAATTATCTCTACAACTTTACCTCTTTAGCAAGCCAATCTTCAACTCTGCTATATTAGAGTTCTAGAATATTCATGGGATTCACAAGAAAGGGGTTGCAAAACTCTAGAAACCAATTGGCTCCTGATTTGATACTTTTTACAATCCAGATTATCTTTTCACCAGCAGACAATTATGCTATTCCCAAAGTTTGATAATCCTTTACGTACTGTTGATTGGCAGGTGAATCCAAACTTGGAAATCGAGCTCAAGCCTCAAGCCCAACCTCGACCTTACCAAGAGAAAAGCCTTAGCAAAATGTTTGGAAATGGTGCGTTGAGCAATTTCGGTTGTCAAGCGATATTGTTTTTCTGAACATTTCAATCGGGCTTTTCACTTACCACTTGAAAACCTGACAGGACGCGCCAGGTCAGGCATCATCGTGCTGCCGTGTGGGGCTGGGAAATCACTTGTGGGTGTTTCGGCAGCTTGTCGAATCCGCAAAAGCGTGTTGTGTCTGGCTACCAATGCAGTGTCTGTTGACCAATGGGCTTTCCAGTTCAAATTGTGGTCGACTGTGGCGGACCATCAAATTTCTCGCTTCACTTCGGACAGCAAAGAGAGGTTTCGAGGCTCTGTTGGAGTTGTGGTCACCACGTATAACATGGTTGCATTTAGTGGCAAGCGATCGGAAGAGTCTCAAAAAATCATCGAGGAGATCCAGAATCGGGAGTGGGGCCTGCTGCTCATGGACGAGGTACGCCTAACTACTAAGTATTCTTGAAAAACTCATGTTTGTTCGAGGTCTAGTGCATATCTAATTCTTGGCGCTTAACCCGTAAAGGATCTGGGAATCATCGTTATAAAGTGACCAATTCGATGATCACATTGTGAAAGAAATTTGAACTATACTGTATCGCACCAGAAGCAGTGGAGATAATTGCATGTGTTGGTCGAAAATTCAAGTAATTTGGACAAAGAAAAGTCCCCGTTTCACCTACCCAAAACTGCTCAAAAACATATGTGGCCCAATTTGGGCTCCTTGGTCCGTTTGAGTACAAAGTTCTTAAATTCAGGCTGTCTAATATATGAAGCTCTGCTTCAGACTTCTGATGTCTACATTTTATCATTTGGTGGACTTTGTACTCAGGTGCACGTTGTACCAGCACACATGTTTCGGAAAGTTATCAGCATCACAAAATCCCACTGCAAGCTTGGGCTTACTGGTGGGCTACTTTCTAGCTGACTATGTATTCGGGTAGTTCATACTGTGAGTCTTGCTGATTCCGTACCTGTTAGTGTAAGAGCCATTAGTATCAGATTCTGTGAGCATTCTTGCTGTGGGGACTAGCTATTGTCATTCTATGTCCTCGCCTGAATGTTGTGGATTTGAACAAATCATGTTAGCTCTGAAACTGACATATTTTTTCCGATTACGTTTGCAGCGACGCTAGTCCGTGAAGATGAACGAATTAGTGATCTTAATTTTCTGATTGGACCCAAGTTGTACGAGGCAAATTGGCTGGATTTGGTGAAGGGCGGGTTTATTGCAAACGTTCAGTGTGCTGAGGTTTGGTGCCCCATGACCAAAGAATTCTATAGAGAGTATCTGAAGAAGGAAAACTCAAGGAAGAAACAGGTGGGGTCACTCATTACACACTGGAAATACTCGACTGAACGGATTTTGTGGAATCAAAATTACTATATGATGCAAAGCTATTTGTTGTCCTGCATTGGGGCCGGTCGTTATTACTGTGGTCTTTAGTAAATAGTTTTGTTATTATTGTTTACCCCAAATATTATCGTACTCACAGCGTTGATCTCTGCTCCATATGCCGGTCTATCGGTACTGTCACCCCTAGTTTGCAATGATCTGGCATCTGATGAACGCGACTGTTTGTAGGGACTTTACGTGATGAATCCAAACAAGTTTCGTGCCTGTGAATTCTTAATACGTTTTCACGAACAGCAACGCGGTGACAAGATTATTGTGTTCTCTGATAATCTATTTGCACTTCGCGAGTATGCAACGAAGCTTAAGAAACCATTCATATATGGACCTACCAGGTATTTAGCCTGTCTCTACTTAGAATTCTGTGGTGAAGAGCATTCTATAATGCTCAGTCTAGCTCAGTCTAGTTGTGCTGATCCGCGGACTATCGGTTCTCATTCCAAAGTTTTGTGAAATGACTTCACGATGGTTAATGTGATGTTGTTCTATATTACAGCCATCATGAGCGGACACGAATTTTGTACGCATTCAAGCATAGCCCGAATGTCAACACTGTTTTCCTGTCAAAGGTAACATTGCTTTTGTCAAGTCTTGAAATATGGTGTCTGAAGTTAGTGTCAATCTTGCTTGATGCTTACAGTAATCTTCTCGGTTCTTCAAACAGGTGGGAGATAATTCAATTGATATTCCAGAAGCTAATGTCATCATTCAGATTTCATCACACGCTGGTTCTCGTCGGCAAGAAGCTCAACGGTTGGGTCGTATTTTACGAGCAAAGGTCAGGCATTGCATCAGTTTGCAGTTACCATTAGACATTCCAGAAGTTGACAGTTGTAACACAGCCTCATTATGTGAAATCTGTTCAAGTGTACGGTAAGTTTGATTCGTTGTCGTGGTTGTGGTCATGGATTACTTTTGGCTCAATGCTTTTCTATTTTCCAACTTTGGATAATCTCTTCTTATGAGTATTCCACTATGTTATGTACACGTCATTCAGGGGAAACCCAAGGACCGGATGGCAGGAGGGGCTGAGGAGTTCAATGCGTTCTTCTACTCTTTGGTTTCCACTGACACTCAAGTAATACCCTTGAGATTCTAATCCTTCGAATATTTTCGGACCAAGCTGCACGTATTCTTGAAAGCTATATATATTTTTTTCAATGATCATCTTCTGGACTGACTCTTGACTTGATAATTGTTGTTGCTGAATTATGAACAGGAAATGTACTATTCCACAAAGAGACAGCAGTTTTTGATTGATCAGGGTTACAGTTTCAAGGTACTTTCATTTGACATGTTAATGGTTTGGTTCTTATCTTCTCCTTATGTCGCGAAACAATAATTGGTCAGGTTTCCCACCTGTTTTATTGACTACGGTGTCATTTCAAAAATTGATAATGACGTTCATACTGAACTGATCTGTTAAATTTCATCGGTTTAGAGAGGCTGACCTTGTCATTTGGGATCATTCCTGTAGGTAATTACAAGCTTACCACCTGCAGATGCCGGGGCAGATTTGAGCTACCACAGTCTTGATGAGCAGTTGAGCCTGCTGACTAAGGTACATTTTCTTACGAGTGTCTGATTCGTAATTTTCTGTGAGCAAGCAATGACATCATTGCAGATGTGTTTGTTCACCTCAAATTTTGCAAATTACAATGTTGCGAAATCCCTGGCAAGAACCCAGTGACATGTAGCTTCTGTTGGCCAGGTTCTTCATGCTGGGGAGGAGGCGAGCGGAATTGAGCAATTGGAAGAGGATGCAGATGATATCACTCGAGGAAGGTTTACCAGACGGCATGGCAATATGAGCAGTATGTCAGGAGCTGATGGTCGGCTTTACTACGAGTACAGGTGCGTCCCTCAAGTCATCACTACTCTGATGTATTTTGTTAGTGCATGAGACGCTAATTTACCGACGTCACACTACTTCGAATTAGCGCAGGCTGAAATATTACCGTATTGTGCTAGTTTTTTCATATGTTTTACCACATCAAATGTGGATTGCCCTAAAGCCATTCCTTTAAGCTGATTTGCATATATTCAGTTGAAATTATTGGGAGAGGTTTTGTGCCAATTACAAAATGACCTCTAAGACATAATTGAGAAGGGTAACAGAATTGGGTATCTCTACCTTAACTGTGACACTTATCTAAATGCAACACTCTGAACTCTTGCACATATAGATTTTTTGAGATTGTATACTTCGTGAACATCAAACTCGTGTCAGTTTATATCAAAAAACGTTATGAATCTTCATAGCTTTTGCATATGGTATCCAAATCATGCAATCTTTTGTACAGGTGTGATATGTAATCAACATTTTCTTAAAATCACATCTGAATGTTGTGTAAACCCATGATCTGGCACTGTGGGTAGAAAGAAAGGAGAGTTTTGTGAAGGGGGAGCTCAGGTCTAACAGTTCCTTACTAATGTGCAGCACGGGTGGCCGTGGAAGAGGTGGCAAACCCAAACCTAGGGACCCTAACAAACCTCGCAACCAGCTCTTCAAGAAACGTTTCACTTAGAATGTATTTGTAAGGAGCATTGAAGCTCTCTTGCTTTTTGCTTCACGGATGTAGTTTACAATCGTCCAAAGTTCCTAAAATTGAAAATTGAAAATTGAAACAGATTTTGCAATTACAAGTTGCATTGGTAGAATTACAATTATAACGTTGTAAAAGGTCATGTTGTCAAGTTTCCGTCTGTGATCATAATATATCATCACGCTGGAACTTGATGCAATTCTTGGAAATTTACATCTCATACAGAATAAACTAGATTTTTGGATCCCATTTTGCAATTGCCATGCAATTTTGTAAAGAAAATCTTTGGAATATCGACCAGTAATCGGGGAGGATAGGTGGTTTAGGTATTGTGAAGTTTGAGAATGGGAAACAATCAAGGTAACACCACCTAAATGTGACACTTTCTCTAGTCCCACTATCTCAGAGGTTGAGCATGGCCCAAAAAATTGATGAGATTGATAGGAAACTTATGAGAGTTGCAACTTAAATGGTTGTGTAATTTTGTGATGCTTTTGTAATATTTTATGATTTTTCAAAGTTGGAAACATAAGATAAGCTTATACATAAGACTAGACTCACTTTAATGGACACCATAAATTGAAGTTTGAAATGTCTTATGTCTCTTTGGTTGCTTTAAAAAAAATTTCACCACTCATGGGATGCTTTTGAAAAGTTGTGGTTTTTAATTATGGAAGTGTTCATTGAAGGCTATTTTTAGGTGTTGGAGAATGAAAAATGTTACAATCAAGTGTTGTTTCTATTATAGTTGAAATGTTAATATATATGATAAAATCCAATCAAAATTTCAAGGAGGTTTCTAATTATTATATAAATAGAGGCTAATGAATACACCAAAAACATTAAATATGAAGAATGTAAATAATCATTAGTGATGTTCAAAAACTCTATCAATGTTGTTCACAATGATTGCAATTATTTTTCAAGAATTATGAATTAGCAATATATAGCTTCATGTATAAATATACTATGAAGTCAAATTTTTGTTCATTATGATGGTCAATGAAAAATAAAATATAGTCACATGTCACAAGGTCTAACATTAGTCCTAGTTTGTTTGTTTTTAAATATGATTCTTTCATTATTATATTTTATTATTAATAAAAACATAGAAGTTTATACAAAAATTTCAATTGTAGAAAGTAAAAGTGCATTTGGTGCACTAATTATAATATTTAGTGTTACTTACACTAATTGATTTAAGTATGCTATATATTTTTTCATGTAACGAATATATTTTACCAATTATATTTTATAGATCTCAATTCTTTTTAGAGAAGATCTCTATAAAACATAGTTGATAAAAATATTCATCAAATAAAATGAGTTTAGACATATTAATGATATAGGGCCAACATAACTTTTTTTTTAAATCACTATTCAAACAAATGTAAAAATCATAATTGTATTTTCTTAAACTTAACACATATTGGAATTATTCACACCAAAGGGACATATCTTACCTCCTAAGAGAGAAAAAATAACTCCCACCATGACAAGGATTAGAGTTCAAAGTAGTGCATATAGTAGTGGATTGTTTAATCATTTGATACTATTGGGGATAATTTGTTCTCTAATCTTGAAGATTGATTCTTAAAGGTTCATTGGAAATTGTATGTTCATATCATAATATATAATAAATTTCCATAAAATCTCCACCAATTACTATAATATAGCTTTGTACTTATATACTATGTTGTGAAATAGTATTTAAATATGATAATGCAATCCAATATGAAAGTAATGAAATACAAAACACACATATCCCCAAGGAAAATATGTGGCTAAAAAGGATCTTTTAGAGTTTTAAGACATGAGATATTTTCCATTTGTATAAATATGCCTATAAATATAAACTCAATTGTTATGTATTGTTTGTACTAAAGGGAGAAATCTTTTCTCTAAATTAATGTAGCACATAATATGGCAAATGAGTTATAATTTACAACTACGAGATTATAATATTTAAGCAATTAGATATTGGAACAGAATATGATAGTGAAAGTATTTAAACCGCTTATGTTATCAATCTTATTGTTCCTTGTTCATCCTTTGCAATTTATGTCTCCTTCTATTGTGTAATCTTGGAAGAAATATTCATTTTCACAATAAATAAATATATATATCTTAAATCCTACCAAATTAAATTTATATTGTGCCATTTTTTTATACTTGGTGAGAATTAGACATTTGTTTTACTTTTTGAAAAAGTGTCAAGATGGTAATCACTTATAATTTAGTGAAGCATTGTATTTCTACATTCATCCATCACCAAAAAGGCAAGAAAGTTGTCTTACCATCAAGCCATCATTCCATCAATGCTCTTTGTGCCTACATTTTGAACTTTCAGTTAAGGTTAGCCCATTGTGGTCAGAATGAGGAGTTTGGCATCATCTTGTTGCTCAATTTTTTCAATTTTTTTCCCACATTAGTACAAGTGTGAGAAATAGCAAGTAAAATTGAAATTATATTTTTTTGACAAAATATGAATTTTCTAGGAATTTTTGAAGTGTTCAGCCCAAAAGAGTTTGTAGACTACCTCATAACCAACAAATTTGAATCCATAATGCTCATCTTACTACCTAATGTAGTCACAATATTTTCTATCGAGGAAGGCCTAAAAAGTCAATTTTTACAATGAATTTCATATTGAAAAGTTTAAAGTTTCTAATAATGTCACTGTTCACTCCATTATTGTCATGTAAGACATGCATTGTGACCCACATCTCACATACTAAAAAAAGCCTACAATGGGTCATTTCTTAGGTGACCACAATGGGTTGCTTTACTTTATGTTCATGCAATCAAAAACAACCACAAAGATGTTAGCTTATCCGCCTTTGCATGGAGCATCATCTCCCACTAGTTTTTTTCAAAGCTAGTTGTCTTTTTGAGGCCTCATTTTTGCCTAATGCTTTGAGACCAAAAATAAAATAACCACTTAAGCTGGAAGTTGTCAATTCTAGTGACAAGATTATTAAACCCATGTCAAACTCCAAAATTGAGGTAGTCTTAACTCTAATGCACAAAACTTCAAAGCATTCATTTACATTTACAAAACAAAGAGCAATTGCATTTGTATTCAAAAGAAAGTTATTGGAATCAATTTTAGGGTATCTTTGCATCCTATTCTAGAGTTTCATCGTCCATGCTTGTGGATTTTTCTCCCAATCTCAATCCCTCCCAATTCCCCTCCTCAAGCTCATTCTCTTGCAATTCATCTTTTGCATCCTTGTCTTCAATCTCTTCTTTCACCCTCATTTCTTCTTCTCTCTCCTTGATGTCTAATATATCCTTGTCCATGAGCTCCTCAATATCAACACTTCGCTCTTCTTCAACCAAAGGATCATTTGCCACAGTCACAGACTTTAACACAACCCAATCTACAGTGGTGTCGGCAAGGGTTTGGCCCTTAGAAGTTGGCCTTGAGTGCAACAAGGAGTTGTATTGAAAGAAAACAAGGAATAGAATGGTTGTCATTGTACACACAATGATAACCATTTGCTTGGTTTGAGTGTTTCCATAGCTACAACTTTGAAATCTCGACAAGTATTGTTGGCCATACATTTTATTGTTTGTTTTTTACAAATATAAAATTTTAGGATATGAAATCTTCACTTATATGGACTTCAAAAACAATACAAAACAATAGTGACTTTTGGCAATCCCTAGTTTATTCAACAATCATAAATCACTCCATCTCCATGTCAATGCGGAGCATTACCATCACATAAAGAAAACTAAAGTCCTTTCACTCAATGCAAGATTACTTACTCAAAGTATAGAATTGCATATAGTACAATTGAGGCCTACTCAAAGAAATGCTCCAACTTCCAATGCAAAAAAAAACATATGGATTGTATAAATAAGAAAAACTCTTCTCTGACAATCAAAGAAAATTAGGTCTCCATATATTCCACCAAAATGCCACAACCACTACAAGAATAATAGCTACAAAGGTTTAGAATAGAAGTGAAGCTAAAATAGACTCCTTTTCCATATATAGTAAGACCACTTCTTATTCTACATGGTGATTCTTGGCAATACAATATTGGTTTTTAATTCAAGAGATTGGGACCCAAATGAATGAAAATTTCTCCATTTGCATTCAAATCATGACCTGACATAAAAGTATAAAAAGATATTGGGTGCATGTGATTAACTATTGGATTCAAATTAGGTCAAGCAATGAGGAAATATAAAGGAGTTATGACTAACTTCATTCCATTTAGCACAAAGTGTATGCCATGATTATCAATACCTTCTAAACAAATATAGACAAAAAAAATAATGAAAATGAATGGATGAAGAAGAAATGGATCCTTAAAACATTGTTGGGCATGTAAGTCTTATTTGGACCTCATAGGTTTCACTAGTTTATCCTATTATTGAAAGTGCAAAATTATTTCACTACAAAATATATTTTTGGATGAAAAAAATAAAAATTTAGCATAAAACTAGTGCTCTTCTTCTCTCCGTACTACCAATGATGTCTTATTCAAGTTTCAACCTTTGTTTCAATTTAGCTCCGAAGACTTTTGCAATGGTAATTCTTATATGGATATTGGAACCCCAAAAGAATGGTCAATCAATTTTTTTTTTAATCTTTAGCAATTAAGATTTGCATTAGATTTGTCTTAGGGGAGTCACTAGCTTAGAAGTTTAGTATATACGTGAGATTGAAGGATATTTTAAAGGGGACTATTTGCCTAATATTTTATAATTTAATATATCCTATTATAAAAAATAATTCTAAATTGACATTTATTATAGCACCCTATATTATTTATAATACACTTTTGAGTTTAATTTTTTGGCCTCTATATTAGATTTCAAAATTAGAACTAATAGGTGTTTTAGGATTTTTTTCCTAATATTTTTTTCAAATATTTTTTTTTTATTCTATTGTCCCTTCTCTTTCAAACCATTTTTTTATAGTTAGTTAAAATTGAAGCACAATATATTTGGACAAATGTACTATGGCTAAACAAATACATTTATAGAATGTAAACAATGCATTTTAGTTGTGTCAAACAACTTATTGCTAATCATTTACAATATATTCTAATGAATACAATGAGTGCAAGTACTCAACGAAGAAAAGATGACACTACATTACAACATATGGAGTAATAAACAACCATAGACAAACTAAACAAAATCTACCATTTATACATACATTATACAAAAGTACCAATTACATTGTTGGACGCCTCACAATTTCTTACACCTCAATGTATCAAACAAAACAAACAAATTAACTTAAGGTATGGACAGTAAAAAGGTATGAAAGAACTAAGTGGTCTATCATTATTAAGTATTAGGTGTGTAAGAGCTTGGTGGCTTCAAATTTGGGTGAAAAGTTTTTTAGCTCCTATATAAAAATTTTCACTCAAATTTGAAGACCACAAAGCTTTTACACACATAATAATGATAGACTACTAAATTCTTTCATATCTTTCTACTACTTAAAGTAAAAATAGATTCTTCAAATTCCAAATGACTTTATAGATAACTCTCCGAAGGCAACTAAAGCCCCCTCATCTAAGGTTTATGGATAATTTGGGACAAGTAATGTGCCATTTTTGTCTATCTTTTCTTTAAGGACATTATATACCGACTCTACACAAATATTTTTTCCCAGATATTATTTCCTCCCTATATTTTTTCTACATAAAATCTAATACATGGTATTAAACATAACCCTATATTAGTTATAATATCCTGCATATAATTCTATACACTCTATATTAGATATAATGTTTTAAAAATTTTAAGTACAATAAATATATAATACCCTATCTTAGATCTCACGTAGTTTTTAATTTGCACACTCTCCAAGGAGATTTGTATTGGAAATTGGTTCCTCGTTTATACTTTTTGGCTAGTCATTTGTAATTTCAAGTAAAATAGAATTTTTTTGTAATTTCTACTAGTTTCTTTAAAAAAACTTTTCAACTCTCTCATTGTTTATTCTTGAAAACTATTGCTCTTCATCACTAGAAATATTTGATGAATAAGTTCTGATATAAAGGCTAGGTCGTGAGCTAGGTGTTCTAGACTTGGTTTTGGAAATTAATTGAACTCTCAAGGATTCCATAGTTTCCTCAAAAAACTTTTCAACTCCCTCAATTTAAAAGACATTGGACTTCAATTTAGTTGTAGAACTTCAAAACCTCATTTTTATTTTGACTTCATTCCATTATTAATTATTATAGTGGTGGCTTCAAATGGACCCCATGGTTGCAAAGTAGACCATGTATTCTTCAATATAGCAAGCCCAAAAGTCACTCAAAATTGGTTAAACAAGTTCTCACCTAAAAGTTGTTAATGGAACATATGAATATTTCAACCAACACTATTTCTAGTGAAAATCTGTAGGTTTTATCTAATATATATTTTTTTGAGTGTCTTAACGTATATAGAGTCTATTTTTGAAGCTTAGATGCACTACGGAACCTAAATCAATCAAAGATTAAAAGCACACAACTAAAGCTACAATTGCTTTGACATCATTTTTGTCTATCCTTTCATTGATTTCAAGATTAAATTTATTATTACAATTAATTAAGTGTAATTTGATGTTTGGAGTGGGTTGTTTCAAAATAACATGTGGAAAATAGTCATTTAAAGTGTGTTTAATTTCTTGTGTACTTTCAACACCATGCAATGCATTCACTTGGAGTAAGACTGTGAACCATTAAAATGGTTCACATTATGAAAATATAAAAAATATGGACAATAGGTTAAGTTTTTGAATTAGAAAGTGCTAAAATTCTAAATTACACTAGTAATATTAGTTAATAGGTTTTTGAATATAAATGTTGAACTTAAACCTAAAACTACATCCAAATTATAAATTAACGAAAAAGTGAACTAAAAACAAGACTTAGAACTAAAAACAAACAAAAAACAAGATAAAAATTACAAAATGGGATAAATATAATGGATTCATAGGGAATTAGTAAGCTTAAAATCAATGTTTAGACACCTACATTGGAAGAAAACCACTAATTTAGAGTAAAAACAACAAAGTAAGGGCATTTTTAATATGAATTAGGATGGATGAAAGGGTTAAGAATGTAGTTAGTAGGAAGGAGAGGATGAAGGTCGAATTAGGGTTAGGAGCTCATTCTCTCTTCTCTCTCTCTTGTCTCTTGTGTGTTTTTTGGGGTGTATGTGTGAGGGAAGTGAGAAAATTGAGCAAGAGAAGTTAGGAAAAATGATTCTAAGGAGTTAGGTTAGAGGCTTAGCTAATTTGTCGAGTAGGTTTTCACCTTGGGAGGTAAAGGAGAGGTGAGAAAGCGAATTTACCAAGGTCAGATGGAAGAAATGGTTTTGAAAAGAGAAGGAAGAGTTAGGGTTTGAAAGGCTTAGAGGGTCTTCCAACTTTGGAGAGCAATTGCGGACGAGTTGCAAGGCGGATGGGGCTGAATTTTGAAGAGGTGCTGCGCCCTTAAGTTAGCTTTCCAAAGAGGTATAACTTGCCTAATTCGAAACCAAGATGAAGATGGGGCAACCGGATAAGTGGAAGAAGGTTAGCTGCTACCTCAAGAGAAGTCTGCCGACTTTGGAGAGCGATTGCGAACGAGATTCAAGGCGGATGGGGCTGAATTTTGGAGAGATGCTGCGCCCTTAAGTTAACTTTCCAAAGAGGTATAACTTGCCCAATTTGAAGCCAAGATGAAGATGAGGCGGCCGGATAAGTGGACGAAGGTTAGTTGCTGCCTCAAGGGAAGTCTGCCGACTTTGGAGAGCAATTGCGAACGGGATTCAAGGCAGATGGGGCTGAATTTTGGAGAGATGCTGCGCCTTCAAGTCAGCTTTCTAACGAGATATAGCTTGCTCAATTTGAAGCCAAAATGAAGATGGGGCAATCGGATAAGTGAAAGGAGGGCAGCTGCCTTGTTAGCGGTGAATGGTTACTTCCCATTTGCATCTTGTTGCTTGTATTCCACCATATGGAAATGTAATATTGATTACAATATGCCTTGGTAACATGCCATGTGAGTGGATGTGTGATTGAGTTGCACAATTTTGTCTTGATTGAGTTCAATTCAAGGACTTCATTGGGATGCAAAATGAAGGTCAATGCATGGAGAAGTTCTAGTCTTGTGGGAAGGATGGATGTGCTGTAATTAGCTTTTAGGGTCCAATTTGGCCCATTTTGGGTCCAAATTAAGAATTTGTGGTGAAGATTTTGGGTAGTAAGTTGCCTTGACCTTCAAGAATAGGTATTAGAACAATTTAGGATGTTTTAGGCACACATTTGGATGATTTAATGGTGTTGTCCCTATCTCAAATAAGTTGGCTTAGGTAAAACAAAAATGTCAAAATGAACAACCATTTTAGAGTCCATTGCTTGGAGGCGTTTAGGTTAGAGAGTCCCATACACTCCTCTTCCAGCCTAATTTTGTGAAGGAGTTTCACCTTAGGGTGAAATTCACTCACAAAGACAACTCTCAAATGATGACAAGTACACTAGACAATCTTGTCATATTATGTATTGTTCAAAGTTGGACAACTCCCAAATTAACGCAAATGAATTTAAGATAGACAACTCCAAGGGTTGAAATTTTGTGTTCTAAATGTGTTTTTAGGTCTTAGTTTATACTCCCGGTTTGTGTTTTAGAAAATAAGTAGTGTCAAGGCTATCATATAATTATAACATTTTATTCATAATGCATTAAATCTTTAGCCCTTCCTCTAAGATGCATTAGGCCATATCCATTTGAAGTGTATCACAATAGGTTATAACTAGTGTTGGGCGTGGATATAGATGTAACATATTTGTTCTTAGCATTGGTATTGACAATCTAAATCCATCTAGTAACTATGAATTCTACAATATGGTGATAAAATAGTACTGTAGCAATAACACTCTTGTAAAGTACCATGGTTAGTAACCATCTTTGGAGGTTTTAGTTTTCATTAATTGAAGCATATATTAGTACCATCAAGAAAATGAGGAAGCACTAAAAGTATTATTAATGATATGTATGCACTAGTACATGATGCTTGGATCTTCAAGTAGTGGTTCTAATTCTATAGTCTCTTTTATTTTTAGACTACCTTCTATTGATACTACATAATAAAAAAATGCAAATGTGATGTTTACATTTCAATTCTTCCCCCCTTCCATTGGAAAAATCAAGAGCCATTAAGTAAGTTTAGGATAAAATCCCCCCCTCCAAATACCTTTGTTCTTTTAAAAAAACCAAAGTTGTTAATGTTGAGAAAACATATGATCTTGGCCATCTAAATTTGAATATTGAATACAAATACACTCATAGAATACAAATGTAGAATATATATATTCACAAGCAAAAAATACAAATTAGTGGCTCTTTGCAAGGTTCAGATTTTTTGTAATGCCTACAATCAATAGGAAAATTACGTGTGTACCCCTTTTTAGAAATTTTATAAAATCTTAACAACCAATAGATAATGCCATGTGTACCCTTTTTAGAAACCATGTGTGGTTTTCTTTGAAATTGATAATTTATTACTATATACCCAAAAGATGCAACCATCTTTTGGGTATTAATATTATTTTTATTAATGATCACAAAAAGTACAGCTCAAATGTGTATGTCACACAACCAAGCTTAAGATTGGCATAGGCCCAAGGAGCGTACCATCTTGATTTTTTTTAATATTGAAGGAATTGCTAAATAATTGTCTTCTTGCATGCAATATTGTTTAATCCCCATACTAGTAATCCTCAGACCTTTATGTCATCAAAAATCACTCAAATTTTCCATTAATTTCTATTTTAAAGACAAAAAAAGTTAAAAGTTTTTTTTTCTTATCTAATGAGCAGATCTTGCACTAGACTAGTATAAGAATGTGTATAAGAAACTTTAGAAACTTTGACCATGTAGATTGTAAGAGTTTAGTGTTTAAAGTAGTTGAGCAACCATGTTTTTTTTGCACCTTGTGTGTCTAAAATATAAGACTTTAAATCCTTTTAACTTTGAATATTGCACTATAGAATTTTGAGATAATAGATATTTATAGTTGAGAATTGAGGTTGAGAATTGAGGTATATTAATACCCCAAAGATGTTTGGATGTTCTAGATAAATAGTGAAAAATTGTCAATTTTAGAGAAAATCGCACACATTTTTGTGATCAAACTTGCTTTCTATTTAGTGTTTTGTGAGCAATGCAAAGGACAAAGTCCAGCCTCATTTCAATTTTATTCATTTTATTTTCTTTAAAATCAATGAGTGATTCCATTGTGCATAACAAATTGGTATGCATATTTTAGAGGTCAACCTCATACCAATATGTTGATGGAATTACAGAATTCATATTGATACCAATATATATCTTTTAAAATCATTTTCAATCCCAATACCCTCTTTGTCACTTATACCCTCTTAAATTTTAAACCAGTATCTGATTGGTATGTTGTAAACTTGACCCATGCCCACTAGTGGTTATAACTCCTTATTTACAACATTATAAATTTATAAATCTAAATTTTTGTAAATTTATAAATTTAAAACATAACAACATAAAAATTCTTAAAAATTTAATAAAACTAAAAATTCTTAACTTCATAAATTTATAAGCATACTAGTGACAAATTTACAAACTATAGATTGGCAAGTTTCAAAATTTACAATTTCAATATTTATATCTTTCAAGAATTTGAAATTTCAATCTTTTAAATTTCCAAATCTTCAATTCGGGGCCATTAGTACTACAAAAAGAAGCAAAATCCTATATAACATGACTTTTATAATAAGTCTTATATGCACTAAAAAGATAAATCAAAGTAGTGAATAGAAGTGAAGGCAGTGATGAGGTAAAATATGTTTTTTATCTAAAGTTATTACATTTATTGAATATGTAAATATTGCAACACTTTTCAATTAGATAAAAATAAAACTAAAGAATTCTCAAATACCAATTAATTTATGATATTTTAAGAGCAATCAGATGAGAATAGAATGCTAATTTAATTATTAGAGATCAAATTTAACCACTTTAAACAAAATAAATCAAGGCCTTCATTTATTTTTTACAAAGCTTAATATTATTTGGACTCTATGAGATTGGGAAGAGAACTCAGATATATCCAAATTTCTTTAAATTACACTCAATCTATTATTTAGTGCAATTCTACAACAAAATATTTAGAATGAAAGCTTTTAGTTCAATACTTTGTCTATATTCTTTCTAATGTACCTTTTAGTAAGAGAATGTTGCAAAGATAATGTGATGATGTAGTGGGAATTAAGTGTAGAAGGATGAAATTTTTAAAAGTTATGGCTACTTAGGTAAAGGTTTTAATAATGTACATGTATAAATGTTAAATTTTAATGTCTCTTACTTTTATGTAAATTCCATTCTTAAGAAAATTTAAAAATACTTTCACTAATTATTTATGCCTTGGTGTATCAAATAAGAACATGTAGTGCCTTCCCCTACATTACTTGAGGGAATAAATAAACAAACCATGCTCCATAATATCCCTACCAACATCGATGGACAATGAACAAATGCAAAGTGCCCAACCTTGCCCTGCCATCCACCAACAGGACATGTGGTGGGACATGATTAGCAACTCCAAAAATTTTAACCAACAAGGCAATACGGCTAGAACCTTCCCACACATATGTAATTGTGTCATGTTGTATTGCTCCTTGCCCAAATAAAAATTTCAAGTCAAAGTGTTGGAGGAAAAGCCTATTGGAAGAAGTCTCAAAAGAAGTGTGAAGAAGGAACAGGAGTTGTAAAAATATGAAAAATTACAAACCAATGCCACATAATTTGGTTGTAAGTTTGAAGTGGTGAAAATGAAGCAAATGACATATTTGGTGATGCTAAAATTTTCTAGGACAAAAACCATCAACCTGCTAAGCAAAGGTGGATGAAACTCATCGTAATTTATCACCCATTCCCATCACATGCGTAAGGTGAATGAGCAAACGCACATGGACCAACCTAGTTCCATCCATTGTCTGCAATCCACCATTAGTTTGGATAAGAAGGCAGGATTAGTAGCTCCAAATTTTTGACTAGTAAGATAGTATGATTGGAGCCTTCTTATGCACATGCACTTGTGCCCCACTTTAGTAGGTAATATTATTGAACTGAAATATTATGTTAGAAGAGATATCTATTGGGGGAAGAAGCCAAAATTGCAATAATTGCAACAAATACTATAAGAAAACAGGATTTTTTAGATGTTTGAAAAACAATGAGAGCACGTTTAGTGTGACAGGCCAAATGTCAACTACAATATCTTCTAAAATCCAGTATAATTGACAAGCAAAAAATGTGCAAAAATCACAAGAAATATACAAAATTTTAGGTCGTTTTTTCCTAATGTCACAGAAAACATAGTCTTTGAAGCTCTTCAAAATATGACACGTGTTAGATAAGTCACTACCACATGTATAAGAACAATATAGTCGAGTAGTGCTACTATCAAGAAAGTGACCCCCACTCCATCTGTATTGATGCAATATTGTAGCATGAGTTGTACTAGCCAATATTTTTATAGTAATGCAAATATTACTGCGTTCATACGCAAATAATAATTATTTAAAAAGAATTCTAATATTGCATTTATATTCTATTAATATTGTATTACTATAAAAGGTAGTAGTTATTATTTAATGATATTACAAGTGCTCTATTTATACTTCAATGTAGTACAACAAGAGTATAAGTATAATATTGTTCAAACAAAGTACTGCAAGAGGATAAATTAGGTACTCTATTGTTAAGCCCCTCCAGTAGTACTGATTCAATATTACAAAAGTATTGAAAAAGTATGTTGTTTTTTCATGATGCACATGGGATACTTTTCATCCATCCAATGAATGGTGTGGGTTGTGACTTGGACCATACCAATTTTTGATGTCGTAGTTGGTTTTGGATTTGGTTTAGGGTTTTGGAGACATCAATTTAGACATTTTTTGAGACATCAATTAGTGTATACCCTATCCATAAGGCAAGATCAACAAAAAATAATTATTTAAGTCAATTAAAAAATAAAATAAAATGAACAAGTAAAATTGTTGAATTCAATAAGAATTAAAGAAGACTTACCATCTACCATCATAAGAATTTTTGATGGCAAATGAAAGAATTCCTTCATTAAAAATTAGTGAGAATAAAGGGTAGAGAGGTCATATTTATATCCATTTTTTTTCCATGGTGAGACAAAAGATATATGATAATTAGAATATGGGAATTTGACCATTGTACATCTTGATGTTGTTTCAAACGTTTAGATATTGTTTGACATTTTACATTGAAGACAATTCGTACTTTACAAATTCCATATGAATTGTTTCACTTCCTACCACCCCACTTGTATAAAAACAATCTTTTTTCATCCATGGTACA
The DNA here is from genome assembly GCA_950106755.1 of Climacium dendroides. NCBI lineage: Eukaryota > Viridiplantae > Streptophyta > Bryopsida > Hypnales > Climaciaceae > Climacium > Climacium dendroides. The sequence goes on from OX467086.1 coordinate 13,464,911, forward strand.
CATTCATCCATTTCCTTTTTTTGCAAAGCATGTCATGCAGCTGCCCTTCCCCTAATTTTTTACATATGGTCAACATTTTACCATAGACCATAGTAATTTTTTTCTAACTTATCTATAGTCAAAATGGATCTACTTGTTGACGTGGTAGTTTATTTTTTAGGACGTCCCAAAAAAAACATCAGTATGTCTTCAATCATGTAAAATAAAATGTCAATGTCAATGATAACATCAACTTAGATTTACAATAACATGACAATGTTTTCCGTAACACATAAAATTGAGTGAGTGACTTTTGAAGCAAGTTGCCATTGACTTTGGCAACTAGCTTCAAAAACTACTTAATGTGGCTAAATTTAACTAAATTTAGCTTAATTTTGCAAGGTCCTTAAAAATAAGGACTAAGATGCATTAGTATATCATAAACCTTGATTTTAAAACATTTTGTTCTTGGCTTTTGAACCACTAACAGCCATCCAACATCGCGATTCAAGGTGAGCAGTGATAGGGGAAAAAAATTCAGTAAGCAAAATAAAATGCTTACTGTAGGATCATCACTCTATTGAGGCCCAGCCAAAGGCTACCTTTTTCTCATGTGACATCTTCAAGTTTTGTTGGACATTGCTTGTTAGTGATAAAACATAGCCAAAAATATGGATTTCTTATAGTGAAAGCAGTGAGTGCTATAAAAACAAAAATAAATTACAAACCAATGCCATCTAGTTAGACCATAAGTTTGAAGTGGTAAAAATCAAGCTAATGAAGTGCCTAGTAATAGTAAGGTCTACCAAGTTGAAAACTACAAATCCACCAAGAATAGGTGCCTTAGATTCATCATAACTTGCTGGTAACTGCCACCCATGTCCACTACATGTGTCAAGTAAATGAGTACACGGATATAGCTTGACCTTGCCTTGGCATCTACTATGTGCCATTTGCCTTCAACTTCGACATATGGTGAGGCAAGATTAGCAAATCCAAAATTTTTGGATGGTAGAGCAACTGAAGATTGGAGATAGAAAGCCAAGTTGGTCACAATGTTCACATTGATGGTTTATGGGAACGTGCATGGAAACATTCATGCAAACATTGTTCTTTTAAATTCAAAACACTTATGGATGTGCATGAGGTCCCTATCGCACCTCTCTTTCAAGCAACATTGATGCATTCCTTCTGGCCTGCTTCTACTTCTTCTAATTTACTCAAGGTGAATTTCATTTTTGGTAGAGATTCAATTGAAAAAATCAGGTCACTTTTCTAATATCCATTGCTTCTTCTAATTTTGTTGTAGGTGAATTTTGTTTTAGGTTGGGATTTGTGTTATTAATTCAAAGAAATCACCACTATAACAAGGACCACTACCACAACTTGCATTTACTAAAGCTCTTTAATATTGATTAAAATGCTCAAATTTTCAATTCTCTAAAACCAATCTAAATCTATTGTGGCCTAAATCTGTCTTGAAGTGTATACATCAATATCCCTCCATCCCTACACATTCACAATTCTTTCAAAAATTGTTCCACCAAACTATAATAAAGATGCAAACACTTGAATTACATTCAGTGTTTCCTTCAAGTTTGTTCTTGCAATGCTCTCAAATTTGTTTGAATTTTCTTTGAATTTTCACTTTGATGATCTTCACTTTGTTGTTGATTTCTAGAAAGTGAGGAATTTCCAAGGAATGAGGGATTCAAAAGCAAACCCAATGGAAATCACAAGGAATGTTCAAGCCACCTCCTGGCTCCTTTGTCATAACCATCCCCCATCCTACCACGTGCATAAGATGAATGAACAAAAGTATATGGCCCAACCCTAGTTTATCATCTACCATCTATTTGGACACATTGCAAGGTAGAATTGGTAGCTCCAAATGTTTTGGCTAATAGGCAACATAATTGGAGCCTTCCCATGCACATGTAGCTATGCCTTGCTTTGTCATGCCAAATAAATTTTTTGAATCAAAATACTATATTATAGGAGAGACCTATTAGAGGAAGAAACCAAAACTTTTCTCCGCTCGGATTAGATTCGTTAAAAAATAAATCAAAATATAAATAAATAGGGTATGAAATGAAATTTTCAGAAATTATAACATGGTGTATATGAACATTGTAGAAAATATTAATGAAAATAATATGAAATCTGAAAAAATAAATTGTAGAAAATACTATAGTTAAAGTTGAATAAAGCCACCTCAAAGTGTGGAAGCCCCACTTGTGGTCCCACAAAATTTAGGAAAAGTTGAACTAGTGGCAGTGTAGTATAATTAAGCTATAGTGCCTTGCACTATAGTCCATGAATAATTCAAAATAAAATGAAACAAAAATTTATAAATTCTAAAAGTAGATAACGAAGTGGATATTTGGCCAAAAAGAAAACATTTTGTATGGGGTCTTATGAACTTGACCCCAATGTACGGTATAGCAATTGCAACAAAAAAGTAAAAGCTATAAAAACAAAAATAAATTACGAACTAGCATCCAGGCTAGAGCCACCTAACTAAGCCAGAAGTTTGAAGGGGTGAAAATGGAGCCAATGAAGCACCTCGCAATGGTAAAGTCCATCTCACTAGGAACCATCAATCTACTAGGTGCAAGTGGATGAAAGTTTTTGTAACTCATTGATGATTGCCACCTATCTTTACCACATGCATAAAGTGAACAAGCTGAAGTGCATGACTTGACCTTGCTTTGTTATTTGCCATTAATTTAGACAGGTAGTGGAATGAGATTGGTAGCTCCAAAAGTTTTGGCTGATGGAGTAGCATGTTTGGAGCCTATTCACATGTATGGAAGTGGACCTTGTTGTGCCATATAAGATTAAATTTTTGAACCAAAATACTATGCTAAAGCAAAGATCTATTGGAAGAAGCAACCAAAATTGTAGCAATTGCAATAAAGGAGTAGGAGCTCTAAAATTAAAAATAAATGACGAAACAATGCCACCTAGATAGGCCATAAGTTTGAAGCAATGAAAATAGAAATGATGATGTGCCTAGTAGTAGTGAACTCTGTAGGCCAAAAACTTCTAGCCGACAAGGCATGGGTGGATGAAACTTGTCAAAAACCACTGGTAACCGCCACCTAGTGTTTTTTAGGCAATTTAATGCCTAATTTCCTCAAAAAAATGAGTAGCTTCAAGCCTATAGAAAAAAGAGGTAAATGTATTTTAATCCCTAAATGCCCAAGGCACCAAATTTGGTGTCAACATTACTTTGAAGTAAAATAAAACCTAACCAAATAGCTATTTTTAGAAGTTTATATTTTTGAAATTTTTTCCTTGAAGTCTAGTTTTAACATAAAAAATCCAATTTTGAAAATGATTGATTATGATTTTTCAATTCAAGATTTTGTGCAAGGGTGCCCATTGCAATCTTGACTTTCCATAGTGTTGAAGGCTCTTGGAAATGAGCCTCAAATACACTAGATCTTAAAGAAAAAATCACATTATAAATTCATTTATAAAAATTGTAGAGTTGATTTTGAGAAGCAATAAATTTATTGGGGTTATGCATGTTTACTTAGGCCCTTTATCTTCATATTTTTTTGGTGACCAACCTTTTAGATTTGACATGTGAAAAGAAGACTGAAATCATTTTTGCACTTTTAACACCTTCATGATCAAACATTATAATCTTTCAATCCATAAGTGATGTTGTTGTATTTTATTTTCCTACATGATCTCTAACATGTCTAGTTTGAATTTGTATGGTTACAATTAAAAAAAATTGATACAACTTACCAAAATGTTGGTTTTTTGTTCAATTTAGAACAAATTCCTAAAAGCTTAGAAAAGACCTTGGACATCTAGGGGTTAAAATGCCAAGGTATAATCATGGCCCTACACACCGTTGCTACAATGTTTCCAAACCTTCATTTCATCTGTCATACAGAGTCAACACATATAAAAATTGCATACAAAAAGTATGCTTACATACTCAAAATTGGCATCCTTCAATTCAAGCCCTCAAGCTGATGAAAGAAAGGCCACGTAACCAAAACAAAACAAAAACACTGCCGCCACCCATGCCCACCGTGTGCATGAGGTGAATTGCACAAGTACAATGCCATCAGATACCTGCGTCCACAAGGAGTTCGAATGCAAGTATGCAACTTAGGAATCTACTAGCTAGCTTCATAGGAGATTACCGACAAGGAAACACTCCAGAGCTGATTATGAAAACCAACTTCACATGATTCGCATCGGTTTCAAGGAGATGAACAATTGGGTTTTGCCCAGAAGGTACATCTTCCCCTTCGATTCTTGTATCAAATTGCTCTCGGTGTTACATATTGTAGCGCATCAGTTTCAGTTGTTTTCAGTTTTCAGTTTCAGTTTAGGGTTTAGGGGTTAAGGCTTAGACTTCGAGGAGATATCGTAGTTTCTGTGAATTCCAACAATTTTGGCAGTTTCTCATGTCATGCAGAATTTCATTAATCTTCGCAAGAAGAATTTGGGAAGGAGCGAATGTTGTCATGTAGGCGAAGAATCCCTAATAGGCTTAGGGTTTTAAGTTTTTAGGATTTAGGGTTCCCTGAAGCAAAGTTTGGTTTTATTTGGAGCAGTCACTCGTTCAGCATTTGGAGCAAGGCGTGTGGGCGGAGGAGCTGGACTGCTGCAGCCATGGAAGAACGCAGGGTTGTGAGTAAACCATGGAAGAGCGTGGTGCTCTACCATTATCCTTGTCCAGATGGGGTCTTTGCTGCTTTGGCTGCGCATCTTTATCATGCCGCCGTTGGCCGAGCCGTTTCGTTTCTTCCAAACACTGTGTATAAGCCATTGAGGTAACATGAAACTAACTACATAGTGCTTTGAATGGTGCCAATCATTATTATCTGTTCATTCTCAATCATCAAGATGACCTATAACACCGTAATGGTGTTAAAATCTGATTTCTTCAACTCGCATACAATGAGGAAGTTCGAAATTTTTTTTGGGTAGTAATTTCATTACAACGAGATTTGGCAACGAAAGATTACAAGCTTTGTAAAGAAATAGGATTTGGTTTTGAATAAATTTGAAAGCAATTAGTGTTACCAATTGAACCGTTTAGGGTTTGCTACTTTGATGACCTAGTAGGATCAACAATTTCTAACTTTCAGCTATGAATATTAACATAACATCTTGTAGATAAAAATTGATGTATTCGGTGAAATTTGATTATTTGTAAGAGAATTTGTAAGGTTGAATTTAGAGTTTACATGCCTTTCTGCCTCTCTGTTTCAAATATGTGATACATGAGTAGTCCAATCCCTTTGACCTTGTTCAGGGTTCAGGGTTTAAGCTGTAATTGTGTATGATTTACACGGTCCTCTAAAAGCAGAAAGTTTATCTTTGGAGCCTTGCTTGTTTGTCTGGTTGTTTGTGAGCAGGGCTGAAGATCTGTCTACCGAAAATGTGGAGACGTTTTACCTGCTGGACTTCGCAGGACCACAGGGATTCGCAGTAGAGCTAGCAAAGAGGGCTAAACAGTAAGCGCTTCAGTTCATATGAATTTGTTGATTTTTTTGTTTCCGTTGACCTAATGATTGAATTTGGACCTTATTTTTTTAAGCAGTTCTGAGTAGGCATTTAGGGACTTCCTTTGGTCCAATTTCATTTAATTTTTCGACCTAAAACTAACGCTCTTCACTGATTCTAGTGATATAAAACTTGGTCCTATTTGAACATCACTTTCCACTATAAAATGACGGATTGCTTATTTTCACACCATGTATCCTTGGTCTTTGAGGGATTAAGGAGGCTCATTCAATGTTCATTATTCTCTATCCTCGCTGTTCCATTCGGTCATTCGTCAAAGATTAACATGGTTAACATGTTCCTTGTCTGTCTGATGGAATTTGCGATATCTTGGAAGTGAAGCGGGTTGTTGGAAAACAGCACGATACTGTACAAAGAGTTTTGGTGCTGAGAACTGACGTCAGATCTTGTGGTGCAGAGCAGAGTTGTGGTTTTGGATCATCACAAGACAGCACTCGAGACGCTTCCACCCAACGGAACAGGCCCTCCGAACTTGCAAATACTGCTTGACATGAAGAGGAGTGGCGCTACTATTGCTTACGATTACTTCCTCCAAAGACTTCAAGCGCACTCCCCATCTCATAGTTTCCTCCATCCTGAAAAAGCTCCACATCTGGAAACTCTTCTCAAGTACATCCAAGACGCAGATTTGTGGACATGGGCGTTACCAGATAGTAAGGCTTTTAGCAGTGGCTTAGTTGATTCCAGGATTGAATATAGCATGCCCAAGAACGCAGAGGTTTTTGACCAGGTACAACCAGATCATTACGTGTATGGTTAACAGCTGGTGCACTTTTACACGAGAAACCAATCCACTAGAATTCTGCATGTTATCTATAAAATGTTGGTTTATTGTGGCTACATGTTTTGGTTTGACAGTTATTGGCGTTGGATCCCGAAATCCTCATCAAGAAGGGGAAAGCGAGCCTCCTGGAAAAGCAGAAGCACATTGACCAAGCACTAGAGAACTCTTTTACAATATCCCTCGGGCTAGGAAAGTTCGGTCAGTGCCTGGTGAGGCTCCTAAGGCTCTTGAATTTGTGTGATTTTGGATGTGGTAAGGCAACCACACCTAATAGCTGACACTCCAAGCACTGAGTCTAGTTCTATTACTAAAATTCTTAGATTTTAGATATTTTTATTAGCAAATCAAACGGAATTCGGATGCAACAAAGAATGCCATATTGGTTATTTGGATACCATATTGGTTTCAGAGTTTTTTCGGTAGATGACCTAAAACTGACGTGAGTTCTAATGTTTAGGTGGTGTAACATTCTCAAACCAATATGTACAAATTGTGCATTTGGTGTTTCAGATTTTGGTGTTTCACATGTAGGATAATATAATTGCAATTAGTTACCTCTAAATTACTCCTGAGTGTGCAACGGCGAGTGTTGTGCTTTGGGTCATGTTTCTGACATCATCCATACTTGGGCAATGCTCTCTCAGGCAGTTCGATGGGATTCAGTGGGAAATCTCCGAAGCGAACTTGGCAACCAGCTGGCTGCCAAAAGTCGAGACCAAGGTCTCCGGTGAGTTGTCCGACCTTTAGAAATATAATGATGAAGTGGTAGTTTGGTCTGACATCTGAACATTTTTACGCAGCATATACTCCCTCCTTCCCATAAATAAGGATAGGTTTTATAGAGAAAGAGCACTTCTTGAGTGTTTAGATCTATACAAGAATGGCTTGGAATTCAATGGATTCAATGAAAAGTTCAATGTCTTTTGGTCTATGACCTAGTTAACTTCAAATTGCTATAAAAAAAATTCAATTTTCAGATTTTTTTAATCTATAAAGTGGATAATGAACTAAACTTCTTGTGCTTCATTTCATTAGTTTAATGTCACCAGCAAAAGCAATCATCTTTAAACACTACCCGAAAATTAAGTAGGACAAGTGGAAAAAACAAAAGGGACTAGTATTATGGGACGGAGGGAGTAATGTAGTGCTTGTGAGATTGCACATCGTGAAATCATGTTTGTAACCAATATGGTATCCAAATAACCAATATGGCATTCAAATAAAATTATGGGGTACATTCCTTTCTCGAAGGAAATCATGTTTGTGCATGAGAGAGACATGAGTGGAAGGTGAAGATCTCTCATCACTATGATTCTGATATTCGAGTTCTGGACAGGCCAATCGGAGCTGTCGTGTATGTGGAGGAAGCGCTGAGTGATGCTTCTATGTTCAAAATAAGCTTACGCAGCATTGGAGATGCTGATGATACGACACAAGTCTCTCAGGTGTGCCCAACTGCATATACCCTTCTTTGCAAGGAGTCTGAATGAGATTTTTCTTACATGTGTACTTCACTAGGCATATAGAGGAAGTCACGTTTTCTAAAAGGTAGAACCGGTTGAAATTTTGAAAACAAAAATGACAAGAATTTATCGCAAACGGCTGTGACGAGAGAAAATGACATGTCACAGGATGTGAGTCTACCTTCGTGACTTCAAATTTTCTAGAGTTTGTGGATCTAGTCTTGAAGTTTTCGAATGTGAATCACATATTGAAGCATTGAAGACTTCCGGATATTGGATAGTTTGAACTTGAATTGACCTCTTTGATTTTGATCCAGACCTACGGGGGTGGAGGTCATCGCAATGCTAGCTCCTTTCTGTTGCCAAGACGCGACTTTGAGAAGTGGAAGGCTTAGACGTTTATTCTTCACATACGCATGGAAGTTGGGAGATGGTTTGAAGAGGACAGAGCGTTTGGGTTCTGCTTGTGAGAGGAAAATCGTGTAACTTCTTGCAGTTACTCTTATTAGTGAGCACAAGAGAGTGCTTCTCGTTCAGCAAATTCAGTTTCTGCTATGATTCTTTGACAAGTGGCACCATTTGTTTTATTGTAGCGTCTGCATCGTCAAATGCCATTAAATTTTATTTCCTTCGAGAAAGGAATGTACCCCATAATTTAGTGCGATGTTTTAAGGCGCAAAAAATCCTTCTCGCTGAAATCTTCATCTATACTAATCCTCTAACAAATCCAACTATAGGATCCTTCAGTTATCTTGTTCAAGTACATCCTTTTCAAATTCTAGGTTGAAAATCATTACCAATTGCAAGTCCAATGTACCAAAAGTAGTTTCTTTAGCCCTTCCTAAAGGTGTCTCTCAACATTTAAAAAAACAACATGTATGTTCCATGACTTGTGCAATTTAGTCAATGTGGGAAAATGGGTTGAGATTACATGAAAAAAATTAATGAATTTTTTTGGCATATCCACCTTTAAAGAATTATAAATTAAAAGGTGACACTAAGGGAAAAAAAATTAGAATTGCTAATAGCTATACAAGAATTTGAGAATTGTAAATACCAATGGAGAATGTTCTAATAAGCAACATACATCCTGGTTTGTTTTTGTTTTGTTTGAAATTTTCAAAATTGTTTTTAAAAATGACTTTATATCTTTTTTCTACCTTCATTTCCCACAAAATAGAACTCTCTATAACTCTCATTTCATTATTCAAAATTGAACGGTTCAAATGCTTTTGTATGAATCTATACAATCAAAGAAAATTAACCAAAGAAAATTAATCAATCTTTAGAATATATTTTTAGCTATACTTATTGATGAGCCATCTAAAAAATTGATGAATGAAAAAGACAAGCATCTATGAGATTGAAACTCACCAATGTGTTCATCATCCAAATTTTAGACTTTAGAGTGCTCTAGGATTAAAGATTAATTCTCCAATGAAAAAGTCCAAAAGCTCCATCAAAGCTCACATTCAAACAATTTTCCATTGTAATAAATGTTGATTGGATCAAATAGGGTGGATGAGATTCAAGGGAACTTCCCATCAGTGTGGTTGCTTGAAGCATTTGCAACAAAAAATGTTTCCTAGGTTGACTCAATTTGGATATTCTATAAAAGCATGTCAGTGAGCCTTGGGTGGTGAGGGGTTAGAATGAAGAAAAACTTTCTTGCTCAACACCTTGCCAAATTTACCAAATAGTGAAAAGGGGACATAACTTCTATTCCATGCACTTATTGGAATAAGTTTTTTCTAGAAGCTCATACAAACACAAAGACTTATTGATTTCCATTTCATCATTCTAACCTTTTTAAAGGTTCCATAAACCTCTAATGTTTTACACTACCAAAAGTAGAGTTATAAAAAACTCTAATGTTTCACACTACCAAAAATGAAAGTCTTGAAACCAAAACTTCATAAAATTTGTAATTTTCAAGTAGAAGTGCCAATATTAACATGTAGTTTGAGTCATCAAGCAACTCTCTTCATCTTTTATTTGTAATATGTACAATAGTGTACAAGGAATTCTAGGTATCCTCCTTTTTTTTCCCATATTTTCAAAGTGATGGATTGTTTTGTTACATTTACCAATTACTTCTTATTTATTGCTGGAAAAATTAGTAAAATGAAAATTTTTCACAAAACTAACAAAGAATTTTCACATTATTGGATACAAAACACAGTCTCATGTCAATAAAAATATAAGATGGAAACTCAAAAATCAATAAAAAAGATAAATTGAGCTTCAACTGATCTCGCTATGTAGCAATGGAGCTGGTCCTCAAAGAATTCCATAATCAAATGAACAATGGACGAAGTGAAAATAGTGAAAATGAACAAATGGACAAAGTGGCCACACACGAGACCTTGGCATGACTGCTAAGAGATACATGTCTTAGCAGTTAGCACCCAAGCGGTTCGTCCAGTAGAAAAATGAATCCTTCGTTTGTATCTCTGGGATACTTGTGACCCTCAGATTAGTCTCCTCACGGTCGAGTTCAGTTGCCGGTCTCGTCTAGTTCAAAATCGAGAAATAAAAAGACCAATATGGAAATCAACGAAGATATTGCGATTAATATCGTGACCAAGTGTGACTATCCTGATGCTTTGGTGAAAGCAGTTGTCTTCAATAAATGTTTTTGGTCGGAAGCCTGTTGATGCCTTCATGCGGCTTTAGAATTCAGAGACATTTAACTCCGAAGTCCAGACTTCTATCAAAAATTAACAGCTCTAGGATTCATGGAGGGTGCATCCAACTCCATAACATTGTAAAACTGCATCCTTCCCCCCACGTTTCCAGGGCCGAAAGGAAACATCCTTTCCTGGATACCTCGTGATCAGCTCAGTTTAAATTCCTAGGGAGGCTCAATAAGGAATCATGCTGCGGACTTCCCTCACTCGGGGGAGCAAAACGGAGCTGCGGACTTTCCTCATTGGTCAATAATATTATATCAGGCAGTCCATATCTACCAGGCACCATTGGAAGCTCATTATCTCATCACCAACTCCTTCACACATTCCCGATTTCCTGATCTGCAAATAACCGGACAAGAAATATTACCCAACAGCATTCTCGATGACTTCAATATCATCGATATCCAAAACCACAAACAGGCTGAATAATGCCCAAGGACTGGAACATACCTGTACTTCAGGAAAATGTTTAAAAAACGTGGGTTTTCCTTGCTCTGAGATAATTCAATCGAACCCGAAATCTCCTGATCTTGTTTTACCTCAATTGGATCATATACATATAGAATAGTCTGCAGCAAGCAAGAGTGGGCAGACATTCAAAAACTGTAATCTTGAAATACTTCTGCTCCCAGGAGAAAAAATAAACTTCAATCATAGCAAGTTGACTCTAAACACACCAGATGAACCCAGGAAGAACTGCCTGGTCTGATTCCGAGGGTAACTGGACTAGACTCCGCCCTCAAGACCGAGACGATAATGACAAATAATCTACCTAAAGAATGCATACGAACCTGAGCCCAATGAGTTGGCGTAGAATCAGGAGCTGTGGAGAGGACAATACAGTCATCGGGATTTCCTCGTTTCTTTGACCCGCTGATTCCAACACTGTCATAATCGCCAGACAAAGAGCTATCTAAAGAGGATTCCGATTGCACATCCGTTTCTCCAGTATTTCGGGTACCAAATGAAACATCGAACCAAAGAGCAAATCCGTGTAGGGAAGCTGCAATCCCAAGAATAAAATATCAGACCACCGGCGCGAACAACAGTCGCACTGCACAAGGGTGTGAGCCTCAAGGCTGAACTGTAATTAAAAAAAACTTCAAAAGAGCATTCGCAGACGCGTGACATCTAGATATACTTGAAACTACGATCTTCCCGGCCTCTTTCGATTACTGGTCCAGAGATTCCGACGCTTGCAGGTTCTCTAAACCTAGGATGATCATGAGTTTCAATCCCCAGGTTGAATTTACAAACAAGAGTCCGCTTCTTCAGACCCAAATCCCAGGTTGACGATAAACAAGCACACCACGTGAAAATACATGGCGATGTTATAAGAACGTACCCATCATAATGGAAGACACAGAGAAGTCAGCTTTCACTGTTTCAAGTTCCCCTGTAGTAATCGTGTGGCAATTAATTTGCTTGATCTGCAAACAGACGCCGATGACAACGTAAATCAAACAAAAGTCAATAAAGTATTCCCAAATACAAATGAAATAGAAAAGTACGAAATTAAACATACTTAATATCTATAAAATATGATTAATTTCTATGAACTATTGAACATTAGAGTAGGCAAACAGTTCGCCAAAAACATTCCAATATCGAAAAGTATAAAGGGAGCATAAAAATCATACCACTATGGGCCACGATAAAATACTCTCAGCTGGAATGGTCTCAATGCATGGCTCCTCAAAAGAACACTGCTTCGCCAAAGGTAGCATTGCCGACACTGCCACCAATTTTACAAACAACTCATTGATCTTCTTGAAACAAGGTACTAAAATCTTTCACAAGAACTGCGGAAGAACTCTCTGAAAAAGTACAACATAATACGTTGCAAACATGAGATCTCCTCAATACTTACTGTCGATGCCATAAACATTGCGCCAAAAGTCAATACACTCTGAATATTTCTCAGGATTGGTGACCGGCGCCATGTACAACTGCACACACAATCGACGGAGTTAAGCACAACATGAAAATTCACATCCAAATATGCATTTCTTCATTGACAATGTGAACATATTAAGTCAACAGACTGTACACAACGGATATCTTGAATATAATTTAGGATTGCATCCATGAAAAATGAAAGAATCTACAATAACGATTTTCTTTAGCAGAATCACTCATTCGTTTCCGACGTATAAAAATTTCAGAATCGCAAATTATAAACTCTATAATCAAGGGTGTGACTGTGAAAAAGGTTCACGGATATTTCAGCGGAAGGATGAGACTGATAAACAAATAAGGGTAATACAGAAGGATGAGGAAGTTTTGAACCCGCATTAGGATTGCAGACACGTACAGTGGCAAAGGAAGGAAGTATTAGGCCTCCAGTTTTTAGCCAGCGATCTCGGGCATATATGACGCTCCCTAACATGCTCTGCCAGTATGACATTACGTTAGAACAGTCAGCTCCTCAAGATAGTCTCCCGAGACAGAAACAACAAAATATAAATCATCTTTAACAAATTTTGCTACTCTATGTACAATCGAATCCAAAAATAGTTTCATGGGCAAGAGGTTTTGTAAGACAATCTTTCTTCTCAATTAGATCTACCCCGCATATTGTACTACCAAAAATTCTACATCATAATTGTTACTTCCAGGAACAATTTCCCACGAATTCACGTCAGTGCAACTGTAGTTACCTCATATAGTAGCATATACCCCATCCATTCCGATACAATAACATCCACTTCTTCATCGATTTGTAAGTCCTGATCAGAAAAACAGAGGCATGTAATTCATCCAGAATCCATGGTTGCGCTAAAAATGATTTAGACTTAAAGAGAGATTGATTTTCTGCCGAAGAGCTGCGATGTCCAACACTCCTAAAGGCCAACCGACGAAAATGTTCAAAGTTTACTTATATGGCTACCTAGAGGATACAATTCGAAGAAAATCATCAAACACTTCAATTGACAAACAGGCCATATGAAGGTACTTGAAAGGAAGCAGCACCTCCACCCTCCCGTGATGGACAGTAATAACATCGGAAAGATTATTTGCCTTCACCACTTCTCTTGCCTGGATAAAAAAAAGAACCCAAACCCTATAGGAAGATGAGAGAACGTTCAAAGAATTTCTACTGGCGGACTTGCTCGTGACATTTTTCGTGCTTTTAGAAATACTTGACATGAAATATAAACATAAACCAACCTTGCATCAGCCTTTCAAAGGTCACTATAGAGACCTAAAATTCAAATAAAGTGGATATCGATAATTTCTAATATGACGATGAGCATCGCACCTGCGTTGCAATCTCACTTGCGTCCACGGCATGAACCTGAAAAAAGGCGTGAGAGACAGAACGTAAGGTTATTTGTCGCCCCGTTGCTATTTTAACAAGCAAGCATACTTTAAACAAGTAATAGAAAACTGAGATATGATTTCATTAGCAAGAAGAAGAGATCTAACACTTCTAATTGTGAACAAAGATGCCAGTGCCAATAATGATCAATGTGTATATTCCTTCTATTCTAACTATCAAGTCGACGCAATCAAAGCCTGTGGACGGGTACTGACGCTGACCTACCGAAAAAGGAACTTGCAGCAGTAAGAGGAACGGTATTAGAGCTCATAAATGAGCTTGAAAGAATGAGGTTAACAGAGGAGAATGTACCAAACTTTCAGAAAGCTCAAATTTCTAACAATGTCGGGCAGGCATTTGCGACGAATTTATGCTGAAGGCACAGAACGCTGAGACTGAAGCTCTGCGAAAGGATTGGAAGAGTGCTACTGGTAGAATATATCGCTCAGCTCCTAATGAAGCACATTTTTTAGGTGGGGTAAGCATTTAGACATCTTGGAAACAGAGGGATCCAAACTCAAAGCTCAGATGCGGGTTCTGTCCGGTAGGCTGAGCATTCAAGTGTATATTTCTCCTCACAAGTGATAATAAAATAATGAGCAGCTACTCCGAGATACAGATTGAGAACAACGAGATGCTGTCGTCCATGCCTATTGCAGAGAAGAAGAAATATCCTGCCGGAACTACAGTAATGTGAACGGCAAAAGAGAGAGGACCTTTTGAAACACGTGATAAAAGAGGGCTGGACAAATTGCTGAGCTGAAAGCACAAAGTGAGACACGCTACTGAATGAGTATCAAGAAGAACAGCTAGAAGAGAAGCGGGAAGGAGCTTGAAACTCTCCAATTAGAACTACAGACTAAACAGGTCCAAGAAGCATAAAATCTCCAGTGAACGTGCGCGAGTTCGAAAGTCAAAAACCCGAGCATTATTATTCGAAATTACAACATCCGTCCAGGTATGTCCTCCGTATTCTCGGGGCTTCTCCACATATTATCTGAAATTCAGTTCTTGAGTTGCTTCATCGGAGGCGGCAATGATAGAAATTCAGAGATGTTTGGAGGAGCTTACCTTTCGAGCGCCCGCCTTAGCACAAAATATAGATAGTATGCCGGTCCCGCAGCCTACATCCATAACAACCTGCTCACAAAACGCCGAAAACATCTGTCAATCGCAAGAAAACGAAAACAGCTCTCGACAGCATATGACAAATTTAATACAAACCTTGGAAACTCAGTTCCGGGAAAGCTAAATATTCATGTCTCCGGCTACTAATTCAGATGCCATTTGGATGTTCTATTTTAACTTTTTTCAATCACTGTATGTGTACTTACAGCTTAAGAACAGAGTATTTGAAATCACAATAAAGAAGTACAGCAATCGAAAACGTAATTGAGAGATCGAGAGAACCGAATAATCCGTTTTCCCAGAAACACAGAACGAGTGAGATACAAAGCTGACCTTATCTCGAATGAAATCGGCGTGGAAGAGGATTGCGTCTCGGTAGGCATCCGTGCGAGCCCGATCCTGTACGGGCATTAAATGAGCTCAACAAATAAAAATAAAAATCTCACAATTCTCCCTCCAAAAGCGAAATGCGGGAGACGGCGGATTGAAGTTAGTAAAAAAATCAAAGAATACCTTGATCATTTCCTCGTGAATGCCGACGTGCGAGTATGCCTGGAAGTAGGCTCGATCGTGATCGAGGATACCGCGGCACGCGACAAGACCATCCTTCTGCGTCGGCGTGGCGACCCGAATAGGGGAAGGGAGGGGAGCCGCGCGGCGTGAGAGCGCATATTTTTCTTTCATGATTGAGAAAGAGCAACAAAACAATTGACGCAACGTCGGAAACGCACAAGGCGGAAGAAGAACAGGTACGCAATACGTTACGAAAAGGCCAGGAGCAGCACGGCCATGGCAGAGAATGAAGTTCAGGCGCCAGGGACGGGAGCTCAAGAACGCGACAGCAAGTGCGAGTGGGAACACACCAGCCCTTTCTGACGATACCGTCCACGGTATCTCTCCGCCAAAGACCACGCTATACTAGTGGTTTGTCTCTTTGGAGGAGGGATAGTAAGGTAAGCCAGACTATGGCAGGCAGAACGATTTGTTTGCCCTGTTGTCATTTGCAAAAAAAAATTCAGATTTGTTTCCACACAAAGAGAAATGAAGAAAGCAATTGAA
Source organism: Climacium dendroides (assembly GCA_950106755.1). Taxonomy (NCBI): domain Eukaryota; kingdom Viridiplantae; phylum Streptophyta; class Bryopsida; order Hypnales; family Climaciaceae; genus Climacium; species Climacium dendroides. Next base: position 13,480,901 of record OX467086.1, read on the forward strand.
ATTTTATTTTTTTGGACAAGTATGAATTTGTTATGAATTTTGAAGTGACTTGCCCAATTGGCCTAAAAGAGTTTGTAGACTACCTCAAAACCAACAAAAAGTGTATCCACAATAGTCACCTAAAACAATTGTAATATTTTCTAACATGACTACAATATGAAGGAATAAAAAATCACTTCTTGTCATAAATTTTCATTGAAAAGGTAGAAGTTCCCAAAGCAATCACTAATAACTCCATCACCATCATCCAAGGCATTGATTTTGACCTTTAACTCCTAAAGGATTTTAATTATGTTTTCACCAAAAATGCTCCAAAAATGCCATCTCTAGTACAAGTGCCAAATTTTTGGAAAAAAATCATTTTTGATACATCTAACTATAGGATCTTATATTACTTTGGTTTGAGAATATGTAGAAAAATTTTCAGAAATTTTCACCATGTAGATTGCAAGATATTAGCGTTTGAAGTAACAAAAATTCTTTTTTAGACCCTGCAAAATAACCGGGTAGCTGCACTTCTTACGGTTAGATCATTATGAAAAAATGTTCAAAATGGTAGTGACTCTTTCGATTCATTCTTTAAGGCAAGTTGGCTAGTGGCTACATGCTTGAAAATTTTCAAATCGTTTGGAATTGTACAATATATAGGAAAAAAATAAAAAATAGAAAATGATTCAAAATACTAAATTATTAACAATTTTTTATGAAATTGAAAAAATGTCAATTCCAATGTTTGTAATGTTTTAATAAACAATCTATACCCATTTATTTTATTTTTCTCAAAAATATTGAAAATTGAGTTAAATAAAGGACTTCGAAGTTTATTTTAGAATAGAGATTCCATAACTACCTTCAAACTAACCACAACTAAAACTCCTCATAACTGTCATCTCATTAATCAAATTGGAATTATTCAAAGATATCCATGTATAAATAAATCTAAAAAATCAATTTCAAATTTTTATTTTTTTTAAAAGTGATTTTTAAAGAAGTTTTTTTTTCTGCCTGAACTGCCCGTTGAACAAAGAAAACTACATATCATATAATAATTTTTTTACCATGTAGTCAAAAGTTATGAAAATTGTTGGGCCTTAAAGCTACTCCTCAAACACATGTTGTGTGAAAATTTCAATGCAAAAAAATGAAAATTCCATTTGTAGTGAACTGCCCAAAATTGCTATGTTGCCAAAAAACGCCATTTGGTTCTTTAGGGTTAACCAACCTAATGTAGCCCTAATTTCATTTATTATAAAAAAATATCATGGGTTGATGTAAGACTCTAATGGGTCATTCTCTAGGTGTGTGGCATGGTTAGTTTGCTTGTCAAAGGTTTTAATGTGGTGACGAACTACCAAAAGTGTAGAAACTTAACCCTAAATGCCTAAGGGGTATAGACAAAACACAAATGTATTATAAAATATAAGTTCTATAATTTTTTTATATTTGCATCAAAGTAGATAATGTGAAGTATGAAAATTATAAAGTATCCCTACAATAAAAGTATAAAAATATTCTAAGATTCTCTTTAAATATAATTTTAAAGATATAACTTCAAAAATTCACTGAAAATACAATTTCTATCTTTGACATTTGAGGGGTTTTTATTGGTCAAAATTGTGGTTTCTATTGATTTGTAAAAAAATGCATAAGATTTAGTAATGAGAACACCAACAATTTCCCCAAATAGTAAGTTTTTCAACACTAGGCCAATTCTAAATACTTTGTGTTATTTCTCTTATAATTTTTGTTTGACCATAGTGATCTTAGTCTTGCATAACAATATTGAAAGATAGTTCAATCTTTAAAAATAAAAATAAATAAATAATTTGAAGAAAAGTTTTTTTGGCCCAAAAATGTTGCCCGAAGAAAGACAATAGAGGCCCCATTATCTGTCCATTAAAGACCATGCTATTGTAGAGAGAGCCAACCCTGTTTGAACAAATTTTGTGAAGTATTATTTGTCCTTCTACTCAAGTAAGAAATCTTCAACAAATTCAAGGAGGGAAGGAATGTCACAAGCCTAATCACAACCTTTTACGTAGAGACTTTCCTCAAGCACAGAAAATAGGCAACAAGACAGCTTCATGAATTGCAATTCTTTTTGGACCCCTCTACTATTTCCATTGTTACAAAATTGAATCCTCTAGCAGCTACAGACCAGTAATAAACGTCATTTTAATATTAAAATGATGTCAGTGTTATGTGACTTTTGAACAAGTAGTAATATGAAATATCAACACTATATCCCGTATTCATTACAAAAATTTCAGGCCTCCAAAAGGCCGCAAGTTTTGAACCCCCTTGGTGTAATTATATAGGAAATGAAACTCTTTTTTAATGTTTATTATTTTTTAATGATAGTAGCTAATGTGGCACTAATGTTGCCACATCAACGCCATGTCAAGTTTTAGTTTTTTAAAATTTTTTTAAAATTTTTTTAATATTTAAAAAAATACTTTAAAAAAAATAATCTTGTACTTGCACTGCGTAACTACGGCATGCTAGGGGGCACTTAGAGTGTCTATTAAAAACCATGTGCAAACAAAACTTTGGACCCCCTATATATTTTTTGAATTTTAAATAAAATTAGATGAAAAAAATGAATAGATTTTTCTAATTTGAAATTTATATTTTGAATTATCAATATTTTTATTTATTAATAATAATTAGTTATAAATTTATGAAGTAAAAAGATACACTGTAGAACTGAAAAATAACTTTCACACCCCTATATTATATAAGAAAAAATTGTCTAAAAAATGAACAAAAAATTCCTAAAAATAAGTCTCTATTGAAAGTTCATTTTGAGTTGAATATTGATGCAATGGTCATCTAAATGTATTCTCTAAAAATATTTGAATTAAAAAAAGATGCCATTTTAGTGCATTTTTAACCTCTTCTAGAAATCATTCTATATTTTATTTGAGTTTGAAATTTTGGGAGTAGAATCCTATAGACAATGCTCAAAATTTGAAGTTAAAATTACAGTTTATTAGAAACCACTTGTTCGCATGTGGTTTGTTGTAGTAGAACTAAGTGCACCTCCGAGGCGGCATGTTGAAAAACAAAACCTTGGCCTTTTGTAGGGTTCAGATTTTTCCTAATGAATACATGCATTGTATATCATATACTATATATTCGTATGTATTTGAATACCATATATTGTATATTTATATATATTATATATATGTCTATGTTGTGTATTATATTTTGTATTCTACATTTTGTAAGTACTATATTTGATATTAATAGCGGGCATTCAATCAAAAGTATTTTGTACAATTCAAATTGGAAGGAAGACTAATCTTTTTAAGCACGTTGACAATCCTAGATTTTGAAGTCAAAAGTGGCAAATAAGGGCAATGTGTTTGCATCTTTGAGATGCGTAGTCTAACTTACATGATGGTGTGTGTACTTTGTCAAGTCCTATAAAAAAACTACTTAGACATGAAATATTTATAGATATATACATGACTATTTGCATCATACATTTTGGCATGTTGGATGTCTATTTGTTAATTGGTGTCTAATTGATGTTAAAATAACATTATGTTAGTCCTTTAAAAATCAAGGGTATCTAAAATTTCCAAAACAGAACAAATTGCAATTCAGAAGAATAATTTAAAGGGGGATTTCAATCAAAAGTTGTAATACATGATTCTTATTTGTACACTTTGATTTATAACTATAATATTATTTATTAATAAATTTGAAGCAAAAAAACAAACAATCTCTAAAAAATTTAATTATTGATTGAATATTTGTAATTTTCATGTGTTTTTTTTGTTTTGAGTTTAAAATGTTAAGTTTTAATTATAAAAAGCTTTCATAATTTTTAATTCTACTTATATTTTTAGTTAGCTTTTAGAGAGTCATTTATTGAATCGTATAAGGTATTATTTGAAGTAAATATATTTTTATTTTTTGAAATATCATACTACTAAAATCATAACTCCCTCTATAATATCACAAATGCTAACATTAATATTAGGGGCTCATGCTTGCTATGCTACGCATTCATTGTATATTTTACTAATATGTGATCTCTAAAATTTTGATATATTTGAATAGAATGCATGATAATGATTTCAATAAGTCTTTAAAATAATTATTTTAAATATTTTGTAAAATTATTTTCAATCATGCATACATAGAAATTGTATTTTCACACAACGTGATATTATAGAAATAGAGTAGTAGTTTGCAATCATTTTTTTTAATATCACTTTTTACAAAGGGTGATATTATAGAAATAATATAGTTTTTGCAATTAAGGTGATATTAAAGAAGATCCGTAGGATGATATTATAGAGGTAGCAAATCCATTGCTTCTCTTGGCTTTACACTTCTTTGCACTTTTATGATTTTGTGCTTTTGTGAGCTTTGAGCTTTTACGATTTCAATTTTCTATTGCTACTACCAAATGATTTTGAGAAACTTATTCAATTGAAGCGATTTTAGATTCCACAACAATTAAGTTGTTCACAAAGTTTTTGAGATTTATAAGTTTTTCTTTTCAATTCTTCAATTTGGGTTGCTATTTTTTGTAACAATGGAGTCAAATTTCTAATGCATTATAATAAATGTGTATCTTTTGTACTATTTACCATTACATATGTTTCATTCATCATTCAATAAATTTCTATTGTACATTTTAATATATGCTTACTTATAAAAAAAATTATACAAAGATTTTAGTCATTTTTATTTAAAGATTTATTGAAATTTTTGTTCTGCATTCTATCTAATACATAAAAATTCTTATAAAATTCTAATGATGAATGCGTAGCATAGCAAGCGCCAACCGCTAGTATAATTTAAAAAAAAAATTATATTCATATTTGTTGGTTTAAGAAATAGAAGTGAAAATAGACTAAAATACTTGGAACTAAAAGTACAAGTGCTTCATGCATTAAGTTTTGTGACTATGGAAGCATGGTGTTGGTTTTACTAGCTACATTTATGATCCATCACACAACATAAAATGACAAGAAAATCTTCTAGAATAATATTACCAATTTTCACTTTGCAGATGCTATTGTTGTACTCACTACTAAGATGCCTTATAAAATGCATGTTGTAATTGCAAATCATGGCAGTCTACATTGTAGATGATATCATAGTTGTATAGTAGAGTCGGTAGAAAATCAGTCTAAAAATAGATGCCAACATGTTAAAAAAATTATTTTTTCAAAAAATTAAAAATTGCAGGGTGGAATACATTTGAAAAAAAAACTATCTTTAGCATCGTCAAAACTTATTTTTGGAAAAAAATAAATATTTGATAATGGAGTGTTGACTCTATCCTACACTTACAATATACAATCTTAATAAGAATTTCTATTACTTTTGTTGAAAGGGTTGTTATTATATGACCTTAGAAGTGTAAGCCCATGAGCCTAGAAGACTATATATCTATATTTAGGGATTTGTATTATAAAAACCTTTTATGATTATAGTGTAACTATATTATAGATACTTATATTATAGGTGTTTATGTTATAAACATCATCAATGGTTATAGGATATCTACTACATACATTGAAGGCTCATATGTTTGCATTTTTATGCTTACACACTAGCATTGTTGTTTTTGTTGGCAAGATTGAGGTTTCTCTCACCTTGCCTTCAAAATATATTATGATTATATTGAAGTTTCTTCAAAGAAATCTAAGACCTCCTAGAAGGCATTAAAAAATCCTAGGGTTATTAGGATGCTTTCAAACTCAATGGCCCTTATACCTAACCTAAACTATAATCTATATTCTACATATACACACTAGATCTCAAACATTTTGGAGTTGCAACAAAATTTTATATTTGACATCAATATGGTGGTTATTAATTGAACACTACAGGAGAAATGAGTTCCGCAAGTAGAGAAATTGAAGACAAATGTCTTTGTTCCTTGTGTTGGTTCAGAACTATTGATTTTGTTTATACTTGAAGACAAATCTCTTCATTCACTGTTGATTAAATTGCCATGTTGGCATTCTCTGTGGCTTTCTCTTCCAATATAACACACGCAGGTGTCATCACACGATTTGTTAGTTATCATGTGAGATTAGGTTGTTATTCCTCTAAATTTAGCAATTGACCCCTATTTTAAATGAATTAGTTTTCAACATTTGTCCTTGCCTTGCTTGTCATTTTCCATTGCAGGTGCGCATTCCCACCATTCCAGGGGTCAAATTTTATTATATTTAGGATTCAGCGTCCTCTTGCATGAATCTGTGTCTACTTTCATTCATTAAGTTTAGTCATGTGTATTGTTCTGAGATTGCCACGTTCTCAAATCCACCTACTATTTTCTAAAATTACATACAGAAATTTAAAATGCCGTAGAATTCTAATTTTACATCCTTCTTCTAAAATTTTGACACATCTTCTGTAATATTGTTCTGTTCAGTGACTACCACTTATTTTAATTTAATATAGTATCAATGAATACAATAATAATCACTTTCCGAATATATACAACACAAAAAATAATACATAATAGGAAGGTCCTATTAATACAAAGCAACGTTGTAGTCTTCTTACAAATGACTAGTCCCGCACTGTATTTCACTAAAAGCTGCCAATAACGTCAGGAATTGAAGGTCTGCAGATCCATTGCACTATAAGCTTCTCTTTCGCAACCTACCAAAATCAAACATCCACTACGATCAACCTGGCCATTCTTTCTCCTCCTGCACTGCATGCTTTATTCTGAATGTTATCTGCACAACGACTCTGTAGTATGTACATGAAACTTTTTCAGCATTGTAGTCTCCGTATCACAGAATACGATTGCTCCATTCCCAACCATTTTCTTCTATGTTTGCTTTGAATTGGTGTTCTCTCCTCCGTCTTCATCCACGTTGATCTGAATGTCCTCAATCATTTCTGAAGCTTTTCTTATTGTTTTCGGGATCAGTATTTCAGTATTCCTATATTATGCCAAACCATGTCTGCACCCTCAATCATTGTGGTTCTCACGCTCTCATATTCCCCGCTCAGTCTTGGAACTAGTAGGATTGTTTTTGAATAACGACGTCAGAGTGTCTGCATTAATATCAACCTACCAAAAAAATACCTCAGTCATTTCCTCTTTTCAACATGGCATCCTCACAACACACTCCCTTGTATTCCTATTTTGAGCAAGACAGAAATGAAATTAGGATTTAGAAACTATGTGTCGATGATGTAAGCTATTAACAACAACTACTACGTATATCAGCTATATGAAACTTACTAATATCCTGGTACATACTAACATTTCTAGCTTCAGAGCATTATCACACGTCGCTCCTTTTCATTGCAATGATTGGGCACATGAATGGCAACTGCCGAAGTCTTCCTGCCTTATAGTCACTCTTAATCACTACTACAGAAATAAAAAATCAAAGAAGTCCCACACACTGCAAACGCCAAAACTGCCGCTACAAATAATGTTCTTAATTTCAGCATATACTAAAATGGAAACCACTTTTCACAAATACTTTCATGCCGCTATACAAATATTTACAACGACAATCTTTCTAAAACAACTACGATGGCGAGGTTTCTAGAGAGACACAATAGTATTTTCACAATTATAAGTACGCTCTTTCAACTTCCAACAATTCAAAACTGATGATACCACTTTCAGAACAACTTAAAACTATCCTATGCACCCATTGCCACATTGCCATGAATGTAGCAGAGAAGACTTCACAAATTTTCTGACCTACTTGTACACGACGGTCTTAAATCTTCACTACAAACTCACCTGTTCAGTTACTTCTCGACAGGATGAGGCTGGAGGTGTGACTGTCATCGAATGAACTGCCGCTTGTACATTCACAGAAAATGGCTGCGCAACATTGGACTCCACCCTGGCCTTCAATTCCTCTAATTGAAGTAGCACTTTCTTCATGAGATCCATCTGCTCCTTTGCTCCTTCTCCATGACTACCTATGCTCATGTTCAAACTTGCAATTGCCAAATTTTTTGCCTGTAAGTCTTCCGTTTCTACCTTTTCTTGCATGTCGCCTTCTTCATTGCAGTCTATAGTCTGTGCCTCCATTTTCACTCGAACTGCCATTCGCTTCGTCTTCCTCTTCTTCCCCCCATACCCTTTATTCTTTGTCATCTTAGCTTGGACCTCCTCTAGTCAGGTGACCGATGCAGCATGTTCTTTAGTGATTCTCACACTCTTATCTCTCCGCCTAGACCGGTCCTACTTAGACTATGCCTACAGGCGTTTGTGTATCGCATTGCTGCGGATTTCTTCTGGAAATTAGGACTCTCCAAAATACTTCTCAATCTCTCCCATATGTTGTCATCCATTCCATGAGGAGGATTTTCTCCAGCCCTAACTTTATTCATTAGTTTATTCCTCCTTGCTGACACTCTCTAGCCTATCAAAGGTAGAAGAAACTTATTAGAAATGACGTTGCTGTAGTCAAATTTGTCCATGAGAGGTTTTTTCAAAATCTCGATTTTCTAATGCGGTTGTTGCCTCACATCTTGTATAGAAGGATCCAAGCCCTGCGAGAGTTTATTCACCTCCGACCTCTAGGCAGTCAAGCCATCACCGTAAGGAATTCCCATTGCATTCACCATTATGTAAAAAGGTTTCTCCCCTGATGACTTCCTCTTCTGCATCGTAAGGTCTCTGTTTGCCTTTTTCCTCTTACGAATAGTCCTGCCTTCCGACTCTGAGAAAACCGACTTCTAGAACAAGAGGCTGTTGCAACGATCATAAACTGAAACATTTTGGAAGTCGTCATCGTCATCACTTATAGGAACTACTACGTCAACCCTTGTGCGGCAGAAGCTGCAAGCCATCTTTCTTGAACTACTTCTCGAATGCAAATGCTATCTTCTTTTCATGTGGGACCTTCTGTCTTAGCAGTCTATTGTCCTCTGTATTGTCATGGTTCACATGGCGGCCTTGTACTCCAACATTGCCTACTCCTACTTGTCATCGCTCGATAGGAATTGACTCAGACCGACGACCACATCTTGCTTCCTCTAAGACTTGTTCAGCTTGCAATGTAGGATGCAATACTGCATTCTTCTCCAACATTCGAATGGAAACATGTCGATGACTCTCTTGCAACAAAGGACTTCCAATGTGCACCATTCCAGCACGTCTCTGTTCCCATCCACAGAAGAGTACATTAGTCACAAAAATTAAAGCACTGCGACCACACATCACAAACCTAAATGCATTTCTGTACAAATTGATAATGGTAACTTCATTTACACATCCAATTCTATGATATTGAAGCTTTCTATTAGAATTGAATTTCAATAATGCACATTGCCATTCTCACTACAAATTACCTCAAACGGATCATTGAAATCAGTGTCAAATGTCTCTTCATCCTCCGCCTATGCTAACTCTTCCTTTTTCCGCTTGCCCTTCCCACGAATGTCCTCTTCATGTCTGAGCTCATCCATAGGCAAAACTAGCGAGTGCACATGTTCTGGGCCGTTGTCACGCATCCTCCCACGGTGAACTTCGTTCTGTAACTCTTCCCTAGTGACAGTTGCATGTACTTTCTTTCTCTTCTGAGGTTGGTCTTTGTCAATAAAAGGAGACACACCTTCCTTCGGACGAATAATGTCATCTCTTCACTGTGACATTGCATTACCCTTTGTACAGACAGTCCAACACCAACAAATACATTATAAATGACCTACTTTATATATCCATTAAGGACGTTTTCAATGAACATAATCCATAAACACATACTGAAAGACATCTATAAGAAATGGTCTTCACAAACAATTGCTTTCAAAACATATGTCATACAATCATTACTGACTACATGCAAGCATCTTTCAGAAAACATCCTCGACTACAACAATGGCAGTGTTTTATGATTGCAGAATTATGACTGAGGATGACTGGCGACTGCTTGTAGTCATATTTTTGAAGGTAAAAAAAATATGACTGCAAATATGACTGTGAGTCATATTTTAGCCTTATACATCATGGCCATATAGTATATGGCCATTGGGAACACCAAAATACTTCATAGAGAACGGTAGGGAACATATTTAGGGAATGCCCAATCATATTTTCTAGTCATATTTTTTCTTTAGTCATATTTTGCAATCGCATCTCTATGATAGTAAGATTTTTTTAGGGCAGCCCAAAAACAATTTGGGTAGAAAATATGTTTAGAAAGTACCTAGTCATATTTCTCCATGTAGGATTTTTTTGTAGTCATATTTTTTGAAAGTCACTTTTTTGTAGTTGCCACTAATTTAGGGTTTTGAAACCCTAGCCGCTACAAAATAGGATTTTGAACCCCTAGCTGCCACTAAATTAGAGTTTTGAAACTCTAACTACTACTTTTTGTAGCCACTTCTCTTTTTGCCCCTTCTTCTTTCTTTTTTGTACCTTCTTTTTTGTTTTTGTTGCTTCTTAGGTTTTTCTTCTTCTTGTTTTTTTTTGTTTCTTAAGTTTTGTTTCTTCTTGCTTCTTCTTGCTTCTTAGGTTTTGTTTTTTCTTCCTACTTAGCTTTTACTTCTTCTTTCTTTTTTGTTCCTTCTTTTTTGTTTTTATTGCTTCTTAAGTTTTGTTTCTTGTTGCCTCTTAGGTTTTTTTTCTTTTTTTTTCTTCTTACTTCTTCTTGCTTATTCTTACTTCTTGTTTTTTAGGTTTTGCTTCTTCTTCCTACTTAGCTTTTGTTCCTTCTTCCTTCTTAGATTTTGCTTCTTCTTGCCTCCTAACTTTTGCTTCTTCTTCCATCTTAGGTTTTATTTCTTCTTCCATCTTAGATTTCGCTTTCTCTTGCCTTTTAACTTTTGTTTCTTCTTCCATCTTAGGCTTTTCTTCTTCTTGCCTCCTAATATTTTACAGTCATATTTTGTAGTTATATTTTACAGTCATATTTTGCAGTCATATTTTGCAATCATAATGTTACTTAGTGTTTTGTTTTTGTTTTTGCTACTTTTTACTTCTTAGTCCCTCTATCATCATTGTTATTTTTTTGATTATTTATAATTTTTGAATATATAATGATTATAACTTTTTTAATTTTAAACATGTCTATATATTTTGTAGTGCTTTAAATCTTTGAAGTTTGAATTATATTGTTCATTTATTGAAAACTAACTTTCTTGTTTATACATGTAGGCACTAGAGATTGAAATGAAGTTATTGAAGGCTACTTGCAATACAAAAGAGGTAACATCTTTACATTTTTGTTGGAATATAGGTTCTCCAAGTATGTGGAAATATATATATATATAAAGAGCCATTGTAATATATTTTGTGTTAATAACTAATAAATGTTATTGAAAAAAATCACATTTTTTCTTGTATTTGATTTTCTAATGTGATTAATTTTTGCCCATTTAAGAAATCATATGTATTCATTTTTAATTAAATGGATTCTCTTACTTAACTATTAAATTATGTTGATGTATGACTACACATAGTCGTTTTACAAATCATAAAAAAATATGATTGAAAAGAATTGTTTTACACATCATCCAAAAATATGACTAGGAAAATATGACTCACCGTAGTCATATTCTGTATCATAAAAAAATATAATTTACCGCAATTATATTTTACATCACTACAAAATATGACTTAAAAGAGTCATATTTCATGTCACTGCAAAATATAACTCACCGTAGTCATATTTCACATCATTGCAAAATATGACTCACTATAGTCATATTCCACATCACACTATTTTCCCTTGCGCTCAGTGTTCCGTTTGACACGCACAGTGACATCTGCAGTGTTTTCTTGAGCATTACAGAAGACATACAATGCGAGAGGAAGGATGTTTTCTCGAACGAAATGAACAACGTGAATCATAAACCTCAACATCAAAGACGATGTACTCTACAACCCATACACATGAGTGAATGGAAGATTGAGATATGCCATTAGAAGATGAATTATGTGTCTTTGTAAGAGATGTCCAAGCATAGAAGCCTGTGTTTTCAATGGCATTGGGATTATAAGGCCACTTGCCAACTTCTGCACAAAAATGCCATAGTCTAGTACTACGAAGAAATCCACAACAACATTAACTACAGCACTTTCGATGAAAACATGGTGTGTTCTACTCAATGTTCTGAATAACATGCTTGACCATCATATGCGATGTGAAGTTGGACACGCTGTGGCAAATAGAGACTCACTTCTTCCGAGGTGCATCCGATTTCTTGACAACAGCAGCCTGCATCGTACCACACCAAGTCAAAATCAGCAGTACCTACTCATGCATATTTATTGATGGGACTCTTATACAGCCACAATAGATGTCAAGGAATGCTACACTTGCATTATTCTTTTAAGTTGCATACAGAAACAAATGAAAGTATGGGTGAATGGAATGCAGGCTTCCTAACCTTTTTAGTGGGTTGGGTAGGTTTAGGAAGACCCACCGCTTTGGGAATTGCTGCCTTCGGTGTAGCCTTCGTGCCCTTCGCACCTTGCGTGGTCCTCACAGCACGCCGAGGCCGGCTTGAGGACTCACCAAGGACTTCAATGTCTTCCTGCAACACCATCACACAATTATTATTCACTTCTGACATCCTCTAATCACCTACACTTCCTAGCCTTACCTGAGCACCATTGAGGCACTTGCTTTCCTGTAAGATGCACATAGTTATTGTAAAACATTCTTGCGCATTCAATGGAATGGTGGACTGAAAGGAAACTTCGACTTCTGCTTACATAGTATTTTAATGTTCTGGCTTTGAAAAGAACAGGCTGAGCCCTAGAGTGCATCAGCGTTTGCCACTAGTGACGTTCACTTGGATGTCCAATTTGACACGCACTTGTAAAAAAAATTGAAGCATTGCAAGGCATCCGCTACTACGCTATGACACCATCCTCATACAAGGCAATTCATGGAAATAACGTCACTAGCCTAACAAAGGGAGTGCTTCACGTCAATCACTTGGCACTTAAAATGAAAAGAGAGACGTTGCATCATTTGTTGCTCTGTGGAGGTCTCCATCGTGTTTTCTCGCCTCTCAGATGTTGCCTGCACCCCGGAGTCTTTCACTATGGCGTACACATCTTCCACTCCTTGCTGACCTTCAGCAGTTTCAGGGATGGCAACTTTACCGGCGCCTTGTACCTGCTCCTCCTCAGCGTTAGCTACAACATCGTGAACAACATCGTCTTCAACAGCCCGCTTGTCGGCGTTAACGTCAACAAGAACATCGTCTTCGACATTGCTTTGGACAGCTATGGGGACTGGCTCAACGACATCTACAGGAGCTATGGGCTGCAACACGGGCACAGGACAGTCCTTCTGTGCCATTTTCGATGCCTCTGCCCTAGGTGACGTCAGAAGTGGTGCATTCCCTGCCTCCATTGGCGAGGATGGCTCCGGGGTCCCCCCAGCACTTGCTTTATACTGACTTGCGAGGATCTGACGTAGCATTTCTTCCATGCTTTTGTGGGACGTGCTCACGGTCTCAGTAAGGCGACTTACATTGAGCTCAAGCTCATCCAACCGACTGCGCATATCTTGCAGCTCTTTGCCATGGGGACTTCGACCTCTGCGCTTCTCTTCTTCCAGACGTTGCAACTCCTTGGCCATTTCTGCGTCCACCTCTGCTTCAAACGGTACTCTGTTCCGCAACAAAGTCTACAAGGGGAAGAAGAATATGCACTTAGAGTTCACATGCAAAGCTTACATGCTTCAATGGCACCGTACAAGGGGAACAAGAATATGCACTTAGAGTCCACATGCAACGATTACATGCTTGAATGCCACCCAACAAGGGGAAGAAGAATATGCAGTTACAGTTCAGATGCAATGATTACATGCTTCAATGCCACCCCACAAAGGTCCTTCTACGTGCAAAGAAGAAGGCCCAGTCCTCCACATCTACCACTAGAGCGGACATTTTTTGGAAAAACAAACGCAACATGTGTGATGAAAGTGGTGTCGACTTGGGCAAGTAGGTGAACGTCTGTTATTACATACTTACCAGCCTCGAGATGACTTCTCTCTCGACGGCCTTATGCTGGGCTGTGCTGGATGCCTTGCCCTTAGAAATGGCAGACATATGAGCTGACTTCTCTTGGGAAGCATCGGTCGCACGAGCCTCCTTCAATGCCTCCCACACATCGTCATCCATTCCCATCGGCTTGGGTTTTCCGCCATCAATCAATCGATTGAGCTTCCAACGAACATGAATGAGCGCTTTTGTGATGAATGGCTGCATCCACTTCTCCGACACGCACTCGGACTCTCCCTCTATACGCCAATCTGCAAGCCAGAGAACTCAGTATAGCTACCTCTACATTATGTATGACATTGTTGTGCCAAAGAATAACAAGAGAATTTACATGGACAGTACTATGTCTCCAGAAACTCACTGCACGTCCCTGTGGTGCGGACGACCATAGGGAGCACCCCTCACTGTAGAGGATCCTGCACTGACGTCAGGCGTGACATTGTATTCGACGTTGCTGTGGACATTACAGGTGACATCCACTACCCCGCCTCATGGCCAATGAGCTACCTTCCACAACATTTACAGTCTTTTGAACTACATGCAACAGTGAACTACAAGGTCTGTAGTCCTCTTCATTTCACAGAGAAGGATTGAATACAAACCTGTATAGAGGCGCCTAAATAAGCGCCGTCTGTCTTTTTTGGGCTGACCCTCCCATCCAAACCTGGGGTCAAGGTCTCTCGCATATTTCTTAATGTCGTTGGAGAAAGGAACCCTCATAGGTCTGAATGGTTCCCCCTGTCGGTCGATTTCCACAGGTTTCTTCATTACAGTGCTTACGCTTTTTTCGCGAGACTATTCGGGGATCAGCTGCTCGATCATCTCTTCAGTATCAGCATCTGAAGCTGGTTCATCAGACCCTGTATTGTAGCCCTTACTGTAAAAAGGTCAAATGCACTATCAGCTTGGGAAGAAAATGGGGCTACGTCAGTACAAACAAATGAATCCCGCAACTGGACCCCTGCAAAAGACATCCACATACGCTATTTTTGGCTTCACACTTCTGTACATGCGACTCTGTTGCTCACGACGTTGAACCTAACGTCAATGTAAACACGCCTGGACGTTGTTTTGAACATGACAGGAACTTCCTCTGGATAGAAACTAGGAAGCCGCCGTGGTTTCGGGTCTGCCACCCTTGTAGAGGGATGACTCCCGAACGTCTTCATTGATCACTCCGGAATTCAATATGATTGCTCTCTGAGGAACAAACAATCACCTTTCTTTGTACAGAGTTCAACTCAAAGAACATGTCCTTCGTGACGCAGACATGAACGTCACACAATTTATGCGGACGTCACATTAAAAGTCTATGACGTTTAACATGATAGAGTCGACGTCAGAAGCAACATGGTGTGTGTTGCACTTGACGTCCGTACCAACGCGCGCCTCCCCAATAACCTTGAATACCAACGGTTCTATACTCAAATTATGTCTGCTCCCAAACTTACCTCCAAGACTGCTCTCCGAGTTCCTCCTCTTCCTCTGCGTCGTGCCCTGCCTCCTCCGACAAGTCCAACTGCACTTGAGGGGTCCTCTTCCTCTTCGTTGGAGGATTGCTGTCCCGGTTTCGTCCCTTCCCCGCCGACGCAGCAGGCCAAGGGTCTCCTCTGGCCTTGGAGCGGCGCTCATGCTCCCCGCGCATGCGGATTGGCTTTGGCGGCGGCGTTTCTTCATGTTCGCTGGAGTCCTCTTCACACCGTTGACTCGCGTTCCTCTTCCGCGCAGGGGCCTGAGCGCGAGGCATGTCCGCACCTGCCTCTCTCCACTGCACGTAGAACTCACCGTTCTGTACCCTCCTCACACACAAACGCGCACATGAGCGTCCACAACAAAGGTCACACATTGGGGAGGCATCTTGGCAACCTGAAAACCTGCGCGCAATCGACTTGGTGCAAGGCGTGTTCTAGCCTCCGATGAAGCTGTGGCGGAAGATTGGAACCCTTGTTGCTCCAGATCGGTGGAGAGCTGCGCCCCTTGCAACTGCATGTAAGAACGCCGCCCTTGCCAAATTGACACAAAAATGAAAATTGCAAACTACAAAACCGATGCCGATTGGGGAGCACCTACCTCACCTCTCTCACATTAGCAAGGCTGGCTCCAAAGACGAACGCAATTGAAGGATTACACAAACGCTGAAATTTCAGGGTTGTGCAAGGCCGCGCGTTCAAAGCAACGTAGCGTGGCGGTTGTGACTATGCTGTGGAATTGAAGGCCCGCCCCCGCGTACAACTGAGGTGGCCCCCTACGAGCCCCCTACGACCCCGCTACGAGCCCCTATGGCCGTCACGGCGCAGGCCTCAGTCGCGACCGCGCCAGCGGAAGCCCGTGCAGGAAACCCTAACTCCGCGCGGAGCGGCAGTGGCAGTCCTCCCTGCAAACCCTAATGCGACCTGCGAGGCTCGCCATTATCCCAATTACACGATTTTTCATCGTTTCGTGAAAGAAGTTGTGTACATTGGAAAGTACCTGCTGGACGGCACCTTCCTTTGGAATGCCCTCATGCCTTGGAGGCAATGTTTGAAGTGGGAGAGCATCCTGGACGATGTGGCGAGAGCTGCGTCGAAGGATTCCTCCAGCAGTACTTCGTCGTGGAGTCTTCACAGACTGACCTTCTAGATTGGTACATATATGCCCACAGACAAGACTAGTGAGCAACGAAGCCGCCTCAGAGTCTTCCGCCGGGACGACAGACGCCTCCTGGCAAGGCTCCGCAAATCGTACCACCCTACGACGCAGTGGCACTTCACAGTATACGGCCATATTGGTGAGGAACGTGTACACTCTATGGTATAAGGTGGTGCGCCCTCAACTCATGAGACATAGAAGATAGTAGTCATGGGCAATGTGGTCACCTCTGTCATTGTGGGCCAGCCCTTAAACACGTGGGGAAAGTCCTAAGCTTGGACTCTGGTCGTACGGACTCCTGTTGTCGATGATGTCACAATGGACATCCAGTCTGTCATTTTCGTGTTGAAGAATATGTCTTCTTGTGCACAATGCTATCACTTACAACATGCTCTGTGAGGACTTCGGATGAGGCATCTGCAGTTTGTGTTTATACAAACTCAGGTTGACGTCATTGTTGACGTCACTTTTGACATCCTCTTTGACAGTCAATACAGGGCTCGAAGTGCCATCAATGGAAATTTACATTTCGATCCTTGGATGACATAGTAAGGGCCTAGAAGTAAAACAATGAACTCATTTCCAGTCATGCTTGCATTGAGAAAGGCACGCTAATTGTGAAGGAATCTTAACGCACGTCTTTAGTTGTGATTTGAAGATCGAGGTTGTTCTGCAATGACGGAACTTGGCCATGGAAGCAATGTGCGTTGTATGTCACAGTCACATTTGTATCATTCTGAACCTAAACACTCTTTAACACTTGGTTGCGACCTTGTATTCACTTCGTAGATGGCGTGGCGTCTCAATTCCCAAACCCGCCGACAAGGTGCAACTATCCGTATTTCAGAAGACGGACGCATGTTACGCCACATTCCACTTGGTGACTTGATTTTGCACACTGAGTTGAGAGTCGCCATAGAGGAAAACATTCGATCATTCAGGTGTCCCTGCAGGGATTGCAAGGGCGGTTTACAAAAAACCATTCAGGTTATTCGCCGGCACCACGGAGAGGTCGGTCGGGATCCATTTCTCACAAAATCAGTACTGGGTGGAGACCCCCCCGAGGGCTATCCACGGCGGGGAATGTGGGTAGAAGACATTGCTTATGACGATGATGTCATTGACAATGCTCCCTCTGACATTGAGCCTGACATCAACCACAACGTCGCACAGCCTGAAAATGCAGGGCCAGCTGATTCGAAGCCCCACATCCTTTTAGATGCATATCACGAAGTCCACCGGCAGGTCCTTGAGGCATTGGACAGAGGAGACGTACTACACGGAGAGGCTGAAGGTAGTGTGGAGTTTCCCAAAAACGATGACGTTGGTGGTGATAGCGTGGACGGATTAGAGGACCTTTACAGACAAGCTACTACCCCGTTGTACAATGGATCAGGGACAAGTGTTGTCTCAGCCACCATCATAATTATGAACATGTGTACGGTGTTTCGGGTGAGCAATAGGTTTAGTGATGAGTTGTTCCGGTATTTGTCTGTGGACTTACTCCCAAGAGGTAATAAGCTGCCAAGATCCCATTACGAAGCACGAAAGACCATTACAAAATTAGGCTTGCATTACAACAACGTGCATGGGTGTCCAAATGGTTGTATCCTTTTTGAAGATGAATATTCATCATTGGAGATTTGTCCCCATTGTAGTAGCTCCCGGTGGATGGATGGCTCAAATAACATTCCCTCCAAGGTCATTCGGCACTTTCCACTCATTCCTCGACTTAAACGAATGTGGCGCTCACCAGAGATAGCTCGGGATCATGCGTTCCGTTGTCGATAGTCCTGCCTGGAAGCACATTGATACAGACGTCGCATTCGGCACCTTCAGCTTTGAGGTCCGAAACATGTGGCTGGCTCTAGCTTTAGATGGTGTGAATCCATTCAAGTTGAACAATAGTAATTGGTCGACTTGGCCAGTGCTAATTCTAATATACAACTTCGAGCCTTGGTTAGTGACCAAGAAATTTTTCATTTCACTATCCATACTAATTTCGGGAAAGCACTCACCTACATCTAAAGGCGTTGGTGTCTTCATCCGTCCATTGCTGAAGGAGCTCGAAGAATTATGGCAAGGTGTTCCAGCCCTTGATTTCTCCCAAGTACAAGGGAGTCGCAGTTTCACCTTACGCGCTGTCTTGATGTGGACGATCTCTGATTTTCTGGCCTTGGGCCTCATATCCGGCTTGTGTTGTAAGGGATACAAGGGTTGTCCTTGTTGTGGAAAAGACACTGATGCAAGGATGGCTAAACTGGGAGACGTTCTTCCTAACAGGCGAACAAAGGGCTCAAAGATTGTGTATGGTGGTGTTCGTCGTTATTTACCGCGGCATCACCCTTACCGACGCAATTTGAGGTTTAATGGTCGAACGGAGCCTCGTGATAGGCCTCGGAAACAAACCACCGAGGAAACCATCGCATACGCAGCGTGGCGGCAATCGTACTTGGATCTAGGAGGCAGAGAAAATGGGCCTGATGACCCAGTTCATGTCACTGGGGTGAAGCACCTGTGTCCTCTGTCCCAGTTTCGGTATTGGAAGGTCAATGGGTTTATAACCATCTGTATGTCCTAGTTGTTATTCCTGACGTCTATTGGGACATTATGGTTGACATTATATCAGACATTGGGAGTAACGTAGTTGTCACTGCCTTCGATGAACAGCACTCTGTTTTGAGAAGTGAAGAGCACGTCAGCACTTGAACAGTACATGCTTGACAGTAGTGGTACACATGTTTTGGAACTCTGCTTTCTTTTCTTTAATTCCCAATTTTTTTTTTGCTTGTGGCAGCATCTGTTGGAGCCTCACATCTTGGATGTCATGCATTGCGAAAAAAATATGTGTGAAAACATAGTCAAAACTTTGTTGGGCATGAAGGATAGTGCTGGAAGTAGAGTAGATGCAGAGGAATTGGGCATTCGAGAAGAGATATGGCTACAACCTCCACGACGGCAAAATGATCAATACTACATGCCACGTGCACCTTTCATACTCACACCAAATGAGCGCAAAAAATTTGTAGCCATTGTCTCAAACATTCGGACCCCTACAAACTATGTGGGTAGCATTTACAAGCACTTAGAGGACGGGAAGCTGCAATATATGAAGACACATGATTATCATGTCCTCATGCAACAAGTGACGGAACCACCTACACTCCTTTCTTGGTGTACACATCAATGTCGACAATATCCAACAATTCAATAACTTTGTTTGTGTGCGTCCACATATTTTGCAGATTCTTCCCATTGCGGTTCAGAACATATTAGATGAGAAGGTCCGCTTAGCTATTATTAAAATGAGCAGGGTTTTCCAAAGGCTATGTACAAAGGAGGTGCGACCTGATGACAAGGAAGACATGATGCGCGATGTTGTCATGGCGACATGCGAGATTGAGGAGTTTTTGACAACGTTCTTGAACATCATGTCTCATTTGCCTGTGCACCTAGTAGAGCAACTTTTCACTTGCGGTCCTGTGCATTGCCGGTGGATGTACCCAATTGAGCGATATATGAAAACACTCAAAGACTATGTGCGGACGTATGCACACCCCGAGGGTAGCATTGCTGAAGGCTATCGAATGGATGAGACGTTAGGATTCTGCACAGAGTACATGCAGCAGTATGGAGCAACAACGCAACGGGTGTGGGATGCTACCGAGGAACCCATCATGACTGATGAAATTATTTCAAGCAAGAAGATGCAAAAGCGGAAAATGTCCAATGAGTTTCGCAACAACGCAGCGTGCTTAGAACCATGGCGGGAGTGAGTGCTCTTTTCAACCTTCTTGACATTGTTTCCTTGGAGTTTACTATGAGATGATATTTGTACTTCTGTTGTCTAGGGACCTGGACGGTAATGTGCACAATGTCAGAGATCATGTCTTGATAAACATTTATTATAATGTTTCAGCTATATACGTGTTCGTGTCGACGTCACAGTGAACATCTCTGTCAATGCATAAAACTTGCAGTCCACGTCGAATTGGACATATGGTACCTTCACAATGCTTCTTCACTGTGCCTTGGCACTGTAAGTGTCGTTTAACAATGCATGATCTGAATGCCTTGTAGGGAGTATGTGTTAGCGAGAGGCCACATCTGGGAAGAAAGGGAGGCCTTTCGAAGACAATTTCGGCGTCAACATCCGTCAGTGCCAGTGCGGTATCCCAGCGAGCTCTCCGATTTGCCTCCGTTTGCATTGTGGCTGAGTGAAAGAGTTCAGAGTCTGCGACATGCCGGTGAACATGTTGACCCCGATGTTGTAGAGTACGGGCAACCTCCAGAGCGGTATGCAGTCTCACATTGCCAAATGTATGCGTTTGGCATGCACCTCCGTGTTCGTAGTGCAGAGAGGGGCCGTGTCACATGCAACTCCGCAATTGTGGCCTCATTCACTGAGCAACTGCGTTGGGGGCTTCGCAATGGGCGACCCATAGAGAGAACCAATGAGTGCGTGGGGTATATTCAGGAGATATTGGAGTTGGACTACCGGAATCATTGCACGACAGTACTGGTGTGCGATTGGGTTCGATCAAACGAAGATGCTCGATATGCAAACATCCGCAAAGACCAATATGGGTTTACAAGAGCAAACTTCACTCGCATGGATGGCAGAGTCCACGCTGACTCTTTTGCTTTCCCATTGCATTGTCAACAAGTATTCTTCTCCGATGATCCGCACAGGCAAGGTTGGAAAATTGTGTGTCGCACAGATGTCCGGGGCAGACGTGGGCAGCTACAGGTGAACCAACCTATGCCTACCATAATTAATGTTGGCAGTGACACAGACTTCCCCGGTTTGCAACCTCAGTTGGTGGACGTGGAGCCTCAGAGGCAACCGGCCGAAGATGGTGGCACATACATTTGACCGTGGATGCGATTTTAAAGTGAGTAGGAGAGAGATGGACAGCAGTAGGCAAATGGAGGCTAATCTATTATGAAATGGCTGCTACACACTCATTGTCGATGTTGACATTGCACATGATGTGCGAATGGATGTCAAGGAGGACGCCCATTCTAACACGCTTGTTGAAAAGGACGTTGGATATAACATTCCAATGGACACATTTAAACCAAGGTCGCAGGCATGCTCGCTCGAATTGGGGCACCTTCCATTCTGAATGTTCTTTTCGCTACAGTAAAAAAGTTTTTTGTTTCCTTCCCATGGAGTTCTGAGGTGAAAGTTGCATGGAGAATGTCTCAAACACCATATTTGCTGTTGCCTTCACCCTAGAGCCAGGTCTAGGTACTTGCATGTGCTAGCCCAAGACCTTCTCATAGATCTTAGGAAGATTGTTTAGTGGAGCATGGTGATGCAATGGAAGAAGTCGTCTATGCATTGAATAGAAGGATTATCAATGTCTTGTATAGAATGGAATGTCACACCCCATGTTCCGTAGTAGTGAGAGGAGTTGTACTTGTAATTATTGTGTTCTACCATATTCTAAGAGTGGAAAATAGTAATGAATTAGATTGGGCTGAGTACATAATGTGCTCTGTATTTTTCTGTAGGCAGAGATCTCCCCACCTAGAAGCCAATGGAATGAACTTGGCCGGAACCCCCCCATGTTGTCCCCATTTAATTTTCCTCCCAACTCCCTAAATCTGAAAAGCAATGGAAGGAATGCACTATGGGGTGACAGCACACAACACTGAATACACGTTCGTCAAAAATTAGGAGTACTTTCAAGTGGACATGAAGTACTTGAAGTATATAAAGTACCTTGGTGGAAGTACCATTAGAACTTAAGGAAACTTTAAATGGATGCTCGTACATTCTTGCCATTACAAAGTAACATACTTATAGACAATAGTTTCTTAATGAACATCTTCATTTGAACTTGAGTTTATTGGAAGTGCATTTTAGTGTGTTAACACAATTTCTAGTTTTTCATGTCACTTCGAACCTTAGAAAACTTATATGCAAATTCTACTTCCTACAATAATCTCACTATTGGGATTAGTGCAATTGAAAGCTATCCTGGAGGTATTAATAATGTAAATTTGCCTTGTATCTTGATGTTTCTCCTATTTATGAATTTTTTGAAAATGAGAATGAAGTGCCACGTGGGAATTTTTTCCCTTAGATTCTCAACTCCATTTTCCAACATAAAGATTTAAAGTTCATAACTCTGTAATACCCAAATTTCAGATTAAGATTAATATTCAAAGTCAAATATTTTAACTGTACAATACATTAAAAGATAAACGAAGCCAAAAAAACCCAGAAGTTCCTTGAAGTTCCTAGATTGTGGGAATTCGCCACATTAGCATTTAATGCAAACCATGCCACAGTACATAATATTAATTCATAATTTTTTTAAAATAAAATTGTAATTTTTAAATAAAATTTAAAATTTTCAATTATAAGAAAGTAATTAAAATTATTTGACAGCAGTGCCTAATTCGAAATTCTTAGGCAACAAAGGGAAATTGAACAACCTTGAAATGCCCCTCCCTTGCCTTCAGAAATCTCTTTAGTAGTGTTGAAGAACTTGTATTTTAAAATTTGAAAACAAAGAGTGGAGATGAAGTTGAAAGTTTAAAACTACCTTGAAGTACCATAAGTAATTCTTCACGAATAGAAGCAAGGAAAAAAGTCAAACAAATATTCAAAATTTTGGAGATTTAAGCAGTAGCCATGCTACAGTATGTGAATGTAGTGCTTTACTCATAAAAAATTGAACGTAAATATTATTTTTTGTGTCTTTTTCCTCCACAAAAGATAATGCCCATCTGACTTCCACATTCCAATAGATATTGTAATTATAGTTCTACTATCACCAAGAAGCCCTTGCATAGTATATATATTCTATCTTTGTACAAACTAATGTGCTTTTTGTATCATTCATTTGGCCTGTACAAAGTCATTTGTAATTATTTTGCAAACCTAACACACTTTTATTGTTGGTAAAGTACTTTGTAGAGGATGGATGAAACACTAAATTGGATTAGAATGTGGTAGAACAGCTTCTCTACATAGATACCTACCAATTGGATCCATTGAGAAGTGAAAATAATGTTTATTTTATCTAAGAAAATGTACGTTATATAAATACATCTTGAAAAAGTACTTTTTTGACGTACTTTGTAGGGGGGTGTAATGTGCTTTCACCCCAATTTTTTGGAGAGAACCCCCGAGCCCGAACGCAATGGAATGAACTTGGCCATAACCCCCCCATGTTCTTTCCATCTAAATTTTTTCCCAACTCCCTAAATCCAAAAAGCACTGGGAAGAATTCACTGTGGAGACTTCAAATTACTCCTAAATTGTTTGGGCCATCCAAGAACCCCCAATGGAAAGCACTTCTTCGCACTCCCCGTACTACCATTCCCCCCATATTGGGGGGGACCCCCAAGCCCCATCCCAATGGAATGAATTTGAACAAAACACCCCTATATTCTCCCCATTTAATTTTCTCCCCATTTAATTTTATCCCAACTCCAAAAATCCAAAAAATATTGGAAGGAATTCACTATGGGGACTGCAAGTCACTCTCCATTTTATGGGGCCTAATTTGCAATCCCAAAGCCAATGGAATAATGTCACATTGATCCCAACACTCCCAAGTAATCCCCATTTTTTGTTCTCAAAACCCATCTCCAAATAATATTGCGTAACTTCACCTCTATGATAAGGTTATCCCAATGAGTCTCCATTTTTATTTCCCATCTTTCATGTTTTAGGACCTAAAATATTTCATTCTGTACATCCTTTTAATTTTGGCATACCCTAGACTTGTAACACCAAAACACATTTGTGGAGTCATTACATGTGTCTATGTCACTTTCATCCTACCTCGTACCCATGACTTCACATCCTCCCAGAAAGCCTGAATTTTACAGCCTGGAGCTCTTTCCTATACTGATCAGGTGTTTTCCCTGTAGGGCAGCACCCCCCTGCCCTGTCAGTGATAGCAGTGTACCTGCCCGTAGTGAAAGACACACCAGTGGCTGACATGGCCGATTCGTGTTTTTTTGGACGTCATCTAAAACGTCCTTTATTTTTTCTAACATAGTGAAAAACACGTCCGTTCAAAGTGACATCCCTATATTTCCTGACGTCTATTATGACATTTCAGATGACGTCACAAAAAATTGTCCCTAATCTACGCGTTCGTCCAAAAACGTAGTGACGTCAAAAATAACGGGGATGTCACAGCGTAACGCAGTAAAAAACAGGGGTTTCTTATAGTGTCATCGCCAAATATGACTCACTATAGTCATATTCCATGTCATCAAAAAATATGACTCATTGCAGTCATATTCCATGTCATTAAAAAATATGACTCACTACAGTCATATTCCATGTCATCAAAAAATATGACTCACTATAGTCATATTCCATATAGGATTTTTTTGTTTGCCCGGGCAACTCAAGAAAAAGTCAAAACCTCCCTATGATAGTCAAAGTATACGCCATGTTGGCATACTATGACTAAATATGGGTATTTATACCCTTCAATCTATGTGACTGCCAATATGACTGATGTTTGAAGCGACTGCTTTAAACGACTGGAGTTAGTCATATCCCAAGTCATCTACAGTGATTTTTGCGTGAGTTATATTTTTTATTTTATGATTCACTATAGTCATATTTTTTAGTTATAAAATACTGCTTTTGTTGTAGTGTCGTCAAATATTTTGACCTCATGGGCTCATGTTTAAGTGAAAAACAACACTCGCGCAGTTTGTAGCTTCGTAGCCAAGTACTGAGAAAGCTTCTGCTGACTCCTTACTAGTATTGAAGGCTCAATCCTATTCGGTGTCTTCATATTTGAACTCTGTGTATGCATTGACGAGGATCGCTGCATCCCCTCATTGTCATGATATAAATAAATAAATTTTGTAACCATTGCAGACATTCATTACACATGTCAAACCAATCTTAATTCTCACCGTCATTAGAAATTGCTACCTTCGCTGCCATCAATTTCTCCTTTATGCTCAAGAGCTTTCTGTATTCTTTCTCGCTTATGTTCACAGTTCCTTCAGCTCAACCTTCAAGAATCGTGCCACTTCGTGACTTACCTTTTGCAACAACTGCTACCTTTGCTGTGCGATTGGATTTTGTTGAAATCTCTGTCACCCTATATTCTTTAACAAGTCTATCAATTGTAGGCACTTTTGCTTCATTCCCTTTCTTGTTGAGCACTACCTTCTTAGTTGATGTACTTTTCTGTCTAGACTTCTTACCCCTCAACCAAATTTCAAAGCCTTGATTTTGACTTCCTTCTTCTTCGGAGGCGTCCATGCTCAAAATCACCTAACACATGGAAAAGGAAAGCATGCACGCTTTAATTGCATATGAATTCAAAACTGTAGGTCTTCAAAACAATAATAACAACGGCAGTTGTACTTTTCAAGCCATCTACAAAGGGAATTCAATTGGATACGTTCTTAGTTCAACAATTTTCATCTTCAATTCGTCCACATCATTATCCAAACTATACAGGTTCATCTTAGAATGTGACCACATTCAACTAACTCTCCGTACAGACGCTCCTTCTTCATGTAATCAAGTCGTACTCTAACTTCCTTTCTGTACTCTTTCCGCTTAAATGTCTGCTGAGGAGTGCATTCAACTAACAAAAAACAATGGCTTAAACAAAGATAACTAACAATTCCAAGTCTTATTGCAATCACAAGAAAGACTTCTTTCCTTGTGAACTTCAATTTCATGAAGTATACATGAGTAATATGCAAGACTATGGCAATAATGAATGTCCTAACGTTTGATCCCAGTACTTCCCGAATCCCATTGGCATATATAGTTACTTACAAATTCTTGCAATAGACGTTATGTATTGCACTTCCTTCAAGTAACCATAGAACAATTCCTAATGTGCTTCTGATTAGTTACGCACAAGTTCTGTGTTCAATGTGCCTCAGTTAGCAATGTTCTTTCATTATATACTTCTCTTGTACTTGGAACAGAAATTCTGAAAATGGAAGCTCCTCAAATTTCATCGAAGTCAAACCTGCCTTTCACTATGCTTCAAAATCCTCAACAGTTGTCCTTGGGCCAGAACATTGACAAAGAGCAATGTAAACATGAGCACATGCAAACAAACACTACTTACTTTCAATTTATGCAGAGAAAGTAAGCATGCTTACCTCCTGTCTTCTACTCGAGGTTGCTGCTCCTCTGTTTTTAAACTGTGAGGGCAGTGAAGGCTCTGTCCGACGACTTTTTCTTATATTGTCAGGCTCCTTGACCGCAATGATGATGCTCAATATTGATTTTGCATTAGCTTTTGTTTCTCCATCGTGCTCTTTGTCAGTGTCTTCTGAATTGTTACCATTGTCTTCAAACTCCTCTTCGTCGTCCTCTTCAGCTTCCTCTCTTTTGGTTTCGTTGGACGAACTCCCTGAAGTCCTCCCTTCTACAAAATCTTCGTCTGAATTAGATGCTGTGTCCTCGTCTTTTTCGGAGGTGTCGTTTGTTTTTTGGGCGACGACAACTACGTTCTTCCGCGTTCGAAGCACTCGTGTGCTTTCTCCAACCAATTGTATGACCTCTGCAACATCGTCTACCCTAACATTGCTTGCCTGTGCATCACGAGATATCGGCACTTCAGTCCTCCTTTGAAGAGGGTTTTTAACCTCTCTGTCTTCGATGTTGCCGTCGCTACTTTCTGACACAGTAGACCCTGGTGGAGTTGGTGTCGGAAGCCTCCCCATCTCCAAAGCCACTGCCACATCCAGTAATGACTTGGAGTTCTTAAACTCGTACCTGGAAAAGTACACAGAAGTTGCAAATTAGCAACACAGTGAAGGACCGAGGAGGACATCCAAAAATCGATTACAGACTCCACGAAGTAAAACAATGCGGCACGATGGATAAAGATTTATTGGAAGGTAAATTAACACTACCCACATTTAACTTGCTCTCCTACAACATTCACTAGAAGAAAAACGTGTCCGCTGCAACCCACTGGAATGCAATTATGTGTCCTATACAACTATCGTACAACTGTTGTCTTCTATATTTGCACCAAATTGGTCGTGTACTTTGTTCTAGTTGCAAAATAGTCGTAGAATGATGTATAACTTTACAAGAGAGTAACAGAAGAATAGATGTGAAGCATTTTACATCCGAAGTACATCAATGTCGTCGATGTATGGTCCTAAACTTCAATGTATCAAATTGTAGTCAAATGTAATTTGAAAAATGACTGCAGTTCAACTAGAAAGCTTTACGAGAGAGTAACAGAAGTGTAGATGTGAAGCACTCTACATCCAAAGTTCATCAACGTTGTTGATGTATGGTCCTAGACTTCAACGTATAAAACTGTAATTAGATATAGTTTGAAAAATGACCAAAGCTCAACTGCAATACAACTACAATACAACTATAAAACAACTACAATGCAATTACACGACAACTATAGTGCAACTGCAAACTAATTATAGTGCAACTATAAAACAACTACAATACAGCTACAGTGCAGACAATTGTAGTGCAACTACAATGCAATTACAAAACACTTCAACTATACAACTACAATGCAACTATTACGATTCAGATCTCGCACTATCACAAATATTTACAAAATAAATAGATATTAGGCATCTATGACTCTTGTAGATGTTATAAATCTAAGATTAGTATAGATTTCTAATCATTCCATATAAAAAAATCGGATTGTTGTAGATTTCATATATGTAGGACAAGTTTAGATTTTAAAGATCCTAAAGAGTTATAAGTTTAAATGAAATTTCACCATACTACTATTACAAAACAATTACAATGCAACGACAATTCAACTATAGTGCAACTAGAAAACAATTACAATGCAACTAAAAGACATCTATAATGCAACTAAAAAACAACTGCAATGCGACTTCAAAATTACTATAGTGCAATTCGAAAACAATTACAATGCAACTAAAAAACAATTGCAATGCAACTAGAAAACAACTGCAATGCAACTACAAACCAACTACAATGCAACTACAATGCAACTACAATGCAACTACAAACCAACTACAACGCAACTATAGAAACAATTATAGTTCAAGTAAACAACAATGGGGATCAACTAGAAGATGACTTCATTGCCAAAAAATCGAACTAAAATTTGAATACCAAATGATTACAATTTATATGCAAAACATCTACAATTCATAAATGCTCTTAATATCTTGCAGCTACTAAGACACTCTCTTCCATAGATAATTCTATGGCTCCAACTAAAGATGGAATAGTAGGTAACGGAAGTACATCCTTTAGAGTAGCTAAATCAGAAGCCACCAGTCGGCACGCTCATCTATAAACCCCTCCTCCAAACCTATCTAGTCCAGACGCACAGTGGCAAAACTGGAGGTAGCACTTGAGCATTGTGAAGTTGTATATGACAACTATGTCATCCTCAATTTTCTTAGAATGAACATTTTCTTAGAAACTTTTTAATCTCGATTAACTCCATTGAACTTTTAGGGTACGCATGTGGCGGCATTCTACCCACCTGTGGACTTCAGTAGTGCCATGTGTCAATGAAAGTTGTTTACTTTGTCATTCATCCTATGATGAGATGACATGTATGCGGATGATGAGGTGAAACATGTGGACTAGAGCAACCTAGTGTTTATCTTCTCCATCTCCTTCACTACCGGTCTACCGCTTTGTTGTGTTCTTGTCGCCACCGCTTTGTTGTTCTTGTCTATCATCTTTGCTGTGATTTAGACTAGTGAGTTAATATTAGTTTAGTGTTAGTTTAGTGTTATTTCACTCTTGAGGGAATATTAATTTAGTGCTACATTAATATTGGTTCTTTTTAGAGTAAACGCAAGTTTAGTGGTACTCTAGTGCCAAAACTGTGGTTGCAGGATTGTGTTGCAGGTAAAGAAGGTGCAAGTTTTATATTTTTGAGGTGCTTCTTCCTAAAACCCGAAAATTACGAGGAGAGTTTGTTGTCTTTCGATGATGCTTTTCCGTTGCCTTGTGTTCTTAATTTTGAACTTTGTTTTCAATCAGTGTTTATTTCATTGTTTCAAAAGAGCATTTTTTAGTTCTTTCAATTGAAGCTGAACTTGAGGCCACGTATTAGTCTCGTTGTTTTTGGTACAGGAAAGCATTCTCTAGTTCTTTTGATTGAAGTTGAACTTGGAGGTCATGTATTTATTTTATTTTTTTGGGTGTAGGAGGGCGTTCTCTATTTGTTTTGTTGTTTTGAGTGTAAGAGGGCGTTCTCTAGTTCATTTAGTTGAAGTTGAACTTGGAAGTAGCTGGTTGAGTGATCAAGTGCATACAGATTCAAAAGAGCATTCGTCGTAGCATTCTTGGTGTTCAGTCTGCACCTTTGTTGAACATGCACCTTTATTGGGCGTGATATACATTACTTTCTGGTTTGTTTCTTCTCACTCACGTGGTAGAAAATCAAGTTTGTTTTGGTTGGGGTGGGGTTGATGGACAGTGCCTAGTTTGTACGTGCTGGCAACGAAAGACAATGGCGACAACTACTAGAGCCGTTGTAGTAGCCTTGTTTGTGTCCATTTTTCTTTTGGCTTGAGCTGCAATGCACTATTCACCCCCTTTCTAGCTAGATTCATTTTATTATGTAGATCTATCTAGTTATGCAAGAAAAAGATGGCTTAATGAATTAGCAAGATCACTCATTCATTCAAAGAGGAAGCGAGAAACTTTGCAATTGTGTGAGATAACTAAGGATTTAAAATTTGGTTGAGGAATTGACGTTGCAATCGATTGAGTGTGGTACGTTCATAATTTATGAGAGAAGAAAGATTTCATGTACACTAGGTTAACTAGGTTTGAGGGTTTTAAGGATCAGCAAACTTCGATTCCAGATGCAGAAATCAAAAGTAGGTTGGATTTATTGGACTTCTCTTCCCATGGTTTTGCATACTGACATTGAGTGCTGATTTGAATTCCAACTCTCTAGTGTTTACTTTTCTTCTTGTTTGAACTTCAATTTTTCATTTTGGCAGATCTCTTGATCTGCTTGTAGAGAATGATATCTTAGCTAGGTCATTAATTTAAAGAGGGAGTGTCTTCTCGTTTTGTGTCAATCATGATGATGAAAGAGATTTGGTTCTTAATTGAGGAAGTTCTAGTGGATGTAGTTTACAATTTACGAGAGATTCTGGTCATTTGCACTTTAGATCAAGAGATTGTAGATTGAAGATTCAGCACTCTTTCCTTTTAAAGCATATAAATTTGCTTAATCAATCATATTGTGAAGTTGCACATGAGTTCCTAAAAGTTATTTTAGCTATTCTCATCGTTTCTGGTTATAATGTTAGATTTGAAGGCGATTAGGTTGATGGCATAAGATTAGTAGTTGTTGTACATTAGTTGCATAGTAGTTGAAAGGGTTAGTAGTAGTTGTATATTATCTGCAAGGTTATTGTTGCCTTGTAGTTGCAAATGTTAATAGTAGTTGAATATTAGTTGCATAGTAGTTGAAAAGATTAGTAGTAGTTGTACATTAATTGCATAGTAGTTGAAAGGATTAGTAGTAATTGTATATTATTTGCAAGGATTACTAGTAGTTGCATATTAGTTGCAAATTAGTTGTAAGGATTAAAAGTAGTTGTATACTTGTTGTATAGTAGTTGCAAGGATCATTAATAGGTGTTTAATTGTTGCAAAATAGTTGTAGGATTAATAGTAGTCACAATTTTATGTATATTACATTAACCATTACAACCATTGTTTGTTTGTGGTCAAAAGGTTGTGTTTTCAGGATTTCAAGACAAAATGATTGCATTGAAAAATAAACAAAATGAATTAGACAAATTCAAAGTCGAAATACTTACAACTATAGAGCGGAATACGAAAACTGTTGAAGTAATGCAGGAGATGTTGATGATGTTTTTGCAAGGAAACAGTAGTGGCTAAATTCATGAGCCAATGTCTACTGAGAATGAGCCTAGGGCCATTGAGAATGAGCCAGTGTCTACTGAGAAGAGGGTCATTGATCCATCGGATCCTATATCAAATCCATTGGATCCTGCATCAAAGAGCAACACTATACCATCAAATCTTATACCAAATAATCCTATATTAGAGAGCAACATTGTGGGCTCTAATTTGAAATCTATTGACCATATTGAACCACCTGAAATTGTTGTAAATCCTACAAATTCTACCTTGGTGTTAGGAGGTCAACAATCCTACTTTGGTGATAGGAGTGTGGAGAAAGGTCCTGAGGACAAAGAACTAGGTGAGGATGAAGGTGAGGGAAAAGATAGAGCCAACGGTGATGTACTAATATTGGATGGCTCTACTCCTAAACCATCGAAGAATTCAAAAATCCTAATACAAGAATGCAGTTAAGAGGAAAGGAGCAAGAGGTGAGGACAATTACCTAAGTAAACAATTTGAAATTAAATTTTTTTTATAACTTTCAGGGTTGTCGTGGACGTGCGTCCGCGGCGAAATTGTGTCCAAAATCGGACGTCCGGACCCTGCGGACGTAGACGGACGGTCCTCAGTCGCCGTCCTGCGGGCGGGCGGGCGGGCGGACGGGCCGGTCAGACTGGCGGACGGGCGGACGGATGGGCGGACGGGCGAGCGGACGGAGTGGCGGACGGGCGGACGAGCGGATGGGAGAGCGGACGGACGGGCGGACGAGCGGATGGGAGAGCGGACGGACGGGCGGACGCGCGAATGGTTCAAGGGCCAAGGGGTTTAGGGAGTCTGGGAGTGACCGACTGAGAGAGTGAGAGTTTGTAACTTTGCATTTTGCAATTTTGCATGATTTTCAGTTTGTTTTAGGGTTCTTCTTACATATTTGTGAGTTTTGGCGCTTCAGAAATTTTTACGTGCTACACACTTGAAATTGAGAACAAAAAATAACACAATGAAGATTTCTTCAATATCACTTGGGACAAAATCCCCCCAAAATGATAGTTTCATTAATTTTTTCAAGATAATTTGGCAACCTTGTACTACTATGAAATGCTCCGAGAACTAATAAATCTTAGCTATTCATCTCTCTAAATCGTAAGCATTTGAGCACCAAGTTCTGTAAATGTTCTTCATTCAAATCCTTTCTAAATTTGAATGCCTAGGGGTGGTAATCACTATCTCCTTTCACCTCTGCCCCGCTACTGTACTCTCTTGATTGGAATCCATCATCTTCATCACTCATGGTGTTCTCTTCATCGTCTGATGAAAGTGTTTGAGTTTCCCCTCTTTTCTCTTGTACTGTTGAAGATACACGAGCTTTCTTAGGCTTGCTCATCATTTGCTCGTTCTTTGCTTTCATCAAGGTTTTCCCTACACGTTCACGGAGGCGATCAACCGCTTTTCCTTTTCTCAACGGAAGTTCTGGAATAGACAAACGCTTATCAAGGGGGGGTTTTCCTGCATTCACTTTCTTCGCTGGAGAGATAGCAAACGGCTCCATTACTCGTTTGTTCTTTGCTTTAGAGGGTTCTTCCATCATCATTGTCATCCCTGCCTTTCTCCCTTCTTCAGTGAATGCCTCTATAGCATTTGAAGATTCCAGTGTCGGGTCCGCTAGCCTTGTTGAAGATGTTGGTAGGCGGTTTCCTTGCTTCTTTAACATTGAGGCCAACGTCTCATCTTCCTCGTCATCGGTGAATGAAGAAATCTGCAATCTTCGATTTTCGGTACGTTCTATTTCTTTCGAAATGATGGAAGCTCGTGTCGGACGTTGAGAACTTCCTGAACCCACCAAAGTAGTGCTTACACTATTAAATAGTGAGCGTGCACCTATTGGAGGAATGCTACGCGGTGGACGTACAAAACTTGTCATGTTTTCCTTTGTGCCTTGGCCATTGTGAAGCAAGTTCGGACTTCCACATTCTATCAAACGCGAACATACATTGTCTTGTGTCCCACTCGCTTCATGGTTTAGGCTACTTGGTTCCCCGTTGCTTTTGCTTGCCAATCCTCCTAGAGACTCCACGCTTATCTTGTCCACATTCATTTGCTCGCGATCCTCAACGTTGTCATTCTTTTCTAGTTGGGCCACCACTATGGATGGAGACCTACCGCTTCCAATCACTTCATCTATTTCGGAAGTTCTAGCATTGGATGCTATGGTTCCATTAGAAGTCAGGACTTGGACATTTGCGTCCTCTTCGTTTAGATTGAGAACCTTGTCACTACTTAGAAATCGATTTCCATCTACAAACCTTGCTATGGAAGGTACGCCTTCATCGTTTCCACAATCATTATTGTCCATTGGAAAGTCGTACTCGTCTCGGTCATTGTTGCCCATGTCATCATCATCCATATTTACTCTTCCAAACGGTTCACCTCCAAAATTGTATGTGTTGCCATCCAAATCTTCTTCTTCATTGAATATTGGGTCGTACCAATTTGCTTCTTGTCCATGTGTTTCATTCCCGTCCACACGAACACCTTCTTCTTCATCTTCGCTGCTCTCGTCATCTTCGTTTGGTCCCTCCGATTCTTCTAAATCTACATTTTCAAGGTACCACTTCTTCTCATCGCTCTCCTTGGATGCGGCCAACACTCTTGAATTAGTGTACACATACACCAAATCCGTAGCTCTCTTTGTTCTCAACTTATTCCGAGATTTGTTGTGAACAAAAGAATAGCTACTCCAATTCCGTTCACATGAAGATGAAGATACCGGTTGGCCCAATATTCTCCTTGCAATTGGAGCAATGAGCTTCCCACATGCGCCTTCAAAATCCCACCAAGTGTGTGCCGATAATTTTTGTTCACTTGGATCCAACATGTTGTGGAAGGGAGGCTCCCTATGTCGAAACGCCATGAATTCCTTGACGATGTCCGCGTAGTCCGTAGGTTTACATATTCGCATGAGAACACGCTTGCATGCCTCGGTGGCCTCTGAATCGTCGGCTAGTTCTTTATCGTGCAAAAGATAGGGATTCAAAAGAGCTCTTGCATATTGGAGATCGGTCTCTACCATTTCCCATCTAGCGTTGAACGCCTCCTTCAATGGTTTGGCAAATTCGGGGCTCAATAGAAAAGGCGGATTTTCTAACCCCCCCCCACATGCGACCGTATCTTCCTCATAATATGCAAAACTTTCCCTGAACATGGCGTCTTTGCATCTAAATCACGAAGGCCATACACAACAACGCCCATCAATTGCACAAAATTCGTGCAACGCCTCCAGAAATGCTCATTGTTTATTATCTTCTTTGTACACCGAGACTTTGTACGGTTCTTCTTTTTCTTGTCATCCAACGTCCTCACATATTGTTCCCAACGCGGATCTGTCACACTCTGTTGAAGTGCTCCCTTCACTTTCAACAAGCATTCAAGCGCAATGAAATTTGAAGCAAATCTTGTTTCGCTTGGCATCAATAAGCTGTGCTCTTTTTCGTATGAACGAAATATTGCAAGCGGCATGTGCTGCTTTCTAAAAAACGTAAGAACCATACGAGCTTTGGCCACGACATCCGCCACCCATGCTTCCTTCCCCCAATCTTTTAGCAACAAATTCAAGGCGTGCACCACACAACCTTGAAAAGAAATGTGAGGATATTTGTCTTTTATGATTCTACATGCTCGAGGGTTTACAGGAGCATTGTCCGTTGTTATTTGCACCACATTATGTGGACCCACCTCCTGTATGAATTTGTCCAAAATAGAGGCCAAGTACTCTGCGTTTTTTACGAACCCACTTGTGTCCACCGATCCCAAAAATTGCTCCCCTGCAGAAGATACAAGCATACAATTCACCAATGGCCGATTTGTAACCGAACTCCATCCATCAATAGACAAGGTTGCTCCAAACTTTCTGATACTATCCTCGGTCCTCTTCTGCAACTTTAGCTTGACATCTTCTTTCGCTTCTTCTAGTAATTTGGTTCGTAGAGCATCGTACGATGGTGGGTTGTATGGCTTATCAAACTCAGCTGTTTTCTTCACTGCTTCTTTGAAGGCCTCACTTTGAGCTACTGCAAATGGTATGTTGGCTGAATAGAAGAAATTGGCCCACAACGCATTCAAATTGCGTCTATCAGCTTGTTCAAACCCATCTACTAGCCGACTTTGTCTTCGTGACCGATTGATGGAAGAGGGTGGAGTTGGACATTGTTCACTTGATGTTTCCACACTTTGATGTACCCTTGAAGACGCACAATGAATTTTAGACGGCGCTGCACACGAGTCCTCTTGTGTTGAACGTGAAAAATCCCTTCCATTTGAGGCATTGCTTGCAACCCTCCCTATGTTTTCACCATCTACATTGTCAAGGGCCGATCTTCGTGGAAATAACCCATTACAACCGGCAAAAAGAGTTCGAATTGACGAAGTCAATTTTGGACATATGCTTACCCCCCTGTCGCGAACACCGTCTTTGCCTTCATATCCAAGGTGGCTCAACATGCGACACTTCCGATTTGCAAACACCAAGTCACATGCCTTGCACTGCACTTTACCGCTTGATGGAACAACATACCAACCGGAAAAATCCTTACTCATTGTGGAAAGCTCCGTTCAAGTTCAAGTCCAAGTTCAAGTTCCAATCTTGTCTTTAGTTCCAAATGTTTAGGTTCAAATCACCATGTCACATGTATCAAATATAGTCTGTAAGCAAAGCCTTGGAAACCAAAGCCCCCTTGTCCACTGAACTATGCATTACCAAGCAAGGGACACAAAGATTGCAGCTCCTAGCCCTTGGAAATCTTAGCGTTCAGTTTCTCAGAAGTGCTTGTAAATGCCTTCTTCCTTGTTCTTATACTCCTAATTTGTTGAATGTTGTATGCCTTAGAAGTAACCGTTGCCAACGGTCAGAAAACCTGGCGGACGGGGTGGGCGGACAGGGCAGACGGATGGTCGGTCGAGTCGGTCAAGGCGGACGGCCGGTAGGACGGGGGGGGCGGGCGGACGAGGTGGTCGGACGGGGCTGACGGGCGGATGGGTCAGACGGGCGGTCGTGCGGACAGGGCGGTTTTAGCCTTTTAGGGTGGTCAATTTTACTTAGTTATTTCTTTACTTCGAACTTTTGGGCTCTTGGTTCAGTTGGTTGCATTCCATCCTAGGGATAACTAGATTACAAAAGTAGTAGAAAACAAGTGTTAAGTACTACAACAAAATTCTCAATCAACGACACAATTCACTAAAAATTGGGCATAACATGCACATTTCAAATTTTCAATAAAACTTAGTCCAAGAAAATGAATTTTATGATAAAAACATTATATATATATATATATATTCAAATAAATAAATAATTACTTGCAACATGTTTTTCTTCACTACATGTATATGCAATACAAAAAAGTCATGATGGACATGGTGGGCCACGTACAATACTACTAGTCATAAAAAAAAATGAAGCCCACACTACATAATTATATCTTGAGTGCCATTAAAATACAACTACATAGGAAATTAAACATTTCACAATTACTTCAATACACTATTATCTTCTTCGGCATCACGAGATGTCCCCTCCCTCGCCATGAGTCTTTTACTTATTCGACGAGGCACCAGTTGCGGACTATTTCCATGGCTGCTCCCTCCGTGGTTAGCTTGTACCTGCATGTCAACCCTCTCAAATTGTCGTTTGGTTTCCGGAGAGTGGTCATCCTCCTCTTCAATCTTCCGTTTATTCTTCTTCTTCGGAGACAGCTCCACTTCGTGGGCCCTCAAAGCCCTCACAGCACAATCTATGTCATCCATCAGTTGTTTTATCATTTCATCCTCGCTTTTCATCATCCAAGTTTGTTCACCTCCCTCTCCTAGATACTTCCTCCACTTGGTTATAATGTCCTTCATGTTCATGTCAAATGCCCTTGCAACGTCTTCCATCTTATGCTCTGTAGATGATTTACCGTTTAGGTCCACCACAGAACGAACTCTTGCTGCTTCTTCCAACTTCGACAAAATGAGGGCCCGCCCTATCAAATCCGTATTGTAGCTCGCAAATTGCTTTATGACTTTTGGATCACGCTCAACCTCCACCAAGAGGTCATTTGGACCCTCTCTCTTCCATTCCTTCTCGGGAATTTGAAAGAACTTTTGGTGCTGTGTGCTCCAATGTCCGCCCATGTTGCGACAGAACAACTCTCGAGCCTCGCTGTTCTTAATCTCGAAGGCACGCAACTCAACCTCCACGTTAGACGTCATCCAAAAGAATTTATCTTTGGTGGGAAATGGGCCATCGCATAGCTCATATATTTGTGATCGAGCATCCCACTTCATTGGTTTCCCCCAATGCAAATAGTTCTGAAATTTGTATGGCTCTTGGTCAAGTGGAAGGTTCCATCGATTGTATTCGTGCCCCGTAGGCATACAGTACAAAATCCCTAGCATTTCATACAGCCTTGGACTCAGAGGAATACGGCATTCGGGACAACGGCGTTGAAATTCCGCCGATCTTCGAATGCAAAACACATGGAATGTATGGCGACACTGTCCCAATGCTATAGCTCCTTCGGGCCCAAAACAACCTTGGCAAAGAGAACAATGACCCTCCAAGATGGGAGTATTTGGAAAACTTCCTAGCACAAGCTCCTTCTCATGTTGCTAGAAGTGAGTTGACAACGTGCCATAAGGGACCCATCTTTCCTCCGCTTCCAAAGTCCAATCAATGTTCTCCGTATCATAGGTCTTTCCGTGGTTTAGCCGCTCATACATCCTATCCATGTTCCTCCAAACCGTAAGTTTTAAATCAGGGTCCTTTCTTTCCTCCTCCAACTTCTCCACAAAACGCTCATAAGAACTCTTGACATTCTCGTATGCTGTGTCTGATTGCAATGCATACCTCAAGAGCCCGTTCATGAGTCCGGATGATACTGAGGAATGATCTTGTAGTTGTCACGCCCACATCATCCACCGTAAATCCGCATTTTCCTTTGGAAGGATTTCACTTAGTATCCCTACTTCCATCATTCGTTTCATTGTTGATTCAGCCTCACTCTTTCCTTGAACTGCTAAGTCCAATTGATGCCTTAACTCTTCAACTTCTGGATTTTGTGATTGCATGGAAGCATCTTCAAATGAGGGGAGAACTATGGATTTTGGACTCGGAATGCGCTGTCGGAGTTCTACGGTCCCATCCTCAGCTTTGCCCTCGTCAAGAGGAAGAGATAGTTGATCGCTCTCTTGTGTTGGTTCACTTGCCTCTAATAGCCCTATTCCGCCAGGCGATTGTTGACCTGCCTTTTCGTTCTGTAATGTCCACAATGTTTTGCGATGCTCTTCTAACATCTCTTTGCATGTCTTCAACTTCAACACCAACTTCTCATTCATAGCCTTGAGATTCTCATTCATGGCCTTCAAATTGTCATTCGTTCACTTCAAAGTCTTGTTATTTTTCTTGACACTCTCATAGGCATTACCCAAGGGCTTCAAGTTTGGGGTCGGCCTCCAATACAACGTGTTGTATTTGCTCTCCAATATCTCATACTTTGCCTTGAGGTCATTATGATCTTCTTTGGAGTAACGCACCTCCTTCAACTCCAAATTCTGCTGTTCCAAAAATTTTTTTTGCTTAAGGTCTTTCAACTTCTCGTCTTGTAGTTTGTCCGCAAACTCGACAAACTTTCTGAAAGCCAAAGCACCATGAAGAAAGGATGGTGTCATTTTCGTAAATGTATCAGTTATTTGCGCAAGAGCAAGCGTCAATACAGCCACAACTCTAGCTGTACATGATAGAGAATACGCCGTTCTAAATATCTCGCCAAATCCTGATGTTGAATTGCCTGAAGTGGAGTTGCGTCCTTCATTTGTAGTGCCACCTTCATTAGGATTTCCTCCTATATGCTCAGGGCCACCTTCGTTTATAGTGCTCCCTTCATTTCCGCCATTTGTTGCTTCTCTCTGAATTTCAAATTGATTCCATCGGAGGGAACACTGCAACAAGTTCTCCATCTCTTCTAGTGGAGGCATCTTTTGTAGAGTCTTGAGATCCTCTGGGCCCAACAAAGCTAGCAACGGATGATCTTGGATAATCGGGGTCTCTTTGTCGTTGTTTACAGCAGCCTCGTCTTGAGAGTCCATCCTTACATTTGTCGGTTGAGTTGGATGCTCTTCATTTTGGTTTGGTGAAGTCCGAATTGCATTCTCAGGTCTGGACAGTAGGCTTGGTTTTTTCCTTGATTTAGGAGACGGAGGGACATAAAACATGATGTCTTGTGCTGTGTCTACTAAAAACCGGTCAATACAAGCGTGAGCCTCCTTCACGTCTTGAATGTCTTCTCTATCTTCAATGTCTTTTATAGGATCCTCTTCTTGGTGCTTCTGTGACATCGATGTAGATCCATGTTCTGTTGGCCGAGGGAGCTTCATTGCAACGTTGCTTTCTGGCACCCCTTCTAACACGTTTTGTGTAGGGTTCAAATCCATCGGTGGAGTCAAAAACACCTCTCCCTCCACATCGTCCACAAGACAAGTGCTTCCTTTTGTGGGGTCCCCCATACAAACCGGTTCTACCGCCATTTTCTTTCCATTCAATACTTCCGTACGACGCACTTGGATTTCAAGAGGGATCTGAATTGATACCACAGCATCCTCTAATGCTTTCTTTTTTTCACTTGCTTCAGGAAGTTGTGCCTTCGGAAGAAACATATCAGGGATATGTTTCTGACGTCTGCCAATCGCAAGTGGCAATGTCGCTATCGTAGGATACATACTCCAATCCACTTGACGGCCCAGTATGAGTTCAGCGTAAACCATGCCTGCCAAGCTGTAGTTAATTTTGCCCTTGCTCATAGCCTTCTCCGGAAATAAGGCCTTCCACACCTCCATCGAACGGTGCACAAAATGATCATTGAGGCAATTCAATGGTTTAAAACAATATTCACGGGTGTGAAGAGGGTGACACTCTCGAGGCCACAACTTCCCAATGTGATACATTTTCACGTATTTGCGGCACAATTTAGAGGTCCAATACTCCACATCCTCTTTTTCCCAACCTGTCTCAGCCTTGATGCTGACGTCATCCAAAATGTCAAACCGTAGCTCATGACCAACGCCCTTCGGCTTTGACTTCTTCTTGCCTTCAATTGCAGCACTACTTGCCCCCGCCATGACTGCTTGATTGTCGAGTACTCACTTGCAATTTTAGAATGGAAATTTCCAATATATAATCCCCGTTCTCTCAAAATATATAATGTGCTTCACTGTCTCCAAACGTATGTAAGTAACCAAGGACCAAAATCCAATGTAGTATGATCAAAATATGACCCCCACTCTTCACCACATAGGAGCAACTAGCGCGTGAAGCAATAGTAGCACATCCGACGTGGCAGTGATCCCCAAATGGAAGAGTGAAAGTGAGGAGATGTGTGTTGGCCGTCCGCCAATATACCCGTCCGCTCCCAGACCTAAAAGAGGCCCGGGACCGGACCTATCCCGGACCACGCGGACGTGGCCCGAGCCGGCGGACGGGCGGACGGAGCTGCCCCGGCCGCCGCCGAAGCGGCCGGCCGGCCCGGCCATCTAGGTCCGCCCGGCGGATGGGCGGACGGAGCTGCCCCGGCCGCCGACGAAGCGGACGGGCGGACGAAGCTGCCCCGGCCGCCGACGAAGCGGCCGGCGGACGGGCAGACAAAGCTACCCCGTCCGCCGACCAAGCGGACGACCCGACTACGTCCAACCGCCCCATCCACCTAGCCCGTCGCCTATTATTTCGAGGCGTCCAAATTTTTGACAATTTGGCATGAAGCCTAGGATTCTTCTCGTCCGCCTTTACTTACTATCATTTTTTGGGGGTCAATTAAAGTTTCAGCATCCTATGCTTTTCTCATTAACCCAGAAAATAAGAAATAGACAAGTTATAATCAGATTTTAAATAATCATTTAGAGTTCTTTGAAGTTTACAGTGAGACCCTAAACCCTAGAACCCTAGAACCCTAAAACCCTCAACTCTTAGTCTCCTACATTTCAGATTACGCCATTGTTTTGAGCAAATTGTAAATTTGTAATATTCATTTGAAATTGTATGCATACAAATTTTAACTAGATATAAAGGATATTATTTTTTGATTTATTTTTTCATCATGTAGGATATTTCGAAGGGAAAGAAAAAAACAAAAACATGATCAATATTAGTGATGAAGTGAAACGTTATAATTCCCAATTGACCAAATTGAGATGGTGCTACAATCACAACAATTACTTCAAGGGGTTTGGTTTTGGTTCTAGTTTTGAACGTCATGGACAATTTCCATTGACTTCAAGGTGTTTTGTACATATGGACTTATAGAGAAGCCAAAAATGTATATAACTTATGCATGTCACACACTGCAACGCCATGTTTGTACTGTATTTTGTAATGCCCTTTTTTGATTAGGATTGTTTTAAAAGTAAGGATATACAAAGAGTGTAAGACTTCACAACATTTCTGAAATTAGTAGAACTGTAAAATCCTTACTCATTGTGAAAAGCATTATAATCTTCTAATCCATAAAAGATATGTTTTTGTGTTTTTTGTTTTTGTTTTCATTTTTTTTTGTTATATATGTATATATATATATATATATATATATATTTTTTTTTTTTTTTTTTTTTTTTCTTGGAGAATTTGCAACGTGAAGCAATAAAAAAATTTTAGTTTCTATTTGTATAATGTATAAGTTCTTCTTTTATCTAAGCCTGGGTTTATACTGTGCCTAAGGCCGGATGAAAGTCCGGCCGGATTTGCCTTCGATCCATTCTTCAATCCGGCCCCAATTTTTTCCATCCGGCCCTACTTAATCTAAAGTCTAAACCCCTTGGGCCGGATTTTCAATTCATGTGCTCTTCAATTTTATCAAGGCTCAATTAAAAAACGTCAATAAAAATATGCATGTTTATCTTTTATTTCTTTTTTAATTAAAAACAAAGATTTTTTTCTTTTGTTTCATTTTTCTTTTTGTTTCTATACATTTTATTTCTAAAATACAAAAAGAAGTTTATTTATTGATTACTTAAAAATAAAATAAAAATTTAATATTTTGGTTTTCCTCTTATATAGAATATGCATTTGTAATCAACATGTTTAATGCTAAAACATAGGTACTTTATTGTAGTCACTTAGATGATTTTCCTTTAAAATTAAATTAAGTAAATCCATAAGGGAGTTGCTCTAAGAACACCCGTGCTCTAAGAGTGATCATGACGGAGAGGTACATTTTGCTTTAGTGAATGTACTAGCACATTTTAGGACATGGTCACTTTTAATGACCGTTGCCTTTCAACTTATTCGCCCTCCATAACTAATTACAGAATGATTTAAAAAATATGAAGGAAATCAAGTCACCAAAAAAATATGAGAATGAAGGGCCTAACGTGCATTTCAAAATCTACTCTATAATTTTTTAAATGAATCTTTAATGTGGTTTTTCTCCAAGAGTTAGTGTATTTGAGGCTCATTTCCAAAAGCCCTCAACACTATGAAAGTCAAGTTTGTGATGGAAACTCTTGTACAAAATCTTGAATAAGAAAATCATAATCAATCATTTTGAAAATTGGATTTTTGATGCTAAAGTTAGATTTAAAATAAACTTATATATATATATAAACTACTAAGAATAGCAACTTAATTAAATATTATTAGACTTAGAATCTCTATTCTCATAGATAATTTTCTTTCTTATTTAGTATTTAGGACGCTTTAATTCATTTAATTAAGATTTGTTATGAGATTTCAATTTGTTTTCATCAATTTTTTTTGAGATTTCAACTTATGTC
This sequence comes from Climacium dendroides, assembly GCA_950106755.1. Taxonomy (NCBI): domain Eukaryota; kingdom Viridiplantae; phylum Streptophyta; class Bryopsida; order Hypnales; family Climaciaceae; genus Climacium; species Climacium dendroides. The sequence goes on from OX467086.1 coordinate 13,524,138, forward strand.
CTGTTATAAATTCTGAAAATTTCACTACGTGCCATATTTATTTTATTTTTTAATTAATTTTTAACGAATCTGACTCGAGCATGATGAACTTCAATGTGTATAAGAACGGCCCGTTCGTCGTCCGCTCGTCCGCCGTCCACCTGTCCGCCCGTCCGCCGTCCGCTGTCCGTCCTCCCGTCCGCTATCCGTCCGACAGTCCGCCGCCCGCTGTCCGTTCGCCGCGCGGTCAGAGCGTCTGTCCGCGGGCTCCGTCCAATGCAGTCGTCCGCAGTCCGTCGAGGCCGTGCGATTGGACGCGCCGGGGCATATTGCCCGTCCGATCTGGCGGTCGGCCCGTCCGCCCGTCGGATTTGGGCAGTGATGTCAACATCGGCGGACGGTATAAAGAGGGGCGCGGACGGCCCATTCCGCGCAGTTGTTTCCCTTGCGGAGTGGGCACATCCAACGCCAATTGGTATCTGTGAGCCCCTTCCGACTTGGAGCGTGAACAACTGTGAATGAATTAACTTAATTTTTTGTAATCTCTTCATCACCTTCTCAATTATAGAAATTGTAAACTTCTCACTCAAACATTGCATTCGGTGCGGAAAAGAAGGATTACCATGTCTCCAAAAGGATTTTCCAATCCGCTGAAGAAGAGTACAAAGGGAAAATCACAAGATATGGATTGGGACGCCTACTTCAACCACTTCTGTGTGGCTGAAGAAGGATGGCAATACGAGCCCAAAGCAGTATGGACTTGCACAACGTGCCGAGAGTATGTGAAAATGTCACACATTGCGAAACTCTAGCCAGCAGATAACACGGTTGTATTAGAGAGACAAGTGAGACGGTGGGAAGGTCCCATGAACACTTGCAAGAGTGAACATTTCAAGCAGAGATACGAGGAGATTTGGGCATCTTGCGGTCTAGGTGCTTCCAAACCAAATATCATGAACTATTCCACCATGGCAATGATTTGGGTGGAGATTGTACTCCAGAAAGATGTGGATTGGCGTACGATGCCTGCAAAGGACAAGAAGACCAAATTGAGCTGTGACAAAGCGGTGATAGACACCAATTGGGTTGGCCCAAGCGATTGCATGCCGGAGTGGTCTAATCGGGGTCAATTTGGATTTCCTCCGGAACCATTGCCAGATGCAGAGGACAATGATGATGATGACGAAGAAGACTTACCACTTCCACCTCCACTTCCACAAAGGCACGTACGTCGAGAAGAGCGCGAAGACTTGGACTTCCAAAATCAATTGCAAGAGGCAACAAGAAATAGTATTTTGGATTAAGGTCGCCCGCATCAACAACGGTCACCACCTCGTCATGATCGTGATGTGCGTTGCCCGCAATATGGAGGAGGAAGTTTGCATTTTAGCCCTGGCCCCCACGATGACTTCCAAAACATACGAGGAAGCCATGGAAGCACAAGGTTCATGGACTACGGTGGATCTCAATATGGTGGGTCGCAATTCTATCCGGGGACGGGAGGGCCGGACTCATATGGGCCTCGTGGAAGCTCATACTACACCGGCTCAAGCGAATGAGGGACAAGAGGGTCCGAGGCAAATGCATCACCTCCTCCACCTCCACCATTTGGAGGTCCATACTTCTCCGATTACGGACAAGGAGGAGGGTCTGGCGGATATGGGCGATGTGGTGGCTTCGGTCCCACACCCGAAGGTCGAAATGACAATAGTAGTTCAGATTCAGAATAGAGTATAATGTAGTTTAACTATTTAAGGGTAGAGTAGAAGATGTCTTTTGACTTATTCGGAGGTTATGGATTTACTATTATTGTTTGAATGTATTTTGGTGACCACTTTTGTGACCATTAGTGGTCAATGATGTCACTATTTAAAACTTTGAACATGCACATCTATTGAACATGTTTAGTTGTAGTATCAAAAATCTCTTCTTGGAAATGCTTGACAGTGTTTTTTCTTTTTTAGATTTAGTGCAAGGGTACCGAATGCAATGTTGACTTTCTATATTCTTTACCTACTCTTGGAAGTTGGAAATGAGATTGAAATGCAATTAGTTCTGGAAAATAAATTAGAATCCAAATTCATTTGGAAGAATTGTATAATAGTATTGTGGATTTTGATTAGCCCTAATGTAATTGAGCTTATACACATTAAGCCTTCCAATTTTTTGTGTCACGAAGTTCAATGGTTTGACTTGCAAGAAATATTTGAACTCTTTTTTGCAATTTGAACACCCTCATAGGTAAACATTATAATTTTTAACTCCATAAGGGATATTGTTGTGCTTTCTTTTTTTCCATAATGTCTAGCATGTCTAGTTTGAATTTGTACGGTTAAAAACTCGAAATTCCAAGAAAATGATAAATGTAATGAAAATATTGACATTTCTTTAGAAGTAAAAATTTCAAGAAATTGAAGAAAGTTGAGAAGAAGCCTTGGGTCTATTTTTTAAATTATTAGGCATTGAAATGCCCAAATGCCCAATTCCTCCCAAACAAGAAGACCTACATGAAGCTTATTGAATGAAAAGGGGGAAAAATCACCCTAAAAATGAGACAGTAGAAATGAAGCGGACGATCTAAAAATCGCCCCCTCTGGACCGTCCGATCACGCAGACTGTCCGTCCACCCGATCGGACGGGCCAGAGGGGGTGCACGGCCACCCCGTCCGCCCGATCGGACGGCCTCTGTTTGACTGTGCGGACCGGACGAGGCGGCCGCCAACCCTAGACCGTTCGATCGGACGGCCAGGAAGAGGCGGATGGCCAGTCCGTCCGCCCGATCGGACGGCCTCCGTCCGCTGTAGGACTGGAATGAAGCTGTCCGCCTCATATAAGACAAGCGGACGGACCGTCCGCTCTCACTTTTGCCTTCCCCCTTGCATGCAAGAGAGAGCGGAGAGTTGGTGGTTTGACCTCCAATGGCTCCTTTCTTTGGGTGGGTAAGAGTCTAATATTTGGGGTAACTCTTGCCAATTTTTTTATAAAACTTTGACGTTCATCATTCTACTGGGTTATCAACATGCCGAGGGCGAAGAAGGCTTCCAAGGAGCCAAAGGGAAAAGAAGAAGCCCCCTCTATTCAGTGGACAAGGGAGAATCCCTCGGAGAGTTGCAAAGCATTCTTAATTGAATTGATTGTGAAGTTATATGAGACAGAGACTACAGTGTCTCTTGACACTAAATATGTGCGATATGAAGAGGACTGCATCGAGAAATTCTTCATGGATATGAGGCAGAGGATGTTGAACGCCTTGCACGTACCGCAGTGGATTGATGAAACGGAGAAGAAGAATTTCCCCAAATTTCTTGACAGCAAGGTGCATGATGCATTATGGAATGCTTCGGTCATTTTGGATAAATATTGGAGGAAGAAACACGAAAATGATGAAGCCTTCGAGCATGTCATTATGAAAGCGGATTTATTCACCAAAAGGTTCCAACCATTTAAGAGGAGGCAGAATAGAGTAGGGTCAATTGGTTGGTGGACGAGCAAGCCTGGAATGGACCAAGCACAAAATACACGTCGCCTTCTAATAGCCCTTCTGGAAATGGCCACGGTGATTCCCGTAAATAACAAAATCATGCGGGGTGGCTATGCTACAATTCGGAGAGTGCGAATAGAAGGATGTGGGGAGATTCATCCATCATGGGAGTTTGCAGCAAAGATGTCTCTCCAAGAAGGTGAACGACCTGCTTTTGCAAAGATGGAACACAATACTGAGACTATGGCAGTAAGGATTCCACATGCTGGAGTGATACGTTTTTTTGCAGTGCATTCCAAAAAGAATGAAGGATACTCATTCTAGTGGAACGGCGGTACATTGCGTGAAATGATACGTCGGGATGACGACTATCCAGACAATATAGCCCTTCGAGTGTTGTATGAGCCGCATATAACAGAAGAAGAAATCATTGCTGCTAAAAATCTAAAGCGATTTAGAGCCAAACGCGTGGAGTTTGCATGGGCATTACTGCACATCATGAATGCGGTGCACACCGCTGGACATTTCCACAACGACATTTCTCCGGACAACATCATGTTTCATTTTCCTGAAGATGAGTCCCGGGTTTACATTGGAGTTTGTGATTGGGGGATGACTACAGTGTTGAGCGAGCCTATGAAGTCGTTGTATACATTCACATCAACAGCTGAAAAGGACGAAGCTATAAAGAGGAGGTGGTGGGTGGATCCCAGTATTACTTATGTACACGGAAGAGATGCGGATGTGCAAAACATCCCTTCTCTTTCCATGCTATCCGAGCAATATGCTGTTGCTAAATTAGCTGAACGGATCAGTAGGCAGTGCATGTCGGAGGCGTATCACAAATTGCAGCGTGAATCAAGTAGCTCACATGTCAAGTACCTCCATCCACAATTTGCACAGGTGTTTGATACTTACTTGAAGCACGTTCAGAACAAAGAGAGTACTTTGGCACAAGTCATCTTCCGTTTTAGTACTTCATTCAACTGGCCTGTTCCAAATGAACACTTCCGTGGTTCATATTGAAGTTCAAGAATAGTTCATATAAGTATATAGGCTGGTAGTATGCATAGATGCCAAGTAGTAATGTAGTATGTATGCGAATTACATAGTTGCATAGCATATGTGCACCATTTTGATTTTTTAAGACCAATGAATACCAATGTAGTTGGACTTTTATGTGCCTTTGTAATTGACGAGGATATTTTAATTGATAATGATTTTTAAAGTGTGTGAATTGTCCCTATCTTTTGTCATTGTTGGTTTGCAATTTTGCATAGAAAAGTCTAAAACCCTTCAATTACGGAAATTGTGATTTTTTAAGTTGGTATTTGCAAGATTGGGAAGTTTTTGTTTTAAATTGTATGGTCTTCCAATTCTTTAATTTGCCATGTATGGTTGAAGATATTCAATTGGACAATGTATTATGTATAATTGTAAATTGTCTTCAAGATTCTAGAAGCATGGTTTTTTGTTTGGTATTAATGGTGTGTTGTTAATTTTTTGCATGCAACGAGTTTGTCGGCTTCATTAACATGTTAAAAAAAATTAGTAATTACCCCCTAAATGCTTGAGGACCCAAAATATTGAATATGGTGTTTGTAAAACTTAGAAGTTCAGTAAAACCTAACTATTTTTCATCATTTTAGTGAGGTAATAATTTTGGGAAATTCTTTTTGAAGTCTACTTTTGGCTCCAGAAGTGAGAAGTCTGATCTTGCAATTAAAGGACAATGATTTTTCTGAAAGAGATATTATGCAAGGGTACCTTGTGCAATCTTGACTTTTCTTTTGTGTTAAGAGCTTTTGGAAATGAGCCTCAAATACAGTAGGTCTTGGAGGAAAATTCATATTGGAAATTCATATTAAAAAATTATAGAGTAAATTTTGCAAAGCTGTAAATTGATTGGGCAAGTTTGGCCCATTAACCTCATATTCTTTGGGTCCCCAACATTTTAGATTTGCCTTGCCAAAAAGGCTTCAACTTTTTTTTGTGATTTTAACAGCATCATTGTCAAATGTTATAATCTTTCACTGTACAAGTGATATTGTTGTGCTTTCTTTTCCTATGCAATCTCTAACAAGTCTAGTTTGAATTTGTATGGTTACAATTCCAAAAAAATTGATACATCTTACCAAAATGTGGGCTCTTTGTTCAATTTAGAGCAAATTAAAGGAAGTTTAAATTTGAAAATAAGGCTTCGGCATGTAGGAGTTACAACATCCTATGGTTATTTGGATGATTGAATTTGTTTGAACCATGAACCATTGTTTTCTTGGGCCAATTGAAGGCCCAAATGCCTAAAAAAAACTAGACTGCACCAAATCTATAGGTTAAATTTGAAGAAAAATTGGATGATAATGCCAAATTGCTCGAATTTGAAAGAAAAAAAATTGGATGAAATTGCGCACATCAAATGTAACTCATCTAAACCTACACTGAAGTTTACCCCATTTTCCGCCAGATGCCCCGATCGGACAACCCCACACCGACCCGTCTGCCCCGTCCGCCTTCCCGTCTGCCTCCCTGTCCGCCTCCCGGTCCGCCCTCCCGTCCGCCCTCCCGTCCGCCCTCCCCGTCCGCCCTCCTGTCCAGCTCCCCGTCCGCCCTCCCCGTCCGCCGTCTTGTCCGCCTCCCGTCCGCCCTGTCCGCCTCCCCGTCCGCTGGACGGTCAGAACGTCCTATGTCGGCGGACGTTCGGGAACCGGCGGACGTAGACGCTGGACGTCCGTCTGGACGTCCATGTAACCCTGATAACTTTTGATATTGATAAATTACTTATAATGATTGTGGTTAAATGTTGCAGAAACCTTTGGTCATAAATGAGATCTTGAGGAGGAAGAGGGTTCAGACCAAGGTTTAATCTAAATCCAAACCTCAGCCTAAACGGAGGCCAAAAGTGGCATTTCCAAAGGTAGTCCCTACATTTCATCATTTATATACTATATGTTAAAGTTAGCTAAATTGTTGATGTATACATATTTATTTATATATATTTATCTTTTCTCATTAATGTATTGTTTTGTATTGTGAACAACTACAGTTTTCAATTGACCAGCACGTTTTCCTTCTAAATCCAGCAACACCTAGGCAAGTTGTGGCAGTTGGATATGTCATTAGTATCGGAGGAGAAGTTTTTTATCATACAAAGCCTATACCACAAGGGTGGTATAAGCTCGATATTACACATACGCCAAGTGGTTTTATGGACTTGATGTATCCTAATTCAACAGGAAACCAATTAAAGTTGAAGGACATTGAAGGACGTTGTAGGAGCTAATACCATGTTGAGAAGTAGTTGCATATAATGTTACATTTTGGATCATTACAAATTAGCAACACAGTGAAGGACCGAGGAGGACATCCATGTTGAGAAGTAGTTGCATATTAGTTGCAAATGAGCTATAAAATGAGTTGCAAAATGAGTTGTATAGTAGTTGCAGGTAGGTTTAAAAGGAGTTGCATACTAGTTTCATATAGGTTGCAAAAGATGTTGCATGTAGGTTGCAAAATGAGTTGCATAGTAGTTGCATGTAGGTTGCAAATTGAGTTGCACACCAGTTGCATATAGGTTGCCCAATGAGTTGGATATTAGTTGCATACAAGTTGTAAAAAGAGTTGGATGTTAGTTGTAAAAACAGTTGGATATTAGTTACATTCAAGTTAGAAAATGAGTTGTATACTAGTTGGATGTAGATTGCAAAATTAGTTGCATAATAGTTGCAAAATGAGTCGCATATTAGTTGCAAAATGTGTCGCATACTAGTTGCATATACGTTGTAAATGAGTTATATATAGGTTGCAAATCAGTGGCATACTAGTCGCACATAGGTTGCATACCATCACACATTACAGTTGAAAAGAATCGCAAAGTTCAAATTTAAACCAAGTACATTAATTATAAAGAAGTAGTTGAGCAGTTGTGAGTGAATTTCACCGTGAGGCAAAATGCATCCACAAGGTTGGGCCGGGAGGAGTGTATGAGACCTCTAATTAACTAACGCCTCCAAGCAATGGACTCTATCAAGTTTTTTATCCAATTTTCATGTGTATGAGGTTAGGTGGGAAAAAGGTAGCTTGACCAACTCCCTCAAAGGTCCAATGACACTCTCTAAATATTCTAAAACATCACCTAAGAAGTTGTAGCATCCTCCTAGGTCAAAATGGCACTTAAAAACCTCCACTTAGGGCTCAAAATGGGTAAAATTGGCATCTCAAATTTATTCCAGCACATCTTCTTCTACCCAATTGCCTTAAAACCTCCTTAGATTCTTTCCCTCACCAACCTTGTGAATTAGGGTATGTTCCTAGGTGAAAGTTGAGCTCAAAAGTGCAATTGAGAGCTCCAAGGGCTAGATTTGAGCCCTAATTGAGAAATTCCAGCACACATTAATCCCATTCAAAACCTTCAACTCCACTCTCTTTTCACCTTCTCTTCTTTTACATGTCTCTTAAATCTTAAGTGAGTGCTTCTACATTCACCCCAATATGTCCATAAAGCTCACCACCCACATCCCACATAATCCAAAAACAACCAACAATTCCATAAAACTTGCAATCAAAATTGCACTTCAACCAAGTACAAACATTGAGTGAACATCACCTCAGTCCCATAGCAGACCAGCGGCCACTAAAACGGCCATTGCCATCTCTATACTTGTCCAATTGACTTGAGAATAGTTTCCCTGGAAAGCTACCTTGACCCTTCACTTCCCCTCCAAAATTCAGCTTCATACTTGGTGTAGAACTCCCGCTAGATGCCTGCAAAGTTGGTGCTCTCCTTTCGCCGCGGCAGCAGACTTCCTCGCAATAAATCGGTTGCCGTGATCTCGTCCAAGCTCCGTTGGGGACGAGCCATATCTTGTTGGAAAGCTAACTTCCACGCGCTTCATCCCTCCAAATTTCAGCCTCAAATTCGTTGTAGAACTCCCGCTGGATGCCCGCAAAGTTGGCGCTCTTCCCTAGCCACAGTAGCATACTTCCTCTCCCCCATTTCTCCTCAATCTTCACTTTCCACCCCCAAGGTGGAAACCTACTCGACAAATTGGCTCTAATCCTATCCTAACTCCTTGCCATCACTTCCTAACATCCTTCTTTTCAAAATCTCACACACACACAAGAGAGAGAGAGAGGAGAGAAAACCCAACCCTAATTCGACCTTTACCTACTTTCCAACTAATTCACACTCCTAATTACCTTCATCCATCCTTAATTTACTGAAAAATACCTTTTAATTATTATTTTTACCTAAAATAGTACTCCCATCACTATGTTAGTGCCTTCCTAGTAGTTATATGTTTGATGGCTTCTTTTATGCATTTCATATTTCTTCTTTTTTGTTGGTTTTCAATTTATATTTAGCTCTATTTTCAACTTCTAATCTTGGTTTTCAATTCCCTTTTTGTATTTCTTATCTTTTAAATATTTTTAGTTTGTAATTTTGAAATAGATTCCTATCTAATGTATTAAAAGCCTTCTAACTAATGGTTATAGTTTAATCTAATGAACTAACACTTTTGAACTTGAAATCTCACACATAATTTTTATATTTTCCATCATCTTAGAGGTGAACCATTACAGTGGTTCACAGCAGTGAATATTGAATTCATTAGTTTCACGCGGCAATGCATATCTTGTCAGAAGATATGCAGGATGAAGTTTCACAGAAAATCGTCCGATATGACATGCACTTACAACTCTCCTGCAACTCGTGCAACTTGTCCACTACGACTACATGCTCCAAATTATCACCTAGTCGCAAATGTCCTTCGCAACTCTAAAATCAGTTGCTAACTGTAGTCGCAAAACCCCCCCATTTCTTCTAGTGCTTCTAGGATTCTGTCATTTTCTGCGGCCTGAAAGGCTATTTCCGCATGGGTCCTTCGACCAATAAGTAGGTCCAAAAGCATGGATTCTACTCGTTGTTGGGATGCTTCTATCTTTGACTGCTGAAGTGCAATGGAGTCCTCTATGGCTGTTAGACGCGAGCGTACCTCGTCAAAGTCCGCTATCTCTTCCATACTTGCTCGGCGCTTATCCTCCTCTTACCTATTGAATTCTCCTGCCACCGCAGCGTCGACCTCAGCGGGAAACGGAGAACGATTCTTCGCCAAAGTCTATCGTCCATGACTTCACATGCAAGAGTCAGAGACCAACAAAAACTAGAAGAAAAGTGCAGGCACAGACATGGACCAGGGACATAGCCATTGCAAAGACATGAGTCCTTCTATGAAAAGAATGCACATTGGACTCAGATGTTCCGCTTGCGTACTAATTGCACGAGGACGTCCCGCTCTATGGCCTGCATTTGAGAAGCCTTTGAGCCTTTTCCTTTGGAGATGGAACGCATGTGCTCAGACTTCATCTTTGATGCATTAGTCTTCCGCCTTGCTACAAGAACCTTCCACTGCTCTTTGTCCACTCTTGTTGGTCTCTTCTTCTGCGCATCTATGAGTTTGTTCACTTTAAATCGGTAATGAATCAAAGCCTTGGTGATAAGTGGACCCAACCACTGCTCACTAATTCGTAACGCCCCTCCACAAGGCTTCCAATCTGACAAAGCGCAAGAGATGTCAAGCACGATTGCAATGTCCCCTCTCTGGGCTATGCAAATAAACATCATATTCTCAGATACATTGACCTGACATTGACGACATAAATGTTGACCGATTTAGGAATATCAAAGTAAATTTGTACATACTAGAGACTTATCAACATAGCAAGTATAGTGGTGTGCATCATCTTCTGTTAGAAAATATGGTTGACATCTGTGTGGTAGTGAACAAAGTGCATCTTTTAGAAAGTTCAAACGATGTAGTTATCATTACCATCGTACAGTCTTTCGAAGAAGCGTTTCCTATCAGTCCTTGGTTGCTACTCCCATCCCTTTGTCAGATCCATGTGAGCAGCAAGGAGACGAACGTCCTCCCGCAAGCCTTTCATCTGCTTGCCATGGGGGTATCCATTTTTGTCAACCTCAATGGGCTTCTTAATGCTGCCAAGAACTTGATCAAACAAGCGCTTCACTAGCCCTCCGTCACTGTCTACCTCATCACTACGATTGGCTTCAACGTTGTCCGTCGCCTCTGGGGTCTCCAAGTCCTGCCTGTGTATACATAAAGCTCTTGGAAATCACTTGTTAGACAAGGAGAGCAATAAGAAGTCCTTCACTATCTATTGTTATTGCAAGGCGGTTTCTTCAGACTCAATCACAACATCAGCTATTTCTCCTTCTATAAGAATCTATGACTTGCTTATTGCAACAGAAGAGAATGCACTAGCAGGACTTTTATATCCACGACTGCGTCTTGTTTGCGAGCATGTTTCATGACATATCCTCAAAAACAAATGCAACATAATAAGAAATGTCCACACTACTCAAATCACCATTCAATTCACTTACTTCCTTTGCTTCAACAAACCTTAGAGTAGGTCAACGACCGTATGTCACGCCATGTTTTGCTTAGAGACTGTGACATATCAAACACTCAAACCACATTGCCAACGCTCAACTCAACATCCATATTCTACATTTTTTCTTAATTTGTAGACAACCCATGTACTACGTTCATAAACATGTTACGCATGTTGCCATATGGAACGTTTCTGACATCACTGGGAACATGGACAATACTATAGATATCATCTACTTTCATGAAGCCCAACACCTATGTGCACCTCATACGGTATACATGGCGATTGCCATGGTATAGGTGTGTCAGCATCACAGTGAGAATTGTAGTCGCTGAGACCACCTTATCTCTTTTGTTGTTCCTCTCGAAATCATCCAATACAATAGGACACTAACTATTGCACTTGCATAGCTGAACATTGTTGAGTGATGTTTAAGAGAACGTCTTAACAAACAAGGCTAACATCACTCTATTATACAACAACTTCTTTCAATTTAAAAAACACTAGGAACATACCTGCCGTTTTCCTCCATGTCGCTATTATCCTCTCCAGGCGACACATTCCGCTCTTCCTCTGAACTGGCCTCTTCTTTGACAACTATTGTTTTCCGCTTCTTCATCATAGGTTGCGCTGAGGATGTTTTTTCCTTCCCCTTTCCTTGAGTAGGTGTTGGTGGATAGTTGTCTTGAAGTCGCTTGCTATGAATTTCGCCGAGCATCCACATTTTCCCTCCACTACGACCACGCTGACGAAGAGCACCTTGTTCGTTGTTGTCTTCCATCGCTACGTGCGAGCCTGTTGGCCCATGCTTCAAAGATGCAGCACGACGAGGTGCCATACCGTCTCCTCCTCAACAGCAACAAACAATTTTGCTGCGGCTAATCTGCACAAACATTGCAAGCTCAATTCCATGCGTACATGTCAAACTCATTGAGGCCTTTGACATAGTTGCCCTCTTCTTGTAGGAAGCATAGACGCTGCAACGACCACAACAACTACAGCATGTATAGAAGGGATTTGTCACCTACAACACCCATACCAGCATAGGGATAGATTGCAAATGGCTACAAGACAAAAATTAAAGACAAATCCCCGAGTCTATCACATGCTCAAATACAAAGCAATTGACAACTACACGCAATGACGTTGAGCATGAATAAATTTCAAGCGACAAAGTCTCCGAATTTGGTCGAGATCAATGCGTGATGACCTTGAAGCCACTATCATATTCATCGACGACATGGGCAACACCACAACTAGGAGAAGGGGAACTCACCCTGCTTTGCAATTTGCCAAGTGCACAATTTCTGAAACCTAATTGTGTACTATGTGGAATAGATGAAGGTACTCACATAAAATCACTTCAAGCAATGCAGACAAAGTAGACACTGGCATCTGCAAAGACATGGTGGTCTTTATATTGTTCTACTGCAAGGAAGGAGTTCATGACCTCCTCCGTGGCTACGCCTTTCACTGTGAACCCTAACACTGTGACCACTTCATTTCGCCGAGCTATGGCGCAGCCTCTGAATTTAATGGACCTCTCTTCTAGGTGTCCGTGCGGGCGTTGCACAGAGTTTCTTAATTGCTAGAGTAGGGCATTTACAACAAACATAAAAATTGCGACGGCATTTGCGAAGTACAGGGTTCACGAACTTACCCTACTGGGTGGTTGGCTTCCAGCTGACTTCTATATAGTGGACGCCATCACAAGTGCATCACTTTGCGATTTGGAGACCTCTCTTGCAGTGGTTTGAGAAGACACCACAGCTAATGAGTCCATCAATTCTGCTGTAGGCGGCCAAGAAGCAACCTGCTGCACAAAGTTGTTGAAAACATGAACATCGGCGTCCGTGACCTACAAATCAAGAATTGACCTCCGCATGGCATCATCTTCGGTGGCTTGAATTGTACGTCCTCTACATACAACTTCATTCATTTCTATGGCTAAGTGCTTGTTGTTTAGCCTAGTAGCTGCAAGTGCACAAGTAACCGTGGGATGGCACTGAATACCGTGCACTGTTGGTAGATATGAACGTCACGTTTCAAGTTACGTTTAGCCTCATGTTTGCAAATATGTTTCCTAGGACGTTGTGCTCCAGTTGAATGGCGATGTCATGTCAGTGGTCATGCAACCATGAACATGATGTTGGCATTTGTTTGAGGCATTGTTTCAGGAATAAGTCGGTAATGGAATCGCAGAATATATATGAGAATCCTCGTATGCGGATACTAACCTCTGTATGGTCTTAGCTGTCATCTTGCATGACAATGGCATGCCTCATTTTGTGGTTGTTCAATACATCACATCTTTTTGCAATGAAGCCGACATGCACAATTTGTGTGTTACATAGCTTCCCACATTCCATTGTGATGGAAAACAATGGCTACACCTTTCCTGTTGCATACAGGTGCACATTAAGAAGATAACAACAACAATTGTCAATAAAAATTGCAGAATTACATATGCTAAGATGGAACAAGGATGGCAGAAGCTAAGCTCACCTTAAGTCAACTATCAGTATAATGTAAATGAATATGGGAGAGACTATGAGCTAACAACTTAATAAGTGACGTGTTCAGTCATTAGATTTGAACTTCTCATTCATGTGGATTTGGTGGAGTCATTGTTGTAAGAATAAGACTTGTAAACTGGAACGTCTCTATACATGGGAGTTTTGTATAGGGAAGGAATTTTGCCTTCACGATAGAGATCACATGTACAATGCCACATATTGCTAAGATAGTAGCCACCAGAAGCCATCAAAAAACAACTATACAAGCAATTGTTGCCTATCATGAATAGGAAGTCATCCTAAGGCTGCAGGCATGGATGCCGAATCTGTAGGTGAGTGTGCAATACCCGACGATCCATACCCTATGCAAGATTACGACGAAGGTGAAGTTGCGTACTTAGAAGATTTGGTTTTGCAGTATATGGAACACACCTACTACAGGAAACGAGATCTAGTTGTTGGCAAGGATTTTCTGAGAAGTAGCATAGATGAAGTTTACAACGAAAACAGGTACAACATGTCCTGGTTCTATGATGGTTGCCATCCTTTTGACCAGTGGGAACTGGATTATGACCTTTGGCTCTATGAACTAGTATGTTCATTCATGTAGGAGGCTTTCAAATGTGTGACTTGCTAGCATGTGGCCATGGACTAGTTCATATGTAATGAACGTCAAGGACATGGATAGAATGTAAAGGTGAAACAAGGAAATGCATAGTCATGAAATGAATAGTAATGAGGGTGTTTCGTGAAGCCACTATCTAAAAAGGGAAGAAATTGTTCCTGGGACGTTGAAGTTCCCCACTTTCATGACATGTATATAGATACAAAGACTACACAATGTTCACGTGATGTTCCACTATGAGGAAGCATATTTTGTTTTTCATTTGCAGCATACAGTTACTACAAGGTTGCATAACAGTGGACAATGGAGTGCCGTTTGAAATGCTAACGTTCCATTGCTTATTTCAGGGCATCAGTGCTTGCTAACTATACGCAAGAGGGGTGGGCGTTGCTGGAAGGAAGTTAAGGAAGCCATATTGAGTGTCCTTGGAGCATTAAGTGTTCACCAACTATGTGCTTGAAGATTCTACACGTAAACAAGAACTGATGTGCACTGAGCCTGTCATAGCAGTGAAATAAAAAAGATTTTGAAGGTGAATGCAAATATGCTCAGTGTCAACGCGCATGCTTCAGTAGTAGGCGAAGGCCTCCATCGTAAGTGAACTCCACTTTCCTTGCATAGATTCCATTTCTCATTCCTAGGTGATGTTGTGACATTTTGGTGTGGCACTGTAGTTTGCAAACAGGGGACCGTTTTCATAGAAATACAAGGCATTCACTAGAAAGAAGAGGACAATTTCAGGGTGGCTCTAACCTTTCCTTTCAAGAGAAAATTCCAGAGGCTTGAGCACTAGTTGTGAAGTTAATTTAATGTGAAGTCCATTCGGATAGAGGATTTTAGCATTTTTGTTGAGAAAAACCACAAGGCTATAGGACTAGTTGATCATGTGCTGGAAGTCCTTTTGGACTTTATGAAAGCACGGTTGCTGAGAAACTTATGTGCCTTACAAGGCCTCACTGATTTCTATATTTATGCTTACTAGAATCTCACATAAGGCTTCTTGTTGGTTAAATGACAATGCAAGGTGATGTATGAAATGTTTGGTGTCATTGCCAAATTGTCTTTGGCAAATTCTCTTTAGAGTTCTGATTCATTTTGAAGTTGACTTCAACAGAGATTGGTTTCTAGAAGCAAGTGCACACAATTATTGATCAAGACCTTCTCTAGAGTTCCAAGTTAGCCACAGCAATTAGGTCTAAGTCCAGTGGCCAAAGGTAGTTGACAAACTCTTCAATGAGACTACTTTGTTGTAGCTTATGGGGCAAGCACTTTAATACCACAACAATCTTTTATTATTATGTTTTGAAGCCACGCTTCTTTCACTTGACAAATGACGACATGTTTCTTGTTTAATGCCAACAATTCTGGTCATGTACACACATTGGAATAGAGAAATACATGCATGTAAGATGCTTTTTTGTTTGGATGCCACACCTCTGCTACTACATAGATAGACTTACTGTACGAACCTAGTCATAATGAGCACACCTTCTTGTCATGCATGTGCAGACTTTGAAGAGCACAATCATTGAATACATTGCTTACGTTTAGTGGCAACGTGCTCTTCTAGAGTGGTGGACACACACCTTGAGACAGATTCACGTCACACCTGCACGTACATGAACTTCTGCAATGTCCCGAATTGAACGGAAGCATAGCACCCGCGTGCGCATAGCAGCTGATGGCCGCACACTATGACACATTCCCGCAGGTGACCTCATTTTGCAGACAGAGTTGAGGATGGCAACAGAACAAAATTTGCGCTCCTCTCCTTGCCCTTGCAAGGACTGCCATGGTATTCTACAAAAAGGAATAGATGTGATACGAAAACACCACAGCACAGTTGGTCGAGATCCATTCCTCACAAAGTCTATGCTGGGAGGAGATCCCAATGAGGGATATCCACCTCGTGGAATTTGGGTTGAAGATGCCATTTATGATGACGACATTTTAGATGACAACACGACAAATGTAGTTGACATTGAGCACGTGGAGGGCATCCCGGATGAACAAGGCACTGCTGAGGCTGCAACTAATCCTCCTCCTCTAGACGAATATCATGAGGTGCACAGACAAGTGATGGAGGCCCTGGACAGAGGGGACGCTCTTCACAGAGACAGTGTAGACATAGAACCGACACAAGAGAATGACAACATAGAGAGCGACGGCATTGATGGCTTGGAGGAGTTGTATGAGCAAGCAACAACACTTGTATATGCTGACGCGAAGACTAGTGTTGTGTCCACAATAGTTGTCATGTTGAACATGTATCATGTTTTTCGAGTGAGCAACAAATTCACTGATGAACTACTTCATTACTTATCAGAAGATTTGTTGCCTATTGGAAACAAACTTCCCAATAGCCATTACGCAACACGGAAGACAATTCGGAGGTTGAGGTTAAACTACAACAACATACACACTTGCCCAGATGACTGTATTCTTTATGATGTGGAGCATGCAACTCTAAACAACTACACCAAGTGTTCGAAGTCTCGATGGTTCGATGGGAGCACAAGCATTCCAGCAAAGGTCATTCGTCATTTTCCGCTCATACCAAGGTTGAAGCGAATGTGGCGTTCAAAGAAAATTGCCGACATGTTGACAAGATATACAAAGCATGTGAGCACTGACGGTGTTATGAGGTCTATTGTGGACAGTCCAGCTTGGAAGCACATTGATACACATCCAGCATTTGGAAACTTTGGCTCTGAAAGGAGAAACTTGCGTCTTGCCTTGGCATTGGACGGGGTTAATCCTTTCAAGTTGAACAACACTAATTGGTCAACCTGGCCAATTTTGATTTTAATATACAACTTCGAGCCATGGTTTGTGACCAAGAAGTTCTTCATTTCATTGTGCCTACTCATTTCTGGCAAGCATTCACCAACTGCAAAGAACATAGGTGTTTACCTACGTCCACTATTAAATGAATGAGCTTTGGCGTGGTGTACCAACATTGGACTTCACACAAAATGAAGGTCAACGACGTTTTCAACTACGAGCGGTGCTGATGTGGACGATTTCTGATTTCCCAGCATATGGTCTTATAGCGGGAGTGACATGCAAGGGGTACAAGGCCTGCGTATGTTGCGGTCTGGAGACAGACTCACGAATGGCGAAAACAGGTGATGTTTCCCTGAATAGGCAAAGCAAAGGGTTAAAAATTGTATATGGAGGAATGCGTCGTTTTTTGCCAAGGCACCATCCATACAGGCGGAATAAAAGGTTCAATGGCAAGATAGAGCATCGTTGTCAACCATGTGTGATGACTAACCTTGATGTTATGAGATATGTTGCGTGGAGGCAATCCTATCTTGATCTAGGTAGCAAAGAAAACAGTAAGGACGACCCAATGCATGTCACAGGCATTAAACAACTACCTGAGTTGTTCATCCTTCCATATTGGCTGGTAAGCATGACTTCATTAATTATGGACTATTTCATGAAATGCCAACAAATGTGAGAAGAGGCTTCTGCTAAAACTCATAACTAAATATAGCGAGGACGAACATGTGAATGTCAGTCCCAATGTTGGAGTTTTTCATAGCATAAAGCCTTCAACACTGTGGACACTAAGTTTGAACAGTCGATGTGTGATTTTCTCAATTGTGACAATGAATTTGTTGTGCATTCTTGTGTACTTCATCATTGGGGCCGAAACAATGGTTGCTTGACTGTATTGGAAAAAGCAAGACTGTAAGCCCTTTCTTCGTTGCTTGTGGGTGCAGCATCTTTTGGCTCCTCACATTCTAGATGTCATGCACTGCGAAAAAAATTTGTGTGAGAACATTGTGAAAACAATAATGGGCATGAACGATAGTGCCGGTAGTCGACAAGATGTTGAGGATCAACAAATGCGAGAAGAAATTTGGTTGCAACCTTCACGTTGCGAGAGAAACGAATTCTACATGCCACCAGCACCATACGTTTTGAAACCAAACGAGAGGAGGGAGTTTGTCAACATCATATCAAATATCCGAACTCCAACAAACTACGTTGGCTCTATACACAAGCGATTGCAAGGCAGGAAACTGCAATACATGAAAACCCATGATTACCATATGCTCATGCAACAGGTACTCAACTTAGTCCTTCAAACTTGTAGAGAAGATTCTAGCTATTGGAGTACAAGCAGCTAGGGTGCTTCTCTATTTTTTGTTGCTTGTTAAAACAAAGCATGCAAGAAGTAGGTGCTCTCATGAGTAGTTACTACAAACGTCAATCTGTATGATTTAGCAGTACCTTATGATTGCCAAAAAATAGTGTGCGGTGTTACACATATCTTCAATAACTACCATTGCTAGTAATGCACAAGGGTCATGCTTTTTTTATGCAGTGGACTAATAGTTCTTTCAGACAACACTATTGAAAACAATAACAATAGAAACCTCCTAGATGCATGTGTTTTGAAAGAACATGTAACTAACACATTTTATCTTTAATTGTCCTCTACAGATTCTACCGATTGCAGTACGGAATGTGTTGGACGAGAATGTTCGTTTGGCTATCATCCGGATTAGTAGAGTCTTCCAAAAGCTATGTGAAAAGGAGGTTTGCAAAGCAGATGAAGAGGAACTCATGAAAAATACTATGTTAGCAACTTGTCTGCTGGAGAAGGAATTCCCACCAACATTTCTGAACATCATGTCACATCTACCTATACATCTAGTGCAACAATTATTTCTATGTGGACATGTGCACTGTCGTTGGATGTACCCTGTAGAACGATATATGAAAACTTTGAAAGACCATGTACGTACTATGGCTCATCCAGAAGGCTTCAGTACAGAGTACTTGAAGCAATACAAGGGAACAACACATTGTGTGTGGGACACAACAGAAGAAGAGCACATGCATGATGAGATTGTGAACGTTAATCGAAGGAAGAGGAAGAAGCTACCAGATGATGTTCGACACTATGCACATGCTTTTGTGTTGGACAATGTAGAGTCTTTACAACCATGGCGAGAGTAAGTGCTTTTTACCATTGTGATGTGAATTTCTGTTGAACAACATGTTCTTTCACAAGTGTTACGTCTATCCAGAAAGTGGTACCTCCATAACATACTGCACATCCCCAATGTAGAGGACAAAGCATTCATTTGAGGTCATGTCCTCTCCGATGCTTCTATAAGCTTCAACAGAAGCAACAATCACTCAAAGAATGTCACATTCTAAAGTTGTAGTGAATGGTATGTAGTGGACAATGTCCAGGATATTGTCATTTGTAAACAATATTGTAGGATAGGAAATAAGACACTCTCATCTTAACAGCTCTTTTATGACATGATAGGAATTACATAGCAGCTAGGGAGCACGTTGGGTTCAGAGGGATGCATTCCATATTGAAGCTCGCCGTATCCATGGAACTGCAACTATAAGGTATCCACCATAATTAAGTGATCTACCGCCTTTCTTGGAGTGGTTCACATCAGCTGTGAAGGATGCCATACGCACAAGGGTGCACGTACAAGATAACATCCTTCAGTATGCATAACCACCGGAGAGGTATGCAACATCACATTGTCACATGAATGCATCTGGGATGCATATGCGCGTCCGCAGTTCAGAAGATGCACTTGCTACTCAAGACTCAGGTGTGGTCGCGACCTTCACACGACAACTTCGTTGGGGCTTAATGAACAGAAGGCCAATAGAATGTAGCGATGATTACGTGGGTTACATTGAAGAAATCTTGGAATTGGATTACCAAAATCATTGCACTATTGTTCATGTTTGTGATTGGGTGAAGGCTACACGAGACATGCGTTATCCGACAATTGAACGAGATCGTTACGGCTTCAGCATCGCCAACTTCAACCACATGGATGGGAAGGTGCATGCTGATTCCTTTGCGTTTCCACTGCACTGTCAACAAATATTCTCTTCGGATGACCCTCACAGATGTGGGTAGAAGATTATTTGTAAGACTGATGTCAGAGGCAGACGCAACGAAGGGAAATATGCCGAACTAAATCCCATTGTCACTCAAGTAGGGAATGATAGTGAATTCCAGGGACTGCAACCGCAGATGTTTTCAAAAGCTCTGAGAGAAGCAACAGCAGAAGGTGGCCACTACGTTGCTGCAGTCGAAGGTGCCACTCCTACGAACGTGGATGCTAATGAGCATTCATTATGAACATGTTGTTAGCTGTTGTATAATATGTTTTTCCAAGCAAATTGTACAAAGACTAACCACAAGACTAACCAGAACGGCAATTCATAAGTATATGACTGATTGGCCTCTTAGGATTTTGTGATGTTTATTCCATATGCAGGGTTTGCAATCTATAACTTCTACTTGAATGAAATGAGCTACCCACTTGTAATAAGAGGTTTTCCGGTACATAGTGTAGAGCATCTGATAATACAATTGTGTTATTCTTCATAATTGGGCAACTAACACCAAATGGAGTTTTAAATCTTTTGTACCAAAATTTCCACAAAACATGTGCCCCCATTGAGCGTACCTTAGAGTCCAAAATAATTCCCTGAATTTCAAGTACATGGTCTACATTTCTTTGCATAATATGTTTTTTTTAGCGTAGCATGCAGCTTAGACAATAGTAGATACTTCTTTGAAAGTTAATTTTTTAAGAATTCTAAAGTAGGTTTTGTAGGTTTACATGTACGTGGAAAGCTTTTAATTTTTCCATTTACATTTAACCGTAAAGGATTATGATATTGTTTTCACCAAAGCAGCTCTAATATTACCATGTGTAATACAAGGACTAAGTTTTAAGAAAAAACTTGGATACTAGTAACCATAAGATCTTGTATTAAACTTGTTTAAGAATATATATGTGATAATTTCTATCTAATATGTACATGAACATTTAAATTTACAGCACCACTTTAATAGTTTATATTGCTAATTTGGTACTTCATAAATAATAAACAACAAGAAATTGCTTGCCACACAAAAATGCAAAAATTTCTTGAAAGGATGCTACTATGAGCTAATAACATTTTCTTTTTAAATTAAAGGCTATGATTTCACCCCTAAATGTCAAAGACACCAAATTTTATTATTGATAGAACTTTAAAATTAAATAAAACCTAATCAAGTTGCTTTTTTAGTAGTTTTTATTTCTGAATTTCTTTAAAATTTTAAATTTGACATGAAAAATCCAATTTTGAAAATGAATGATTTTCTGTTTTTATTCAAGATTTTGTACAAAGGTATCTATTGCAATCTTCACTTTTTGTAGTCTTCAAGGCTATATCCTATATTTAATTTTAATTATTTTTTCATATTCATTTTTCATCTTATGTTTCTTTATCAATAAAGAGAATTTTCACAATATTGAATAATATGAAATACATCACAACTAAGTTCACTTCACAAGATTTAAAGTGTCTTAGAACATAAAGATTTCAAAGTCTAACATATCCAAAGAAAGTTGAAAAGCATAAAACATTCAAATGAATGCATTCCAATACAATGAACACATAGAATCAAAAAATATTTCAAAGTACATATACAAAGTAAAGTTAATACACTAATTAACACTATATACATACAAATCATACACAAGTGTTTTGGAAAGTGTAATGTGCAACTAAAAGAAATCCAAAATGTAGAAATGTACAACTTCCTACTTAAAGGAACTTAACTTAGAGTGTACAATTTGTTGCACACCACGCACTCTACTGGCTAAAGGAATACATGTGGTAGCTACCATATGATGTAATTTTTTCAACCTCCGAACAAGTCTTTCATTCACTTGAACGGAAGTTCCAATCCTTGTAAACTCAGGACTTGTAATAGAAGGAATAGTGCAATGAAAATCAGTCTTTGATCGCTAGAGGATCTCAACAACTCCATCACAAGCACTAAAATCTACAGACATTTTGTAACTTCCAAGTAGAAATTGACCTCCTTCACATTGAAAGCCAGATTTTAAGGAAGCTAATTTACCACAATCATTATGAACGGGAGCCCACAAACCATATGTGTAGGAGTTGAAATCCTGGTCTGTATGGAAATGATTACAGAAATCAAATATCGTATATGTCAAATTACTGCAAAACGCTTGCTGGTCCTTGTGAGATTTATCAAACTCCAACTGTGCAAGAGTAGGTACATCCACTGCTGCTACTTCATCTTGAGTATTTTGGAAAAGGATTGGAGTCAAAGCGTTGAATTTAGTATTGTAGAAGGAAGAGATCCATGACACGAACTTTTGATCAAGTTTCCACTTCTTGATACTTGAAGCATCTTTCTGCATCTTAGGGTTGGGAACATATCTTCCAAAACTAAGACCACCATCTGTACCTAAAATTACAAGAGAATGATAATCAGTATTGTGTAGAATTTCCAATATTATATGTGTATAGAATCTATTACAGAAAGCAAAATAGTTAAAAAGCAATCATATTAGTTATTGTCCAAAGAAGTGAAGAAATTAGGCATACCTGGCCTCCAACCCAATGCATACATTTTTCCACCTCGTTTAGCACTATTTCCCTTAATTTCACTTGCACCACATTTGAGATGAAGAAGAGTTGTTGTCAACTTCTCAAAATCAGCAAATTGTTTTTTTGACATTTCAATAAATGGAGTGAAACAAACTACAAGTACTATATTCTTGGATTTCTTGTCTTGTACAACAACAAGATTCTGATGGAGACGTGTAAAGTCTTTTGGGATAGAAGTGTAAAAGGTTCCTTCCAAATTTTGATGACAGTGATTCCGTTGCATCACAAAAGCACCTACAAGAGAATTTTTATGGTTTGTCATTATTTTCCAAGATGACATAAGGAAAAGAAAATGAAAAGTTGAAAAGATTCTAAGAAATAATCAAACATATATAATCAAAGTGCATGCTAACAAAAAAAAATATTGTTTATTGAAACAAAATCTACTGTGGAAACATGTACCTTGAACACTTGTTTGTACCAGTTGAAATTCCCGAGTGAGTTTGGCTTTCTTGCAAGCTCTTGAAGATCGGATTTGTTCCATTTTATATTTTATACTTCCTTTACCTTTCCTGACAAAAGTAAACATTACACACATTACAAAGTGTAATAACAAAAGTGGAGCACTGTATAGTTCAACTTCAAAAAGAAACTTACAAATCTAAGAAAAAAAATACATTTTAGTGTACAAAAGCACATATTACTTGTATTCTGTATCAAAATGTGCATTTAAAATGGAAAGTAAAGTATGAAAGTTGTAGAATCACTTCTTCTTAAAGAAGGACAATAGTAACACAAAATTAAAAAGAAACTAATGGCTTTAGGGTTTAGTGTTTTAAAGTCAGTATATTCTAAAGAATATAAGAAAAAAATATGCAAATATATTACTTTCATGGCAGAAACTGGGATTGTACAAGTCCAATGAACAAGTTGGAAATGACATGCAGGCCAATTGTCTTCTTGTCAATAACTAACCCAATTCAAAAGAAAATACTTAGTTTCCACAACATGTAAGCTAATTGCTTTTTTGCTTTTAGAAAAAAAAACATAGGTAAGCAAATCACTTGGAAACTAAATTGTATATGGAAATGATAAAGAAAAAACCAACAATTCTTGGATTTGCATATAATTATTATAAAGTAAAAACAACAAATACATAAAGCACAAAAAGGAGTAAAACCAAAAAAATGAAGGATAATTCACAACAAAATAATTCAAAATTTCCATTACAATAAATTATGATTCTTTCAATATCAAAATTCAACCTTAAACCCAAATACAAAAATGCAATCTTAATAAATTGTGAAAACACTAAAAGGGAAAAATTGCAAGTGGTTTTCAAGCAATTTCAATAGTAGAGATTAAATTTTCAACACCAAACATCTCTATGGATTCAAATCTCACCCTAAAGCTCAATAAAGTGGATGATTACAAGCTCATACTTAGAAGATTAGCTTGACTATAGTAACTCTCTCTTCAATATGGACAATTACAAAAACTTGTAATGTGCACTAGCAATTTTTGAGAAATTCGGGAGATTTCTTCTTTCGTTTTTAGCAGCTCCGGGCTCTACTTTCTATAAATTTTCTGTAAATTTTTCTCGTAGAAAGGAAGAGTTGAAATCTGGTTTGTAAATTATTTGCAGCATGTGCAGTTTGCAGGACCCTAATGTACATCAATGGATTTGACAAAGAGACGATCTTTTCTTTTGCTTTTTCGACACAAATGAAGAATGAAGTTACCATAAGAAGCCATTTCGTTGCTTGCCCCAACCAATATTTGCTGACATCACTTGATTCCTCGAACCTATTGTCCTTAATCCCTAATCTCGCTTCATGGAGCTTCAAGATGTTGAAAAAACTCCTGGATTTTAGAAAATGATGTATATTAAAAAAATTGAAATTTTGTACAATCCAATCATCCAGTTCGGTTAGTTTTGGCTTTCAATTCTTTTTTCTTGGAAATGTCAACAAATTTGAGAGAAGTTCATATTTTTTTAATTTCGTAGGTACAGAATTTCTATATTAGCCTTAGATTATGAAAGAAATTTTTGCGAGAGAAACAAAGCATTATTCATCTTTTTATTGATGTTTCTATTCTAGAAGTTGCATTCTTTGCAAACAAAGCTCATCAATCATCCAACATTGTTACAATCTATAAATCCTATGGATAATATTTTCTACAATTATTTCCAAGAATACTAACAGTTGGTGCTTGCTATGCTACACACTTATTATAAGAATTTTATAAGAATTTTTATGTATTAGATAAAATACAGAACAAAAATTTCAATAAATCTTCAAATAAAAGTTATGAAATTCTTTGTATGATTTTGAAAAAATTAAACATATATTGAAATGCATAGTACAAATTTATTGAATGATGAATGAAATATATGCAATGGTGGAAACTATTGAAGATACACATACATTATAATGCATGAGAAATTTGTCTCAATTGTTACAAACAATGGCAATCCAAATTGAAGAATTGAAAAAGAAGAACTTGTGAATCTCAAGAACTTAATAAACATTTTAATTGTTGTAAAATCCAAAATCACTTCAATTGATTAAATTTTTTAAAATCATGTGGTAGTAGCAATAAAAAATTAAAATCATGAAAGCTGAAAACTCACAAAAGTACTAAATCATGGAAGTGTAAAGCCAAGAGAAGCAATGGAATTGCTACTTCTAATATATCACCCAGTGCATCTTCTTTAATATCACCTTAATACTAACAACTACTTTATTTCTATAATATCATCCTTTGTACAAAGTGATATTATAGAGGTGTTGTGAATTGCTACTCTATTATAATTTCTATGAAAGCATGATTGACAATATTTTTACGAAATATTTCGAAAAATTATGTTAAAGAGTAATTGAAATCATTATCATGCATTCTATCAAATATATCAAAATTTTACTAATATGAAATACAATGAATGTGTATTATAACAAGTATCCACTCCTACTATTAATGGTAGCATTTGTGATATTACAGGGGAAGTTATGATTTCTGTAATATGACTAGATAAAGTATTCTTCACTTCTAAATGCTTAAAACCAAAAAAATTCAAACTCAATTAAGTGCAAGAAAATTTCAAAGTGGGGAAATTCATTGAAAACCCCCATTGTTATAACCTTAACATGCCTTGAGGAGTTTAACCCCTGAAGGACCGAACTGCATTTTTTGGCAATATAGAAATTTTGGGCAGCTCACCACAAATGGAGTTTTTATTCTATTTTGCTGAAATTTTAACACAACATGTGTCCAAGGAGTATCTTTAAGGCCCAACAATTTTCATAACATTTGACTACATGGTTCAAAAGTTATTGTATAATATGTAACTTTCTATGGTTGGCAGGCAGCTTGGGCAGAAAAAAAAACTTCTTTACAAATTAATTTTTTTAGAAATTAAAATTTGAAATTGGTTTTTTAGATTTATATAAACTTGAAAAGCTTTTAATCGTCCCATGTAGATCAGTGAGTCAAAAAATATGAATTGTTTTAGTTTGTGGGAGTTTGTGGGTTGTCATTGAATCTGTACTCCAAAATAAACTTTGAAGTCCTTTATATTTAAATGAATTTTCAATATTTTTTGGAAAAAATAAAAACATTGGGTGTAGATTCTTTATTACGACATTACTACCATCGAGATTGACATTTTTCAATTCCATAAATAAATTGTTAACAAATTAGTATTTTGAATCATTTTCTACTCCTTTCTATGTACTATTTTTTTCTAGATGTTGTATAATTCCAAATGACTTGAAATTTTTCTAGTGTATAGCCAACTTGACTTGAAGAATGATTCCTTAGAGGAACAACCGTTTTGGACATTTTTTCATAAAATGTGACCTCTTGAAGTTGAGTTGCCCTGATTTTTATAGGACCAAAAAATGGAAATTTGTCACTTTAGATGCTAATATATTGCAATCTATGCAGTGGAAAATTTTGAAATTTTTTCCACATGTTCTAAAAAAATATAACTACAAGATCCTACGGTTACATATGTCCAAAAATATATTTTCTTAAAAATTTGATACTTACACTAGAAATGGCAGATTGGTAGTTTTGGAGCAATTTTGATGAAAACACAGTTTAAAACATTTAGGGGTTGACAACTTAGTTTTTAATTGCATTTAGTAGACATTCATAATTACATGCAATTAACAACAAATGAATGCTTCTTACCATGTCCTAACGTTTGCACTTGTTTTCGAGCGTCTTCTTTTTATTATGTTGTAGTTATACAGGTTCTATGCTCTCACAAACACAACATCCGTACATGTTGTTCCTTTAGAAAAATTTCAGAGGACCTGCCCTAGCCTTCTATGTTTTCCATATTAGGGCAGCATTTTCTTTGGACCCACAAGCTATTTTCCGAAATTACCCAAAGTCAAAAAAAACCTAATTGCCACTGTGGTAGCGCAACATTCCTATAGATGTTACAAACTGCACGGACATGTTCTTAGACACATCTCCCGAAGCATTCACAGCATTGAAAACATGAGCTCGTTTTAACCGGCCTCTAAGCATGTTCTCCGGTACGTCCCCCGAAATTTGCCTTCAAGCAGCCAAAACTTAGACATGGCCTCCATGTTCCGTCAAACATCCTCGTCATAGTATAACATCAAAAAAAAAACTCTTTCTTCTAGTGATATGAATATGAATAGTATTCGTCCCTTTTTTTTAAAAACATAATTATTTCAATCTTTGAAGAACCAAATTAACAGATGTGAAAGAAAAAATTAATTGCTTGCAGAAAAAGAGTACATAGCTTTGTTGAATAGTACTGACCGTACGTACATGCTTTTGTAGGCAAGTCATTACAGTGGGACGCTGTTATGGATTGCATTTTCCATAGGCACTTTGGTAAATGCTGATTCTTTAAGAATTTAAGTGTTCATGGTCAGTGAGTGGATGTTAGAGTCCTTTTTGCAATTAATCGTTGCTATGAAAACATTAATTTTGCATGACGGTGAAACACATTGGGATGGGAGAGTTGTCTAGCAAAGTCAAAGTGGTTAGTCTATTTGTAATGTTAGTAGTAGCTTCCTTAAAGTAAGCAATATAAGATATAGAACCAGAATGGTCGAAGGTACACTACGACTGAAGAACTGTGGGATTTTTTTTAGTGAACAGATTCTATAATAGAGATTAATGTGAATTTCATAGTACGATGTCAGAATGAGCATGGAGGATTTTGACGATGCGCATGTAATGCATAAATCACTAGTAACACAATTGAAAGTGGCAAAGAACTTCAGTTGGATCAAAAATGAGCTGAGTATTTTTGGTTCAGGAGCATGTGTCCAATGTCCAAAGCATTATTGTAAACTACTTGCATGAATTGCGATAAGATAATGTCAATGCATAGAATTATCATGTGAATAGAATCATGTGAACGGAAACGCATGTGTGGAGGTCATAGAGGGGCAACTGTAAAAGGAGATTGGAATTCGATCTTGTGTATAATACTGAACAGATGAGACCATTAGCAATTAAAGCATGTCTTGTGGATTTTTGCAAGGTCTTCTTTGCAGACACACGCTTGACGTCATGCATTGTGAGAAGGATATATGAGAGACTCTTTTGAAGTTTCTATTGGGGGAAAATGACAAACAGTAGTGAGGCTAGATTTGGAAGAGCGTCATCTTTGAAATCATCTTTGGCTGAAAGAGACGTCTCTAGGGAGCAACAAATTCTTCATTCCAGATGTAGAGTATGTTCTCTCTCCCGCTAACAAGGCCACTTTCATACAGACTTTGAGGTCCCTAAAAACTCCGAGCCAGTACGTGTCAAATATTAGACAGAAAATAGATAAGGGGAAGCTAAGGGACGTAAATCACATGATTTTCATGTCATTATGCAATAGATTTTGCCTTTGTGCGTTAAAAACATAAAGAATCAAGAACTTGCATCCGCTATCATTAGATTAAGTAGGATTTTTCAGAGAATTTGCGATAAGGTAATTAGCAAGGACTCGAAAAACCAATTGTTGGAAGATGTAGCTGAGACGATGGTGTTATTGGAAAAGCAGCTACCACCAATAGCATTCAATATTATGTTGCATTTGCCGTACTACATAGTGCAAGAGGTTTTCATTTGCGGTCTAGTTCAAAAACGTTGGATGTATCTTTTTGAGTGATATTACAAGGAACTAAAAAGTTATGTGAGAAACTATGCCAAACCTGAAGGTAGTATGGCAGCAAGCTACGAGGTGGAAGAAGCTGCAGGATACGTCACAGAGTACATGCTCAATTACAGTGCCACATGCTCTAGGGTGTGGGACTCAGAGGAGGATTCCAAAATGATAGACAAAATCTTGGAAGGCCGTGGTATCACGAGGGCACTGACAAACGAGCGCAGAGAGCTTTTTCACAATTTTGTTATAGACTCATCGGGATTCTATAAATAGTATCGTCAGTAAGTGAATCATGTTTCATTATGTCTTCTTGTTTTTTAGTGTGCATATACTAAAAAAATAGAAACACATGCAGGCATTGTATAAGTGAACTTCATAAGGAACAGTAAGACTTCATCAAGTTCAAAGGTGGTTAGCATAAGAAAAACATGACAATGTAGACAATCCAAAAAAAGTAGTTTGCTGAAGACAAAGCCAATTGCTTTTCTATGATTTTGATCAAAGTTAAGCATTTTAAATGATTAGTGCGCTTGCAATATGTAATGTTGAGGAAGAGAAGGGTCAGGCAAGGGAGACCTTGATGAAGTTCGTGGAATGTGGAACTTGGAAGTTTGTTGTGCATAGAAGCATGTGGTTGCAGTAAGATGGATTGCACGTAATTGAATTCGTGTTTGCAGGGGATGCCAGAATCTCAGAAGTAGGAATTACGTAGCCCACTATCTTTCAATCATGCATGGCACAGAAATGCGCTTTGTAGAGCAATGTGGGCATTATTTGTTAAGTTGATGTAGGATGGCCACCTTTTTTGAAAAAACGAATGTCATGTACAATACACTTACATGTAGATGTCATTGCAAATTCCAAGCACGTCTGATTCAAGTTATGAACATGCATAGGTGAGGTTGTTTGTATATGCTTGGAAAGTTAGTCATTGATAGAGTAAGTCCGTTCTTTTAGGTGGCAGCTTTTGTCACAGAAAATGTTGGGCACCTAATTGTCGTTTAATTCCAGGTTCGATTATTGTATGTTTCAAAGGTCAGTATGCAAAGGTGGATTCGAATGAAACGGACTAGTGCGGCATCAGTGAAGTCTGGAAGTACGAGTCCACTGGAAAATGTATCTGCTTATAATGAAGTAGAAGCTCATAAGAAGTATAAAATCTCCATGTTTAAGAAGGTTGTTTCACGTCCTGCAAACGATATTCGCAGCCAAAGGACCACAGAGACAAGCAGAGGAGGATCTGGCGTAGGCGACATCTGCAGAGATATGGCAAGAAGGGGACCCCCTATCCAAGTAATTTATGTAAGTTTTCTTCTTTTGCAAATTGGTTTGAAGAAGTCGTTGAGGCGGAATTACTGGCGGAGATGAGGTTCTTGACATAGTAATGGACATTTCAATTCCACCGAATGTAAAATGTAAAAAATTCAGGAGCATGTGGGCGTTTGGCTCCCATTTTCGAGTGGCAAGTTACGAAAAGAGGTTGGCAAGTCAAGACTCTGGTGTGGCGGCCACTTTCATTAGACCCTGGCGGGCGAGTACAAGGGACCGAAACCTCATAGAAGCAGACGTTGAGTATATAGGGGAATTGGAGGAAATTGTAGAGTTGGATTACGCCGGACATGTGTTGTAGTCTTGGTGTGTCGGTGGGTTTGAGCAATCTACCATGGACCTAACACAACTGTGAAGAAGGACAAATGGGGTTACACGCTTGCAAATTTCCAATCATGTGAACGTTTTGGGAAGGAATCATTTGCGTTTCCTAAGCATTGCCAGCATGTATTTTATAGTGATGCAATAGAAATGCTAGGTTAGAGAGTTGTTTTACGACCAGATGTTCGAGGTCGACGAGTTGATAATGTTAGTGAGGACACCAACAATTCCTTCTTATTCTCGAGAGGGGATGACATTGATTATGAAGGTCTTTGGCCTCCTGCAAACATATCAGAGGACATGCCTGAACAATCGACAACACACTATAAGAAAACTGTGTCTGTCGCGACATCGCAATTTGGACACCCGGACATCGCGCATGATGCGTTCTATATCTGGACTGATGTCCAATCACTTCGTGTTGTTGTGGACATGCCAAAAACATGGTACGTTGCATCAGATTTGCAGGCCCAGCATCGTGATGTCCAAAAAAACATCAATCAATGGGTAACTTCAGGAGTTGACATGTGGCTGCCATCTAGGCGCAGGAAAGCCAGAGTGTCATTTTTTCGTCCATTGCCCGTCTATGATGTGGCATTTGACGTGTAATTGACATGGCATGCCACGTCGGTGCTCACGGAATTGGTTGTCATGGCATCCACGGATGCTGACGTGGCGTTTTTGGGGGCCACTTGCTTGGTCTGCCTAGCATTTTAGGATGTCTTCTGAGACATCGTTGTGGACGTCCAGGTGTCTTAAATGACATCAGGTGAAACAGTTGTATGCTGATTGAAATGTCCATCCGAGTATGTGGAGTTTGCACATGTGTGCTTCTTAAAGCATACCCTGTCATAGGAGATGTCTGCTTGCACAAGCTAGCACAAGTACATGCTGGGGTAGTAGATGGCTTCTTGCATTGTAGGATGTTAGCGGCGACGTCCACTTGTTTGAATTTGATCTTCGTAGAAGGAGATGCATTTATGAACACACTTATTTTTTGGGACATCTCCTGGAACGCATGTATGCATTGTATTGGACGTTCTAATGTTGTCAATGTAGTAATATGTTGTACACAATATATAATATGTCATACAAAATACACCATACAAAATATATACAACATGCCATACAAAATACACCATACAAAATACAATATATATATACAACATGCTATACAAAATATATCATACAATATGTCATACACTATATTTATCAAGTATATTGAATGGCTCAAAAATCTACTTATTAACTAATGAAAAGACAAGCCTTTTATACTAGTGGGGTGTAGGAGGCATGAAAAACAATATGGGATATACAAAACTAAAATATGAGCAGCAACATAAATACAATGATGTCTGAAATGATGTTTTAAAAAACATTTACATGTATTAGTTATGTTTTTTTCGACGTCATTGTAAACATTCAAAAGAACATCTGTAGTATGAAATTAGACATTCACATCAATGTTGTTTTAAACATTTGCTTCAACAATTTCTAAATTATCTACAAATTTTATTTGTTATTTATGATGTCATGATGAACATTTGCATGTCATTTCCAACATATATGGGGATGTCTCCTTGAACATTTAATTGATAAAGTCACATCTATTAAATTTAGGTTGTTTGCAACATCAACTTCAATATAGTATGACACAACAATATATCCAACATGGAATTCCAATTGTAGATTATATTTTTGTCTATCTAGAAAGCTCTGATTCATTTCATTTGGATTTGTTATGAGAAAGTTATAGACATTTTTGTTTTTTAGGCAATTAGAGCATCTTCTTGAAAAAATCAAAAAAACAACTTGTTGGATGCATTTCTGAATGCAATTTTTACAATTTTTCAAAATAAAAATTTCACGTCGTTTAGTTTACTTGCTAGAACAATCTCACCATTGGGATTAGTGCATTTTAATTCCATCTAAAATTTATTAATATTTAAGATTTTCCTTCTATCTCATATCTACTTCTACTTAACAATTTTCTTAAGAATGAAATTTAAGTCTTTTAATTTTTAATTTATTTTCCTAAACTCTCAACTCAATTTTCTACTATAAATATTTAAATCTCAAAACTTTGTAGTGCAAAAATTTTACAAAGTCAAAAAATCTAGTCCCTCAATGCGCTAAAAAACTTGTTTTTTCCACTTTAAATCTATGCGGTCAAAAATTTTGAAATTTTTTCTACAATTTTTTCTACTTGTTAGGTGTAAGATCCTATAGTTAGATGTGGAAAAAAATTAAAATTTCTTTTACTCTTTGCTACAAAAATGGCAATTTTCAATGTTTTCTGGCAAAAAAAAGGCCTTGGTCCTTTAAGAGTTAAGATGTCAAATATCTCAAAGTCCAAGAACACTAAAAAAATCACCCCACATTAGATATGAATGATTTGAAAATAATAAGTTAAGAAGGTGAAATAGCAATAACAATTATTAAAATTTGATGCAAAATTTATGATTTTAAACTAATAAAGTTTAGAATTTAAACTAATAAAGTTTAGAGTTTAAATCTTAAGTTAAAAATAAATATTTTTATATATTATAATATTGATATGATTTTGTAAACCTTTTTTTATAACAAATCCATTCATCTAATTTATATAAAATTGTTATATAAATTAAATCTATATAACTTATAACATTTTGAAAAAAATTCTGGACATTTTTTAAAACATCTGATGTCCACAACAATATCTTAGATTGCATCATTGTTTTTCATAGCACCAATATGCTGTGACTGAAATTTAGCAATGCTTTCTACAACATCAAACCAAAATCTTTGCTTTTCCAGCGTCCGTCGACGTCACATCCCAATGTTTTCTCAGACGTATGATGTTATCTTGGACATACAACGTTTTTGGCCTGACATCAGAAAAAACACAGTTTTCTTATATGGTGCAGTTGGTGAATGATAGGGACTTTGATGGCCTACAACCACTGCAACAAGTCGTGGACCCGGTGCGCCAACCAGTAGACAATGGTGGAGAGTATGTTGCCGTAGTTAGCGATGACAGGAAACATAGGGTGTTCACATCAATGACATGTGTTTGCAGTGCCAGCATTTTGATGTCACGTAGGACGTCTGAGAAATACAAAGCCATCAGCATGTTCATGTCTTCCAAGTAGACCCGTTGCATCTTGAATGTGCATTTTGTGGCAGAGTTTGTCTTGCTTGGTGCTTGTAGTCAAATAAACTATAGAGGAAATGTGCACAATAGCTAATTTGGATAATTTTCCAAATTTTCTATAGTATTAGTGCATTTGTAGTGTTAAAACTTGGTTGTTACCAGTTAGCAAGACTTTACTATGGAATCTTATCAATGGATGTTAGTTGGTAGCGGATGAATGGGGTGCAAATCTATAGTAGCGGTTATTTACTTGTTAGGTGAACATGATGAAGAGGACAATTGTGAATTTCTAGAGGTAGTCTGAAGAGAGCCAAGTCTCCTGCGCGGTGTGGCCAGCAGTGTTAGAGTGAGCGATAGTTGTGGTGTGATGAGGAATTTAGTCTATAGTGCTGGTGTGTAATTTTGTGTAAGTGCTAGATCAATTGATTTTATGGAGAGAGACAGGGAAGAATGATAAACAATTGTAAATGTGTAAATGAAATATCATGTTGAAATATAATAGCGGAGTTGAATGGAGAATTGAAAGTCTGTGTGTGTTGTTTACAATTGAATTTGTTGTAGGTGATAGATCTTGTGTGGTTGAAATCTATTGTGTGAGATGGGAGATTGGATGTGCTGAAATCGTGTAGATTAATTGAAAGTGTGTGATTGTGTTGAGCATTGAGTCCATGGATTAATTTTGTGAAGAATTTCTATTGTTATAATAGAATGTGGATGTCTAAGTCTATTTGGGTTTTATTTGTCAACCATCTGATCAATAGTAGATGAACTGGATACATAGTGTATGTAATGTTTTAGGAGTTTGAGACTATTGAGCATTGTTGGGTATGAACTGTGGAATTAATCTATAGGAATAGTGGGATTAAAAATTTATGGGGAGTGAGTCTGTGAACTGGAATCATTAGAATTCAAGAATGAGTGATATAAAAGCAAACCGGGAGTTGTCTGAACTAAACCAAAAGAAATATAAATTTTGTAATTGATTGGATTATTTTAAGCCTGAGTGTAAAATTAAGGAGGAAATTGCTATAGTTGGAAATGAAAACAAAGGTTCGATTGAAGAAAAGCTGGAGAAGACGTTGATAGGAAAGAATCAATAGTTGGTGAAAAGAGTATTTTGCAAATAAAGAATCAATTGGAGATGCTGGCCGCTTGAGTGGGAAGATCAATAGAAGACTGTACCAATGCGGTTGGTGAGGCTGACATGGGAGTGAGCAGACAAAGCTGAATCAATAGATTTACATGCAATTGATAAGTTTTCTGCCTTGATTATAAATATAATAAGCACGGCTTTATCCATTGTTTGAATTAGAGTGAAAAGTTCCCATTCCTTTAATTGTGCACAACCTCGGGTTAGAAAACAATCCATAGGAATTACCTATAGAGCACCCATACCTCCCTGAGAATGAACTCTAACTATAGGAGTTTCACAATAGTTAAATCTATAGTAAATTCCAATCTACAGTGCTGCAAGTGACATCATATGAATAGAGTGGAATTTTATCCTAATGAAGTTTGTTGAACGTGCACAAAATGTAAGACTTCAATAGCCCAAAAATGAACATAAACCAAGTAAACACATAAGTCATTTTGTACTACATAGGAAGGACATGTATCATGTGCAAATTCAATCTTGGCCATAAAGTCATGTCATGCATCTATAGTCATTTTGACATCAAAGAAGATGCCTACAATTGCTTCTATAACACCCACACGTCCAATCAGACGTAATGAAACGCATAGTGGATAGCATGTGGTTTGAAGTTACATTCGTAGTAAGTACAAAATGTTGACGCTAGAAGTGACGTCAATGTGGACGTCAATACATCACTTGTGACGTCCACGGAGACATCCAAGATCGGAACATGGATAGGCCAAGTATGCTGATGTGGCATGCCACGTCATCACCCATGTCCATGTCACACAATTTCCACGTCATCATGCCACGTCACACAATTTCCACCTCATCACACCACGTCAGATGCCACATAAGCTTTTAGGAGTCACCACCTGCCCGTTGTCCTCTTTTCAACCTTGGACAGTCACTTTACCTCTGACCGCAACAAAATTCTAAATCAACTTTTGAGCTAAGTTTGACCAAAGATGGTGACGTGGCTGAACATGTTATTGTGGACATCCTTGGAAACATCTGGTGTCCACCTGGATGTCTTACATTGCATCATTGTTTTTCGTAGCATCAGTATGCTGTGACTAAAATCTAGCAATGCTATCAAAGACATCAGAGCAAAATCTTTACTTTTTCAGCCTGACATCCCAATGTCTTCTGCGACGTATCGTGTTTTCGCGGACATACGTTGTTTTTGGCTGGATGTCCAGGCAGACGCAGTTTTTTTATAGTGACAGCAAGGGAGGTCGAAAGAGAAGGCGGTTTCCACCAAGCAGTACACGAAAATGAATTTTTCGACAGAGCCTTGGGGGACTTGTCTAAGTCTGATTGAGGGATTGTCGTTGACAATTGTATTCTTTCGGAAGTCGGCATTAGTGGTGAGGAATACTAATAGTGATATGTGAAGTTTTTGTTCCTCGTTATTTTTGTATAAGAGAATTCCATGTGAAGAGCATTGGACAGGAATTTCTCACGGAAGTGTTTTTAGTGTCTATGTTTCAGTAGAAATGGTTTAGTCGTGGAAGTACTCATTTTCCTGGAAAGCAGGTAAGGAACGATTGAAATGAAAGGGTATGCAACCTAAGAGCATTATAGACAACAGAAGGTTACATAGTCGTCAAACTTGAGTTGGTTTGTTTTTAAGTGAAATTTGTTTGAAGTGATTGTCAAATAATTAGTGAGTCCTATTTTTAGAGGTTGTTTATTATAAATAGTGAGGTTGTTGCCTCAAAGTCTATTATGTAATTGAAACTACCCTATATAGCGCAATGAGGAATGTGGTTTTCGAAGACATGATTGTATTTTTGGTGCAATCTTTGTGGAAAATGTGAGTTCAGTTTGTGCTACTGAAGGTGTTGGATGTCATAATTATAAATACGGTAGAAGGATTAAGTATTGCGAGCGATAGAATTGGATTCTTTTTTTCCTTTACGAGTTTTACAAAATTAGCCAAATGCCAAAAAAGTCATTTGTACTTCATATCATTCTTCATTTTGGACGACTGATGTGTAGGAACTTAGATGCAAACATAAATTGCTAGTCTGAAATTGGGATTGCCTTGAACAGTCTGGAGACGATACTGTGGAGACAAGGTATGAGGATGTTTGCAGGACTCCGACAGTGGCGATGAGGTGCACATTGTCTACGGAAGTAGCTGAAGCAGTTCTGGACCAAGACAATTTGTTTGTCTTCTTAATGAGAGCCAAACTTGCATTCTTTTCTAGAGCTCACGACATCTGAAAGGTATTTGTTTTTCAGTATCATGAATGATGTGCTTACATGCTTATAAAAATCTTGTGAATTACATCCTCTTGTAGAAGAGGATGTACCAATTTGTGAAAATGATGAAAGATTTGTAACATACATAAGAGTCTCTAGAATTTGTGCAAGAAATATACATTTGCATTAATACGAACACCTTTCGACAGCCTAATGTACAAGATTGTGTGGATAGTAACTCTAAAAATGTTAAAATTACCATAGTAACCATGTTGAGGTGAAAAGAGTAATTGATCCGAATAACAATTTTTTATGAGGCAAAATTGTAAATGTTGAAATAGTAGATGTCTTTTTAAATGTTTTGTGTTTTTTCTTTGAGTCTTTGGCAAGCAAGGTATTGGAAAACAGTGAAGTCAAATGTGGTGATGTACGTCACACTCACTGAGAATGCCTTGTTGTGCTTAAGGCGACTGATATTGAATCGGAATGTGTTTTACATGCGAAGTTCGGTTATTTTAACATGAAGACAGACAGATAGGTGACTGAGGCAAAGCAAAGCAAGCAATTAGCATAAGTTTGTAGGTGAAGTGGCAGACATACGGGAGTGCACGCCAATGCAAACGAGGTATATAAACTAGTGATGAAAAGGAAGTACTGTGATTTACACAGACATTTAAGAAATCATGTGTAGGCTTATGCTGCATTTTCCATATAATTTGAAATCATATTTACGATTCGGTTGCATTTTCAGTATAATTCATAATCATGTGAAAAGTTATGTATATTTTCATAATGTATGTGTAATTTCTAGAGACCTTGAATTTCTTTGTGCATCATAGTAGAAACAATTGTGTCTGTTAATAAGGTTGCAGTTGTCATTGCAAAAAGACAGGCGTCTATTGTCCACAGTGATCATGTCCTCTGCTTTTTCGACGCACTAAAGCTATTGAAGGTGCACGTCAATTTTTGCTTGTGCAACATCATGGTACCTGCAATTAGTGAAAAACGGAAGAGGATGAAGATTGATGATTTGCCGATGGTACAAGTGTGTTGTACTGTTCTGTTAGTTCTCCAAAAGCAAGTCATGTGTAACTATATAAGACCTCAAACAGAATGCAGGTCAGGGAGCTTACGCAATTAATGCGTAGAAATATATAGAATTTTTGTAAGAAAAGTTAGGTTGGAGTTCTAGTGCTTTGAAGCACATGTATTGAAAGTTTGGAGGGTACATAAAGACATTATGTATTGGAAGTTTGGAAGGTACATAAAGACATTATGTATTGGAAGTTTGGAGGGTACATAAAGACATTATGTATTGGAAGTTTGGAGGGTACATAAAGACATTCTAAATGCCACGTATATACAAACTCCCAATTATTATGTTATCATATATGACCATTGGATTTCTATCGGATTAGGTCGTTCAATGAATATAATCCTTTTTTATTTGTGTTTAAATTTGCAATTTATAAATAATCAGTCATTGGATGAGTCAACTGTCTGCAGAAAAAAAAATGCAATAGAAAAACTAGTGAGTAATTACAATCCAAAACCTCATACAATGACAATGAAATCAAGATTGAGGAAGGATTCTAGCAAAAAAAAGGAATCAACACAGTAACCAACAAACACTTGTACAAGTAAGTCTTGGAAAAGGATTTCATTTCAAAAAAATATTTTTGTGTTGGTGCCTACAAACTTCTCTTCATTTTGTCTTGATTTTGGAGTTACCTCCGGTAGTAGAAGTTTGTTCTATGATTTAGGCTTATCTGGGCCAAACTCATGTGTTTCTTGACCAAAATTGTACATGTGAGTGGTTAAGTCATTGAGTAATGCAACTTATACAAATAATGTGCAAAAAATCTTTCATTGTATGTATTCAAGTTAATTACCTATTGCAAGGGATAATGTAAACATATCTATTACACCCTCTCAAAAATTTGTCATTAGTTGAACAAGTAGTAAATATCCTCAATGGTTGCATTATATACTCTAGAAATTAGTCCTCAATCATACTCCATCTCAACCCTTTAAAACCACACTACCATTTTGGATTGCAAAAATGACAATAAAAGAATATTTTGAAATTGGTGGTGAATTTGGTTTGAAGCCATGAAGAATGTTTTTGTACCTAAAAATTACACATCCAATAGAATAAGTTCAACATGATTTGGATTAATAACCAAGGAATTAGGTATCTATGCATAATGCCAATAGAAAAATACATATACTATTGTGTTCAAAGATATAGTATTTAAATTACAAGAATATTGTTTAGAACTCGCATGTGTGGACTTCACAATAGAAAGATAATTCCATCCCACATGATAATTTGGAAAGAATGCTAAATGACAACCTCCTATGTGTATAAAAGAATTAAGAATATATAGTGACTTCAATTTTGTATGCATGACTTTATAAAATATTTACCATACTTAATCATCAAAATAAATGTGTAGGCTTTTCATGACTTCTGTGTTGACTAGAAAGTATTCATGTATCGCAAACTTTGAAAGCCAATCTGATTCTCCAAATTCATCGTATTTTAGCTAGTATTCTTCAAAACAATATAGTATATGAATTCCAATTTTCCATGCTTTCACTACTTTGCAAGGACTCTTAGCTTTCTTGGCCAATGCTTTTGGTACGATATCCATTAAAAGCCCCTTCCAATCATCTTTCAACATCCATGCCTCTATACAAAAATGTGCTCAAATATGTCCAAGGTGGTCAATAATGTGTATGTATCTTGATAATGACAATAATAATCTTCCAATTGTAACAATGGGTCTTCCTCAT
Organism: Climacium dendroides; assembly: GCA_950106755.1. Lineage (NCBI taxonomy): Eukaryota > Viridiplantae > Streptophyta > Bryopsida > Hypnales > Climaciaceae > Climacium > Climacium dendroides. Next base: position 13,563,655 of record OX467086.1, read on the forward strand.
ATTTCCTTCAAAGGTGAAAAACAATGTTTTCTATCCATTTGTATGGTTGAATTTTCAATTATGATTCTCTTTTACACTTCACAAGCCAACCATTTTTATAACCTCAATTTTGTCAATTTCTATGAAACAACAATGATCTTTGAAGGCTTAAGTAGAACCTTCAAAAGCAAGAACCTTCCTATAGGGTTTTTTTATCAAAAAAACTACAATCTTCCATTGAGATGTTCCACCCCTTTTGAAAATTAAATGAGGCTTGCTTTCTTCATGATCCTATAAAACTCCTCTTCATTGATCTCACCATCACCTAATTCACAAGCAAGGATACTTATAGAACTTAGAAACTAAAAAGAATTGGATAATACCAATAAAATTATTTTCATGATTTTTGATTTTAAACTACAAATGAGCTAAATTAGTACATTGCATAATCATCAAGTTCATTAACTTCATAACTTCATAACTTGAAATATATTATAAGATGTAGTTTGGAAGAATAATTTGATGATGAATCTCAAACAAAAGTCATAAAATATGATCTATAAATCATATCCATATAGTTGAATCTACAACCACACTAATCAAATTATTTATCAATTTTATTTTTATCAAAATTGAAAATTCATTTTATAATCAAATTGTATAAATTTTAAATACCAATAAATACCAATAAATTTTATCAAAATATTTATAATTTTCATAAGAGTTTTTTCCATTGAAGATGAAACTATTGAGCCCTACTTATTGTAACTTTCTTATGATTTTCTTATATCTATTTAACCAAGTTGTTTTTGAAGTGCCATTTTGAATTCAAAACATAACTTTTTGAGGATGAAACATATTTGTATATACTAAACTTAATATTGAGCTTTGAATATTTATAAAGAAAAGTCTTAAAAATTCATACTTTATAGAAGTTAGAACTACCAAAAGAATCTACAAATATTTAGATGAATAAAAATCATAATGTTGTATATCTAGGAAATGTTTGAATTCATCTCTTATTCAAAATTTGAATGTTTGGTCCTTAAAGAATTAAGATAATGAAAATTAACTTCTTTTTAACATACCATCACAATCAGCTTCATCAATCATTTCTTGCAATTCCTCATCTGCAATGTTCTCACCCAATTCTTTTGCAACTCGCTTTAGGTTTTTAAATGAAATTTTACCCTGTTGTCAAATACATTGCTTTAATAATTGGTACCACAATTTTGTTGACATCATTGGCTACTATTATAGGTAACAAACTACTTTCAATTATACAAGGCTTTGAGCTTATCAATATTAAACTCAAATTGAATGTATATAAAACAAAGAATGATGCATAAGAAATTTTTCAAACCAGATTATATCCCATCAATAGAGTTAGTAGTGATTTGTGAATTTGTACATTACATGCATTAATTATTGAAAAAATATTAATATCAAAATTAAAATGTATTACTTTGATTTTGAAAAAAAAACATAAGTTTGAGATTATTTGTATATAATTGTTTTATTTAATTCAAAAAAATAAAATAAAATTATAGAAAAATACTTTTTAAAATAATCCTCTTTTAATTAAGCTTGTGATAGAATAAACCATTTTTATTTTTATTATAGTTCATAGTTCCTAATATTATTAATTTTTCAATTAAATATACACTATATCTTATATATTTCTATTTTTTTTATAGTTGAAAATTAAAAATTAATTAATTGATTTAAAATCACAAAATCAAATACTTTGACATTTTTCTTTTAAACCTAAGTCACTATCTCTAAAAATATTGAAAAATACTCTAATATTTAGAAAATATGAAAATATTTTGCAATGTTCTAAAAAAATTGCATTGTATTTTACATTAAAAAATGGAAATGTAATGTTTTCTACCAATCTAGTAATTTAAGAAAAAAATAATTTAATTTACTCTTAAAATGGTGCATCTTAGTTAAAAGTTACAATGAAAACCTTTCAACAAATATTTTTCTTACATTTGGAGCATAAAATTTAAGTTTAATAATATACTTAATTCACTATAGCAAAATATCATCCTACTTGCAATGGTCAAGTTAAACAAAAACTATACCTCAAGTAAATAGAGAGTCGATGATTTAAATTGTATGCTCTAAAATATCAATGGAATTATTCAATAAGAGTGAAGATGCTCACAGTTCCATCATCATCAAACAAATGAAAAGCTTTCATGATTTCTTCTTTGGAATCACGTTCTCCCATTTTTGTTGTCATCATTTGTAAAAACTCTTCAAAATCAATAGTACCAGTTCCATCTTGGTCGATGTCAGCAATCATCTTTTTTATTTCCTAAAATATATTTAACCATTTACCAATTAGGTTGTATATTAAATCTATTTCAACAAATGAATGAACTACCAAATTTACTTTTCAATGGTTTCCAACTACATTTCATTATTTATGTCACTTCAAGAACTAAAATCTTACGGGAATATCAAATAAGATGAAGAATATCATCAAAGAATCAATAACTTGTTGATTGTGAACTATCTTGACCAAAGTTTGGAAAACAAACAATTCTCAAAACCAAAAATAAGAATAGTATAAACGAACCTCTTTTGGGGGTTCAAATCCAAGAGCCCTACCACATACAATGGATGATTAGCCATTGCATGAGGTCAAACTTTCAATTTTAGCAAATCTTTTTTCATCAAATTGTTGCATTGCAGAATTTTGATAGTTTCTAAGGAACTCAAAACAATACTATGGATAACATTACATGAATTATAAAAGTAAAAAATGAAATTACCTCATTGCCACTTTCAATTCCTTTGCATAAATTGTTCCTGTACAATGTAGATCCACATACAAGTTTATCAAACATAGAAGTGGAATGTTTTATTAATAAGCACCAAATGAACAAGTACAAGATTGTTGATTTATGATATAAAATGATTTGATCGAACATACCAGAGCCATCTGTATCAAAAAGATCAAAAGCTTCACGAATTTCTTGCTTTTGTTCTTCTGTAAGACCTTGAGATTGAACTTTATTCTTATTCCACCTTGCAATCCCCATGCCTTTGCGAAAACTCTGCATAGACATAGTAAAAGCAAAGTTCCATTATCAAAATAAATTCATGGCTCATTATACATACATATGATGCAAAGATTTTCCAATTGTATTAGAACCATTTCCTTAATGTACTAGTCAACAATGAGACAAAGGTGTTTTCTTAAAAATATAAAAATTATAAATCGCATATTTCAAAGATTAACGAGTATCATCTTGGTACAAAAGTTGCCTTATTCCCTTTCTTTACGACAACATCATAAATTCAAGTATTCATCCAAAAAAATTCCACATTACAAGTCATTAAATTTTTAGAAAACGACAACAAACTAAACTTACATATTGAATGCAATTCACCTTAACATCCTTAATAAAAAAATTTAACAAAAAATAAAATAAAATTGCTATCAAAGAAATTTAGAACTAAACCAAAGGTATTTTATGTGTTAATATAATGATTATCAAGAATATATATTGAAAAAAATATTTTTTATAAAAGCTAAGGAGATGTATCAAACAAAGGTATGCGACTATGATACTACAGAATCACATCATTTTCCTAGTTGGCATAATAAAGAATGGAAGACCTACAAGAAATACTTACTTGTTCACGAGTGATTGGCCTTAATTTTTGTCTATCTTTATTTGAAGATGTAGAACCTAGATCACTAGACCTTGCAAAACTTGATCCACTCAGCCGTATTGGAAATGGTTCAATAGACCGCAATGTCAAAGGTTCACTAGACCTTATTGGAAATGGATCACTAGACCTACGATGATTCCAATAGTCTCTTTGAATAGAATTTGGAGGTTGCATACTACACCTTTGTGTAGAAGAACTTTGCTCTATAAGATTTGAAGGTTCTACTACCATTGGTTTAGAATTTTTAGTATCACAAATACATGTAACTTTGACACAACATTGGTGCGTGAGGCAATTTGCATCACTACAAGGAACTTGTTGGTTTATTTGTTGAGCATGCAACATGAGCAAAGGCAATCTTGCATTCTCAACACTTGACACTTCCAACGGGACTACTTGTGAGATGCCACTTGTTTTGTTAGTTGTGTCAATTGAGGTTGCATTAGAGATTAAATCTTTATTGCTAAAATTTGGTACTTCCAACAAAATTGCAGGTAAGATGCCACTTACTTTGTTATTAGCGCCAACAAGGGTCTCATGAGAGATAAAATCTTTTTTTCCTTTGGATGTTTGAAAAGTATCAAAACTAGGTGTAATTCCAATAGAGACATTGTTGACTCTATTATCATGATTGTTTTTGGGAGTTATTCTAGAACTTGAATTTTGTGAAGCTAGATGTTCTATTGGTATTTGATCACTAGAATTAAATAGGTGATATCTCCTCATCTTTTCTTCTTGAATATTATTGTCATCACTAGCAATCCGAGGACTAGAAGTACTAGAACGATTGGTAGAAATTTGCATTGCTATAATATCTATGTCATTACTAGGATTTAGGCCAGAAACACTTGAAATACAGGTTGCACTCAAACGATTAATAGGGAATTCTTCTTTTGAAATGGTAGTATTAACATTTGAAACATCGGAATTAGAATCTAGACTTACATTGTATTTACGCAAATTGTCATTTGGATTATTGCCATCATTGGATGTTTGATGATTAGTTTCACTTTGACAATATAAAGGCATGACCTCATGTGGAATACCATTGGAAATATTAGAGGTTTGAGAGCCATTTTTACTTTGACAATGTTCAAGTATTCCCTCATTTAAGGTGCCACTACCTCCATTAGAAGGAAGAATAGTGGAATTACTAACACGAGTTGAAGGGTTTGTAGTGGCATTACCATCATTGGAGTTCCAAGGATTATTATTGTTTTGATAATGTATAGGCAAATCTTCATACGGGATGTTTCTTCCATCATTGGATTTCCAAGGGCTACCATTGCCTCCGTGATATATAGTCATGCCCTCATATGGAATGTTGTTGCTATCATTGGAAGTGCTATGTTTTTCTATTTTTACATTGTTACCACTTGAAATACTAGTGCTAGAATTACTTAGATGATATTGTGGAACTCTGCCTTCTAAAATGTTGACACTACTACTAGAACCTCGTGAATTAATGCTCCTCCCCTGATATCTAGATAGCTCTTCTTTTGGAATGTCAAAACCAATCATAGGTGCCACATCATTATAGATAGATCTTTGAGGGCTCAAATTGTTGGCACCATTGCTATTACTATGAATGGTGGATGCGTCAACATTATAGTCTCTACTATACATTGAAGTTCGAGAAGTAAAGTTGCTTAGAGGTTTTGCAAGTGAAACCTCGTCTTGGTCACTATTAGCACCAACACCAATATCCATTGTAGTTGGATATGGATTGTATATAGGTAAAGTAGTTAATGTCCATCTCTCATCTAGAGGAGGTTCAAATGGTTGCTCTGACTAAATAACATTTATCCCAAAGGTCACATGATTGTAAATCCATAGCAAAATGGCATTATCAAATTTAAAAATAATTAAATAATAAAAAATAAAAATATCACTTGTAAAAAATTTCATCTTTATTGCCACATACATTGAAATTTGGATCATGAAATTGTTTACAGTTTTTATAAGTGGCACAAAACTTGTTGATAAGAATGTCACTATCATTACCATCACCAATGCTATTTGTGGTTGGACACACATCATACAAAGCTATGGTAGATGAAGGCCTTTCTCGTTTAGAGCAAGCTCATGCAACAATTTTTGATTATATAAAAAAATAGTCTCAAATGCAAGATGGGTTGCAAATTCATAACACACCACCAAAATAAAAGATTTATATAACAAAAACAAAAAACGATATTATCACTAGTTTCCAAAATACCTCAAAACAATCATAAAAACCCTATTTTCCAATATGTCACACATGAAATCACATGATTTACGTACCATGGTTGTAGCAATGTTGGATGGAAAGTTTTTTTAATCTTCCGAGAATCGAAACTATGATGAATGTTTCAATTTCATATATCCAATTAATCACTTGGCATAACAAAGTACCAAATGTGGTCTATTCAACGAGAAAGAAAATAACAAGCAATGAAGAATGCATTAAGGTAAAGGTTACACAAAAACAGAAGAGGCATTCGGTAGAAACAGTCACACCCTCTTATCCTTATTCTCATAGTATTGTAAGTTTATAACTGACTACCTTTTGCTTAGTAGGATTATTATAGGTCAAAATGTCACAATTGTTGCCAAATTGTTTCTTATCAAGATATTGTAGTAGTTATGAATCAATTTGTTTATTCTCTATATTTTTATTTTTTAATATCTATTATTAATTTTATTTTTTCAAGTTATGAAACCATAGATGAGATACATAGACTAACAAATGATCTTCAACAACTAAAAACGATTATAGATTATTTCTTACCAATATGGGTTGTCATGGTAGATTTACATATGCAAATGCATTAGCAAATTTGACAAATTTTTAAGAAATTATCAAAATAAAAAAAGCATTTCAAAGATGGATGAATTGTATATAATTTTTCAAGTCCAAATTGTTAAATTTGTTGAATTGTTGTATATTTTTGCTTATATATAATTAATAAATTGCTTACTATTTACCTCAAATTCATCAATTTGATAAATTTGTCAAAAAGAAAGGTTGCTTGTGTAAAACTAAAACACACTTTGGGTGAATGAGAAGATATTTGGACAAAACATCATCTTGAAGCACTATATTTATCATTCAAAATAATCAAGTTTAAATACTAGTTAGATTTAAGTAAACATGCTCAAAATTCAAGACAAGTTTCAAATGTCAAATATAACAAAGGTTTTATCTTGAAATAGTGTAGAAGACCAAAAAAACATCCACCTAATGACATTTTAGAGAAAGACAATGTAAAAACAAATAATGAATGTATGGGTTAGCCCATTAACCCCTAAAGATAAAAACTGCGTTTTCTGGCAACATAGTGATTTTGGGCAGCTCACTACAAATGGAATTTTTACTATTTTTTACTGAAATTTTCACACAACATTTTTCCAAGAAGTAGCTTCAAGGCCCAACAATTTTCATAACTTTTGACAAAATTATTAAAAAGTTATTGCATGATATGTCATTTTCATTGCTTGGTAGGTAGTCTAGGCAACTCAAAAAACTTCTTTAAGAATCATGTAGTCTAATTTTTTAACTTTTTATAGAACTTTTTCAATTTTTTGTGGCATTTCCTATATTATTTATATATATTTTGAGTATTTAGTGTTAAAGTAGTCCATAGTACACTAAAAGTTCCAAAAAGTCAAAAGATACTTTGGTAGATAGTCAAAATAGTAGTTAAAAAGGGAAAAAGTACAAAGATGAAGGAAAAGCAAAAAGATAAAGGAAAAGTTCTAGAAAGAAAAAGATAAAAAAATTAAAGAAAAAGGAGAAAGATAAGGAAAAAGACAGAGAAAAGGAAAAAACAAGGAATCTAGGGTTTCCGGAGGTGCACAGAGAAGTCACGCCGATTGCGAGCGTTACACCCGTTCTGATCACCCCCGGGAATTCACAATTAAATTCCTTTCCTTCTCTTACTCTCGCTCTCTCTCCATACTGTTCATATTTTTCGTCTCAATAGTGCGTTACCTGTGCGTTTTCCTTGCGCGTGTAATTTTAGTACTTGCAATATATATATTAGATTTGTGTCACTGTGCAATCGTGTAAAAATTTGTGTCTCAATGCTGAATCTGGTTTTGAGGTTTGAGTGTCTTCTGAATTTGGTTTGAGAAATTTGTTTCTGGATCGTGTTTTCTTTTCTCTTTCAAATTGGAGAAGCGGAAAGGGAGGCTGGGATCAATCGGTGCACTGGTAGATTTGTTTGGAGTTTGAAGGGACTGATTGTGAAGTTCGGATCGATTGCTTGTCCGTGTTAATTTGGTTGTGGGTGAGTTGCGGCGGTCAGATTTGGAGACGACGGCACCCCAATAGCGATCAGAAGGATTGGTTGAGATCACGGTGAGTTGGACTTCACCGAATTGGTGTTACAAGCTAATCAAAAATTGGAGTCATAGGAGGTGATTGACGTGGTTCTGGTCGCATAACTGGACTGTGATCGTTTGATTAGTGCTGATACTCAATTGATCCAGAATGTCAAGGAACAAAAAATCAATTGTAAGATTCTCCATGAAATTCGTTGGATTTTGGAGCTGCAATTGAGTTAGGGATTCGGATTTACGGTGAAGACCAACAATCGATTATTGAAGCAAAATTAAAAATTTTGGTAATCACAAGATCAACCAGGCTGAGAGAATTTGGTGAGGTTTCGTGAGAATTCGGGAGACATTGAATTCCAATTCTCATTAGTGACTGATTGATCCGAGTAATCGGGCATTTACAGTGAAAATTTGTGAATCATGATGTTCTGACTAATTGATTGCCAAATTGATAGCGAGAGAATTTGTCGAGGCGCAGACGGACACGGCCGAAGCAGGTTCCAACGCGACGTAGCTCGCAGACAAGCGCCTGCGGCGGATTCACCTGTCCGCCTCGACTTGCCGATACCCCTTCTCTGATTGATAACCAGCCCGGGTTTGCCGATTGATACCCATGAGGAAACCAGTGAGGGTATCAACCGGGTAAGAGTCTTGGAGGGTATCAATCAGGGTATTGACCGGGTACCGCGGTCTTGGGTGTTTTAACCTAATCGTTCAATTAAAACAAATTTAAAATAAGGTCCAAATTTTTCGAACGGCCCTTTGGGCCGTACCACTAGTTTGGATAGAGATTTTAAAATAGGTTTAAGAAGCCAATTTCAAAATTGCATATGCATGTTTTAAGTGAAAATTTTGTATGGACTGTAGGTAGAGCATACTAATTGAAGTGTTCTGGCTCTATTGTCCTTGGTTGCTGCATGTGATTGCAAATTTTTGTAAGTATATCCTAAACTCTTAAACTCTAAATCTTTTGAAATATTAAATATGTATATTTGTACTAGTTTCAAAATACTATAGTGGGCTGTACTGAAGTCAAGTCCTGCATTGCATCCATACACAAGTCAGTCCACCCTGAACTATTGTCAAGAACTATTGTCACAAGCCCTAGAACACTAGATAGGATAGAGACGTGCATGCTGAGTCTTTTATCTTATAATGAACTGTTGAGTGTTTCTTGGGGTAGTTAGTGGGAATAAGAATGAATTTTTATCCTATCTTCAAAATTTAAGTACATAGTGACATTTGAACACGCTACACTAACCTTACATAGATCATTCCCTGGTGTTCGAACTTGGTAGCGTTTGGAATAGGGATTCCAAAAACCTAACTACAAATCACTTTTAAAAAAAATAAAAATTTGAAATTGGTTCTTTAGATTTATATATAAGTGGGAAGCTTTGAATCATGGGTAGGTATGGAGTCTTTGAAAACCATAACTACCTGCAAACTAAAACTCTTCATAACTTTCATCTCATTAATCAAAATGGAAGGATTTAAAGCTTCCTACTTATATATAAATCTAAAGAACCAATTTCAAATTTTTATTTTTTTTAAAAGTGATTTTCCAAAAAGTTTTTTGAGTGCTTGGATTGTTCACCAAGCAATGAAAATGACATATTAACTTTTTATCTATGTAGTCAAAAGTTTTGAAAATTGTTGGGCCTTGAAGCTACTACTTGGAAAAATGTTGTGTAAAAATTCCAACAAAAAATAGTAAAAATTTTGTTCACAGTGAATTGCCCCAAATCACTATGTTGCCAAAAAATGCAGTTTTTACATTTAGGGATTAAAGATTGGTCGACCACTTTTGGATCAAAATTGACACTTTTTCATTGATAGTTAGAATTTTAGAATGAAATTTGGATATAGATGAAAGAGGTCGGGTGTGGGGAATTGGGAACCAAGTACAGTGGGACAAGAATTAAGACAATTTGTGCTAACATGAAGTTTTAAAGTTGAAAAAACAAACAAAATACAAGCTCAAAATACAAAAATCAATACAAAAATCAATGCAAAATTTGTCATGCATTTATTGTAGAGCCCCAAACATTCACACCAATTCCATTGATACAATCATCTCCAGAATGCACTACGGTTGGGTATTTTTTTCCATAATTAGTCTAAGACTAGAAAATGTCTTGTCCCCCATCAACCCTTGTCCTCAATGGGAAAATCAACCACTTTTTGTGTCACATGTGCACTACTTGAGAAACTTTGAAATTAAAAAAAATTGTAACCAAGTATTTGAAAAGGGATTTTGGTGTCAAAATTAATTTCAATTGGTTTTAGAATCTTATGTTATGTTCTCATATCCATAAAATTGTAATAAATTTCACACAATTACATTGGACTCTATAAAAATGATCCATATTCTAGTATTGATATGCACCACAAATTTCACAAAAAATAAGGTTTTGTGATGGAATTTTGAGTTGTCATATTTTTATATATTTAAATATAAAAATTAAAATAACTAAAAAAAATTTAGACATTTTTTGTATTTCTAGGTTTTAAATGAAATTGTTGTATATTTATGGTTTATTTTAAACTATAAATGTCTAAATTTTTAGAGTTCTGAAATTCAAAATCTTTAAATTAAATCAATATTGACAAACTAGAATTTGAATGCAAGATTGATAGATATATAGTTGATATGGATTAACATTTCATTTTCATTGTATTAATGTCATACATTTTTAAAATTGAATTTAAAATTTATATTTCTGACAATATGCACAATGTGCATTATTTTGTGTGAAATTTGGTCTGAAGAAGTACTAAGGTGTATATACCTATAACCAACAATGCATCTAAAACCAACATTTTGTATTCTTATTGTACATTTGATGTGCTTAAATATAGGATTTAGATACATAGTGCCACTTTTCTTAGTTCATTGGTTTTGGATGTACTTACCTTAAAACCATACCACACATTTATCCCTAATCATCTAAAAATTTGATCATATTTGGCTAGTTCCCTACCTATGGGGCTGGGGTGAACCGACCTCCTTGCTTGTCGTCCTGATGTCTTGAAATTTTTTTCTTAGGAATACATATTAAAAAAAGATCCCCTATTTTGTGCTTGATTAATCTACTTTCTACACTACTTTCGAGTGAATTTGGGGCCTTTGGTTGCAAATATGATTTCCAAATTTCCAAATTTTATCATGCATGGCAAATTCAAATTAAAAGGTCCTGTGTTTTTTACCAAGGTAAAACCTGGGCCTCCGTGATAGGTCGGGGTAAACCGACCCCTTTGTCCCTCCTGGTAAACATGTTACCCCGGTCCTCGCCTAAACCCCGGGAAACCCCGGGAAACCGGGTATCAACCGGGTATCAACCGGGTCCAAGCGTGTCAGGTTTCCTCCAACTGCAATAGTCGAAGCCTCCTCTCTGCACTACCAGAATGAAATGTCCAGTTCTTTTCATGTGTTTGATCACCCTTCTTCGTATGACCAAGTTTCATCATGAACATTGCCCGCAAAGGGATTGAGCATGTGATTGGGAATCAGCTCTATGGAGAATATTTCGGTGTTGAATTCGGCTTGGTTGCATTGTGGATCATCTGCTTCACTCCAGAGGTACGGTATGCTTCTCTGAAATCTTTCGGTAAAAAATTGTAGCAGATGATCACACATTACAGAGCTGTGAGAGGCAGCTTATTTCATTGAATGACTGTGTAGTTGTGTAGTTGCAATGTAGATTGATGTAACTTATTTCATGTTACTTAGAGACTATGACTCGGTTTTTGAGTGGCAACAGACACTGTTAAGAAGAACCTCACTCTCAAACTTTCTCACTTCACTGTAGATGTGATTTGTGTTGATGTAATAGGCCTCCTTTAATTGACTACTGAGTCAATAAAGAACCATCACCCAATTGCAATATCTACTATATGACACTCTAAAATCTTGCTGAATGCGTATGTATAGAGAACGATCTTGAGAATGAACCCCACATCTCCACCTCAAGTTCTGGTTTCCTCACTTGTCAATTTTTAGGTCATCTATCACTGAAACGTTGAATCCTAATATATGCTTATGCTATTCAAACAAGAAGCTAAGCTACGAGTGGCTCTCTCCTCGTAGCACTAGAAATGTGGAGCGAGGAAACCAAAACGGTGATGAACATTGTCTCTCTTCTCATTTTTTTTATTCTATAAGTAGCTCAATTTTTGAGTAAGATAGCTCCTCAAACTTTCTCACAATAGCTTCTGTCGCTGCAAAGCTTCCTCCCTTAGATCCAGAACCAAATAATCAGTCTTTGGTGCCAGCACTTGAAGTGTCACAATTCGGCTGGGTTACCTTGTTGGATGCAAAAACTGGCAGATGACTCAGGAGAGTGCAACTGTTGCATTTCTGAGAACTTCTGAGCTCATATTGAGGTGCAAATTATTTATGATGTTTGCAGCTCTGAGTCAGGAGATAGCCGCACATGTCCAATATGCTTTGCGCTTATGAAGCCTCCTCATTTGGCACCTATTATCCTTGCACCATGTGGTCATACGTTTTGTGCCAAGGTTAGTCTTCACCTCTCACCCCCCAAAACATTTACCCTAAAGTGTTGGTTGGTCACCACGTTTCATCAGAATTTCAGTGTTTCGATGCAAAGCTATATACGGTCATGGAACAATTACGTTAAGTTGTGTTTTGAATCAGTGCATTGCCGTCCACACGGCAGTTCAAAGGAAGAAAGCTCGTCTGGAAGGAGGGTCCATTTGGGCTCCGCCATGCCCACACTGCAAGGAAAGGGTTGTGGCTCAAAGCGTGAACATCACATTACAGAACATCATAATGGAGAGGCTAGCAATTGAAGAAAATTTGCGACAGGTTGAGATGGAGAGCAGGTACCCAAAGATTCCTTTGCGAGGTCACTTGTTATATGCGGAGCTTTTGACTCCAAGGAAAGGAGACTTGGTAAGGTGTGTCTCATTTTCACCTAAATTGGATTTGTTATGTTGCTGATTTTCGCAAAGAAGGTTGACCTAAAAATGCTTACCTAGCATTGTTGTTGTGTCTGACACTTTTCTCCATTTTCACATCATATTGGATGTTCAACGTCGACTGTTTTATTAGACAAGTGTCTACTTCTGAGTGAAATCAGCTATGCATGAATCCTATATCAAACTGCCTTGATTTTTGTTGGGGCCTTTTGGCAATTGAAAAAAGAATTCCAATGTATCATGGCATGTATTTGATGAACACATTATGAATTAACTATGATTATAAGTATATTGCTTCCATAGCAATGACTGCTTCACAATTTGTTCTCATCTTATGTACTTTAGGTCATTGTGTAGATTCTCTTTCAAAATGAAAATTTTAAAGCTAAGTTTTAGCAGTATCCCTTTTCTATCCTGTCAACACTGCAATGATCCAGATTAATAGTTTCAATTTCAAACATGTAGCAACGTTACAAGAATCTATGTCCCTACAAAAGGTTTTGTCCGAGCTGTAGCACTTTTGCTTCCTTTTCATATACTAATAACATATTCTAACTTCTTCACATTCACTGAAGATGTAGCTTTTTTCAATGCAAGGCCTCCTCTTCAGTCTAGGACAAATGAACTGTTGATCGTTTTCCTCTGGCGCATTTTCCTCTTGCAGACATGCCCTTCAAGGGACAACATCGAGGACAAGGTAGTACGGGTGCATGGGAGAGCATCACCCAGGCCATTATGTCGTCAATCCTTGCAAAATGCGTTGCAGGAGACGAGGGATAGACAAGATGTAAGGGTGAATGATGATGACCTGCTTCTTTTGTGACAAGTAAACAAAGACAGTATCGATCTCTACAAAATTACATAGAGTTCAAATTCACACGATTTTATGGGCTAAGCATCATATAGGAAGAAGAATATCTAAATGCGTACTGCTTCCAGTATTTACAGATTTGGATTTGTTAAATTTTTTTGACAGAGATTGGAAACCGACTTAGCAGCAGCAGAAGCAAAACTCAACCTCTTGGATACCAGAGAAAAAGAGTTGAGGCAGATACTACAGAAGGTAAGGACTACTAAATAGCCGCACTCGTGAAGAGGATTCAAGCAATATTCTGCATTAACCTGTTATAAATCTACACAATTGTCATTGCACTGGATTCATAAAATTTGGTACTGAAAGTGTACAAATAAGGCGGATCCAACAGGTGAGTTTGGAGCATCGCATGGTGCAATCTGAAATGGAAGACACCAAAAACAAGAAGAGCATGCTGCATCAGGCACACGCAGAAACTTTGAAAAAATCAAAGCTAATCAAAGCATCAATGGTGGCTATGGCGTTAGAGAAGGATGAATAACGGTACTTAGTGAATTATAACTCAACATTGCGTGCCTCTTGTCCACTGTAGTTCATAACATGTTTCACCGTGTAACACCGGGCTGGTCACTGTGGAAATTATTCTTTCTGATATCGTGTGCTGGAAAAACATTCAATGCAGGTTAAACTACTGAGCAAGACCTCTTTCACACAAAATTCCAACGATAAACATCTGCAATTCCTTCTTAGATATAGTAGAAGGATTCTTTGTCATCCATTAGACACTTAATGTCTACATTCTACAATATTATAGGATTAATCCTAAAAGAACATGGTCCACCACGACCAAGGTAGTCAACAAAATGCTTCAATTATTGAACCAATAGGAGCATTCTTTGTGTCTACATACTAGAGAACCTAGATAGTCCAAATTCCAGAAAATGTGAAAAATCATGTGTTCTATAGTGCAATTTACATATAAGAATTATTCGATGATGGCTTTCAAACAAAAGTTGTAAATGATATCCAGGGCTTTTTTTTGGACCAATGTCCCCCCATGTTGGCAGCACTACAGAGGCCAGTTTTTGGAGGGATGAAGCCAGAGAGGTCAGATTTTTGACAATCTGACAAAATTTCGCCCAAAAAAAAAGCCCTGATGATATCCATATATCATATCCATGCAATCAAATCTACCATTACACCCACCATCTAGCTTGTTTATAGAATCCCTTATTGGATGGCAATTGAACAATAGAGCAATTGCAGTAAAATTCTTGTCTTAAATGTATGCATTTTAATCACAATAACTTTAGGCCCATTTGGATTCTATCATACAGCAATTGCAGTAAAATTCTTGCCTTAACTGTATGCATTCTAATCACGATAACTTTAGACCCATTTGGATTCTATCTACACAAGTTACTGTGTAAGAATTCAAATTCATATATGCAGATGAACTGCAAACCATTACAAAGTTTCATGTTCACTTGTGTACATTCTTATAACAATTGTGGTGTCAAATTTGTAGAGAATTGGAATTGGATTCTCCCACCTTATTATTACTTCCAGGAGACACATGTTTCTTTCCAGTTAAGAATCTAGAAACCCTGAACTTCATTGTTGTCGAACTCTTATTATATTATCAGTAAAATGATAAGACCCGGTATACACTTTGAATTCCAAAACTCCAAATTACACTAACAAAAAGGGGTTGTCCATTCAACACTTTTCTTCCTTACACTTTTTGGTGTCAAAATGTGTTTTTGAACTCAATTGACAAAAAGAGAGTCAACAGGCACCACCCAATTTTGGTAGTAGAAGTTCAGCCTTTTCGTAACTTCAGAAAATACATTGAGAGATTCTTGGCTACGCATTGATCAACAAGCAAGCAAACAAGGGTCTGACTTTCAATACTTCCTGCTACTAATCATAAGATGCCAAACATCAACAGAAGTCAAAAGAATGTCAAAACCATTTTTCTACAGTACTCATCTCACGTGATTCTCTAATTTGTTAATCACACTTAACATGGATGGTAACCTGGAGTAAAATTCATGCATTAGTTACAAACATTCTGAGGCTGTGACATGAAAGTGGGGAGCACAATACTTTGGAATTTTAAAAAAACTAAACTTGAGCAGTCATGGATTTGTACTCACTCTACTATCAATAGCGTCATAAATACCAAAAGTGTTTTTGAATTCACACACAATCCAGCATCAGTCTGCTTAAGCTGAATTTGTTGAAAAAAAACAGCTGGTCAAGTTTTTCAACACATACCAGCCTCGAACGTTGATACTACTCTCATATTCCACGAGGGTGAGAGCAGAAAAAAAGGGGAGCTCACTTTCCAGAAATGTCTTGACAGGAAAGGAAAGGAAAGATGGTCTCATCAGAAACATGAGGTTGGTTAAGTCACAAAGGACCAGCCGATGAAAAGGAAAGCTATGCATTCCACGGTCTCAGTGTCGTCCACCACTTTCCAAGCCAGGGCCTGCTCATATGCTACGGTCCGGCCAGTGCTGGACATACGCACTCCTGCTGGAAGGGAGCAGTATCCCTGGTCCACAAGCACAAAAGAAATCAATACATCAACACCAATTACAAGGATGCAAGACTAGTTTGTTTTGTAATAAGTTAACACAAAAGAGAAATTATAGTCCTTCGAGAATTTGCAAGGTCTACCATGTGGAATCCAGAGTTGGAAAAGTTGGAAGTAAGGAAATGCCACCTAATATTGACTGAATGAGCAGTTGAGCATGGTTTCTTTTAGTAAACTATTTAAGTTTTGGTTGAATCTTGTAGGAAGTCAAAATTGAACGCTAGATTTCACTCAGCATGCATTTTTGGACACCATTTAAATAAACTATGATTTTCCAAAGTTCTGAATATAGGTGTACCCCAATATCGACTATTGGATCTCATGAATAGAGGATTAGGTGAGAATCTACAGGGGTTGGTTTTAAAAACAGGTCA
This sequence comes from Climacium dendroides, assembly GCA_950106755.1. Taxonomy (NCBI): domain Eukaryota; kingdom Viridiplantae; phylum Streptophyta; class Bryopsida; order Hypnales; family Climaciaceae; genus Climacium; species Climacium dendroides. Next base: position 13,580,381 of record OX467086.1, read on the forward strand.
CAATTAGGTGGAATTACCTAAAGAGTCTCTATATGGTGTGTTGGTGGATTTGTAATGAGGGAGAAGCACTTTAGAATTTAATGATTCTTGAACCATTTATTCGTCAAAGGTTTTAGAATCGACCTAGAGTAAGTTTGTGAGAGAAGTTTCAAATCGTTAAAACACAATTTTGAAGTTTGCTAAGCCATTGAAATCTTGGGGTGTGCCGTCGATGACATGCTTACTATACTGTAATTAAAGATTACGGTGCAAGTCACAAGTAGTAAGGGTGAAACGCCCACCTGTTGCAAAATTTGATTAAACGTGGCATATGATAACTTGCGATCATTTTCATTGAGAGTCTTCTCCCAATCCAACTCTTGCAAGGAGCTTGACGTAGTTTCAAACATCTCAAGGCCTGATCGATTGGCAAATACAAACTCCGGCATTCCCTGACCAAGAAGCACAATTTTTTCATCAATAACAGTAAATATGAGGCAAAGTGGTCTCGTTCTTTTGATAAGTCTTAGAATTGTTAATATCTACAATGAGCTGAAGCTCCGAAAAAAATGAGCATCAGGATTTCTGGTACCTTCCAAGCGCAGCATACAATGGCATCTGTATGATGCCAGAATGCCTTGAACAGAGCATCATCATTCCCATTTTCGGGCCTCATCAGATCCATACCCAAGTGAAACCTGCTCACCACATTCCATAAAAACAGCAAAAGTCTTTTGTCAACAACTAGATGACAAGTTTTGCCAATTTCTTTGCAAGGAGATCAGATGGACCTGTCAAAACTCTTAACGACCTCGTATATAGTCTACTCACTGTTCCAGGTGCTATTCTAATTCAGATTCTATGGAACGCAGTACGGATCCAAGTGGTGAAGGCAGGAAATTGTTAAAAGAAAAGGGCTGCAGAATACACTCAATTGGACTAACTGGCGAGTGCTGTAAGCACCACTTGGCTTAACGACTATGAAAACATCTCCTTGAATGGAAACGGGGTCATCTACAGTCACTTCCAGCCAGTCTACAACCTCCCACTTTGATATTGCATAAGAAATAGACTCACAGATTAAAATTTGATGCCCAGAGGATCAAAAATCTCTCCGCAGCTCTATATAGATCTCCCAAAAAAACACTCATACACATGACATGTCAGTGATTGGGAAAAATACCTGTAGCTCCTCAGAACATGACGTGCCAAGGAAAGTGCGTCTGGATTACTCGGCACTTGACGGAGTGGAGCAGGTCCTCGGGAGGGCGCCAAAGCCATGGCGACCCGTTGAACTGAGGCCACTACAGTGCGCACATACTGACGAGCCATAGCCGCACAAGTTTCACGAGTATGCACCTCGTATGCAAATTGGAAGGCAATTGTAAGAACAGACCGCATCTGACCAGCACTGTTGTTCGACTTTGAGTCACCATTCAAGCGCAGATCGTTGCCTCCCTCGAGAGTTGAAGCTAAATCAAGTGTGCGGTCAAGACCAAACCCATCCTGCACATACAAACGTTACTATATTAAGGATGTATGGTTTTTAAATGATTAGTTTGATTGTACATACTGTGGACGGTACATTTAAAATGCGGAAAAGAATTCATATCATAAGATTGAGTGGAGAACATTGCATGTGTTGATTCAAAAAAATATGACGCCAAAACATGGTCTTCCTCGTCCTTACAAGGCTTAAGAGAAGAGAACGTACCGCAACACTTGTGTCAATAGGGCTAACACAAAATCCTGATGGAAGAAGGGGAATATCTTCAGCCAGTGCAACGTCCACTGGAGCAAAGACCAATTGTGCACAAGCCCCAACTGCACTCTGGTCGATCCCGCTGCAAAGCTGATTATCAAACAACCACACGATATGTCAGTTTATATGTTTTATAAACGGTTTCAATGTTGCACATTTATTAGTCACCAAAAGTGAATTGGTCAAAAGTGCAGAAAGCCATGTAACGAATTTGCTGAGTACAACGAAAACACACCTGCAGAAGGAAAGTGTCTCGTGAAAGAACCATATGCTGCACTGAGCTATGACCCTCCAGCTTCACAACTTCCAGCATCTGAATACCACCGATTCTTAGAAGCTAATCCAATTAAAAGAAATTAAGAAGGTCACAATTTCCCAGTAAAACCGGAACCGTTCGAATAAAAAATCAAGTTCGAAATTGTGATGTCAACACCTACAAGAGTTTCAGGAGTGAATACCTCTCCATGTTCCGCAGAATGGGCCAATGGCAGGGGCAACTGGACATGAGACACGCCAACACCTCGAGGAGCATAGCCATTGCCATTACTTCGAAAGGATGTCGCCACATTAGCATCCATATCGTAGTCGGCCCATTCTGAACGATGCTCTCTTAAGAATCTGATCAACAGAGACGGAGGGACATTCTGCAAGATACAGCAAACTGGTTACTGACACTAAAAACTTTCGTAAATGTGAGCCAATGTAATTCTGCAAAACGAACAGAAATTGAAACGTACAAGCCATGACTCACAACAAACTCCCTGTTGAAACCACATTCCCATGCGGTATTTTTGGTGATATCATTCACAAAACGGATGTGGTTCAACAAGGGGTTTGCACTAGTGCTTTTCGTATCTAATCGCTGATACCCTCACTCAACAGTAAAGCCTTGACAATAAAGTAATTATCAATACTTCGCATCAAGTCAAGAAAAGACTTAATCTGGTGTACAAATCTGGATTACGTACTTCACCAATTACTTTCTTTGTAATCAATGAGGAACTTGTATTCACTAGGATAACTGCAACTAATCGCAATTGCAACTAATCGCAACCATTGAAACTGATCCCTACATATCCTTGCCTAAGTGTGCAGCCTCTATTCATGAGAATCTAGGGTCAATTTTAGGTGCGCACCTATTTTCAGCAAATTTGAAAATTCATTGTTGATTCATACGGTGTCCAAAAAATGTACGTTAAAAGAATCTAAAATCCCCTTGACTCCCCAAAAGACCAAACAAAAAACTTTGATAGTTGAATCATAGGAGCCGTGCTCAAGTACTCATCCGGATGATTTTTTAGGTGCAGTTATCTTAGCAAATGCCTCAACGTACAAATACAAAGACAAGAGACAACAAAGCGTTGTGTCAGAGGGCTGTACTTGTAATAACATGGAGGCTTTAGCACAGAGAATGCCTCCACCCAAAGAATACAGCAACTTATCCGATCCAATCTGTCCCTCCAGAGATTTAGAGGTTGCGTTCAGCATCACAGTCACATCGTCTAGGCCATCGCTAACTGTAGATTCCCAGCCATCATCTCCAAATCCATTGACCGCATTGTTAAAGCCCCTGCATAATAAGAAACAACCAATACTCAGTTCAAATATTATCCAACAGTAATTTTCGACCACAGCAGTGTCATTCTGCTCAGCAGTCTTAAAGAATTCAAATACGAAGTCTCATCAGCTCACTTGGACAGACGCTGGCTCAGTGTGCGAAGGACTGCTGGATGTTGGCCATTCCGAGGAACTCCCTCGCCACTTTCCTCTGCTGCAAGCCGCCTCAAATGCCGCAATGCCTATTTTAACAGTGCCCACAGGTATTAAGGTAACTAAACATAGAATCATCCAAACAAGTATTTGAGTATGTTTCTTCCTACAAGACTGTCTAAGTTTTTGTTAGATTACTTGGGAGTCAAAAAGAGATTCTAGATTCTTTTAGCATGCATGTTTGGACACCAGATGAATAAACTATGAAAGTGTACCCAAAATCGATCCTCGGCTCTCATTTTAGGCTGAAGGGTTCGGTTTCAGAAACGAGTCGCAATTAGGTGCACTTAACTGAGACCACTACTGAGAAATAGAAAAACTGTTCAGATATGATGTACAGTACAATGGACCCCTAATGGACTAAGAGACCCAAACTGGACCTCATGATTTTTAACAAACATTTAAGTAGGACATGCGACCTTTCTTTTGTTCAATTTTCGTTCTCATTGGAGCTACACATGCAAAATGTAGCTGTCTGTATTATACTTTTCACAATATGATCAATCAAATTGAGCATTTTTAAACTATGAAATCTCATTCCTTTAGGGGTTACTAGATGAGGGAAACAGTACGAGGAAGTTGTGTGCACCATACCGCAATAGTGGACTTTTGCGCCAGAACAGCTGGCGATTCATACAAAGGGCGTAGTACGTCCGGAACACTCCAAGGCTGCAAATGTGGCCACATCACATCTTTTTCAGTACACACTGTTGCGAGATCGAAACTACCCGGCCATTGATACAATCAGGAAAACAACCGAAATGTCGTACTAAAATGTTCGGGTTAGCACAGCTTAAATTCAAATCTCATTATAATATGAAAAACTTCGGACCCCAGGTGGTAAGATTCAAGAGGTTTGAGTGTGTACCTCGTTGTCATAATGATCAACAACGTGAATTATACAACCCCCACCATCGCATGGTCGGATTAGATAACCACTTGGGAACATCTCTCCTCTCACAAAGGATTGAACGGGTGGCATAGTGGCTCCACTTTGCCCACCAGTTAGTGAACGCTCGCAAATCTGCACAGCATCATAAAATTGCATTAATGCTGACAAAAATCTGGTACCAACCGGATTGTCACAGTTTCATGCCATAAGAACAGTACAAGAATGCTAAATTCAACCAGTTCATGAAACATTATTAACAAGTGATGCAGAAGAGGCTCACCACCAGGTTTCCATCCTCCAAAATCGTAGTGTATCTTAAAGTACAGTAATCCCGTGCAGAAGCTAACGTTGTCGGTGCGTACATCTGAGATGAAATCAAGTATTGATCGTACCTGATCTGATCAGGAGCAGAGGCATACAAGCACTTCCAATCTACACAAAATCTTAACAATCTTCACAAAGTACACTCTCCCCTCTCTAATGACACTGCCACAGGGTACAAATGGGCTCCTAAATGCACTGACATCTGCTCACACCTTGATATGAGGAAGGAGTTCAACCACAATATGACAGATTCTCAGGACAAAAATGGAGGATTGAGACTGGAGACGAGGATAGAAGGGTTAATTTGACCACTTGATCTTAGTGTGGTATTTCGTCTCTCAAAGGGTAAGACATTCCCCCTTGGAGTGAACATACCTTGTAAATCTATTTTCATAATTCCTGGAAAACTGTAATGAGGATTACTACAACCACATTGTAACATAATTGTAGTGAGACTCAGTACTTTCCTCCTGCCCACTACAATAAAGTGCATAAATCCAAAGAGGAGATATTCACCTGGGTGTACAACAACTCTATGGTCCCTCCATTTCCTGTAGGCAGAGCCCCCAAAACCTCCATGCGTCGACAGTCTTGTAGCCAAGCTGGACGATCTTTGATCACTTCTGTAACCTTGCTAGCATCAAGGGCCACAAGGCCGCAAGCTCGAGCAGCTATTCCGACGCAACCGTGGGATATAGCAATGATGCCAATAGCATCCGGACCAGGCTGCACACATTAGCGTCTGCTTCATTAATTTCAACTACAAAAACTATAATGCTCATATTCCACGTTCAAACTAAGAGCGCAACTCAAACCAAAGAATGTATGATCAGCATCTAGACATACCTTCATACCAGGTAACTGAATCCAATCCACCGCCGTTCCTGTGGCCTTAGCCAGGAACTCCGTTAGCGTCTCCTCCGCAATAGCTAACAACCTGTAGATGATTTTCAAATTCAAATCATGCCACTATGCGTCAGTCTGTGACGCCGAAACCTCAACACTCAGATAGATCTACACACTGCATATTGGTTTGTTCAATAACATAGAGGATACTAAAACCGTTAGGGTCCTGATCCCGTCTCCTATTGAATCACCCCTGTTACCAGTAGCGATTATCTGTTCTGATACACTTGGTTGGACTTCAATTAGCAAGTTGGGAGTAAGCATGACTGGGTGCTCACACAGAGTCAACTTGCTAGCATCGAATAAATGCCTATGACCACTAATCATTGAAAGGAAATGGGGTTGCCAACTGCCACTTATAGTGGTCTCAACCTCCTACATTCAAATTGCATGAACAGTTCATACACAGTGCTGAAATTTTGATCTAAACTGCTTGTGACTCTTGCACCCAAAGATCTCTCCACAGCGCCACACTGATCCCCAAAAATCATTCCTACAGATGCTAAAATGCTTAAAGTGAAGCAAATGGTGCCATCCACCATAAACAGATCATAGATTCAGTAAAAAAGAAGTTTATAAAAAAAGTATCACAATAGTGTATTTATGAACTTACCCTGCAGGACTAGTATCGCGGGGGGAATGCTGCGGAGTGCGACGATGGGGTAGACCACCAGTAACAGCAGAATCACAGCTCGTATCTGTGGAGGCCACACCAGCCTGCCCGTGTAATTTGACACAGATACCACCTTGAGTGGAGCTTTCATCTCCACCATTGACTGCCCCTTCCTTCTTCAGAAGATTCTGCAAACAACATTCGCATTAACCAGCATTAACATTTGAAACGAAGTACTGTAACCTTCTCGTATTTTCACCCGTTTTCAACTGCTGTAAATAAGGTTTGATAGCACAAAACTCGCCTGAGATGACAGACGATGTCTTCCATCAGGGAAAGGCTGGTTGGGTAACTGCTGCCGAAGGGCATGATTCTCAAGAGTCAGCTGCGAGGTGTGCTTGGCTAAACGCTCGTTTTCCTCCATTAGAAGCTTGTTCAGAGCTGTCAGCTTTGCATTGACGCTGACAAGCCTTGTGGCTTCCTTGCGCTGCTTCTCCCGGCATCTGATAAACAACAAACAGGAAATTCTCAATCACAAAAACAATGCTTGAGCATTAGCATCACAGCATCCTCACAAGTCGCCGTTCCAATCAAGCCCAGGACAGTACTCCCTCTTCAAAACACAAGATGTATCCAGTGGAACCAGTACAAAGCTATCTATAGACAAGCTCCAAAAACAGTCACTCTGATAAGTTCTACCGAACCATACCTCCGATTCTGAAACCAGACTTTGATCTGCTTGGGCTCGATGTTCTGCAAGATGGGGCTCTCTTTGATGAGCTGGTGACGCCGGATGGAGCTGGGCTTGGGGCACTCATGGTACACCCGCTCCAAAGCTTCCACTTGTTCATTAGTGTAACGAACGTACTTCCCTGACGCATCCATCGCTTGCTCCTTCCACGATTCTAAGTACAACCAAAATCAAGATTACTACCTTAGTTCAAAATCTTCACCCTCACGAAAGGAAGCTCAAAAGCTTGTGTCCAGGGCCTCTTCTCAAGCCTCCTCCTCACCAGTTGCAAGAAGTGCAAGACAGACCTACGCGGAAGTTGAGCTTGACAACTTAACCACCTAGTGATCAAGTACCTATTCAAGTACCAAAGACAAAAGCTCGTTTCAGTTCGTTTCAGTTCAACCACTGACAACAATGACTGGCCATCCTACAGCCTTCAAAGGCAGACACGTATCTTGGAAGGGGAGAATAGGCGGAAGACAGGATCGAAAACTATCAGATCTGAGTATCAGACTCAAACCCCGTGTGATTTGAATTCCTACCAAAACGGTGAGTACTCCCTAACGAATTCTCACCCTATCCCAGACAGGGCTACGAACTCTAGAGCCTGTCTCCATAGCTACAATCCATCAAACCTACCTGTCATGTGACGTTGCTCTGGAGTGTGCAGCAATGGGGTTGTAATCGAAGTAGCAAAACCATCTGCAGCTGATCCAATCCTAGTAACACCCACCCACCCCCTCACATCCCCTTCTGCAATTCACAAATTCTCCTTTGCAATTCCCAGATTCAACCCCTCCTCTCTATTCTTCAACCCTGGCGAACTCCAAAGATCACACAACCCTTACCAACTCCCCCTCTTTCAAACTGGTCTCTGTCTCACCCCTCTCATGCCTTGACCCTCCCGTCTCTCTCTCTCTCTTCCAAGGTGGAGCCCCTTCCCGTTGAATCTTGCACCTCTCAAATCACCACCCCACCCCCACAAGGCTGTTGGACACCTCTTTCCAAACCCCAAAAGCCAAGAATCAATCTTCCGAAAGCCAACCCCACTCTCTCCAACTCTTTCAAAGCGCTACACCCCTGCTCTCACTCGACCCACGACCCACGCTCAAAGCTCTCTGTTGTTCTCTAAGAACTTCAAAAACTCCAATCTACGAACTAAGTTATGCTTGGTGGAGGAGCACGAGAGAGCTGATGAGAGCTGGTGTCGGCACTGGAGCAATGCTAAGGTACAACCCCCACGACGCTCGCCTGACGCAACAACAGGGGCATCAGCAATGGACCCACCATTATAAAAAAAAAGAATAAAAAAGAATAAAACACCATGAGCACACAAACAAAAGTCTCGCGAACAAACCAAAACCCAAAACCAAAACCTTAAGAAAAGATCATCAAAACAACACAAACCCTCCCCACTCAAACACCATATCCTCTTGATCCACTATTCCTATTATTCCGCTCCTTCTCCGACACTCACTTGGATTCTAATCATGACCCTCCGCTTTTGGGCTCTCTCCACTCCAAAACCACCATATCTAATAACCCTCACTCATCACTCACCCCGACCAAAAACATATCACAGAATCATAATAATAACCACAGAAAAACATCAAAGAAAACACTTCACCACTCTACTCTATTTTCTCCTCTCTCTCTCTCTTCTCTCTGTTCTCTTTCTTACCATGCCCCACCAGACCTCTACCTTCCAACAGTACCACCCTTCGCCTTCCCCATCGCCATCCCCACAACAGCAATGGACAGCAGTCACAGCACGTCAGAGGAAAAAAGTGAGAAAAAGGAGAGTGAACTCGATCTTTGCCTGGTGCCAGTGGTTTGTAATGAACTTGATTTGCACCCTCCCCAAACCCACCAACTGAACTGAACTGAACGCCGCGCTCTCCCTCTCTCTCTCTCTCTCGACGACGACAACCTTCTTCAAGTGGTAGCTAGCTAGCTAAAGCTTAATCCATCCATTACGTTCGTCTTTTTTCTGTTTTTTTCTTTCCTAAAGTAGATAGCCATCTCCCCCATGAGTGCAAACCACATTCCTTGATGAGCGAAGCGACGGAGCCTCCAATCCCACTACTACTACTAAGTCAACTCCAGGTGCCGAAATGAGCGCTTCTCTCCCACTCCATGACGACAATGATGAGCCAGTTCAAGCCTAAGTTATTATGGGGCCGGCCTTTTGGGTGGGAGGGAGGGAGGGAGGGGAGGGGGTGCTCCACTGCTCCTCACTTCTGGCTACCGATTCTCAAGGTTTCCTCCGGAGCTGGAAGGTGGCAGATGAGCCTACACAACGAAGCTTGTAGGCCTATATACGGTACTGTAGAGTGGGGTTCTACGAGTACTGCTGGAGGGAGTACAGCACCGGTAACTGAACTGAACTGAACGGGTCCGCTTGTGTGTGGAGCGTCCGTCGCATTGCTAGGAGATTTCTACTGTAGCTACAGTAGGAGGGAGGTTGAGGGATTCTCTCCGTCTCGTCTCGTCTGCGTGTTGAGTGTGGGGAGGGCACAGAACCCGAGGTGGCGGCGGCAGGCCCTCCCTGCAGGCCCCCCAGCCAGCTCTTTGTAAGTAAGATCAGCTTATAGAGCTACAGTGGTTGTAACTGAAGCGAAGCTGGGCTGGAGTTGCTGGGGCCTGGAGGGGGAGGATCCCGTCGTAATAAGTTACCCACTGCAAATGATGTAATGATGATGGCAAAGGGCTCTCACGCCTGCAAACCCAACCTTGGGCGACAGGAAAGGGGACGGGAGGGGAACTGCCCCAGCCCTGTTTTTTCTTATTTGCACCTTGGGGACAAATTGCACCATTTCAATTTTAATTTCTACTTTTGATTTTTTCCAGAAAAAAGTAATATTTTATTGTCAAAAAATCTCCTATTTCTATTAAAAATGTGGATGAAGTTGCCAAATTTGGATGAAAAAGTGTGAATATATTTGGAAAGTGTTTTGGGGTCCAAAAGATAGATGGATATAGAAATACAATGCTTTACCCCATTTTAAGTGATTGCCATCTTGGCACTTTCTCAAAAATAAAATAAAAATAAAAAAATAAAGGGGGGGACTCGTCTTAAAGTGAAAACATTTTTATTTGCCACACATGATAAAATTTGCTAATTTTGAATTCATATTTGCAATCAGAGGACCAAAATTAGCTAGGAGAGGTGTAAGGTAGGACCACCCATTCCCAACTAGAGACCCATACCCAACCTATTAGGATGTAGTTATTTTCAACCCAAGTTGGAACAAATTTCCAATTGAAACATGTAATGTGGGATTTTTTTTCTCCTTTTCAAGATTGGGACTCATAAGGGCAGAAAACACCAAAAATATTATTTGCTATATATGATAAAAAATTGAAAATTATGAATTCAAATTTGCAACCAGAGGCTCCTAATTCACTGGAGGATGTGAAGAAACACAAAATTTAACCGGCACAAAATAGGGGGCAATTTTTACACTTAGCCTTCCATGGGGCAACACATGCGTCAATATGGGGGACTGGGGTAACTGAACTGAACTAGAAATTTGATGATAATAAATGGGGTGGGGGTGGGGGACAGTCTGGGGAGTTCAAAGGTTTTATTTATGAGGCTGTGGGGGAGTTACTGCGAGGAATGGGGGAGTAAATTTTTGGGTTGGGGGAACTTGAGAGCATCGTCCCCATGGGGTCAGTAACTTATATGGGTCCGGCACGGTGGTTACTGTGCCGGGAAGTGATGTCACCCCCACCATGGACTAACTAGGGGACGGTGAAATCTAGGCTGGCCCACTCAAAAAAATGCGTTGGTCCGCCATCTTTCCGTGTCATTTTTTGCGTTACTAAACTACGATTTTAGAATATCCTGAAGGAGCAATTGTCAACTTTTTGTCGACATGGCCCACCAACATGACATGCGCATAAACAATAGTAGTTGCAAATAGAAGATTTCAAGTCCGTGCAAAAAAAAATTCAATATATTAATGTAACTATATTGACTTGCTTATTCTATTGATTTTATATGTATTTATTTTAATCCCAAAATAAATTAAGGTGAACTAGTCTAATACTACCCCCATTTCAACTCCACCCTTATGTACCTTTCATAATGAAAATGTACACTATATGTGCATGATGGAAAAATTATAATTTGGGTGGTAATATGCTAGTTCACCTGGAGCATTTGATTCAGGTAGTTTTTAATATGAAACTATCTGAGAGCATATATAACACAATGTAACCAAAGTGGCTCTACAATGAAGTTGTGGCGGGCTCAATGTATTCTCCCTTATCTCTCCTGGATCCCACATGATTTAAATCTAAAAAATAGCATCGTCATTTGTTTTCATGGGCCATATTCTAGACATCTAGTTCCATTACAAGTCTTTTGTATATGAAATGGATCTTTCAAGTGGTCTTCTTTCAACTTTTTTCTTTAACAATGTTTATTTTATGCTTAAAAGTTATAACTCAAGTTGAAAAGTATAACCAAAACTATAGTTGGTCAAATTCCTACTTTAAAATTGAAACCATACTTCAAGCTCTATATGACTAGTTTAATCAATTTACATAGTACTATTAACTAATATACTTCCCAACTAAGAAATCCTTCAAAGACACCAATATTTAAACAAAGTTATGATAGTCTCATGGTAGAACCCTTGATAATAGTTTTAATATTGCATCAATAAGCCTATTACCTTCATAACCTTTCTTTTCCCCCTCCCATTTTTGGCACTTGGAAAGGCTTTGACTCAACAACCCGTTAGCTTTGTAGAAAAACTTCTATTAACTATAACCTTATGGCAACAACTCCGTGATTCACAACTTTGTGCACTCCTATTTTGTAGCTACAACTACAGTTGGAAATTGAAGAAATCTAACTAGTTTGAAGTTGTCAATGGTCGTCCCCTTATATGCTACAAACACTACAATTGTCAAAATAACCCCAACACGCCTCATTATTTACCAATGCAAGCCCAAATCATCACAAAGTTTAAACCCTATGGTTTGTCAACAGTTATCATGTGGTTATTGTTATTTTTTGGATTTGCATGTTAATTACAATTTATCGCATCATTACAATCCATTGTTTCGCATTGTTATCGCATCGTTACAATGCATGACTTGCAAGTGCATCATAATGATGCGAAGTAATGCATCGTAATGATGCGATAAATTGTAATTAACGTGCAAACCCATGAAACAACTATAACCATATGATAATTGTTGACAAACCATAGGGTTTAAACTTTGTGATGATGTTGAATGTGTTTGTTGACAAACAAGGGTGCTCTATTGTCCCCATTTAAGATAGTATACAACTATGCATCACCTAAAACCTAAAATGAATTTATTTAACAACCATTGACTGTATATCGAGAAGCTCCTATTGTTTAACAACATGAAGACAAATTCCAACAAAAGTCAGTTGAAATCTAGAAACCACATTTCAATATAATACCACAAATTAGATTAGAAGTCAAAGTTGAATTGGTACATTTTATTTGTAAAAAATCATACACTAATTTCAATGTTTATGTGCATTTTGAACAATATGCAATAAGAATCTTGGGATCTTTTGGGGCACACTTTTGAAAACATGTTTGGTTTTGGGTGATCGTACTTTTCTGCTTGGTGATAACTTAACTTAAGGTATGTTTCCACTTGGCCTTATGGTAACAATGTTAAGGCATTAAAGGAATTGCAAATTGTAGCACATTCCCACCTGAATGCTTAGCTATCCACCAAACCTACATAGTAGTCGAGGTGACATAGACTCAACAATGCTACTACGGCTATTAATCACTTCAGCTTTGTTGGCCCATGGTATAAAAATGGATAATTTCCATGAACACCAATCCATCATTTAAGGCTTAAGAAACAATCACAACAATTCTGAACCTGAACTCCGATAAAAAAATATATTTTCTTTTTATACGGACATTTTATCTCTTAACACATGGAGTTTACAAACGCTAGGTGGGGATGGGCCTTCACCCCTATTCAATGTTATTATTCTCCTTTTTTTTCTTCTCTTTTTTTTACATTTACACAAATAAAGGGAAGATATCGTTGTTCTCCTTGACGGTGTGAATGGGGTTGCTACTTTGGGTTGTCCGGCGGTGGCTTCTTCTGCTCAGAGCACTGAGTCACTGACCTCCTGCAGGGGCTGTAGGGAGGTCGGTACTGCCTAGTAGGTAGATGGCATCATGATGGCATCATGACCTAAAGGGGGGCTCTGGCGGGGTGCAGGCAGGCTGACTCTCGCAGCTAGTAGTTAGTAGGTTGTTGGGATGGTACCTTGCTTGGGTTACTGTACTATATTTCTTGAATTTTACCAGCTATTTTTCTGTAATTTCCATATGGAACCGTTTTTTCAACTATTGAGTCTGGTTATTTTCTCTATTTCTTACTCTAACTAGAAAATATGTAAATTTTTCCTATGTTCTCAAACTGCAACTAACTTAGTTTTCCCCCGATTCCACCCAACAAACTTAAAACAAGTTGCCGTCCTTTTTTTAACATTGTACTGCACTTATGGAAGAGGGGCCATGGTGAATTGATCCCCTCATTGTTCCATAGCTTATCCTTGGGGAAAACACTAAATTTTTTTTTTGTAGTGAATGATAAAATTTGGAAATTTAGAATTCATATTTGCAATTAGAGGCCACAAATTAGATAGCGGTGGCAAAAAAAAATGTCACACGAGATAGGGGCAATTTCTTACAATTATCCTTGCTTGGGACAATGAGGGGTTCAATCCTCCATGGCCTATGGGAGAGGAGGGCTTGTAAGTTTGGAGAACTTATGCTAAGGTAGAAGCATTTAGAATTGACATGCACTTTAAACCCTAAAGCCAACCAAAGTCCCTATAGGAAACAATTGAAATGGATTTTGGACAAATCCATGTAGGTTCAATTTTGGTCATAATTTTTTGAATTTTTTTCTTAAGATAGAAAAATACATTAGCTTTCTTGGAATATTATATTTATTTCATTTGGTGCTTAAGAGGAAAAGTTATGCCATCCTAAGTACAACTTTTACTTCACCAGGCAATACAAAAATCCACAAAGTTTGATTTTTTTTTTATAGATCATATTTTTGTCTACATGGAAATCTTTGATTCATTCATTTGGATTAGTGACATGAAAGTTATGGAACATCTTGTTTTGGGAGCAATCATAATATCTTATAAATAAATTAACAGATTATATTTGTATTTTAACTCAATTAATTAATTTTTTTAAAAGGTCTATATGGTGTATTTTGTGCCCTAAAACAATAACACCATAAATTGATTGGGGTTATGCATATTAGGAATGTATTCAATTTCATCTTAGAGATATTAATAATTTAGTCTATCTTTCTATCTTGTACCTACTTTTGTTTAATAGATTTTTTAAGAATGAACATTAAGGGTTTTTTATTTTAATTTTTTTCTAGTACTCTCAACTTAATTCTTCATGGTAAATGTTTTCTTAATTCAAACTTTGTAGTGCAAAAAATATAAGTTAAGAAGGTTCAAAGTCAAATACTCTAGTCATGCAAGGTGCAAAAAAACTTGTTTGCTTCACTTTAAATGCAAATATCTTGCAATCTATGCAACCAAAGTTTCTAAATTTTTTTTGGCACATTCTTACACTAGTCTAGTGTAAGGTCCCATGTGTAGATATGCAAATAAAATAAAAATCAGTTTTCACGTTTTTATGCACTTTGCAATAGAAATGACAGTTTTTGAGTGTTTTTTGACAAAAAAAAGGTTGTAGTCCTTCAAGAGTAAAGCAATTTTGGATACTTTGAGGCGGGATCAACACATTAGTTCATTTTCAATATGTTTAAATTTTTGGACTTGCTACATTATTTGTTGGCTTAATGTAACTTAGTCACCTAGACAAATTGAATCTATGATTATTTTTTTCAAACTCCAAAGTTCCTCTCTTTGTATGCTCCTAATTTGAAACTATATATAATTGAATTTTTCTATTTATTTTTTCATAGATTCTATTTATTACATATATTGTATAAGTTATAAAAATTTCAAATTTTTTTGTGAAAACTTGAAAATAAAGTTAACCTTGAAAGGATGTTTGAGGTTCAAAAGTGGCTAGCATATGACTTTCAAAATTAGTGTAGAAATAAGAAATGCAATTGTTGATTCCAAATTGGATCATTTTTGGAAATGTACTTTAGTGATGTATAGGTCTCGTCCTTTCAAGGTTAATCTTTAATCAATGTAACCCTCTCACCAAGGTAGTTAGCCCAAACATCAAGAAAATTTGGCCCTTGTAGAGGATAGTTTGACTTTTGGCAAACTACCCTCTACAAAGGAAAAAAGGTATTTTATTTTTATTATATTTTTAGTCCCCAATCTTGTGTGGCGCACTATATGATCACGAGGGCAAAAAAAATTATTAATTTTCATTTTTTGATTTTTTTTTTATAATTGTACATTCTCATGCTAAACAACCTTGCATATTTCCATATTTCCTCTAATGATTATTGGATTCATGGATGACTATATTTCTAAAGCACCTTGAAAGTCATTCAAAGGATACATCTAGTTCTTGGAGTCCTTATTGGAAACTATAGAAACAAAGAATGCACCTATTCACCTTAGAATTTGATTATTTTGGATTGACTACCTCAGTGTTAAGGCCTTTCCTTTCCACTATTAAAAAGACTTTTTGTGATAAGATTTATTTATTGAAAAACTCCCTCTCACAAGGTACCTATTCTCAAAAAATTCCCAGGTAGAAGAACATTTCACAATGCATCCGAATTTTGAATGGAAATTTGAACCCCTCCCCATAGAAAGTCTTCACATTGGACGAAGACTATTCATGGAAACAATCCCCCAATTCTATGAAAAAAGAGGAGGAAGATTTGCATGTTCTTCCTTGTACTAGCCCTCTCATACTAGTGGAAGACTCACAATATTACAATAAAGTAATCCACTTTGCATTGACAAAAGCTACATGTGACGACATTTGAATAGGAGGCTTTACCCAAAAAGCAAGCCAATATTTTAAGCCCCATAAAGTCTATTGTAGATAAGTTCCTTGTTGCATCTTTTTTCTTTTTCTTTTTAATTCTTCTTTCTTCTCTCTTTTATAACTATTTTTCTTTCCACTCTCTTTTATTGCTATTTTTTTCTTTTCTCTCTCTTTTCAAAAACAGACTCCTCTTGTCGCTGTATTGGCACGCACAAAAAAATGGACCATTTGTCAGTAGTTTTGTTTTCTACAATATGCAAATACTGTACGAGATTTGAAAAGCATGTACCTATTTTTTGCTTTTGTACCATATATCGGAAGGAAAAAAAAGATTAAAAAAAGGAAGATAAAAAAGGCACACAAGCAAAGGAGCACACTACAGTACCCGGTAAGGGGCTACCAATAGAAAACCCAATATTTGTATGGAAACGAGCCCTTTTAAATTTGCGATATGGGTACTCGACTTCCAAATGGCACATGGGCACATGGACATAGGGGCCCCCAAAGGCTTGTCCGTTTTGTCTCGGCCCGCGTGGCTGGAGGCGAAGGAAATGATCAGATTTGGAATTTCGATCGCGGGTGGGATCGTGGGCCTTTCGCCCCCATCCGGCCAACCAGGAATATTTGCGGAAGTTCTTATCTGACTTGCACTTTCGACAACTACCAACAAGGCTAGAGTTGGACGACTTTAATTCCGACTTTTAAAATACGAGAGCATATTGGATGGAAAACAGTTGGTTTGTGGGGAGGAATCCACTTTGGGGATCCAAAATGCGATCAAAAGTTTCACAATATACCCGGAGGGACATTTTATTCCCGCGACGACTCTTCTCTTTTCTCCTTTTTTAAAAAACAAATGAACAATTTCCATCGAGGTGACGACTCTTTTCTTTTTCTCTTCTTTTTAAAAAACAAATGGACAATTTCCATTGAAGCGACGGATCTTTGTAACGTCCTCTTTTGACGCTCCTCGAGGAGGTGGTGACATGGGAAATGGGCCGAGATGAGATAAATGTGGATAACTTACAGAGGTTCAAATTGGGTACGTAACACCATTTTGTTTGTGTCACTTTTGAGAGCTGGCCCCCATGTGGAACTTTAAATATTGTAGTCTTTTAATTAATTCTGAGGCTGCAAACATCGCAGGACTAGCGCACCTTATGTTTGTTACTTTTAGATTTTTTTTCTCTTCTTGGAACACATGGACAATTTCCATTGATAGGGGAAAAAGTAAAAAGAACCAAAGGAGCAAGTCCTCAGCAAAAATATTTAGGATATTTCAAAATCTAAAAAACCACCAACTAATACATGCAACACAAAGGAAGCTTGAGATAAGATATCAAACTAGAGAGTAAGTTAGAAGCCATGCACCCAAACAAACCAACAAAATGTCATAGAACATGGTCACCATAGCAAAGTCAACATCTTGGAGGCCTTGGAAGTAGTTGCCACCTTAGTTGAAAGCACCTGTCTTAAGATGAGCCGGTTTCTAGCTTGTCATAAGGTAGGTTCTCTTGTTAAAAAAGTTCATTCCTTTTAGATTTAACAATGACCTCCTATTGAAACTCATGATAGAAGTTGCACCTCAAGTTGCAATTATTACCCCCTAAAGGACAAAGGTCTTTTTTTCACCAAAAAACACTTAAAACTGCCATTTTTATTGCAAAGAGTAAAAAATATTGAAAATTATTTTTTTCACACAACCAACCATAGGATCTTACACCTAAATAATATAAGAATATATGGACTAAATTTCAGAAATTTTGACCATACAAATTACAAGATATATGTATTTAAAGTGAAAAATAAGTTTTTTTGTACATTGTGTGACTGTTTGACTTTGAACCTTTATAACTTAAAATGTTTTGCACTAACATGATTGAGGTTTAAATCACTCTTGTGGGGAATTGAATTGAGGATTTAGGATTTATTTTAAAGCTTAATTTTAATTCCTAAAAAAATGTCAACTAGATAGAAGTGAGAACTAGATAGAAGAAAATTTAGATTGTTAATATCTCTCAGATGGAATTAAAATGCACTAATCCCAATGGTGAGATTGTCCTAGCAATCAAACTAAACCATGTGGAACTTTTTTTTTAAATTGTAAAAATTGTATTCAAATATGAATCCTACAAGTTATTTTTTTCAAGATGATGCTCTAATTGCATGAAAAACAAGATTGTCTATAACTTCCACATTGCTTATTTAAAATGAAATGAATAAAAGCTTTCTATATAGACAAAAATATAATCTATGAGAAAAAAAATTCAAAATTCAAAAATTCAAATTTTTTGAACTTTTTTTGGTTGCCCGTTCTCCCTTGTTTTGAACTTATATGGGCATAAATTTTATTCTTGGGCACCAATTGAAAAAATGATATTCCCCCAAAGATAATCAATTTTCCTATCTTAAAAAAGTATTATTAGAAAAATTGAGACTATAGGTATTTGCTTGCAATGGTACTTTAGAGGTCAAACTTGATTATTTAGTTCTTGTAAATACAATTCCAAAAGTGTAATTGGTATAAAAATGTTAACCAAAGATATTGAAGAAATAACAACATGAAAAATGTGATTGTGACACTATGTCCTAGGTAAACAACAATATTAGTATATTGATAGTAGATGGTGGGAAAATTAAAACCAAAAAAAATATTGAAATTAGTGATACCTAAGAAAAATTAAAATTAAAAAAAATTGGATCCCTTTTTCCAACCAATTAGATAGAGAAAAGAAGCAGGTGAACTAGTGGACATTATCCTTTGACCAAACCCAACTTGTTTCTTTATTTTTTGGAGCTTTGTGGAATCACCATCTAACCCAACTTGTTTCTTTATTTTTTGGAGCTTTGTGGAATCGACATCTAACCCAACTTGTTTCTTTATTTTTTCGAGCTTTGTGGAATCGCCATCTAACCCAACTTGTTTCATATTTTTTGAAGCTTTGTGGAATCAAGTTGAAATAGCATAGGGCTCTAAAATTACCCACCTTCTCAAATGTGCATCATTTATACATCACTAAAAGCTATAAATAAACAACAACATACAAATAGTGTACATTTAAAGAAGTGAGCAATTTTAGAACTCACGTGATTTCAGACCTTCCTACTTTTCCAGAGCCTCCTCCTTTTACTGTGGTACGTACACATCTTATTACACAACTTTTGAAGCTTCAATCACCTCAAAATAACTAATTGTACCCGCAAAGATGACAAGCAAGCTTTGCTGTGATTTGAGACCCAAGTAAGCGTCGCATTTACCACCTGCCATTTCCATTCCCCCTTGCCGTTGAGCAGCCCCTGCCATTACCGAACATCAAGTATTAACACTTCAATTCCATTTTGAACCCCAACATGTCTCACACATCGTACACCCCACTGACCTGTCCCTTTACCCCTTTAAGGAAAAAAGCTGTTGTTAAACATGACATGGAAAATAATAAATGATAAAATTCGACACAAGCCTCCCCTTCCCTTTGTAGTCGAGTGAGTACATCCCCCCATGATGAGTAACATCTCCTCCAGTCTTTCAAAAGCAGAACCCCAATAAATTAGAAATGAAACCCTAATAACTACAGCTGACGAGTGCCAGTCCCTCAGAGATGCCAACAAACAGAAGGTTATGAGCCCCTGCTGCTGCTCCTTTACCGTTGTCTCAAGCAGGTAATGACAAGCCCCTCCTTTTTTGTGGTGGAGAGCTTCACAGCGAAACCGAACTGAGCAGCTATGAAGTTTAGGGCACTGGAAGTTGCAATGATTTTTCTTCTCCACATTTTATTAGGGCACCAGACATCAATTCTTGTAACAGGGGGTGGGGGAGTGAAGACATACCCAAACAAACAGACAAGAGGACGTCCCCAATGAGTGCAACTGATTGCAAGTTAGAGCACTTATTAGGATGGATAGCAAAAGAAAAAACAACCACCAGGGGGCTGTGAACTTAAAAAAACGTGATCGAAAATATTCCGGGTTCCAGGCGGGGCGGGTGGGGTTCCTTTAAAGCACTGGCTAACAGTTGGGTGGGTAGGACTATTAATTTATAGCACAACTTCCCCTTTTTTTTAACCCTTTTTTTCTTCTTCTTCTTCCTTCTTTTTTTCTGGTTTTTTTTAAAGGGGAGGGAAGGTTTGCTGCAGCTTTTACTTACACACATGGGGGCAGACAGAACAGAGAATGCAACAAAAGCGTTCCTTTGAAAACATGTGATTGGCGTCCCTCGCGTGGCCATATTCAAAGGGACCTGGGGCAAGCTTGCTGGTGGAGCTTGTCGTGGTGTGCAAACTTCAGGAACAAGGTACAAGCTGGGGATCCGTCCAGTTCTCGACAACCCCCTAGTTTTTTGTTTTTTTAAATAGTTTTTTAAACAATGTTTTTTACTTTTTACTACTTTTTTTTGTTTTTAAAAGAAGAAAAATTTGCTGTGGAAGAAGGTGACCTGCCATGAGTACTTGTTTCTGGTGCTGCTCCCCTTCCATAAGTTTTTATGTTTACCTGGGGCAGGCATCATGTGTCTCTTGCCCTTCCGTCCGCCTGGACTCCTGAGTTGACACGCTCTTCATCAGTTGTACTTGGGGGAGTGGGTTAAGTTGGTGGTACAGCACTAGTAAGGCAGGCAGCGTGCTAGCACCCATTTCGTTGCAGTGGAGCTTCAGGAAGTGCTGAATCCGCTTCCCATGCTCAGATCGGCGACAGCCCAGAGTACCGGAGAGAGAAAAAAAGAAAACACAATTCATTGGGTGGTGGTTGCAACCAATTGTAAGGAAGGTAGGAGGTTCATGAATCACCCGTTGAAGAGCTGATACTGGATGTGTGTGTGTGCGGGGAGGTGAAGCTTCTTGAAATGTTTTCGAGTGAAGTCTTCGTGAGAGACAAGTGGAATTGGCATCTAACGCAAGTGGTTTCATGTTTTTTGGAGCTTCGTGGAGTTAGTTATGAAATTTTGAAGTTGGAATGGTATGGGGCTGTGTCTTCGTGAAAGACAAGTGGAATTGGCATCTAACGCAAGTGGTTTCATGTTTTTTGGAGCTTCGTGGAGTTAGTTATGAAATTTTGAAGCTGGGATGGTACAAGGCTCGATAATTGCCCACCTCCTAAAATGTGCAATGCTTGTACATTGTTGAAGGCCATGGAAAAGCAACGTGTTCAAGTAGTGTACATTGGTTGAGGAGGTTGGGCGGTATTAGAGCAAGTACGCTTTTAGAATTTCTAATCATTTTATGTAAGGTGGGTGGTGTTAGAGCTTGTACCTTTATATAAAATTAGTGGGGATTCTTGGGGTGACTTTATTTTCGCAAAGTAAAAAAACTTCCCCACGAGAAGTGGTTGTTAATGGTGAGAATAGACAAAAGAAGTAGTTTAGTGAAGTTGGAGATACCTTTTCTAGAGGAAAGACGGAACAAAAATATTTTTGTAGTAATAGCATTTTTTGAAAGTCATGACTTTTCAACAAAAAAAATTATAATTGTTGGATGAAACATGTAATTATTATGAATTTTCAAAATGGAACTCCCTAGGCCATTGAAATCATCACTGACATAGCTTGGACATGATACGGAAATCTAGAGAATCAATGGTATACCCAAGGCACTCAAGTAGGGGAATGGTTGAATTGCACTTGGAGGGAACTCTTTTCTATAGAAGTCTATTTGTCATGAATGGGTACAAGGACGGTTGTTGGTGTTTTCACCTTAGATGTAGAATATTTTGCAATTGTCAAACTCTTAACCTTACTTGTGTAGAAACTAAAATATGTGCACTTGTAATCAACACTAATGGAAATTGAGCATAATTTATATTATTACATATATATATATTGTTTTTATTTAATCTTATTGAGAAATGAAAGAGGATTCCAATGTAGTTTAGCATGCATTATTTTGACATTGTATGAATAAGATTTGAAATTTCAAAGCATTATTTAAAGGTGTACCCAAATTCGAAATTGGGCTCTCCTCAACTCTCATGTTTTGACTATATATATCTCATGTATCTCCAATATTTAGATTTTAATGTTGCACTTTGGTTCAAATGTAGGTGCCACATTTGCAACAATGATAATTATGGGTACTCGTACCTTAAAAACATTAACAAGCTACACTCATCTCTATTGAGTTATTCACGAAAGGCACCTCCATGCAAAGATTAATAATGTATGAACATATTGTAGCATATACAAGGACGTTGATTAATTATTATATTGCTATTGTGTACACACACATTAGAATTGTTGAAAACTATGGTATTTTCATCATTTTATTTATTATTTACTTAAAAATGTACACTTTATAGTCAAAAGTCTCTAATTGCACCTAGTAAACTATCTTTAATTGTCACCTTCATACAATAGCAAATTCAATAGATTCTAGCCTAAAATATATATTGTCTGAACATGATATTAAAAATTTTATTTTTTGATATATTTATAATTTAATACTATTGAAAGTCCGTAACATATTAGAATAGATTCTTTAACCCCTAAAAGACCATTTGTCCCCTTGGGAGACAATTTGGATCTAGGTAGGTTCCTGTTGTCTCAATTTGTAGTGAATTTTTTTGAGATTTTTTGAGGTTATGTAGTTTGCAGAGAGCTTTGTGGATATATAATTTTTGTTTCAATCAGTGCCTAGGAGAAAAAGTTATAGCACAATAAACAAAAAACAAAAATCAATGGGCAACACAAAAAAATTAGAAAGTGTAAAAAAATATATATATTAAATCCTAAAATCTTATATTTTTGTCTACATTTGAAGCTTTGATTCATTCTATTTGGACTAGTAATGAGAAAATTATGGACAATCTTAGTTTTTTGGGCAATTTAAGCATCTTCTTGAAAAAATGACTTATAGGATTCGTTTGTGAATGCAATTTTTACAATTAAAAAAAAATTGTTAGATAGGGGTAGGTTTGCTTTCTAGAGCAATCTTCCCCATTGGGAATATTGCATTCAATTCCATCTCAAAGCTATTAATAATTTAGTTATCCCTTCAATCTTGAACCTACTTCTACTTAACAAATTTTTAATGAGTGAAAATAATGTGTTTTTTTGTTGAATTTTTTCCTTAGACTCTCAACTCAACTATTCAATATAAAAACTTAGAAAATCAAAATCAATAGTATAAATGAATTTAGTCAAAGAAATTCAAAGCCAAAAAATCTAATCAACCAAGTTGCAAAATTTTTTGTTTTCTTCACTTGGGATGCAAGTATCTTGCAAATTATGCAGTTAAATTTGATGACATTTTTACCACGTGTTCTCAAACAAGTTAAGTACATGATCCTAAGTTAGATTTTTTTAAAGGTATTTTTTTGGTTTTCTTAGGTGAATGCAACAAAAGTGGTAGTTTTGAGTGGTTTTTGACAAAAGACACCCTCTGGGCTTTAGGAGTTAAAAAAAATTAATGTATTGGAACCTTCTTTCAAGTGACAACTAGACCAACATATTCTTTGAATGCTTTATTAATTGTTTTCATGAAGTTCATTTTGATTTTTATTACCTTTGGTCTTTATGTATTTGTAACCATTTGTACAATTTCTAAATTCTGTTATTGTATTGTTTGATTTTAAGACTTTATTGTTTGTTTTTGAACTTGCTAGAAGGTGTAGCTATATGTGTATCTTTGTGTGTTGTATATCCTATAATTGATGTTGCAATTATATTCATTGGGATGAAATTGGCATTTTGAGCTTTATTTATATATTTTTCAAATTTTAATTTTGAATAGTCTTATTTTATTTCAGTATAATGTTTGAATTATTCCAATTGTATTTAAAGTGTTGACATCTAAGATGTATTCTCTTCATCGTGTTTTCATTTGCCTCTACACCATATTTCAATGTTTATTTTTATTGCAATTGGAGGTTGTATTGTATAGATATCTATTGGTTTTGTGAGAAAATGGTTTCTATTTTGTATGTTTTGTCTCATGAGATTCATTTGCAATGATATTGGTTTGTGATTTGTTGAATGTTGTGCATACTTTTATGATTATTATGGTATCAACAAGGACAATTATGAATTGTTGTTTTGTATCATTATCTTTTATGAATGTGTGGTATAGAAGAGGGAAGAGGAAGGACATAAAAAGCTTGCGTGCATTCATATTGAGAGTGGTGAATGTAAAAAAATATACTTCAATTATTGCATATTATATTGGATAGTGTCCCTTTTGTTCTTTGAATTGTGCAACATCTAAAAGAATATTTTCTACTTCTACATCATATTGGTCAAAGAGTAAGATTCAAAGTGTAAATAAATTATTTAATATTTGTATTTTATTGTTGTTAAAATGGTTGATTTTGAGCATATTGGATTTCTACACATTTTCTATCGTTGGTTCATGTAGAAAAGACATTACCCTTCAGAAAGATTGTTCCTTAATTCTTCATTTTATTTCACAATCATACCGTAAATTCAAATTTCTCAAGCTAAGGTCTAATATTTAGGTATTTATTGAACTTTGAAGTTAAATAAAGTCTCATCACCTCCTAAAGTTCCATTGTCCCTTCAAGAAACAAAATGGATTTTAGGCAAGCTCCTATGGTCTCAATATTTTTTGTGATTTTTTGAAATTTTTTTATGAAGATAGATTTACACATTAGCTTTCTTAAAAGCCAGGGAACAAAAGTTATGGCATGAAAGGCCTTTTTTTAGTTCAATGGGCAGAAAAAGATCTTCAAAAAACTTAAAGCAAAAAAATTTTTAAAACCTTTTTTGTATAGATTATATTTTTATGTATATGACAAGCTTTTATTTATTCCATTTGGACTTTTTATGTGGAAGTTATGGACAATCTTGTTTTTTGGGCAATCATAACATTTTCTTGAAAACAACAACTTGTAGGATTTATTTTTTACCTCAATTTTTACAATTTTTCAAAAAAAAAGTTTCACAAAGTTAAGATCTCTTGCTAGAACAATCTCACCATTGAAATTAGTTTAATTCAATTCCATCTTAGAGCTACTAACAATTTAGATTTTTCTTCAATCTTGAACCTACTTCTACTTAACAAATTTTTCATGAGTGAAAACTAAGTGTTTTTGTTTTAAATTTTTTTAAACTCTCAACTCAAAATTTTATCATATAAAATTAGAAATCCAATAACCGAATAGAGCAAAAATTATAAGTTATGAAGGCTCAAAGTCAAAAATGTAGTTGAACAAGGTACAAAAAAATTGTTTCTTTCACTTTAAATGCAAATATTTTGCAATCTACACGGTCAAAGTTTGTGAAATTTCTTCCACACATTCTTATACTAGTCTAATACAAAATCCTACAACTAAATTTGCAGAAAAAACATTAATTTTTTTTAGCTCTTTGCTATAGAAATGGCAGTTTTAAGTGTTGTTTGATGGAAAAGAGGTCTTCGGACTTTAGTGGTTACGATACTACTAGTACCATTTTTCTAAATACCATGTAAAGTTAATTTTAATATATAAAATCCAATTATGAAATAAATTGTTTGTGATATTTCTATT
This sequence comes from Climacium dendroides, assembly GCA_950106755.1. NCBI lineage: Eukaryota > Viridiplantae > Streptophyta > Bryopsida > Hypnales > Climaciaceae > Climacium > Climacium dendroides. The sequence continues at coordinate 13,605,812 of OX467086.1, forward strand.
AAATTTTTTGTGCAAGGGTGTCCATTGCAAATCTTGAAGTTTAGTGTCATTAGCTCTTGGAGATGAGCCTCAAATACTTTGGATCTTAGGGGGGAAATAACATTGAAAATTCATTTTTAAAATTGTAGAGTAGATCTTGAGAAACCTTAAATTCATTGTGGTTATATATGTTGTGTCTTTTGAACTCAAATTTAGATTTGATATGAAAAAAAAGGATTGAAAGACTTCAAATAATTTTCACATTTTTAACACCTTCAATCTTTCAATCCATAAGTGATATTGTTTTTTATTTGTTTTTCATGTGTGTTGCATAATTATATGTCTAGTTTGAATTCATATAGTTATAATTTTAAATAATTAATAAAACTTATCAAAACTTGGACTTTTTGTTTAAATTCAAAGAAGCTCAAAAAAGGCCTTGGATATTTAAATAGGAAACTACTTGTAGAAAACTTGCTTAATAGAGCAAGGTTTAAGACCTACAAGCACAATGTTTTTAATCAATCTTATTCAACCAAATTTAAAATTGAATGTAATATATTTCAATTTTGGTGAAAAAGGAAGAAATTAGAAATTGATAGATTTTTCAAACAAACAAAATCCTAAAATCTCATTATTAATTTTTATATTTAAATACATGCAAACATTTAACTTGAGTTGCATTCTATCTTTGGTCCCCCTAAACCCATCTAATTGTGACCATGACAAGTGCCTAAATAATAAAATAGAAGAAGAACATAATTGATCAATGTAAAAAGGGAGAATTCACTCATTTTTTTGGCGTGTATTGGAAGAGTCTACTTCTTATTTTAGTTTTTTTTAAAGCCTCACATTAGAATTTGCAATCTTAAAGGGACGATTTAAGTTTTTATTTATATTAAACATCGATATGGGATCCAAACACAATAAAGATCCTTTTACTTTAAAGCATCTCCAACCTGCCTTAACCTAATCATCCGCAACAAACAATTTGCCAACTTAATATCCGACACCACCCATTACTTCTCCCTCAACGAATTGACTTCTTCTTCGCCCTTTCCAAACTCCAATACCTTCTCGTCAAAAGCTCCCATATATTTCTTCTTCATCGCAACTTGCAACCATCAAACTACGTGCCAAACTCCCCCAAATCAAGATCCACCGTAGACTTTTACCCGAGTGATTTTCGTTGCTAGAGAATATGTCATAGTGACACGTAGATCCGATTTACCCACTTGTCAAGATGTGACCATATAACCAATGCCCTCCAATGACAAACTAAAGGGCCACAACGGTAGTACATGTGAACCTTGTGGTCCATGGTCCACGCTTCGGGAGGGTAGGGACCGACGCTCCGAAGTCCTCGTTGGGTGCTCGTCGTCCTTCGAGGTCTTCTTTTACTTTTGGAATGACTTAAAACGGTCCACGATTTCAAAAATGTTAATTAAAAGGGGGATAAAAAGGGAATTTACGACTTTACTGGCACTGCGAAAAAAGGGACTGAGCGAGCCAGGGACCGACCGCCCAATTCCACCAACGAGAAGCCCCCCGTAAGTTCCGTGAAAAGCTGACCCACCCACCGGAAAAATGTAAAACCTGGAACTGAAATTGCCAGGTGGGCAGGCGGGCGGGCGGGGGCTGACGACGGACGGACGGGCGGGCGGACCAACCCACTGCCTGTCCGTTTGCGACAGTGTTAAAGCCCACGAGGGAATTAATTAATTTACTCCCGGAATTAATTTATTTACACCGGGGTCTCGTGTGGAGTAAAAGTGAAGTGATGGTTGCCCTGGCTACGCATTTGTTGTTGTCACTGTACATGACATGATAAAGTGAGGAAGGATGAAGCACATGACGGACCACCGGGGTGTGGTAAAGTAAAGTGAGGTAAGGTAAGGTCATAACTTTACTTTCGCTTGACACCACAACGTCGGTCGGTTGGGTCATTTCAGGGGGATGCAGAAAGCAGACATTGAAGATGACACGCCAAAATGGCAGCCAGGATTGAAGAAGACAGAGAGTATGTTAAGAAACCCTGGTTTCAATTGGAGTTTAAAAAAAGTAAAAAAGTAAAAAAAAAAATTTGGCTATGGGGTCTGGGGCCTGGAGCAAAGGAAAGTATGCTTTGCATTGACTTAAGATACCTATAACATAAGGTAGTCGGTCCATAAACTGAGCATCTAAGGACTGAAACTGAATTTTGGGCAGGTGAAACTTCTCAAAATATTTTTCAGTAAATTTTCCTTGGAAGAAAAGAGGAATTGGCATCGAACCCAAGTTGTTTCATGTTTTCTGAATCATTTTTGAATTAGTTATGAATTTTCAAATGAGATGTGGTATAGGTCCTTATTTATGTCCCTAGGGCTTTCATGAACTGTTCACTTGCAACTTCTGAAGATAAATGGGAAAGCAAAGAGTATGACTGGCTCTTATCATTAACAATGCTTTTTTCTTTCCATTTATTCAAGGACTACAAAGGTCCATTTAAGAACCACATCATATCCATTCACAACCACTTAGTATATGGGCAGTTTTTAATGCCCGCTCATATTTCGAGCCTCCTACCTTAGTTTGCTCTTATAACGACTTTTTAGGAACTGATTGTGTTTTGGGGGAAGTGAATTGCTACAAATAATTTTCAATAAATTATAGTAGGAAGAGAAATGGAATTGGCATCAAACACAAGTTGTTTTCAATTGATTTTGGGGACCTTTATGGAATTAGTTACAAGCTTTTGAAGTGGAAATGCAGTGGGCACTAAAAGTGACTATCTCCTAAAAAGTACACTTTTGGTACATTGGAGAAAGCAAAATGCACCTCTATGTTGTGGTTGCTTTTAGAGCACCCTACCTTTGTGCCCGCGGTGAAAATATCCAATACTATCAAAACAAGCAATTGAATATAGGTGGAGGTATCCTTTTTTCTAGATTTAAAAAAAAATATTGAAGAAAATAATTTTGACAACTAAAAATTGTGTATTTTTAAAATAATAATAATTTTTGAATATGACAATCAGTTGATTGTTAATTCTTCAAAAGAATTAACAATCAACTTATTAGAATTAAGTATGAGAATGGTTTAATTGCACTATGGGAGACACTTTCAATACAAGTCTATTTACCATGAATGAGTACACATATGGTTTGGGGTGTCAATTCACCTTAATTGCATTTGAATAAACAATTCAGGATTGCTTTTATTATAAAGTTGTCTAATTTTTGTTGGATTGTTTGGAATTTAAGAAAATATTTTAGATTTTTTCCCATGAATTTTTTGGACCCCCACGTATGAATAAAATTTGAATTTTCAAAGTGCTAAAAATATGTGTACTTGAAAGCAATTCTAGATTCTTATGAATAAAGGTAGTACATTTTAGGCAAGAATATGCAAAAGTCAAGTTTAGAAAGGGGTCACAATTATAAGGAGTTACAATATTGTAAACCCTTTTGTCATTGCACATGTTACATATTAGAGTTATTAGATTAACAATTCTTACAGCAAAAGACTATTCTACATATATTTTGTCTACCAAATTTAAAAAACAACAACCAACAACATTATAGGTGGTCAAAGTAAAATATATAGCTTCATTTTCTTGCAATTGTTTCATTTTCAGAATGAACTTGACCAATTGCTTCATATGCAATTTTAATAAAATTTATCATTTTTCAGAATCGAAAATAAGATTTCAAGAGTTTTTTTCCATAGAACACATTAATACATTGTATTTAACCCCAGAATGACCTTGAGGACAGAATGTGTCCTCGAGCATTTTTAGAAGCTAAATAAAATCTACCCAAGTTATTATTTTTAAAAGTTCATATTTTTGGAAGATTCCTTTGTAAGTCTAATTTTAGCATTAAAAATCCGATTTTGAAAGTGAATGATCATGATTTTTTAATTCAAGATTTTGTGCAAGGGTGTCCATTGCAATCTTGACTTTTCGTAGTGTTGAAGGCTCTTGGAAATGAGTCTCAAATACACTAGATCTTGGAGAAAAAATCACATTATAAATTCATTTTAAAAAATTGTAGACTACATTTTGAGAAGCCATAAATTGATTAGGGTTGTGCATGTTACGTCATTTAACCTCATTTTTTTTGGTGACCAAATTTTTAGATTTGACGTGTGAAAAGAGGATTGAAAGACCTCAAAGCATTTTTACAATTTTCACCCCCCCATGATCAAACATTATAATCTTTCAATCTATAATTGATATTGTTGTATTCTCTTTTCCTATGTAATCCCTAACATGTCTAGTTTGAATTTGTACGGTTACAATTCCAAAAAAATTAGTATAACTTATCAAAATGTTAGCATTTTATTCAATGTAGAGTATATTCCTTCAAGCTAAAGAAATCTCAAGGTCATTTTGGGGTTAAGGGAGGCAACCCATTTCAAACCACTTAAGCAAATACACATATCTATAGGGCAAGTTTCTTTAGTGGGAAAATTTTTCCATGTGCAAAAATAGAATTCAAAAGGTTTTCATAATTTTCTAAATTTATTTTTGTCAAAAACATAATTAACATGAATTTTTTAACTGTAGATTTTGTTCAATCCATATAGATCTTCCAACCAATGGCTAGTTGCAAAATCAACGAAGGGTTGGTCACAATGTTGAGAGACTCGTAGCCAATCACAATGCATCACAATTGCACTGGAACTGTACCATAATTGATTATTATTCATCTCTACCTTTACGGAAAAGAGAGCACCCTATACTTCAAAAATAGGGGGTGATTAGGAATGGGGACCAATTTGGGGTCCGATTTGGAGAACACCCTATACTTCCAAAATGGAAAATGATTAGGAATGGGGGCTAATTTGGGGTCTGATTTGGAGAACATCCTATACTACCCAAATGGGAGGTGATTAGGAATGGGGCCCAATTTAGGATCCAATTTGGAAAGCACCCTACACTACCCAAATGGGAGGTGATTAGGAATGGGGCCCAACTTGGGATCCAATTTGGAAAGCACCCTATACTACCCAAATAGAAGGTGATTAGGAATGGGGCCCGATTTCGAGAGCACCCTATACTACCCAAATGGAGGATGATTAGAAATGGGGCCCAATTTGGGGTCCGATTCGGAAAGCACCCTATACCACCCAAATGGGGGGTGATTAACCCTTGAACGCCCAGCTAGTGACCATGGAAATCAGCCCTTTTAGAACCGTGTGACATCATCTAATTTGAAAAAACCAAAAATAGTCATTGGGAACCAAACTAATGTAGAAGATCTCTCCTTTCCACCTAATTCCGAGGATGAATAGTTGCATTTCTGTTTACACACGAGAATTCCTTATCATTCATCAGACCTCATACGTCCACGTCAACGTTCAAGGGTTAACCAATCCGGTTTCAAATTTGACGAGAGTTTCTTGTGCTTGTAGTTTCGCACCACTCCCCCTACCCCCCGGTTGGTACTTCCCCAACGCAAGCATAACTGGTGCAGGAGTGATCTCGGGGGCGCTGAACAACAATGTCAACATGGCGGAGCTTATCAAGGAAGTTGGCGGAAGGTGCAGCGCCCGCTGGAAGTGAAGTGAAGCCGGGTGCCCTTGCTCACTTGCTTGGGGTAATAAGGTACTCCAGTACAAGAGCAGTGAGTACGTTACGAGAGAGCAGTAACAATAAGTGTTCAGTGGACATGAAAGGAGGACGCGTCCGGACCAACAGGCAGGCATAAATATTACTGCTGGGCTGGGAGCACAAGCCAAGCCCATTGGCCAGCCCAGCCAGGGTGGAACTGACCCCCTCTGAGGAAAAACACTCAAATTTTTTAATTTCCTTACCCATGATGAAATTTGGAAATTTGGAATTTCGTATTTGCAATCGAAGCCCCTAAGTTAGTTAGGAATGCAGTAGCTAATAAATGAATCAAGCACAAAATGGGGGGTCTTTTTTTTCTACACGCACCCCTAGAATGACTCTAGAAGGATGAAGGGGGGGGGGGCAGTAAAGTTTTCTATTTCATTTATTTTAGGCAGTGCAGAAAGTGATAATCACTGGAAGAATGACTCTATTTACATCCATGGAAGTGGATGAAACTTATAGTATTTGGATGAAATTTGATTTTTTCATCCAATACAATGTATACATTCATTTAGCATAGAGTGATAGTGTCTGATATTTGGTAGCAAATTGGCAATTAAAAGCAAAAATATTTCGCCCGAGATTCCCTACCTCCAAAAATCATTGCTTTTCAACAAAAAATCACTCAAATTAAAAACGTCAGGGGGCAGTTCACCCCATGCCGTATTGTCCCATTCTTAAGTAAAAAAGCACGGCGTTGGCCCTCTTGTGGCCGGGGCTTGCGGTAATTTTTGCAATGTGTCCATTTCTAATGATGAACTCTTCAGGTGGGCTCTTGCTCTCAGCAGGGGTCCTCACGCTCTTCCCAGTACTGTACAGGGCAGCCATTCACCTTGGCGTAATGGGTCATCAATGGGTTTACTATCACATTGAATTGGGGGCAGGCGGGGACGGACGGATGACGAAGCTACTTCACTTACCGGGTGGCAAATTTAAAAAAATAAAAATAAAAATAAAAATAAAACTCTTTGATCCCCAGCAAGGAGCGACACAAAACCCAAATTTTGTAGCAATTCCAATGGAGCTTCACTCAAAGGTCACCAAATATAAGGCTAAACCCTAACGCAAGTTGGAACCAGACATATGGAGACCATTATTGAAATGGGACGCAAACAAAGAAACTGTGATACAGTAGACCACATTCAGGTTTAGTGCATGCATTAAGGTAGACCAGCCCATTATTGTTTGCAACTCAATTCTATCAATAAATCAGCCTAATTCTGTCACCTACTTTTGGCCCCAATTTTAACTAAAATCACCCACAATTCTCTTCATTTTAAGACAAAATCTGAGAATGCTATGACAAAATCAGGAATTTTATGACAACAGGGGATAATGTGTCACTCCATTAATAGAGAATATCTAGTCCTTGATTGGGTGGCTTTAGGTTGTTTATAGGGTGTTCAGGGCTCTAGTCTAGAGGGGGTTCTGTAATTTCAGGGTTGATCACTTAAAAAATTCACAGAAATTACAAATTTGATTGGAAAATTATAACTCCTCTTAAGTTCGACTCAGGAAACAAGCACAAACCTCTGCAAAATATGTGCCCCTCTTAGAATTGGCCCTAAGATGTCCATATTTCAAATCGGGGTGATAATAGTCTTGTCTACTTTAGGGGTTAAAGGACATAACGTGCATAATTCAATTAATTTACAACTCCTCAAAATCTACTCTACAAAATTTTCTTAACCTCCAAAGCCTCCATATTTTTTTAAGGTAAAAAAACAATCAAAATTCCTACTTCTATTGTGTTCACCTAAGAGAACTAAAAAAAATACCTTTTTAAAAGATTTAATCATAGGATCTTGTACTTAACTTGTCTATGAACATGTGGTAAAAATTTCATCAAATTTGACCGCATAGATTGCAAGTGTAGAAAACAAAAAATTTGGCAACTTGTTTGACTAGATTTTTTGGCTTTGAATCTTTTTAACTAAATTTTTGTACCATTGATTTTGATTTTCTAAGTTTTTATGTTGAATAGTCGAGTTGAGAATCCAAAGAAAAAATTTCAATATAAAAACACTTAATTTTCACTCATTATTAAAAAATTGTTAAGTAGAAGTAGGTTAAAGATTGAAGGAAAAACTAAATTGTTAATAGCTCTAAGATGGAATTGAAATACAATAATTCCAACGGTGAGATTATTCTAGAAAGCAAATCTATCCTTTTCTAACAAGTTTTTTTTAGTAAAATTGTAAAAATTGCATTCACAAATGAATCTTATAAGTTATTTTTTCAAAAAGATGCTTATAGTAAACTTGCCTATCACTATATAGACAAAATTCAAAATCTTTTATGTATAAATCTAGAGACTTGCATGTTTTGAAATTTGGTGTGATTATTATATGTCATGTTAAGATTCTCTTTTAAAAAATAGAATACAAAAAGATTTCTTCCAACAAATTTTATTGCAATTTAAAGGCAATGCACTTGAAATCTAGTCAAAAATTCCTTGCATCCCTTCACCACATGGTAAACAGTCATCGAGTGGTGATACAAAATTTTGTTCCCATCACAATTAAATTGGTATTTGAATCATGCCATGAATCATGCAGTTATTGTGTGGTTATTGTGCGGTAATTGGCAACGGTTGTTGTGTATTTCTTAGATGTGTGCAATGAATGGCTTGTTTACTCTAAATTGTCCGAACAAACTAAGATTGTCCATAACTTTCTCATCACCAATCCAAGTAGAATGAAACAAAGCTTCAAATGTAGACAAAAATATGAAATTTTAGGAATAAAAAAAAATTGTGTTGCACGTTGACCTCCATTTTTGGCTTATTGTGCTATAACTTTTTTTCCTCGACACTAATTGAAATAAAATTTACATATCCACAAAGCTCTCACAAAACCATGCATCCTTAAAAAGTATCAAAAACATTCACTACAAATTGAGACAATAGGAGCCTATCCAAACCTAGATTGTCCTCCAAGGGGACAAATGGTCATTGGGAGGTTAAATGAATTTTTAATGTGATTTTTTCTCCAAGGTCTATATTTGAGTCTCACTTTCAAGAGCCCTCAATATAAAAGCATCAATATTTGCAATCATGGACACCCTTGCACAAAATTTTGATTAGAAAATCTTAATCGCTCATTTTCAAAATCAAATTTTGATGCAAAAACTAGACTTCAAAAGAAATTTGAATATTTGAAGAAACTCTATTAGAATTAATAAATTAGTAAATTAGTAAGGTTTTATTTATCTTCAAATTTTTTTCAATGCCAAAATTTGGTGCCTTGGACATTTATAGTCAAGCAAAGTTGTCGGGTTTTTTTTGACAACTTAAATTAGACAAGCAAATACTTGACTATATACAAACCAAACAAAATACTTTACATCAAACAATCATATATAAAGTATTGGTCTTGAGTCAAGAATAAATTGGCGATGAGTGTAGCCCGTGGTATAGAGATATTTGTTCAAAAAAATAATAAGATAAATATTGCTAAAAGAAATCTTACAATTATTATTGAGAGGCTCCTAAAAACAAAGTAAGAGCTCATGGACTTTTGTATTCATGGGAAAGTAAAAGGCAACTAGACAAGAATAAATAAATTCAATATTTTGCTATTGAGTATATTACATATTTGTATATTGATCAAGTTTAGATTGATAGAACAAATTAAGTGATTATTGATCAACTTTAGCCAAATTTTGACATTAAAGTACCGTATTCAAATACAACAATGGCCCAAACCTTTGCAACTCTTGTACACACCAAAAGTCTTAACAAACAATTTATAAGTTTGCATGACCTTGAAAGAACACAAGTAGGCATACAAGAGAATACATGCATCTCTCTTCGATAGTTCAAATCTTGAATGGAAAACTTAGAGGTTAAAAAAACAATAACAAAGATAATGTAGATAAAGATTTTCTTGTTGATTTGAATGAAACCTTGTTGAAACATGTCAAGGAAAACATTTGTATTGAGATAAAGAATCAATATTGTATGAAACCTAAACTTAGAGAATTCCTCATGTCTTGTTTGAATAATTTTGAAGTGGCGTTTTGGACTTGTTCATTCCAAGAAAGATGTACTAAAGATCATAGATGTTGTAAAGAAGGAATGTGACCTTCCAGTGTTAAACAAGTGTAAGTTGTTTAGTAGAGAGGATTGTGATGTGTCAAACTATTCTTGTATTCTGAAAAAAGGGATCTAAAAAAACCCTTAGATAGTGTTTTCAAGGAAGACAAATTAGGAAGTGAGGCAATATGTTTAAACATCCTTCTAATTGATAATAGCCTCATAAAGAACCTATTTAATGATTCATTTAATGTAATCCATTTTGAGAATTTCTAGATCACCATTGACACTAGTGATGAATCATTAGTAAATTTAACTATTGTTTTACAACCATATCTTCAAAAATTGAAGAATTCAAATGGCATATCTATCCTGCATTTTGTAGACAACTCCATCTTAATAATGATGGTTGGAACTCAAAGACGAATTTATATCTTGAGCTAAAGTAGGATTCAATGGCTATAGATAATAGTAAGCAAATGTTGAGAAATATGTTGACAAGTAATTAATATAGATCATAGTAAAATATTTGTTTAAAGACTGAAATTGCATACTTGGGAAATTTTTATAACTTCAAGGATAATTTTGAACTTTTGAAAAAAGACAATTTGTTGTTAGTACAACATATACTCGTTGCAATTTTAGTATACTAATAATTGGTTTTCAATGAATTTTGACATCTATAGAAGAAAATTTAATTTCTAATTTTTTTCCTTGCTTCTTTTTTAAGAGTACACTCCTTTATTTATATCTAATCAAAATTTTATCTTCACCAATGGCAAGCATTGTAATGTAAAAAAAATCATCATTAATAGTGTAGACTATAGAGGATTGTTGAATTTAAAGCAAATTCTCTTTATATATTTTTGGATTTTCAACAATCATGAATGATCCATGGAAGCAAAAAATTTTACAATTATAGATTCAATCATACTACTTTACAGATTTTCTCCAAATCCAAATTTTGTATAAACTCCATTTGAAACACCTATAGTTAAAGAATCAAATTGTATTTGAACTATTAGCATGATTTTTTTCATTCTAGTTTTTACTTGTATGTAATGCTTAATCTTGAAAGTTCCAAGGTCTTTCTTTCATCCCCAAACACTCAAAATTGGCATTTCTATTACAAAAAGCAAAAAGGTTTAATATCTAAATATAATATCTTGCACTAAAATATAATAAGAATGTATGGAAGAAATTTTGAAAACATTGTCATTGTATATTTTAAGACATTTTGCATTTAAAGTGAAAAGAGCAAGTTTTTTAACACCTTTCTTGACTAGATTAGTTTACTTTTAATCTTCTTAACTTAAAATTTTTGCACTAATAATTTTGAAATTTTGAAATTTTGATATTGAAGAATTGAGTTGAGAACTAAGGAATTATAAAAACAAAAACAAGCTAATTTTTATTCATTACAAAACTATTAAGTAGAAGTAGGTACAAGATAGAAAGAAAAAATAAATTGTTAATAGTTATGAGATGGAATTGAAATATGGTCATTCCAACAATGAGATTGTTCTAGTAAGTGAAGTCAAATATGTAGTTTTTTTGTAAATTGTGAAAATTGAATCCAAAAATGTTTAAATTATTTTTATTTATTTGTTTTTCTATCGCACGACAAGTTGCATTTTGGATTTAGGGTGGCATAATTTTTGCTCCTAGACACCAATTGAAATAAAATAAATTATATTCTGAAAAAGCTAATGTGATATCCTATCTTCAAAATGGGTTTTTAAAAATTTTGTTAAAAATTGAGGTCACACAAGCCTAACCAAAATTCCAAAAATCCTTTGAAGAGACTTTGGGACCACGGGGATTAAGATAATTGTACCTAATTGCAACCTTTAGAAAAAAAAGTTATAGTACTAGATTTCTATTTTAAATGAATACAAACCAAACTTAAAAACTTAGGATTGATTTAGGATACTGCATCAATCAATTTAAATAAATTAGTTTTTAAAATTTTTAATACAATGTTCAAAAAATATATACTAAATATTGTGTGTTTGTTTTACAAATCAAACCCAAGTGAAATTGGAATTTTCCAATTAAAAATATAATTTTTGAAAATAATGGAGATAGGATATCCTATCTTCAACATGCACCTTTGCCTTCAATTCTATTACCACCCTTTTGTAAGTGTATTTTTGCCATTGTTCAAATAGAGTTTGGCTACTACAATGATTTTCTTAGGAACTTTACGAACTTGGATGATGTGTTGAATGGTATTAGAGCTAAAAGTAGGGTGATGGAATTAGACACCAAACAAAATGCGTTGGTTTACCTTAAGCCTCATGGACATATTTAGACAGTGAATTCCATCCTTGATACCTCCATTAGGAGGTAGACCCCATTAAAAACCAACACATTCCTTCCCTTGAGAAATTTCTTAGGGCCCCATATGCCAATGAGGTCATTTGAATTTCTAACATAGTTGGATGGACTACAATGGTAAGCCCCCCGTCAATGTTTGGGTTTGAACTCATGACCACCTTACTATTCTAACACAACCAAAGCCACTTAATTACCAAGGCTATAGGTGCCCTAATTGGTTTATAATATTGAGTAAGTATAAGAAAGTAAAAGAATTGTAGCTCATTTCAATAATAAATTGTTAAAAAAGTCCTTTATACAACTTCTATTTATGAGAGTTTATAATTGATATTGAATATCTAATTTGTATACTTTTTAAACATAGTTTAGTTTTACAATATCCAAAAATGCAACATGAAAGATCTAGAAATCCCTTACACCTAAGAGATCTGACAAAAAGAATTTATAGTTCAATAATAAGAACTATATTCAAACCCTTATTTGGGTGACTTAAGATGTTATCTTATATATTAAAAAAGTCCAATGAATCATAATCATGTCCAATGGGCATAGTTTTGATTATCATAAAAAAAATTCTTTTATTGAATTTTGTTGTCCATTATGAAAATATTCCATAGCCTCTCATTGCCTAAGGGGACCACAACTGTCCTCAGAGAGCTTCAAGTTCAATTCAAAGTGCTATAACTTTTGCATCTAATGTTCAAATTCAATAAAATTTGTTGGGATATCTATACTCTCACTTCTAATTTGTGTGATAAATTTTTCAGATCAATCCAAGATGTATTGATTTCTTGGAAGCCAATCAAAGTTCATAGTTTCAATTTGAGTTCACCAAACTACATTTGAAAGCTACAACTTTGGGGGCTTGTATCTCCTTCATCTAATGTTTGTTTTCAATAACATTTGTTGGGTTATATTTTCCTTGAAGTCACTAGAAGAAAACTGCATTTTATTTGTCAAAAATTGCATTTTACTTGTCAAAACTACGTTTTACTTGACAAAAATTGTGTTTTACTCAACCAAAAAAAGTATGGAATCGGTTTTGTTGAGTTCTCTCTTCATAATGCAAAATTTTGTGTTCGAATGTTTCAACGCAAAATTTGACAAGTAAAATGCAGATTTTTGACAAGTAAAACAATTTTTTTGTGTTGGAATGCAAAATTTAGCGTTGCGAAGGGAGAACTCAACAAAACCGACTCCATACTTTTATGTTGAGTAAAACACATTTTTTGTCAAGTACAACGCAATTTTCTTCTAGTGAGTCCTGTTGTTGTGGTAAAATTTTCATGTCAATCCAAGTTGTTTTGAATGTTTGGGAGCAATTGAAGCTCAAAATCCCAACACTTTTGGATTACAATGAACTTTGGAGACTTGTTTCTTCTTCATATAGTGTCCATTTCCAATAATCTTTTTTGAAAAAGTTGCTCATACTAGTCTAGTTTATGTGGCTAAAATTTCATATCAATCCAAGAAGTTATGAGTGACTCATAAACATTTTAATAGAAGAAGGTTCAACCTTAGACATGTTTTTTTGCAACTTTTCTTGCTATTTTTTTTTTAACATTTGAAATCCATTTTGCACCCACAACAAGTCAATTCAACAATACGGATTCTAAACCACTTTATACTTTCAAGCTTCTTCATTTGAGTAGGTTTAGAAATCGAATTTCACCTCCAAATGTGTTGGTAGGAAAATTTCAGCATCCTTTTCCAACACTCCTAAAACATTATAATCTTGCAATCTACATGGCCAAATGACTCCAAATTTGATTCACGTCATCCACAACATGTACACTACAAGATTGTACAGTTGAAATCTCTGTAACTTAGTGTCATTTAGATCTATAACACTTCAAAAAGCAATCATGTTTTTGAACCCAAACAAGCCTTAGGCAACGAGGGATTAAACTAGTTGAGCCATTCCCATCAGATGTTTCATTTGCATCCATCTTTCACACCCTCAAGTTATTTATCTCCTTCTTCTTCTTCTTCTTCCATTCAAAAATTTAAAAAACACACTACAACCAAAAAAGCGAGCTGTTGTGTCCTCTGGCAACAACCCAAGGCCACCCATGGGGAGCACATGGCTTCAAAGTGGAGAAGGCTGCCAATTCCAGTGTTGACAAAAGCTAGTTCTGGCGATCATGACCAAGGCATGTTTTATTCCTTTTACTGTTATGAATTGAAGTGCCTCCACCCACGTGTCCGAATTCCGTCCAAAATGCCTTTCTTTCTTTCTTTTTGAAACAAACAAAACTAGTATAAATTTCATTGCAGCTAAAGGGGCAAAATCCAGAATACCTCACCTTACAATTTATGGTGAGGTGCAGGCACAAGGAACTTAACTTAAGCTCTGGACGGGCTCTGACCATCCAACTTCGCCGTCATCAAGTTCCAGACCGATCAAAAGTCTGACCCATCCTGCCCCCCTCTGCCCCATCCGTCCGTCCGTCGCCCCACTCACACTTCCTCCCTTAGGGGAAGAAAAAAAAATTCTCACTTTTTTTTTCACGCAAGGAAAGGAACTTTTACTGCAAGAAAAAAAAGAGAACAAAGGTGCAAGCAGCATGGGAGGACAAGTGAAACGAACAAGGAAAAAACAAACAATTAATTATATACAAAGTGCCACCTAGGCAAGGTGGAGACCGCCTCATTGTGACCCAACAACCTATGGCGATTAGAAAACAAATGTGGCCCGTGGGTTGGAAAGAGCCCATCTTAGAGAATTGTCAATTGTTAACCTTTAAACGACGAATTGGTGACCATGGAAATCATCCTTTTTGATATTGTGGGAATCACTGGTTTAAGAGAATCTAAAAGCACTTGTTGGAAGTGAAAGTATTGTAGAAGGTCTTCCCTTTTTACACAAAATTATGAGGATGAACAATTGCACTTTTCTCCTACACTAAAAGATTCTCTATCATCCATCGGACGCAAACATCCACTTCAACATTTAGAGGATTTAGGGAGGCAATCCTTGTATCTGCCAAACAAGTTTCAATAGTGGGAAAATTTTCCCATGTGTAGAAATAAAGTTCAGAAGGTTTCCATAATTTTCCAGATTTTTATATCTCAAAAATATAATTACTATGAATTTATTAGTTGAAGATCTTGTTCCACCTAAGTATACTCATTATACGTACTTCTTATTTCCAACCAAGGGTTGGTTGCAAAATGCACCAAAGGTTGGTGCAATATTGAGAGTCTTGTAACAAATCATAATGTGCTAGAATTGTGCTAAGAATTGTGCTAAAATCAATCATTGTTAATCACTTCCTGCACATAATTTCATTATCCTAAAGTTCTAGAATGGTGTCGGGGGTGATTAGGAATAGGTTGCCTTCCATACAACAACTTTTTTTTTTTTCATTTTTCAAATGGAAATCTACGATTTGAGAATTGTCAGTTAGTTCATTGTTAATCCCTAGTGTTCCTTGACTATATTTTCACCAAAAATGCTCCAAACTTGCCATTTGTGGTATAAGTACCAAATTTTAGAAAAAAAAACATTTTTGGACACATATAATTGTAAGATCTTGTAGTATGCTGGTTTGAGAATATGTGGAAAAAATTTCAAAAATTTTCATAGTGTGCATTGCAAAAAATAAGTGTTTGAAGTGACATAAATCCTTTTAGGGGCCTTGTGAAAAATTTAGCAACTGCACTTCACAAGGTCAAATTTGTATGAAAAAATGTCCATATTGGTGGTGTTTCTTTGGATTCATTCTTCAAGGCAAGTTGGCTACATGCTTGAAAAATTTCAAATCATTTGGAATTGTGCAACATATAAAGTAGAAAGAAATACTAAATTGTTAAGAATTTATTTATGGAATTGAAAAATGGCAATGCAATGGTTGAAATGTTGTGATAAACAATCTACATCCTATGTTTTATTTTTGTTTTTTTATAATTTTTTTGAAAATTGAGTTAAATAAAGAACTTCAAAGTTTATTTTAGAGTAGAGAATCCATAGTTGCCCACGAACTAAAACTCCTCATAACTTTCATGTCATTAATCAAAACATAATGATTCGAAGCTTTCTATATGTATATAAATCTAGAAAACCAATTTCAAAACTTTTTTAATGAAAAAAGTGATTTTTTAATCAACCCAAACTGCTCGGCCAAGGAAAAAAACTATAGATCACACGATAACTTTTTAACCATGTAGTAAAAAATTATGAAAATTTTTGAGCCTTAAGGAAAAACCTTGTCCGTGTGTTGTGTGAAAATTTCAAAGGAAAAAAACAAAACAAAAAGAACTCCACTCATAGTGTGCTACTCAAAACCACTATGTTGGCAAAAAAATTGTTTGGTCTTTTAGGAACTAATTGATGCCTTTGGGAAAATAACTAGTTGGAGTGTGAAATAGAGGATCCGAAAAAATGGACATAAAATTGGGAGGGTTGGAAATTAATTGTTGTGCAAAGAAAAGGGGTACGTAATCATCACTTTTATGAAATTGTTAGATTTTAGCCACTTGCCATTTCAAATCCAAGGCTAATACTCAAGGTACTAGAGGTGAGTATGTTCTTATACAAGGTGGGTATCACTTTTACTTTCACGTTGGCTATTGAGAGGATAGGGCAAGGCAAGGGTGGGAACCGCTTTAGGGTTGGTCATGGTGGCCAGCCCTTGCTTCATTGTCCATATCTCTTCAACACAATGAAATTCAAAGTCTAATTTCAAAACCAACATATCTTTGAAAAAGATAGGAGGGAATCTTTACAAATTTGAATTTGAAGGAAAGTGGATGGTGAGAAGTTGATACTAGAGGAAACAATCCAAGAGATTTTGATGAAGGAGAGGATGCCACCAGTGCCTTTGGCCCAGGTTGACCATTGAGAGGATAGGGTAGGTCAAGGGTGGAAATTGCTTAGGGTTGGTTGTGATGGCCAACCCTTGCTTCATTGTCCGTGTCTACCCAACGCAATTAAATTTAAAGTTTAGTTTCAAAACCAACATATTTTATAAAAAAAAAGGATTGCAGTCTTTGCAAATTTGAATTTGAAGGAAAGTGAACGGTGAGGAGTTGATATTAAAGGAAACAAACCTAGAGATTTTGATGAAGAAGAGGATGCCAACAATGCCTTTGGTCAAGGTTGACTGTTGAGAGGATAGGGTGGGTTAAGGGTGGGAATTACTTAGGGTTTTTTGTGGTGGCCAACCCTTGCTTCATTGTCCATGTCTACCCAACCTAATGAGATTCAAAACCTAATTTCAAAACCAACATATCTTTGAAAGAAGAAGATTACAATCTTTGCAAATTGTGAATTTGAAGGAAAGTGGATGGTGAGAGGTTGATACTAGAAGAAACAAACCAGGAGATTTTGATGAAGGAGAGGATGCCCTTGGGCCCCTTTTACCCTTCTCTACAAAGAGGAGGTGCATTGCCTTGACAAAACACTAGTAAGGTAGCAAACTCTAAAATCACCCATATCCTCAAAATTTACACTATGCATACATGTTGCTTTCTCATAGCCTTTAACAATGTACAAATTGTGTACATTTTAGGAGGTGGGCGATTGTAGAGCCCTATGCCATTTCAACTTCAAAATTTTACAGCTAATTCCACAAAGCTCCAAAAAACATGAAACGACTTGGATTAGATGCCAATCCCACTCCTCTTTCAAGGAAAATTTACCGAAAATGATTTCAAGAAGCTTCTGGTCCCCAAAATTCAGTTTCAGCTCTTAGGTGACCTTAAATCACCTCCTCCGCACATGTTTTAAACATGACTGATCGGTCACCCCTCTGCCTGAACCCCCCCTTTTATTTATATATATTAAGCCCCTGTATTACTGTTTGACATTCTCTCCCTCCCAATAATTTCTGCCAATCTTTCCAATGAGTGTACTTGGTCCATCCTGTGCATCTGGATTTGGGTCTCCACCTTGCTCCGAAGCGTCACACATTCTCCACTGATCAGCACGCAGGCCACTCCCATTATAAAATGAATGACCAAAGGCCTGCATGATTGCAGCTTCCATACCGCAGTGCATGGGGAGACAACAGAAACAACTCAAGGGCAGGCAAGTAAACGCCATATTTTATACATACTATACATTTTTTAAAGTTCAGTTCAATGGAATTCAAGGGGTTGGGTTGGGAGTGACGTAAGGTAGGTACACCCAAATGTGCCACTGACCTTAAACCGCCATCTATACCATACGTACATCTCCAAAATCAGTTCTGTACCTATGTGGAAGAAACACTTTCAGAACCCAAACTTTGTTCCTTAATAACTTTTGCATACAGTATCCAAATGCCACGTTCTCTTGTGCGTTGGAACCTCCTTTCACTTGCCAACAAGAACATATGAAATTTTGACCAATTTAATAATAGGAAATAGGCTCAGTAGCAATTAGTGGCGGTTTTAGGTGTACCCACCTTAACCTACTTTTTGAGTATCGTCTCCTCTCCTCTCCAAGTCTGCCCCTGCTCCTGTTGTGTAAGTTTGAAATCAATTAAAAGTGGAGTGGGACTGAACGGAGCTTGCCTCCAGCCTCACTGTGCCCTGAGATCTGACTTCCGTCCCTCATCATACAGGAGCACGATGTCCTGGCGCTGCTGCTGCTGCTGTTGCAGGGCAGGACTGACGTTAGTGAGTTAAGGCTTGGGTCATCATTCCACTCAGATTTTCACATCACACATTCAATGGCGGAAAACAAAACAGAAGGGAGGCTTCAGTGGGGTTGGGTTTGTTTTGGGTTTTGGGTTTTCCAAGGCAGTGGGAGCTGCAGGTGTCTGTCAGCTTAACCCTTGAAACGCACTTGGGGTCGCACTATATAAGGTAGAACTACCCATTACCACCATTTACCCAATTCCACCACCTACAGGTTCCTCCCATTTCCATCACTGGCCCATCTTATTACCATAATCTTACTCATCCATGATCATGATGGCAATGCACTGGGGAGCGGACACATCAGCCCACGCTTCAACAATGGTTTGGTACTTTGGTTATACTTTACCAAGGGTCTACTCATAGTTTTACATTTCAGCTTTGAAAAATCACAAAAAACTCAATTCTTGTCAGAATGTCTTCATTTTTTTTGCAATTGACTTCTCTCAAACAATTCAATCTCTGAAAAATATGAGAGCTCATAAATAGCTTCTCCAAAGTACCTAGATAGCAAATCTGTATAGTAATGGGTAGTTCTACCTTAAGTTAAGGGAGGTTCTAAAAGCAGGATACTAAATCATGCCCACAAAGTGGGCCCAATGGGATGATTTGGGGTTTGGGGTTTTGGGGGTAAAAGTAAAAAATATGCTCCCTATTTTGAGCAATATCTAGGGTATATATTAATCCTTTTGTAGCTAATTTGGGTGTCTTTGATTGCAAATATGGATTCAAAATTTGTAAAAAAAAAATTATATGAAAAATTTAAAAAGTTCATGTGTTTTCTCCTGGGGTAAATCTAGCTTCTTGGGCCCATTTCATGGGCAGGGTTCAACGTACCCTGTTGTAAAATGGATCAAGCTTTGAAATGGCTCACCCCCTTCAGTGTACACTCTTTATACATGTTTTTATTTCTATAGCCTCCAGCAATGTGAACATTTTGGGAGGTGAGCCATTTTAGAGCCTTGTACCATTTCAACTTCAAAATTTTATAACTCATTCTACAAAGCTCCAAAAAATATGAAGCAAGTTGGGTAGGTTAGATGCCAATTCTACTTGTTTTTCAAGGAAAATTTACTAAAAAACTAATTTCAAGATGTTTCACCTCCCCCACAATTCAATTCTGGCCTTTAAATGGTTCATTTGCAAACCTCCAACCTTACGACCCATATTTAGTCTTAAAACTCTTTGATTGTGGTTTAAATCCCCAAGGATGTTGTTTTCTATACGCACCCCCTTATTGTGTACAAAAGGGGAAATTGAGTAGCACATGAATCCCATTCAAGCTATAAATTTCAAACCAAGTTATAGACATATTATTAGTCAATTGAATTTTTTGGGGGAATTTTTGAGTGTTTGGAAAAGATTGAATGAATTCAATATACAAACAATGTACACCAATTCTGTAGAAAGGCAATATCCTTAAGGATTAATATGTGAAATTAAGTTTTTATCATCACTCTCATACATTGTCCATCCATTCAAATTTTTACTTCACACATTCAATTGTTGAATGGATGGGAAAATGGAGTGTTTTGTTTTCCCAATCAAGTAGAAGTTGTAGGTGTCCATTAGCTTAATCCTTGAAAGGCACTTGAAGTCGCATTGTGTAACCCGTATTCAATCTTACAATTCTTCAATTGTGGTTTAATATGTGAATTGTAATACATGTAACTATTTGTGTACTATTAGTATCATTCATTTACTTTGTGCTAAAAAGTATTTGGTCAATGTTTTTTTGATCAAATACCAGAGAATTCATAATATACGATATGGCCGCAAAGGGCTTTTGAGCCTTTGAAGGGTTAAGTGGGCTAAGTGGACTAGTAATATGTTTGAGTAGACTTAGGTTGTGTACTTCTTTGGTTGCATACAAGGTCTAAATGTTTGAGTTTAATACACATCCCACTTAACTCCTCCAAACAATAGGCTACAACAATACGGACCCAATGAGCAAGATAGGATTCTTGGCCACACTCCTAGGACTACAAATTATTTTATGTGCAAATATTACAATGATCCATGTATTCCTACTTCATTTGAAAACAAATAACCTCAATGAACCAACTCACATTTTTATAGATAACTTCAACTCTGTTTACCTCATCAACACACATCAAACATCCATCCACTCAAATAAGATACCTAGGCAAAAACATCCTCAACTACTACTAGATATTCCTGTACATTTCCTCTTATGCTACAAAGTGATATACCCGCACTACAAGGAAATAAAAAAACAAAGAACCTTGCCAAGTAAGTTAGAAATTTAAAAGAACTTCTTTTACTAGAGCATGATTGTGAATATGCTTGTACTACACCCTACTTCCTTTACAAAGATAATTGGCCCTCTTTACAATGGACACCATATAAAGGCCCAATTAGCCTTCTTAAAACCTACATCAAAAAATAGAAATCCCTTCTAATTTACTTGTAGAACAATTCCTAGGCATTGAAAAATGGGCAAACAATTCAAATATTAATAACTCTTTATCTAATAAACTTTAAATCGACCCTTTTATTTCAAATGCCTAAATCATGCATCATTTTATAGTATGGACAATACATGGATCAAGTACACAAACACTTGTTCTACCCAATACAATATCCCTCATCTCTAATGCACATTTCGCAATTTAGAACAAACAAACACATTTATATAAGTTTTCCTACCTTGCACTAATCCAAACATCAAAGCCCTTAGCATACAACAAGATAACAAAGTAGTATATAAACTCCAAAAAATGATACTATTACATACAAAGTCTAGATGCACTGTACTCATGAATGCAAGAAATTTCAAAGATCCATCTCTAAAGCACATTGTTCCACCATGGTCATACCCTTATTATTGCCCTAATTCCATGAATTGTACACAAAATGCCCATCCATGCCCTCATATGTTTTGTCTTCAAACAACATTTTTCCAAAATGATCTTCCATCTATTCCATCACAACAATACAAAATTCAATTCATCAAATTTATATATTGCAATGATAGATTCTTTTTAAACTCCAAGACACAAAAGCTCAATAAATACCATTCACTCGTTAATTACCAACACTTGTAACCTAGGTTGGAATACACAAGTACATGTAGTACAACTCATAAGCCATTTGTACAATCACTTCATCAACATCATTAAATCTCCATTTCAACTATACATTTTTTTCTTTTAATGTTAATAACATTGCCAATAAATATGCTACTTGCATACTATAATATAAAAAAAATTTAGAAAACAATCAAAATCTTCCTAGTACACACGAATTACCTAAAATCAAATTATTCTCTTTACACTGCTTCTACCCTTCTCCTACACTCAACACTCCTCCTTTTACAATGCTAACAAATTATCCAATTCTCAATTAAATTAGTTAGTATAGAGTCTCCCTTCTTATGAAGGTATGTAGTTTAGATGTCACTTGGACCACCTTGTTGGAGCCAAATATGACTCTAAACAAATAAACTCATCATATATGCCAACTACTCAAAGTAGTTAAACTTAGAGTTATTACTCTTTCTTCATATACCAACATCACTTATATAGGTGCATTGCATTCCTTTGTAAATCAACACTATATTGTTGCTTTTGTGAACAATATAGTCACCTTTGACAAAAAATAATTGATTTTTTTGAAGTTGAATAGTTTTGGAAATGAATATGTTACTTTGCCAAATTCAAAGAAAATGAAATATAAAAAAACTTTACAATGTCGGAAAAGATACCTATATAGCTTGATCCTAGAATATATTTATTGAATAACACAAAATCCAAATTTATTCTTTTAACATTCTCAACAAAGCAAGGGTATTATGGAAATCAACGAATTCATTGAAAGTCATGACTATCACTTTCTTATGCAATAAAGAAACCATTCAACTTCCAACATTATTTATTTGAAGGATTGTCTACAGTCAAAAAACTATTTAATAGTTGCCAAATAATTTATTAATAAAAAATGAATTGTTAAATTAGTCCTTTCAATTTTAAATAATTATTACATAAAAATGTGCCAAAGGTGACCTTAGGCAATGATATATGTTTTAAAAATGATGTTTTGATACAATATTCTCTTGAGAGCTCAAGGTCCATAATTTGCCATTTCTTCTTCTTCTAATAGAACTTAAAAGATCATGGTCTAAAATTCTTTTTAATTAACACTTTTACATTAATTTTAATATAATTTATCCAAGTCTTAGTACATGAATGTAGATGCCAACATATTCCAATGGTATTGGATTCATTACATTATGTTATGCAAAACTTGAATGAAATAGTAGTACCTAAACAATTAAGGCAGGAAGCACATTGCATTGCCTATAGATATAATTATTGGATTCACATTTTTTTTCTAAAGAACAACAAGTTAGGGTTTATTTCACATGCCAACTCATTTTTGGAAATAAAGTGGTACTATAAAAAATAAAAATATGAACATATTGCTTTCCATTGTGATTCCTAGGAGGGTATTATTTTTACCCTTTTAAATTCAAATGTGGCTCTTACTTCCCTACATATGGTTCCAGTGGAAGTTCCAAAGTACTGTAAGTTGAAACAATTTTGCCATGTGTAGAAGCCACATGGGTGAGTTCATTGAATTCATTAAATGGTGACTTTCCAACCCAATTCTAACCCTTTCATCCCCGATTTCAAAAATTTGAGTCCCAATTGCACACTCAATGCAATAAAAACTACAATAAAATGCAATAGAATTGAATTGCATCCAAAAGTAGGGCTCCAAATTGGGTTGAAGTCCATAATGGATCTCTTTAACTTAAATAATAATTATGGTTTTCACTTTTCTAAAATTTGCATTACTAACCACTACTACGCATAATTTACTTATGATAATATCATATGTATATCATTTGTATAAAATGTAGACATGCCAATGTATACAAAGTTCAAGGATTATTTTCCATACTCAAATTTTACCCTTAAAAACCAAGGCTCTTAAAAAAAATTAAAAACACACACAAAATTGTCATTTCTATTGCAAAGTGGAAAACATTTAGTTTATTTTTTCTTGCATATCTAGTCATTGGATCTTGCACTAATCTAGTATAAAAATGTATGGAAGAAATTTTAAAACTTTGACTCTGTCAATGGTAAGATATTTAAGTATAAAGTGATTGAAAAAATAATTTCCTTGCACCTTGCGTCCTTGCAATTACATTATGAATTTTTGAATCTTTTTAACTTAAATTTTTTTGCAATATATATTTTGAATTAAGAAAAAATTATGTTAGAGAATTGAGTTGAGAGTATAGGAAAAATAATTTTAAAAAATGCACACTTGATTTTCATTCATTAAAAAATTGTTAAGTAGAAGAAGATACCACATAGAAGGAAGAACTAAATCATCAATAGTTCTAAGATGAAATCGAAATATACTAATCCTCATAGTGAAATTGTTCTAGCAAGAAAACTAAACCCTGTAATATTTTTTAAATTGTAAAAATTGAGTTCAAAAGTATTTTACATAAAAAAATAAAATTTTAAAAATTCTATTTTGAATTATTGTAATTATTTTTGTATTGTATTTTGAGCTTAGTATGACATACATTTTGCTCTTGGGCATAGATTGGAATAAAAATTATATCCCTCAAAAGCTAATTTGTTTTTTTACCTTTGAAAAAGATTCCATAAATCATGTCAAAATTTGAGATCATAGAAATCTACTTGAACTTTCATTTGCTCCCCAATGGGACACTTAGTCTTTTGGAGGTTAATCTCAAATATGCAACTATTCACAAGGTGACCGATGAATGATTTGGTTAATTCACTCCATTTGACATAAACTTCAAAATTAATGTAATAACCAATTAAAAGAAGAAATTAATGAATTAGTGCTAGGGACATTATTATTTGGAGGAATTACTATTTTTTAATGAGTTTTAACAATCAAAGGATATAGCCCTTTCACAAAGATAATTAGTTAGCCCCTCCAAAGTTCAAATTCTTAGTACATTGTTTATTTCTACAATTTTCACGTGACACTTTTAGTCCTTGGTTTCGTTACATGGTTAAAACTTAATCTCAACATAGCTATTTTGAGTATATCTAGTTAGTATAAAGTTTATCCGAGTTGGCATTAGATGAAATTGAGGTTTTCAATAAGATTGCAAATTTTCAAACTATAGAAAACTTGGGAACTGCACTACATTAGTAGTCTAAAATGGTTAGGAGATGATCACATCAAATAACTATATTTAATTATTTTTTAATTAAAAAATAATTATTAAATATTAAGATAGTTGTGCAAGGGGAATACCCTCCAAACAGCCCTTGTATGGCTTGAGATTTCATCCAATGTCTTGATGTATTAGCACAAAACCATCAAAAATAGTACAAAATAAAGGACCCAAATCTTTGTAGCCATAGTGCCAATTAGTGTCTCCAACAATTTTGAATTGGTATGCCATCAAATGACTTGCTATGTACAATTAGTAACCTAGTTGAAAATGTCTACCATAAATTTAGGATAGGGTCAATACTTCTCTAACAAATACTATCTCCATCCCCAAATGATCTTGTTGAACAAAATCTTCTAGAATAAAGTTGAAAGTAACATTTTAAAAAACTGTTTTGTACTGTAAGTAGAGTTCAGTGCATTCCTAGCATTCTATAAACTTTGAGCTTTGGAACCCTTTTCAAAGTGCAATTTGGGAGTATTGAAAGTGGAATTTTTTGGAAATTTTCATAGAGCACCAATGGACATTTAATTGTTGATTGTGAGGTGTTATTTTGTGGATAGTTAGTATGGGCTTTAGGCCATGTGCGGACCTTTGTACCACCTCCCAAAGCTTCATCTCCTTCAATCAGACAACATTCAAAGAGATACAAAAAATAAGAACAAACAATATTGATTGACTTCTTTAGTTATTTCATTTGTCTTTAGATTGACGATTGTATAGATTGAGGAGGAATTATTGTTTGGAATTATTTTTCTAGTCCTAGATAGCAATCAAAAGCCAAATTTCATCAATTTTCAACATTAGAAAGTACATTAGGAAGATCACTTTGGGACAAAAAATTGAGGCCAACAAGATCATTTGGGGACAAAGGGAGTATATTTTTTGCAACACTTTTCTATAGAATGTATTTTTTTTCATGAAAAACAAAGTTTAAAAATATAATTTTTTTGGACAATGTATTTTTTTTTTATCAATATACAAGAGTTTTTTCTTTTAAAAACTAATTCCCCAAAATTTTTGTCATCTATTTTTAAAATTATTTTCTTCTCAACTTGCCTTACAACTATGATATCATAGTTTCATCCACTTCATTTTCAACATTTTCATGAAATGATCCAATTGTTCCCATTCATACATGAATGTGTTCCCTTTTTCTAAAAAATTTCAAAAATAATTTTTGAATATTCAGAAATTTCAACAATGAAATTTTCTCAAATTTTCAAAAATAGTTGTACAATTTTTCATGTTTTAGGCATGCTCCAATTTTCCCCTAATAATTTAGGAAACTGACCTACACTTGGGGTATGTGACAAGTAATGTGATGCCATATGAGTCTAATATTATATCAAAATCAAAGTTTTTTTATTTTTTTTACTTTCTTGGTTCCAAAACAAATAATTTGGCTAAAAAATGGCAAGGAACCATGAAGTTTTTCATCGGAAAAACTTGGATGAGATTAAAGACAAAACCTTGGATGAGATTGCCAGATTGTGGATGAAAACAGAGTTATGGACATGTGATATGTGCGTGCTGATGAGATATTTTCCATCCAATATGTGGATGAATGTTGAAATTTGGAGCACCACTATAACATTTTATATCGCCACTTTGGCACTTCATAAAAAGATGAAAAAGCAAAAGCCCTGGTCAGTATAAGAAAGGAAAGTCACTCATAGTTTCCGACACATTGCAACAGAGTCCTCTGAGTGCATGATCCTGTTCTGGTACGTCATTAAGTTTAAATTCCTTCAACTTAAGTTCGATCATTTTGCTGCATCTTAATCCACTCAGACATCTTAATCAAAAGTTGACAAGGGTGGCAATCAGCATTTCAAGTACAACACTTACGCGATTCAGACATTCAGTGCTTGGCTGACTGCCTACTCAGAGAATATTAACGCATGCAAAGCTCTGGCATCCAACAGAGCATTATCATGAGCCATAACTTACAGCCTCAGACTGCAGAACGAGAGCAGAAAATTTCACTGCAAAAAATTTCACTGCAACAGATGTCACCTTGGAAACTTTCAGGGGTTGCGAATTACAATCAAAAGTGGAGTTCTGAGTGGTGTGTAATTTTATCTAGTGAACAGCACACAACGTGCAACTCCGATGTGTTTGGTTTTCTCTAGACCTTGCCCTACCTGCTCTACAAATGACAAATGGTTATGAATAGGGCTTCAACAACCCAGAAACGTTAGGACCCGAAAGATTTCAAAAAGAGCAGGAAAGCTAGAATTGGGTCCGCAGCAGGAATCATACCATTCATTTCAGTTGGAATTCTTGGTTTTGTCGCGTCTCTTTTTGAACAAGAGATGAGCCAGTGACAGACCATTTATAACAGGGGCAGTTTCTCCGTTGATGAGAGCCTCTTGAATGTATACTTTTTGATCTCTTTAAGTGGTCGAAGGTGATGGCGTGTCCTTCGGCCTGGATAAAAGAAAAGAAAAAGAAAAGAACACCAAAACTCAATTAGTGAAAGGCTTAAGGAATTTCTTTAAAAATCACAAAAACTGTTTTTGGGGGTGGAATAATTCAGTACGAGAATCTGTCAGTTCTATATAGGAGTTGAAATAAATCAGTTGAGAGGCTTCAATGAAGGTAACAAGCTGTGCCAATCAAAAGAACGATAAGAAATTTGTTTCGAAAGTTGAGTTTCAACAGTCTAGCTTCCAAGCTGGACGCTCTGTGTTTATAAGCTTAAGCTCTTCGGGTTGAGAATTCGAGAGAAAAGAAAAATTACAGATCCATTAATTACCATTGGCTCCTGTCAATATAATTCAACATGGCATTCAAAGCCCGCCCGCTGTCAATGGCTTCTTTTGCTCGTTCCACTGCAGCAAGTGGACTTTCGGCACCCACACATCCAAGCAAATGGTCGGCTACAGCTGCATTTAGAACGATACGATCATACGCAGGTCCCTTTTCTCCTCGAAGTGCTGCCATCCCAAGCTCTACGTTTTTCTCAACCTGCATTTGGAGTCAAAGATTAAAAAAAGCCACAGAATGACAATAACCGGTATTAGAAGTGTCTGAAGGATCTAGTTAACCCCGAAAGCCCAAACTGGTCCTCGTGTTTTTTCAGCAGTTTTGAGTAGCCCATGTGGAGACTTTCTTGTGTCCAGATTCATTTGTTTTGTGACCAACACATACAGCGTTCTTCATCGATTCTGGAGAAATCAAAATTTTCACCCTCTTAATCATGATTTTCACAATCCGATCAGTCAAATAGGTCATTTAAAATCTTGGTCCTCTAGAGGTTAATATCCTGCGCCACTTTCTTTCTCTAAAACTCTGTCAGAAGAAAAACGCCAGGAACACCTACCGATTTATCCACTCGTGGTGTAGATGATGGAGCAATTCCGTACTCTTTGGCATTCAACTCGACGGTGAAGGTTTCTCTCAGAACTCCTGCAGGGAGACGAGGGCACATCAGAAAAACAATGCCATGGCATAGAAGTCAAATAATGGTGGTGACAAAGAAATTCATCTCAAAAGCAAAGTAACAATCGTGACCGAAAGGTATTAAGCGCAGGTTGTAGGCCAGACCTTCTGGATTGCCAATGTCAGTAAAAGGGGTCTGTTGAGGTCTGAATCCAGCAATGTAGTTCACCGGTCTCCCCTTCACCACAGCGTCAGGCGACCTATCTTTCGTTGTGAGAGACAACGCGCCTTCCTCTCCCTGCAATTTACATCCATTTTTTGACATGAGTAAATCAAGCACTAAAAGCTGAAGATCCTGGGAATACAAAACGGATCTAGGTATTGCATGCAAAGAAGAAGATTACGATCCACATCTATGAAATTTAAGACTCCGAATTCAAAGCAATATGATAGCCAAATGGAGGAATGCCAGATCTCTGGTAAAGTTACCGCACCATTTGCAGCAGGTAAGGAAGAACACCCACATTTCCACATAATTTTACTGGACTAAACAGAACCTTCCTTGAGCTTAAAACCGGGAACTCCATTGCAAACTCAGCTCAAGACAAGAAGCTCCAACAAACGCAGACATTGTAGTCCGCTTGATCTTAGGGCCTTCTTAGGTTTCACAGGTCGAAGCCACAAGCTTCAGATGACAGGTTTAAAATTTGAACTAACATCCTGTGATAGCAAGCATAAAATAATCCTTTTACCGTTATGACACCGTATGACACCATATGACACATCTGAGGTAACAAGTTTGCAAGCCACCTCAAAGAGGTAGCTTGAAACCTTATAATGTCAAACATTTTTAGCATGCCTCTTTATGCTCATTCTTGTACCTTGGACTACTGTGAAGTTGACATTGAACAAAACAAGAAAAATAAAATGAAAAAATGAAGGATCCAATCAAGGTGTAGGAAGTCTTGTTAACTCAAGCTTGTTGCTTCGACCTCTGCAATCTAAAAAGGGACCCCTGGACCCCTACAGATCTTGAGCAGGACAAAACTTGAATACGCACCTTGATGACCAGGCCAGCCTGCACTCCTCTTCTACGAATAAGCATTAAGAGAGGATCCTCGTAGCCCTCGTGATAGAAGCTAGCTACCATTGCTTCACGACCTGTGGCCTGTAAAGAAAATCACACTAGTATCAATACCTCAATGAAGACAACACAAAATCAGAAAAAAAGGTGGTGAATTCTCCTCAAGTCAATATGGTCAAAATAATCATCTCAATGGCATGCATTTGGTAGAAACTGAACAGATCAGATTTGATGGAGCTTTAAGAAAGATAAGTTGAGCTAGAATTAAAATGGTATTTAGATTGAGGAAACCTTAATGTAATGCTGCACTTTCTCAGTGGTTGCAAAAGGTGGTCGTTTCTTGATGTGCTCCCTCAAATCCACAAGAGAATGCCTGGATGAACAAACTCAGCAGCTGTCATTCAGTATACAGTACCTTCTTATAAAGACACGGAACTCAGCAAAACTCGACATAAGCTACACAACACAGAAATTTTCTCAAGCTTTGATCTGTGCTCAGTTGAAGTCATCAACAGTCATAAACGTGGTCCTGCACCAAGAGAAGTTCAATCGTCTACACATTCCAAAAAGCCACATATCTTTTAAGTGCTGTAACTGCAGCACAAATACAAATTTTGATCGCAACTACAGCAACGATCATTAGCCTAGCCAGCTACTTGATTTCCATTCGTGGATAGAATATTTTAAGTCAGATTCCTACATTACATTCTTTTCTGCTCATTTCTTTCGCAGCAGATACGTGGGCATTCCAAGCATAATGCAAAACGCTTACAATGATGGTCGAGCTTCTCGTTGGCTGATGTAAGCAAATCCCACATCTTTATCCTGTGCCCCAGGGAATAGGAAATTCGTCAGAAAAATGGCAATTCCAAAATAATTCAGCTTACCAGTTCAGATCGCCCAGATGATAAGGACGAAAAAGAGGCTCATTTCGAACACAACTACACGGTGAGATGTATGCTTTCAGTGGTAGAATAATAATATTACATTCAAAAGTAACCAACAGTGACCATTAAAACATGCAAGGCAGTAGGGAGATCTCATACAATTGATAACGAACCTCAAGAAGTCTCACTGCTGCTTTGGGGGTCAAGGTGGTATTCGCACCCAAGTGCTTCAGCATCTGCTCCTCTGTGACACCACCCTGCATATTGAATGAACCAATTCAGACTTGACAATCTCAAGACTGAGCAAAAACGATTCAACTGCCAAATTATTCTCTCAATCGTTCTTCACTATAGCAACCCCTCTCCATTCTCGCTGGAAAAAAAACACAACACCAATGACCTACCTTAGGAGGCATCCAATCAACTCCATGCAAAAGACAAGACTCCCCGTAGCTAGCACGCACAGCTGCTACGAAGAGAGAACTCCGGAAGAATCGTGTGTTCCCATCATACGGCTCACCATAATGTGTCAATGATTTCACATTGGCAATTGGTAATGAACCTGCAATTCATGAAGATCAAACCGGCTTCAGACAGGGCAACACAAACCCCAATCAATTATATCCATACTAAAACCGTTAAAAAACCCTAAAGCCTTCTCCTACAGTGACTTCCCAAAGTCTTACTCCTACATATTGGTTAAAATGCTAAAAGTGACGCCAAGAGCATCCTCTCCCTTAAAAGGCGCCCAAGGATTGCACATTCCACGAATTTCAAGGACCACTACTACAATGTAAAGTCTGCATTCACCTACAATAAGGGAGAGGTTCCATTCACCATACAGGTGAACTTTGAACCTTTCCCTATAACAATCTAGAAACTTGCGCCGTCTTAAATTTTGCACATTTATTCTGTGTCAAGCTAAAAATCAATTACAAAAAAATAAATGTCAATAGATTAAGCATTTTCACATTTAGCACAAACCAAAGCTCACGTGTGTAGCCTCTAATGTACTGTATGGTTAATACTGTCTCTACCTTACCTCAAAGACAACCAAGGATTTCACATTTCACGAATTTCAAGAGGAAAAGAAGACTCCAACACTGAGACATTTCACAATTTCAAGAGCCAAGAGACTCCACCCCACTGTACCTAGTTCATCATCGAAAGCCATGCAGTACGCTTTAAGCTCTCTGCCCGTCTCCCCATTCATCCGTGAACAGATCAGAAAAGCCGCCAGCAAAGCATCACTGACATCACCATTAGCTCCTTCCAGTGGCAGCACCCTCTTGAGCAACATCACCACTTCCTCATGCCCCAAGTGACCTCCCACCAGCACTTCTCTTAAAGCCCCCACCAGTCGGACATCAGGAGGAGACTTCCCTGAAAACATGGGTCCTATGTAAGAGGAGCCTCCCATAATCGTCCCTTCTGGATCGGCCAGGAACAGAACCTCCTCGGGTAGGCATTTGTAGAGAATCGGCCAAAGGGTCGCCATGGCCTTGCGCTCGCCTTCACTCCATCGCGTTGGGGGAGGAAAGCAATTAGCTCGTAATGTCATGGCACCAAAATACGCACCCATCTGGGCCTTGGACACTTTCTCAGCGTCCGGAAGCTCGCCCCGTGCTGCAGCAGCCACACTCAGTTCCATCAGGACTTGCTCCTCCGCCTATGAGCACACACACAATGCCAGAAAACAAAATAATTCTAGCAAGCTCTGGGCATCGAATGAATTCATGATCTTGCATTCAAAGTACACAAATTATGCGGCACTTTGATTACCATCAAGCAATCTTTTTCTCTTCCCTTGTTCTAATAAGGTCCTTTGATCACAAAATTCACTTAAGAATTGAGGAATCACAATAGGGATGTTGATCCATTTTAAGGTAGAGGACACAAAAACCGATAGTGATCTGATCTCGTTTCATTTACGAACCCCTGTTACCAACAGCAACTCATCTATTCCTACCTTTGGTTGGCCTTCAATTCGCAAGTTCGGTGAAAGCATGTCTTGGCTAACTTGGTCATTGCCATTGCCACTGATCTTTGAATGGAAATGTGATTAACTACAATTCCTTCGATAGTGGTCTACAACCTCCCACTTTGGATGAGAATCTCATACAGAGTAACAAAAATTGATTTCAACAGCATTTGGTTATTGTAGTAACCACAGTGATCTGTCCACAGCTCTATATATTGATCTCCCAATGAACTCACACGCCTAGAGATGTTAAAATGCTTTATAATGACGAAAAGAGTATCCTCTACCTCAATTCTAACGGGTGTAAAGTCTCTTATTTAAGAATGTTATTCAAGAAACCCATGCTACCTAATTTCACTTTATTTGAGAAAGAAAACAGTCCAGGTCCTATATGGGTGAGTAACAAGTAGCATACCTGATTGTAGAATAGTATTCAGCACTTTAAAAGCTTGCGCTTCATCCAAGGGTCGTGTTTGCGTGGGTCCAGTGCACACTTTGGCCTGTGCTTCCAGGAGCGTCTTATTAGGACCCACACCATCTTGCAACAGCTTCCCTCTTGCATGGAGGTCCGTCTCCCCATCGTCATCATCGGATGTCCTCAAACGTGAAGCTTTTCCAGCAACAGCGTGCATACTCATTCTACTTCTTCTTTGACATAGCTCAAGCTGTCTAATGCGAGAAACCCAACCTAATCTACACTCCGGGAAGGATCCCATTGCCATTGAGGTGAGGGTGTACAATGGAGATTTCTCTCTCAATGGCTCCCAAGAGTAACCAAGCTGCGTTCCTGGCTTCTGATCACAATTGCCCTCATAGGGACAAAAAGAGATCTTCCATGACAGAGCAAGCGTACTTCTATGGAGTGCTTCCATAGCTGTTTCCCTTCACAGCAAAACCTGTTGAGAAACGAAGAATCTAAGGAGGAGAATACTAAGACCTAATCCTGTCTCTTCTTGACGAACCCTTGTTACCAACAACAGCAACTCATGGATTCCAATCAACACTTGATTGGCCTTCAATTACCAATTCGGCTAACTTGATCGAGACGTTTGAATGCAAATGGGGTTGATTATAGTCCCTAAAACGGCGCTCAAAAACCTCCCGGTTCGCATGATTGTATTAGAAACTATCCAATAAATTCAGAAACAATTTCAAACAATTTCATCCCAAGAAAGTCTAACTCTTGTACAACCCCAAGTGATCTCTAGTGCGTGAGCTCTATTGAGTGATCTCCCAATGAAAACACACTCCTACATACATATAGGTTACAATGCTTACTTCCAGTGGCAGAAAGTGTATCATAAACCCAAAACCCATCTGCCGATCGCCTCACACATTCACAGCAAAACTCTGCTCCAATTTATCAATTAGGATCCCTCGAAAATCTAATCATTAAAAAGTTTCTCTGCTTCTACCTCTTGCTTCTGTCAAGGATCGCTACTCTCTGACCTCCAACTTTGAATTTCCCTAACAGCAATGGAGATTTGAGAAGATCCCAGATGAGTAATAAAGCCTGGGATGGAAACTGCTGCGTCCCCAATTGAATTGCAAGCTAGTGAAGAGTAGGATCTGATGGTGAGGGTGACGAAGAATATTACGAATTGTGTCGAGTTCAATTGTCTAGTCGGCAGGGAATTTGGGAAACTTTGGTGGCCCTGCAGTGCATGGGAAGGTCAGACGTCCGTGCGCGGGGAGCTGCCTCCGAGGGCGTCCACGAGCTTGTGGTGGTCCATAGATTTTTTTGGCCCGTGGAGCGAAGGGTAGAAACACCTAAAAGCAACATTTTTTTGGTCTCGAGACCAATTTTTTAAAGAGATTTTTAGCGAACTCAAGAAAAACGCAATGCAAGTGGTTTCATGATTTTCCAATACTTTAGTGATATATTATAAATTTGAAAACGTAGGACATCCTATATTTAAGGTAGAAATATCATAAATCATGATGCCATAATGGTACCATAAATACTTTCAATGTACATGTTCTTGTCATTTCAAGGCATAAATGATAAGAGCAGGTACATTGAAACTGTTTATGGTACTGGTACAATTTATAGTACTCCTACCTCAATACTAAACTCACCTTGAATGAACACCTTTGAAGCACAAAATGCCTCAACTCTCATTGGTTGCATTTGAAAATTGTGTTGATTTTAAATCAAGAAGGGGTCATTTTAGCCCATTTTTATAAGTTTTGAAGAATGAAAAATGATGCTCATATGTTTACACCTTGTTTGTTTTGGGCAATCTATCACAAATAAACAACCTAAAAAGGCATTTGTAAAAGAGTATAGGAAATTTGGAGTTTCTTTTTACTATATTTTGTCAAATCCTTCCATAAAAGAAGGGTGGGATTTGCTGAATATTTTGCCAAATTTTGTAATAAACCATGAAACAGGAATAGGAAAAATAGTTAAAAATAATACAAATTGGTGTCTTTATCTTACAAACAATCACCACATGAATGAGATTGCCATGGGGTAAAAGAATTATGCTAAAGAGGAGGAGGTTGTACATCAACAAAAACTAAGGTAGGTGCATCTATAGTTGATACAAATAGTAGCAAACCATTATTATTACTATTATTATTTTTATTATTAGATCTTATTGGCAAGTGATTGAAGAAGAATTCAAAGCACTTTAGCATGTGTTATTTGGCCTATGTATAAGTGAGTTATAAATTTTAAAGTCTTGTCTTTGTAAAAATTGACACTAAAAGGCCCTGAGCTTCTATGTTTGAAATGTGTACATCTTAGGTCATCTATATCTATGTGCGTTTTGGTCTTAAACCCTAAAGGACCAAGAGTCCCCTCGAGGATTTTTGAGAAGTTTGGGCAAGTTTCTATGACATCAATTTTTGGTGAATTTTTTTGAATTTTTTTAATAAAATAGAAAAATTCATTAGCTTTGTGGGAATATAATTTTTATTTCAATCGGTGCCTGGAAGCAAAAGTTAGGCAATCCTAAAACCACAAAAAAGAAAATCCACAAAAATTTTAAATATTTGATTTTTTCTTCTAGATCTTATTTTTATCTACATGTGAAGATTTGAATCATTCCATTTGGATTAGTGATATAAAAGTTATGGACAATCTTGTTTTTGAGACAATCTAAGCACCTTCTTGGAAAATAACTTATAGGATTCATTTCCGAATGCAATATTAAAAAAAATTCAAAAATTTGGAATGCAATATCCTTTTTTTTGACAAGGTTAAATTTTCTTACTAGAACAATCTTACCATTGGGATTATTGTGTTTCAATCCCATCTTAGAGATATAATTAATGATTTAGGTTTTCTTTCAATCTTGGACCTATTTCTACTTCATAATTTTCTAAAGAATGAAAATCAAGCATTAAATTTTTTTCCCCCTAGACTTTCAATTCAATTCTTCAACACCAAATTTTTTAATTCAAATTTCATAGTGCAAATTTTTACACAAATGGTGGTCAAAGTCATTTGATATTGCATGCTAATGTTTAAAAAAAAAATTCCCAACTTTGAATGCTAATATCTTCCAATCTTTCTGGTCAAACTTCATGAAATTTTTACCACATGATCTCAAGCAAGTAAAGTACAAGATCCTATGGTTAGATTTTAATTTTTTTTCTTAAGTGAATGCAGCAAAAATGGCAATTTTGAGTGTTTTTTGCAAAAAAATTGCCTTGGTCTTTTAGGAATTAAGGTAGGTATTGGATTCTACACACTATTAATTATAGATGTACATCTCTAAATGAGAGGAAATTTAAATAGGATGTTACTTAGAAAAAAAACTAGTGTGATAGAGACAAAGTCTCTTGTAGAAATGAAGCTTTATTATCTAGAACAAAGGAGTTTGGTTGACTTTATAATAGCACTCAAATCAACTAATTCTATTGCTTAAATCCTTGAATTAGGCCATCAAATTGGTTAAAAGGTTTTATATTAAAAGCTAGCCTAATTTGCCTTGTGGATGACAAGGCCACTTGTGTGATGCCTACATGGCAATTTTTTGGCACCAAAATATTAGATCCGTTTAAGTGAAAATATTGAATTGCCATAATCCTTGCCCCAATTCTAAAACTTAGGCCCAATTTGAGATGGCCAAATGAATGAGAAATTGGAGATTCCAAACTAGGTTTAGACCCAATATAAAGTGGGGTATTATTTTTTTGTATCAATAGAAGCTACACGTAAGGAAGATCAAGTCAAAAAACAACCTTGTACAATAGGGAATGATAGAACCTTTCAAAGATTAAAAAAGGATTGTTTATGTTGACTCTAGCTTGAATTTGGAGGAACTTTTTATTTATTTACAAGATGAAAAATGTTAGTGAAGGACTTACCTCAAACCAAGGAGAGTATTGCATAGGTAAATACCCAAGGTCTTCATTCAATATAAAAATCGGGTGTAAATTTCATCCAAAGTTTGAATGGATTATGATTTTTCCCTCTAGGGGAAATTTTTATAATGATAAATACTTCATGGCAAAAAAATTCATTGACAAAAAGACTTATGCATTGACAAAAGCTAGGCATGAGAAAGTTTGAGGTTGAAGTTAGCAAGGCTCTTGTAGTATAGTTAATGTTGGACATCCTTACTTCAGATCCATAATGGTCTCAACCAAAATGCTCTCCAACATGGCACTTTATGCTTGACTTTAAGCAAGCAAATTATCACTTATAATTTGTACCCTCCATGACATTCTCCAACCTTGAGTTACATAATCAAGTTGCTCAGGAAGATTGGCAAGGCAACAAATAATGTGATTGGCCAATGGGCACCTATCGAAAACAAAAAGCACTCTGTACAAATTGATTGGCAAATAGCACCACATGTCGAGAATTCTTGTCATGGTCGTTACAAACAATAATGGTCATGGAGGCGATGGAGGGTGCAAAAACGGCCTGCAGGATCTGCTCTCGGTCGCTCCGCCCTATTGAACATGTTTAGTGTATCCTTGTAATTTGGTTGAGAAGTGTGTATGCCACTCTACATTTTGGGTGTTCAAATTGCACCTGAATGACTCATTCTGATGGGCAATTGTTGGAATCCAACTCAACAGGATTCCCTCAATTATTTCGTAAGAAGTCACTTACAAAATTGTCAGCTTTTGTTGACCCGTATCCCTGGTAAATTAAAAGCTAAGCACGGTCAAATACATTCAAGTCTGTAGATTCACTTACAATGTTTTGGCATCCTAGCTACATGTTTCTTTACAAAAAGAAATTTCAGTTTCCCCTCTAAATGGAGGGTCAACAATGTTGCTAAAAAGACATAATGTGACTGCAGCATGAGGTTGAAGCTCATTCGGATCCTCTTCACCCTCCGTACAACTACAGGAAGTCCAGGGCCCAATTTGAGCATTGCTGGAGGAAAAGAGGGTCAAAATCTCCTATGATCCTATGTGACTGTGAAACTAAGGTAAGCAATTCCGACATTTCAAATGATTTGTCATGACATTCAAACATGCAAATCAAAGCGCCCAACTATTTTGATTCTTTCCTACCTAGTAATAAAATCACTCCGACGAATTCAGAAGTGGATACGAACTAGATAACCTTCGAGAAACAGGACATACATCATGGCAAGTCATTTCCTTGACTTTTGAATTTCCAAATCTGATCAAAGCGCTCACATTGCCAAGGAAGGGTTATACGAGCTTCTGACCAGCTAAAAGAGAGTGGCACGGTTGCCTTGAATCTTGGCATTTGATGATCAAGGTGTCTCAGAAGTTGCTGGAGCGTTTGTGAAAGCCCCTGTCATAGCTGAAATCCTCCTGTTGCAAGTGCCCCTGCCTCATGTCCATGTTCGTCATCACATCTAAGGCTCTCAAGTGGGGAGCCGCCGTTCCTAATCGAATGGCTCGTTGCTGGTCAGCTATGGTCTTCGCCAGCAACGAGTAGGGCGAGTGCCCTCCTTGCTCAAGGACGGCAAAAGGGTTCTTCAAAGCTGGTGTTGTAGAAGTGGTTGGTAGGGGCCTCAGCCACTTCTGGAGCTCCAATACTGTGAGGCGCAGCTCGCCGGCGCTTTCGTTCCCTTGTGCTCTGATTCGTAATCGTCTCAATAGTGCTGCTATTGCTTGACCAGTCCTGTTCACGTAGAAAATTATAGAGGGATCACAATCATGCATCAAAAAATGGCTAAATATGGACGACTGTTTGTAGGTTATGAAAATATCAGTTGTTTGAGAAGAACGAATTAAATGCAAAGTCACCTGTGATTTGTGCAATATTTCTACAGATAGTGATGACACACGAGACTCATATTAATGTGATGGCCATTTGAGAGAGGGCAGTACGCACTTATTAGCTATAGTCAGTGAAATTAGGCCTCCTTTTGGCCTGTAAGTCTCCTTCTTTTCTACATGTAACTTGATGGTTACTGCTGGTACACGTGCACCTGGACAAACACAAACAGACAACATCGCTTAGGCAAACATCTACTAAAATTGGAGAGCATAGTTTCCAGTCCACTACTGAAATGCATATTGGAAAATGATCACTGAAGAAAAAGAAAAGAAGGATTACAAGGGATGCAAAATCTCCTGCGTTCAGTAATATGGGGTCACATTCTTCTGGTGTTTCAGTGAAATGCAATATTACCTGCGGCGTGCCGTTGTGTGAGGCCCTTCAGTACGGTAAGCAAGCAAACCTGTCGAATCAAGGAAATGATTCAGAAGGCATCGGGATAAATTACGATAAGCCACTCAATATGTCAAAACCAACAAAATAACAAAAGACTTCTTCAAGGAATGTGTCTTTTTCATTTTTTCAAATCAAACCTAAGGAAACAAGGACCAATGATACTTCCACATGTAGGGGGAGCAAAACAGTACCTCAGCTGCAAATACAGGCATCAACTCCGCATTAATGACAATTGGCTGAACAGTGGTATAATTAAACGTTGGCGCAATACTAAGAGCTGATGCCTCCTGCAATACCAATTAGGATGAACAGTAAGTATAGCTGCCTAATACCAAAAGAGGTCTTTGCTGAGCCTCGAATAGGGATTTCACCCTTATATATGCGTATCAACACGCCTAGAACAAACCACTTCAAGTCCTCTCCTTCAACTTCTAATACCATCTAAGTTACAAATAGTTTTGTGCTTTGGGAACAAATAGTTGTGTAATTTGGGAGCTTTTCGGGAGCTTGGGATTCCAGATTTTTCAATTGTTTTCTCTTAAGTCACTTATGAGAAGATTATTGATTGTTCTCCATAAGTTCCCAAAAGCGTTGCTGAAGATAAAGATAAAATGGATCCACATTGTGCCACCAATACATAATGACAAGAATCACAAAGATTCTTTGTCATCCATGTAGACTATTTCATCTTCTTGAGGATCAATATCGAATCCATGGATTAATGACGATGTTAGTGAAGGGAACGAAGCATCAGAGGGGCTGTTTCACTGTCTAAGAAGTGAGAAATGGTACCTCAAAGAGTGCAAGAGCACGGGGATCGTAAATGCCAAAGCCATTAAAAGCTGTCGAGTTGACTGGTGGTGTCTGAGGTTGAGCGTAACCAGTGGGGTACTGGTGGGGATTGTCGTCAAAGCCAGTCGAGACACTTCTCGATATTTCTGGCTTGCGCAAGCAGCCCAACAACCGGGAGAGAGACTCAATCGTTGGACGTGCACCTGCTTCTATGGTTTGGCGATAGATACCAAGGGCCCATGTCAACCTACAAACGGTGGCATTTCCAGGACGTGAGTTATTCCCCATAAAATATTGAAAACATGGAACTCAATTCAGATAGAAAAATGGTTCTTCCTCACTTAGATTTTGAAACAGAGTGACCGAATCTATGCTCTTTGACCACCATGTAAGACTACAAACTTGCACAGTAAGCTTTTTCCTTACCCTGAGATGAGAACTTTTTTCCTTTTTCCAAGAAGACGAAAACCCCAATGATAGTATAAGGTCATTCATGGATTTGGTAATAAATAATACATACCAGGCTCTCGTACTCTAACTGTGGAACAACACTAAATCGATTGTCATATAAAAATAACTACCACAACGAATTAGAATTCATGCGTTATAAGTATCACAAATAGGGTAATACCATTGATCTCGTGGGGAAATACTGCTTAAATCAACAGGAGGAAGCATGGTAAGCGAAACTTTAGGTGCCGCTGCCGAGGCTTGAATTTGTTGTAAGCACAAACCTGTCAACAAAACACAAAGACAATATGTAATTCCTGCTTCTTTGAAGATGAAGTTTCTCCTAGAGAAAATAGAGTTTTCATCTAAGGTTGTGCATATGTAGATCAAGTGACAAGAATTACTTTATCTAACACATTAGGGAACAGGAATACTCATGACACATTTACCAAATCAAAGATATGGACTGAAAAATCTCTGCTATCTAGACATTTTTAATACAAGAACAGACAAGATGGATTAGAACAGCAGCTGCATTCTACTTTAAAATTGAAAAAAAACTAAAACCTCAAGAGAAAGTCCTAGTAATAACATTCTCCAAGAACTAATCCCAGAGCAGTCCAACTCATAGGCTGATTTAAATAAACTTTCAGGCAACGAAGTTGGTGACACGTACCAGTGATGCTGTCACAAATGGTTACGTTTGGCTTAATGCCCTCTGCCCTTGCATTCATGAACAGATCAAGGGCCATATCCGCTTTCCCCTCCCTACACACCCACTTGAGATCTTAACAACTCCCTAGTACACTGGAAATGTTACAAATCCTAGGTTTGCAAGGGATTCAATCCTGAAATACCTCCAGCCATGAGGAGAAATTAATAAAGAAAAATTCTCTTGTCCATCTCTTCATGTAATGTGAGAACATTCCCTTAACTCATATCTGATCATGAAGATTGAACCAAAAAGTAGCAGAGTTCCTTACTTTTCGCAAGCCTTCAACAGGATACTGTACGTAATTTGGTTGGCCATTATCCCTATTTCTTTCATATCTTTGAGAACCGAATATGTATGATCAAATTGCTTTGCTTCACCTGAGCAATGAAAGATCATATGTCAGTGGCAATCAGTACTGCAGATTGGACAAGATCTAAGACGAATTGCAACATCAAAGTTGCACGTTGCCGGACAGATATTCTAAAATTGGAGTAATATTAATTTCTATACACTAGATAAAAATCACAGATTTTGTCACTGAGTTCTCAATTTGCTCCCCAAAAGAAAATATACATTATTCTCCTTATGTCATTGTGATAAATAATGGCCAAGATCCACAAACTATGCCACATGAAATTTTCTATCTTCTGGTGCCAGTGAGCAAAGTTTTGATTGGACATAGGACTCTTGGAGCACATGGAACACAGAGAATATGTCAGGCATGAGAACATAGAGTCGGACGGCAATATCATACATGAAGTTCTTCGTATACAAGCGTTAAGAAAATCCTCAAGAAACAGCAACAGGCTGAAAAACTTACAAAGAGCTGTCATGAGAGCATTAAACGTTGACACTGTTGGCCGCACTCCAGAAGAACGAATGCCTTCGTATAATTTAAGTGCCTTCTCCCAATTCCCTAGCTGCATGAAGAACCAAAGAAACCAATGAAGGTACAGCACACGATGTCCGAATGCCACAGAATCTTCCAATGTTCAAATTTGCTAAACTACGCCATGACACTGGAACAAAAACTCTTTGTACGAAAGTCATAGATCAATTTGAAAGCATTTTTAATTGAGTTTTCCTCATCAAAGCAAGACATTCAAAATACGAAATATCACACAGAACCAGGAGTCTCTTTGATAAAACACTGGTGTCATATAGCAATGATTAACGATTAGGTTAACAGCAAAGAGACGGTTTTTGGTGAATTACATTACTGCAGACCCCCATAAGAGAGCTGTAGACAATCGCTTTGGGCTTTATGCCCTCCTTCTTCATGTTATCGAGTATGCTGAAGGCCTTGTCAATATCTTTGGAATGGCCAGCAACATCCACCAACGCGCTGAAAAATACCTGCTCAAAGGAAAAATTAACCTAGCAGTGATTAATACAACATCATTTGTTCTGGGCATCGACATAAAATTATTTCAAACCCGCAACATGAGGACCGAAGAAACACTTATTTGATATAGAACCTCACAATCCAAAGCTAAGCTTAAGGTACCTGGTCTGGTTTCACTCCATCCTTCTTCATATCGTCATAAACCGTCAGAGCGTAATCCAGGTCACCATTCTGACTGCATGCATGCACAGCAGCAGTGTAGCATTCGGGAGAACCTTTCAAATCGCTTTCGCGCATGCTCTGATAAACTTCAAGGGCTTTGGCCACCTGTAACCATAAAAAATTACATTGCTCAGATCGCCTGTATCTATTTCGTGATGTGTGATACCCAACCGATACAAATATATCATTGTGAGCTAGTCTCATGATCAGAGTACATCAAACACACTTTGTTAAGATTCTAGACAACGTGCAAGTATTGATCAGAAATACAATTTCGGATGGTACCTCTCCTCCACGGGCACAAGCAGAAATAAGAGCACCATACGTGACGTGATCTGGCTTCACAGGTGTTGCTTCCGATTTCATGTCCGTTAAAACATCAAATGCCCTTTGAACAGCTCCAGCCCGGCTACAAGCATGTATGAGCGTATTGAATATAACTCGGTCAGGCTTCACATCCTGCATACACAATATTCAGAGCTTATCCACAGTTAGTTCACATCCTCAAAGAATATCTTGGTAGAAAAGCAATTGAGGGTTGGTAATTCAACGATCACACACCTGAGAGAAAGAGTAATATTAGATAAAAGGTTTAACCCCTAAAGGACCGAGAGACCTAAATTGGGACTCATGCTTTTTTTCAGCAGCTTTGAGTAGGCCATATAGAGATTTCTTGGAAAAAATTATTTGTTTTATTTCCCAACAAAAGCAAAGTTCTTCAGTGATAAAAATTGGCTTCAGCTGGATTATAATTTTCACAATTAGATCAATCGAAATGGACATTCTAAAACCATAAATCTTTGATCCTTCGAGGGTCAACGAACATTACCTTCGATATCATTATGCCATAGGCACCAAAGGCTTTGGGCAATTGTCCAGCACGAGCACACCCATCAATCATGGCTCCGAAAGTATGAACGTTGGTTTCAATTCCATGCAACTCCATTTCGTGGTATATCTGGCACGGAACGAACACACACCCATTGTGCAAGGTTTAAAGCTCACAAGCTGTGTAACTGCTAAGTCAACGATGACTTGTTATGCCCATTTTCAAGTACTCTTCTCAAGAAAGTCACCTTCTTCCTGTACTGACCAACAGAAAAGGTTCGTCGGTTCACACCTGAAAGAGAAGGTCCACTTTTCCAGCTTTCGAGCATGCAGAGATAAGCGTCGTGTAGAACATGCAATCCGCTTTCAAACCACTGTTTTCTAATAAAGCAAGCACCCGCAATGCTCCTGTCGAACAAAATGTTTCAGGTTAATATTCCCTCTCCATTGCAACGTCTCCAACGACCGCCAGAAAAACTAAACCGGCTTGAGCAAATCCTGATGTCAAAGTAGCCTCAACTTGGCCTTCTTATTCACGTGCAATCCAAAGGAATAAACGAACCACTCACCATCGATATCTTTTGCATGACAACAGACAGACAGGAGCATTGTGTAATGGTGTAACGTGGAATAAGGTCGCATCAGCTTCACAAAAATGAATGCATCTTCCACAGATCCTCTCGTTTTACACGCTTCATAGAATCTCGAGTGATTCACCTACACAAAACGATACTCCAGTTCCTTAATCTCATCGCACCTATCATTATCTCAAAAGCCACAGCAAATTTGAAAAAAATAACCTTAACAAGGGTAACGAAAATAGAGCGATCAGTGTGGCAGCATTCACATTACCTTCATCGAACCGAGTTTCCCCACTTTGTCCACTTCTCTCAACAGCACAAGACAGTCCTTGATCCTGCACCATTCAATCCTCCAATTCAATTCAAAACTGCGCATTCAGACTAAACTACTCAACTAATGTAAAGTCTCCATTCACCATTAAGTAAGAGAGAGGTTCCCCTCACCACACAGTTGAACCTGGAACCTTTTCCTACAACAATTTAGAAACTTGCACCATCTACGATTTTGCACATTTATTTTGTGGGTAGGTAATAATGAATATCACAAACCAAAATGTCATTAGATTTAAGTATTTTCACACTTACAACAAATATAAGCTCCCCTGCATAGTCAATGGAGCCTCTAGTGTACTGTATGGGTAATGAAGTCTCTACCTTACTAAACTGAATACCTAAACAGGGGTTTCAGTAATTGCATTTGCATTTGACGGTTTAGCTCAAAAGCTTTCCAAGGAGTGAAGTGACGAATTCGGTAAATACCTGCCCGCCCTCAACAAGGACGCATACAAATCGACGTAAAACTTGATGTTAGTCTCGGGCTTCAGCGGCAGAACTTCAGCAATGGACGCCGGCAACACGCGTCCCCCCTTGCGCTCCCGTTTCCCCACATTGGCAGTACTACTGCTCCCCAATTTCGGTCTCAATCGCGTAGCTGAAGCATCAACATTCACCCAAATCTTGCGCCGCACAGAAGGGTTCCTCCCATTACTCTTGTCCACCACTGAGTCATAATCTAAAGACTCCAAATAGTCTTGCGTAAACAGAAATTCCTCCACGAGCTCCCTCCCTGCCCCAGAATTCCCATTCAGGGTTCCATTACGAGGCCTCTCCACCGCTGCCCCTGACCCATTCAGATTCTCCAAGGCGACATAACCATTCTGCTGCTGCACTGAGGAAGAAGATGACGACGATGAAGATTCCTGTTGCAGTTGTTGTCGACTGATAGTCACATCCTCCCGGAGCGTCGCGAAGCTTATCCTCGACCACGTGCACCGCGCAACGCTTGAATTCGGCGGGTGGAGAATTCTTGACGGAAGGAGTAACGAAG
The DNA here is from genome assembly GCA_950106755.1 of Climacium dendroides. Taxonomy (NCBI): domain Eukaryota; kingdom Viridiplantae; phylum Streptophyta; class Bryopsida; order Hypnales; family Climaciaceae; genus Climacium; species Climacium dendroides. The sequence goes on from OX467086.1 coordinate 13,650,807, forward strand.
GCGGGATGATAACGGTGGACGACGGCAACGCGCACAAGCGCAGTTGAAGGGAGGAGCTCGAAGCCATGGCAGCGGTACTCACACCATGGCTACAAGAGCACATTGCCTGCCCAACCAAATCCTCCTACCACTCCCTGCCTAATCAAAAATCCAAGTTGCTCACCGTATTCTCAATCCCTTGGCGACGACATCGTCGCAGAAAGCACCAAGTCGTCGCCCCAATTCGAAGCAAAAATGTTCCAAGCCCGTGCGCCAGAGCAATTGAGGATTGCGTGGGGAATGTGGAGGTGCAGAATTGGAGGATTGTAGGGGGGAATCGAGTGATTTGGGTGCGGAATTGGAATGAGTTGAGTGCGTTGGTGTGTGTGTTGGTGTGTGTGTTGGGGTATGTATTGGGGTGATGTGGATCATCGGAGGATGGGCTCGTTGCGTCGTTGCGAGCAGATCACGCAACGCTGTAGGAGCGCCTTCCGCTCCTCCGCAAGCCTCTCATCTCGGGTCATCCATCGGGTCGGGTCGGGCGGGTGACCCCACGTTTCGACAGGTGGGAGGGCCCGCCATTTTATTTGAGGTGCGCTTTTGGACGGGAAATGGTGGGTGTCGTTGGATGAGATTCATCCATTTTGGTAATGGTTGTGGGATTGCATTCCTGGAACTTCTTCAGGTATTTTCAAATTTTGTTTTTGAAGTAGGTGCACAATTAGCCTAAAAATATCATCAATGGGTTGCTCTAACCTTTAAGCGCTGTGACATCCAATTTTTAGATGAACGGATTCATATCCTTGTTTCTCTCTCATTGTTGCTTGGATGAAAGTTATTCTAATTTGTGGAAATACTTTATCAAGTTCTTGTCCTATCTATTGGTTGGATTTGGTATTAGCAGAGTACATATTTTCTTAAAATTATAAATGTGGAAGTATATCAAGTGGTTGACCAAGCAAAAATTGTATTAAGTCTAGTTCAAAACTGAATTTGTAGAAATGAGGTCATAGATGTAGAGAATACAAAAACTTCAAAAAATTACTATGCCATGAGAACCTCCTTCGAAATTCATTCCAACAAGTTTTACTCCAAAAATGATAATATTTTGCTAGTAATCAAATTTTGAAGGAATTTAATTTTTTTTTTAAATTTATAAAAAAATATTGGTAATAGCATTGGTGAATCTAATTGTACAAATGGAATCTAATATTCAAAATCTACAACTTTCATTTGTATATCAATTCCAAAATATTCTTCCAAATAGTACTTTATAATGATTTTTTCCAAATCATCAATTATGAATGTTTAGGGGCTAAGTCACTCACTCTAAATATTGCTTTTCTTTGGTATAAAATCAGAATTTGTGATTATTATCATTAGAAACACATTAAAAATCTCTTTAAATAGACACAATAAAATTTGGACTTAGACTTACACAACCAAAATAGAGCCCTTTAGAAGCAAGGTAAAAAGACAAATTATATAGAGAACCACTTCAAATCATACTTAAGAATAGAAAATCAAGGAAATGGCTTTTCAATTTCAAGGAATGAGTTGTTTAGAATGATCCATTGATGATGCTCTAAGGGCATCCCCAATATGACCACGAGAAGTGCATATAAAAGTTTTTTCTTACTTCAAATCCTATAATCTTGAAATCTATTTAGTCGATGTTTTTGAAAATATTATGACATTCATCCAATTGTTCAGAGTAAGATCCAACACTTAGATTACAAAATTAATTAATTAATTACTTTTTTCCATTTTTGTTCTTATACTAAAGAAATGGGATTTTTTGAGAACTTAAAGTCTAGGGAAGGCACAATATATAAATAGCAAAAAATACCTAAGAAGAAAGATGAAGTCCCTTTTATTTTAAAATTTTAAAAGAAATAAACTACTCAAAAGGTTGTATAGTTCCAAGATATCCCCTCCAAAATTTATTTAGAGAGGAAGTTTAGAATATCCCTAAATTATTCTTTAAAATATTATAATATTATAAAATATTTTATAATATGCCTATTATTTTATAATCCCATTCTAAATATCCTTTCTCTACAAGAAGATCATTTAATTTATACATGATGATCTTTTCAAGGTTTAAAGGAAAAAACTAACATGTGATGTTTGTGGAAATCTCAGTGGAAATTACTAACATTCAATTCATGGTCTACTCTGGAAAAGATTTTCAATGTTCTATTTAATGTTTTTACTTTGTAAATTTGAATCAAGTATCCCTTAAAATTATTATTCTAAGTTGCATCAACCTCTTCAAGATAGGAAATTGTCCAAATTTTCAAAAAAATTGAAGAGATGTCTTATTAAAAACAATGTAAAAGAATATTTGAATAAAGACTTCAAAACAAAGTTTGTGAAATATAATTCATAGGACATATCTATACAATTTCACTTGCTATTATATTGACCAATAATATTTTCTAATAAATTTGAACCAAATTTTGAGAAATTCCTTCTAATAATATTTGTAGATTGAATATTTAAAATTCTGTTTTTCAAATGTTACCTTCAAAATGTTAAATTCCATTTTGATTTTTAAGGTCTTTATTTTACTTAAGATTTATTAAAATTACTTTTAAAGAGAGAATTTTTAAATTGAAAAAATGGCCTTTTAAAGTACCTTTTAAACTACGTATAGAATGCTTAAAAAAAGTTTAGGAAGTCTATTGCACTACACAAATGTTAAAAAACTATAGTCACATTGAAATAGGAATAGTACTCAAAATGCATGAGAGCAAAGAACAAACTCATGATAAGAAAAAAAATAATATCTTTACAGAGGTTACTGTGCAAAAGTACTAAAAACCAAATGAGAGTGAGGATGGGATTTTTTTAATTAAAAAATTATAATAAAAAAATCAACTACTTAGAAAGTCAAGTAGTTCTAATATAGCCCCTAATTTTTTACTTAGAGAATAGTTTGAGAATTTACTAATATGTTCCAATTTTATGGAATGTTCTTAGAATATACCTATTGTTTCATACCTCCATTTTAAATATCCTTTGCTCACATGGGGATCATTTAATTTGTACATAGTGCACTTTCCAAAGTAGTATCAATGACTATCTAGAGGTGACATAGATATTGAAGGTTGATTGCAAATGAATGATAAAACCAAAATTTTCATTCTTGAAACATATTTGCTTTCATCCATTGTTTTAAATTTGAACACATGGTTCATATTTCTAAGAGTTATGGCATCTACTATATAATGTCTATTAGGTGAATTACAAATGATTTCAAAAGCTTTTGAGGGAAATACTACGAAACAAATGAAATACATCCAAGTGTGTTGAGAAGACAAAGTTTGTATATTCTTTAGTGATGTGATTGGAGTTGTCACTTAGTACTTCATGATTTGTGTGCATAGTTCTAAATCAATTCATATAGGTATTGACAAAAAGACAAAACTTACAAAACAAATATTTTAAATTTAGTTTTTTTTAGCGATAACTTATTGCTTCTATAAAGTTCCAAATCAACATTTTCCTTTGAGTTTCCCTCTTGACAAGGGTATGGGCAAAGGATTTTGGGGGAGTAAAGGGTTGAGGACTAGGTTTTCATATTGAACAATGAATGATTACAAACATGTTTTCAATACATAAACAATTTTATTTTTTCATCCATTTAGATGTTTGTAAATTTTTTAACATTTTGCATGAATTGGAAAAAATTCATGAAAATTAAATCTATAATCAATTCTAGAAGAATATTTTATTTTATTTTATTTTATTTTATACTAATAAATAAATACTATTCGTGTAGTGGTAAATTCAATTGTATTGATATGACCTATAGGGAATTTTTTTGGAAACTTTTGAATAGGTAGATCCATCATATTATATTTCTAAATTACATTCTAAAACACCTATTTAACATTTGAAAGTTTGAACTATTTCAATTTAAAAGGAATTAATCTTTTAGCATTCAAATTGTTTTTTTGACTTTGTTCATCATTTAAAGTATGAACTTTAGAGCACTTACGAATTTTTGATGAAACCGAATTTTAGAGTGTCTAAATAAGCATCAAAATATGGTTACTATTAATCAATTGCTTTCATTTTGATACATCTTATCAATAATTGGAAGAACACTTTAGATTTTCTTACCATATATTTTTTGAACTCTATTTCAATAAAGAAATTTTTTCAAAATCATACTACTAAAATCATAAGTCCCTCTGTAATATCACAAATGCTACCATTAATATTAGGGGCTCATGCTTGCTATGCTACACATTCATTGTATCACATATTAGTAAAATTTTGATATATTTGAATAGAATGCATGATAATGATTTCTATAAGTCTTTAAAATAATTATTTTAAATGTTTTGTAAAAATATTTCCAATCATGCATACATACAAATCGTATTTTCACACAATGTGATGTTACAGAAATAGAGTAGCAGTTTGCAATCACTTGTGTAATATTACTTTTTACAAAGGGCAATATTATAGAAATAATGTAGTTGTTGCAATTAAGGTGATATTAAAGAGGATTCATAGAATGATATTATAGAAGTAGCAAATCCATTGCTTCTCTTGGCTTTGCACTTCTATGATTTTGTGCTTTTGTGAGCTTTGAGCTTTCATGATTTCAATTTTCTATTGCTACTATCAAATGATTTTGAGAAATTTATTCAATTGAAGTGATTTTGGATTCCACAACAATTAAATTGTTCACAAAGTTTTTGAGATTTATAAGTTTTTCTTTTCAATTCTTCAATTTGGGTTGCCATTTTTTGTAACAACTAGTGGTTGGTGCTTGCTATGCTACACATTCATCATTAGAATTTTCTAAGAATTTTTATGTATTAGAGAGAATGCAAAACAAAAATTTCAATAAATCTTCAAATAAAAATGACTAAAATCTTTGTATAATTTTTTTTATAAATAAGCATATATTGAAATGTACAATAGAAATTTATTGAATGATGAATAAAACATATGCAATGGTAAATACTATAAAAGATACGTATACATTAGAATGCATTAGAAATTTGACTCCATTGTTACAAAAATGACAATCCAAATTGAAGAATTGAAAAGAAAAACATATAAATCTCAAAAGTGATTGCAAAGTGCTACTCTATTTCTGTAATATCACATTGTGTGAAAATACGATTTCTATGTATGCATGATTGAAAATATTTTTATAAAATATTTTAAATAATTATTTAAAGACTTATTGAAATCATTATCATGCATTCTATTCCAATATATCAAAATTTTACTAATATGTGATACAATAAATGCGTAGCCTAGTAAGCACGAGCCCCTAGTATTAATGGTAGCATTTGTGATATTACAGAGGGACTTATGATTTTAGTAGTATGATGATAGCAGTTGGCGCTTGCTATGCTATGCATTCATCATTAGAATTTTATAAGAATTTTTATGTATTGGATAGAATACAAAACAAAAATTTCAGTAAATCTTCAAATAAAAATTACTAAAATCTTTGTATAATTTTTTTTATAAATAAGCATATATTGAAATGTACAATAGAAATTTATTGAATGATGAATGAAACATATACAATGGTAAATACTATAAAAGATACACATACATTAGAATGCATTAGAAATTTGACTTCATTGTTATAAAAAATGGCAACCCAAATTGAAGAATTGAAAAGAAAAACTTATAATCTCAAAAAATTTGTGAACAACATAATTGTTGTGGAATCCAAAATTGCTTCAATTGAATAAATTTCTCAAAATCAGCTGGTAGTAGCAATAAAAAATTGAAATCATGAAAGCTCAAAGCTCACAAAAGCACAAAATCATAGAAGTGCAAAAGAAATATAAAGCCAAGAGAAGCAATGGATTTGTACCTCTATAATATCATGTTATGAATCCTCTTTAATATCACCTTAATTGCAACAACTATATTATTTCTATAATATCACCCTTTGTAAAAAGTGATATTACAGAAGTGATTGCCAACTGCTACTCTATTTTTGTAATATCACATTGTGTGAAAATACAATTTGTATGTATGCATGATTGGAAATATTTTTACAAAATATTTAAAATAATTATTTTAAAGACTTATCAAAATCATTATCATGCCTTCTATTCAAATATATCAAATTTTTACTAATATGTGATACAATGAATGCATAGCATAGCAAGTACGAGCCCCTAGTATTAATGGTAGCATTTGTGATATTACAGAGGGAGTTATGATTTTAGTAGTATGATGGAGTCAAATTTCTAATGCATTCTAATGTATGTGTATTTTTATAGTATTTACCATTGCATATGTTTCATTCATCATTCAATAAATTTCTATTGTACATTTCAATATATGCTTATTTATAAAAAAAAATTATACAAAGATTTTAGTCATTTCTATTTGAAGATTTATTGAAATTTTTGTTTTTCATTCTATCTAATATGTAAAAATTCTTATAAAATTCTAATGATGAATGCGTAGCATAGCAAGCGCCAACCACTAGTATTAATTTAAAATATACATAATATAGATAGTAAGATTTCAGATTCAAAAGATGATCATTATGTTTGACATTATATTCAATAGTATTCATATTGCACTAAAATCTACATAAGAATTGATCACACAATATATTACTATACCAATTAAGATATATGCACTAATAAAAATCACTATCACTATCTAAAATGCAACTCCTATATTTGATCTAAATAATGACACTCAAACCTAGATATTGATGACACAAGATATGTACAATGAGAACCCCAAACCCTAAGAGAGCCAAGTGCTAATCTTTGGTAAAATTAAAGATAATAAACTTTAAAATTTCATTACTTATTTGTAAGATGATTAGAAAATGCATGCGAAAGCTTGTTGGACCCCTCATTCATTTGCCAATAAGATTCAATAAAAATAATTTATATATAACAATAACAAGAGTGAACAATCATGTAGTATCCTATTTGGGAAAAAAATTCTAAGTTTCATGGAGTCAAAATTGTTTTCACTATGATTCATTATGCTTTCATTTCTATATGAGCAACGAAAATTATATTTTAAGAGTAGTTTTGTCTTGTTGTCAACTAAAAACAACCCAAAAGTTCAAATTATTTATTACAAATAGTTTTTGAAAGTCAAAACTTACCTTCCCTCTTTTTCACAAACCTTCCACAAAATTTTTACTAATCCAAAATTCCAATTGTTTTCTTGCAACTGTTGCATACTTCTAAGGAGAATCTTGATTTTTTAAGTATTTTCTTATGCAAAAGTTTTTATGATTCAAGGTGCATGAAAGTCTATCCTAAATATGCTCAACATCCTAAAATGTTGAATGAAGTAGGTTTGCACTAAATTAAGTTGGGATCTATAATGGGCCCCCTACCTTGATGTCTATTATCAGTGCTTTTACCTTACTATAGTAAAGTAGGGTGCTTTAAAAATAACCTTGATCTAAAAGTGACCACCTCTTGAAATGTACAAGTTGGTACAATAAAGAAAGCAAAATGTACCTGTGTCTATTATGAGTCCCTTTTTTAGTGACTATTATGCTTCAATTGCAAAAAATTATAACTAATTCCACAAAGATCCAAAAAAATATGTAACAACTAGAGTTGGAGGCCTACTCCATTTTTTTCCCTCAAGAAGTCGGCATCCACGACGCGTTTCAAAGGTGCAAAACCCATAACCGCGACCATTCACGGATGAAATTCATCGACCGAAACCCTTTTTCTGTGCGTTAAAGGATGCCAATGAGGCAATCGGTTAACTTGCCTGGTCCGTTCTTGGCGTAACCCTTGCTAAGTGTTGTGCATTTTCCTAAGCTCGCTCTTCGCCATTTTCTTTGCAGATTACTACTGATCTGTGCTTTGACAGGTGCTTGCTCGCTTGGACAAATTCGAGGCGCTTCTGAAATTTGCGGTTTCGAGGAGATCGAGGAACTTGTTGGCAAATCGTTACTGCAACCATGGTGAGTATGGTTTGTGATGTTGTTTGGTTGGAATCGCGAAGTAGGGTTTCGATGATGGTTTGAGTAACCCAAAGCACGCGCAGATAGCCTCTGGAATGTGGTTTCCAGCTTTGGGTTGCTTTGACTGAAGAGTGCGCCTTGGCTCTTTGTAATTGCAGGCCAGTACGGTAAGGATATGATGCCTGCGTCTTCGGGAACTCCTTTCCCCCCATGCACTGAGTGGTTTACTCTGTTGATGAGGTTTTGCCTGTGCACTGCAGAGTTTCCGCAAAGGCATGGGTACCGCGAGGCGGGATAAGAACAAGGGGCGGTCTCAGGGTCTCACGGAAGATCAGAAACAAGAGATCCGTGAAGCCTTTGACCTGTTTGACACGGATGGCTCTGGTATGTATGATCGATTCTGTAACAATCTCGAAGTTATTTCTTCTTACCATTTTTTTACCGATCGATAAGTTTGCCTTTGTGTCTATGGTGTGTAGGAACTATTGACGCGAAGGAACTGAAAGTGGCCATGAGGTAACGCAATTCCGCCTTCTACTCTAGTTTTGATGCCGACTATGGTATCTCATCATGCTGCATAGAGGATTATCAAAATTGTTGCATGAGAGTAATTTATTGAATAAAGGGTCTCTGGAACTGAGTGCTTGACCTCAAGCGACAGTTAATCATCGGTTGTATGTGGCAGGGCTCTTGGATTTGAACCCAAAAAAGAGGTCAGTTGTCGTCTTCTCTGCTTTTTGGTTCTGGAATTTGCTTGCTTTTTGAAGTCTGGCAGAGACTATTAACCTGCTGCTGTAACTTATTCTTTGCTATTGCTGTTCTTATTTGATGTTTCTATGGGATTTTAGTTCTTCAAGGGATATTGGAATCTGGATGAAGACCATTGAAAACTGAAACCTAGAGTTGAGTTGATACAGATTTAGGACTCGTCCTAATTGTTGTATGATTACTTGTATTCCAGGAAATCAAGAAGATGATCGCTGACATTGACAAAGATGGAAGTGGTACTATCGATTTTGAAGAGTTCTTACAGATGATGACAGCAAAAATGGGTGAACGCGATTCCAAGGAGGAAATCATGAAAGCTTTCCGTCTTTTTGACGATGATGAAACCGTGAGTTTTTTGGATAATTAAACTGCTTAGAACCTATATATCAGGTCATCAAATCGCTATTTATTCAAAGCAAAGTCGTTAGTTTTGTTCAACATGAGCCATCCCAAGTAGATCATTCTTCACTTTGTGGATAGTATGAAGAATCCAAGTTTGATGGAAATATCGAAGTGCAAAGCATGGGTATTCATAATTTTTACAATTAAATATGCACGAGGTTTAGAAGCAAATTGGAATGAATGTAGTTCGCTGACCATTAAAGTGGTCAATTATGTCAGAATATTTGTTGCACTAATTATTTAAGCCATGTGTTTCACAACAGGGTAAGATCTCATTCAAAAACCTAAAGCGAGTTGCAAAGGAGCTGGGTGAGAACATGACCGATGAAGAACTGCAGGAAATGATTGATGAAGCTGATCGCGACGGTATGCTTCACAAATTTTCTTTTTCTTATCTTGATGAACTTGATGAATATGCATGCTGGAATTATAAATCATGAGTTAAGTTTGTTTTTTTTAGTTTTAAATCATTGTCATTAAAGGTCGTTTATTCGTTTTCCGTTTCTTAGTTCTGTGATTGCCCTTGCTCGTGAACAGGCGACGGCGAAATCAACGAGGAAGAGTTTTACAGGATCATGAAGAAAACGAGCCTCTTCTAATGTTGAAAGGGGTGGAACAACTAGATGCGAGGCTACAGTTTTTCTCGCGAAGAGAGCTTGAAGGTTCCTGCTCAACATGGAGTACGAAGAGCAACTTACTGAGTGCACGATGCTACTACTGAAAACACCTGCTGATCCTCTAACGTGTGGAATCAGCATTTTGGAAGGGTGACTTGGATATGTGCTTGGTTATCACGTTATGCAATGGAAAATTGCCCGCATATCATCTGCACAAATCTTACTAAAGTCTGGCTTAACCATCCGCAAGCACAATTTTTTGGTCAACGGACATGGTAGTCTTGGTAAGCCTGAACAGAGAACAGACTAGCTTTCATTCTGCTCTGAACATAAAGTTTGGTCATAGCTCTGCGATGTTAAGGTTCACAATATCTGTAGAATGTGGAGTACAGTTTAGGTCAGGCTAGAGGCCAGTTGTGCCTCTTTTAGTTCACAAAACTCGAACTGTATAGGACAATAGAAACTCAAAAAATTATTTTCAAAACAATCAGCATCACAGATGCTTTTTAATAACGCATCTGGTCATGAATCTACTGTATCTGTTCTTGCACTCGGTGCCCCAAATATCCCGGTATCGCATGCTTTTCTTCCGCAATTTTATTTCACTTCTCTTTTTGAAGGCAACCAGGTTGACGGGTTACTTGGACTAGAAAACAATAAGCAATGCCCCATTTACTTGTGAAAATATTATTCACATATTCATCATCCGGTGGGTACCTTAGGATGCGCCATATGTTCAAATAATATGACTAAGGCAGAAGCACCAGTAGAGCGATTTTGGGGTACAAGGTGATAATAATTATTCCAATGTAGGAAGATAGGAAATATGGGGATAGCAAATTTTTTAGAATTTTATTCCCAAAGTTGAAATTACTATGAGTTTTGGGAGGCAAAAAGTATTCCTGACCCATAGCCAATGTCTAGAGGCTTCCAATTCCAATCATTCAGGAACTACTTTCTTGCTCACTACTTTAGGCCATGTGTCATAACCTTATTAGTCTCAACCTCGAAAAGGACAAAAAAAACATTCCAAGCTTGAGTTCCATCCTAAGGTTGGAAATAGTGCACCCTACATGTTGGGTACTGGGCATGGTTGACAATTGGTGCTTCTACCTTAGACTACTGTCCCATTTCGCTTCCAGTGCAAGAGCTCATACGAACAGATCACCAGCCGCGGGAACAAAGAGAACTGACGTTTTCACAAATCTCACGAGATTCACAAATCTCACGAGAGCTCCTGTGAAAATCTCTCAACACATATAACCCATAAGCATTGCAGAGGGAGCGTCGCTACCCCAGTATAAATCCCCCAGTCCGAGGCCTAGAGATCACACAGCCGGGTACTCAGCACAGAGCGAACTATTCTTTCGCCTTTTACTAAAGAATACCGTGCGCTGGGTACACCTACCGGCATACCCTTTTTTTTGGAACGCCCCTCACGGGGCCCAACCAATACCAATATGAGAAACAGGAAATTCGCTCTACCAACAGGGTGTGATGTAACTCCACCGAGTCCCGACCGCAGGGTGAACTGACCTCATCGCCCCGTTTTACCACGGGGGAAAACGCTGTGGAATTTTTTATTTGCTATCAGATGAATTTTTTTTTTCAAATTCTGAATTCAGATTTGCAATCAGGGGCCCAAATTAGCTACACTAAATAGTGAAACTAGGTTGCCTGAACAATTAGGTTGCCTTACTCAGGAAAGTTACCTCATGACTCACCACTTGTCCAGATGGAGGCACAAGCAATTCTCTAAACTGAGTCATGAACCTGTGCACCAACCCATGCAACACACATGGTTCCTACATTACTGCATCCATCTACACTAACTGTACATATTTATATAGTGTGGAATGTCGAGAATTTAGTGTGGGGCAACCTAATTTCACTATTTTGTGTAGGGTCAGTGTAGAAATATAAAAAGTCATGGCAAAAATTAGGGGGCTTATTTTCACAATTAACCCTAGCCAGGGCAATGAGGAGGTGAGTTCTCCCTGAAGTGCAAGACTGAACCCATCTCACAAAGTGGGACCAATAGAGTGAAGTTATCCTAGGAAAAAATGTAGTAATTTTTAATTTATCACACATGATCAACATGACATTACTAAGATAGTATACTCTAAAGAATTAAATGTCTTTTCGAGGAAGTTGAACTCTTTGGGAAAAAATTCAATAAATTTTTATAGGAAAGAAAATTGAATTGGCATCTAACCCAAGTCATTTCATTTTTTTTTTGGACCTTCTTGGAATTAGTTACAAATTTTTGAAGTTGAAATGGAATGATCACTAAAAGCACCCACCTCTTGAAATGTACACTTTTGAGACATTCAAGAAAGCAAAATGCACCTCTCTATTATGATCACTTTTAGAGTATGGGCGGGTTTAAGTAGACTACTTTAATGTTTGTTGAAGGTTTCACTTTTGCTCCTTCCCAAATTGGGAGTCCCTAGCAAGAAAGTACTTCTGACAACTAATGACATCTCTAAGCTCTGACAAAATAGTGATCACCACCTATGCTAGTCAATGAGGTTGTGAGCATTATAATTGAATCCTCCCTCCAAATATATAAGGGAAAATTATACCTCCACTTGGAGTGAGGCAAGTTAGTTGATTAATAATGTTATTAAAATTTGCAAATTTTGAGTTCATATTTGCAATTAGAGACCCAAAATTAGCTAGAAGTAGGTAAATGTTTTTCCTAAATACTCTACAAAATAGGAGATTTTTTTTTACTTTTACCTTGGACAATACAAAATTCACCCTACTGATTGCATTTTGTAGAATAGGTTTAGCATCCTACTAATTATATGGTATTCAAATAATGCATTCTAGGAGAGCCTAGAATCCCTTTTTGACTACCAAACTTGATTTTTTGTGGAATAAAATGTCTATTGGTTTCAAAAAATAAAAAAATAAAAATGAAGAACAAAAAGTCAATAATGCTAGAATACACTTTATGGCCAATTGGTCATAGTATGCAAGTGGAGGTAAAGTTTGTTGATCTATTTGTGGCATATCTAAGAATTTATATACAGATAATTATTACCTATTCTAAGGGGATAGTGAGAAATTGAGGTTTTTTGAAAAGACCATACTTGAAAACTTAATGGGATATACCTATCATTTAGCCATTGGTAGTTAAAGTAATTAAACCTATTCAAGCCCTAATTCAAGATATGTTTAAAAATATTTAAATTTTTTGCACTAGTATATATTATGATGTATAATATCATTGCATGAACCAAAGTTCTATGTCATTCTGAAATTAAAAAATTAACAAACCATAGTTATAAACCCAATGTTCAAATTGCATTTAAGTATTGAATTTTATGAATTTTATGAATTTTTCAAATAAAGTAGAAACTAGGTTAAGTAAGCTTCATTTCATTACTTAAACTCAAAATTATACTAAAACATCATTTTCATACCTAAATTTTAAATCAAGAGCAAAGAGGTAGGAGTGGCCAAAATATATTAGAAAAACATCTTTAGAAATTTGTATTTTGTAGCATCTTCTTCTATAGAAAGGTCAATAAGACTTCAATGAGAAAATTTCCACCACCATGCACGAAAACAAAGAATTCTCTCACAATCAATTGGATGAAATATTGCAGTTTTGCATCCTCTACTGTGTTTCAAAATCATCCAAAAGCTACGTTGTGACTTTGTACCGGCTATTCCAGTCGTAGGGTTTGGGCTGACCACATTTTTTTTCTACTGATTACAGTCTTTGTTTGGATTTGCAGTTGCACGAGGACATTTCGTGTGGGCATTGGAGCAATCTCATTTTTCTTTAGGTTTGTTTCGACAATCTGTGCTGTTTCCGATTCCTTGTGTGTTTTCGTGCGATTTTGGTATTTGCCACGATGACAAAAACCTTCTGAGCTTCTGGTAGAGTTGCCAGCTTATTTGATCGAGGAGTTTTGTTTTCCTCCGTGCGGAGAATTCTATGTTGCGTGATCATTTTTCTCGTAACTCCCAAGAAGTGTCTTAGGTGACCGATGTATTCAGCAATGTCAGTCTGTAGCTTCACAGCGGAATCCGCCGGATCAGTTTCTTCAGCATTATGTGGTGAATCTTGAAAGTCGAATTAGGAACATTTAATGCCGGAGAATGAATTTTCAATCTTCAAATTGATGTCATTATAGTCATCTTGACGGGCGATTACCTAAAGCGCTCAATTGCGATGCAGTTTAAGAATCCACAAGCCTCGGTTTCAGTTTATGTTTCGAATCCGGCTTATGTTGTGAAACCAGCATTTGTCCAAGTTCCGCTAGCTTGTATACTACCGCTTTCATTAGAATATAGCAAATCGAGTAATTGCACGTCATTGAGTCAGGACTGTAATGGTAGGTGGTGAAGGTTGCAAATCCTGTGTTGAATGCTTGAAGCGATCTGTTTTTTGGATCATTCATGGAGTGGAGGGTTGCAGTTTTTTTGTTGCCATCTGACAGCGTCTGTGTATTTTCGGAATATTTTGAGTTTAGGGATGCATTGGTGAGTAGGAGGGAGTTGATAGTGTAGCTGAAGCGGGGAGTTGCATTTTGACCTAGCACTCCTACTGGAAGAATCGGTTGTAAAAGGAGATGTCGACTGCGGAGTTAGTGGATGTGACGCCGGCTCCATCCGCTCCTCTTACTGGAAAAGCCTTGTTCAGGAACTTGCACACGCGGGAGTTTCTAGGTCATAAGAAGAAGGTACGTGGTTTTTTAATTTTTTGGCGTGTTAATACAGTTTGTAAACCCTAGAAGACTTTAAATATCATTAATCACTTACTTCAGGCAGACATTCAAATTCTCCTAATATTGCTTCCACTTGGACTTACTGTGACGTTCGTCATCAGTAGCCTGCATCAAATCAAATATGCAAGTGTTATTTTGTCAGACTAGAATAAGGTAGCTACATACACTTCAACCGCTGAGTATAGTACTCAGCATTAGACTGACTAAATTTTTAGTGCTTCTTGTTCGCAATTGCTAGGGGATTCCAATGCTTCAAAGTATCCCTTGTTGGGATTCTGTATGCAAATTTATATTGGTAGAGGACTTAAAACCTACTCTCAAATCAATATGCAAGATTTTAGGGTGTCGAATTTAGGCGTATGTCGCATTGGGTACTCCTACCTTACCTAAATGTAATAGAACACAAGGTTCTGACGGAAATATAATGATCATATAGATCCAACAGTGATCATGATCTGGTTGTATTCAGTGGTCAGCCGTGACCTTGAGATTTTAGATTGAATCAATTGCGTGATGGTCTCGTCTATTTTGTTTATTTATTGTCCCTTGTTCATCCACTTCTGGCGAGTTCATGATGGAGGATCCTCGGATATTGCAGTTTCGGTTTTTGTTATTGGTTCTAGAAGTTATCGTGCTCCAGCAGGGAGAGCGTAGAATATGTTGAATCTTTATTTTCTTAAACCCTAACCTCCCTGCAATGGGTGACAATAGCACCCTCACAGAAATCACTGATGAAAGGATTCGTTTTATCTATTATTAAATCGGTAGTAATCGAGCTCATCAGACTCCAGTGATGGACTTGAGTGAAGACGAATTGTGAGCGGTACATGATCATGTGCATTCGACTCATATCATCTGGGTGCATTGCTTTTGTAACGGGATTTCTACTGATGATTTCTGTCGATTTCTAATGTTCTTGGTACGTCTTCAGGTGCATTCAGTGGCGTGGAATTGTTCTGGCAAGAAGTTGGCATCGGGCTCTGTGGATCAGACTGCACGAATCTGGCATATTGAACCTCATGGTCATGTATGGAACTTTTCGTTATAATTGGCGCCATTGTACCCTCTCTTTTCTAATAACGTGACCTGTCAAGTTCTTGTTGATTAATAGAGGGTTTTTACGGGAACAGAGTAAGCAAAAGGATATGGAGTTGAAGGGGCACACAGACAGTGTTGATCAGCTATGTTGGGACCCCAAGCATGCGGATTTGTTAGCTACGGCATCGGGTGATAAGACAGTGCGTCTCTGGGATGCCCGCAGTGAGTATTTATCAATGTACTCTCTAGCTTTACCTACCTCGTCTGCTTTTATTGACTATTCAACAATGCTCTTTTTCATGAGATTTTTTGATATGATAGTGCTTGACTAGTCCTGTGACTCCATATGTCTCCTTCGCACTCATCATCTGCATGCCTTTTAATTGATGCATCTCCATTTTTTCTGTTAAGCTGGAGAATGATGGGTTTTTAATGGATATGATGATGGTTAACCTTGTTGCAGCCGGAAAATGCTCTCAACAAGTTGAATTGAGTGGAGAAAACATCAATATTACCTATAAGCCTGACGGTAGTCACATTGCTGTTGGTAATCGAGTAAGTCCCGACACCGCTGTTTCATGTTTCGTCATGTAAAAGAGGCACTCTGGGCAGGTTGTTGTACTGCCTACTTAAATTTGGGTGGAACAAACTTTGTTTAGGCAGTCTTCCTTGTCCAGGCTATAATCTAGATTCGTTAAATGCATTCGTGATTTTCTTTTCATGGAATCTCAAAAGCACTCGTAAAGAGCCTTCCTGGACCCTCTATTACTTGCTCCTACACTTGTGAAGCTAGAGGCACCAAGGACCTTTACTTACTCAATGTTAAAGCTCTATGTATTTACTGCAGGATGATGAGCTGACTATTATTGATGTTCGTAAGTTTAAGGCTATCCAGAAACGCAAATTTACTTATGAGGTATGCTAGTTATAACCAGCTGGTGTACTTGTGGGGTATTTTGTCGTCCTTTTGCATCTCCTTGAAATTTGGCTGATTGTGCTGAAGATTGTGGTTCACCAGGAATTAACGCGGATTTGCAAGTCAGTCATTAGTAGCGACCTGACCAACGCTTGGCTTTCACAGGTTAACGAAATCGCATGGAATACAACTGGCGAGCTCTTTTTCCTCACAACAGGGAATGGTTAGTTGATATTTTAACCCAAGGCACTTTCCATCGCCGTATTTTAGTGTCCAGCTCTTCGTAAAGTTCTTTGTGTAGGAGTCCAATTCTTCTGTTTTGCCTCAAGTGGCAGCATTGCCCTTTCTATGATCTGCAGAATGTTTGTTTTTTACGAATTTGCTACCATGATCTTTGTCCTCTTCATAGTCATTAGTACTTACTTTTTGTTTTCATTACACAGGGACTGTCGAGGTTCTTGAGTATCCCTCTTTACAGACTTTACAAACACTGGTTGCACATACAGCTGGTTGTTACTGCATTGCAATCGATCCTACTGGAAGGTTTTTCTTCGAACCTAGATGCTTTTTCCTTGCTTTACTCCTTGAATTATCATCTTGCCTGCTTGTCAATTGTATGTGCAGTGTTTGACAGCAAAGGTTGCAACTTTTGTCTCAGGTACCTGGCTGTCGGGAGTGCAGATGCATTAGTTAGTCTGTGGGATGTCTCTGAGATGTTGTGCGTGCGAACTTTTACCAAGCTTGAGTAAGTTTTGACTATTTTTCCTTTGTGATTTTCTAGTTGTCTTTTCGTTCGTAGAACACTGCTTAGAATTGACTTTAAGTGTGACAATCATTGTTCCAGCTTGAAGAATTTTGTATTAATCACTGAAGACTTGGCTTATTGTATTCTTTCAACGCTCACTAATTTATAACGGTCTTGAAAAGGATCCTTCTTCCGAATCTAGAATAATGCAGATTTGTAAAGAGGGGATTAAATATTACAAATCAATTTTCATCAGGGTTGTCACTTTACTGACATTCTTGTATCTGTATGTTTTCTTCTTAGGTGGCCTGTGCGCACAATTAGCTTTAATCATGACGGACAATATATTGCTTCAGCGAGTGAAGATCTTTTTATTGATATCGTAAGTTGTCTTCATCTTGATAGAAGTCAAAGTTGTGGCGGAGATGATCCCTCAACAACAGTTCTTTCGTGACGTTGCAACCTTTTAAAATGTGGCAACATAGGATTTATCGTCCGTAACTGCTTTCGGGCTGTTCAGCTGTATTACCATGTTCGGAATTTAGTTCGTTTCTTTCATTTGTATCTTGTTTCTCTTTGTCTATGTTTTCTCCTAGGTGTTTATTAGTCATGCGGGTCTTCATTGTCATCATCGTTTCTTCGAGGTCTGCGTGGATTCCCATATGGTCATGACTGGTGGTTTACATTCATTTCACATGTGCATTTTACTGCGCTGCAGGCCGAGGTGGATGTTGGACGGTCAGTGTACCAAATACCTTGCCGAGCAGCAATGAACAGCGTGGAGTGGAATCCAAAGTTTAACCTGTTGGCATTTGCTGCTGATGACAAGAACAAGTATCAAACTGATGAAGGCATGCCATTCCTGCTACGCTTACCTCTTGATACGATGCCATTTCTATGATCTTATTCTGTTATTTAAATCTGCTGATATCTCTTGCAACTTAGGAATACGTCTGCTTCACTGTTCTTGAGATGGTAGTTCTGTGGGTGGATGTTTATTTTAAATAATTGGATCAATTGAACCCTAACGATGTGCTGTCGCTTACAGGAGTTTTTAGAGTTTTCGGATTTGAGAATCCGTAATCCAAACATTGATGTGGAGCCGCGAATCGGTAGCGATAGGAGATGCGGCGACTGTCTCTACACAAGCCAGGTGTAGCTCTGGCTTGCATTTAGATTTTAGAATGTTACAGCTAGATGATTAGAATTCAGAAGCGCCACTAATGCCACAGCCTGCAATACAAGATTCATGAGCTGTTTATGAAGGCTGCCCAGTAATACATCATATGCAGCATTGAATGGTGCGGTTGGAGTGATGAAACTGGAGGATTTTCGGTTGTGCGCTGTTGATTTTTACATACACAGTAGGTCTTGTACTTTGCACATTCTGAAGCGATTCTATCGCTGTTATTCGATCATATCAGTGTCCAACTCGTTCTGAGGTTCTCTGGTGAATCTCATCAAGGAGTGGGCCCCTCCAATTATTTCTTCAGTACAAGCTTGCAGAAAGAGAGCAAAGAGTAATTCCAATCGAGAATTATGTGTGGCCGACCCATTTCCGACCACTTAAGCAATTGCTGGAGCGTGGGTATGTTGGGTGGAAAAATTGCTTGTGTACAGAAATAGATTTTAGAAGGATTCCATAATTTTTCATAATTTTATTTCTTAAAACAAAATTATTATGAATTTTTTGAGGTGAAGATTTTGTTTGTCTCATACTAGTCATATGGGTCATCCTATATTTGACCAAGGGTTGGTTGCAATATCAAGAGTGTTGTAGCCAATTATAATTGTGTCACAATTGTTCCACAATAGATCATTTATTCATCTCTATTTCCATGGAAATAAAGAAGCCTACACTATCAAAATTGGCAGTGATTAGGAAAGGGTTGGCTACTCTAGTCCTATCCATGGGTCATTAGTGCAAGAGGTCAAGTTACATTCAAAATAGAAAAGGAAGTCACTAAGAGTAGCTTAGGTTATTTCATTATGGTGGGCCCCTTGACACTTGGTCTAAGCAATTAATGATTTTGATTTGTATTGTTATAAATAGTTATAAATGGTTTGTTATATATAGTTAGAAATGGTATCAGTGCAAAATACTAAACAAATATCTTTTGGGAACCAAGGCTTTTAACCCTAGAAGGGCACATTTGCATCAAGGCAATATATCTAACCTTTGTGGAGGGATAAAATAACCCCACTCAAATTAAGGGGTTGAAATAACCTCTTGCTTTGAATCTACAATAGGTGTTAATTCATACCTTTCCAAGGTTAGGATAGGTGTAAATGTATCTTTAAAAAACAAAAAATCTTTGATTAATGGTCAAATGGTTCATTTTATAACTAAGAAGATGTTATGTGACATAACCAAGTGTGATATTGAGAGTATAGTGTAATGAACGAGGTAATGAATGTTGAAGTAGTTAAATTAATTGCCCCTAGAATTGTCCAAATAAGCATTCTTGGTAATTTCATCCAATTCTTTCTCTCATTGCTTCTAGTGTATAGGTAGCCAATACCAAAACGAAGTAGAGATTTCAGCAAAAATTTGTTAAAAAGAAAACACTATTGAAACTTCCAAATGCTTCATCTTCTTCTAGAGGGATAAAAATGGTTTTGAAAACAAGGTTTAAAATGGAAAAAAATCAATACAATGCCTATTCCAAAGATGGACTAGAAGAGGGTTTTTTTACCCCCCTAAAAGACTAAATTGTGGTTTGTTTGTTTTTTGCCAACATAGCAATTTGGAGTAGCTCACTATGAAAGAAATTTTCTTTTCTTTGAAATTTTCACACAATATATGCTTGGAGAGTAGCTTTAACTCTTAAACACCGACAAGGAATTTTTTGGTCCAATGGATGACAAATAATCCTTCCAATAGGACAAAAGTGCAACTATTCATCCTCAGAATTTTATTGTGAAAAGGGGAGGTCT
Source organism: Climacium dendroides (assembly GCA_950106755.1). Taxonomy (NCBI): domain Eukaryota; kingdom Viridiplantae; phylum Streptophyta; class Bryopsida; order Hypnales; family Climaciaceae; genus Climacium; species Climacium dendroides. The sequence goes on from OX467086.1 coordinate 13,670,905, forward strand.
TCTACAATAGTTTGACTTCCAATGAATGCTTATATAATTTTTTAAACAAATAATTCACAGGGTAACCAAAGGAATGATTTTCATAGCCACCAATCCATCCATTAAGGATTAAGGTGCAACATTTTCATAACTTTTGACTATATGGTTAAAAAATTATTGCATTATATGTAATTTTTATTACTCAATGGGCAACTCAAGTAGCTAAGAAAAAATCACTTTTTTAAGAAATAAAAATTTGAACTTGGTTTCCTCAATTTATATATACGTGGAAAGCTTTGAATCATTTCATTTTAAATAACAAGATGAAAGTTATAGGGAGTTTAAGTTTATAAGCACTTTTAGAATCTCTACTCTAGAATAAACTTTGAAGTCCTTTATTTAACTCAGTTTTCAATATTTTTGAAAAAAATAAAAGCATTGGATTTAGATTGTTTAATACCACATTAAAACCATTGGGATTGGAATTTTCCAATTCCATATCTAAATTCTTGACATTTTAGTATTTTAAATCATACTCTACTTCTTTCTACTTAATGGCCTTTGGTTATTTTTTTCAAGAATGAATATGAAATCATTTTTGTTTGAAATTTTATATATATATTCCCAACTTATATTTCTTTAGAATATTATGGAAATTAACACTCAAGTTGTAGGATCTATACATTTTTGTGTAAAAAGTTTGAAAGATGAAATCTAACCATTTGGAAAGATTTGAAAATACATTTAAAAAAAATTCAAGTGACTTGATTTTGCAATTGGTAAGGTTTTTTATTTTGAAATTTTAGGAGGATGTACTCTAACAAGTTAACTTAAGGATCCTATATCTGAATTTGCTAACAAATAAATATAGATGAATATTTTAGCCTTGCTTTGGGTTTAAATACTTTGAAGCAATTTTGGGCGTAAAGATACCTTCTACTCTTTAGGGGTTAACCAAAAGGGACAAGCCCAGTGCTTAAGAGGAAAAATACACCACCACAATTGAAGGTCAAAGGCTAAACAACTAGGTAAAAACAACAAAACAAACAAAAAGTAATGTAAGTTTCTAGGTTGGTAGATAAGACCCATAATAGGGAATGTTTTTCTCCAAACAATTTACATTCCCTCCCCTCTACTAAAGACTCTTCTTGAACCAAGACTTATCAAACTTCAAAGTTTTTGTTTCTAATTGAGTCACTATAAGTGACACTTATTTTACATACCCTTTTTAGAAAGGAAAATTTATCCTGACTAGTGTTTTTGGCTAAAATTTGCTCCATTTCTACTTAAAATTTTCAATAGCCAAATGTACATTGGAGAAAATCCTTGAAAAAATTAGATTTTTAGCCAAGATTGCAATAACCAATAGAATTTGATAGTCAATTTGCAACTTCTTCCACATTGGAATTAGCATCTATTTAGTCTGTTTTATGTTTTAGTACTCCCAATCATCCTTTACAACTTGCAAAATCCTTTCTTTTCTATTTTAAAAAAAATACTTGATTCACTCTCAAATTGATGCTTGTTTGTCTTGAAGGTAGTATATTCCACTAAATTCCATAAACTAGGTTTGGGATCACTAATTCTAACCAACTTTCATAGGAGTGGCTAAAATTCACTCCATTGCTACTTAAATTTTCATTGTAGCTAAATGTACATTGGAAAAAATCCTTGAAAAAATTAGATTTTAGCCAAGACTACAATAAACAATAGGATTTGATCAATTTCCTTTACATTTGAATTAGCATCTATTTAGTCAATTTTTGTGTTATAGCACTCCCAATAATCCTTTACAACTTGCAAGATTTTTTATTTTTTATTTATTTTTCATACTACTCGCTCTCAAGTTAACCTTTAAACGTTGAGGCGGACGTTTTCCATCCAATGGATGACAAAGGATCTCTCCATGTAGGGCAAAAGTGCAACTATTCATCCTCGAAATTTTGCAAGGAAAGGGGAGGTCTTCTACAATAGTTTGTCTTGCAATGAGTGCTTTTACAATTTTTTAAACCAATGCTTCACATGGTCATAAAAACTGATGAATTCCAAAGTCACCTTGTTGTCCTTCAAGGTAACAAGCTTTGAAATTGCAGAGGCTCTAAAACCACCCACATCCTCAAAATGTACACTATGCATACATGTTGCTTTCTCATAGCCTTTAACAATGTACAAATTGTGTACATTTTAGGAGGTGGGCGATTTTAGAGCCCTATGCCATTTCAACTTCAAAATTTTATAACTAATTATACAAAGCTCCAAAAAATATGAAACGACTTGGGTTAGATGCCAATTCCACTTGTCTCTCAAGGAAAATTTACCAAAAATTATTTCAAGAAGCTTCTCATCCCCCAAACTCAGTTTCACCATTTAGGTGGGCGATTTCTGGACCTGTTACCTTAAGGGCTAATGCCTGTCTTGAAGGCAGCATATTGCACAAAATTCCATAAACTAGTTCTGGGATCACTGATCCTGACTATTGCTCTATGATACCTGAACTGAAGTGCCTAACCCAATAATGGAGAACAACATGCGTAGCCTCTAGTGTAGGGATAGTGTAGGGATAGATAAAACCAAGAGTCGGTGCAGCGGCAATAAAGCCCCGAAACAGTCCGGCCATCGCCAGCTCCGGTCTCCTCTCTCCTTTGAATCCCAAGACTCTCACCATCTTCCCCAACAAAGAAATTGACAGCAAGTGAAGTTCGTAATAGCAATTGTAGGGTTTCAGACACCCTACAATCAGAATGCTTCGTTTGCTGTGAATTTGCGACGAAGATCCCTGTAGATGCCTGTCAGCGATGGTAGACATGTAGCCTCTACATTCCAGTGACTCGACGTCGCCCCAATTGCAGTGTCAGGTTAGGGAATTTGGTGGAGAGATGCAGTTGTTGGGGGAGGGGATGTTTAGGGTTTAGGGAACTGAATTGGCGATGGCGTGGTTGTGTCAGATGCGCTGCTCATCCGAAAGTTTGATTTAGTTTGGTGCTGCAACGACGAGAATCTCCGCCTCGAACACGCCGATCGTTGCGTGCTTGTCTTGGTATGTTTTGTTGATTTGGTTCTCACTTTACCCCTCCTCCCTTGTTGCTTTGGCTCAGTCGCTGTGTTGCTCGGGATCAGAACAAGAGCTCGGGATCCGTGCTGCGGAATTGGGTGTGATCGTTTTGAAATCGTCTTAAGTTTTGATGTTTTGATTTTTTCCCCCTTTCGATCGTTGCTTCTGCTCCTCTTGGAGTGTTTGGAGTGGTCACTTAGTTTGTACCCATCATGCTCTTGCGTCTGGCCTAGTCGCAGTGTTGCTCGTGATCAGAACAATTGCTTTGGTTCTATGTCGTGAAATTGGTTGTGATTGGAGTGAAAGGGTTTCGAATTTGGGGTTTGGTTGGTGAGGTTTTGGACGGAGGGGGTTAATTCTGCAGAATCACGGGATTGATTGCGTTACCAGCTTGTGAATCTGATCACTTTCGTGTTGTGAATTGTCATTAGATTACCATGGCGGGCGTATCGCGCTTCCGCAGGGGCTTGATCGGTGGCGCCCTCGCCACGACCGCCATCGCCGCCTGGACGAGCTCCTCCGTGAGCTCCAGCCACCCCGTTCAACCCCAAGGCGACGCCGCCTCGGCCGTGGCTTCCTCCATGGCATCCACCGATTGGAAAGTCCCCCATCGCACCGTCCAGGAGATGCGTTTACGCGGCACGTCCCCCTCCAATCCTTACGACATCCTCGTCATCGGGGGTGGCGCCACCGGCTCCGGCGTGGCATTGGACGCCGTGACTCGCGGCTTGCGCGTCGGCTTAGTAGAACGCGACGACTTCGCCGCCGGCACATCCTCCCGGTCCACCAAGCTTGTCCACGGCGGGATTCGCTACTTGGAGAAAGCATTTTGGAAACTGGACTACGGGCAATTCAAACTCGTCGTGCACGCGCTGGAAGAGCGGGCGCAGATTCTGCAAAACGCGCCGCATCTGTGCAAGTCCTTGCCCACCATGACCCCTTGCTACGAGTGGTGGGAGCTGCCGTACTACTGGGTGGGACTTAAGGCATATGATCTGGTCGCAGGGACGCGCATGCTGCATCTGTCACGATACTTCTCCAAGAAGGAGTCCTTGGAAGCGTTCCCCACTCTGGCGGTGAAGAATAGCCTGCAGAAGACGCTGAAAGGGACGGTGGTGTACTATGATGGGCAGATGAACGATTCGAGGTTGAATGTTGCGATTGCGTGCACGGCTGCATTAGCAGGGGCGGCGGTGTTGAATCATGCGGAAGCCGTGGCGCTCAAGAAGGATCCCAAGACGGGTACCATCGTGGGAGCGCGCATTCGCAACAATCTGACGAACAAGGAGTTTGATGTGTATGCAAAAGTCGTTATCAACGCTGCAGGTAATGTGAATTTTTTTAAATAGCTCAAGCTGCTGCTAGAAACGCTCCTAAATGTGCTCTCTGTGGTCTTCTCATCTTTTATATCATTCTGGAATGTTGTGGGGGTAGAAGTTTTACTATGTCTAGCCACTACGCAGGTCCAGTCGTTCCAAATGTGATATTCATAAACAGCGCAAGCTGCTAAAAGCACTGCTAACTGTACTACGAATGTTACACTCTGGTATCAACATTGGTTCCAAATGTGATCTTCATAAAACAGCATAAACTGCTAATAGCAATGCCAAATGTAATGCAAATTTTACACTCCTGTTATTGACATTGGTTAGAAATGTGATATTTATAAACAGCACAGGGGTAGATGTGTGAATTCTACACTCTTTTGTAGCTGTAAGATTGTCTTGTTAGAGGGTTTGCTAAATTCAGCCATCACTGTACAGGTCCATTCTGTGACGACGTCCGGAGCATGGCAGAGGGGAAGCCATCCCAAATTATCTCCCCCTCCAGCGGTGTGCACGTCGTGTTGCCCGATTACTACTCCCCGGACCACATGGGGCTGATTGTGCCCAAGACCAAGGACGGCCGGGTGGTGTTCATGTTGCCTTGGTTGGGACGCACTGTGGCGGGCACCACAGACTCTGCTGCCTCCCTGAGCATGCGCCCTGAGCCCCACGAGGAGGAGATTCAGTTCATTTTGGATGCCATCAGTGACTACCTCACTGTAAAGGTGCGGAGATCAGACGTCATGTCGGCGTGGAGTGGGATTCGTCCCTTGGCGACTGATCCCAATGTGAAAGACACAGACACGGCGTCAATCTCAAGAGATCATGTTGTCTGTGTGGATCCCGATGGCTTGGTCACCGTGACAGGGGGCAAGTGGACGACTTACCGGAGCATGGCGGAGGACGCCGTGAACGCAGCCATCAAGACTGGGTCGCTCCAACCGGTGCAAGATTGCTTAACCCACGGGTTACCTTTGATGGGAGCGTATGACTGGTATCCTGCATTCTTCACCGTGCTCTCACAGAGCTACTTGCGCATGAAGAGGAGCTATGGGGGTAAGATTGTGCCTGGAGCCATGGACTCCGCCGCTGCGAAGCACTTGGTGGATTCCTATGGGGGCTTGGCGCCTCGTGTTGCGGAGATTGCGCAATCAGAAGGGTTGGGCAAGCGCCTGGCGCACGGCTACCCTTACTTGGAAGCGGAGGTGGCGTACTGCGCGCGCCACGAGTATTGCGAATCTGTTGTGGATTTCATTGCCAGGAGAGCACGGATAGCGTTCCTGGATACGAACGCGGCGACGAGAGCGTTGCCACGAGTGATTGAGATTCTGGCTGCGGAGCATGGCTGGGACAGGCATAAGAAGAAGATGGAGCTGGAGGATGCGAAGGCGTTTCTGGAGACCTTCAAGTCGGCCCGGAATGCACAATTCGATGATGGCAAGCATTCGAAAATGCATGCTTGAACGACTCGTAAGCATTCAGTCATCGCCAAGTTTAGACTCAAGAGAGTTTCTTATTTCATGTCGTTGCCTCGTTTGTACAGCAAGTAGCTAGACCATCCTTACCTTTGACCGGAAGTAGTTGTTTGGAACCAATTCTATTGCAGCAGCATTTCTGGAGCACCTCAATTCATTGCGGCAAATCGGCTGTGTCCAATACTCGGAATTTTGGCGTTGAAGAAAGTCATGTCCGATAGTTGACAGTTTGGCGTTGGTAGGCATGCTTCTCATTGACTTGCGTGCGTTCGGTTGTGAATGCAAGCTGCCGCTCGTTTTGTCCGTTCGTAGTGGTCCCATGGGGCCATGGGGCCAAAGATATGCGTCTACAGCGCCCACTTTGACTATGAATAACTCATTCAATTTGAATCAGAATCATCTGATTTCAGTTCCAAGTGATCTCTTCAATTTACTAATGATTTCTTAGTTTCAAATTCAAGGTCTTTCTTTGCTCATGGAACTTAAGCTATTGCGTTTAGTTGCAACTATGAAACATTTCAGATGCAAGAGTTCACCGTACGGACCCTAATTTTATATGCTTGGAATGCCCTCAATCATTCATTTTGGAATCGAAGCATGGTCTGTTTGGGTACCGTACGTCTCGGTCAGCTTTGACATGGACCACCGGTAGTTGTTTTTGTCAAAATGTGACATTGCATCTTGTGGTTGATTGTAACCTCTTGAATTGGGAATTGGAAATTGAAATTTGTCAACAAATTGTTAAACGTTTGTCTAGTCCATCCGAGTAGCATCAGAAAAAGAACTGGTGCACATTGGCAGTTTGGCACTAGTAGAAAATTAGGTGTTTGAGCACCCAGCTATTAGGTGTCAGAGCGTGGTCAGTGTTGGACTGCGTGACTGACGTTTACTTGTATAGAAGGGATGCCATCATCTCTCCCTTGTGAAAAATGCAGCAAATATTCAAAATTGGAACTACTGCATGTGTGATTGTTCAAGTCCCGATGTATTCAAGAATCTGAAACCAAACTTAGATCGAGCCATCACAACTAACGCGATTGCCGGTGTTGAGATGGCAGAAACCATATCAACACTACCCAGTCTCTGCTTTTGGAATCGTTGCACTCAAATTACAGTGAATAGGACTCGGGTTGCTGATTCCTTCTCGATGAAAGTAGTTTAATTACTTTCCTTTGAAATGATCAATGAATTCTGAACTTCGTGAGAAGCGGTGGCCCTTTGAGCTCGCATTTCGGCCTTCACAGCTGCGGCAACCATGTCATAGGAATCACCCCAAGCAGATTTGAGCTTGGTTGACCTTAACTCCGGTACTCCCATCTCCATTGCGTACAGTATAAATTACGTATACATCAATGCATATCTGTGCCTTCAAACTATTGCAATCTCAAATACTCCGTGGTTGCAAATAAATTTCATAGTGCTATACTAAACCATTGCAAAATTGTTAACAGATTTCTGACTGTCCTTGCAAAACTGCTACAAAAACTAGCTATTGCAATAAAAATCAGCCTTCCATACTAGTGTTACCGCAACAATTGCATGTGCAGTTCCTCTGCAATTTTGAGATTCATAAGGAAAAAAGGATCCATAGTAGCTCACCACAAGATCTCAAAGTCGTGCCACTAGAGAATATCATAAGTACAATTGAGACACGCATGAATACTACATTCAGACCGGGATTCAGACCACATATTGATAGGATCGAGTTGAAGATGTGATTATTGAAACTCTCCCACTAGCTCAGAATTAGAAAGTTGCAAAGTTGTACGTACGTACTGACACTGTAGGTCGGGAATATATATAAATTCTCAATGCAAATGAAGTTGGAATTTGCAATGAGAAAGAGTTATAAACACATGCGGAGATCGTAATTAATTGCATCTGTATGCAAGTTACCTGTGGTGAGCATGAATGTGACCATTGGGCGGGGACTTGAAGAGTCAAGCCATTAAACTACAGCATGAGAAGCTTCAATGGCACTTGGGCAATTTGGATTACAGTGATGAGGTAGGTCAACATAGCTTTCCTCAAAGGAACTTACTAGAATTGCTGCAGATACAGTAGGGTTAGGAGATCCTATTTGTGCCCCAATTCAGAACTCATTCTATTTGCCCCATTGTATATCAATGGTGTACATTTTGATCTTTCCAATGTACTTTATTAGAAATATTGTAGCCATAAAGTGGTACAAATAGAGTTTCTTACCTTATAATACTAATGCCTTAACTCTATCGCTTGTAAGGTAATTGCATCAACTTCTCATTTGTTTCTAGAATCAAGTCTAAAATGTATAATCTTTGTTCACAAGAGCTTATAATTGAAATTTTATACACCTATTTTCAACCCTTTGAAAATTTGCAGTTATTCTACAATGTTTAAGAAATGCTTTCTATGTATTGAATAAGTGAATTTGTTTTAATTTTTTAAATTCATTAAAAATGCATCACCTTTTTGTCTTGGATGACCACATTAAATAGAATACTCTAGATTTTGTGATAATATCTAGGAACTTGCCATGTTTGAAACTTTTTTAAATTGTTTTTTTCCAAGTTTAATACAAATATAGTAGCAAATATGTTTATAGACCCAAATACTTCTTTAATAAAATTACCATGCCAAAAGAAATCATTTTTTTCTATTTAGCTAAAATTTACAAAAAATTCAAATTTAGTGATTCTAAAAGAGCAAGAATACAAGATCCAATAATGTCCCAACAAATATTTCAATGGCAAGGTACAATATTCAGTATAATACATTTTACATGATACTTTATGTGTGAAATTGAATGAAGCATTTATCTTCAACAAAATAAGATGTCTAATTTGAGGCACCCCTCCTCAAGTTTGTCATACCTTATTTGGCAAATGATCGCAAAGAGGTGCCATAGTATAGAGGAACCTAATTTCAATCTAATTTAAGAATTTTGGGCGATGAAACCTAATGAACTGGATTTGAAAAGTTTAGATGCCCCCCAAAGTTAGAAATGATTCCTTTCTCTCTAAATATTGATTCAAAATTTTCATCTTACATATATTATTTAAAATACACCAAATAAACAATAAACTTAAAATGATAGCTATATTTGCATAAGGAAGAACCTCTAGAGTTACAATTTAGGACACATTCTAAGGAACAAAAGTAAGACAAAGAAGGAATTACAATAGGTTCCTCTCCTTTATCCTATTGAAACTTAAAGCTCTTACCCCAAGGTAAGGTACATATACCCATTTTAAACCCTTTCTCATTCATGTCCCCTATTTGAAACTAATTAAGATTTGCAATTTGAAATGTAGATAAAGTAAGTAATTGTAAAAATGATGATGGTATTGAAACCATTGATGCCCAAAAGTGGTCGATCGATGATTTTCATGCTCATTGTAAAAATGAAGATTGCATCTATTGGTCCAAAAATTTTGAATCATTTTTGGCAAAGTGCTTCCGAGTTAAATTAATTTTCATCCATGTTCATCCATTTTGGTAAGTGCCGGTCTGTTTACAGTGCTCAACTGGGGATGCTCTTATTCTTTCACTTCTGAAGTTCTGAAATAGCGTAGGCCACACTAAATACGACGACCAGAGCGATTCCCGAAGAATTCTCGGAATGATACAAATTCCGCATTCTCAAGTGTTTTTGAGGGTGCTCAGATTTTTTTTACATTTTGCTGACACGATGGTGATTGCGGAAGAGTCTTCACAGATCCCGCTTGAATGGGTGGATGCCGAGGAATGGGCGGCGATCGAGCAAGCTTTTGCTGCAGCGACCACTTCACATTTCCCCCTAAACGATACAACCACGAGGTACAACCCTAGTTGCTCCATAAATTTTCCAAACCCCGTCTCATTCTCTCATTACATCCACCCCTTCCCAAATCTCTCAGTCCAAATCTCGATCTGTTTGCGCGTCTTTTCGTTTCAACAATTGAATTGAATTTCTATTGTGCAGTGTGGATTGCCTTACACGAAATGAGCATTCGACTGAATCTCTTAAGGTGGAGGAGGAGAAGATCGGGGATGAGCATTTGAAAAGGGTTAGGAGGACGTTGCCTGCTTGGGGTCAGAAGATTCAAGTGAAGGAAATTGTAATTCCAGCTGAAGCGACGCAATTGGAATCGGAAATTGGTGATGGAGTGAAGCCGGTGGTGGTGCAAACGAATTTACGCCAGCTGACTGATTCGTGGGAGATTGCTCGTAATGCTAATACGAAAGGTATTGTTTCTGGAGATTGACTTTTGGCGTGTCGATTAGGATTGAGTCTGGTTTATCCTGCACTGTAGCATTGTATTTTAATGCGATTTGAATGGACAGTGTGAACTTCAGTAATTCTAGAGGATTTCGTTAGCAGTGTGAACTTGAGAATTCTCTAACTCTATAGGATTTCACTAACCTTAGGGGATTTCAGTAACTCTATAGGTTTTCATTAAACCCCAGGGTTTATGGTAACTGTAGAATGCAAGTGTAGCATTGGAGAGGTGTCACTCTTGCTTTTAGGGTTTAGATGTTTTAGGGCTTAGGTAAACCATTCAGAGGATGTTATTGCGAGAAAGCAGTTAGGCGGTTGTAGGGGTCTGGATCATTGATAGGCTGTCAATTGTTGCAATTTTATTTTTATCTTTACCAACTCAAAGATCACTTTAATGGTCATTTAGGAGCCAATTTTTAAATTTTTGGCCTGTTTGAATGTTTTAAGGAGAATTTCAGATGTTTGACTTCATTTAGGTGTTTTGAATCCCCTTTCATTTCTTTCAAGCCCTTTCCAATCAACAAGTTAGAGCTGAGTAGCTCTACCCGGCTGCAATGACCTATTGACGATGATTTGGCCTCTAGAATTATGTAAATTTGAGTTTTTTTCGGGTCTACGTCCAATAATTCTATTATAGATCACGTGGTACCGTTGCAAACTAACGTTTTAATCTGATGTTGATAGCGAAGGTGCAAGCTAGGTGTCTTTCTCTGCAATTTAAAGGCAGAATTGTGTACAGCAAGACATATAACGAGGTTGATGAAGCTGCGCATGCTATTTGGGGGGTGATCGGTGCAAAAAGAGAAAGATCACCAGGGAATGTTGCAGTGGGCTTTGACTTGGAGTGGAAGACCTCTTTTCAGCGAGGTCTGTATCCTGATCCTTTATCCTTAGATGACGCCCCTTTTTCTAGATTGCTAGCTTCATCCTAACCAAGTAGCGCCAATTAGCAAACTGGAATCTAATACTAAATGCCCGCATTAATTGCCAAGTTGCGTCAGTTAGCAAATTGGTGCTAACTCTGCTAATTAACTGGCAATGAACGTACATTCAATTTAGGAAGTAACTTAACTTCCTGGTTTGGGACAAATAAACAAATTGTGACTTTATCATGGTTTGAAGTGCTAAGTCCACCCACACCACCAAGTAGCAGTAGTTAGCGAACTTGAAAGCTCAACTCCCCATTAGTTACCTTGCAAATATTCTATAGGTTAGTTAACTTTCAACTAGCTATCTGGAAGTATGTTTGCATTTGGTGCCGGAAGTGGTGTTTTTAGGTGTACTTGACTTCATTCCTAAGACCTTCGCAAGCACCACTGTTAACGTTAAGTGAGAACATACCGTTGGTTGGTTAGTGATGTTTCTTTAATGCTAGAGGGGTTTCACTGCTGTCATGTTTGCGGTGTCAGAGTAGTGGTATGAACATTACCGAAGTGGACCTAAGGGGAGCTTAGCTGCGGGTATGGAATCAGGTGAAGCGTCTGGGAAGGTGGCTGTGGTGCAATTATGTTTGGATTCTGGCCGGTGTGATGTGATGCACATTGTGCACTCCGGCATTCCACCTTCTCTTGTCACAATTTTGGAGGATCCTTCCATTTTGAAGGTGATTGATCTTTTCCTCAACCTTCCAATCTTAAGATCGGTGAGCTTTGTACAGTCGTGTGCCGTGAGTCTTTGTACCCATTGAGAAGGTTGGAGAATCTTCTCATGCAACAACTTCATTATAATTTAATCAACAAAGTGACTTGGAAATGAAAGTATGCAATTTTTGTAAGAAAACAGGATTTAGTTTGAAAAAACTACAAAGACAACTAAGGGGTGGTCTAGGATGTTGAATATGTTTGCTATGTTAATTAGCAAGTTAGACCTTGAATTTCTACCATTTAGCTTAGAATACTATAAGAATCTTGACATCCAATTTGAAGACAGGAGTAGGGTCGCACGGAGATGCATCAAAGCTGCAGAGAGATTATGGAATACAAACCCGAGGAGTCATGGATCTCTCTGAAATAGCGAGGCAGAAGCTTGACAGAGGATGGCAGTCATGGAGTCTCTCCTCTCTCGCTGAAGAGCTTACATGTAAAAAGGTTTGTACACGCGCTTATTGCAAAAATTCAAGACTTTTGTACAGTGGTGACTCAATACAGTGAAAGTGGTTGTAAAATTTTTTTGGGGATGTCGAGATTGCTGCATGCGTATGCGAGTCTCTGTCGGGAGTAACAGTGCTTTTCCTGCAATGAAACTTTAGGGTCTGTCAGCTGAAGTCCAGGAGTATCAATGTGGATGAAGTCCTTATTCATGTTTTCATTTGTGTTCAATGCTACGCATGGTGTCTCAGAAACTTGTGGTTTCGGAAGCTACGCATGTGGTCTTCCTTGTGATAGTTTGCCTTATGGTTTCAGTGTCCTCCTTTTCTTCTAGGTATCCATAACATTCTAGAGAACTCTTGTTGAGCACCCTCTGATTTTGGATGAAAAGGAATCAGTGACTCCTTGTTTCGGGAAGTTGAGCTCAATTTGAAGAAGTGAGCTCCCCCAGACAATGAGCCGTTGTCTTCACATTTCAGAGTATGCTGGAGCTTTAGTTTCCCTTTATTTTCTCAAAGCAATTCTTAAATTGGCATTAAAAAGCTGTCATGCCTACCGGTATACTACTCAAAATGTTATGTCTTCTGAAATTTGAACAAAGTAATGTTAGCAGCTGGCAAGTAGCTAAATTTGAGTGGAACACTCATTTCTGAAACAGGTAGAGAAAGTTTCAAGTATTCGTTGCGGGGATTGGGAAGCCTGCCCTCTTTCACCACCACAGCTTCAGTATGCAGCCACAGATGCTTTTGCGTCCCTTTATTTATATCAGGTACGAACAGAGTATCATTTGGGTATCTATTATAGATCTCAGTGTCGTTCCTTCAGTTTTAACGACCTCTGTCGTGCAGTGGAAAAGTATGGCTTAAATGCTAAGAGCCCAAGGTAGAAATAGAGAGTCCACTTTGGAAGCTAACAGTCAATTCGTCAAACTATAGTTTATGATTTATTTTTTCTATTGTTACTGTTTTTAATTTCACATTTCTTCTTCTAGATGATTCATTTCTCCTATATGATTCATTTCCAACTCCAGATTTGGAAGCGGCCACACTTATGGCCATTTGCACACTTAGGGGTTAAATTCCTGGATTGAGATCCTATGCAAGATGTTTGCATTGGGCATGCAACATTTCTCAAATCTATGTACGGTTGGTGCAGATTTTGGAAACATTTCCCAATCGTGAGTTGAAGGAGGAATCTAGAAGTGACTTGCCTCTGATACAGCAAGGCCCCTGATACACAAATGACAGCAGCTTCATGCGCATCGGTTCTATATTATATCACGAATTGAAGATTTGCAGAAGGTGAACTCGACGATTTTCAGGAAAGCCCTTGTAGGTAGCCTGCACAATGGTGCAAGCACGCCAATCTTTGAGCTAGTGTAAGACTACCTTCTGTTTCTAATCCATTTCATTCCAACAACATAGCTTATAGGGGTTCTCTTCGTGAGGCACGTGTTTCATTTATCTGTTAATTGGCTTCCTAATGATACAGATACATCTAATCTCTGAATTGTGGTTCTTGCTTTGTTTTCAGGGAATGTTGGATTTCAGATAACCAGTCTTGATAGGCAGGCGTTGGAACTCTTGTTGCAAATTCAATTGAGATTTGAAGTAACGGTAGAGGGTATTAAAATCGTTACGGTTTTATCCCATCCCATCTCTTATACAGACTCCTTTTTTCAACAGCAACTCATCTATTCATACACATGGTGCTAGTCCAATTAGCACATGATGTAATCATGAATTGGCTAAATGTCTATGGCCATTGCTCTTTGAATGAAAATGTAGTTGTCTATTGACACTTATGGTGGTTTGCAACCTCCCTTTTTGAAATTGCTTAACCCTAGAACTTTGGGTTGGTTAGTGTGGAAATCATCCTTTTCAGTACCATATGAATCATTTGCTTAGAAAAAACCAAGAGCACTCATTGGAGTTCAAACTATTGTACAAGACCTCCCTTTTTCACACAAAATTCCAAAGGATGAACATCTATACTTTTGTCTTACATAGAAGGATTCTCTATCCTAGATTTAGCAAAAAGAATGGAATACACTATGAATGTATTGCTACTATTTTGGAATTAAAGCTTATTTTAACCTCTACATGCCCCAGGGGACCAAAAGTGTCCTCACATAGTTTAAGTCCAATTCAAAATGTTGTAACTTTTGCATCCAATGTCCAAATTCAATAAAAATATGTTGGAAATTTTGTGCTCTCTTTTAAAATTTTAAAATTAATCCAAGATGTATTGATTTTTTGTAAGCCAATTGAAGTTCAAAAGTTCAATTTGAGTTTACCAAATTGCATTTGGTGGTTGCAAAATTGGTGGTTGCAAATTTGGGGGCTTATATCTCCTTAATCCAATGTTTGTTTTCAATAAAATTTGTTGTTTTATGTTCCCCTTGAAGTTTAATTATTGTGGTAAAATTTTCATGTCAATCCAAGTTGTATTGAATGTTTGGGAGCAAATTTGAAGTTCAAAATCTTGACATTTTTGGATTATAGTGAACTTCAATGGCTTGTTTCTTCTTTATATAGTATCTGTTTCCAATATTTTTTTAAATTGAAGTTGTGCATATTAGTCTTGTTTGTGTGGCTAAAATTTCTCATCAATCCAAGAAGTTATGAGTGGTTGAGAAGCATTTTAGAAGGTTTAACCTTAGATTATGTTTTTTCTTGCTATTCTTGCTATTTTTTGACATTTCAAAGTCATTTTGTAGACACAATGAGTGAATTGAATGAATTTTCTTTCACCAATGTGTTTGTATGCTATTTTAAAATCAATTTCTAGTATCAAGTTTTTTCATTTGAATAGGTTTAGAAATCAAATTTCACTTTCAAACATGTTGCTAGGAAAATTTTAGCATCCCTTTTCAACACTAAAACATTATAATCTTGCAATCTATATGGCCAAATGACTCCAAATTTGATTCATGTCATTTACAACACGTATACTATACAATTGTGCAGTTTAAGTCTATACCTTTGTGACATTTAGATCTATAGCACTTCAAAAGCAAGGATGTTTTTGAACCCAAAAAAGCCTTAGGCAATGGGGTTAATTCCCTATGTGGATGTTTTTTGTGAATGAATACTTTAGAGAGGAAAAGACAACCTCTCTGAAGGCTACTTAATGTTATGAACATTTACAAAGTTCCACAAATGTTTGGACCTCCTACACGTAGTTTGGTTGAATATCTTATCACATTCATAACGTCCTATAATCAAATCCAAGCTTTCAAACTTCAAATGGGAATGAGGGCTTGGATTTCTAAAGAGATGGATACACTTGCCAAAATTTGATAGAAAATTAGAAAAGGATCAAAATCAGCCCACCCATTTGAGGGTGAGTATCAAATAGACTATAAAATGTTGCTCGTTGATGCTGAGAAACAAAATGTTAATTAATATCATAATAGAGTTGTCATCAAATTGGGTTGAATTGAAAGTCCATAACAAAACAATTGCAAAACATTCCTTATCATTATAACAGAAGGTAAACCAGCCCATTGTGGTCAGAATGAGGAGTTTGACATCATCTTGTTGCTCAAATTTTTCAATTTTTTTCCCACATTAGTACAAGTGTGAAAAACAGCAAGTGCAATTGAAATTATTATTTTTTTTGACAAAGTATGAATTTGCTAGGAGTTTTTGAAGTGTTCAGCCCAAAAGAATCTGTAGACTACAACAAAATCTGAATCCATAATGCTCATCTTACTACCTAATGCAGTCAGAATATTTTCTATCAAGAAAGGCCTAAAAAATCAAATTTTACAATGAATTTCACACTAAAAAGTTAGAAGTTCCTAATGAGGTCATTGTTCACTCCATTACTATCGTGCAAGACATGCATTGTGGCACACATCTCACATACTGAAAAAAATCCCACAATGGGTCATTTCCTAGGTGACCGCAATGGGTCATTTCCTAGGTGACCGCAATGGGTCATTTGACCGCAACGGGCTGCTTTGCCTTAATTAGGGCAGCGCCAAGTCAAGTGCAAATTACATTTATAACGTCGGTCAATATAAGGTACAGAGTCTTTGCCACTTACATGTGTAGGGCAGTGATATTAGATATTTGATTCTGAAATACTCAAATACAGTGCTTCCTTCACACAAGCAAATCTGCTGAAAACTGAAGCCAGGCTATGAAGAGATAACTTATGTGTTAAATCTAGTTATACATTCCTGTGAGCAGAAACATTCCCACGGGCACCTACGTTATACTGCAGCCCACACACGCTCAGCCGAGTGATACGCTCATCGCTAAAGTTCTATTTCGAATCAAATGTTCTAGTACTCTAAAATAAGTCGAAACTGGCTGTTCAGCAACTTGCGCATTGGATGGCAAGAAAGCCTTTTGAAGACAGTCAATATTCAGCTTGCACAATGCAGAAGCGCTGCAAAAAATACATTAATTTCAACAAGATTATGCATCTGCAAATCTATGATCAACCAAATTTGATGCCCACATCTTCGATCAGCGTCTCAGGCCTATACCTCGTTGGTGCCGTTGTAAACTTAGTTTCTCTCTTCAGCAACGGTTTCTCCTCGTGTATCTTCAAGCCACTGTTTGATTTCAGCTCCACTTACGGTTAACGCTTGCATAGTGGCAGTATCCAGAGGCTTGCAGGGCAATCCTGCAACTTTAAGTGTGCTCAAAGCAATGGTATGATTCTTCGTGTACCTGACCTTACGGGGCTTTCCTGCAGCCTGCACATTTCGGATCCAATGAATCCATTATAAGAAAGATGAGACCCGCCACAGTTGAATGGGCAAAAAACATGACTGATTCTGAGTAAACGAAGGCCATGGATTTAATTACGACTGGACATAGCTTGGCGAAAAGAAACAAGAATGAGACCTATCACCAAAAGTAAATGGTTTCAAACTAGTAAGGGGTAGAGGAAAAACGTGAAAGCCACCAAAAGATTTGTGTTGGCAAAAGAATACCTAAAGCCCTTTAAGGGAACTATGAGTCTGTAAGCAAAAACAATACAGGCTTCCTACTCATTTATCCTTATTGTTGAGAGCAGACCAACCACTGAAGTTGAAACGAAGTTCCAGAACCAAGCAGATGATGAACCGCACAGATCAAGAACTGAAAAATATACTCACCACATTTTTCTTCACGCCAGTTATAATAAGAAGATCCGAGGCAGGGGGATTCTCCCCAATGCGCAGAAGCCATGCCAAAATTGCCACCACAGTCCCTGAGATACTCATGGTCCGCACATCACACCTGAAGCCACAAATGCCGAATCCAAAACTCAGAAAAAATCTTCTCCCACTTTAACTTTGCAAGGGAATTGAGCCGTACGTCTGATTCAATTCGGTAAGTGAAAGAATCTACGCCACTGGCATATAAAGAAATCTGACCTGGCAAGGTCGGTCTGTGTAAAATTTGTAAAAAATCCGACCTCCGCTGCCTCTTCATACAAGCCAATTGCAGCTTCGATTCCTGCCACACAAACATGTCAGAAAGCGGTTACATGAAGGTCAAAAGAACTGAAAACGATAACAGGTACCAAGAATTTGCCAAGTCGCTATAAGGATTCATTTTTCGCCAACTCTTGTATCTTGCGAATTCAGCAACCCTCAAATTACTAAGCTGGCTCACCAGGGGTAATCTCCAGCGTCCCAGCCTTTGTCTGCTTTAGCACTGCTTCAGCACCTCCCTTTCCAAAGCATGCGTCAAAGATGATGCTATATGAGACAGAGGTCAATTGTTCCTGCGATAAGTCGAACATTAGCGTTAACACTATATTAATAAAACTCAGATCCAACCGGTCAAACTACCTAAGCATTCCATGCTGGAATTTCCATAACATTAAATAAGAGTCACAACCTAATGAATAGAGAAAGATTTCATACACATCAACACATTCATGTATGCCCATTTGACTCCGAAAGAATGCATTCCTCACTTAATGGCCAGTTAATTACCTCTCCTTCTTGCAGAGCTCTGAATGTAGCAACAGCATCTTCCCATTGACCTGCTTGACCAAAAGATCCAATGATAGCGTGCTGCACAACCTAAACAGCACAATTGCGAACACTTAAACGGTTGTGCTTTATCCTTCAATGGTAAAGACATATGCAAATCAGTGTAAGCTGAGCATTTTTCTAACGGCGATCCATTATGCCACATAGCATGCCTGTCACCACGTTCCAAATAAGTGAGGCACTATCTTGGAAAATATTTCTGTAGATAACCAATCTACCAAATTAAGACAGCAATCTGCGAGAAAATTTCTCATTCCGGTATGGAAACAGGAAGCCCCCGACGCCATAAAACACACAGTAAAATTATAGTGGATATTTGTAGAACTATTGCCTCAATCGGCTACGAAGCGGAAGGTCTCAATTTAATGGATAAAGTGAGAGATGTTCCAAACCTGGTTAGGCTTGACACCTAGTCCCTCCATCTCATGACTGACGAGAAGAGCTTGGTTGAGGTTGCCCTCCCGAGTGCAAGCGACCACCAAAGTGCTGTAGGTGATGGCATCAGGTTTATATCCCAAATCCAGCATTTTTCTGTACATCTGTTCAAAATCCGATCATAAGGATGAGGACCTAAGCCTGAACTTCAATTCTTTACTAGGTCCTCAAGAGTAAGCCGTTTTAACGAAGCACCAACCTGAAGTGCACTTTCGAGACCTTCTGTTTGACTGGCAGATTGGATGAGCTTGTTGAAAGTAGCGGATGTCACAGCTCTCTGATAGCCCGAATTTTGCATCAATTCATAAGCTTTCAAAGCTCCTTCATGATCAGCTCCCTGAAAATCATACAGAAATAACTTAAAACCACGGAGGATACTTACCACCACTACCACTAATGCTTGAGCAGGACAAAAGGCAAGCTCACGCCTTATCATGTACGAGATATCAGCATTCAGCATGAGCCTTCGTTTAAAAAAAAATGGTCTCTCCAACTAAAATGACGTAAGGAACAACCAACAAGCAAGTCCCAAATCAGCAGAACGTGAAAGTCTACGCAGCAAGAACAAATAGGACGGACCATCAGCCTATGAAACGAACTGCAGCACGTCAGTCGCAGAGATGTTGTGCCAATGTCCTACGCATCTAGTGCTCAGCAGCTTACCTTGCAAGAGGCTGAAATAAGATGATTATAAGTTTGTGCATTTGGAACAACACCCTCTACAGTCTTCATTTCCTCGTACAATGCCCATGCTTTCTCTGCCTGCACAAAATTGGACAGAAATTTCATCACTGATTACAGACCACGACATTAACTTCAAATACATATATGTTTGCAAGCTTGCCCGTCAAATATTCCCTAGACATAAATGAGGAAAGTTTGCTTACATCAGGAGTTGGCGCTGACGCACATGCTTCAATGAGGAAATTGTAGGTATTTGTTTTCGGGGCTATCCCGGCTCCTCGCATTTCTTCGAAGATCTCTAATGCTACCTTCAGCCGGCCCCCAGCTCCTGCTGATTCTAAAATAAAGCCAAAAGTGAATTGGTCGGGTGGAACTCCAGCAGCAATCATCGTCCGATAGACTTCCTGCAACATATAATTGAGATCTCAAGATAATGCTTCTTCCTTATCCGTCCAGTCAATCTAATTAGAAGACCCCGAGCATTCAAAAGACCTATTAAACCTGAACGTAAATAAATACTGAACTGTCTTCTAGACTCCTTTCAGAAGTATTGCCTGATGAACATGGATATTTGCGAAATCTTATGAGAATACTTACCAACACTTTCCCAGGCATCTTAGCTTGTGCACCGGCAAACATTAATGTATTATATGTTATAGAATCTGGACGAATATTTCGATCCAACATTTCTTGATATAGCTGTAACGCTTTCTCCAGTCTGCTTGACAACCAGAAAATTCATGAGCCTTGAAAGATATTCACAAAACAAAGTCCAAAACTATTATATAGATACCAGCTTATCAAAGGCAAATAGCAGCAGAACACTCAACAAGGTGAAGTGGCACACCGTTGTGTAGGCGACGATCGCCCCCGATAAGGGCCTGTTTTAACAACTAGGGCCATAAGTGCGGTATATGTTACAACATCAGGTTTTACACCTGCTGCCTCCATTTCTCTCTGCAAACAGTAAAAAACAGTCATCACAAATCTCTCCCACAGTTCATCACGACTCATAAGTCAAGTTTGTGATTGATGTGTTGTGAATGAAGTGGAGTCAGAAAATCGTAAGTTTGCACAGAACCAGCGCCAACTTGATTGCCATACTCAGATAAAAACTCCAACACCGGCCAGCTACGACGCTCCAAACAGCATGCGCTCCCTTTGCTGTTTCTAGCTACCTCGACTACATACTAGTGCTATGTATTAGCGAATCGTAAAAAGACTTAGAAAAAAGAAAAGGTCTTAAACCTTGATTCGATAAGCATCCTCCAAACGTTTTGATTGTTGACAACAAGAAATAACAGTGTTGTAGGTTAGCACACCTGGCTTTACCCCCACTTCCTTCATAGCCTGTCAAGAAAATAAATCAGCTTAACTGTAACGCTCAGAAGCACTCAGAATTCAGCAATCAATATTCAAATCTAACTTAGAACCGCTGTAATCCTTTTTGACATAGATTAGGAGAAAAATATATATTTACTGGTGAATCAAGAGTTAGAATTGGCAGGTTTCTTGAGCACTACAGTATTTAGGTCATTCAGATTTTGAAATGTAAATGTAAATGAAAATAATGCCATCGTCAATACTAATCCCCCAACCGATGTGAATATTGTAAAAACATAACACAGTTTTCTAAGAAGGTGGACCATAACAGCTAACCTCGTAAATGCTCAAAGCCCTTTCTCCTTCTTGTTGTCGTCTACATACAGTAATCAGAGCCAGGTAGGTTCCTGGATTCCACGAACCCCACCAACAAATCATTGATGTGAAATACAAGTCTTACCAAGTGTGGAAGTGCTTTGAAACCCAACAGTTTTGTAACGGCAACCAAACAGTAGAAGCCTGAAAAATTGACGCTGTGGATGGCTTTTGACACAAGATCTGGACCACTTAAAGAAAAGAAAAATGCTGAATCTTAACAATCCCTCTGACACCTTGTTGACATTATAAATACCAAAGACCCTGACAGGATATTTACTCGTACCTTCATTGGCAGCATCGATACCAGCAGCTTTCATCTCATTAACAACTTCCAATGCTTCAGTTAGAGATGAACAGCGACTGATGGATCGGTTGATACGCCATATAGTCTGTTGTAATTTCAATAAGCCTGTAGCGCTCCGAGAGCATAACTCATTTTGATCAAGAATGCACTGTCCACACCACCATCACAAACTTACAACTAATTTTTACGATTGAGAACATATCTCTAATGCTCTTCAGGTGAAAATTTAATAGAGTACAGCCTAATATGTCATTGAGACGCGGTCGTCTAAACATGTTTGACCAACAAAATAACAAAATAAACTACCAGTACTCTGAACCATGAAATTTTATACAAACTTGCAGTGGTCAGGTGGGGACTAGTCCTACCTCATTGGTGAGATCTATGCCCTCCTGTTTGAGCCATTCCAACTTCGGCGTATATGACTGCATCCACAACTCCCATTCCCGTGATCACAAGGGGGAGAGGTAATAGCACCTCAGACTGAAAGACCATTTCAAATGCTCAAAAACGTGCACACCCTCCCCAGTCTCCATAAATAGGTATCGGAAGATTCTACACGGACTAAATACAATCACAAGAGCGTACCCTCCACAATGTTGATCCCTCACAGAGCATTTTGGCTGTCCAGTTGTGACGGAAATGGAAATTTCTCAAGCGCCACACCAAAGGAATGCTAGTTCTCCCCTATGCTCCACAATACCCTACATTGATGATTTTTGACTTACGGTGTTGGAGGCTTCCTTAGCTACCCCGGGTTTTCCACGAGCTCTGAGACGCTGACGTCCTCCAGCCCCTCCACCCCTACGAGACTTCTCTCTAGATTTGCTTTCTGGCTTTTCCTCAGTTGAGGTTTCAACGACTAACTCCACATGAGCTGCTCCTAAACTAGGCCTGAAATTCGGAAAAAATCATCATCTTGGAAGCATGAAAAATTCAGGTCAAGTCCCAGAATGTTGAACGTCAAAAAAAATTCTACCTTCAAGCATTTTACTTACCTTGCACTATACAATTTTCGAGGTTGACTATGAGATCCATAGCAGACAGTCACCAGCTCTCTGCCAAAAATTTCTCCTGAACTACTGCTTAAGAGACCTGACACCCGTGTCGGACACTGCAAAAAAACGATAAGAATCAATTTCAAGCGGAATGCTCGAGCACAGTAAATGCTTGCCCAAACTTCTGCAGGCATTGCATTGAAAGAACACAAAACTTCTTTAGGTTTGAAAATGTCTGAGCTATTGTTTCCTCTGGCAGGTCAATTGCTAGCGGAAGGTACATTTTCTAGCCTATTACAGCGCTAACAGGTAACAAACTTGCCGCGAAAGATACACGAACGGCACTCAAAATCTGAGCAGGTAAGGAACTTTATCACGAATTCGTTAACTACAATCTCGAGAGTTCTATTACAAGTAACGCTAACAGCATGCGAAGGAATCGAATACTCTGTCATCCAATGCAATAATTCAAGAAACTCCTGCTCTTACATGCAGAATGCGGTAGATGAGAAATTCAATATTTCACGTGATTAAGAATCCAGCTCATGTATGAAAATTAGCAAGCGAGTTAAACCCTAAGTCCGCTGGAACTCAATTCCTCCCACCACCACCTACCCCATCCCTTCAAATTCATTAACACGACATGAACCTCAGTTACCTTAGAGGCTAAATCTTACAAGAGCTCTACTACTAATCCACGACTCTTCCTATCTCTTTCTTCTTTCAGAAATTTGACCGCCTTGAACAATTCGATGCTCAAAAGTGAAAAAATATCAAATGTTTCAATATTGAATCGGAGTCACAGCGGAATTTCCACTGAGAAAAAGTGAAAAATAAAAAATCCTACAAGAACGAGCAGATTTCGGTACCGTAATGCAAGAACCTCCAGCGCTTCTGCAGAACAAGAAATACTACATTTCCTGTGATTACAGAATTCAGCTGGCGTCAAGAATATTATCAAGACACCTAAACCCTAAGAGTGCTCTAATTCAATAACAATTCCTACCACCACAACCTACCGCATTTTCACCATACAATCAATTCTTTCAGTTTCATAAGCACTAGAAGAGCCTCAATTGCCAAAACAAGAAATTCCGTCAACTCCTTACCGAGAATTTCCTACTAATTCACCACTACTTCAAATTCTCCAGTACCCGATTCTAAACATACAATCTACCACGCAGGTATTTTCACGCATGTGAGAACAATTCGCATCTCAGAAATAACAATTCATCAACAGAGTTGGAGTCCAAGCGAAATTTCTAATGAGCGAATTTCTAAGAGCTGATTTCCAAGGGAGAGAGGAAGGACCGAGGGGGTGGAGCAGGCGTGGGGTGCATTAGTGACGCGCAGCAAGAATGATGCCATCGCGGTTTCGAAATGTTGTTGTTGTTGCTGCTGCTGCTGCAGCTAAGTTCTTTGCGGCTAAGTTCCCTGCGGCTGCGTGACCACCCGTGGCGAAGGCGAAGCCGCAGCATGGAGAGGATTGGAAAGGAGTGACAATTCAGCAGCACACACTCTGCCATCCACTCTGCGAGCGCGATGACGATGACGACGCGCTCGTGGAGGCGTCTGATGCGGTTGCATTGTTGTGGGAAAGGGGGAAAAAGTAAAGGCAACAGCGGAAAAGAAAGGACCGAGGGGAAGGAAAACGTTTGGATCGGGAAAGAAAGGTCAAAAGACGGAAAGAAAAGGTTGGGAAGGAAAAGAGAGGCCCGACGCGGTCAGGAAAAAGAGATCGTAAGAGGGAAAGAAAAGGTTAAATAAAAAAAGTAGGCAAAAATGGGTTAAATAACAACATAATTAACCCGTAAAGAACCAAACGTAAAGAACCAAAAGGAGTTTTTTTTGCAACATAGTGATTTTAGGCAAAATCACTATAAATGGAATTTTTATTTTTTTCTTTGAAATTTTCACACAATATGTATCTAAGAGTAGCTTTAAGGTTCAACAATTTCCATAACTTTTAACTACACAGTTAAAAAATAATTATATGAAATGTAGTTTTCATTGCATAGAGGGTAACTCAAGCAACAAAAGAAACTTCTTTAAAATCTCTTTTTAAAAAAATAAAAATTTAAAATTGATTCCCTAATTTTATTTATATGTAGAAAGATTTGTATCATTCCATTTTGATTAATGAGATGAAATCTATAAGGAATTTTAGTTGTAGGTAGTTTGCAAGTCATTATGGTGTCATGTACAAAATACATTGTGCTAAGATCATATCATGCCAACATGAGAAATAGCGCCCCATAAGTCAATAATAAACCTTGTAACTAGCAAGCTAACTACACCAAGATTCAATAGCTTCTAACCAACGGTGGACACTGTAGTCATAGGAAAAAAACCACATGATAGTGATATATATCACCATCACGGTGTCATGAAGTTTGCTTCCCATCTAGAAAAATATGAATCTCTTAGTTGTGGTAAAAGTTTGTGAAAAGAAAAGAAATGCTATTGACTAAAGAGACCTTACTCCAATACCTAACCCTCTTATATATGCAAAAAGAAATTAATATCCAATAGGAAAGAAAATATTGCTATTGCTTTAACATGTTCCTTTCATCCAAAACTCAAACCTTAGTATCAACTCTCAAAACTTGTAAAATGCAATAGCACTTCAAGCCCTTTCAAGTCTGCCTACTACACTCTCTCAAGCTCAAAATTAAAATATTTACAAATACACAAAAAATAAAAGCAACTCACAATACATTTGCAATATTTAATGAAAAATATAATTCAAAAAGGTGATTCTAAATAAAATAATGGTATAGAATAAGAAAAGATGAGGTCTAATAACTACAATGAAAGGAGACAAACCTTTTAGTACCCAAAAGAAGGTCATAAGGCTGCAAATAATATAGGACAAATGCCCCACCAAACCCCTAGCCACCTAACAAGGCTAACCACCCAATACCTATCCCCCCCTCCCCAATGAGCCTAACTACCTCTCAACTTGGAACCAATTTAGATAAAGTAAGATGCCTAACTTTAACTAGTAGACAACCTACATCACAACAACTGCAAGTTCTACAACTAATAAAAAAAAATATATAAACAACACCCAATCATTATAAGCACTAAAGACTAGCAACATCTATAGTAAGGAAAGAAATAAACATCCATCACATGAGTACACTAGATGTAGTAAGTGGTTTTACAACCACCCCTTTACTTCTCCCCTTTACTAATGTCAAAGACCCTTTATATTAGTGAATTCAATGACTTTTTCCAAAGAATCAAGGAAAAACCGATAGAAAATCCTACAAAAATAAAGACGCTTCTCCACGCTCCAACATACATTTGGAACAAACCCACCTATCCATTGAAATTTCTTGCAACAGTAGACTCAAAAAATCCATGTTCCACCTAAAGGAACAAATGTCTTATAACACCATAGTGGCAATGCGCTTGGTGCTTTTACACAACATACATATCAACCTAATTGAAATACATGAACTACTAGAATTAATCCTGCCATCAATGTGAGGTAAATGACATGGTGCACAATTGCACGTGTGACCTTTCTAAATCTTGCCATCACAATCCTCTAATAGTCATACTCTCAATTTGAGCACCTCATACACTGGTAGAATAATACATCCTGCAATCAAGTCAAGGGGGTTGGCTCTGTCTGCTACAAGTAGATATAGTTGCTAAGTAGAAAATGTTGTACCTAATGGCCTATAGCCCCCTCCTTGTATCATGGCATAACGTAGAGTGTTCCTATGTTGTATAATAGAAAGGTTTTCCAAAGCCATTGGCATCACTCTCTTGTATAGATCCACACGTTGCTCACATACGTGTACCCACATATTTGGATCATCCATGTTATCCAATATTTTGTCTGCATCTTGTTTGATAGCCATTAGTAAAATTGAATGACGCAGGGTTGCTATTTTGTGAGCCTGTGAGCGTGAGCCTGCGAGCCTATGAGCGTGAAGCTGCGAGCCTGTGAGCATATGACTGTACATTTTTTTTATTTTAAAATTTAGAAGGTACCTATGACCGTGGATTTAGGTGGTTTTTATTTTTTATTTTTTAAATAAATAGAATATCCTATAATCGTGGATTCTTCAATAATGATTTAATGCAAAATGAAAAGAAGAAATGGTAATTAATTAATTTTTTTTATAAACCACTCAAATCATTTGTAGTGGAATTTGTTGCCAGCTTCTTTGATATGATTAGGGTTTAGGGTTTAAAGAAAAATAACATAATCCATGGACATAACTTGTGTAGTGCATTTTATCCATTTCTAAGTTCCTACCCTGAATTCATTCATTTTTCACATTAAAATGATGTCCTCTATATGTTTGTCCAAGCTAAAGAGGAGCAGCTTATTAAATGAAATAGTAAATAGATTATATGAAGTAAAATATAGATGATCTTCTAACCATTTTTGATCATTTTTATTTTTAGGGTGAGAAGACCACTTCACATTATCACAATAGGCAGACATAATGATTACTATATCATACATAACTTTTATATTTATTTATGGACTTATTTTCAGAACAAATAGAAAGAAACCATTGAGAAAAAACATGGAAACCAAGTAGAAGGCAGCTAAACCAACAAAGGCTGGCTAGACAATGAAGAGTTTAGGGTAGAAAACAGAAGCCAAAAGAAACATAAGCCTAGATGAAAAGGCAAAAGAGAGGACCCCTCTTATTAATCCTGTAATCAAAAACTAAAGATGTGAACTAAATAATAACTTGTACATTTTATATTCTAAAAGAAGCAAACATCTAAAGAAGTTAAGGTAATAGAATACTGATGGGTTAAAGACCAAAAACAACATATAATATTAGATAAAATGAAATCCATTAAATGTAATGTAACAAACAAAGGAATCAGAAAGAAGATGTAGATATAGACTGAGAATGACCACTACTATCAGCCGACGATGTCTCTGTATCTGATTCTAAAGCTTCCACATCCACAAACTTTAAAACTTTTGGATCCATAGAAGTAGAGTTCTTCCGTGCAGGAATGTCTTTTTCAAATGCTAAAGTAGAAGCTATAGCCTCTGCATAAGACGGCAATATGTATGACTTCTCCGGGCTTGGGAAAAAAGAAAGCAAAGTGAAAAAAGGGCGTTGAGTTGCCTTGTTTGAAATCATGCTGCACAAATCAAAGAAGTATTAGAACGTAATTATAAATCACTTTGATGATAAATCATATGTATAAGGTGAATGTAAAAGAAAAATGGGTATAGCATTAGAGCTACACATGTAATACTAAAAAATAATGTTAACCGGTAGACTTACTCACATGTGAAACGAGATTTCTTGACAATGCGTGGGACTTGAACTTCCACTACATCTTCATCGGCGTCAAGCAAAAGGACTGTTGAAGATGGTTTAGTAACCTCTGTAATTGAGCGAATCATAGGAACCAAAACCGCATCAAATAGGGCTTTGTCGGACTCAAGTGCAATTATGTGCCTACCCAAGTTCCTACACGCGTGGATTGAAGCCCCTGGTATCAAATACAACACAAATACAATAAGTAAGAAGACATTGGCAAGCATAAGAGAGAAGTGAAAATTAAAAACAAGCATCATTGAAGTCACTTGATAATACCTGTTGCAACAGTGCAATCCATAACAATGTCATTTAAAAATGAGCATCGTTGGATTAGCATTTGCAATAATTGAGGGTCTTTTTCTCTCGCCCCTCTCCAAGGCTTGGAGTTGCAATCCATTGTCATAGTCTCTAAGTTTGTGAAATTCTGAAGGATATCATTAGCCGCCACATCCAAATTTAGTTTTGCTAAATTTGGCGGGCATGGTTGGAATTGAAACTTAGAAGGCTGAATACCGGGCAATTTCCTGACAAGCAACATAATTCCGAACCGCTGTGTCTGCAAAAAAGAAGATGTATAGGATTTAGTTAAATCAAAGAAGACTATGACATTCAAGGAATATAGGTATGATTTTATATAATCAAACAATGCATTAGAATCGAAAGTACAATACTAAACTATGCAAATTCTATGTTTGACAATAAAACACCTTTAAAAAATTATAAAAATTCAGAAGTGAAATGACAAAGGAATTTACTTTTCTCCCTGGAGTGACAGGTGACGCCAAATGCAAAGCATTTGTTCCCCACCAATCTTTCATCGGCTCGAAAGAGTAGGTAACACCGTATTGCACAATGGTAGCCTTCGTTATCGCCCTCAAAGGATATATAATAATAACCGCTCCATCGTCATGAATATGGCCGTCACTGAATTCAAAAAACAACTGTAGCCACTCTGGATCTTCCGCATTCCACTTAGGAATGTTGGTTTCAGGTAAAGACAAACCAGGGACAGGCAAACCCTCGGGCATGTCTCCAATAATAAGGTCGACTCGTGGGGAATCACTCTTCTTTCCTTTGAAGAGACGTTCTTTTTCACCCTTATGCTGCAATATACATGTAACGATAAGTATAAATTTTTTTTTATTAAATGTCAATAAAATATATTGATCAAAGAATTCAAAGCAAGTAAAGAAACTGACCTTGTCCAGGAATTTTATAATGTCGTGGTACACCTGGGGAAGAGGATCATCTAGAATAGTTTCCAAAGAATGATTCAAAATCAACTCAAACAAGGAAATCTCTGAGTCCTGTAAGAACTCAGAGGTGGATGGGCCGTGTAGCATGCCTTCTTCGCTAAGTGATGCGAAGTCTGCATCACGTTTGGTGAAGTGGGAAAATGACCCTTGATGCTGAGAAACCTCGTCTTTCGTAGATGAAAGTGGAACTTCATCATTGGTCTTCCTCTTCCTACCCTTCTTTGGTGTCGATGCCTCTTTGGTCTCCTTTGAAGCCTTCTTTGATAGTTTCTCCTTGGCTTTGTTCACTACCTCGGCATTCTTCAAGGCAATTCTTTTGTTAGCTTCTTCCCGCTTCTTCCCGCTTCTTCAGTGCTTTAGCTCTTTCTTGCTCGTCAAGACCAGCAAAATCGTTGATCTCTTCTTCACGACTGTGGGAATCAATAGACCGTTTCAACTCCTCCTCAGACTCAGGTGTAAACTCCGGGGGGCAATCCAGGTACTAAGCACCCGTCTTGAGATGTGTACTTGTCCACCATTGCAATTGAGACTGGGAAAACATACAATGTTCAGAATTAATATCCACCCATGTTGACAAAAAAAGGGGTAAATCGCGCTTTGCAATGGCCCCATTTTCCAACAGCTCATATTTGAAATACCTGTAGATACAGAAAAAAATTTAATCAAAATAATGAAAACATTCCAGCTGTATTCAATTCAATTCACAAAATCAAGATTATGGAACGCATGCAATCGAGTTCTTACCGGAAAAGGACGCGTTTCAACACTAAATCAGTGCCATTGCGCTTTTTGAAGTCATCTGACTTCTTGAAACCTTCTTGCCCTTTGAAATGAGACAGAAATGCTTTGTTCCAAACTCGAATCCACCATCCCTCAAGATAATCAGAAAAAATGGCCGGTTTAGTGGGTGAATCCATAACCAGTGGCAACCGGTCCTTCTTGACAATGTCCTCAAACATTTCGGAGCCAATTTCTTCAATCTATGGAATGAAGAGAGTTTAGATATGCCAAAGGAAATATATAAAGATGATAAAAAAACATCCATCACTTCAATGAAGAAGAGTGGAATTTGAGAAAACATTAAACTGTATAAAATTACTTACCCAAGCATACCAACAAGCTTTCACTAGGAAGGCCTTCAAATCACTCTCACCAACCGGCTTCAGTGGAAACCATAAAACCTCTCGTGTTTCATTAGAACAATTCCACCATCGAAGCCACCTCACTTTATACTGATTGCTCACATTCGAAGTTGCAATCAATTGCAACTTCTCAAGCGTCATCTCTGGACTGATGTTCTGTGTATAGTGTCTCTCAATCTACATCGCAGAAAAGAGAGAAGTTAAAATAAATCCATTAAACTTAAGCAATAAATTTTTTATTCTAATATTTGACTCGGTCTAGAAATTCATACCTCCTTAAGGAAATCAGGACCGAACTGGGGATTAGCAACTGCAGTCAACTTATTTAGCTTTTGCTGCAACTTGGATGTTGTTTCCTTGGTAGCCGATTTCATCACAACCAGAATGCTTTCCGGAGATTGGTCTTCTGCTGCGGTTTCTTCTTTGAATTTTCGGACTGCCAAATCAGCTGCTGCAGCAATCTCATACTACCCACCACAAAGAAATTAGCAAATTTGCTTCAAAATCAAGAAAAATGAAAGAAGTACATGGAAAAGTTGAATGAGATATTTTACCCGAAAAATAAATGAAGTGAACACCTCAACCGACATCGTATACCAACTCTTTCGAATGCTAGTAGTGCATTGTGCCATCTCAAATTCACTCAAATGTTCTGCAAATTTGTCCAACGGAAGAACTCCGTATTTTTGGATACGATACAACGTATGTACTAAATTTGTTTTGATAAACAAATTTTCGGTATGCTTGCGAATCAAAAAGAAGATGATAAGTAAAATTATGATATAAAAATTCATAAAAATCGAAATCAAACAAAATTGAACAATGGATGCACTTACTGGTTTATATCATGCATTGCATGCATGACTTCACCAATCCTCCCCTTCGTCTCCAAAACTATGGAATCAACCGAGATATGCCAATCTCGATTGGTTGAATGATATTTCGAAATGTAGGATGACCACGCCATCAACCTGTGATTTCCATCACAAACAAAGAATTTGGAGTTCTAAAAGTTTTCCAAGCCTGGCGTTGCATTGAGAATGGAATTAAAGATGTCATTCTCCTCATTCCATAGTGGCCCCCATGCCTCCTTGTCAGCATCAGATACCAGCTGAATATCGCCTTGCTCGTTAGTAAGAGACACATAAAACACATTGGAACCATCTCGGTACCCATGCACAAACTCCTGTTCTAATCGGGTGAGGTCACATTGAAGTGCAGGTCGAATCATGTGCATACTGACAAGGCGGCACAGGGGAATTCGGAGCCGAGATATTGAATTCGGTTTCAGTCTTAAAGCCGAAATCAAGGCCACTGAGTTCACTTTCTGAGACTTTCGAAAGGCATCTTCAATAGTGAAGTCTGTTTCGGCAATCTCCTTATTCTGCACTGAAGATGTCCTTTCTGTATCTAAATCTCCACCAGTGTGCTCCTCTTCAACACCAACACATTGTAAGCCGGGAGATTTATCTTCCACAACCTGTAAAACACAAAATATAAATTCATTAATTCAATAAAGCAATTCATAAATTGGTAATAAAAAAATAGGTAATATCCAAACATCCACGTCATGAGAATGAAGTAGCCCTGATTGTATTGAGAATAGGCCCCCAGAGTCCACAGTCCCGATCACTAAGGCAGCCTCGGCGCCGAGGCATAACTTTTTGGGGTTCAAGATTCTGAAACCATTTCCTGAACTGGATTCTTGAGGGCTGCCTAAAATCAATTTGGCATCCGGCGTACAGTAACTGAAGCACCAGCTCGCTTCAACAACTTCAGTCACAGGTCACCTCGGCGCCGAGGCGGAATTCTTGTAGCAGTGACTATCCCGAACCTCAGCTACAAGTCGACTTGCGGTTTGTTGAAGATAGCGATTTCTACTCCCTCGGCGCCGAGACCACTTCCCATGTCCCATTTCAAAGCCCTGTGCTTGATCACGGATTCAGAATGCTCGAAAACGTGAATGCATGAAAATCGATGGATTCCCTATGCATTTGCATGAACTGATCATATGGACTACTACATTGCCCACATGCAAATCCGACTCAAGTCCCGTTTGGTAGACATGCCTATGATAAGTCCTTCACCCACTCCAAACCGCCGGCGCAGGAACATGTATTCAGAATGCTCGCATAAGTGAATGCATCGGGTTCGAGGCCTTCCTTTTGCATTTGCATAAACAGTTCATACGCCTCTTACAAACATGCGTATTCGGCAAGTCCACTAATTCTCACAATCCACGTGATTACATCACGATCATGCATTCGCTCGAAAACTTGCTGAGCAGCATTCAAACTGCCACACATTCCATGCAAATGGAGGAGTGCATTGCCCACACGCAAATCGGACTCAAGTCCCGTATGGATACTATGCTTGTCAACATCCTTCATCTAGTCAAAAGCCCCTGTGCAAGAGCGTGGATTTAGATTGCTCGCAAAGGTGAATGCATCTTCATCTAGGCCTTTTGCATAACGGTTCATAAACTACCTGCCCGAATCCATGCTCTGCAAGTCCCCGGAAAATTAGGATATTTGAGAGCACGTCCTGTTCCTTCATCTGGTCATAAACTCGCCAAGCATCAATCAAACTGCCACACATTTCATACATGTGGACAAGAGCAGTGCTACACGCAACTTTAAATGAAGTCCAACATGGGCTCTATCACCCACTTCGAATTCCCCGCGTTACACATTGATTCCCAGTGCTTGCATATGTTTCGACATTCCCTGCATTTGCTTAAACAGTTCATATGACCCTGTGCCACAGCCGAGTTTGGCAGGTGCACGGGGAATGCTGGTATGCGAGCGGGGGTCTGTGAGCGGCGAGCTGGAAGCGGGCATTAGTGAGCAAGGAGTGGTAATATTGGAAGAAAAAAGAATGGGTTTAAGAAAAAAGTAGGATTAAAAAAATGAGATAGTGGATGAAAGAAGGAATGAAAGCGGATTTGAAAAATGGATGAAAAAGTAGATGACAATGGATGAATGTAGTTGGATTTTTGGATGAAAGTGGATGAAAGTGGATGAATGTAGTTGGATTTTGGATGAACATGGATGAGAAATGGATGAAAGTTATTGGGATTTTGGATGAATGTGGATGAAAAAGTGGGTGAGTGTGATTGAAAATTTGGATGAAAGTATATAATAAAATAGATGAAAATCAGTCAAGGTTAAAGACATTCCCATTGTTGAATTTAACTTGGTGTTTTTTATACTACAAGGCCATAGTCCATAGTAATATAGGATCCTATCACCGTGGGAATGTTTAACCCCTAAAGGTTCTTAACTATGTTTTTATCAAAACCACTTCAGAATTGCCATTTCTACTACAAGTACCAAATAGTTTTTTAAATTTACTATTGGACACATGTGACTATAGGAACTTGTAGTACACTAGTTTTAAAAGGTGAGGAAATTTCTACTATATAGATTTCAAGATATTAACATTTGAATTGCCAAAGTACCTTTTGTAGTCCTTGCAAAAACTTGAGAAGCTTGCACTTCACAAGGTCACATTTGAATGAAAAAAAGTCCAAAATGCAGGGATTCTTTTGATCTATTTTAGAAAATTGGGTAGTTGCTCCAAAAATTCCACAATATTTAGGATTGTGAAACATATAGGAAAAAAATAGAGAATAGATAGAAGTAGAGAATGTTTCAAAATACTAATTTCTTAAGAATTCAATTATGGAATTGAAAAATGCCGAACCCAATGGTTGTGATGTTTTAATAAAAAATCAAAACCCAAAGACTTCAAATTTTGAACAAATATTAAAAATTGAGTTAAATAAAGAACTCCAAAGTTCATTTTAGAGTGTAGAATCCTTATCTACCCGCGTACTAAAAATGCTCATAACTTGTGACTTGCATAGACTTAGAGGAAATAAAATAATATATTTTTAGATGCCCTTTGGTAGGCCTATGCCTACCTTTTGTGGAAATAGACTACCAAAATTTCAAATCTAGATCATTCAATTTAAATACAATGAATGTAGTAAGAACCTCTAAACCTCAAATTGTTATAAATTATGAATATTCAATTATAGTTTTTAAAAATATTATTTAAGAAAATAAGGGATGTGAGTGCCATCAAGTTAGACAAGTCCACTAATTATTTCATGTTCTTGAGACTTAGGATTCAAAAGTTATAGTAGAAGAGAAAAATCACTCCAACTATGATGAAGAATAGGACAAGTGTTTCTTGCAATGACCACATGGACCATAGAAAGATTTGTGTCATCATATGTAGTATATATAATGTTGGAAAAAACATGTAAATTTTCAAAGAATAAGTGCTCCATTCCATGTTAAGATCAATGATCTACTTCATTTTTATGGAAACTGAAGTTTGATTGCATAAATTTCTATACTAACAAAAAGCATTAGACCAAAATTGTGTTTGAGAATCTAAATACATTGCCTAGATCTTTCATTGACAAGTTATAACCATAATTGTAGTGAAGTCTTTAAGGTACACATTACAAATTTGGTCAAACTTCATGAGGTATTGGACTGCCTTTATGAATAGCACAGTCAAAAGCCAATCCAAAGAAGTACTTCAAATCATACAAGTAACAATACAAGTTCTTTCTGAGTTCTTGAAAGGATCAGTGGATTTAGAATCCAAGGTCATTTTCACCACCAATGTGCAATACTCTGCCAAAGTTTGCTTGCAAGGGTCAAGAATACTAATCTACCATGTTGTGACATACTTAATGATTTCCCTCCTTGTTTCCATGAACTCCAAGTGGTGTTTTGATGAAGTTTTGAAGTTTCGAGGGACTCATTCTATGCAAATTTTGCATACTACTTGCATCCAAAGGGTATTTCAAGGGGATATTATTATTATCTTTAATATTATATAAAGTACCTTTTTGTTACATAAAATGCTAAAATTGCATAATTAAAAGTGAAGGTTTGTTTATTTGTTTGAATTTTGAATTTTCCAATATACAACTTCACTACAAAAACAAAAACACTAATTTTCCAATATATAACTTTACTATTGAATTTGCATATGTATTTTGATAATATGGTGGTAGTTTTATTACAATTCTAAATCATTTGTAGATTTGCCTTATCCTCCATTGAGCAATTGATGACTACAACATCATACATTCAATGTATAAGATTACCCCCCTCCAAACCCAATTTTGATAGAAAATTATAAACCTTAGATGATGTCAATTAACATTTTTGAATGAAATGGTTGCTTATAAAATTTGAAAAACAACATCTATTTAAAATACCCTTTGTAAGTTGTAATTGTATGCATGGCTTTATTGGTACTTTTGGATTAAAAAAATAATTTTCAAATTTTTTCCACCATTTCTTTATTGGGCCCCTATGATTGGACATATGTATTTTCTAAGCCTAACATATAGGGAGCCCCCCAAGCTTATAGTAGCCATAATGGCTTTGAGCCAATCTTCAATTCAAGTCATTAATACAAATTAAAGTAAAAAGAGACTTCATATATTGCAAAGTTGATCCTATGAACAATAGAATGGACACCAATCATGTAGGGAGCACAGTCCCTCTCAAGTTGCATAGTGACACCATTTTGGCATCATTGAAAGACATTCATCCCATCAACTCCAAAACAAACAAGCTTGGAGAACAAATCTTTTCATGACAAGCCACCAACTTTGCTCAACATCTTAAGCAAGACTTGAATGATGTTGTGTGCCATCCTTCTGCCATCTCCCTTCTCAAGCTTCAAGAGTATGGCATTTTAGGCAAAGTTTTTGACAACATAATGTCCACTAAAATCACCCATGAATGGTGTCAATGGTAATAAGTAGTCTTGTCACAAGTGACACTAAACAACTAGTACACTTTCAAGGACTTTCTAATCTTTTCAAAAGTATATAGTGGATGCTCTCTACAATAGACCAAGCAAATGCAATGCACCATTGTGTCAAAAACATAATATCTTCAATAAAAAATAAAAAAATGTTGATAAGAAGGATAGTCATTCAATAGTCTATCACAAGAAAGCAACTAAGTAATAACACAAAAGTGCTCATACTTTTTGCTTATGAGATTGAGACTTGTATTTTGCAGTTGCTATAGTATAGATTCATGTTGTAGAGATGCACAGATCTTCTCATTCTTGAAATGCTCATTAGTCTTCTTTTGATATAAATTCTTCTACCATGACTCCTTTAGGCATGACCTTTAATGCTTGTTTCCAATTGGTATGCTTGAGAATGTCATCTTTCTACATTTGTCATTTAGAAGATATTTCTCATTAAAAGATTGTGTTCAAAATTTGAGAATTATTAAATAGTCTCTTAGGTATTTACCTCCTTTACCAAGTGATTGTTGGCTTAAATTGATACAAATTTTCTATACCAAAATGTTACTTCTACAAATAAATACTAATACTAGCCGAATCTATGTGTAGGGAAAAGGCAAGAGACAAGAAAAACTTGTGCCTAATGAATCATAGGGATGCTTGTTGCAATCTAAGCTTTCATTATGAATGTCAAATGAAATAATTGGGTTATGCCCAATTCCTATTGAAAAACAAATAGTTGTTATTTATGCAACTATCAAAGGTTATTTAGATCAAATTCCTATTTTGAGCATCAATCAATATGAACCTGAGCTTTTGAAGTCTATAGACTCAGATATATTTTTTGCTATTGTACAACAAAAAAACATTACTCAATAGATTGATAGTGAACTGACTATTTTTTGTTAAAAATTTATACAAAGCTTCTTAGCAACTCATTCAGTTTAAAAATGAAACTAGAAAAAAATTTTAGGCGCAGGTTTTGTTTTTGTGCCACTAGGTGGAGGGTGAAAGCGGTTTAGGATGTGATGGATTTTGTGACATAAGTTGTGTTATTTATGTACTTAATATAATAGATGAAGATCCTTTAACTCTACATCAATTTTACATTTATATTAGTGCATAATAGATTTTCAATTTTATAGAAATATATATAAGTGCATGTATTTAGATGCACTAAATTTACCTTTAAAGAAGTTCAATTTCTATTAATAGCTTTAAATAAGTGGTTTGTAAATTGATTTGTTGTTAAAAATTCATTCATTCATTGTTCAAAATTTGAATGTTTGGTCCTCAACTCCTAAAAGACATGGCATTTGAATTTTAAACAATGGATGGATCTCAAGCATCTTAAAATGCATTTTTATATCTATTATTTTTTGGAAAGATCCTTGTGTTGAGTCTTTAGTATTTGTAAAATAAAGATTTTGAAGATTTTGCTTTGCAATTATTTTATAAATCAAAGGGTACTAGTAATTTTGTCCTAAAAAAAAACTTTTCAGTTTTTAAAATGACCCTTCAAAAATGATTTGAATAAAAAAAAAATTCAAAAATCTTTATGATTAGAATTTAAAATTATGAAATAAAAAAAAATCTTATGAAAATGACAAATACTCAATCAATAATTGAGTTTTGAAGGAATTTTTAATTTTTGACTTCAAATATTATTGAGAAATATTGGATTGTGTACTAGTTGATCTAGTTATATGGATATGATCTATGGGTCACATTTTACAACTATTGTTTGAGAGTCATTATTAAAATTATTATTTTAAATTGTATTTTATAATACATCTTTACAATTTTTACAATTTGGACTATTCCCTAGTCCTTTAGGGTTTAAAGGGTTTAAAGAGAAAAATCAATTTAACATTATCAAATTTAAAGATACTATACATCCTCTACAAAGAATTTTGTATATAAAAAATACCTTTTGATTCATGATAAATTATGCTTGATTATTTCTTAGACATCTTATTGTTTAGAGTGTTAGCATTGGATAGATTGTGAGCCTTTCACTAGTAGAAAATGTAGGAATTTCAACAGAATTATGTTATTTCAGTCGCGTTGTTTTGGTCACTGAACAACAAATTTCTGTTGAAATTAACAGATTAATTTCAACAAAAATCTGTTGTTCAGTGACCAAAACAATGTGAATGAAACAACAAAATTTTGTTGAAATTCCTGCATTTTCTACTAGTGTTTTTAAGGACATGCTATAAAGAGCTACACCAAATAAATGAAATACAATTCAATTTGATAAAGAAATAATTTTTTGTCTATTCTTCAATCATGTCATTAAGCTTAGTCACTAAATAATGCATGTTCAGCCATGAGTCATTGAGGTACAAAGACAAGTTATACAATACTCAAAATCAGAACAACAAGCATTCATAAACTCCACAGTGAACGAGTCATCCACAATTCACAAACAAATCTAGCACTCTGATTGACAAGACATCTCATACCACCACCTTGACAAGCCATGGTACCCCGTATTGAAGCATGTACAACCCAGACAAAGGATGGCCATTTGAAAAATTCAATTTTATTGAACCCCATAAGTGCATCACAATTGGTGGCTGTTTCACTCCTAGACTCTGATTCTCATAAAAGGGCAAGCAACCAACCAGGGCACGGCTGACGGAATTCTAAAAACTTCCATATTCCTTCCAAATCTGCTCAACCATGTGAACAGGGGCCAAAATAGCTTTCTGATAAGCCTTACGCACTGTCGTCATCCTGAATGACTCTTCTTGCGGAGTCACAGCCTGCTCATCACATTGATCCAGTACCAAGATCATATTTGTGAGGTAGCTAAAATCCCTACATCGGGATAATTAAGAAACCAGAAATGGATCTTAAGCTACCTGACGAGAAGTGGAAACGAAGAGAAAAGTTAAGAAGAACCAAAAGAAATAGTCAAACCACTTTCAAGCAACTGTGAACTTACAGGGGCAGCCTTCAAAAATGATATATATTCAAGCCAAACGGGACCTGTATTAATATCAAACCCTGTTTCACATCCACATATTATTCTGGTCAGAATATCCCACCGTACGCCACCCTGGTAAAGTTTCTATTCCAGAACTGGAAACATGATATTCAAGTATATTCAGATGCCTGAGAAAAAAACATCGAACTTGCAAAGATGAAGAATGTACCAATATGGCCAAGCATAAACTCGAATGCCTTTTTCATCTCGTCGCGCCCTTCAGTACCTCTACTGTCGTTCACTTTCCGCATATACCGCAGATACGCTCTCCTGGAATACCATCAAATCAATAATTCACTTTCCCTCATTGAATAATTGCAAGACGCCCCAAACAACATTAATAATACTCATATCCAAGGTTCGAGTTGAAGGTCCAATTCTGACTTGAACTTCTATGAATAATTCAAACGGAATACAGTCGAGAACTTGCCATATCAAACCACTCTAGCAGACCCAGGTCGCTAACAAAAAATATGGCTGATAAATTCAGAAGAGGAGGTTCTCAAAACAACGACACAACTTCTAGGACAGGCAATGCTAAGCGTTAATCTGAAAGATCTAGGAACGTGCTCCGGCCATACCTAGTTCATATTCCATGACAAACGTTCATCTACAAACATCGTCACACATCGTAGACCTTGAAACCTAATGCTTTGGAGTAAGCTTCATACGAGTAGTTCAGAATTAGATTTCACTAAGTTAAAGGGAAAATTGGAGAACGGAACTAACCAAAGGTCCACGTGCAGACACTGAAGCAAACATCGACTAAAAATCTGCTTGACAGCATCGTCATCGTTTGCTGGAAGTTGAGCTTCCACATAAAGTCTCCAGAACTTCGCCTGCAAATAAACCTTTGTAAGTCTCATCTAATCTCCACTTTTTCTAAAACAAGTAGCTGCAAGTGCTCTTCCAAGAGTTCATGCGAGTACTTCTAAGGTCCAATCTTTGATAATGTTTGCTGCTGAACAATCTCCTCAAATAATTGCTTATTGAATCGCAAACATTAGACATGACAGGTGCATGGTAAAATATGTAGAACTGTACCGATGTTGGGAATCTGGAAAGCAACTCCTCGTAAATTGGAGCAGCATCACCAATCGCCTTTGTCTACTCAGACACACCATTCGAGTTGTCACGACCAAAACCTCATCAAATCAAAAAAGATGCGCGAATTACCTCTCGAATACATTATAAATCACGAACAAATGCTCGTCAAATCCGGCCAGGAGTGGGATGCAATGGCACAATCGTTGGGTCTTAGCTGCGCGCATACTCTGAAGCCCAGAAAGCCCAAAAAACGGCCCAAAAAACGGCCAAACGGCACAGCTCACCAGTCACTCAAATTCATAGCAATGTTCAAATCTCTTACTTGAGCTTCGCTACAAAGTCCATTCAAGGCCTCCAAATCGTACGGGTTTGCTTCAAGAGCCTCCCAAGCACGATGCTCCTACTATAACCAAAAGCAAAAACACCAGATCATGAACCAAACTGATTACCCATACCTCCAGCTTACTCAGTAGTTTTGCTCAAACCTAAACCGCACAAAATTCATAAAAATTCACAAAATCTCGAATCTGTTCCACATTCAAATAACAGTTTCTTGAAAATTAAAAGCTGTATAAAATAAAGACCTTTGAGCGCCGCTCAAACTAGAACCAAAAGCAACCACAAAAAACACACAAACCAACTTATCACCACAATTATTACACACCTCCACCTCATTCAGTACTTCTGTGACTCAAAAATCCTCACAAAATTCAGCAGCTTGACAGAGAAACTAAGCCCTCGCACATTAAAATCAGAAACTGCAACTCACATTTTTTGACATGTAAGTCGCGCTGTTCGACACGACAGAAGCTCCTCCGCTCGGCGCCAAGGACGTAAGCTTCCCTTCATCCGCCGGAGGCACAAAGACATCCGCTGCTGCAGCTTCCTCCCCTGCCTTCGACACGACTACGACAAGTGAGGCAGTTGCAGGAGACGACCCTGGCGAAGGCGCAGAAGATGCTGGCGCGGGCGCTGCTGGTGCTGGAGACCCCGCGGGCGTGGCATTGCCATCATCTTCTTCTTCTACCGGCACCAGCAATGGAGCCACGGCAGGACTGACCTCGCCTATTACCATCATGGCCAGCACCTCTTCACTCAATTAGTCACCAAAAATTCGCGAGTCAAGGTTCGAATTTGAAATGCAGCAACCGAGTAGACACCACAAATCATGCTCCACAAACGCTAAAATGTTGAGATGGGATGTGGGACAGACTTCATCCATTTTCAGGTAACCCTAACCTCATGCGACGATTACGGCTTCACTTACACTTGCTCTGCCGCCCTTCCCCACCGCTTTCTTCTTCTCTTGCACCGACTCTACTTCGGCCATTGAAATTCAACTACGGACTGCCGTGTACATGCTCCAAATTTCTCGAATAGGTCTAGTTGTGGATATTTTCTTGAAGATGGCAGAGAGGGTCCTGAGGTCGAGGAGCGCGCAACGAGGGGAAACTTCCGGCGGTGAAGCGGAGGACACTACTCCCAGCATGCTAGCAAAGGGCTGTGAAGCGGAGAAGACTGCTCCCAGCGTGCTAGCAAAGGGCGGTGAAGCGGAGAAGACTGCTCCCAGTGTGCTATCAGAGGTAAGTGGGATCGATGATGCGCAAAGTCTACTGCCCTGAGGTTACAGTCTCGGGACCGAGAGGGCTCTCTCAGAGAGTTGGGCACGGACAACCTTGTCTTCTAAAAAGTATGTGGGTTCAATATTGTGCGAAGTTCGCTGCCCTGAGGATACAGTCTCAGGACCGAGAGGGCTCTCTCGGGGAGTCGGGCACGGACAACCTTGTCTCGTGAAAAGTATTTGGGTTCAATATTGCGCAAAGTTTGCTGCCTTGAGATTACCGTCTCGGGACCGAGAGGGCTCTCTCGGGGAGTCAGGCACGGACAACCCTGTCTCGTGAAATGTCCTTCTCAGAATATAAAGAACCTTCGATAGAGCTACATGATTGGTTTCGGTGCATTGGGATATAGTAACAAATTCTTTTTAAGCTTCTAGTTGCGAAATGCTCGAAGGTAGGAGACAGTAAAGTATTCTCTCGGTCCAGAGAGGGCTCTCTCTAGGGGTCTGCCTCA
The DNA here is from genome assembly GCA_950106755.1 of Climacium dendroides. Classification (NCBI taxonomy): domain Eukaryota; kingdom Viridiplantae; phylum Streptophyta; class Bryopsida; order Hypnales; family Climaciaceae; genus Climacium; species Climacium dendroides. The sequence continues at coordinate 13,712,819 of OX467086.1, forward strand.
ACGCACACTCTCTTCTGCATCTGTCTATGAGATGTGAGGTCTTAGATGAGAGCCTTGTCATAGCATCAAATGCAGCACAATATTGCTGATCGGAGCTTCATATACAACATCAAAAAAATTAATTCTCAATCTGATTTCAGTCCATGCGTAAACACTAATGACCATCCAATATCGTCTCGGGATCGAGAGGCCTTTCGCGGGAGGCCTAGTTTCGGAGAATGTGTCTTGTTTGATTAATGTTGAAGATTCTAGCTAAGGTGGAGCTTTGAAGGTGCTGAAAGCTTGTGTTGTGAACATCATTGGAGCTTCACTAGATGTTTATGGATTTATTTGGATCATTATGTAGAGCTTGAAAAGTGATTATTGTTAGTTTGAAGCCTTGATATGTGCAAAGGATAGTGTCCTTTGAAAACCCTCTCGGACCCGAGAGGCCTCTTTCGGAGAAGACTATTTGAAACACCTGATATTTGCATTTGTCCAAGATAATCACAAATAGGCCAATGATTTGTTTTGGATTGTGTTGTAGGTTGAAGCTCTAGTGGCCAAGGAACATCCAGTAGTACTTATTGATGTGGTACCTGAAGCAATGGTGCATGATGGACACCCCGAAGACTCAGAAGTAATGCCAATTTCTCACCAAGTGTTTGGATCTATATTGCAAGAGGGTAGTCTCCAACCGGAGATTATTTCCGATGATGAGTTGGAGGACTATGAGATTCAAGAAGTGCCCAAGGATGCAATGGAAGATGACATCAGGCGGTCCCAAAAGCTTGACACTGTGTCCATCCTTCATGAATTGAGATTGACGTCTAATGATACTTCTCGGATGAAAATTCCTTTATGTAGATTGGTTCCGATGCCAATGGTACGACCTACTCTTGCTTGTGACTTGACTTTGCTGGAAAATCAATTCAGTGGAGGTTACGAGGAAGGAGCTAGAGTCTTCTATGTTTCTATATCAAACGAAGATGGCCAGAGTGGTGTTTTCACACCTGCCGAGAAGGACGAGTGGGGACCAATATGGAATGAAATCAACCATGATTTCAACACTTACCTCATGTCACAGGCAGCATTGCGACATTTGGTGGATCACAAGTTTTACGTATGCGATGGAAATCATAGAAGAATTGCATGGATGAATCACATTATGCGATTGCATGCAACAGAGAAAATATGGCACATCTCTGTGGATTCAATCGTTTTAGACACACGGAATCGAATTGGTTTGACGATGCAGGCTATGCATGATATTAACATGTGAGTGTTCCATTCTCCACTATGCTTGCATTTTTATGATGTACTCAAATTCTATGAATTGTAATATGATATAATATGATTTTTTTCCCATGGTGTGACAGGCAAACAGAGAGTTATCATGTGAAGACCAATCTCGTACACACGTTATATCGAGTTCAGAAGTATGGTGTCATGGACATTGAGAAGTTTAAAGAACTTCTATCACCGGAAGATGTGAACACCTGTTTGATGGTTACCCGGTCTAAGTGGTACTCTATGTCCCTCGAAGTCTTCACATCATTCATTTTCAAGGTATTACTTCCACCATGTTTTTGTAATGATTTCAAGTGTTTTTATATGAATTTTTATATGTCGATATAAAAATGTTTATGTTTATGTTCTTTTCGTGTCTATTTGCAATTTTGTAGCAAGACATATCTGTAGCAGCCGATATTGTTGTTTGTAAATACAAAGAGGACACTCCTTGTGAAGAAGTGACGTCAGATGGTGTTGCAGCCGCAATGAGGAGCTCTATCAAGGATTCCACCGAGAAGTTTTATAAAAAAATGTCAAAAATGGTGGCTGTTGCTAATCCGGCTCTGGGAAAAGACTGGCTTCTTGAGGTATGCCTAAACCATCATTGATCAAATCTGCTCATATCTTCATACATGATGTATATTGAGTTCTAATTCTCATGCATTGCATTCTTGCAGATTCAAAGGCATTGGAACCTTTTTGCAACTCCGGAATTAACCTTAGAAAAATTACAAATGATAGCCACAGCCTCTACAAGTGCGGAAAACAAGATTAAGTGGCTCAAGTGGATGAATGCATCCGGTCCTACTAGAGAGGCCCGACGCTTTCCTTCTCGTCCTGTCAATGAAGAAAAATTAATGATTTTTTTGGCAAAGGCTTGTTGGTATGCTGGGGTAAGTTTTCTTTTGATAAATTTTTAATTATATTTTATTTCAATATCCTTCAATTATATTAGTATGATTGTGTATAACGTACAGGAATGACCTAAAATTGATGTCTAACTTTGTATTTAGATGGAAGAGGCATCATGCGAGATGTTCGACAATATTGTTCAATTTGACAATATTCCAATCAACATGTCCGTTCCTGCCGAGTCAGAATCATTGATGGAGTATATTGAAGGTTGGAGAATGAAACTTTGGGAGACAGCTTACACAGGTGTTTTCAAGGGAGGAGATACTTTTAAAAAATCCGATAATTTCAAAGAGTTCAAAGGGGCTATGCTCGCTGTCAAGCGCTTGATATATAGGTTTGAAAACTTGCCATTTTACTTACTTATATTTTGAGGCTGATGTTATGGATTACAGGCTCATCTAGATGAACTAGCTAGTAGGACGTCAAATTGTAGCTTAACCAATGTAGCTTTCATTGTTTAATGTAGTTCTTGTCTTTCATATTCTTGGAATAATTATGTTGGAATCTCTATGGACTTTATATACTATTTTATTTAGGTAATTGATTTTGAATTTAATATGAATAGGTATTTCAAGTTTGAGTTGTACGCCAAGAAAGCTATCGAGAAGAAGGATTTGCCACCTTTTCTTACAACATGGTTAGATAGATCATCATCGGATTGTATGTTCTCGGCTTATCAGCTACGGAATTGGATGACTCCACATCTCCAAGCTTGCCCATGGTACTTGGAATGCAATATAGGATGTACTCCTGCTGAAGAAGAAGCTCTCTTCAAGACATTGACAGAGAATGCTATTATAGAGCCGGAGTTCGATGAATTTGCTGGATTGGACCCGGAGGCCAAAGCCAAAGCTATAATCAGACGAGAAGTAGCTGACAGGAAAAAAGCGGATCGATTGGAGGAGACAAAGAAGCAGATGGAAGAGAACAAGAAGAAGCGCTTGGCCAAGAAGGTTGATAGAAAAGAGGAGAAGTCCAAGAAAAAAGGCACAAAACGAAAGGCAGAGGAGTCGGTGCATGAACCAGCAACAAGTGGCATTGGAATGAAAGATACTTCATCCGGATTTTCCCTCACACAGGATCTTTTAGTACATGGTCTGACAACAACCATTCAAAATTTTGGCCCTATACCTGATATTGACGAGTGCATTCTCAACTTATCGGTGGAGAGTCTCCCGAGTGATAATAAGGCCTTTGATTTGGTCTTGACATTCTTAGACATGGTAAGTTTCTATTTCGTATACTTTTAATATTGTGTTCTAATTTGTTGTCAAGTAGTTTCTAAATTCAATTAGAATTCAAATGTGCTTTATTACATATTATTTTAGTTTCTTATTCATTTGGAACTAACAATATTTAAACATTAATGTCTTCTACAGCATTCTAGCGATAAGGATAGATATTTTGATGGTATGTTAAACACGAAGCAGGCGGTGGACCTCATCATCGTGGATGTCCCCGAAGGCCTTCATGTTCCAACCGTTTCAGCTCCGCCGAGCCCTATTCCAAAATGGAATGAGTCCAAAAAAGATTCATTGGTTCCTATTTTCGACTTTGCTCAGGAATATCTCCATGACAAGGGGGGCCTTCTTATCATGTATCCAGCAGCTTCTGTTCGTCACAAAAATTTTCTTCTTGGTTGTTGTGAAACCTACGGATTTAGAATAATCATGACATGGTTAGGGATGAATCATCTGCATTTGACATCGCCAGCCGATCCAAAGAAGACGGTATGATTAATCGTAACCTCATATTTTATTTCCTTTGATTTATAATTGATTTGCATTTGTGCTACTTTCTAACTTCTGAATTTTTGTAGACGATGCAATTTTCTATCTCTCTTCTTGTGAGGGAATCTGGGCCAAAGATTGATATTGATTTTCCATTCCAATATGTTCCTTCCCATGAAGAGGTAGGTGTCAATATTGCTCGTGATGACATCTTGCAAAACTTTTGCAACCGTGATGATGTAACCATGAATGGAGACATTCCGTGGCGAGGTCCTTGGGAAAAATCTCGACACTTCATGCAAATGCTTATAGAAGGGCTATCACAACCCGGCGACGTTGTTGTGGATTGCGCAGCAGCTACAGGTAATTCCTTCTTTGAATTTAGTAATTGTGGGACTCTTATGTAATTTGAAATGTGTTCATACTATATTTTTCTTATCTGTGTTTGGTTCATTTCAGGTTCAACTATTCAAGCATGTCGTGCAACTCGACGACATATACTAGCCTTTGAGGAGGATAAATTGATATTTGATGCCCTCATTGCACCTGTCATGCGCAAAACTATGGTACCTCCCGAACCAGCCCAATCAAATCCTTCAACATTTGACGTGGATGAAGAAGTGGTTGTTCCTGATCGTATCGTGAAGACAGCCCGATTCAGTAAGTAAGTCTATCTTGCTATTGATGCATTTTTTGTTATATAATCAATTTGGGAATTTTGGTCTAATTTTCTGTTTCTTTGGATTTAAAGGCAAGTCCAAGAAGTGAGGAACTTCCAGCATGTGCCTTTTTTTGGAAGACCAGGATTTTTTCCAAGTCTTCCCAAATCTTTTCACCTACCTGTGTATGCTGAGGCGTTGTCACGAGACTTTGTGGCAATGGATCCAAATCCAACTTCACGAGCACGTTCAGTGCAACCTCGAGCTTTAGAATTTATAGATGATTATGCAATAGAGACAGATTTGGATTCATCGGCTACAGAGGATAGTTCAACGTCGAATAGCTCTATTTGATGTATTGTATACACTACATCACTGTTATTGTGTGCTTAGCATTGACCTCATGATGTTGTCTTCATTTTTTTGGTCATTGATGCTTTGATTACTTTCAATGTTGAACTCGGATTCTACATTTTTGAAATGGAGGCATTATTTATACATATAATTGCACTAGTATAGAGAATTTTGTTCAACTCTATATCATATATAAGGCCTATTAGTACTCTGTGTTCATATGAAATAATTGTATTACTCAGAATTCTCAATTTGTCATGGGGCTTCTCGTGTCTAATGATATTTCAATGATGTATTATTCAAACTTAATGACCTACAATTAGATTGGTCTGAAAGGTTTTCTCCATTGCATTCAATTTGTAAACACCTAATGAAACCAAGTTAATTATTGGAGATAGGGCGTATGCCCCCCTCCCCTCCCAGATGCCTCTCGGCACCGAGAGGCTCCTCGGGGCACCCCCAGTATGCGACACGAGCGGGACCATGACGAGCACCAGTCAGGGTTCCCGAACTCAAATCAAAAAAAATTGGGGACAGGGCATATGCCCCCCTCCCCTCCTAGATGCCTCTCGGCACCGAGAGGTTCCTCGGGGCACCCCCAGTATGCGACACGAGCAGGACCACGACGAATACCAACATAGGGTTCACAAGAATGATATAAAAATTCATATTTGGACATTACCTGGGAGTTTCGGATTGAAGGTGTACGATTGGATCTCTTTGTTTGGGTCTCTTAGTTTGGGGTCACACGATTAGGTCTTGTAGTTGGGAGGGTTGGATTTCTAGTTCGGAACGAACTTGTGTGGTGTTCTAGATTGGGCATGTGGAGGTTTATTATATATTATTTTACATTTTCAGAATTATCGTGTTCTTGAATTAAATTGGTGAATCTCAGTTGTACTTCAAGGCTTATGTGAATTGTAAAATTGAATTCGGTATTTGGAATTATTGTTGGAATAGAATACATCTAACTATAATCATTAGGCAGGAACTACTGCTTCATTGTGAGTGTATGATCCCCTACAACGTTGGTATAGTTCCTAGTCTTCATGTATTTTGGAATTTTCTTGTTGCAACTGGAAGACATGTTATATGTTTCCTATTAATAAGTGCTTTGTGATTTTTGGTCGTCTTACTCTCCATATTCTTTCTGAAGTGGATTTATGATTTTAATGCCATTGCCCTATTAGCTTTAAAGTAGCGGTGTTTGTGGGCATTTAATAAACTTCTTCTCCAAGTTTGTTAACACTTGTGCTCAATATAAATTCCCATTGCCACATGGTGAGCAAGTTATCAATAACAAAAAATTGTGCTAGGTAATATTTTCGTACAGGACATTATCAATTCAAATGTCTAGCATCCATCACTAGACATTGCGATCTACTGGACACTACAATCTAACTGACACTGTATACTTCCAGACACAATCTGCCGTGATGATTGAAACCCTGATCTCGTTGAATGTATGAGCACCACATTACCAAACTCCTGAACTGAGCTCCCTGACTCATATTGCACCGGCTTCTTCATCGTACCTATTCTTATAATCATTGGTGGTTCTTGTCCTTCTTTTCGTCAATCATTAAAGCCAATGACCGTCATGATTGTTGCCGTTGATACACAAATCTAGTCTAAAATATTAAATGGTTGATTCTCATTGAAATGAAATATTGTACTTTTAATGTTAGTTATTGCTGAGAGCGCCAAGTGAACATCTCTTAATCTTGCATTCTATTTTTGTATATTTGCACGGATTTCATTTATTACAACTCTAGCGGTCCTCCCTACATTCTCAGCGGATTTACGTGTTTTAGAGGGTGTTTCGGTTAATACCAAAGCAACTGAAGCAGTGACACTCAGGTTCACTGAGTTCCTTGTCGTATGATTATTGTAGCTCGTGCGGTATGCGATTGATGCAGTTTTGTGCTTCAGAAGTAGAGTGCATGAAGCGTCTAAATGGAATACAATCAAATGGCAACTGTTAGGGCAAATGGACAAGGGGTTCCAATTTCTTTTCCGATTGGTGATTTGGGATACGTTGTTGTGAGTTCCTCTCGACTAAGTGCTCGCTTTCTTCTTACTGAAAACTCGTTGGATATTGATGAGGAAGTTTTTGATAGTTCAAGTGGTGAACTCACGCATACTATAGGTCAAGAGCCGATTGTCTCTTCCCCACTGAGGCAGTGGCATCTGCATCCGGGTAGGTATTTAGCATATGGCTTATCCAAATCCATGGTTGGAGCACCAACTCCAGAAGGTACCACTAGAATATCTAGCACTAGTACTTTTGAGACAGCGTTGTTTAACACTGTAAAGATCGAGCCAAGTGTTGAGGTCATTGCCATTGATAGTGATGATTCTGATGGTTCGTCGCCACCCTATAAAGTTCTACGACCAACTCTGCCTTTAGGAGTTCATGGGGCATCCTCATCTATCTCGCCTACTCCAGTCTTAGGGACACCATCCTCAACTTCTCGTGGATCCTCTATTATTTCATGTCTACAGAAGTTGTGCTACACCAAAGGTTCTAGGAATCCGTTTAAGAAGGTCGATTGGAACTCAATTAGAGTCTGTGTAGTCCAATTTGTTCCACCTTTGTTCAATAGTGATGTGATATTTGAATTACCACCCGTCGGAGATGTTTCGGGAATTAACAGTCACACTAAGCTTCTCACCGGAATGGAGAAACGCTACGATGGTCACGTTTGGACAAATCTTCATACGACAAATATAAAGAATGCAGACGGTCTGACATTTCAGTTGGCATCTTGCGTGGGCCACCTACGATGCGACAACCCGAGTTGTGACTACCTAACTCGAAAGCACCGTGTAGCTCTTATCAACGAGACTGAATGGGATGGTTGTTCTCCTGCTCCATTTGAGGTTTGTGCCATTCCTCCTATTGGTTCCACTATCACATGCAAGATTTGTGCGACTGCTCCATCGTGTATTGGTAGTTGTCTTGCGAAAATATATTATGTAGTTGGGTCACAGGACATGACTCGGGCTTGTGTTCATTTCGGTATTCACAACCACCCTGTGAAAGATGGAGACTGCCAGGACTCCAAAGAGAGAACTCGGTCCTTGATATCAGACCAAGTTGAGCGGAACCCCTCTAGAACAAATTCCGCTATTGTCTTGGAGGCTAGCAAGGAGTTCCTTGGAGAGATGCTACTTCGAGCCGAAGGAGCTACGCCTACCCCATTCGGATTACAAGAATTAATGCCTGTTTTGGAGAAATGCAAATTCATGAGTTCCCCAAGTATTCGCAATGAAGTTAGTACATTCAAGTACTTCCGCCGCTTTGGAGTCATGGACAGCATCACAAAGCTTCGTGGCTACAGCAATTGGGCTTTTGTACAAGAGAACAAATTCCCTGGACAGGGATCTGACTCTGACAAAGTCTTCGTGTTCAAAATGTCGGAGGTTGGCCCTGGAAGTGGCGTAGACTTGGTATCACGTATGCAACCTGGTGGTGACCTTGAGGACGCATGGATCATGTTTGATCATGTTAGGCGAGTGAAGCTCTGGACTACAATTGTGTGTCATGTTTATGACACGACCTATTGCCGAGTTATGACTATTGCGGTTTGCGATATGCAATCAGAAGATGTAGTTGCCCAATGCGACTTCTGAAAAAACTTAAACGTCGTGATGGGTAGACATGGAAACACCTTGCCCTATTTTAAAGGCTTCATGGCTGATTCAGCACAAGCAAACTGGAATGCGGTGCGTATTGTTTACGGAAGTGCTGACCCAACAGAGCCCATGCCCAATCGAGAATGTACATGTTTATTTCATTGGACTCAGTCAATGGAGAAACACACGAAAGCAGACATTCGCAGTGACCTTCAAGACCAACATCGAAAGTTGTGCAAACAATATAAGGATGCAAATTCCTTAGCACAGGCAGAGATTAGGTTTCATGCAATTCGAACGTGGTGGCATTCATCTGGAGCCACAACCGAAGAGGGGCTTTGCCGTTTGGAGTTGTGGTTAGCGTTTTGGCACTTCCGGTATAGACAATGGGGAGCATTCATGGACACTGTAAGATTCTTAATCATCCTATCCTTCATTTGTTTGTTTTGCCAAGCTAGGATTCAGATTTTTGGGTTATCTTACATCATTGCTATTTGTTTCTTCCATGAATGCTTCCTGTCTTCAATTATTGAAGTACTTCATGTAACAACCCTGCCCTGTAGACGTTAAATCAAGGAAAGAGTGGTACTCTTTATTTGTAATAGCTTTAATCCATGCTCCACAAAACAGGGACTCACTGAAGATGAACTCGGGCTTGTTCCTACTTGCAACCTCGCAGAGACCGTACATAACAAATGGTTGCAACAATCTGGAAAACGTGGCTCTGATTTGTATGTCGCCACTGTGGATGACTATGTTCGGGCGTTCATGCAAATGGTTAGATATTACCAGTTTCTAAAAGGTGAGAAGCCGGGAACTGGTCCAAGAAAAGAAGAGCTCTTGCTTCGTGTAGCACAGAGATATGCCCAACGTACCGGTAATCCGAAAGGATTGAATGATGCCATGGCATCTGTACCAGGTGTTCAAGAGTATTGCACTAGGAAGCCCCATTTGGAAGGTGAGGAAGTTTTTGGATCTGAGAAGCGAATGCCCAATCTTCCACCTGGTTCTGAATATGATTCACATCATCCCGATAAAGTGAATTTCTCTCGACCCCGTGTTGGAACAAGGGCCACCCCTGCACCCACATCGGTCATTTCCTTGGATCGGATTTCTGAAGAATCATGGCCTGTGACGCATGAAGATTATCCGGATTTGTTGGAATCACCTAAGACAAGGTCAATTCCTTCAACTGAGGTGGCCTCCCATGTGAGGACTGTTCAAGAAACAATTTGTGATGAGTCTGAATGGCATATTGCCCGCTTGCCTAAGACGTCTTCAAAGGCATGTTTTGCATTGCAGGCCATTACGCGAAAAAAGTGTGTTGCAAAGATAGTGCAAGGCAATAGGGGAACAGCTGCACCTACATATACCGGCAGCATGGACAACTATAAGAAAAATAGGATTGAGAGAATGCAATTCTTTTTTTGCAATGATGATATATCGCGGTGCGTCAAAGGTTCTCGACGGAAATGGGTTTTATCAAAACCGGAAGTACCAGACATATGGCCGGTGCAAGTTGGAACCAATCTTACGCCCAAAGAGATCCTAGATCTTCAAAATGCAGGGTTCTGTCTTCCGCAGCGTCTTGAAATTTCCCCTCGTAGGCTATTTGGAAATCATGATCTGCCACCTGATGTTTTGGGACTTCAAGTTCCAGAGTCACCTGCAGAGCACCCTAGCACACGGTCAGGAAAGAAGATTCGGAGGAATCCAAAAGCACCTACAACAAAGCAAGCAAACAATTGCGCCTCCACACTTACAATGAAAGCAGTGGTTCGTGAAGTTACTATGGTACCGCATCCAAGCTTCGGATGCATCATTGCCCTGGACTCAGGTACACCGCCTGCCATTGAACGTTACATGATCACTGTAAGTGCATTCCCTGAATGCACTTGCCCTTATTTCAAGGAGATGGCAACAAAGGCTCTAGGAAAAAGAGGGCAATGGGCTAATTGCAAGCACTTGTACTTTTTGTTCACTGGAGTTTGCCAATTGGATGCAGAAGTAGATCTTTTTATTCATGCTCCAAGCTTTAGCTTTAACAAAGTGAAATGCATACTTTAGAGTGGTATCTTGAAGCTTAAATCAAATTAGTATACATTTCTACTTCTTGCCGGTTGGTGCTAGCATATTGTAGTGTAGCTTTGGATGATGTGCTCCAAACTTGTTTCATGTAAGAATTGTAGTGAGACTAAAAGGGCCACTACTTCATTTCAATTGTCATTTGTCCATTGCACCTTGCACTATCATGCATTCGTGCATGATTGCCCATCCACGCTCTCTAGTATGATTTGTATATATATTTGGATATAAAATATTCATAGAGGGTTGTTTAGATTGTTATTGATAATTGCAACAAAATAAAATGGCCTTCCCTTGTCCCAATCCACTAAAAATAACCTTGCTTGAATTCCCTTTTCACAATGAATGGAGTAGGACAACGGCAAACTTCTAAATGTATAAGGTGACCACCTCTAAGGTTCCTCTCGGTACTGAGAGGTAACCTAGAGGTGGTCACCTTATGCATTCAAAATTCTGCAACATTTATCTAAACTTGCTATGGTTGTAAACCCATTTTTTATTAGCACTATCTCATGCTAGCATTGGTAGAAGTTAGCTTCCCTTGCAATACATATGAGTACTAATTATTGATGACATGATTGCAAACATAATTGAAATGCATTATTATCAATAGGAAGTTTGGCAACATGCTAATGCCTTTTATATGATAAATTGGTAAAGTGGTCGCGCATGGATGAACTTAATTAATCACCCTAAACCCTATCACATGGAAATGATAGCCTAATTCCAAGCCTTCTAACTACAGTTGTTCAATAGTTTAAGTTAAATTGTTCACCTGACCATACATTTAACAATACAATAAGCAGATGTCCATTCAGCAAAAGAAAGTTACCCTAAACCCTAAATATAATCCTCCTAAAAAATTTAACAGATATTCTATAAACAGGCCATGAAGGCAATCATAAATACCCTAAACCTTGAACCCTTACCCTAGAAGTATGCCTTTCTTTCACCTTTAAAGGAGCAATTCTACTAGTTCACAGTCTGAGGTCCACAATTACATTGAGATCTTAAAACCACAGCTATAGGGGCACACCTAAACCCTAAAACCGTGGTGAAAGGTTATATTATGTGGCTTGATACCACGGTTATAGGTTCACACCCAAATAATCTTTTTGGTGTAGATTTCGGGTCTCCTGTCTTGGATCCACGGTGATAGGTCCATTTTCACGGTCATGGGGGCATGAATATAAAGTCATCATGTTCTACTTTGTAAAACTTTGGAAGGCCAATCCTTGAAGAAAACAAACTCCTTTCTCCCTCCCATGCCGTTGATCTGGATATGGGTAGGGATACTATACACAGACAAATATGATATAATATAGACCCGATCAGGATACAAGAATCAAGATATAGTTCAAATACAATACAAATATAGTATGGTACAGATATGAGATACGGAATATAGTTCAAATGCAATATAAATACAATACAATGTAGATACAAAATATGAGGTACGGATACGGATATATCCCATATCAAATGTTATCCCTAGCCCCACCTGAAAATTAGAGAAGGGGGGGAGAGGGGGAAATGAGAAATTTAATATACCAAAAATTTGAGCTTATTGCCTTATTGGTGGGAGGTAGAAAAATTCAATTTCATTTTTTTTTTGGGAGTGGATAGTGAGACATTCTCACTATCCACTCGAAAGATAGGCCACTAAGCTTTGGCACATGAACCAATAAATTGATATAGCATTAAAAGACCGATCCCCTACACAAATTGGTTTGTCATAATCCCACCGTAGAGGTGTCCAATGTCATTGTTGAAGTTACTCACCAACAATAACAAATAATTCTTCTAAGTTCAATGAATATAACCCTTCCCTCCATGTGGTCAATGGTCATAAAATATTTTCACACATATTCAAATATTAGTCCACCCTAAACTTTTGAGGTTAGACTTTTTAAATCCCCAAATTTTTAGACTGGATTTTTTATTACCCCCAAAGTATGTTGATTTATGGAAAAAAGGCCCAAAACTTATAGTCGACTTTTGAAAGTAAACACCCAAATTTAACAAAATAAATAAATAAATAAATACCCTAAAACCGCACCAAATTACAGAAAAAGGCCCTAAATCCATGCTCCATGCTCCAATTCCACGCTCTACGCTCTACGCTCTTGCTCTACACTCGTATACTAGCTTCGTTGGCAGGTGCACCAAATCATCACGGTCCACACATCGTAATCTGATCAGAACCACGCTTGGAGGACATTCCTTTGAAATTCCTTCAACCTGATCCGTCCCTGACGCGCGCTTGAAGTGTCGATCGACTGGAGCCTTCGAGCTGCCTCGGCGCCGAGGAAGGCTTTCGTCTGTTGAACAAAACTTGGGATCACAGGTTGCCTCGTCGCCGAGGAAGACTACCGGATCGCATAAATTTAAAAAAAAAAAAACGTGCGCTTGGTCGGACAGCCGAAGTCCACCGATCAAGGACGACTTATAGCCGGTGAAACTCGCATTGAGGAAGCCCTCCACATTGCCTCGGCGCCGAGGAAGACTGCCGAATCCCATGAAATTTTGAAACCACACCCTAAACCTTGGTTGGGCAGCTGAAGTCCACCGAACAGGGACAAATTAAATCCAGTAAAACTGACACTAAAGAGCCCCTCTGAACTGCCTCGGCGCCGAGGATGCAAACCTGATGTCCCATGAATTTTTGAGACCAAACCCTAAACTTAGGTCGGGAAGTTGAAGTCCACCGAACAGGGACAAATCGTAGTCGATGAAACTCACTTTCAGGAGGCCCTCCGAACTGCCTCGGCGCCGAGGAAATCTTCTGGATCCCATGAAATTTTGAAACCACTAGTTTTGATTCTTGACTAGTTCTTGCGGTCACTACAAAATGGCCAGTTATATGCGTGTCGACCTAAAAAGAGTGGGAGGAAATTGCAAACTTGATGTCCCGTGGGGAGATTGGAGACCAGGAGATCTCCATGTACGGGGTCTTTAGTACTTTCGCTTCCAGGAGCCACTCTCCTCGTTGCTGGCCTTCTTGCCATCGTCCTGTCACCCTGTACAGATACCCTAATCCCCACGTTATTTCCTATCTAAGGGAATCGCAGCAAGTGGAAATGTGAATGAGCAGCAATCAGAATGAACAAATTTCGAATAGGATGCCAAACGGGGACTTGCCCACTATCGGAGCTCACAAATTCAAAATTGAAAAGCGTCAACCAGTTCACTGTGGCATGAGGCTGAAGTGCCGCAATGCAGGTTCACCACTACCTGTTTAGCCGACAGACGTGCTCCGAGCCAAAGGCGGGATTCCTTACGTCTGTATACTCTCCCGTACATACTAAAATGGTATTTGTACAAGTATGGCAAAATTCCCGTTAATATTCAAGCAGGTCAGGCTCGCGTTTATATTCAAGCAGTATGTGTTATGCGATAGGCACATTCAGATTAGGCAATGCTATTTGTTTATTATTGGAAGGTAAGAGTTGCATTACAAAATCTTACGACCTTCATTTTCTTTCCTATTTATGAAGTCTTGTGTTAATACCTAAAATGTCATAAATAATGCATTTAAACTGTTGTAGTTCGTTTCTTGAAACTAGGAATACTGTGCTATACTTTCAATATTTCTGATGTCTTACATAATGTAAGGCACATTCCTACAAATTCGTATCTAGCCATTTGGTACAATCTAGATTTTAACTACACTAGTTGATTTCTGAATACTAAGCAATTATTCTCTAGAATATAATATTTGAAATAAAAAGCATTCCGTGAGAAACTTACACTTGAAATCGGGTTATATCCCTAAGTGGATAAGTCCTTCAAGTTCACCTTCACGTTCAAATCCTCCTGTATGTTTCCTTTAATTCTATCATAAACATCTCTCTTGAGATAATTGAAGATGTAAGTGGGATTTGGAGGTGTTACCTTTTGCCCTAAACCAATCTTCTCTCGTACCGCCTGTGCCCGTTGCAACTCCTTACGGGATGAAAAGAAAAGTTTTTTTCTCTTTCTCCGCTTTCCCAACATATATTGACTACTCACACTTATAACCTTTTCAACACGCATGAGACTAGCAGATCATAATACAGAGGATTTCTACAAAGTGGGTAGGAGTAGGAGAAAAAAATGAAGTTAACATTCTAATTAGCACTAGTCACTCATTCTAACGCATGACCTAAATACCTAATTCTTCTACATAATGCTTTCACGAGAATGGATAAACCTTATATCTTTACATCATCTTATAGGGAATCCAAACATCTTTTCAGTTGGTATTCAAATTTGAAATTTGAAAGTTTGCTACACTAATCGTTAAACTACTATCTCTAAATATTTGTCAGATCCTATCTATAAAATACTCCATAACGGCATAGAGTATAGAAAAATATATTGTTTGAAATGTATTGTATATCCAGTATATTTTGATTTTATAGATATGGTAGATAACCTCTACAATTTGAATCAAATGTTATATCTCCTAATTTATGATGAAAGTTTGGGCTTTCTAAATATTTTTTATGCTTTTAATAAATTAATGTATGTCCACCAAGTAGCCATTTTAATGCCCCTCTTAAATGAGTCATTAGTGAAAGTATACGTTGAGATTAGTTGAAATTTAAGGTACAAGACTTCCTACAAGGACAAGAGTGGGAGTTATTAATAGCATCATATATATAATATTTGTACAATCTTAATGGATCCAAGATCTATAACAATGAAATCTTATTAGTTGAATTATATTACACTTGACTTTATGAGTTTGCTCAGAGATACGTCTCTCTTTCAACGATTTTACTTAGCCATAATATTTAAATAAAATATATTCATACATTAAATAGAAGTTCAAATTCATTCAATCCATCTCTAATCTCTACTGACTACCTCTTGTAAGCGTCTCATTGTTGTTGTGCTTTCTATTTCACTCAATGGCCTCCATTCGAGCGGATGGCCATGAGATTCCACTAGTTCTTCCTCTTGGGCCCGAAGGATATGTTGTATTGTCTTTACACCTTCTTCATGTGCGATTTGGTTTTATCGAATCTAGTATATATGTTGAAGAAGAAGTCATGTCTGAGGATGGGCGCTTGAAGGAGTATATACATATGTTAAAATTAGAACTCCAAACCGATCATGTCTGGCACCTTCGGCAAGGTCACTACAGAGCTTATGGATTGATGTCTCCTGTTTTCAATGCTACTACTCAAATATTACCTCGCCAGTCGGACCCCTCTACTGTGAATATGCCTCCTGCTCGACACACCAATAGTATTTCTCCGGATCGTGATCATGTTTTAAATGCTAGTACACCTATTCCACTTATGCGTGTAAAGCAAGAAGTGAATGGCCCCATTATAGATCTCTCTAGTGAATCTGAGGGAGAGTCTCTGAGCCAGCCAAATATTCAGGCATCTGTGCCTGTTAGAGTCCCTAATGATGTCTTCAAGACATCTTCCGGTATATACCAAACGCCAGCAAGTAGTCCTTCTTTGTCTATGCATTCTCGCCCGCCAACATATCCAAATAGTACAACCTCGGTTAGTATTGTTGGTTGCTTGCGTAAACTGGCAACCATTCGTAAGTCTAGGAACGAAATTGCTGCTTTGAACTACAATTCCTTGGTCCACCACAAAGTGCAGTATCTGCCCGTCGACTTCAATGGGGATTTGATATTTGAGTTGCCTTCCCTTCGTGTCTCGTCTTCATCATCTTCTAGTGGAAATCTACAGGGGATGGATAAAAAATACGATGGTTATGCTTGGTGTCGGACCATGACATCCAATATCCACAATGAAGATGGTTTGAAGTTTAGAAAATCCTCTTGTGCAGGCCATCTCATTTGTAATAATTTTGAGTGTAACTATTTGAAGCGATTCTCGAAGCCCAATGAGACAGAGTGGTGTGGTTATACTCCCACCCCATTCTATGTTGGCACTAATCCTCCGAAGGATTCATGTCTCTTGTGCAAGATATGCAAGAGTTCACCCGATTGTATTAGTACTTGTGATGCTAGAATCTATTACATCCACAGTGATACTGCTTTCATGACCCGAGCATGCATTCACTTAGGTAATCATATGCATCCTGTAGCTTCTGGAACATGTAGAGAGGCTGTAGATACTATTTCAGGTCTCATTGCATGTGAGGTGGCCAAAACTCCGACTGCAACCAACTCAGCCATTGCCTTGGCAGCAAGTAAGCATTTTCTAGACAACCACCTTATACACAATGGTGAAGGCCCTATGGAGATGTTGCAAGGAAAATCGTTAGAGGATGTTATGGATAGGTTCCAGAGACTGAGTTCACCTAATATCCGAAACATTATTACTTCGTTTCGTAGCATTGGGAAAAATGGGGTCATAGATAGCATCATGAACATGAAACGGAATTTGAAGTTCGAATACATTCATGATAGTGTGTTCCCTGGACAAGGAAAGGAGAAGGTATACTTATTCAAAATGTTGGTAGAAGGACCTGGTAGTGGAGTGAATTTGGTAAAGCGCATGCAACCGGGTGGAGACTTGGAAAATGCATGGCTCATGTTCGACCACGTCAAGCGTGTGAAGGATTGGACAACCATGGCGTGCCACGTTTATGACACGAATTGCAGAAAGGTGATGACAATTGCTGTCTGTGACATGCAATCTAAGGACACCGAGATTCAAACTATTATGTGGAGGTTATTAAATGATGTCATGAAACGGAATGGTATATCAAATCCGAACTTCAAGGGCTTCATGGCTGATAGTGCACAAGCCAATTGGAATGCTGTTCGCATCATATATGGTTCAGGGGATTCCAAAATAGAGATGGTGAACCGTGAGCGAACTTGTTTGTTGCATTGGAGTACGTCACTGCATCGCCATACACAAAAGCTCATCAAACCAGATTTACAACACCAACATACTCGTCTTTGCAAGCAATATAAAGATTCCAAGACTATGGAGGAAGCGGAGATGCGATATCTAGCGATTCGTTCTTGGTGGCTTTCATCCGGAGCAGCCTCAGAAGATGGTTTGCGTGAATTGGAATTGTGGCTTGCGTTCTAGCACTTCCGATATCGCCAATGGGGTGGCTTCATGCAAATGGTATTTTCATCAGTCCTTATTTTTAGTATTATATATACCGTTCAAGTTCACTTACATTTTATATTGCCTTCTCCAAAGGTGAACTTGTGTTTTTTTTCTTGCATAAAGAACTATCAAGGAAAGATGAAATTCTGATTTGTATATAGAGTAAGTGTCGTGACCCTCAGGAACGAGGTCGAATTCTCGCCTCGGCGCCGAGGTGAGATTTTACCTACGAATCAAATGAAGTTTATGGTGGTTAGCTTGTATTGAAAGTGCGTCATTAATTTGTTGTGGGATTCCTTTTTGACTTTGAATGCACATTTTATTTTCTCCAGGATTTGAATCTCGAAGAGATGGCAGACATGCCATCATGCAACTTATCCGAAACAGTTCATAATAGATGGTTGCAACAATCGGGTAATCGAGGTAATGATTTGTTTGCTGCCACTTGTGATGATTGCATTCAAGCCTTCATGCAGATGACAAATTATCGAGCTTTCTTAAACGGCACAACATCAAGGTCGGGGCCATCAAAAGAGGAGTTGAAATTAAGAGGTGTGAGACGCAGCGGGGACCCAAAGAAGATTGCAGAGGCGATAAATGGTCTCCCTTACCTCAGTGACGTTGGAACCCGTATTCCACATTTGGAAGGCGAAGAGGTGTTTGGTAGTAGTAAACGCAAGCTTGATGTCCCTATTGGTTCTGATGGTGATTCTCATCATCCAGACAAGGTCAACTTCTCTCAGCCAAGAGTGCAAAGGCGATCTACTTCTATACCTATTGTTCTCTGCAATGAACTTGGCATGGCAGCTTCCTCTACACCTGCACCACATGTCGCAACTGCAATGGAAAGTGATTGTGACATTTCACAATGGCATATTGCCAGACTATCCCATAAATCTAGCTGCAAATGTCATGCCCAACAAAGAGGTACGAATATCCGTTGTGTTGCCAAAATAGCTAAGGGTTCTAAAAGCACTCCAGCTCTAACGTATTGTGGTCGCAAGAAACAATATGGTGGAAACAAGGAGATCGTCACTAACTTCTAGTTTTGTTCTGACGATATTGAACGATGTGTACGAGGCTCTAAACGTGCTTGGGTAATTGACTGGCTTCAAGTACCAGACGTCTGGCCTGTCCTAACTGATACCAACTTAACCCGCCAAGAAACCCTACTACTGCAAGAAGCCGGCTTTCAACTCCAAGAACGACCTCCTATGTCACCTCGTCGTTTATTTACAATGTCAAATGTTTTCATAGCAATCTATTACGATCAACCCAGCCCTGTGAATGCAGATACATATCCATCAACCCGAAGGAACAAGGCAATTCGATGTATTGCAAACGCTCCGACTATAGAGCATCGCAATAATTGGGAGAGTGCTGGTAATGTTAAAGGAATGATTTTGGAAGTAACCATGCTCACCTTTCCCAGACTTGGAGCCATAATCTCCCTTCAATCTAGAACAGAGCCCACACAGAAGGTTTATAGAATCACATTTGGCATGTACTCCGAGTGTACTTGTCCCAATTTTGTAGACATGGTTGTTTCAGCAATTGGGGGCCAACATCAGTATGTCAATTGCAAGCACCTTTACTACTTATTTCGTTACTTTTGCAAAATGAATCCTATAGATGATAAGTTCATACATTCTCCAAGCTTCAGTTTCAATGAAGTGAAGCTTCTTCTCATTAGGGCTGGTATAATCAAGACTTCGACTGAGAATCTTGAACGTGTCTAGAAGCCACAGAGTGTTTCAGTAATTGACATTTGAGAGTGAAAGAGTTTAGATTGTAGTTAAATATGTAGCTGAAGGAGTATTTTTATTTTCAATTGGCCAAATATTGTATTTGCCAACATATTTAATATACCCTATTTTCACTTTCCATTTGAATTTACTGTACTTCATTTTTTTTCTATTATATATTCTTTTGACATCTTAAAAACTAACTGGAACCAAAAATTCTCCAAAAACTGTACGTTACCTAAAATTATAGGTCTACAGTCCTAGTTTCCACGATAATGGGTCCTCATTCATTGTTCCACGGTAATAGGTGATTTGATTTACTTAAAATAAAATAAAATAAATTACAAATTTTATTTTTAGAAATATTTTTTATTTTAATAAAATAATAATAATTTTCGCTGTCAATGCTCACATAATCTTGCTTACTGCTCACATAACCCTGCTCGCAACTCACAAGCTCGTGCTCGCAAGCTCACAATCTAGCACCATTGCTGAATGACGTCCAAATAATAAATAAAAAGAGGAAAAAGAAGCCAAAGATGCTTGCTTATTGAACTGATAGTCCATTGCTATCTACAATAGTAGTAAGTTTTAATCTCCATAATGTCCCTTTTTCAAGCTATACTTCAAAAGTCCCCTTTGACAATTTGCACTATGCACTCCACTAGTCCATCCGCTTTGGGGTGATCTCTTAAAGTAGTGTGGTAATCAATCATTGTTTGTTCACACAAGGCTTGAAACTCACTAAAAAACTTACGTTCCTAATTTGTCAATACCTCTACTCGAACTCCAAAATGACTCAAAATACAATCTAAAAATGAAGAAGTTGCCCCTTCACTGAACTTGTCAAGCAATGCCACCAACTCAATCCACTTGGAAAAACATTCATCACCAATACATACTTATTATATCTTGTTATCATTGGCAATAGTCTTACAAAATCCAAACTTCACCTATAGCCCAATCCCATGATTGGCAACAACTGTAACTAAGGCATTAGGGCATTAAATGATATCCACATTCTATTATATACTATGCATCTAGCCACCAATTGTTGGATTTGCATTTGCATACCTCACCACCAATTGTACCAAACTATGAGTTTTTCGCACTCCAAAGTGCCTTAAGTCCTCATGTGCATTCATAATTAACTTCACTCTCTTATGAGGCACTAGTACCACCTTCTTGTTGTCATCTAGCCACACTCGAAGCAAATGAGCCTCCTTCCACACAAACCACTTGGCTTATTGTAGAATCCAATCTTTCTCCTTGGTTGAGACTATGGCTACTAATTTGCCATGCTTCAAGTATTTCATCACCTCCACATCACCAAAAATATTCTTGGTGACTCTAGACTCTTCACCTCCATCTACATCCATTGTGGTCACAATGGCTTCCTTAATAGTGTCTTTAGTCATCACCAATAAACTCAAATAGGCGACAAAATGCCAACTTAATAACAAATCTTCTCCCACCTCTACATGCCATTGAGTCCCCATAGAGTCCATTTGGCTAAGACTTGGAGTGCAACTCAAACTGTCAGCATCCATATTCATCAAATTAGCATAGTATACAACTTTAAAATCATACTACATTAACATTAGAGCCCATTCTACAAGCTTCCATGTGAGCTCGTTAGATTCTATTAGCCACTTCAATGGTTGGTGGTTTGTCACCAATAGAAATTCATTGTAATATGGGTAAGTGTACACTAGACCCTTGTACTTTTTACATCACAATTCAATTTTCTCAAAGAATATGGTTTTCTACTTGGTGATACTCAAATTTAAAAGTTGTTTTTACAACTTTTGTTTTGTTTTTCTAAATGCTACATATGTATAGTCCACATGTATATTATTGGATTTGTTGAGAAACTTCTTTGAGTATGTTAAATTTGTAATTTTGCAAATTGTTAGTAAAAAGTTACAATCAATTTTGTACTACAATCATGTAAAAAAGTACAAATTTTTTGGCCTTAGGAAACTTTAATTTTGATTTCTTTTCTATAGAAAAAAAACAACAAAAGATCCTCTATTGGAATCTACTGATGAATTTAGGATTATACCACTTTTATAGCAAAGATGTAGGAAAATAGTACTATTTGAATTGGCAATAGATAATTTAGTGAAAAGTGCATCTTTTCATAATTGTCTTCAAGATTCTAAATGTTATTGGCTAATTCTAGAATGGCTCAACAATGGAACCTAAATTTTTTTTGTTTTCCACCTTCTATTTCATTTTCTTTAGTGAATTTGTACTTTTAGAACACCAAAATTGTGTCCAAAGTGTATAGAGTCTAGTGTATTTTTATCCATGTAAATAATAACAAATCAGCAATTGTTCCAAATTGTTGCCAAACATTCACCTTTATATAAGCTATATTGTGCCTCCACATTGTTATTGGAGCAAGTGGCATAAGCTACTACAACTTCCTTGCCATCATTGTCCATTTAAATTAACACTGCATCAATTCCCTAAGAGCTTCAATCTATGTGTAATTGATATGACCTACCAAAAATTAGCCTTCTCAATATGGATGTCAATGCTAAACGTTCCTTCAATTGCTTAAAGGCATCGTCTTGCTCATCTCCCCACATCCAAGGTTCATCATTCCTTATTAGCATGATCAATGGCTTTGCAATGGCGCTTTACATCTTCACAAATTTTTGGTAGTCATTACACAAATCCAAAAATGCCCATAATCTATTTATATCTTTCAGCCTTGGAATAGAAATCATCACCTCCACTTTACTAGCTACCGCCTCCAATACACCAAGATATATCATGTGGCCCAAGTACTCCACACAATCATATTAAAACTTACATATGCTTGGATGTAATTTTAAACCGTGAAGCCTTAGTCTAACAAACACTTCCATCAAGTGAGTTCTATATTGTTTTTATTAATTCTATAAACAATAATGTCATAAATGTAACATTTCACAAAATCCAAGACAAAAAATGTGTAATTCATAACTCTTTGAAATTTCACTTGTGCATTTTTCAAACCAAATGGAAAGAACCTCCATTGATATAGATGGTCCTTCCTATCTTCATCAATTATCTAGAATGTCATCTTTTTTATCACTTTTTTGAATATCAAGTTGGTGATAACTCGACCAAAGATCCAAAATATTAAATACCTTAATATGGACGATAGAATTGAAATTCTCCTCCAATGTTGGTATTGCATAACGATTTGACTTCATGAATTTATTAATTCTATGATAGTCCCCACACATCATTTTATCGGTCCAATTTCCATAAATGTCCTTCTTGGATGGCATAATCGTCACCAATGCATACTCACAATCCGGTGAAGTTAAGTCCACCAATCCTACCTCCAATAACTCATTGGTTCGGGCTTGAATCATCTTGCGTTCTACCTTGCTATATTTGTATGACTTGCAATAAATTGGCGCATCATCCGTCAAGTTAATCCATACCTCTTGTCTTTTTAATACTCCAAAATCCTTGAGACAAAGGCAAAACAATCCATATACACTTTGAAGAGCTCCTACTCTTCTTTCATCTCTGCTTTATCTTCCAGGCCTACCAACGATTGTCAAATTTCCATGGTCACCGCTTTTTTATCTTCCTTTGAAGTTGTTTTTTCGATTTTTAGTTGCTATTCATCACAAAGTTTAAACCCTACGGTTTGTCAACAATTATCAAGTGGTTATCATTGTTTCATGGGTTCACACGTTAATTACAATTTATTGCATCATTATGATGCATTACTTCGCATCATTATTGCATTGTTACAATACATTACTTGCAATTGCATCGTAACAATGCAAAGTAATGCATTGTAATGATGCGATAAATTGTAATTAACATGCAAACCCATGAAACAACATCGATAACTACATGATAACTATTGACAAACTATAGGATCTAAATTTTGTGATGTTGTACACCACATAGAGCAGAGTCTTCTTGCTCCCCCCTCCCACTATGCCATACTACTCCTCAACTTGGTTGCTCAAACGCCATAGTTTTTTAATTTGGTCCTCTATGTGCTCCTCAAAGAGTAATTTCTCCGTATGCTCCATCAATTTGATTTTGTGTTTGACCATTTCTTGCCAACTAGGCCAACTTGTTCTTGAAGTCAAGAAAAATAGAGTATCCTTCCATAAATCCCATGGGTGAGTTGTGAAGGCTTCTTTGTCTCCAACCACCAAGTTCGAACCTCCAAAACTTGATGGTTTCATGGCCTCTCGCAACTCATAAGAACCCAAGTGGCCCGCTAGCATTGAAGCTATACGCTTTTGCTTAACTACTACATATAAAACCACCCAAGAGAGACAATTTAAATCTATAGCTTGGCCAATTAAATGCCGTCTCTAAAACTCTATGATGCTAGAAATATTGGTGACTCCTAGCTATTGGAAATCCCATAGCTCATTTCTACTCATCAATGTTGGGTTCAACCATCTCCTCAATGTGGGAATCCCACACTAAGCCCGATCCATTGTCTTTAAATGCATAGGACCTTGAAAAATTCACCAAGGTGGACAAAGTCCTTTATGACTCACCCTTGTAGTTGACTACCATCAACAGTGCTTTGTCATCATGATACACACGCCTTAAGAAACAATAAAGATCTAAAATATCCTTAACATAAACGTCAAGTCATTGAATACACCCAACCACCGCATTTAATAACTCTATTGGTGCAATATTGGTCCACCAAAGTTGTGGTCTATGAGTTCATGAGTCCATTGCTATTGCATCCAATAACACGGAAATTCCAAGAATCCCATGAATGTAGTAGATACTCTCAAGTGTGCGTATACATGAAGTACTTACCATAGACACAATTTCAATAATATCTCCCAATGGCTACAGTTGAGAAGTTTGGATTGAACATATCACCTGCACCATATAAAACCAAAAAGAACAATTGTCCTTTAAGCCATTCTGCTACAAAGATGCCTTGGCATGGCCACCCTACAATAATTAAATCCACGGGTCCCAACCGTACAATGTCATCATGGAAAATTAAAGAAATGTCACTTGATGATGCAGAAAATATAGTCTTGACAGCATTGGTGCTTAAGAATGATAGAAAGGCTTGGCGCAACCATTGAGCATGGTGCTTGGCAACATAGCGTGCCATATCATCATTGTCTACATAAACATAGCACTTCACCTTCACACCCGCCTATAACATTGCAACCAATCTAATGCAAATACTACCAAACAACTCTAAAAATGCAATACCTCCATTTGGTGGCTTCCAATGGATTGTGGAAGTGTCTAGAGGTGGGCCAGCATCTTCTATACCTCCATCTTTATCCTCATTTCATGGAAACAAAGATTGTTGCCACACTTCCTAGATTACATTTTCTATTGCATGAGGTAGCTTGGTAGTATTCTCCCATGCCGATTCTACCCTTGGTTGATATAGTACTTCGTCCCCAACTTCCAAAACCTCAACATCATCAAGTTTTTTGATGTTGGCAATTGAAGCGATGGTAGAAGGATTTTCAAAGTCTTCTTTAAATCAAGGTTGGTTTGATGTTATTAGCCTAAAAAAACTATAGAGATCAATCAAATAAACAGTGAGAACTTGAATAAAACAAGGAGGCAATTGGGCCTTCTGTCCATTGCCTACTTACCATCGTGATCTATATTGTACAATGCTATCTCCTCCCAAAAGTCCAAGGTAACACCTGTGAGCTCTCAATTCATCATTTGGGACTCATGATTTTTTCTTTTTTCTTTTTTACAAAACCAAATTAAGTTTTTTGTACAAAAAAAACCCCAAAGAGTGTAAAACCAAAATAGGTATGTTACATGCCAATATAGTATTTGATTATAGATTGAGTATCCTCCTCCAAAATAACCCAAATTTAGCCTATAAATAAAGTAAAAAACCCAAAAATCATGTAAATAGTGGATTTTGAGTGAATGTTGTCTAAATAGCCCAAACTTCCAGTGCATGTGACAATGTAAGGCTAAATTGATCCTAGAGAACCTATGTAAGAATCCTAAACCAACTCTCAAAAAAAAATTTCAATTTTGCAATCAAATCTTAAAATTAGTAGAAATCCCAATTGTTTGCCTTTAGATGATACAAACTCGAGACAAACATGTAGAAGGCATCTACATGTGGAGTACAACATTCTTGGATGGAAATCACGCTCAAGATTGAACGGCAAAATCAGTTTGCCAAGATTTCCCTCCGTCTGAAAAATTCCTTGTTTACAAGAATTTAAAAGAGATAGTAGGATTTGCTTTTCTTTTGAATAAAAAGAGTTCACATATATTTTGTGGAATTTCATGAGAGGTTTTACAAAAAAATTGGAATTTCCTGATAGTTAGAAGATGCTCTTCCAAACAGTCAATTGCCCAAAACTACAATGGAAAATTCCTTAAAATTATCCAGGTTGCGATAAAATCTCACTAAAAACTAGCATAAGTTTTTTTATATTAATAAGACTCTTCAACAAGTTTCATGACATTCCGACATCCAAAAGACATCAAATTAATAAGATTCTTCAAAACCGACAAATTTAAAGAAGGTTTGTGGAGTTGACCGGTGTTTAGGCAGCATACGAAAGTGGAATTGGGTCAAGGTAGGGTCTTTTATTACTCCCTTGAACCTAATAAAGAGCCTAAGCTAGCAACTTTTTTTATAAAAGATAAACTCCAATAGTTAGATTTTTACCACTTTTCAATCTTAAATTGGTGCTAGGATTTGTTGAGTTTTTGAAGTAGGTAAATGTAGTGGGGGGTACAAGACTAAAAATGACCTTCTAAAGTCAATGGTGCAATCCGTTTGTGATTTGGAATCTTTCTCCCAAAGTCAAAGTTGTGGTCTAGCGTAAAAAGACAAAATTGACAAATTATGATGAAAATCTTAATTGATAAGATTATCACATAGAAATGAGAAGAGGTGGGTGCCCTTGTAAGAGTATATAAAGGCACTCATTTTACTCTCAAAACACCCATTTTTTGTTACATCTTCACTACAAGGGAGTAGTGTCAATTCGGACACTTTTTTGTCAACCTTTTTTCAATTTGGACATTATTTTGTCAATTTTCTATCAATTTGGACATTTTTTTGACATAATTCTGTCAATTCAGACATTTTGGTCAATTAGGACATGTCAATTCGGACACTGTTTTCTTGTAGTGCTTGTAGCCAAATTTTTGGCATTCTATACACATTGGTCCATTTAGTTGGATTTTTGGGTTATTTTGAGCCAAAGTTGCAAACATGTGCATTTTTGGAGCATTTCAAGCTCCATTTGTTGGTGTTTTTGCAAGCTTTGAAGGACTTTGGGATCCCTTCAAATCTTATTAACTTTTGTTGGTTTTGTTGTACCTTGTTTTTTAACTTGTCAAAGTTGTTTGAAATTTTTCATTGATTTTTTATACTTATATGAATTCTAGAATTCACCCACCACCATACCTTGGCGATGCCACTTTAGAAGGACTCTAGTGCATGTATTTTTGTGAAGTTTATGATACCAACTCTTTTGTGCACATAAAAATCCTTTCAAAACATACTCTAAACATGTTTTTACAAATTTTTAGGTGTCAAAATTAATAGTGCATATACTCATGTACGCAATAGGATCTTTGTCAAATAATAAAAGTGAGAAAAAGCTTCAAAAGAAATTGAAAAAAACTCACAAAAGATCACAATAGTCAAGTTGATGTCATTCTTGAAGAATGCATTGCATGTTGAGACAAAGTCAATGAGGCAAAGCCTCACTCCATCATGTAGGAGACTTAATTTGAAAAAGATGAGTCTTTACACAACCCACATGGACCACATGGGGCATCAAAGTCCGCAACTAAGGTGCCAAAACCTCGCCAAGCCCAAAACCCATCCCAAACTTGCATCCAAGGTAAATTGCGCTCCATGCCACCTTCCTCCCATTCCGCTAGCTCTGCAAATGTCAGGGTCAACGACAAAATACCATCCACGGTTCTTACATAACAATGGAATCTCTACTCTAAAACAAATTTTGAGGTCCTTTATTTAATTCTATTTTTGATATTTTTGAAAAAAATAAAAACATTAGGTATAGATTATTTATTATAACATTACAACCATTGGGATTGGCATTTTTCAATTCTATAAATGAAAAGTTAACAATTTAGTACTTTGAATCATTTTCTACTTCTTTCTACTTATTATTTTTTTCCTATATGCTGTACAATTCCAAATGATTTGAAATTTTTCAATCATTTAGGCAGTTTACCTTGAAGAATAAATCTAAAGAATAACAATCATTTTGGACATTTTTTCATAATGATTTGACCTTGTGAAGTGCAACTATTGGGTTTTTTGCAGGGCTTAAAATTTTTTTTTTTGTCACTTCAAACAATAATATCTTGCAATCTACACACAATGAAATTTTCTGAAATGTTTTTCACATCTTTTCAAACGAAATTACCAAAAGATTTTATGGTTAGATGTGTCTAAGAATGTTTTTTTTTCAAAAATTTGGTACTTGTAATAGGAATGGCAGTTTTGGAGCATTTATGGTGAAAACATAGTCAAAAACCTCTAGGGGTTAACCACTAAGTACAATGACTCTCAAAATGTTTCTTACACTTACAAAAACTATCATAACAAATTAATAAATTAAAGATTTTTATCAAAATTTGAGGTGCCATGAAAACATTTGCATA
Source organism: Climacium dendroides (assembly GCA_950106755.1). Lineage (NCBI taxonomy): Eukaryota > Viridiplantae > Streptophyta > Bryopsida > Hypnales > Climaciaceae > Climacium > Climacium dendroides. The sequence continues at coordinate 13,740,913 of OX467086.1, forward strand.
AAATGACTTTTCAAATTTTTTAATTAATTTTTTATTTTGTTTTAAATTTAATCAAATCTATTAGTGAAAAAAATTTCAAGTAAAATTTTCTTAAAATTCTTTAGTATTCATGAAATTAGATTCTTTTTACAAATTTGTGGTTATAATTTTATAAATTTTAAAATTTTATTGAGTGCAATATTACTACTAAAAATGTGACTCCAAAAAATTGTGGAAATTCTGAAAAGTGTATAAAATATTTATATTATATTACATTATATTTCATGATGTTTTGAATTATTATTTTTTATTTATAAAAACTTAAATATTTGGATTTACATTTTAATTAATAGATTTCCATTCTCTTAACTTTGTACTTGTGTTAAAAGTTTTTTCTCTACTTAGTTTGATTAATTTTAAAACTTACAAAAATAATTTATTTTTAAATTTATTTTATACAAGTGTATTACTTGATGTCCCAAAATTGTGTTGAAAATATCTAATTTTTCAATTAGTTATGGCAATTTTCAAAGTATAAGAAAACTTATGGAAACCACAATAAGAACTCAAAATTCCATTCTTGAAAGTGAGAATAAATTATTCAAGAAGCTCAATGGAAAATTTTAAAATTCATTGACAAAAATAAGTTTCATTCTATCCAATGTCATTGCAAAGTATTGTAATGACACTATTATTAGTATATTTTAGCACTTTTGCCATCAATGCAAATGAATATTGAAATAAATTTGTTTCAATGTACAAATTGAACAAATATAGTACACGTTAATACAATGTGACTACAATATTGACTATGGCATTGCTTAGGCATTGAAATGGTGACTTTTTAATACGAATCCATAAAATCAATGAAATTTTTTTGAAACTATCAATAATAGATACAAAGATTTATTTCTCTCTATATAATTTTTTTAATTATAATTTTCAACATTTTTGTTTATGAAATGTCAAAAACATTATGAAAAAATATTTTCTTAGCACATTTAAGTCTTTTTTAAGGTCTTATGGACCTTTAAAGATTAAATACTTTAACCCTTAAAAAACTAAGGATTCCACATTGAGTTTTTTGAGAATTCATGCAAGCTGTAATTTTAAATTTTGACATGAATGTTTTACTAATCATTTTAATCTACATGTGAAACTTTCTTCAAGCTTATTTCAATAAATATTGCAAAGTTTATAAAATAATTTCAGTTTCAATATCAAATCGAGTAGATCAAAAAAATTCTAAGAAAAAATCAATTAACTTTACTGAGTTGTATTGATTGATACCTATACAAAAATATTTGAACCATTCAATCCCAAATAATGAAATGAAAGTTTTGAAGTTTTTTATTTTTTGCAAAAATGAATAAAAAAAACAAAAACATATAAAGTAGTTTTCTTAATACAATTTTGAAAATTTTCAAATAAAAATCTAAAAAAGGATATCAATTTTTCACTAAAACATTCTCACCATTGAAATAAACAACCCTTAATGTCTTATATATAAAAATTATTAAGTATTTGGTTCTTATTGTGACCCTCTTCTTCAAACAATCCCTATAAAAAGCTTTAAAATGAATAGTAAGTGGTTCTAACAAGGACTAGCAATAATATGATAGTATAATAAAATTTGTCAATTATTGGTTTATACTTCGCCAATGGATGGAATAAGAGTCAAGGTGGATCCATTTCAAAGCCAAGGTGTGTTCACTTAATTTTTCTAAATGAAAATTGGCTATCCAATTGCCTTTTTACAAATGTTAAAAGAATGTAGGGTCCGTTTAAGTTCATTTATGGTTGCATTTAGGAACTTTGTGTATTACTTTCAGCATGCCGTAGTGATTGTTTTTGGTCAAGCCATATCTTTTTTCAGACTGCCCATGTATGGGCTTTGCAAGGATTATGGTAAAAAATAGGTGTCTAGTACAAAATTCTTTGAAAATTCATAAGTAATTCATAAATTCTCCAAAAAATATGAAACCACTTGTGTTAGATTTCACATCAGTTTTTCTTTGAGTTATAAATAAGGGAAGATACTATTGGGCATCTGAAAACCATCAAAAAGGACAACTAGCCCTTAAAGGGTCACATTATGAGCACACTACCTCAATGGTTTAGTTTTTTTCATTTAGTACTAACTTCCACCTTATAATTTTCTTAAAAATGAATATCTTAAAAATGAATATTAAATTTTATTTGGTTAAATGTTTTTACATGTATTTTCAACCCATTTATCAACATATTGACTCAAAGTGCACAAGAATATGGGGTCACATATGGATTTTTTGAAAGGGATGAAAACGCCTACATTTTGAAGTTTAAGTACATTGAACTTGAAATTTTGGAGGGTATTAACTTTAAAATTTTGGAAGGATGTGCTTGAACAAGTTAATTAAAGGATTCCATGGTTAGATTTGTTCAAAAATAAATAAAAATGAAGATTTTGGTCTTGCTTTGAAGACAAGTATTTTGAAGCAATTTTGGGTCCCTCAACATTGAAAAACTTTAGGGTTACATTATCATACAAGCATTTTTTATTATAATTTGTTCAACTTTTTCTATTGTTTGTATAAAGAATAATAATATGATAAGATAAATATGTTGATAAAAAATTTCAAGAATTTTCTTATTATTACCACTCATGAAATAAACACTTACAATACTTCTAAAATATGCACATATATTGCATGTATCAAAATATACAATAGTACTTGACATTTACACCATTAAAATTAAAATTACATTCATTTCTTACCTCGAAATTCATGTGGCACTACATTTTGAATGTCAACAAAACTTCAAAGTCACTTACACATTTCAAATTTCATGATCACTAAAGTTTTACATCATTTTTATTTAGTTTTTGTATTTAGTATAATTGTTTTTCTAGTTTGTTTTAGCACCAATAATTATTTTTGAAAAATCTATAATAAAAAAAATTCTATTCAAGAAATTTCATTATGTGCAAGGAAATCCATTGTCAAAGTATACTTTCAAGTTTCACAAGCTAATAGAGTTGTAGAGATGAGCCTTGAATACATTGCATTTTAGAAAAAAAAAATCATAGAATATTTAATCAAAATATTTAGAAAGTTGATTTTTAGATGAGATAAATTGATTATAATTATGCATATTGTTTACTTTGATATTTGAAAATTCTTACATGACCATGATTTTAGAATTGATATGCAAATAGAACATTAAAAAACTTTGGATCTATTCCACATTTGTGACTTATGGGATCAATTATTACAATCTCAATCTAGAAATGATGTTGCTTTGTTTTATTTTTTCATATAGTTCATAGTTTTTTTTATTGTTATTCTATAATTATTGTCTAAAAAACTGTTTAACTTTATCAAAATTTTGTCTTTTTGTTTGTTTATAAATCATTCAAAGAAGTTCGAAAAGGCCTTGGATATTAAAGAGTTAAGTCTATAAAATTTGGGGTCTTAAAGCTACAAGAATCACAAATTTAAGATTTCTATTTTTAGAAAAATATATTATATTTTTGTATAAATAATTATACAAATTGAATAAGAGATTATTTAAATGACATAAACTTGATTAAATCCATATTTTGTAGTTATTTTTATGAATTAGGCATTGAAGTTTTAATTTTGTCTCTCTCAAGACATACAATCATTTTAGTTTAGTAATATTAATACAACATAGTGAAAATTGTAAGAATACATTACAATACAATGGCGGCAACAAATAAATATGGAGAAGCATATGATGCAGAATATGTTGATAGAATGGTGGGAAAAGTTTTGGTACAAGCTTGTGCAACAGTGACACTAAATAAACCTCATGATCCAATAGAATATTTGAGTTTGTGGTTGCATAAATATTGTGACAATGCCATTACACTACAAGAATATGAATTTGAAAAACAACATAAAGCACATAAAGAAGTCCAAGAGAAAGAAGCTCTCATGAAAAGAATTTCAATTGAACAAGAATTAATAAACCAACAAAATTCAACACTTAATTATATGCGGAGTATAACAAATGATCCATATTTACTTTGGGATACTTGTCTTCGAGCAATTAATACATATACGGGTATTATTTTGTTAAATTATATTTAAATTATATAAAATAATGAATTTCAAATATAATACACATAAGTTCATTGTAAAATAAAATACCAATTATTTTTTATTATTGCAACATTTTGGAAAATTATACATTCAAACATATGGCATAGGTTGTCAAGCTGCTTATGTAGCAGTAGTTGTAAGAAAGATTTTTGAACCCAAAGCCAAAAAAAATAAAAAAAATGAAGGAGAAGAAGAAGAAGGTTTTTATAATAATTTAGTTTTTGCACTAATATTAATGAAAAAAAAGTATATTATTTCTAAAATTTTCTATTTTCTTATATAATTTGATTTTTTTTAATTTCATCAAATGAATTTGAATTATGGCTTGAAATGAAATTACGTAGAAGAAGAAGAAGAAATTATTGAAGAACCTGAAGAAGGAAAAGAAGAAGGAAAAGAAGAAGGTTCTGATACTACAAGTATAGATGAGGACCCTCCTGAAGCTAATGAAGAAAAAATGGAAGGAGAAGGAGAGGGAGAAGAAGAACCACCTCCAGAAGAAGGAGAAGAAGAAGAACCAAAAGAAGGAGAAGGTGAAGAAAAGGAACCTCCTCCACCTAAGCCATTCCGAATACCAAAGCCCTTGAACTACAAAAATAAGAGACTTATATATGTATCAACAACAATACCAAGTCACATACATATGTTAAATCGACAAATGGTTGTCAAACAGGTAAATTTAAATTTTGATAAAATATATATTTTAATTATAAATAATATTTGTATTTTAAGTAAAATAAAATGATTAAATTAAACATTCTAATTTTTTAAAGTTTCAACAAATTGTAACAACTTAAAGAAGTAAAATTATTCTTTTAAGAAAATTACGTATGTGCTTAGCTTATAAAGCTAAATGATGTTTAAATGATGTTTTAAATCAACTAGGAGTTGAATCATTTCAAATTTTTCAGTCAACTATCAAATCAATGAATTAGTGAATATTAAGTGAAATTTTATATTAAAAATGTAATAAAATGATTGATTTTAATTCTTGTATATATTACTTATTTTGGATATATTAATCTAGGGTCCAGTGACATTTAGTTTGCTTATTGAAGGATTACAAGATTTATATATCCCCAATGTTTTGTATAAAGAAGGTGATGTCTTATTGTGTACTTTATGTTTTGAAATTTAAATTTGTAATAAAAAATAGTTTTAATTCTAATATTGAATCATTTGCTTAATAAATTCATTATTTTATTATTTTAATGAATAGGTATTCATTATTTTGGAGGATGTCCAAGAGTTGGAGCTTATTTTGTAGTACCAATGTCCATTGAATATATAGCAAAAAAATATCTTGTAGAAGAATTTAAAGACAAACCACCTGAAATGTTTAACATTGTAAAACAGTACATCTCCTACTTTATATTTCTATATAAGCACATAAATTACTTTCATTTTTGTTATTATATAATATTAGTATATAAAATATTGGAAATTATTTTATTAATCAATTCACCACAAATCAATAAGAATATTATAATAACTACCTCTTTTGTATATTTGAACAAAATCCAAAGAATTCTATTAATAATATTTACAAAATCAATATGTAATTGTTATATCTAAGATTATTATTTTAAAATACTATATTAATCATTGTGTATACATTTGTTGAATTTGATATACATATGCATATTTATTGAAGAAAACAAGTTATAGCACTTTTATGTTGTGACACACTTAAATCTGATAGTATGGGAAATGGAAGACCTTTTAAACAAATTGAATTGGATTTCATTCGAAATTGTGCTAATACCATGAGTACTATTTTAGATGAAAATAACAAAGAAATCTCAAAAGATCATAATACACCAAAAGTAATTCAAAAATTCAAAGATCAATTGAGAGAAATCAAACTAACAAGAGTTGAACAAATGAAAGCGGAAAAAGAAGAAGCAATGAAGAGAAAAAAGGCAAAAGATAAACTTAAGAGACTAAAAACATTTCATGAATTACATAAAGCATGGGAAGAACGTCAAGCTGTAAAAGCTAAAGCTAAAGCAAAATTGGAAAGGCAAAAAGAAAAAGAAAGAAAGAAAAGAGAAGACGTTGGAGAAGAAGTCTTAGTACATATTACCATAGTTATTTTTTATTTTATTATAAATAATAAGAAAGATGAAATTTTTACAATAATATAATATAAAAGCTAGAGCTAAAGCAAAATTAGATTCAAGAAAAAACAAAAAACAAACATTTTAAAAATAAAGGCACTAAATATGAAGTATTGGTATCACCACAATTACTTTTGTTTTATTCTAACAACAAAGCATATCATAATATTTTTCATTGTAATGTAATAAAAGACTGCTCAATAAAATTGAAATAGGGAGAAGAACCACCAGCACAAGAACCAATAGAAGGAGAAGAAGTTGAAGATGATGACCCCGAACCAATTTTAGAACCTGATCCTGAAGAAGAGGCTCTACTAGAAGGTGAAGAAGAAGCCATTGAAGAACAAACACCTCTAGAATTGGAAGAGGAAGAAGGTGAAGATGGAGAAGAAAAAGAAGAGGATGAATTCGACGACAACGAATTAGAACCAAATCCAATGGTAGAAATTGAAGGTGACGAAGGAGAAGAAGGTGCAGAAAAAGAACCTTCTGCACCAGAAGAAGAGCTTGAAGAAGAAATTGAACCCGAAGAGCCCGAAGAGCCGGATGAAATTAAAGAAGAATCACTAGTTGAAGGAGAAGAAGGGATTGAAAAACCCAAAGAATCTGAAGATATGATCAAATTGAAAGAAAGGAAAAAAGCACATGCTAAAAAAGAAAAAGAAATGAAAAAAGAAATCAAGGCATTAACAAAATTGAATAAAGGCTTTGAAAAAAGAAAGAAAAAAGCAATAGTTGCTCTTGAAAAGCTCATGGTGGAAGTTGAAAAATATGAAAAGGCATTGTTTATTGCAAATGGAGTTGTGCAATATCTTAAAAAGCATATGGAAAATGCTTATAGACTTATTGTTGAAAATAAAGTACGAGATCAATTCAAACATTTTTATTTTTTGTAATGAACTAAATACATGATTACAAAGTTACAACTCATTAATAACAAGTAATATATTGATTAAAATTTAAAAAGTAGACAATCATTATTTTTTATTCAATAGATGATTGTTATAAAAAAATTACAAATGTAAACTTTAAATTTATTCAATTATATAATTCATGTAAAGCATGTAATATTCAATTTGTATATTATATTTTTGTTTTCAAATTATATATATAATTGATTATTTGGTCATATTTCAAATTTATTAAAGAATTTTATATATGATGATAATCATATATATGATTGTGCTAGTGTTATTGTATATCCTTATAACAGCTTTCTGAGTTAGATCGGATAAGACGATGGCCATATCCAAATAGACATGTTCATAGAGTCTTAAAGGTATTATATTATCCTTGATTATAAACTTGTAAAAAAATACATGTTAAATATATTTTAAATATTTTAAAGAATTATACACATGTTGATTCAAATATACTAAAATTAAAATTCAGATTATACCAAATCTAATTGAAATTCATTTAGTTGATTGAAATTTTAAAAACAAGTTCAAGTTTACCAAAAAATTTATATGATTTTAATTAATATATATTTAGAGTGTGAAATATTGATAGGCCTTTATTTTCTTTATTATACTAGGCATTATTATATCTTCTTGGACATAAGAAAATAGTAATAGATGATTGGAATTCAACGCGTAAACTTTTCAATCAAGACCTCCTAGACAAGGTTAATACTTAATAGCTACATTTAAAAATAAATGCCTCAATTTAAAGTTATATTAGATAATTTATTAAACTTTAATCTTATTTTTGAATTGAAATAATGATTACTACAACTATAATATAATAAATTTTAGAATAAAAGAATTTACTTTGTAAATAATACTAGTAGGTACTAAAAGACTATGATCCAGTAATAACAAATGACCCCAATCGATGGGAAGATGTTGATTCATATTTAATGGTAAACATATACAATTCAATTTTTTATAAAATATTGATCACACAATAAAATCGAATCAAATAAAAAATTATCATACAATAAAATTGTTCATTACTTTAAGTTATATTTATTTTTCATTTCAAATCAACACATAACTTAGTTGATGTAGTCAATGATGTCAACATATACTAAACTTTCATCATTATTTATGATTTAAAATTTAAAGTATTCATCTATTAAAATATATAATGAATAACAAAATTTTATAATACAGGGTTTAAAAGATGAGAAACTACTTGAACAAGCATGCATAGGCTTTGTAAGACATTTTTAATTTTAATATTGAATATGATAAATATAACATTGGTTTTAATATAACTAATATTTATACCCACAAGGATAGGAATGTGTCAAAATTTCCAAAGCTGAGATGTATTATGAAACACAATTTAGAAGAATAACTTCATGATGACTATCAAATAAAAAATTTAAAATATGACCCAAAGATCATATGTATGCAATTGAATTTACTACCATATATGCTAATAATCAATATTTATTAGCAGTATTTGAAGCCAAAAATAAAAATTCTTTCTACAATTGATTGTACATTGAATATTTATAATTTTGACTACAATGCAAAACATCAAGCAATGATTATCATGATTCCTTAAGTTTTTTTAGTTTTCTTATTTATTCATTTCATTTTTTGAACTAGAAAAGTAACTTTTGTGGAGAAACATATTTGTATCCTTTGAATTGTAAAACATATACAAAGAAAAGGTCCAAAAATCTATATTGAACAAATGTTACAAGACTAATAAAAGACTCTACATGGAAAATTTTGAGATTTTGTGTGCTTGGGACATATTTGAGTTCATTTCTTGTTCAAAATTTGAATTATTGATTTCTAAGGGGTTAAAAGCACATCAACTATATCCAATCCATTATCTTTGGTACTTGCCATCTCTTCACATTTTCATGAATTTTTTTGATTTGAAACACTTTTCAATTGAAATGCGGAATCACTAACATTGAATGATATAGCAATTAACCCTAATGCTCCTTACAAGCCAAAATACAATTGCTAGCAATCCTAGCATGTGAACCTAGGATATTGAGTCCATAAACTTAAGAATCTAGGCTTTTATATTATAGGTACCTATGTTATAGGCACCTTTCATAGTTATATGATATTTATACTATAGGTGTTTATGTTATAAGCACCTTTCATGGTTATAGGGTACTTATGTTATAGGTACATATGTTATAAGCACCTTCAATAGTTTTAAAGTACCTATTTACATCTAGGCTCAAGGCTCATAGGCTTGCCTTTTTAGGCTCATATGCTAGCGTCGTTGCAAGTTAAAATGGTTTTTGAAAAAATTTGGTATTTAAAATGAGGTATTTGATTTTGGGTTCTTTTCTTCATTTTTGTTTTGAAATTAGGAAAACAAACAAACCTTTGAAAAATCTAATTTATTTCAAGATCAAACAGTTGAAAGAAAGTTATGTTTTAGGGGGAAGGCATAACTTGTGTCTAAGACTTAGGTAGGAGGAGTGCAACATCATTTTGCTTTCAAAATTTGCATACTTGAGACCCTACTCAATCATGAAGTCCTAAAATCTTATTTACAAAGAAATTTTTAATTATGATGCTAAAAAACTCAACCAAATCACATCGTCAAAATGGTGGATAGTCTTGAAAAAATCATTTATAGGCTCTATTCAAACACAAGCATTACCCTCATACCCCAATTTTTCATATGTGACAATGATACTATTATACTTGGCTACTAGGGTCAGCAAAATAATTTTAAAATGAATGCTGAAAATTTTAAGACTTTTAAAAAAGTACATGAAAAAGTACCAAATTTAATGAAATATTCCTATTCTAGGAATTTTTAGCATATGCCAAATTTGGTTTCCAATATTTAATTAAATATTCAGCAAAAAGCATTGTTCCGGATAGCCAAGTACAATAGATAAGATTAAGATCATGTGGTTACAAATCCTAAAAAATGAATGAAATTTAATTAATAGCTCTTTTCTAGAAAGTGTTGATTTTTGACAATTTTCTAAATATTTGTCAATTCTTAACAAATGAATCATTAGAGGTTAATTAAAACTCAAGTTTCATACTCATTACTTTTTGGATGAAAGTCATCCTAATTTGTGAAGATACTTTATTAGTTGTCCTATCTAATGGTTGGAACTAGTGTTATTAGAGTATATATATAATTTTCTAAACTTACAAATGTGGAAGTATGTCAAGTGGTTGCCCAAGCCAAAATTGCATTGACTCTAGTTCAAAATTGGATTTGCAAAAATGAGGTCATAAAAATTTCAAAAATTCCCCGTGTGAATAAAACCTCATTTCAAATCCATTCCAACAAATTGTACTAAAAAAATGATCATATTTTGCTTGTAATTGAATTAAATTGAATTTTGAAATCTCCCTTTCAAAATTGAAAAAAATATTGATGATAGCATTGGTGAATCTAACCATACAGATGGAATCTAAAACTCAAAATCTACAATTTTATTTGTATATGAATTCCAAAATATTCTTTCAAATAATACTTTATGATGATTTTTCTCAAAATCGTCAATTCTAGAGAAGACTCTCGATGTTTAGGGGTTAAAATTGTGTTTTTACTTGAAATTTATAATTTATGATTCCTAATAGATTATACATTAATTCCTATTATTTGATGATTATAGTTGCTTCAACAATGGATTTTATCATGCAAAAAAACTACAGCCGCTGGTGAAGTGTTTCTGAAGATAAAGGTCAAATATGAAGAATTGCAAAAGGTGTGTTTTTGTTTTAATTTATAGTACTTGTGTTTAAAACACTTCTTGTACTGATAGGATTATTTAAAAAAATCAAGAATTTTTTTAAAACAAAAATTTAGTTTAAATATTTCATAGTTTCTAGTTTCAAATCATATATTTATATAAGTTGGTATATTTTCACAATAAATTCATTTCAATCAATAATTTCATTTAACATATTAACCAATTAATTCATTTAAATGTAATTCAATTGCCTAAATTTATAAATAAAATTTGAAGCATACAATACAAATATTACTACCTTTGAATATCTCAAAATAAATTTATAGAATTTCAACTAGTTTTCCACTAGAAACCATGGATTTATTTTGAGATAGGAGTACAAAAGGTTAAAGTATATATGATTCATTCAATATGTTTTTATAGGAATATGCAACAATGGAAATGGACAAAGTAATGTGTGAAGTAGAAACCCAAATGTCTATTACAAAATTGAAAAGAATGGTTGATGACGAAGAAATGAGAATTGAAAAAGAAGTAGATGAAATAGAAGCCGAAGAAAAACGTCTTGCAGATCTTGCTGCAGAAGAAGCAGCGAAAAAAGAAGAGGAAGACAAAATGTATGCAGAATATGCAGCTGAATAAGCAGCTGAAGCCCAAGCAAGTGAAGAAGGTGGCGAGACTACATAAGGGTCCTTGATTTTCTTATGATCGATTTTTCCCATTTGGCTACAACCAAAAGATGTTGGCTATTTTTTGTAAGAAAATTTTCATTTATATTTTCTTAAGTTAAAATAGATTGATTTTGTTGTACTTTAAGATCAATAGCCAAATTTTTCCTAACTTTTGGTATAGATATCACCAAGCACCACCCAAGTATTGAGTATTGAAGAAATAGCTAGCTATTTTTCTAAAATGATAAAAGAAATAAAAATTGAAAGGCATAAATTATTGAAAATGGAGGGGATGTTAAAAGTAAGTAATCCAATATAGAAAAATAACAAAGGTATCTAATATTAAGATTTTGAGGTGACAAAATTGAATCCCACTAATTTTTTTTATAGATAATTTCTATTATCAAAATTGTAATCAAACATTTTTATCATGATGAACTTCATTCATCATAATTATTGCAATAATATGGTTTTGTCATAAAATCATTAATGTAAGATTAACAAAGTTAGGAATATTTGAGAATTCAAATTCCTATTATCTATATTTTCACAATACTAAGTCAAAAATTCTAATCAATCTCTTTGCAAACTCTTTGTATTATCATTTGTTATTATTATTGGCTAAAAATGTAGTTCACACTCTATGATAGTAAGTATCGTTACTTTCATATTAAAAATATTGAACACTTTGTGTTGTTTGTTCCAAATGCACCACTGACCCTAAACTGCCATCTTCACTCTATATACATCTTCAAAATCATTTATATACCTACATGGAAGAAAAGATTTTAGAGCTTGTACCAAAAGAACACTTTGACCCTTCATAACTTGTGCATAGGGTATCCAAATGTCATGTTATTTGGTGTGTTGGAACCTTTCACTAGGCAACAAGAAAAACCAATGAAAATTTGAACAATCTAATAATAAGCTAGTAGAAAGTGGCAGTTTTGGGGATATAAGGTAGCAGTCGTCACTGTACCCATAACCGTCACCTTTAAAACCGTCACCTTTAACCTTTAAAATCTCAGAAAATCTTGGGAAGTGAATAGATGTGATTACAAGGATGTACCAGATTGGTATATCTTGGGAAGTGAATAGATGTGATTACAAGGATGTACCAGATTGGTATATCTTGGGAAGTGAATAGATGTGATTACAAGGATGTACCAGATTGGTATATCTTGGGAAGTGAATAGATGTGATTACAAGGATGTACCAGATTGGTATATCTTGGGAAGTGAATAGATGTGATTACAAGGATGTACCAGATTGGTATATCTTGGGAAGTGAATAGATGTGATTACAAGGATGTACCAGATTGGTATTAGGTGCATGTATAGTCAGTTCTTTAAAAATTCACAACTTATTCTCACATTGTCCAAATAATACATTTGAAAGTGTACATAATTTTTTTTTTCTCTTGGTATTAGGGTCCGATAATTTGATGGATGTCTATTAATATTAGACATCATGTCCCAAACCCTTGAATGGACGGTTACGGGTGTTCCTACCTGAGGCGTACACACCTACCAGCGAAGAACGCTTTCCTGCACTGCCCAAAAGCAATGGGAAAAAAAAAGAGCATCCCTGGCCCACGGGGCGTGGCTCCCAATGCCGCAGCCCCGAGCCAGGAAGATTCCGCTGGTGGTGGGGCAACAGCCCCGCCGCAGCCCCAACCGCTCCTTCCGTCCGCGCCAGCCTCCTCACCAAGCGGACCCCGCCCTCCCCTTCCCAAATCCCAACCAACCACGAAGTCACGAACCGACGAACGAAACGCGTCGCATTCACCTGCGATGGAGCCGTGTTTGACCACGAAAGCGACGAAGCCATTCTCAACTGAACGACTCCACGCGATAAAAAGAAAGTACTGTATCTTAGTCATCAAAAACAAATCAGGAAACGCTGGCCCGCCGGGGTAGTGTCAAATTCGTCAAAATTGTCGGCACCCAAGTGGTAGTGACCACGGATCCCGCGGGATTCCTGGATCCTCCCTCGCCCTACCACCCACCACGCTTTCACGACACCACGACGTCACGAAGGAAGCCACCAGCAAGTCAGTCAGACAGGCCCAAGTCGAAGCCCATCTGCACAGTAGTAGTAGTAGTAGCTCTTTCAAACTTACTTACAGTAGTCCTCTTCAATCTTCGTCTATCTTGAGAACAGCGTTTCCCAAAGCCCACTTGCGAAGTCAGTTCGTCGGGTGCTTTCCTTAGCGTGGCTTGGCTTTGGTTTGGATCCTCCAAGGCTCGGAAGATTTCTCCATGGTAGCAGCTAGCGCTCTACGTTGAATCTCGTCCAGCCATTGCAGCTTGGAATTCATGCAGGGGAGGTGATTGAATCGTCGTGGAATTGGAAATCCCTGGTTCAGCGAGTGGGGACGGACGGTGTTTCGGGGATACTGGATTCCGGCCTCTGGGTGGTATGTTTGACGATTTCCACGGTGCCGGGGATTTTCTAGGTGCGTGTGTGGGCACGTCTCGATCTGGAACTGACTCGGTCTTCGCCGTCTTCGGGTTTGTTCTTGGAAGTTCCGCTGAGTCAGCCTCCTTCTAGTGTTTGATATTCCAAAATTCCTTCTAGTGTTGCGCACGAGTCATATCACAAGTAGTTGGAGCAAGTAGTTGGAGCTTCGAACGAGGACTTCAAAATCATGGGGTGGGGTAGTACACTAGCTCCATGGTGTAGCCGTCTTTGATCTGAATCTGATTTGTGGACCTGCGGGGGTGATCGTTTTTGTGTTTAGGGCTTTTCTGAAATTCGGCGCTCGGAGCTCCCGTCAGTCTGGATTTGTCGGATACTGGAGAAGCGAGGATAGAGCGTGCACTCCCCGATACCGACGGGTTTTTTTTTTTCTCTTGCTAGCGACTGCTTCCAGGTGATGAATCTTCTCCCGAAGTTCAATTTTGATCATACTTTCTAGAATCCCTGTTGAAGATGTTTCCGCTTACAACAGGGAGAGTTTCCGGAAGTCAATAACCTCCGTTAGTGCCCCACGTTCCAGAAATTCGGTTTGCAATATTGCGCACTATTTCGCATGATCGTCCTTTGCCGAATTACCGGATCTAGCCAGTTTGGCCGCGCCATGTTGCGAGCGAGCGAGCGCTACAGAATGAACAGTAACGAACTGCCGGCAGATTTAGCAATTCTCAGACGTTTTTCTATTTCTCGTTGCTACAATTTTTCTCCACGTGTTTACTGTTTTGGGAACTTTGGCCAATTTTAGGGCGACTCATCCACTTTAGATGTTGAATTACGCTGATTTGCTCTATTAGTGAGGGGGGAATTAGTGCACCTATGAAATTTATGTCACCACAAAATTTCATTTCGATACATAAACAATTCAAAATAGTCGGTAACTTTGGTAAAATAGTGTCACATGCTCTATTAAAACAAATCAGTGTACCTTAGGTCAAGGGGCGACAAGAATTCATGTCATGGTCTTGTCGAATACGTCCGGTTTGCAGTATTATCTGGCAAAAGAGTGTGTCCAGCCTGGTGGGTTGAGCTACTGTACCCTCAATAATTCATTTTACCAGCTCCTCGACGTCATTTCTGTCTTGTCATATTCTAGTCTCTCATCATCACTCACTTGGGTATCTCTTCCCAAAGATAGATAATCTAGGGTCACTTCAATTTTTATAATATATTAGTTTATATTGTTTGAAATAGAGAGGAATCTAGGGTTAAAACCCGTGACTTTTGTGGCAAAGAGAAACCTCTGATGAGGCTATGAGTACCTGTTCGTCTCAAGTTATTAAAACAATAGTTTAATTCCCTTCCAACTCTTAGTGAATGTCTAAGGTAACTACACCTAAACGACGCTAGATTCCCCTTTAAAAAAAAAACTTTACTACTGTTTAACTGTCTCGGTTTTGGTTGTGTCCAGTTCGCAATGGAAAGCATATATTATTTTGACACTGTATGGAGAATTCTAGGGTTGATTTTACACCCAGAACTTTGACTTCAAAATATCTAGATTCATGCACTACGTAGCTTCCAGGTTTCAATGCAATGTATTCTCTCACAAAAACTCTGATTACTAGTGTAAATTTGAAAGTTTATCTCAAATGTTTAGGAATCTTTCTAACAACTTGAACTAATTATGAAAATCATGTATGAGGCCAGTACCTGCAGCTTACGTCAACTTCTAATTTGACGTTCAAATGCCTAGATTTATGCACAGCATAGCTGACAGGTTTCACTGCAATGTATTCTCTGACAAAAACTCTGAATACCACTGTAAATCTGAAATTTTATCACAACTGTTCAGCAATCTTTCTAGCAACCGTAGCTAATTGTTAATAATCACACACGGGACCACTGCCCTGCGCCTTCAGTTACAACAACTCTAAATTGACTTCAAAATGTCTACATTTATGCACAACATAGCTGACAGGTTCACTGCAATGTTCACTCTGACAGGAAGGCAACCTCACCAAGGAACGAGAGTCACAGATCTGATCTAGCAACAAGGTCGAGCATGAAGAATACTATGTGGAATGCACAACCATGAGCCAAACTCGTGTCAGGAAAGAACATTTCAATCCCGGCCTCCTGGCCCTCTTCTCAACCTGAGATTCCATAATGTTCAAAATGCGGAATTTCAAGCATGGCATCCCCAGCCCCAGATCCCGAGCCTCCCAAACCCAAAAGAGCCTGCTATCCAAGCTCCTCATCTTCTTCTCGACTCTCGCCCTTTTTACAATTGCAGTCCGCCTGGTATCTCCCTCAACACCGAAGCCCTCAAGTCTTTCCCCTGACGGAGATCCGATCAACCATTACGACCATGCTGCCCCTGAAGTTCAGCATCTACAACACCCCAATCCCACAACTCTCCCCTTCCCTTCCTCCGTCCCTGCGCTTCTTCGGAAACTGAAAGCCAAGACGTTGATTGCGAGTAAAGGGAACAGAACGAAAACCCTGTTCACAGAAGAGAGTCGATCCGCCTGGCGTGCTTCCCACCCGTGTCGAAGCCGACTGGAGATTGGGGATCTGTACTCGTTGAGAAAAGTGACGAAAGATGTGGGGGAGAATGTGGAGTGGAAGAGAGTTTATGAGGCGTATGAGGAGCTTCACAGGACGTGTGTGATGCAGATGGGGAATGTGACGGAGTTTTTCTTGAGGAGGAAGAGGATTGAGGGGTGTCAGTTTGTGGTGGCGGGGGTGGAGCCAGGGGCCGGGTTGGGGAATAAGGTGTTGTCGGTTGTGTCGGCGATGGTGTATGCGGTGGTGACGCAGAGGGTGCTGATGGTGCCGGCGGCGACGGCGGTGCCGGGGGTATTTTGTGAGCCGTTTGAAGGGTCTTCCTGGGAAATCGATCCGGATGGGGTACAGATTCTGAACATTTTTTAATTTCAATGGTTTGGTCAAGATCATTGCGTCCTGTCCAAAGGTTCAAAACAGTGTGTCCAGTAACCAACACTGATCTAAGCCATCAAATCCAAATTGAAGATGAGGAGATGAAGAAGATGCGGGGGTCTTACGGTCGAAAATTGGGAGGCCTCCTCATCTGAAGCACCTCGGGATAGACCGTCTCAAGATAGGTCTCGAAATGTCAAATTGCGTTCTCCGAATTGCTTCCATTTCGGAGCTCAAGTTTCAAGCATTGTTTCAAGCTTGATATCCTAATAGTTTTTGACATTTTCTACAGGTATGGTCGGAAGGCAAGAGGCGCGGCGATTTATGGATATCGATGGAAGAGATGTACCGGAGAGTCGACACCCGAGGCTCACACGGCAACGGCACTTCCCCCGCCATGGTATCCCCGATTTACGCAAGTCAAACGACAGAGCGTTGGGATTTCCAGCCGCAGCCCCGCTTCTTCTGCGACACGGAGCAAGCGCAATACACCCAAGTCGACTGGATCGGCTTCCGCAACAACTTATACTACGTCCCGAAGCTCTTCGGGGTTCCCACCTTCCGCCCCTTACTAGAATCCCTGTTCCCCGACCACAACGTCCTCACCCAAGTCCTCCGCACGCTCATGCTCCCCTGCGACGCCGTCTGGGGCCGCGTGAAGCAAGTGCACGACGCACACTTCCGTCACGCCGATCGCCGCGTGGGCGTGCAATTGCGATACTTCCATGGCCAGGCGGATTTTTTCGCAACGCATGAGGACAATGAGGAGCATGTGAAGCAATGTCTGGTGCAGAATCGCTTCCTCCCAAATCCTAATGGCTCCCCTGGTGTATCCCCCCCGTCTGTCGCGATCTCCCCGTTGCAGCCCATGAACGTGACCACCGTGCTGGTGACTTCCCTCTACCAAGGCTTGTTCGATCGCCTCACGAAAGACTTTGTGCGAACTTCATTGGAATCAGGTGACGCAGTTGGAATTCTGCAGCTCACACACGAAGGCGACCAGTACTTCGGCGTGGAAGTCGACCGGCAAGCGTTGGTAGAAATCTTAAGCTTGAGCCTGACCGATCACTTGATTCTCACGCCACTGTCGACGTTCGGCGCGCTCGCGCAAGGCTACGGAAGCTTGACGCCCTGGTACATTGATCGCCGCAGAGAAACTGACACACCGTGTGTGCGCGCGCTCTCGTTGGAGCCTTGTTACCAAATCCCTGCTTCGACAAAATTTCTGTGCCCGCATGATGAGGGTGTGAACGGCAAATTCATGGTTGATGAGGTGGGGTACATCTCGGATTGCCATTCTGTGGAGGACCCGCTCTTCAAAGTCAATAGCGCGGGGCTTGGGATCCAGCTCCTCGTCGACGCGCGCAGGGGAACATGAAGACGACTTGGGTTTGGATTTGGATGAGGGTTAGGGTTAGGGTTAGGGTTCAAGGCCATTTGGAACCCCGCTCCTCGTGTAAGTTCTTGTTGAATTTACAGATGAAAAGAGGAGGAAACAATAGTCTTTCAAGTTCTTTTTGCAGAATAGATGGAACCCCACAATTTAGATTGGAGAGATCGGCAGACTAAAAGTACTGAGAGCTTACCCATGTTTATAGGTCAATGATTGAGTAGAGAAACCCCTGTACTACAAGAGTGTAAAAGACTCAAGGATTAGTGAGGAGACTCTTTCTTAATTCATATACCGGTACTCGTTTTCTGTGAACTGTCCCCTTCACTCATCCCCCAAAGTCATTCCAAAGGTGTATGTAAAAAAAATCCCCTATTTTGTGCTTGATTAATTTATTAACTACACCTCTTAAATTTTATTTGAGGCCTCTGATTGCAAATATGAATTCAAATTTTGCAAACTTTATCATGCATAGCAAATAAAAATTTCAGCATTTTCTCTCGGGATGAGCAAGGGGTCAATTCACCCAAGCCATAAACCTCTAGCTATGGAGTCTCGCTCATGTGTCATCATGTCATTGGCCCTCAGTTCTTGGGTTATTGACAATAACTTGTTTTATCAATATTGTTTGAGTTGGATGAATGAAGTTGCAGACCCTAACACCTAGAAAGGATATTTCTATTGTTGGATGGAATGTTTGTAATCACTTTGTATTTGGATGAAATACTTTCATAACTCCCATGTGCTTGGATGAAATGTATCATAGCCATGTTATCTTCGGATGATAATTTCTATAACTCACATGTTCTTCGATGATAATTTCTATAACCAACATGTTTTTAGATGAAAATATATGTTTTTGAAGATATGTTATTGTAGATCATTACTATAGATTTCAAGATGTATTTCAAATTTCAAAAAAGTCAATGAGTTCAAATGAAGTTTTGGTGGCATTATTAACTAAATTGAAGATTCATTTTGATTTTTCAAATTACTTAACTATTCTAGAGAATCAAAAGAAAGGAGCTGAAATTAATGATTCTTCTTGCATATTCACTACAGCTAATTGGCTACAATAAAGAGAAATGCTACAAAAAAATTGATCAACCTTTGCCATAATGAGTTGTCATTGTAAAGGAAGATGTGCAAGTAGTTGTTGACAAAGATGGAAAAATTCCCTCGGTTATCAACAAAAGAACCTCCAAAAATAGCACACAAACCAAAACTATCTAAAGCTAACTATAATAGGTGATGCAAGATGAGTAACAATAATCTCTAAATGACAAAGAACTTTAATGATCAACTTGATCACATTAATTTTTGAAGGATCTAATGAAGATTTAGAAAATGTAGTTGCTTGAGCATCTTTATCAAGTTTGGAAACAATGACAATCTTTCACTTAGAGTAACTTCATTTCTTGATGTAGAATCTCTCGATGTAAAATTACTTTCATCATGACCAATAATAGATGCAAATTTCCTTTAAAAGAATTGTCAATCTTGGAAGGACTTGGACTATAATTAGTTGCCGGGAATAGATTTGGAAGATTGCAATCAATAATAGCACAATCATGAAAAATATCACTACTATGAGAGCTCTCTACTAGAGAAGCAAATGAACCAAGATTTCAAATTCCTTGAGGCTAAAGATGAGAATTAGTAATTGGAATAGGAGTACGAATAGCAAAACAAGGAATACGAATTGGAACTTGAGCAAAAATAGGAGGTGGAAAGGATGATAGTTTGGGATAGTTAGAATGGTAAGCAGGAGGTAAACCTTGACCAATAGTAAAAGGTCGAGGACTATTAGCTTGCTAAAAAGTGTGTTGAGATGGTATAGGTACACATCAAAAATAATTATCATTAGTGATCAGTGTTGTATGTTCAAAATAGAACCCTCTATTATTTGTCATTTGTTGAAAGGACTAAGGAGAATTTTTCCAATCACAAGTTTCCACCACCCAAACAAAGTATGCAAGAGCTTGGGCCTTTTGAAGCTTGAACAATTGTCATTTTTGTCAACCCTAACAGTGGTTTCACTCGAGCACATATATGTGTAACAGAACTCATACTATAACCAATATTAGGAGGCATAGAAACTAAAGGAGATTTTCGACGTTGAGGATCAACAAATACACTGATAGGATCTTTGATCTCATAATTGATACAAGGATCTTCAATAGTTGAATTATAATCCATTTCTTTAGCATGAGATACATTACCAACTACAATTTCATCATCACTAGCACAATCAAATAATATCTTCACCAAGTTGAATTATCTATTGTATTCAGCCTTCTTATAAGCGTAACTCATTTTGATTCACTGAATGGTAGAAATAGATCCATCAAGACCACTTCAATATTTTTCGATAGAACAATGGTTTCAAAGTCAAGCAACTTTCCATTTTCATAAGGCTACCTCAGTAAAATATATACTACACGAGCTTTTAGTAAAGTAACATAGTCGTAGCAACTCAAAATATTCAGGTTTTGGTGACCAAAATTTTTAGTAATAACCTTTGGTGGAATACAAGTAACAATCATGCATGTTATTGACGTAACTTGTCCACTGTTGTTTGTTATGTCACCTTCCATGCTTGCATTTTTAGCCATTGTACGCATCCAAGAACATATCATTCCTTCTCCCACACCTTACAAACCTTAGACTAAATCGTAGATCTATTGTTGTTAATGACAAATAGAAATAAATGCTAGCTATCATTCTTGATGGGAGGCATGTGCTCAATTAGCCTAAAACGTTTTGATCATGTCTTCATCACAAGAAATAACTATTGCTTTAAAATGCTCATCTTGAAATTGTTTTTTTAAGTTTATTTTATAATTCTTAGATGTTTGCTAATCAAATCTGCAAATAATTCACACAAACAAAAGGTTAGTAATAAAACTACCACATAGTTTGAATACAAGAAAAAAATTAAGTGACAAAAGATAAAGGAATAACATACCGCAAACACAAGATGTTACAGTTGTATTCCAATAGAAAATCATTCCTCTTTAGAGAATATAATTCCCTATTTTTTTCAAATCAAGTACATAACAAAGTAGTAGAATGCAAAATGCATTTGGCACCTCCTAGGTTTGGTATTTGCATAAAGCAGATGATTGAGGATTTTTTTTTAGCCTCCCACGTAAGTGCATCGACCTTCCTCCTACCTTTGTTCACACCAACATCATGGGATTTCTCTATAAATTTAAACAATGATTTGTTAGCACTTATAAAGAAAAGATTCTTCATGATATCAAACGATTTTTCTAGGATTTTAGTCCGTCTAACATGGCGTCCTTGCTCTTTACACAATATTCTCTTGAAAGCCTTCATGAATCTCGTCAAAGAGCCTATAGGATAGCACTCACCACTTGACTTGTATACTATCAAGAAGATTTTAGAGATCAACTCTCCGAACTCATCATAACTAAGCTCTTCAATCAACTTTGATGTATCAATGCCCATGAATACACACCATAAGTCGAACTTATTTCTTGCCAACTTATTATTTGTTTTTACTATTCTCACCCTCATCTTCAATTACCTTCTTCCATTCATCATTAGAAACAAGAAGAAACACTTGAGTTCCAACAACTCGTTGAATAGTAGGATTTGTAACAATAAGAGTGAATGACAAAGGAGTTCAAACATTTTAAGGTTGGATACAACATGAAAGTCAACTAATGCGTCTAAGGTTTCAAAAGAAAAAAAATTTGCATCCAATGTTTGGATTGAAGGAAGTTACACATCTAAATTCAAAGTTGAAGTAGTATGAATGAACTTTAGTGTAGAATTAGAACAAATAGTCACAAGATTAGTGTCCATTTTTTCTACACTATCCATTGCAACAAATTTTTGCATGATTGTACACTCAAGTTCTCTACTTAAATTTGTAGTATCAATCAAAATGTCATCCATGCATGAAATAGGATTAACTACATGATCCCCATCAGCTATAATAGTAATATTCTTGTAGCATTTGCTAACATGCAGAGGAGTGATAGCAACAAGACTAGAATTTGACAAATTAATGCTAAGACTAAACAAATCATCTGGATCAATCAACTGCATTGCCTTCATTTTCTTCAAACCCTTCTACTATATTGCCTTCATTTTCTTCAAACCCTTCTACTGCATTGCGTTCATTTTCTTCAAACCCTTCTACTGCATTGCCTTCATTTTATTCAAATCCTTCTACCGCCCTCTACGTAACCTTGCCACAATAACATTGTCTTCCCTCATGACTAGTAGCATTTTAAAGACCATTACAAATGTAAAATCAAGCACGCAAAACTACTCACTAAATCTATTACCAAAAATTGACAAACAAGAAATGTATAGCAAACAAAAAAAGCAAGAGAAAGAAAATGTACAATTAAGCAAGAACACCACAATTAAGGAGTCAATTCCACTCCATGGCCAAAGGTTTACAACCTATAACCATCTTGAGGAGCCCAGTTATATATTCCATTTCTAAGGGATAGCATCCATATGGACTTTTTGGATAAATATTGCCAAATCTCTACAATTATTTGGTTTAGCCACAAGCACATGGAAGTCTTTGAATAAAATTAGTGTGTTTAAGTTTGTAACTTTTTGTTGGCCTGCATTGAACACATTCAAAAAGAAATTCTATGTTGTATTTAAATTTTGTTCAACTTTGAGCTTGTTGGAATTGACACACAATATAGCAAAAAGAAACAAGCAACCTTGCCTTTGCTTGCCACCTCTAGGAAAACCAAGCCATTGATTTATCAAAAAAAAATTGACCATTCCTCTCCTATTGTCAATCTTCAAATCTAAAAATACTTTGATAGGGATACTTATAATTAAATAATATTGATCTAAAATACTAGTACATAGAACACATATGGATATTGTATATGGAATAATAATATGGTACAATGTATAGACATGAACATTAATATGGAATATAGAATACTAATACAAATGGCATATGGATATAAATACATGTATTGTGTCAATATCCCATATTGATTGCAATGACAACAACTTCACAAAAAATATAAATACAAGGTGGGGGGTGGATTTCAATTATTTCACAAGCAATATAATTAAATCATGAGTGACAGTAGTAGTTTGTCACAATGTACTAAAAATTAATCTATACTCTGTAGTTGCATACAATCAAATTGGTCCAAGCCACCTTATTCCTTATCCAAACAAGAATTAAAAGGACTTAGTAAAGTTAATTGTGATTATTAAGCCAAAATTTGTAGTCATTTTTTTAAAATCTTGTTGCAAATCACTATAGATTTTATTGTAGTTATCAAAATAACAAAAAAAATTGTCCTTAAATGGCATAATTGTTGTAGGACGTGTGTTTAGTAAAGAAAAACTCCCATCTTGGAATCAAGAAAAATCTTTATTATAGTTTAGTTAGAATCATGACACTTTAAGAAGAGATATGGGAATTGTTGTGACAAATTTTGCAACAGACTCCATCAACTTTGATGAGATAGGAATAAAGACATTACATTATTCACCAACTCTCGATGTTATTTGCATTACATTCTTGAAAAAGAAGAATTAGGTGTCTTTTTATAATCGCATGGTCACACATACTTATGCTAAAGTTGCATCAATTGTCAAAAATGATGAGTGGATTGAATGAACCAAATTAGATAGCTTTTACGAATCCAATCCAAATAAACTTACATGGTAGAGCCACGACAAGGAACAAAGAAGGGTGTGTACAATTTAACTCAAGGTAGTTTGAAAATTTGAAAATCAAAAAGTAGCAACAAGGGCAAATGGAAAAAAGAGGCTTGTTATTTGGTGTTCTAAAATGTTGTACTCAATCAACTCTAGGATGCAAAATATTTTGCCAAACCACCAAATACTAGTTGTAAGGTATGACAAGCAAATTCCCTAATACAAACATCTATCTAACAACCCATTATAGTTTTCCTTCAATCAAGTTTTTTCTAATTAATGTAAACAAAACTTCATTAGGTAGATTAATGATTGAAATCAATGTTTTGTGTAATGGTGATGGAGATGTTAGAGACTGATTTAGGAACTTGTACCTTTCTAATGTAATTCATTACATGAACTACCTTTTTTTATTCCTTTATGTCATGTCCATGTTAGAAAATATTTCAACCATATTAGGAAATATTATAACTACATTAGGTGGTTTGATGACCACCATGGGTATAGTTATTGATGGCTTTGGATAGTCTACAAACTATTTTGAGCCATTTGGCTAGTTCACTTAAAAAATTTGTAACAAATTCATACTTCGTCGAAAAAAAAAAATTAAAAAAAAAATCAGCTACTCTCCCCATTTCTCATGTTTGCCTATATATAAAAAAGAAATTTTAAAATTTAAAATATGTCAACAAAGCAAATCAATCAATCTGCTTGTCATAGGTTAGTTTACCTTATAACATAGAAGACCAAAAATATTGAAAAATAATTAAATCATATAATTATACAAATGATATGAAAGCTCTAATTGCTAGAAAAAACAAAATTATCCACAGCTTTCTTATAACAAATCCAAATGTAATGAATAAAAACATAATACATTTGAAAAGAATTTTATTGACTAATTTTTGTTTCACATTTATATGAATAAATTCAACAAATATTCTATTTAAATAATAAAATATTTTATCATTATATATATGTATTTATAATTTAACAACAAATTTGAAATATATACATATTTTTTATTCAAATACCATACCTAAAAAAGAGGCTCAACATTTCCTATTAAATATTCATTTAATTTAAAATATATTATAAATCCTTTTCAAATATTTATATTTTTCCATACAAACACATTACTTTATTACCAAATAGTTTTTCATCAATATTTCTTTTTTGTCCATACAAATACATTAATTTATTACCAAATAGTTTTTCATAAATTGTCATTGATTTTTTGAATTGATCAAACCCTAACTACCAAGTATAGGAACTTTAGAATTATTTTTGCCAACCCTAACTACCAGGAATAGGAATACTCCTTTGGCTTTGACAATTGATATTTGAAACGGAATGAACTGTTCCTCGATAACATAACTGAAAATTTTGGAGGTTGGGATTTCCAGTACCCCAAATTTTTACAGAGTTGTCATTTTATATACCCAGCTACGAAGTGCCAAGTGTACCCACTTGAACTACAAGATTCTATTTTTTCTATCAATTTTTATAACACCTTCAGAGCCAGGGCAAAACATTGAAACATCAGAAGCAGGGCAACCAGGAGGAAATACAGTGCAGCGCAATATGGATGTAACAAGATCCAATGCGCTGAGGCTTCATGGCATACCTGTTCAATTTCAATTAGGGCAAATCGGAAGCCGGGAAGAGCAAGACAAGATCGATTAAAGCTACCCTGGAATCTTAGTCGCCCTTGCCAAACAATTTTTAACACTTCCTGCCCTAACACATACTGCATTGCGTCTCACTTCTCTGGAAAGTCAAATGGACAGAACCAAAAGATAATTCTCACTTCCTCCACAAATAAATTCAAAGACAATGTTGCTTCCTGGACTGCACCTACTAATTTTACGAATTCCATTGCTGGCAGAAACCTCACAACTTTACAGTTCACACCTCATTCCTCATTGCCTGTCAGGAAGCGCGCACCAATGCACAATGAAGTCTAACTCGTGTGAGGATCAGATTACTCAGTCAAATTCTGGATTGCAGACTGCAGAAAACCTGAAGTCGGTGGAGGAATTACAGGGAGTCCAAAACATGGAAACAACTTTATTAATTTTTTTTTCCCATTAATGTAAAAGAAAGAAATTGGGAGTCATCGGATGAACTTGTTGAAACCAAATGAAAAAAAAAATTCCAACAAGCAAGATGCTGCCTGCAAAGTTAGAAAAAGGAGGGAACTATACAAATCCTAAAAGAAGAGATTGATTTGAAATCTTTCAAATAGTGGTGTCATAAAACACCATTTGGTTGTAAGTTTACACTCTAGGAATGAAAAATCACTCTGGGGAGCCCGCCTTGCCAGCCTTTCCGGCCGTGACGCCAGTTTTCTTCGGCAGAAGGACCGTGTGAATATTGGGCAGCACTCCACCGTTTGCGATCGTCACCTGTCCAAGCAACCTGCTCAGTTCCTCATCGTTCCTCACCGCAAGCTGAATATGGCGAGGCACAATTCTCGTCTTCTTATTGTCCCGAGATGCATTTCCGGCCAACTCAAGCACCTGCAAAAAAAAAAAAAAGCCTAAAGTTAGGCCCCGCTTCCCTCGCCGAGACGACTCAGTAACAAAAAGAAAACCCACCTCAACTCTCCCTGATTTTGCTTCTTTCGCAAGACAACGACAGTGCACCAAACCCTAGCACCAATCGAAAAGATACTGCGAAATTGTCCCAAGACAATTTCCAAAATCAGACACACGCCACCCAAACTCTGGTAGAATCAAACATACCTCGGCAGCCAAATACTCCAACACCGCCGCAAGGTAAACAGGAGCGCCAGCGCCAACCCTGGTGGCGTACTTCCCAGCCTTCAAGAAACGAGCGATTCGACCCACGGGAAACTGAAGACCCGCCTTGCTCGACCGCGACACGGTCTTCTTGCCGGAACTCTTTCCTCTTCCTGACATGGTGATCGAAACAAGAACAAGCTACGAACTGGCTGAAGGCAAAACCGACGAAAACACAAGAAAGAAGCGCGTGACAGAAATTCTAGAGTGAGGGCGTGGATTGCGAAGGCGACGAAGCCGAGCTTTATATACTGCCCCCTTTGAGACCGGCCAATGGGAAGCAATCACGCGGATCGACCAGAGGCGCATCTGCGTCGTTGGTTTTCCGAAGTGATGGATCCGACGGTGTGGTTTGATTTGGGGTGTCCCCCCTCTCGAGGCGTGTTCGCGGGAAGCTGCGGTTTGAAATGCGGGAAACACCCGCGCCCTCGTGACTTCGTGGATGCCTTTGGCGGGAGATTCAGTGTTCGAAATTGAAAGGCGATTTATAGTCCCTGGAAGTTATGGTTGTATGTAAGGTAAGAAACACCCATACCCGACCATTTAAACAATTTTTGCAACACACCATGAGCAGTATATAGTGCATATTTTCCTCTATAGAAAGATAGGAAATATAAGGACTGCAATTTTTTTTTCGTAGTTTTATTTCCAAAATTGAAATTACCATATTTTGTGGAAGCCTAAAAGTAATTCAAGCGCGTAGCCAAATGTCTAGAGTCTTCCAATTCCAATCATTCAAGAACTACTTTCCTGCTCACTACTTCCTACTTTTTAGCTCATTGCTTTGGGACATGTGTCAACACCTTATTAGTCCCAACCTTGAAAAGGAGAAAAAAAAATGCATTGCAAACTTCGGTTAGAAATATGTACCAGCCATGGTTGGAAATAGTTGTATGCTTTAAGTCAGGTATGAGATCCGTTTTGGATGTTGTAGGTGTTTCTTCCTTATGTATATATACTAGCAAAGACATGTTGTAGTGTAACATTGAACTTACGGGAATATAAATTAGATATCCGGTTGAAGTCTTACAAAACTAGATGAAAAATATTGGAGATGACAAGATGAAATATTGGAGATGAAATCATGACAATATTTGTGATAGAAGATCATGATAGATCACGTAACAATGTGTATTTAATATAATAGAATATAAAGTCTATTTCTTTCAATTTTTAACAAGTCGGCCAAAATAAGTTTTATAGAGAAATTAACTTTTATAGATTCCAAAATATTATATAAAATATAAAAAATAGTAGGGAGCCCATGTGGAAATTTGATACATGTCAATACAATTATAAGATTTAATGGCTCCTAAAGACATCAAACTTTATTAATAAAAGTTAAAGTGATTGTTGAAATTAATTCTTTTTAAGTGAAATTAAGTGTTTCAAATGTGGTAAAAATAATAATTAATAGAATCAAGATTTTTTTGGTAGAAATTAATGCAAATTATTTGAATTATTACAAGGGGTGAAAAATATCTATTAGAAAGAAATTGTGATGTAACATGATAAGATATGTTTTGTTTGTAGAAAATTGTATTGTAAATGGTTAGGATGGCAAGGCAAAAAACTTTGCAATGTATGCTTATAGTTATTGACAAAGAAGAAAGGATTGTGTAGGGTGAACTAAATTTCTATAAATAGGCGCGAGAGAGAACAAAGTCGGTTAGTAATTTTTCAAAAATTTAGGCTCGCTTTTAATAAAAAAAAATTTGATCAAGACACTAGAAAGTTACTATATCATATTTTATTTTTATCAATAAATATAACATGTGATTTTCTCAATCATTTTGATTTATAACTTTAAAATGAATGTTTGTATTTTTATGAAATTTGAAATGTGAGCATATGAGCCTTGAGCTTAGGTATAAGTAGATATCTTACAACCATTGAAGGTGCTTATAATATAAACACCTATAATATAGATATTCATAATATAGGAACCTTATAATCATGGAAGGTTTTTATAATATAGATATCTATAACACTAGGCTCATGTATTGATGATTCTAGACTCACATAATAGCACCCTTCTATGTTGATAGGCCACTATAAGAGTTGTCATCCAAAAATAATTCTTATATTTATTTTGTTAAATAGTATAAGTTTTCATATTTTTCAAACTATAAATTTGTGGATTAGGTGTATAATACCCAAATTAAAGTCCAATGAAATTGGAATTTTATAATTTCATACAATAAAATGTAATAATAAAATATTATAATTACTATACAATGCTTTCATATACATGTAACATTACTTATCAATGTGTGTAAGGTGTCTTTGGTAAAGAATGTAGCACACATAGGTCTAGCTAGTGAATTTATTTTTATTTAAAGCTAAAATTTAGTTTGACGCAAAATAATCACCTTCTAGAAATTAGTTTTGGAGAATCATTTAATATTATGTACTTTTGTTGATATTTTTTTATAGTCATTTGATAAGCCAAAATGACTGTCAAATTGTTCCAAAAGTAAAAAAAATTTAGAAAATTTTATTTAGAAGCCAAAATATCTTATTGTCATTTGATATATAGCTCAAGAAATTATTCCAAAAGTCCAATGCAAATTAAGTGACTATTATTGGTATAATGAAATACATTATTAATGATGAAAGCTAGCTACTTTTTCTTTGCACTGACCTAGTTGTATACATAATTGCATATAAAAGACTAAAGGTTGCAAACTTTTGAATTTTGTTTTATTTTTTATAAATTATATTTTTATAATCATGCCATGCATACATTTATTATGAAACATGTTATTATTTATAGTTCAAAGCTCAACTCATTGTAGAAATGAAGAACAAGTTATTATATCAATGTAAGAACAAAAACAAATTAATAAATGAGATTATAAGAAGGAATTGCCAATAGTTTAATTTTGGTGTTTAAACTCAAAAGATTTGATCTTTTCAAACAAATTAGTATTCAATTAGGCCCAAGTAAGGTTTCATGACATCATGTTCAAGCAATTTTTAAAAATATATATAGGACTTATTACATAGAAACTTCTAATTGTATTCAATTTTTTTATACAAAATTTCAATTTGAAGTAGTTGTATGAATACAATACTATTTGTACATTTAGAATCAATCTATCCCAAAGATGTATTTATTATCCATAAAGAAAGAAAAATATTTGTTATTCATTTCTATAGTTCATATATATTTTTGAATATGAAGAACCTATAATTCACACTAAGTAAACTAATTTGCTATAATTGCATCATATTTTGCTTTCATATACTTCATAAATTCTATTTTGATATATTCAATATTGTTTGCATTAATAAAAAAATTAGGAAATTAAAATGCATATGATTTGTGATGAAATATATACTTAATAAAATCACATTTGAATAAATTTCCATGCAAAAACAAAGCAATCTTGAATCTAAAATGTTTTAAACAAATTATGATTGCATTGGTTCCTATATAAACATCAAAGCATGAAATTGCAACTTCATTTGCAATAATATTCATGTGAAACTATGGTACCAAAAGTTACATGTTGCCTCTCCTTAAAATTTGCATATTATAGATATAGGGGATACAAATACCAATATGAATACAACTCTACATTGGATATAGATTCAAATTTTAATATGGATATGTATGAAAATCTTACATCTTTTGTTGAGCATCTTCAATATGATGTATATATCATATTCAAGATATTTAACCAATAAATGTAGTATATTCAATCCAAACATCACCAAAAATAATGAGTTTAAGAATATAATTCAACAATTGATTTTCAAAAATTTGATGATGTTTTAATTGTTGGTTGATTGTACCAAAAAATTTGGGTCATAGAATTTTAAGGCTTTGTACCATACTTTCCATTTTCCAAACATTAATTGTATACCAACAACATATAGTGTCTTTCAAAATATTTTGTATACTTACAAAACTTGCTATAACTAATTGAAAAATTAGATTTTTTTTTTCAATAGATTTTGGATATGTTTAGTTACAAATAACACACTTGTATAAAATATTTTTTCAAAACTTTATAATAAAATTTAGTCATTTCTATCAATTTTTTTAACTTAAGCTTAAATTCTTTAAGATTATTTAATAAGAGGTATGATAATTATTTTGGAATTTCATAGTAAAATTAAATTCTAAAATTTTATACAATGAATTTTGATTGATTGAAATATGATACAAAATATGGTATGTGAAGGTTTAATTCAACATTTAGGTGCTGAAATTGAATTTATACATCAAATTCTTAGGGGCCACATAACCTCACACCATTTGCAAGATGACACATTGCACTTTTTTCACAAAAATGACTTAAGGTAGAATAGCCCATTGCGGTCAAATGATCCCATAGTGGGCACCTAGGAAATGACCCTATTATGGGGTTTTTTTCAAATATGCAACATTTAGAACACAATCAATGTTTTACAAGACACTAATGGAGTAATTGATGACCTCATTAGGAACTTTCAACTCTTTAAGTGATTAGAGACCTCGTTAGGAACTTCCAGCTTTTTAGTGTGAATTCATTGTAAGAATTGACTTTCTAAGACTTCTATATTTGAAAATATTGTGACTGCTTTCAGTGAGTAAGATGAATATTATGAGTTCAAATTTTGTAGGTTTTGGAGTAGTCTAAAGACTTTTTTGAGTTATGATGCATTGAGCACTTCAAAAATTCATAGCAAATTCATAGCAAATTCTTACTTTGTTAGAAAAATATAATTTCAATTGCTCTCATTGTTTCTTACGCTTATCTTTATGCGGGAAAAAAAATGAAAATTTTTAGCAATAACATGAGGCCAAACTCCTAATTTTGACCACAATGACTATTTTACCTTAATTTATGTCAAGTATGACCTTCTCATAGGGCTTATATGGAGTTTTTACTTTATTTTTATAATTCAGTCCAAAAAACTCCAAACAAACCATGAAAAAAATAATTCCTCTATCCCAAAGTAATTTTTTGATTTCCTTAATACTATGTCCTGAAATGATCTTCAGGTTGTACATTATCTAAAATCAATTTTGAATTATTTGCTAGCATTGTTGTACATGCTATGGAATATTTGTGAACAACTACAATCCAAAATAGAATATAGTGAAGGCACCTATAATTGATTAAATAAGGAATCTGGGACATGATGAGGAGTGGTGGAGTGTGAAGCAAATATTGCATGAGGTGTAGTGACATGAATGATGAAGATTGCAAAAAGTATGGTAATTTTTGCATTGAAAGTGAAATTACTATGATTTTTGAAAGGCCAAAGTTCTTGTCGAACCATGGCCAATGCTTAAAGTCATCAGAAATTACTCACCAACAGACTAGAGGCTACTTATACTGGTACAAAAAATATGGCATGCTCTAATTCTTGTGACATCTGGCTGTTCTATATTAGTTGTACTTGTATTGAAAGTTGTCAAACATGGAAGTTTTTTGTAACCCTTAAAATATTAAAAAATTAGAAATGAGTCCCAACCTCTTCAAATTTAACACACACTATTGATTGCTTATGGGGCTCTAGTTAGGAATGTATATCTATATCTTAGCTACCAATCTCAAAATGGGAAGGTCACATGCCTAGCTTCTTCTCAATGATGGATAAGACCAATCATAATAAATCTCCACATCTTTGGTTTGTAGAATATATGGTTGTCTTGTACAATATGATGACATGCTTAGCACTTACTACGGGCCACATTGAAAAATGGATGACTACTTGTAATCACTATGGGCCCTATTAAAAAATGGATGATTTACTTGTAATCACTATTGTGCCGCATATAATAGGCAAGCAAATCAATGGCCATTGATGAATGCCCCCCAAATTTCACTTTTTAGCATCCCAAAACTGCACTTTGATAACTAATTCAAAACTCAAATTTTCAAGATGATAGGAGTGCATCAAACTCTACTTACAACTTAAAATGGGTTGAAAATTGTTATTTTCAACCTTAACCCCTAAAATCCCAAGACTTTTTTGCCATCAAAATCTGTTTGAAACTACCATTTTTAATGCAAAGAGCAAAATTTTTAAATTTTTTTTTTTCTACTAATCTAACCATAAGATCTTGTACTACACTGATATGAAAATGTGTGGAAGTTTTTTCAGAAACTTTGCTTACATAGATTGCAAGATATTTGCATTTAAAGTGAAGAAAATAAGTATTTTCCTACCTTGATTGGCTAGATTTTTTGGCTTTGAATCTTATTAATTTAAAGTTTTTGCATTGTTGATTTTGATTTTCTAATTTTTTATGTTGAAGAATTGAGTTGAGAATCTGGGGAAAAAAATTCAACAAAAAAACATTTAATTTTCACTCATTAAAAAATTGTTAAGTAGAAGTAGGTTCAAGATTGAAGGGATAATTAAACCATTAACCCCTAAAGGACCATTGTCCCTTTGGGGGACAAATTGGATTTTGGGCAAGTACCTACGGGCTGAAATTTTGTCATGATTTTTTGAAACTTTTTTTAAAGATAGAAAAACTGATGAGCTTTGTGGGAATATAATTTTTTTCACATTCGGTGCCCGGAAACAAAAGATATGACCAAATAAGCTCAAAATAGGGGACGGGGGGCAGTCCGGGCAACAAAAAAAATTTTGTAAAATTTTGAATTTTTTTTTTGAATTTTTTTCCCTTGTAGATTATATTTTTGTCTACGTGGGAAGCTTTGATTCATTCCATTTGGACTTATTATGAGAAAGTTATGGACAATCTTGTTTTTCGGGTAGTTAGAGCATCTTCCTGAAAAAATAACTTATAGAATTCATTTCTGAATGCAATTTTTAAAAATTTTCTGAAGAAATTTTTTTCTATGATTTTGTTTGCTTGCTAGAACAATCTCACCATTGGGATTAATGCATTTTAATTCCATATTAAAGATATTAATAATTTAGATTTCCTCCTTTCTCATACCTACTTCTACTTAACAATTTTTTTAAGCATGAAAATTAAGGTTTTTTTTAAAAAAAAAATTTCCCCTAAACTCTCAACTCAATTTCACACAATAAGGATTTAAAGCTCAAAACTCTGTAGTGCAAAAAATTTAAGTTAAAAAAGTTCAAAGTCAAATAATCTAGTCCCGCAAGGTGCTGAAAAAATTATTTTTTTCACTTTAAATGCAAATATCTTTTAATCTATGTGGTCAAAATTTCTGAAATTTTTTCCACACATTTCCATACTAGTAAGGTATAAGATCCTATAGTTGGATGTGCAAAAAAAATAATTTTCAAATTTTTCTACTCTTTGCTACAGAAATGGTAGTTTTGAGTGTTTTTTGGCCGAAATAAGGCCTTGGTCCTATAGGGGTTAATAGCTCTAAGATGGGATTGAAACACAATAATCCCAACGGTGAAACAAATTTAACCATGCATAACAATTTATTTTGAAAAATTATAAAAATTGCATTAAAAAATGAATTCTATAAGTTATTTTTCCAGAAAGATGCATAAATTGTCCAAAAAACAAAATTGTTCATAACTCTTGCATCACTAGTCCAAATAGAATGAATTAAAGCTTCAAATGTAGGAAAAAAACATAATCTTTGAGAAAAAAACTAAACATTAAAAAAATTCAATTTTTTGTGATTTTTTTTGGACTGGCTCTCAAGTTGCTTTTTGGACTCATGGTGACATAACTTTTGTTTTTAAGCACCGATCAAAATACAAATTATATTCCCAGAAAAGTAATCTGATTTCCTACATTAAAAAAAAATTAAAAAAATTAAGTCAAAAATTGAGATCACATGAGTCTACCCAAAATCCCAAAAATCCCCTATAGGGTCTTTGGGACTCTAGGGGTTAATCTAAAACATTTTGTCCAAAAGGAAGATCATTTTGGGACACAGGAAGTAAACCGCAAGATAACATGATTCTCAAACCACTTCACTTGTTAAGACTCAATCATCAATAGTGCAACAACAGGTGTCAAAAGATTCAAATCACTTAGCACCATCTCAAATTACCTAATTCACTTTAAAAACTTGGGGTGTGCAGTCAATGACGTATTTACTGCATGTCCTACATAAGTTTACCACTGAATATGTCCATCACAATATAGCCTTGAACTGAAGCATGGAGGATGTTACAAACGTTAACTTGAATATTAGGCTGGGTTCTGGGTAACTTCATTTGTACGTAAAATTGAGCATGTTTGGTATCATCATCAGTAGCAAAGAAACCTACTTGTACATACTACCGCCTAGTTCTACCTCCCCCTGAACCCCCGGTTCTTTGTGCGGGTGCAGCAATAGCAGGTCCTCCTTGACCAGGTGGTGCGTCTTCAGGTATGGCAGCAATTTGACTGAGGGCATTGATTGCAATAAATGCAAAGGGAACAATGTACATCCACTGCACACATGAATCAAACATCAAAAGGTTTCAAAATACACCATAAATTTCTTAAAGCAACCAACCCTAGGCATGGCAAGAGAAATCACCTTGGATCTACAGATCTGTGCTTCACAAGACCGCAACACTGTCGCAGCGAAGAGGTAAACAGAGATATTATTGCTAAAATGTAAGAGCAATGTCGGCATCAGGAAGGTTGTAGAAAACATGATCACGTGTGGATAAACAGTCATAAATGTGACTTCAAGTACCCAGGATACCGGCAAAGAAGAAAACTTACATATTTCTGCCAGAAAGTCTTCTCCACGACCACCTTCGTACCTTCCTCACCCTCAACGACGTTTTCACCAACTCGCAGTGGGACTGCCTCTTCAAAGTTAAACTTAGATCCAAGCCTGAACCCACGAAGAATTTTCATAGTCGTCACTAAATTTACCCCAAATCATATAAAATACAACCATACCCTCACAATCTTCCTAATACCCCATAAAATTTAACGGTTGATATGAGCAGCAGAAAAGGACTGAAGAGAACACATTGAGAACCTTGGAGCTTGCTCGTTGCCCTTCGCAACAATCAGCGTTTCAAACGTCCAGTCTGTCGGCTGCCAGGCCCAAAACAGAATGTCAAATCTCTACTTAAAATTACAGCATTTGCTGTATGAGCGCAAATTGCAGCCGAAGGTCGTCAAAATTCTCCTTAAAAATGAAGTAACTTACAATAATCTGAGGACGAGGGAAACTGCAATCGCCAATTGGAGAGTAGCCAACACCAATCAGGTTACCTTGATCCTGTAGAGAACCAGTTAAACCATAATACTACGGTCAAATGCGCAACTGATTATGTGACTACTTTCTCCCGCCTCTACACACAAACGTGAGGATTCATGTCCCAAGAGCAGAAAACTACACTAAAATTGGTAAATAGTGTTGGCTACACTAATTGTCAACAATAACACTAATTGTGATTTGCAAGGTTAGTGTTAGTGTTAGAACATTATTTACCCATTCTAACACTATTTTAGTTCTATAGTAAAATTCGGTCATTTCAACATTTCTACGAGAGTGCATTTAGTGTTAGATGGGAATAAAATATAAAACAAACACTATTTACACATAAGTAGGAAAATAGTGTTGGGGGTAAAAAACAGGGAACAACACTAATTATCACCCAACACTATTTACCAATTTTAGTGTAGTAAGAACTATCCATCAACGATGCGGTCGATAATGCTTAAAACAACTTACCATGAATAGGTCAAACCGCTCCTTCAAATTTGCAGCAGCCAAACATCGCTGCAGTGACATAAGACTGGAAACATTAGAAAGGCGTTCCAGCCAGTCGCAAACAATTGATCTAATTTAAACAGGCATATTATTCCATGTTTGGGATTGACACTAGGCAAGTTCAGTACCGGTATATATTGACTACAAGGGTTATTCACGACGATAATCCATTTTCACCACAAATTAGAGAGGTTGATGTATACTTACAGCCTTGACTGACGCCAATACTTGCTTTTTCCTGGGCTGGATCATATTTGCGGGCATCCGGACTGTATAAAACCCATCGTTTTTCACCAACTCCTGAGCATATTAATCCACACCCAGTCACTATTATGGCAAAACCTTGACCCTCGACTACTACTTAACTACGACAAAACCGTCTACCAGCATCCTAATCAATGCTTGAAATATATCAAGAATGTCTACTGTGAAGTGGCACCGATAGCTAATAAATCTCTGTTTTTCCCTTTTTTATTCGAGTATCAGAATAGATGCAATAGCTTTAGAAATCACCTCAAATGCCTGCTTCTCTGCTTTAGACATTGGATTTCTTGAGAGGCGCAACTTGGTAATGACCTGGAAAGGACAACGACAAATAAACGATCAGGTAGAACAGATGACATTGTACATTCGTCACTTTCAACCGTGGTTGATGTACAGGTCTCTCAGAATGTCATTGCTTCTCCTGGCGTGATTCGGAACATCTCGCGCTATCCATCACGTCAAAGGAACGCGATTACAAACTAAAAGCGTTCACTAAACCAATCGATCTCTAGTCCTAATACCCCAAAAGCTAGTCTTCCGAGGCAAATCCGGGCATCGGGCGGACCTTATGAAACCCTAAATCTCACAACGCAAAAATCTCCACATATCCCATATTACTTCGGTTTTCTCATGCGTGCTTTGCACAGATGCAATCGTCTACCTGCTTCTTCTCCAGCGAGCCACTCTCACTTGGAAATGATTTCACGAACTCACGAGTCGATCACGTAAAAAGTGGCACAATGTCAAAGAGATGCTATTACAAATTACAATCGTTCCCTGTGCACGTAACTCTAGTCGCGATACCAAACGAACTCGCCTTCCAAGGCAAAGTTGAGCATCAGGACGGACCTAAATCTGACAACGTCTAAATCTCTGGCGTTTTCCCTACCATTTAGGGCTTCCCATTCCGCTTCGTACAGGTGAAATCATCCAACACAGCGTTCCCTAGCAGGTTGTGCAACAGAGCACCTCCGGCAAACTACTCATTCGGAAAATGGTTTCAAACGAGAATCGGGACTGGTTTCAAACGAAACCCTAAATCCCACACGCCAAAATCTCCAAGCGTTTTTCCAAATTCCTTAGGGCTTCCCATTCAAATGCAATCATCCAAAACAGCGCTCCAACTTCTTACTTTCCCGGCAGGCAGTGCAACAGAGCATCTCCAGGGATCCACTCACTTGGAAAAAATAATTTCACGAGCAGATCACGAAAATGATCTCAGACCTCACGAAACCCTAAACCTCACAACGCCTAAACCTCCACCTCTTTCGCTATCCCTTAGCGATTCCCATACAGATGCAACCATCCGACACAGCGCTCCACCTACTTATATTCTCAGCAGGCTGCGCAACCCGATAATTTCCATGGAGCCACTTCTTCAATATAATTTCACGATAACATCACGAAACTACTGACACAAAGAGAAGACACTATACCTGTCTCTCTTGAGCCGAGTCGTGAGTCGACGTCCTGAGAATACCCGAGAACGTCCCAATCTGTTCAAATTTTCCATCCTCGGCCAGCGAATGCTCCAGCACGAACGAAATCTTTCTAGCTCCGGCAGCGGCACCAGCAGCAGCAGGAGCTCGAGAAGGCTTCTTTATTATGCTCTCTGCGTACTCGGGCTCCACCTTGTTGCTGTCCGCGACCTTGGTCTTGATGATCGGGGGCACCTCGCCTACGAAGCCCCATTCGTCGGCGTCTTCGGGAAGCTCGTCCGATTGGAAGGAGAAAACGCCGGAAATGGCGATCGCGGATAGTAACAGCAGCGAGAAGAGGAGACGATTCATGATGGGTGCGAGAGAGGTTGGATGGTTTTGGCTATGGCGGTTCCATACACCAAGGGCGCTGCAAATTCGTTGAGCACCACCGAGGAGTACAATACACAGGGGGTCTCGGAGTCTTGGACGGACGGAGAGAGGACGGAGCGTGGACGGAGGGTCGCCTCGTTCTCCTTCCACTCCTGTTGTGGAAATGACATTGAGAGTATGGTATGGTAGAGGTACCTATTTCTGATAACTTAACCCTTATCCCAAAGTGACATGGAATTTCTTCAAATGAAGAAACAGTGCACCAAGTGTTCAATTTTGAAATTTTTTTAACACAAATTGGGGGATTTGTAGGAGAATTAAACTGTACAAAAGGAAAGTATACAAGTCCCTTGATCACGTCAAAAAATTTGAACCGATGATTTTACTCTTTAGCATATTTTTTTAATGACAGAATGCTCTCTACATCCCAAAAAAGGAGTAGTTAGTTGGGTTCTTTTGCCTTCGAGCACCCAATATGGAGGTGAAACTTTGAA
This sequence comes from Climacium dendroides, assembly GCA_950106755.1. Taxonomy (NCBI): domain Eukaryota; kingdom Viridiplantae; phylum Streptophyta; class Bryopsida; order Hypnales; family Climaciaceae; genus Climacium; species Climacium dendroides. Next base: position 13,779,875 of record OX467086.1, read on the forward strand.
ATTTCTTGTCGAGTGGAACTAATAAATTCTTCCTCGGCAAACGAATTGCCATGTCCACTTTAGAAATTAACAAAATGACAAACACTCTGGCATATGCAATGTCCTTTTCAGAGGTAGGTCACAACACTTCAAACGGGTATCTTTTGTTGCAGAAATTTCGCAAAATTTCTAAAATGACAAATTCCAGAATTTGAGCGGGCCACAACTTCAAAACAATGCACTGACCTTCCCTAATTTTCTAGGGGTGAATTCAACAACTAGGTGCAGAGAAATTGTCGCTCAAATCCTGAATCCTTTGTCACCTGTAGCACGCCTCGTGAACAATTGGGTGGACTTTGTGGAAACAATCCCCATAGAGAAGACTGTGCAATTGAAATTGCACAGGAGGCCACTATGGAAAGTTAGAAGTGGACGATGCCTTCTATATGCAAAAACTAGCTAGTGGACGGGCATCTTTTCCAACCCTATGAATAGACCGGCAGTTAGCAACTATCACTATGACCACACTTATGACTGATTAGTTTAGTATGTGAAAGGAAATTTGGGGAGCAAAATGCAACCATTCCATTAGTATTGAACACGTCCAAAAAAAGGGCACAAGTACATACCAAAAGTTGTGCATATACAAGGGAAAGAGTCTCTAGTTTAATCCACAAATGCGATATCAATGCATGAAACTATGAAAGGGTGATTCATGTTATTCCTCCACTTATTTAAATGTACACTCTAAAGCCTAAAGCCTAAACCCTAAATCCATGTTATTCCTCCACTCATTTAAATGTACACTCTAAATCCTAAAGCCTAAAGCCTAAACCCTAAATTTATTTTAAACTTTACATCAATTATCAAAAACATTACTGCGGAGTGTAGAATATGTTTGAACTTCAATTCGCTTTGAATGTAATTATCAAAATGCACTAAACATGTAATCCTCATTGACTTATTCATTTATGTTTTGAATGTTTATAGGGTTTAGGACATAAATTATAATATGCCACTGTATGAAAGTGGAACATTCAATTATAACTTGAACTATTTATTTAAATTTTGTTGTAAAATGCATTGGTAGTGCAAAATATCAAGGTACATATAGTACAAGAAATTGTATTATTTTTTTATTCCATTAGAAGATGTTGCTAAAAGCACTCTAAGGACTTTAATGTAATTTAATGTACTATAGTGTAGATGGAGATTAAATCTTGCATTCATACAACAAAAATTGAATTCAAGTTCTTATGCCATTTTTAAATCCAATCTATTTGTGGCTTTTCAAAATGTACTTTACAATTTATTTAAGTGAACTTTTAATATGATTTTCTCTCAATGATCTAGTGTATTTGAGACTCATTTTTAGGAACTTCAACATTATGGGAAGTGAAGATTGCAATAGGTATCCTTATACAAAATTTTGATTAAAAAAATCATAGTGATTTTATTTCTAAAATCAGATTTTTTATTTTTGTTGGTAAAATTAGACGTAGAGAATAATTTTCAAAATAAAAACAATTAAAATTAATAAATTGATAAAGTTATGTATAATTTCAAAATTTTGACGACATCCAAATTTGATGCTTTAGGCATTTAGGGGTTAAAATCTAATGATTTACTCCAATCAAATCTATATTCCCTTTAAAAGATTGAAATGCAATTGTTTTGAAAAATGAATGAATATTATATAATATACATGCTCAATTTTTGTGATAGTTTAGGAGTTCTTGGGGACATGGGTCATTCTCCATTTCTTGAATATTGCACCATCTATTGAAATTGCTTGTACTATTCAAGTATATTGGTATTGGTGATTTGAATTTTGGCACGTATCCTAAGGGCTAAGGTTAACCCCTAAAGGACCATTGTCCCTTCGGGGGACAAATTGGATTTCGGGCAGGTACCTATGGGCTGAAATTTTGTCATGATTTTTTGAAACTTTTTTTGAAGATAGAAAAACTGATGAGCTTTGTGGGAATATAATTTTTTTCACATTTGATGCCCGGAAACAAAAGTTATGACCAAATAAGCTTAAAGTAGGGGACGGGGGGCAGTCCGGGCAGAAAAAAAAATTTGAAAAAATTTGAATTTTTCTTTTTTGGATTTTTTTTCTTTTAGATTATATTTTTGTCTGCATGGGAAGCTTTGATTCATTCCATTTGGACTTATTATGAGAAAGTTACGGACAATCTTGTTTATCGGGCAGTTAGAGCATCTTCCTGAAAAAATAACTTATAGAATTCATTTCTGAATGCAATTTTTACAATTTTTCTGAAATACAAATTTTACATGATTTTGTTTGCTTGCTAGAACAATCCCACCATTGGAATTAGCGCATTTTAATTCCATCTTAAAGATATTAATAATTTAGATTTTCCTTCATTCTCATACCTACTTCTATTTAACAATTTTTTTAAGCATGAAAATTAATCTTTCTCTTAAAATTTTCTTTTTCCCTAGATTCTCAACTCAATTTCCCACAATAAGGATTTAAAGCTCAAAATTCTATAGTGCAAAAAATTTAAGTTAAAAAAGTTCAAAGTCAAATAATCCAGTCCTGCAAGGTGCTGAAAAAAATGTTTTTTTCTTTTTAAACGCAAATATCTTTTAATCTATGTGGTCAAAATTTCTGAAATTTTTTCCACACATTTTCATATTAGTAAGGTATAAGATCCTACGGTTGGATGTGTAAAAAAATTAATTTTCAAATTTTTTTACTCTTTGCTACAGAAATGGCAGTTTTGAGTGTTTTTTGGCAGAAATAAGGCCTTGGTCCTTTAGGGGTTAAATTTAGAGAAACCCATCAAATCATTTAATAAACACTTTATATTTTGTATATTACAACAAGATGATTTTTTAATATTATTTTTGGTGTACAAGTATATTAGAAATATACCTATATGAGGTCCATAATTGATTAATTGTTGTACATGAGATGCCATAAAAAATAAGGTCAATTACATTCTTTACAACCCGGTTAAATACCAATTTTTCTAGAATCAAACAGATTCTTGAGGATTTACATTTTAAGATGTACAAATAGGAAGAAGGATACAAAATAACTACATAAAAACTTGAATTCAATTTTTGTTGTATGAATGCAAGATTTAATCTCCATCTACACTATAGTACATTAAATTACATTAAAGTCCTTAGAGTGCTTTTAGCAACATCTTCTAATGGAATAAAAAAATAATACAATTTCTTGTACTATGTGTACCTTGATATTTTGCACTACCAATGCATTTTACAACAAAATTTAAATAAATAGTTCAAGTTATAATTGAATGTTCCACTTTCATACAATGGCATATAATAATTTATGTCCTAAACCCTATAAACATTCAAAACATAAATGAATAAGTCAATGAGGATTACATGTTTAGTGCATTTTGATAATTACATTCAAAGCGAATTGAAGTTCAAACATATTCTACACTCCGCAATAATGTTTTTGATAATTGATGTAAAGTTTAAAATAAATTTAGGGTTTAGGGTTTAGGGTTTAGGATTTAGGGTTTAGGATTTAGGGTTTAGGATTTAGGCTTTAGGCTTTAGAGTGTACATTTAAATGAGTGGAGGACTAACATGAATCACCCTTTCATAGTTTCATGCATTGATGTCACATAGGATGCTTGTAGTATTAAATACAATTGTTTGAAAAATGATTTGTACTTTTTAGAATCCAATGTCTTAGCAAATGAAGACTTTTGAGGAGGAAGAGAAAAATAAATAAAAATAAAAATAAATTTATGGGGGGTCCGCTGAAGGCGGATGGCTTGGTTTGTCCATCCACCCGTTCGCCTATCCACTTGTGTGAGTGCGACTAGGCAGACTTCGTTGTAGTTTTTATATTTCCCACATGAGTGCCGAATTGTGTCTCCGAAGGCCCAAGCCGTCCGCTAGGGAAAAAAAACATGTTCTGGTACATCCCTTTTCAGGGCATCATTCTATCAATTTCCAATCAAGTTGTATCTTATTTCGGAGGAGAATTATCTTCTTGCTACAGCCTGTTCCATATCTTTCTAATTATGTCGTAATCACCTTTTTCTTATCTTTTTCAATCCAAAGTCTAGCAAAGTACCAGATGCAAAGTTAGATCGTTGCAATTGACTGATACATCTAATTTTGTATGTGTCTTGTTCCAGTTACATGGAAGACTTACTAGAATATCAATTTTTGACATTGAGAATGTCAAGGTGATGTCAAGAAATTGCCATGAGATAGTAAACTAATCCCTTTCTTTACTTTATCAAGTAAAATATGTATCTAAGGTACCGAGATCTCATATCTGGATAACTACCAACTAGGAATTTGTATATGTCTTGTCTACACATTAGCACAAATAAAAGAATGCATAATAAATCAAGTATGTGGAATGCCAAGTGACTCCAAAAATAACTCCACGAGGTTGCAGCCCTCACCTGTGCCCATTCCAGAAATGCAACAACCCAATGTTAAGTTAATGAGGTGCATAAGGTGTCTTTAGACTGCAACACATGTTATAGCTTTTACATGGGGTATAAGCAAAAATCAACAAAGCAAAAACCACAAATCACAAGTCATGCAAATAATGGATTCTTAATTTCTATTCACTACAAGAGAAAGGAGTGTTTTAAGTAGTGTCCTAGACATCATGTCTATTAAGTAACGTCTTTTAAGTAAGTTTTTAAGTAAACTTTTACTAAAAAGATAGTCTTTTTAGTAAAAGTTTACTTAAAAACTTACTTAAAAGACGTTACTTAAAAGACGTGATGTCTAGGACACTACTTAAAACACCCCTTTCTCTTGTAGTGGCTAATTAACCTGATTGCAACTGTTGCGTTGCGATGTAGACATATTTTTCTGTGCCGAGTGTGTCCACAGATCGAGAACTGGAATCAAGGCCTCAAAACCCGGTGTGCAGCTCTAGTAACTTACTACCAAGCTAATTCAGCAAAATGACTTTTCTCATTCTTGAGTGAACAGTGCTATCAAATAACTGGACCGACTAGCCCTTTACCAATTCAACAAAAAGTGATACAATATCTCTCAAGCAAGTATGTTGAACTTCCACTAATGTAGGTATGTAAGGGATTATATCACCCTTATTTTATGGTGATTTGGCTTTGGGAGCCTATGAACACTTTGTTCTTAATCAACATGAATTAATGCCATTCCGCTGGCATCAAGGGCCTGGACCGCATTGTATCTCTTATTAATAATTGTATTGTACCATCGTTATTTTATTTGTGAACGTTCCAGTATTGGTCTCAGATTTTAATAAATATCAATGTGTCAGTGATGCCCTTGGTGGCTATTTTATTACATATCTATGATGCTATATCAGAATGTGTTAGTACAGACTTGTACAGGTAGCCATCTTTATTTGTCGAGCAAGTTCAACCACTATACCACAAAACTGATACTACGGAGAAATCTTTATTTATCCATTGATTCTTGTACATGTAATGTCACAATAATATAGAAGCATAATATGTGACTCATTTTTATCAAGAATCTAACACTAGTCTACGAAAGCAGGAAAAAAGAAAAAAGAAATTCTAGGCGGTTGGCTGAGAATGCATATGGCCTGGTTTGTCCGTCCGCCCAACTGTCCGTGGTGGGGGTGGTCGGTCGGACAGACGAGGTGCACGGACAAGTGGTTGGGTGGAATTTACCCCCCGTCCAACCACATGGTAATTTTTATACCCTTCAAATGTCACAAGACGTCTAGGGGGGTCATGTCCCAAGACTTTGGACGTCCGGACGTGAGTCACAACGTCACAACGTCTTGACAACCCTAGGAATTTGGAACAGAACATGTACCACAAGTAGTGACTTGTGGGACAAATGGTAGGTGAGGATTGAAGACTCCATAGCTTTAAGTCTAAAGGCTTGATTGAGTTCCACATCTCCTCTTTGTTTGCATACCCCATAAATCATATTAATAATTCTCAACAAATATTCTCAACTAAATGAAGCGCATTTTGGTGGTTCACAAATTTTGGGATTCCCCGAGATGAGCTCCATATAGACAAGTTGACTATCTATTCTCTGATGAACATAAAATTCTGCAAAAATGGACCAATTTTCAATACTAAAAAAAATTGATCATGATTCATGAAGCCTCACCAAGGAAACACCTCATCTGACACCAAAGCCTCTGAGAAACAACTCCAAAGATACAAATACACATATGCATAAGAATCAAAATGTGAAAATTAAAGCTCCTCTCTTGCCCAAATGACAAATTAGCGATGGAATTCTATGTAGACACTCTAAACACTATGAAAATCATACATAAATGAAGGAACTATGTTGCTTATTTTTGTCGAGCAAAGCTAGAAGATCTAGTTTTGCAATTGTTAAGAACAAGATCTTCCTTTTCTTTCTCGCCCAAATATGGATCTCAAATAGAGGCTTTAACCCATGCTGGTTAGAAAGCTCTCACGCTCATATAAGTCCATTTCAAATCTAGGAATGAATGTTGTTGACATATTAAACAAAAAAATCTCTATACTACAAACTCTCATAATGATCTAAAAAAAGACTAAAAAACCATTGCAAAACCATTCCCAATTGCACTCAAAAGTATCATCCTCAGGAACAAAAAATGAATAGTTTTTAGAAACATAAAAAAATCAACAATGCAATGAAATCATATAAAAAGTCACAAATGTTCAAAGCTTGATGATGGCATGTTGAAGGGAAGCGCAACTTGAAGCGCGGTGGTAAAGAGCAACAAAGCTTGAAGTCATTGGTGGTAATAAACAACATTTTGTCCTTTGGACAAGTTTGGGATCACCTCCCAAGTCCCGACGTGACCCCAAACTTATCTACTACAATTGTGACTTAATTTTAAGTCTTGGCAAAAGTGATTGACAACATGGACATGAATCATAGTCTAATGGATATTCCATAGATGTGAATACTCTAGCAAAAAAATCCTAAGATTAACCTATGAATTTTTTTTTCATCTTGTCCACTACCACCCAAAACATCTAGTTTGAACTAAGCATCACATGACTAGGGTTTTCAAACCCTAGCTGCCACTTCTATGCAGGTGCCACTGATTTAGGGTTTTTTTTAGTCCTAACCACTATTTTTTTATAGCCACCCCCTCCAAATGCAACATTTGGTTATTTTTTCTTTTTTTTGTTGGTTCCTAGGTTTTGTTTTTTGTTTTCTTTTCACTTTTGTTTCTTATTGCCTTTTAGTTCTTGTTTCTTGTTACCTTTTAGTTCTTACTTCTTTTTGCTTCTTAATTCTTATTTCATGTTGCTTATTAGTTCTTGCCTCTTGTGGCCTCTTATTTCTTGCTTCTACTTTCCTCTTATTACCTATTAGTTTTTATTTTTTACTTATTGTTTCTTCATGTTACTTGTTATTTCTTGTTTCTTCATGTTGTTTCTTGCTTCTAGTTTTTTCTTATTGCATATTAACTCGTTTCTTTTATTACTTCTTGTTGCATGTTAATTCTTGTTTCTTTTTATTATTTTTTTGCATTTTTTTGCATCTTAACTTATGTTTCTTGTAGCATCTTAATTCTTGCTTCTTTTTTTTGTTGCATCTTCTTGCATCTTACCTCTTAGCACTTGCTACCTTTTGCTTCTTCTTCCCTTTATTACCATTGTTATTCTTTCTTTTTATTTATTTGCAATTCTAAATATAAAGAGGTTACGATTTTTCCTTATCTTAAACTTATGCTACATATTTTGTGTTGCCTTAAATCTTTAAAGGTTGAACTATATTGTTCATTTATTAAAAATTAACCTCCTTGATTATATGTGTAGGCACTTGAAGCTCAAATGAAGTTATTGGAGGCTATTTGCAATACTAGAGAGGCAATATATTTACATTTTTGTAAGGAATATAGGTCTTATAAGCAAGTGGGAATATACATTTACAAAGTGTTATAGTAATATATTGTGTTAGTGACTAATAAATGTCATTGAGAAGAGTCACATTCTTTATTATATTTTCTCTCTCTAATATGACTAGCTCTTGTGCATCTCAAAAATTTTACATATTCTTTTTGAATTGAATGGAGTTTTTTTATTTACTTGCTAAACTATGTTGATGTATAATTGCAATGTGTCCATTTAGAATGTATGGAAAATGTAACTATAGTTTATAATGAAAGTTGTTGTAAACTTCAATTACCCCAATTACAAACCATGCATACAAATCTAGGAAATGCGAATCTCGCTTATTTAGAATATCTCTCACTTAAGTCATATTTTACAATATATCTTGGACAAAAATATGACTCACCATAGTCATGTTCCACGTTAGTTGAAAATATGACTACATGGAGTTACATAGGCTTTTTTCACTTTGTTTGGGTAAGTCAAGAGAAAGTCAAGCCTCCATGGATAGTCAACATAAATGCTATGATGATAAAATATGGCTAACAATACCCTCCAACACATATGAGTACAAATATTATATATATTAGAAGGGATTAGTCAGTAATGACTAGACCTAGTTACATCGCATGTCATCTAGAGTGATTCTTGCATGAGTCATATCTTCAGATTTTATGACTAATTATAGTCATAAAATACCCGTTTTGTTGTGGTATAAATGTATTAAGGTATTTTGAAGTTGATGTACAGAGTTGAATTTTTAATTTTAGAAGACATATAACTTTAGAAATTCCAAAAAAAAGGTAAAATTTTGAGGATTATTTTTTTGGAATTGCTTAGTTGGATACTTATTCTACAAATCTCTAAATTTTTTTGGATAAAAGAGCATCTTCATACGACAAAGACCTTTTGAAAAAGAGTTAGGTAAATAAATCGGGGGGGGGGGGGCACTTAGAGTATCTATTAAAAACCACGTGCGAACAAAACTTTGGACCCCCTATATACTTTTTGAATTTTAAGTAAGATGAAATGAAAAAAATATGAATAGATTTTTCTACTTTGAAGTTTATGTTTTGAATTATTGATATTTTTATTTGTTAATAATAATTAGTTATAAATTTTTGAAGTAAAAGATACACTGTAGAACTGAAAAATAACTTTCACACTCCTATATTATATAAGAAAAAATTGTCTAAATAATGAACAAAAAATTCCTAAAAATAACTCTCATTTGAAAGTTCATTTTGAGTTGAATATTGATGCAATGGTCATCTAAATGTGTTCTCTAAAAATATTTGAGTTAAAAAAACATGCCATTTTAGTACATTTTTAACCTCTTCTAAAAATCATTCCATATTTTATTTGAGTTTGAAATTTTGGGAGTAGAATCCTATAGTCATTAGTAAACAATGCTCAAAATTTGAAGTTAAAATTATAGTTTATTAGAAACCACTTGTTTGCACGTGGTTTGTTGTAGTAGAACTAAGTGCACCCCTCGAGAAATAAATATGTATTAAGGCGAAGGAACTCTACTAATTTTAGAAAATTTGGAGTACATTTTCAATTTAGATCCTTCAAGCATTAGTGAATTAAGTGTTTGAACTTCAAGTGGTTTTAGTTCTAATAATGAACTTCAAGTGTGGTTTGGTTTTAATAATGTTTTGAATGGAAAATGGGTATTAGAGCTCAAATTGAAGCATTTTTGACACAAGCTAGGTCACACAAGAAAGCCAAAGATGTCAAACCCAACATTCTCGTACTTTGAAGAGATATAGCCTAAAGCATTTATTGCAAGAATGGGTGATTTTATTATGGAATACATCTCAGTCAAATAACATCAACAACTTAGGAAAGCATGCACATTACAATGAAGGATGAGATGTAATGGATAACATAGGAAGTGAATTCTTAGGTCAATAACCAACTATCTTTGCCACAACAGTTGGAAAAGAGACTACGAGCTTAAAATTTCTTCCCTAGTATATTACAAAATTAGCACCTACAAAATTAGATTCAAGTGTTAAAAAAATATGGATTCTAAGGCCATGTATGTACCCTAACATATTGCTCAAAACTTATCGACTTAGCTACAAATAAAGCATTCTTGAGAAATCCTCAAACATCTTAACATTGTCCTATGTATCAGAATAACTTCCTAGCTAAGTTGTAAAGGGTGTTAATAGAGGGGGAACTAAGCACGCTCTTTGCTCCAAAATTCAATACATAGTACTTTGAGTGTATTGCTTGAGAAGTGACTATCTTTAATTAAAAAAATTTACAAAACATGCAAGACATGTACTACCTTTTATTGAAAAATGAGAACATGAGTAGTCCTCTTAACTTGACTATGTGCTTTCACAAAGTAGTCATCTTGGCATATGTACTTGCAAATCTTAATATGTTGTAATGCAATCTTTGGCATGTAGAAAACCCTTGATATTGTTCAACCAAGCTTAATAATGAGAGACATTAAATAATCAATCTACAATCACCCAATGGTACACCTTTTCGAACATTGGACAAACATCTTTGGTCCTTTGCATTTGCAATCTAAATCATAAAACACATAGGAGTTTCTAAGACTACTATCTACTAGAAATAGTAGAAGGTGGTGCCACCATTTCTTTGTACAGATCTAACAAGCGTATTTTACACATTTCTGATCTATGACATTGATGCCTTTTCTATAGGTGCTATATTGCAAAATCATGAGGCAAGTTGGTAATACTACTTGTCTACTATGAATCACCTCTAAATGAAGCAATTGATGGTAAGGGTGTGAAGAAACACTACAATCTTGTAGAATGGTCTTATTCGTTAAAATGAGACAATCTGCACATTTTCAAACTACAACCCTAAAACAATTATAGTGATTTATCCTTGAGTCGAGGATAAGATGAGCCTACAAACTTTGGGAAATCAAAGTTTTATATATATATTAATCCATTGAAATCTCAACTTACCAAATAGTCTTAAAATTGAATAGTTATTATGATTTATCTTCGAGTCGAGGATAAAAATGAGACTACCAAAAGTCTCAATATAACGAATATGGCCTTTAGAGAGTGATTTTTTTGTATTAAGATGAGATTAGAATAGGGTTAAGCCCTATTTATATATGAGGTCCTAAACCTAAGAGTCTAAACCTAATTAGTCCTTGGATGATATTCATCGGGGAAAGAATGGAACCCTTATGTTTTTTATACAATCAAGATCCCCCTCAATCTAAAGATTGTTGTTTCTTTGTACATGTGCAAGTGTATTTGTTGGATAGAAGGAAATGGCGTGAGTAGGTATTTATAAGTGGCACCAATTGCAGGATTGTATCAAAGATTTGTCACTTGCACGGCTTTTATATTTGTTGTGGTGGTTGAGGTGCATTGTTGCCTTTATAGTTTGCCTTCATTCAACTACATAACAAGACTATACAAAGACCTTTGTAATTTAATTCTACAACTTTTATAATCGGCCAACAAGTTCCACATTTGCCACTATAAGATTGTAACTCCTTGCCTTGGACCTCTATGGTCGGCAAATTGTATCTGCCATACCCAAATCACAAGTCTTCAAATGTGCCTCCATACTGGCAACACGAAGGTGATTTCTAAATGCCTACATGCTACTATACTTGGTGGCCAACTTAGTAGTTTGGACAAAAAAGTGACCAACGTCTACCTCATTAGGATTAGCAACCACCTTTCCTCTACATGTTCTTTCAACCATTATGAAAACAGCTTTGATTGTCTTAATTTCAAAGAATAAGGTATGCTTCATTGCCCATGCCAACATAAATTCATAGTCCTGAACCTTCTTTGTTCTGCCATCAATTTACAATATACTATACTCCTCATATCTCTTGCAATTTGACACAAGCATGACAATATACACAACCATCATATTGTTTTTATTTTCACCTATCCCAGTTGAATACATGAGGTTTATATGACCATCTCCAACCATTTGCATTCAACCAAGTAGTTGTATAAGCAACCCATTTGTGTATGTTAGAAATATTTGGAAACCTAAATGTTGATGGTCAAAATACTCACTACAAGAGAAAGGGGTGTTTTAAGTAGTGTCCTAGACATCACATCTTTTAAGTAAGTTTTTAAGTAAACTTTTACTAAAAAGACTGTCTTTTTAGTAAAATTTTACTTAAAAACTTACTTAAAAGACATTCCTTAAAAGACGTGATGTCTAGGACACTACTTAAAACATCCCTTTCTCTTATAGTGACTAAGAATATTATTTGTATATTTTCACCATATTATTCACACTTTCTTACATAGAAAGATATTTACACAATATATAAAAATAAATATTTGAAGTTGTAGTGGTTTTCAATTTTCATGGACACATTATCAATCCATTGGACACTTTAAGGGGGAAGGGTTAAAAGACTTCATAAACATATGTGATTGAATATCAATCAATAATATTTGTTTTTCTTTGAAAGAAGAGGCATTTTTGAGCATTGATTTCAATCTTGTGTTTTAAAAAGTCTTTTTCATCAAATCAATGAGGGCATTTTCAGCATTTTATAACTCATTCTAATTTTGTTGTATATGATGAGCAAGAATTAAGCCACTATCATATACTACCTCCATTCCAAAATGATCTTCCTATTGGACAAAATATTCTGGATTAAGGCTAAAAATAGCATTATAAAGGCTTCTTTCAAATTGTAAGAGTGCACAAAGAAACTTTGAGCTTCAAAGTTCTTTTCAAAGTGTAGTTTTGGAGTATTGAAAAGTGAAATTTTAGGGGCATTTTCAAAGAGCACCAACAAACATTTAATAATTGAATGAGGGTTTCATTTTATGGGCATTTAGTACGTCCAAGACTATGTTTGAATCTCTATTTTGCCTCCCAAAGCTTCATCTCCTTCAATTAGGAAACACTCAAAGAAATGCAAAAAATAAGAACAAAAAATGTTCAATGATCCCTCCAATCATTTCATTTGTCTTTCAATTAATGATTGCATAGATGGAGGGGGAAATACTACTCAAAGTTGTTTTGTTAGTCCCCAAAAGCAATTAAGAGCCAAACTTGCCCAATTGCAACATCAAAAAGTACAATAAGAAAATCATTTTGGGACAGAAAAAATTAAGTACAAAAAATTAAGGCCAACATGAAGATCATTATGGGACAGAGGGAGTATTAAAAAACTCAGTTTTTAATCACGAAGACAAACTACAACTATATATGGTTTGTAATGGAATTGGCAATTTGCAGTACAAACCGTAACAACAGCAAGAACCGTAACATAAAGTGACACTGAAATACAAGCATCTTCTTATTCTCTGGAATTTATAAGTTGTAGACCTCAAAACAAACAAGTCATGCAAAATGCAGCACAATTTTTGAAGCCATTCCAGCGAAAAACAAAAAACATAAACTAAGGCTGACGAAGTGATGTTGATATTCATTTGCACAGAAGAGGATATGTTATTATTCAGCAAGTCCCTCCAGAAATTGCCAGCACCGATCATTCTTGGCAGATTCCTTGCCTGAAGAGCAAACTGGATGCAGAAGAAATAAATATATCCCGAGCAAAATGACCTCACCGAGATGTAACCAAGCCTCGATAAGAAGACACCCTCCAAGCTAATTGCCTACATTACACAGATCCTTCTTGAAAGAAGGGGATTACAAACCCAAAACATAGTGCATTGTCCATGCCAAAGAAAGCAACGTCGATAGAAGATTCAAATCAAGGCAGGAAGAGGCGAGAATTCCACAAGTTGACATCAAAGCGAGCAGTTCCGTCAAGAACACTCCCCAATTGACAGCAAAGCTTGCAGTTGCGTGAAGTCGGAACCTGGAGGACCACAATTTCTCGGCAGACTGTTTACGTTGAAAGAACTAGCCTCAGTTTACTCAATTGGCTATTGGAGAAAAAGCCATGTGAACTTCGCTTTGCCAACCAATTAATAAAGGTGTACATTTTCCTAAATCGATGAGACAGGACCCATAGTGCTCAAGCTTTAACCACACAAACAACTTGGGCACATAAGAGTTGAAAAATAGTGAAGGAGCATCTCAGAAAACATCCAATTGGAATTGTCGATCTCTCCCCCCAAAAATTATACCTCTATAGTTGACAAATTCCTACCTGGACTTCGTCTACCGGCACCTCTCTTCGTATTCAAGAAGACCCGCATCGTAGTGCTCAAAAGCCAAAACGAAAGACGTATCGCCCAAGGAACCATCCATCCTAAACCACGCGAGAAGCCAGGAAGACGCGAGAAGAGGGGAAACGGCAAGACCAGGAAATTGATACCAAATCTTTCAAATGGTGGTGTTATGAAACACCATTTGGATGGAAGTGAAAATGAACACTCTTGGACTCAAAAATCACTCCGGGGAGCCCGCCTTGCCAGCCTTTCCGGCCGTGACGCCGGTTTTCTTCGGCAGAAGGACGGTATGAATATTGGGCAGCACTCCACCGTTTGCGATCGTCACCTGCCCAAGCAACCTGCTTAGTTCCTCATCGTTCCTCACCGCGAGCTGGATATGGCGAGGCACAATTCTCGTCTTCTTGTTGTCCCGGGACGCGTTTCCGGCCAACTCAAGCACCTGCGACATGATATATTTAAGGTCAATATCCAATTGACCCAACAGCAATACTTTCTGAGTGACCGACAAAACTCAAAACCAGAAGCTTTAGACATGAACATTAAACCGACTTACATTAACTAAACCCTAACCCACCACCATGCCTCTCCCCTGGCCACTCCCAAAATTATTTCACAGCATAGCATTCAAACCCTGATAACAGCAGCGGAACATACCTCGGCAGCCAAATACTCCAACACCGCCGCAAGGTACACAGGAGCGCCAGCGCCAACCCTGGTGGCGTACTTCCCAGCCTTCAAGAAACGAGCGATTCGACCCACGGGAAACTGAAGACCCGCCTTGCTCGACCGCGACACGGTCTTCTTGCCGGAGCTCTTTCCTCTTCCTGACATGGTGATCGAAACAAGAAAAACAAGCAACGAACTGGCTGAAGGCAAGACCAACGAAAACACGAGAAGAAAGAAGTGCGTGACAGAAATTCTAGAGTGAGGGCGCAGATTACGAAAGCGACGAAGCCGAGCTTTATATACTGCCCCCTTTGAGACCGGCCAATAGGAAGCAATCACGCGGATCGACCAGAGGCGCATCTGCGTCGTTGGTTTTCCGAGGTGGTGGATCCGACGGTGTGGTTTGATTTGAGGTGTCCCCCCTCTCGAGGCCTGTTCGCGGGAAGCTGCGGTTTGAAATGCGGGAAACACCCGCGCCCTCGTGACTTCGTGGATGCCTTTGGCGGGAGATTCAGTGTTCGAAATTGTAATGGTTCGCTGTCACCAAGTGTGTACGTTACGGTCAAAGAAAAAAAAAATTGTAATCTATCTCTTTCAATTTTAAAAAATTCAGAAAAAATAAGTTTCCTAAAGCAATCACCTTTTGTAGGCTCAAAAATATTGTGCAAAGTGGGGCTCTTTTTTTTCATTTTTTATCAATATAAAATGGGGCTTTTTTTTCATTTTTTATAAATTGCCAAAGGAACGATATAAAATGGTGCTCCAAAGTTCAATGTTTATCCACGTATTGGATAGAATATATCACATTAGCATATATCACATATCCACAATATCCACAATTCTATTTTCATTCACAATCTGGTGATTCCATCCAAGATTTTTTTTCATTTAAAGGTTTTTGGTAGAAAACTTTATGATTTTTTGTCATTTTTTTGTCAAATTATTTTTTCTAGTGCAATGTGACACAATAAAGCCAAAAAAAGCCCTAGTGCAAAGTATAAGAAATAGTAGAAAATCCACACGGGAAATTTGGTATGTGTCAAATTGACAAAGATACTTATAAGTTTTAATGACTCTTGAAGACATAAAACTTTATTAATAAAAATTGTCATGATTATTGAAATGAAATCTTTTATTAGTAAAATTAAGTGTTTCAAACGTGATAAAATCTATATTAGTAGAATCAAAATCGAGGTTGAATTCATTGGAAGCTTTTGTGAATGTTGTATTTGATGGTATTTTTTCAATTAAATTTTATTTAGGGTTCATAGTTTTTCTAATTTTCTTATCAATCAATTTGCAAAAAATCAAGCTTGGAATTAGATGTTATAGGGTTTTTAAAAAATCATTATCCCCCCTTAAGGACACAACTTCAAAATTGGGAATAATGGATGAACACAACCATGTTACAAGCACACAAACTCTTGTTTTTTAATCAATCTAAATGTTTAGGGATTCTTGTGTTAGTTTTTTTACATTTGGACAATACAAATTTTGAAAAAAAAAATTCAAATATTCTACAGTTCAATGTATACTAGAATGTTGAATTAACTTTTGGACAACTTAAAAAGTTATTTTAATTCTTTTGTAAGATTTTTGTATCTAATGAGGAATTTTTATACCATTCTAATTAGTGAGGTAAAGATTTTGAGGATTTTTTTTATTGGGCTATTATGGAATCTTAGGAAAAAAAATTAATATATAATATTCAATTTTTTTTAATCAATATCCACTATTTTTAAAATAACAATCCCTAAGATTTAGGTGGTTTGTTATAAGATTCCATTTGGAGTTGGCATGTTTCAATTCCGTGTTAGTTTTATTAGCAATTATTTAGTTTTTTTTATCACCTTTTATGTATTTTTTGTAATCATTATTTAAGAGATGAAAATCAAATTGAATTTTCTTATTTTTGAATTATTTTTCATAGATTATCAACTCAATTTTTTAATATAATATTAAATTTCTAAAATTTCTAAAAATTTGCATTTTTTTTCTCAAAGTGAAACATTAAAATATTGAAATTTCACTTTTGGAGTTGGCATGTTTTAATTCCGTGTTAGTTTTATTAGCAATTATTTAGTTTCTTTTATCACCTTTTATGTGTTTTTTGTGATCGTTATTTAAGAGATGAAAATCAAATTGAAATTTATTATTTTTTAATTATTTTTTATAGATTATCAACTCAATTCTTCAGTATAATATCAAATTTCTCAAATTCCTAAATACGTGCATTTTTTTCTCAAAGTGAAACATTGAAAGATTAGAATTTCACTTTTGAAACTTCACTTCTAAAATAGTTTTTTGTGCTATAATGACCTTCTAGATACTAAAGCAACTGGCTCCAAAACTTAGTAGTAGAAACCCTAAATCCAAAAAACTTGAGACAATTGAAAGAACTTTTGAAAAATTAGTCCATAGTTTGTCCTTGAGAAATTGTCTAAAAAAATGTATTTAATTGACAACTTAGACAAGTCAAATTTATTTTTAGAATATACATGAGAATCCATTTTAAATACCTCGACAAAAAAAAAAAAAAAATTTAATCAAATCAAGTTGATCAATATCTTAAAAGGTTACATGATTATTTTTGAATGTCTCTTGAAATAGAAAATTACATCTCCATAGAACTAAAGCATTCTTGCACTTCTACAAAAAACACCAAAAAATATCACCAAAAATGACATCATTGAAATCTAAAAATAAATAAAAATAAAAAATAAAGTTAAACTCCCAAATGTGGTGCTTTGGACAATTAAATAATTAAAATTTTATTAATTCATAGATTTGATTATTATTTTAAATAATAATCTTATATTTTAAAATTTATATCTATCAATAAAAAAATCAAGCCTACTCCATCATCATTATAAATTTGTAATTTAACAATCGAAATCATAATACATAATTATTAAAGCAAATTTTGGAATACTTAAAGAACTAATTATTAAAAAAAAAAATACTATAATTTGGAAATCTATACAATTCAAATGAAGAAGAATTAGAGATAATTTGTGTGGATGAAAGAAATATTTGAACTATATTAAGACATTGTTTTAAGTATAATATTCAATTAACTAGCTTTTTAGGCTTGGTTACAAGATAATCAAGTTTATAAAAACTATTATATGTCAACAAAAAAATATGATCAATTTATCTTTATTTTTTTCAATGACTAATTCAATTGGAAATCTTTGGTGAGACTTGAGGATTAGAATCCAAACAAAATCTCTCAGAGTTTTTTGTAATCAAAGCACACATTGCCTATGAAGTAATTTGATTGAAAGTGTATTTGCATCTTCAATGTCATTGGTCTCTACTAATCTAGTTAATTTTGATAAACTAATTATCATATTTTTATTTTTTACTCTAGTGTTTTAAGAGGCAACTCTTTAGGCTTTGTTCAAGAGTAGAAATGGTGTTTAACCCGTCTAAAGGACCAAGTATGGAACAACATTTTTTGGGAATGTAGCATCTTTTGTCATCCATTTATGAATAAAATTTTGATTTTTTTTCTTTGAAATTTTTGCACAACATGTGGTTGAAGAATATTTTTAAGATGCAAAATTTTTTTTATAAGTTTTGACTACATGATTTAAAAGTTATTGATATGTAGTTTTTTGGAGAGCCATGGCATTGTAAGTAGTTGAAAAATTCACTTTTTTTAAGAAATAGAATTTTTTTAATTTTTAGATTTATATATATGAGAAACTTTAAATCAATCCATTTGATTAATGAGATGAAAGTTATGAGGAGTTTTAGTTTGTGGGTAGTTATAGAATCTCTACTATAAAAATAAACTTTGAAGTCCTATTTCATTCAATTTTCAATGTTTTGGAAAACAAAAATAAAATATTGGCTATAGATTGTTTATTAAAACCATTAGGATTGGCATTTTTCTATAAGTAACTAGTTTCTTTACAATCTATTGTTTTAAATCATTCTCTTCTTCTTCCTACTTTTTTTCAAGCACGATATGAAATTTTTTTTGTTGAAATTTTTTTATATGTATTATCAACATATTTCTTAGTTAGCATATCATGGAGAGTTGCAAGTTGTAGGACCTACACATTTTTAGGTAAATAGTTTGAAAAATGAAATGTAATCATTTAGGAAGAGTAGAAAATACTTCTTTTTGAAATTCAAGCAAATCACCTTGCAATTGGTAAGGTTTAGGCCTTACCAATTGCCTTCTAAATTTCGGGGGGCATTTTGAAGGAACATTGATGGCCACTCAATTACTCATTGTGAGGTCTTCTCCAAGACTATGTGTGGCTTTGGAAGGAGATTGATCTATAGCCCAAGAATGCATGAGGGCCTAGGATTTGTGGTTGTTAAACCTAATAGCTATTGACTTGTGGTCAAAGTCCATGTATAGCAACTAACATCAATACCTCATATTGGTCTTTTAAACATTCTAATTCAAGTTTCATCCTGTACCTCTCACCCCCTCTTCCTCTTATATCACAACTTACAACCAAAAGATTATTTTGGAATAGAGGGAATATTTTGAAGCAATTTTAAGCCTCTATATATGAAAGAACTTTAGGGGTTAAAATTTTGAGGCCCCAAATATTTAGTTTAAATATTTAATGAATTCATAATATCTCTTAATCTTTAAACAATGAATTTTTTATCCATCTAAATTCCTACAATTATAACCTCTTTGACTAATAATTGAACAAACAATAGATTCTAAATTTAGTTTGTATAAATGTTCTATAAATAATTTTTTAGACATAATGTCCAAATCAAGTAATATGTCCATGTTATAAAAAACAATTGTATAAAACTTAACCCTAAATTTTATCCATATTTAACTTTATATTGTAAGGACAAAAGATTGATGATTTGCAAAGGACTATTTTGATTGATCATACTATGCATCTTCATATTCATAGAATGTATGTATTAGTTAAAAAAAGATTTATTTGAAGAAGTTATAATCCCCATAAAAACTCTTTAAAACTGCAATAAAAAATATGAAGCCCAATTTGGGGCTTCTCATCCTCAAGAGATGAGAATAAGTATTGTATTTGGCACAAAAATTAATCCGAGCCACACAACATCTAAGAAGAAATCATGCATTTTAAGTTTCATAATAACATATCAATATTCCTCATAACAACAATTTATATATTCATACATATGAAATGAACCAATTGCCAATTGATGACATGACTATGTTCCTTGTACAAATAAAGAATGCACCTATTGGTCCAATAATCAAAGCATTTTAGTGACTACCTTGATCATGGGGAGTTACACCCTTTCAAGGTTTAAAATTAAAATTAAAATCCTGAAACCAAACTTTTTACATACTCAACACAAAATTATCCCTCTAAGTTCCTGTTTATAATAGATCTTTACAAATCTTTACAAAACTTCAAAACAAAGAGATGAGTAAGGGCATAGGGAGAGATGAGTTCAAAGGTAAAAACTCATGAGGAGCTGCCATGAGGAGCACTGCACACCCCATAGGTCATGATCACCCCTTTTCAGTGCAAGAGTGGCACATCAGGGGTGGCACATCTGGCCTCCTGAAGAAGGAAATTCCAACATCGCCTTCCCAAAATTCTTCCAGAGAGCTAAGCTTAGTACAGACTTTGGAGAAAGAAGAAGCGTGTTGTGCACACATTGGTAACAAGTTTGTTACCAACAGGCAGAGAGCAGGAATCACAAGGTCTAAGCTTCATAAGGCTTCCTTACTGAATTCCACTGGCAGGGTTGCCAAATAGGCCAGTGGGTAAGGTGAGGTGGACTTTCCAAAGCTGAGACACCAGTCAGGAACATTCTCAAGCATCTTTGCAGCTTCAGGTGTTGTAATGTCAATATCTGTTCGCAGCTTCAGAAGCTTCGCAGCATCATCTAGGTCGGTTGTATTCTTGGACCACTGCAGCGTAAGCAAAAAGTTTCTTGGGTCACCGTCACCAACAAAGTTGCTTTGGAGATAATACCAACCATCCACCCCTTCAATATCACTGGCAGGTATCAATGGAGAAGAGGAAGAATCCGTCACAGATGCATCGAGCTGCATCCTTGATATCTTATTTGAATTTATGGCAAGAAACCAACGGCGAGCTTTCCCAGTATTCAACCGCACTGTTGTCACTCTTGGTGGACCCTGGTCATCGTTGATCACTAATAACGAAGGTCTGTCCTTCCACAAGCTGTCATCAAGTGGAACGGGTTTCTGACATCCATATTTCACCTTGTACGTTGCGAAGTCCAGAGTGTCGTTTCGAGAGCACACAAGGTCTGCGTCGTTCATGTGTTTTGATTCTTCGCTCAAGCTGCCCATAGTTAAAGATGCCAGTGAGAGAAACGACTTTGAATCACTTCCACCTTCATCAGTGTTGATAACATGGATCACGTTAATGGCTCGACCTGCGTCAGGAGTGAAGGCAGGGAAGACACTGAAGGCAATAGCTGCTAAAGACACCAGCAATAGAGCTCCAAGTGCTCCAAGAACATAAGAAAGCCCTCCTGAACGGTGAGCGTATGGAAGCAAGTACACAAGCATCAGGGTCGTCATTGTTGCACATACACAGGCTATCATCACGCTCCCCGTCCATTCCGGCAAACCACCAGGATTCCTGTATGGAAAGTCGAATCTTTGTTAGTGGACTACAGAAGATGCTTCATAAAGAAACCTTGGTCAAAAAACAAAGTCGGAACAAGTACTGACCGCAATCTAAAATACGGTAGAGGATACTAAATCCGTTAAAAGGTTGCCAACAGCAACTCATCAATTCGCACGCTTGGTTGGTCTTCAATTAGCAAGTTGGGTGTCAGTATAGCTTGGCTAAATGCCTAAGACCATTGAATTTAAATGGGTTTATCTACTGTCACTTATAATGATCTACAACCTCCCAATTTGAATTTGCATAACTGGTAAAATTTTGATCTCAACAGATTTGGCTCTTGTAACCAAAGATCTCTTCACAGTTCTATACATCTCCCCAAAATCACATTCCTAAATATGTTGAAATTGTTTAAAATAGTGATTTTTCTTCTAGCTACCAAAAGCCGGTGTCCACTTGCTTACAACGAAGTAGATGACACCAGGTAGCTAGAAGAAAAAACTGGCCTAAAGTGAAGCAAATAGTATCCTCTAACTTAGAAGCTCAGGATTTTTTCGAATTACCTGTCAAAGTTCACAAGCATGCTGATAAGCATACGAGGAAAATTGAAGGCTGGCAAAGCTGACAATACAGCTGGCGCAAGCACACCCAGCCAGAATGTCAACTGTCGCAGCTGTCTCAACTCCTGTAGAGGTGAGAGGCGAATCTCCAGCAACCCGTATGCTACAGTAGGGCCAACCACCCATGCAAGTGCTAAGTAGGAAGCTCCGGCGTTTGCCCATGTGGCCAATCCAAGCACAAGTAACCATTGCATGATCCCCGCTTTGTACAGCCATCTCTCTGCCTCCCATAGAACTGTGGCCGGAGCATGTTTAACTAGGTCTTTCAGTGAACTGATCCGACCCGATTCCGTGCTGTTTCGTTGCTTTTCATCAACGTGCCAAAGATACCCAACCAGCAGCATATGGCCAAAATGATGGCCAACCAAAGCACCAATAGCAGCCGGAATACAATACAATGGGATTACTAACCAGGGGCAAGCAATGAACGGAACGGCCGCACTGCCTAAAGCTGGAACAATGATTGCAACGAGGAGAGTGAAACCGATGGAAAAACACCAAGTGAGATAGATAGTCAAGAATGCTAAGCCTGCGGCTATCAGGGAAGGAATTCCTGAGAGGTAAATGGCACCGACTTGGAGTACTGCAAGCTGACACATAACGGAATAGTGGAGTACCTTCGCAAAGTCCTGCGTATAAGTCAACATGTAAAGCCCCAAGATATCCCAGTAAACAACGTCCATGTTCGAAAATTCCCGAGCAGATGACATATTACGAGATGCAAGCTCTGATGATGTGGCTACTTCGCGTAGAAATGGAAGCATGTTGTCCCCAGAATGTTGCAATGATCCTGGTCGCAAAAGCTCCAACTTGTCATTCTTAGTATGGTACACACCCGCATTCTCCATAAAAGCAAAATCAAGTCCTGATAGGCCTGCGATTTCTCTGAAAATCTGAAAGTCCGTAGCCGATTTCACCAGACCAGAATGGAATATATCCTGAGCAAGCATCATGGTGGCAGGCCACTTAGCCACTTTGGCGAAGGTGTCAATGAGCCACCTATCAGGACCACCTTGAAACAGATAACTCTTTCCACCAACACCCATAGCCTCCAAATCTATAGCGCCACGGATCGATTCTCTCCATGGATGCTGGGTCATAAAACTATGCGCTCCAACTAAACCTTCTTCTTCACCTGCAGGATGGGAGCCTTGCTTCGTCAAGACTTAGCTACACATAAGATCAGGGGCTCAAGAACTGCATCCTCAAGGTACAACATGAGCTCCTACATTAAGATTACACGTAAGCTGGCATTGCCACTGCTTACGTATGTAATCGTGGAACTCGTCTGTAGCCATATGACGAGGTGACAAGTCATCTAGAAACTCACGCCAGCCAAAAGTTTCAACAACGCTACCTTAAGAAAGGAATAAAGTCTAAAGAGGAGATTTTACTTTACCTGTGTTAAAGAGAAACATAACAGAATGTTTGAAACCTTGCGCCCAGTGGGACAATGCACGCACCAATTCAAGCATGACAGCTATACAAGAGCTGCAATCCCCAGCTCCTTCGGCTGTGATGACTGTGTCGATATGCGAAGACACCAAAATTGCATTCTCCAGGGCACTATCCTCGTATTTAGGGTGTACACGCACAACAACATGCTTCAATCCAGAATAAACTAAGGACCTTCCTACAAAAAGTCCTTTTCTAAGTTGGATTACTCCTGCACTTGGGTGAAAGTAATCTACCTCCACTTCCACCTCTAAATTCGCTGTCTCTTGTATCTCTGTGACCTGGTCAAGCACGTACTGCAGAAAAGAAAACGAGAAAAACTCTACAGTTAAATTTTTCCAAACTTCATAGATTAGAACGTGACCACAGCCTCTAGTGAAGGAAAAAAAACACTAGCCAAGAAATCGACTCAGTTGTGCTGTTCAAAAGCATGTTGCATGAGAAGCACTCCAAATCCAGGTAAAAATAGTGGTGGTTACCATCCACACCATCCGTTTTGGAAACCTGCTCTACCACAATCTCGTACTCTCAAAAGCAGCACAGTTGAGTGATGTCAGGACGTGTTGGAACACCCTTTTATGCCCGAAGTTCCCCTTATGGGAAAATCAGGTACTCACAAGCCATTGAATCCTGTGAGAGTCTAATCTTCCAAACCCCCAAAATAAAAATAAAATAAAAATAAAATAAAATTTTTAAAACAAAAACAAAAAGGCCCCGTGTACCTGAATAGCACGATTTAGGGCGTCACTGCCCAGCGGATGAGGTCCCAAAGAAGTAAGTGCTTTAACATGTCTGTAAGCTCGTTCTTCAGAAAAGCCCCTAATTCCCGCCGCTCCCTCAGAAACCGGTGGAGGTAAAACCTCTGTCTGATATCGAAAAGCCCACCACATCCCGAACAGAAGTGACACAAGCATCGACAACCACTCCGCAGCAGCTCTTCCCCTGCTGGTCTTGTTCTTCTTCGTGGGATTCACAGCTTTAGAAGCACGCAAAATCACTTCAGAGGCCTCGGAAACATCGTCATCTGGCAAAGGCTGCGATGATGACGGTTTCTGGGACGTCCGCCCATGTGTCTTGGATCGCCGTGTCACAGATTTCGCCATCGCTTCAATGTAATAAGAACTAGCCACCTACCGCATCCTTAAAAACACCTAGTCAGTAATGAGTGTCAATCGGTTCTTGACATCCACGCCGCTTCAAGTTGTGCTTTGGACGCAACTGGACCTCGCCTCTGAGAGTCAAAATCAGTAACAGGACTTCAGTGGAGTTTAATACAATTTCTCATTGCGTGCAACACTAGACGGAAGCTTCCACGAACTACTCATACCCAACCATCACACCAAATTTAAACATAAAGACTAATAGATAAGCAACCAAGACATAGACTTTCATGCTTCAATCTAACGTTTGGGATAATCCTAAAATCGCAAACAAATAATAGCCCAAATACTCAAATTTAGATGTGGACAATTTATGAGCAATGCCAAGGCTGCGAGAGCCTAAACACGATGGCAATTCTAACTCATTGTACAGAAAGGAGGCTGATGAGAGGAAACACTGAGAAATTCAGAGCAGCTAGTTTTCGTCAAAGAGCATCACAATTCAGCACTTCATTTCTTCACAGGAATTTACTATCTACTCTCAAAATCATCAAATTAAATCTTGCACACCTAAATGCAACGCCTAACTAAATTCGACACTCCACCATCTTACTCAAGAATTCCATATTGAGAATGAGAACGTGAAAATTAGAACTCGTGCTGCGATTAGGTGTAATTACCTGAAAAGATACTGAAGAGCAGTAATGAAAACTCAAGTAAACCTCATTCCCAGCAGTACCGACAGCAGAAGACCATACCCTAACAGTTCCTCAAAAGAATCGTTGACAAGAGCTGACAATGGCGACTGTAGCACAGAGCAGCGAGAGGGTGAACCCTAGTAAATTAAGACTGCGAATGAAACCATGGATCAACACCTGCACGCCAGAGCGAGGCGGGAGCCGAGTAAGAGAGATGCTTGACACCTGCTGAACTTGGGTCGCAAATTCGGTAAAAAGCAGTAAGCTTTTCCAGGGAATGTCTTTTGCAAGGCGCCGGGCAATATCGGCACGGGCTGGGTCGCCTGCGTATTTCGCCTCCGTCCCCATATGATTTCCTATTGGACAACATGTTCCGGATTAAGGCTAAAAATAACATTTTTAAAAATCAATTTTGCATTGTAAGAAGAGTTTTGGATCCTTTTTCAAAGAGTAGTTTTGGAAGTACTGAAAAGTAAATTTTTTGGGGCATTTTCAAGGAGCACCACTGGTCAATTAATTATTGAGTTTGAAATTGTCATTTTGTAGGTATTTAGTATACAGACAAGACCACATGTGGCCCTTTGTTGTGCCTCCCAAAGCTTCATCTTCTTTAATTGGGCAATATTCAAAGAGATACAAAAAATAAGAATGAAAAATGTTGATTGATCCCTTTAATTAATCATTTCATTTGTCTTTTGATTGATGGTTGCATGGATGGAGGGGGAACTAAGGTAAACTACCCCATTCTAAACCAAATGGGAGCAATCCCATTGTGGGCTAAATTATGTTAGTGGTGTTCATCTTAGAACTTGAATGTACACCACTAACATAATTTAGCCCACAATGGGATTGCTCCCATTTGGTTTAGAATGGGGTAGTTTACTTTACTATTTGGAGTTGTTTTGTTGGTCCCAAATAGCAATCAAAAACTAAATCTACCCAATTCGCAACGTCACAAAGTACAATAGGAAGATCATTTTGGGAGTACTAGAGAGCAAGCATAGGTTTGCAAATTCTATGAAATAGTGAATCCTCAAGTGAGTCCATAGGATGAGCTAGTCTATAAAACTTGCACACTTGTGTCCACTTTCTAGCGTTAAGACTATGGTGTGTATATTCAATAGAATTGACAAAGCAAAGGTATTCTCCTAGGATAATGGGTGGGTTCTTTAGGCTACCAATTTTGTAAACTAATCGAGCTCGAAATGAGATGAATATGCACCCCTTGGTCTTAACAGAGATGGGTTCTTGCACAATTTTGGCCTCAATGTGAGGCCCCTTTTACCAAGGCTAATGAGGATTGACCCCTTTATTACTCCACCTAAGGATAAATGTAAAAATTGTCCCCTATTTTGTGCCACAAAAGATTTTTATTTCTTCATTGATTTGTGGCTTCTAATTGCATATGTGAATTCAAAATTTTCAAATTTTCCCATATGTGACAAATAAAAAGTTCCAATGTTTTTTAAGGCTATAAGGGAGTTAATTATCTTTGGCCCTTTACTAAAGCCTAAACTTAATCTTAAACAATGGGTTGGTGATTGTAGAAATTAATTCCTTTTGGTATTGTGTGAATCATTGGCTCAAAAAATCCAAGTGGAAGTCAAATTGTTGTACAAAATGAAAGTCATTTGATAAGCTTCATTTCATTAGTTAAACTTATTTTCAAAAAATATCATTTCTGTGGCTAAAATTCACATAAAGAGTAAATAGTTAGAAATGGCTAAAATACACTACAGGGTGATATGTGGATTAAGCATCTCCTTCTTTAGAAAAATCAATGATACCATAATGAAGGAGTTTGAAATACTATTCACTAACATTAAATGTTTTTTTATGGCATTGGAGGGCCATTTCAAAGCTATTCTCCATGCTATAAACCAACTACTGCTAGCTAGAATAAAAATAATAAAAATTGTTAAAAAATATTTAAAAAATATTTATTTCTTCTATTAAGACAGCATATTTATTTTGTTTTGTTTTGTTTGTTTGTTTTGTTTGTCACGTTGAGATCTCCCAGACCATGCGTCCCCCACTTGCATGCTTGGTACCATCGGAAAGCCCTCGGTGAAGAGGGGTGCACCAGCTTGGTTTCGTAGCGTTCTGATGTACGGTGTGAAAGTTGTGCATTTTTGAGTTGTTTTTGGTTCATAAAAATTAGAAAATTATTTTTTCTTATATTTTGGTCACAATCTTGGTACCATCGGAAAGCCCTCGGGGAGGAGGGGTGCACTAGCTTGGTTCCATGGCCTTTTGACGTACGGTGTGAAAGTTGTACATTTTTGAGTTATTTTTGGTTCTAGAAAATTAGAAAATCTTGGTACCATCGAAAAGCTCTCAATGAGGAGGGGTGCACAAGCTTGGTTTCATGGCATTCCAACTCATGGTGAGAAAGTTATGCATTTTTCAGTTGTTTTTGGTTTTAAAAAAATTAAAAAATTACTTTTACTTTTGTTTTGACTGTGGCAACGGCACAGGGTATACGTACTTGGTATCATCGGAAAACCCTCGGCGAGGAGGGGTGCACTGGCTTGGTTTCGTGGCATTCGGACGTACGGTGTGAAAGTTGTGCATTTTTGAGTTATTTTTGGTTCTAAAAAATTAGAAAGTTACTTTTTCTTATATTTTGGTTGCAATCTTGGTACTGACGGAAAGCCCTCGGCGAGGAGGGGTGCACTGGCTTGGTTTTGTAGCATTCCAACTCATAGTGTGAAAGTTATGCATTTTTCAGTTGTTTTTAGTTCTAAAATAATTAGAAAATTAGTTTTATTTTTGTTTTTTTTGTTTTGACTATAGCCACGGCACAAAGCACACACATGGCCACAGGTCACATTACTTTTACTTTTGTTTAGATTGTGGCAACGACACAGGGCACACTAGTTATTATTATTTGACATGGCAACCGCTCTACTGTATCAGACTACTATTATAGCTAAGTTTCTATAGTTCAAGAATTTTAGGGAACTCTCAGCCTCTTTGAATAGGTGAATTTCATCTAATGAAACTTCCAAAAGAAATTGAATTGAAAACCATTTTTTTCTATCCTAGATAGGTGAGGTCTTCCAAAAAACAAAAATGTCTATAACATCCTTTAGGGGTTAATTGAACATAGACTCTTATGGCTTTTTGACATGGAGTCAATGGTATGTATAGTCAAAGAATCTCCTACTTGTGTGAATTGTTGTAGGCTTATTGCAGAAGATGTGGGTTTAGAGGTGGAAAAGAAATTAGGCTCAATAGATTTGTTATGTGACTTTGAATCATCACAACCTTGTTATTTCCTTCTCCAAAATAGGCATTTGGATGAAGCTTGCTTAGTGTACCACTATCCTTGTTATGTTAAAAAATTTGTAACATCATAGAATTGATTTCTCAAAACTTGATTTTCTACCTTCCTCCATGAGTTCTTTATCACAATTGTCAACAATTGTGCTTATTTTTTGTGATTCACATTGCTATAAAGCATTAAAACTTGGTGCTAGAATTATAATGTGATGCATCTTTTTGTTATACATTGGGATAAATGAATTGACCAAGGGTCCAATGCTATGAAGAGGTCTTGACCTCAGCAATTGAAATTCTTTAGATAGGCATACGTAATGCATTGCTATTTGGATTGCAATTGAGGATGTGTAAAATTAAGGTAGCCACATCTAGTTCTAACCCCTTTTTAACTCCAATGCATAAAATGAGACTAGAAACACTTCTAGGTAGCCACATTTAGTTCTAACCCCTTTCTAACCCTTAAGCATTTTCCCTTTCTAACATACCATTAAAATGATCTTTAAAATGCACTTCTAATGGTAGAAATTACACCTTGTATTTAAAAATATAAATGATACTAAAAGCCTCTAAAGTTTCAATTTAAGGGTCTTAGATTGTTAAAAACAATTTGAAGAATGTAAAGACTATAGAAAATGTAAAGAATGACAACTCTTTCAATGCTCCAAATTCAATCTCATATACAAGTAGTCCTTGTTTCATGTGTAGGGATCACCATGCATTCAAATATTTCTACAAAGTTTTAGATTTCTAACAACATTTGTACAAGCCAAGGGAGCATCCAATATATATATATATATAGACAATCAACCTTAGTGGTCTTTTGAAGGCCTCAAAAATCATCTAATGGAGCAATAAAATAAACCAACCTTAGCACTTGTAAACATAGATTGTCATTTCATTTTTCTTTTCACTGATAATTCCACAGATGGAAGGGAACTACTACCCAAAGTTGCTTTGCCGGTCTCAAATAACAATCACAAG
Organism: Climacium dendroides; assembly: GCA_950106755.1. Classification (NCBI taxonomy): domain Eukaryota; kingdom Viridiplantae; phylum Streptophyta; class Bryopsida; order Hypnales; family Climaciaceae; genus Climacium; species Climacium dendroides. The sequence continues at coordinate 13,809,242 of OX467086.1, forward strand.
TCAAATCTGATTGATTTGCAATGTCACAACATGCAATCAGAAAATCATTTTGGGATACACAGTATTATTTTGTCTAGTCCCACATGATTGAGCAAGCTGAAATGGCAATCAATGAATCAACTAAAAATTTATCATATTCAAGGATGAATAGGTGCATCCTCAGTTTTTTAGTGTTAGGGAAAGTCATTCATCAAATACTTTTATTCCTCCACAGCGTTTGAGGGTTAAGGCTTAGTCAAAATCAGAGCAGGATATATGAACATTTTACAACAGTCAGGCAGAACTTTGCAAACTTGACAAATCTCAATAATCATCATTACCATCTCTGTTCCTGCCGCAGGTCAAAAGATATTGCAACAGAGATCGTTACACCCACTTGGCCATTTCAAGCACAATTAGAAAGTAAATAAACAAGCAGCTACGAGGCTCTGTTCGTGTACCTTTATCAAATTTGTTGCACACTGTAAGACTCGTTTCCAGAGTAGTAACCTATTCAGTCATCCTTATGTTCACAATAGATGTACCTAGTGTCAATGCAAGACATCCCTCTCCTTGATCCAAAGTCAATGAACTTTATCTACAACCAAACAATATGTAAAAATCAAAGAATGTCTCCAATCCAATAATCAAGAACTAAATTTTTTTATATGCAACCAATTGTAGTTGAATCTCATCCTGAAGAATGGAATAATTTAATTGTCTTCTTGTAGCAAAGGGTCGAAGCTCGATGTTGAGTTCGTAACATTCTTGAAAAGAGTTACTAACACATCGAACCCATTGCTAATTCAAGAATCAAGATATCTAAGATACCCCAATAATTACAATCAACATTTTTCTTTAGCACAGATCCTCTTACATCTTGAGTTTGGAATGACCCATGAAAAGAGTGGGCGATAACACTGCTCTAGAATGGTACGTTTCCATGGTGCGTGAGTGTCAAATTCAGGTTTAGATTGCCTGACCTAGGGTTTCTTCAGCAACCTCCACAGTGGCGCTATCACGCTGCTTGATGACCCAGTCCACGCAGTCAAAAGTGCCAGCCAGCAGGCTGTGGGCTTGCGACACCACCAACACCGAGCTCTGCGGTAAACCTTTCAGCATGGCCACCACCCGAGCTTGGCCCTCTCCATCTAAATGCTGCCATCACATTAAAAGACGTTGAGAACTTGGGAGACAGATAAAAAAGCAATAAAATCTGAACAGTATATTATAGTATGTACTTGACTTACTGTCCTCGGTGAAGAGATCTAGCCACTCGAAGCTTTGTAGTAGCACTGCGAAAGAGAAAGAGTCTCTCACAGCATAGCTGCTCGTTGAAACAAGTTGCACAAACGACTAGGCTTCCTAACGACCACTCAAAACTGGTATTATAAAAGGAGATTCTCTCTAATGTCAAGAAATACGAACCTGAAGTACTTCATCAAGAACAAGTAGGTTGCAATGAATTCCTCCACGTTGAGAGGCAAATTCTGAATATCCCAATGCCAGAGCCAAAGCCTGTAAAAGGAGAAACAAGCAACAACATTCTCAAAACAGGCAAGACAATCCTCTGGTTCATGCCAGGTTCATGCTGTTTTTCTCAAATCCTTGCAAAACAAAAGACTTGCAGACATTGCAACGGTCGTTAGAAACGAAGAGTAATAAAGACATGCACACCTAAGAATGTTAAAACTATGCGAGATTCACTACTGCATGACGTAGAAGTGTACTGGATAACCAGTTCAGGGGCAGTAGACCCAAGACATAACTCTCTCCTGTAGACTAAATCAAGACCGTCAGGTTTTTGAGATCTATAGCTCTCTAAGAACGGGATTATGACTTCAGGCACTCCTTTTTTCAACCACAATGCGCCATGTGGCGATGACAGCAAGCGGAGAGGGTAATGAAAGCTGAAATCTATAGAGTGAATTCAGAGAAACTTGCCATTCGCCTCCGTTCACCGCCACTAAGTTGGCGAAGAGACCGATTTTCTAAGATCCCATTAGAAAGTCGAACCACAGCAACCTTGTCTATAGCCTCCACAGTCACTTTACTGCTCTTGGTCACCTTTGTAGGCCGTAGCAGCAGGCCAAGCGAACCGCCAGATAAAATTTCCAAGAAACGCGCTGTCCTTTCTTGCACATCTGCCAGAGCGCCCTCCAGGATGTAACTCTGCCCACAAAACAACGGTTTCAGAGTCTTGCACAATGATTGTTGCATTGTCTGAGGTCCACCTCTCATTGTCTACAACCAATCATGAGTTTCCATTTTCTTAAATGGATGAGGCCGCCATCGTTCTAGTTCTCAAATGGCCATTTTGATTCCAAGGTACTACGACCCTAGTTTGATGAATATAAGAATGACCGAGTCATTGGTTATTACCAATCCAGCGGCTCATTCATTACAAGCACGGGGCCTTCTCACTCATGCTAAAGATTCAGGACCTCGTATAGTGGTTATGATTCCAAGGTGGCACGACCCCAGTCTAAAGGAAGTTATGCAAACCCGAGCTCACCTGAACTCCTGTCAACCCAAATGCGGTGTCAATTTCTTTGAGCCAAGCAACCTCTTCACGCCGACTACTAAGAAGCTTTTGTTTCTCCTGGTATTCAGTGCCAGATTTCGCACATAAGGTGGAAAGAACCTCATATTCAGCTTCGTAACGATTCCTTTCCTCTTTGGCAGAATGGCAATTCATCTCCAGTTCTTCAGTACGCCTCTCCGTTGACACCCTTGACTGGACCTCTGTGTGAAGTTTCTGAATGAGGTAGAGAAATTCTCGTTCCTGGTTGGTGAATTCTTCAGAATTGCCCTCAGTAATTTCACTGACAGCCAATCCCTCTAACCATCTCGAGGAGCTTGAGGCAGCAGGAGATTCCCCATGCACAAGAGGACGCGCACTGTTAAGAACCATCTGAGCCTCTGAAATGTGTTGCCGTATATGGTTCAGCTGCAAGACAAGTAAGATCCATCAAACTCTCAGATGTTCTGGAACTTTCTGAAAAACATAGAGAGCAGCGAAGAGTGCTAAAGGTTAAGAAACAAAAGTGAATAACAGTATAAAGTAGAGGATACCAAACCGTAAGGACCTCATCCCAGGTCCTACATTGACCCCGTGAACATTAGATGTTGACTTATCAATTCATATACTCGGTCGGATTCATTAACAAGGACTGTAAGAATGACATGACTGAAGGTCTATGGCCACTGATCTTTGGATGGAAATAGGGCTGTCTATATCATTATTAGTGGTCTACGACCTTCCACTTTGAAATTGCGTAAGAATTTCACGTGCAGTGATAAAAAATTGGTATCAAGAAATTCAGCTCTTGAACTCCAAAGGTTTCTCGTTAGCACTACACTGATCTCCCAAAAATCACAGTTATTCATATGCAAAAATGCTTAAATTGATGCAGAGAGTAACCTCTACCTTAAGTAAAAGGTGTCTCATGACGGGTACACAAGTTTGATTGTGAGAAATAGAGCAGTCTAAAATTGTGACCATATGGAGGGCAGGAAGAACGGGCAATTAGACCTGAGAAATTATTTTTGAGGAGGCCTGTTTGAAGGCCACTTGCATTTGCTTTGCTCTAGAAGCCTCTGCCTCTCGTGTCCTTTTCTCTAGCTTTATGGCTTCCCGAATCTTTTGAACCTCCGATTCAGCATTCTTGAGCTCCTGCGGAATACTTCACATGTGAACACACTTCAGAAATTCAAAGAAAACAAATGAATGAGTCTAAAAGTAGATATGAAAAAAGCAAGCCCAAAACTGAAGGTTCAGTTAGAATGTTTCCAATTAGCTGTAAACAGTCACTCAGGGTGTAATTATATGTGCAATGTCTTTAAGTAGTCTCTCACCTTCACAACAAGATCACGTTCGTCAAAAGTTGTACTCAACTCCGCTTTCAGCTGCAAAAGGCTCTGCGAGGAGTGTGCTGCATCAATGGGTTGCAAGCACTTGTCGCAAACTACAGATCTTGTTACATTTTCCTCAAAAGCTTCAAGCACTTGCTCCTTCTTTTTAATTGCAGCCTCCATCATTCGCACCTGGGCAGGTAAAAAACATATATGAAGCATTGTAGTCTCACAGATGGCAGCTACAAGTCTATAAGAAAAAAACTCGAAACTTGATCCTGAGGCATTCAGCTATTACCTGTTGGGAGAATTCTGCATGCTTCTGCAATAATCTTTCAAAAGAATCATTAGCGGTTGCTTGTTGAGATTCGTCAATTCGAGGAGGCACTGACCAAGACTCCATTCCATCCTTCAGTGCCTGCTCTAGCTCCTTCCTCAGAACCTCCCACGCAGTCACAGTAGATGATACCTGTGCAATAGTGCTTACCAAGATAGCATTTGAGTCTTGAAGTGTCTCTTTGGCAGCTCTTAGCTCTTTCTCAATGATTGCAACTTTATTACCCCTGCACCACCATTAAACGTCAGGCACGGACTATACAAACCAACGGATAGTTTCGTGAAGCAAGATTAATCAATAGCTAAAATATTGATACGAATCCACTGGTGCAGCACCTGCTAACCTCCCATTCCTGTGAACGCTGCATACAGAATTCCACCTACACACATATTTATCTGTGGATCAGAATCCCAACACGAGTGTGTGGTTCACTCACCACAAACCTAGATCACAATCAATTTCTTTGCTAGCGCCCAAGAATATTGTTGGAATCATAGCTCTCACGTTTTACATCATGTAATAATAAAAATTACGAAATAGGTTAAATAATCAATAGCAGCTTAATCGTTGGCTGGATTCTTTACTTTCATGCTTAAGATCTCATACTTTCATGCTTAAGATGAATGAAAATTTCCAAATCAAGAGAAAACACACACCTTCCTCTGCAACTGTTCGTACTGTTTGCCAAGCTGTTCAAGGGCACCCTCCAATTGCTCAACTTCGGTCTTTTTACTGCGAAGTTCCTTAGCACTTTGCTCCTTAGCAACCATCCAGACTTCCACGGCCATGAATTTACTTAATTCCTCCTGCCCAATGTATCAAAACCAGTACTAAAGGACTTAGTACTCAACTCCCGCATTTTGACCAGCAGTGGTTGTAGTGGAGAGAGAGGAGTAGTCTCAAGTTGCAACAAAGCAAAGCAAAGTAAAGCCCATCACCTCAACACTTAACCATATAAGGACCAAAAACCCAAATTGGGCCTCGTGCATTTTTAGCAATTATTGAGTAGGTCATAGAAGACTTTCTTCTGTCCAATTTTTATATTTTGTTTCTGACCAACACGTGCAATGTTCATCACATAATTCTAGTGTTGTAAAATTTGCCCCCTCTAAATTATATTTTCACAATATGATCAATCAGATTGGTCATTTTCAAACCATGAACTCTTCGTCCTTTAAACTTTGAGGTGCATATGAGCATTACCTTGAACTCTTTGTCCGAGGCCTCCAACAACCCTCCACCTCCATGCTGTCCTTGAAATACTGTCCGATAAAGCACAGATGTGTCACTACAAAACTTGAACAAGTCAGTCCTTTCACCAGATTGTCTAAAACAGTAGCGTGACCAGATAAATTTTCAGCAACATTCACGGGAAACTACAAATTGATAAACGGAGCTTACATAAGCTCATCAATACGAAACTGTGTCATTCGAATTTCCTGACAAGTCAAATCCACTCCATCGTATAAAAACTTCAGACTGGCTCTCCTGCAAATCAGTACAAAATGCCATTTATCGTAGAGTAACTTCAAGTCAAAATGTGAGCTGATAAAGACAACGAGAGATGAGTCCCAACCCTGAACACTAAGATTACCGAAAACAAAGCTCAACAGAATACGGGTGTAGAAAAACTCCTTGAACTGCTATATCAGAAGTAACTAATGGAAACAAAATGGATCATTCAAAAACAATACAACACACAGAATGAGCAGACGACCTCCTCTTACAGGTTCAATAAGAATTCAACATTGGACAGTCGGACCTCCATACTAGTTAGCAGTCGGGAGTAGGAAAAAGTTAACTTATATGTGTTGACCAATAGTATTTATTACTAATAAAATTGACACTACTAATTAAATCTCTTTTAGCCATTCATATCGTCATATTCATCCAAGCTAGGCAGATTGTTCCCAAAATCAAAAGGAAAGGGGCAACATATTCCACCTTTTTCAATGGCTAAAAATTCTACAAACAAGTTTTCAAGATTAAGCAAAACTAGCTTTTTGAGATTCTAAAATTTTTAGACTAGGTTGGAAGGTTGCAAAACTAACATAGATAATTTAGCTGAAAATGTGTGATCCATTCTAGAGGCCCGACTGCATTCTAAACATGCAACAAAAGGTAGATGTCGAAGATTGGTACCAGTGTGGATCTCACCTGCCAGTCGTTCTTTCCAATGTAAAAGATTTCCCATTGATTGTCCCATCAACTCGAACACGTGCACGCTTAGCAGCACTATGCACCACTTCAGCTGAAGG